>OX463241.1:109486936-110765269 GCA_949820135.1 Sylvilagus floridanus
GTGGGTATCTGGTGAAAGATTTAGGATGCCAGGGAGTTTGGGGGTGATCTGATAGTGACAGGAAGCCTTTGAATATAATATGGGAACAACGCAGTGAAACTCTAACTTATAATGAGTCTTTGAGGTAGTGTGTCAGATAAGCTCACATGGAGAAAAAATAAAAGGATATAATTAATTACTAGTATGGATACATAATAATGATGTTTTCTTTTAAAATTATCTAATTCATTTGGTATGAAGGAGAGAGAGAGAGAGAGACAGAGAGAAACACACATACATACACACACACACAGAGCGAGAGGGAGGGAGGGAAGGAGAAAAGGATCTCTCTCCCATCTGCTGGTTCACTCCTGAAATTCCAGCAATAGCTGGGAATCAAACTTGGGCACTCCCATATGGGAGTGAGGATGTCCCAGACAACATATTAATTGCTATGCCAAATGTTTACCTCCAGTGACTGTCATAATATTTCCTGCTTATGTAGAATAATGATTTCAGATAAAAATATTTCTCCCTTAAGTTTTGAACAATTGGCAATCATATTTAGACAGTCTTGAAAAACTTTAAAAAGTGAGATTGAGGTTCTAATCTTCAACTTCCATTGTTCATCCTAGATTTTTTAATTGTATGCCTTTGTTGGCACAAATTACTATAATAGACCATTTGGATTGTATATAGTATTGAAGTAGATTATAAACTGACAAAAATGAGATAGCTTTTGTTACATCAGGTGGTGGCACTTTTGTGTATTTTTGGATAAATTAGGCATATGTTCCTTAAAGAGAACAAAAAGACCAGTATACAAATATTATTTCCTAACAACTTTCTGGATATGAGTTCCCATGCCCACCACTAATTAAATGTGCCTGGTCTGAATTGAGATGTACTGTATGTGTAAAATCTACACTGGATTTTGAATATTAGTACAAATGATAACTAATGTTAATATCCTAATACTTTTTGTATTGATTACATAATAAAATAGTATTTTTCAATATTGAGTTAAATAAAACAGATTTTTACATTTATATAATATTTGATGTAAATGTACTGTATACTTAATATATTTAAATTTATTATAATTTTTATTTTAAATGAAACTACCAAGAAACCTAAATTAAACATACAATTACCATATTTTCATAAGACAGCATAGTTTTTAAATTTTTTTTTAAAATTTTATTTAGAATATAAATTTCCAAGGTACAGCTTATGGATTACAATGGCTCCCCCCCATAACTTCCCTCCTGCCCGCAACCCTCCCCCCTTTCCCGCTCTCTCTCCCCTTTCATTCACATCAAGATTCATTTTCAATTCTCTTTATATATAGAAGATCAGTTCAGTATATATTAAGTAAAGATTTCAACAGTTTTCCCTCACATAGCAACACAAAGTGAAAAATACTGTTGGAGTACTAGTTATAGCATTAAATCACAATGTACAGCACATGAAGGACAGAGATCCTACATGATTTTTTTTTTTAAATTGATTAATTTTCTATGCAATTTCCAATTTAACACCAAGTTTTTTTTTTTTTTTTCATTTTCAATTATCTTTATATACAGAAGATCGATTCAGTATATACTGAGTAAGGATTTCATCAGTTTGCACCCACACAGAAACACAAGGCGTAAAAATACTGTTTCAGTACTAGTTATAGCATTACATCACATTGGACAACACATGAAGGACAGATCCCACATGAGATGTAAGTACACAGTGACTCCTGTTGTTGATTTAACAATTTGACACTCTTGTTTGTGGCGTCTGTAATCTCCCTAGGCTTTAGTCATGAGTTGCCGAGGCTATGGAAGACTTTAGGGTTCACCAACTTCGATCTTATTCCAACAGGGTCATAGTCAAAATGGAAGTTCTCTCCTCCCTTCAGAGAAAGGTACCTCCTTCTTTGATGGCCCCGTTCTTTCCACTGGGATCTCACTCGCAGAAATCTTTCATTTAGGTCTTTTTTTTTTTTTCCAGAGTGTCTTGGCTTTCCATGCCTAAAATACTCTCATGGGCTCTTGAGTGATCCCTGTTAAATATAAGAGTGGGAAAAAGAGAGGGAGGAGAGGTACAGTTTGGAGCATGCTCAATCGGACTTGCCCCAAATTGTCGGGGGCCAGACCGGAGGAACCGTGCCCCAAACATGGCGCCCATTTCCTGCTTCCGGGTTCTTCCTCGCCTTGGGGGTTTCCCGCTCTGCTGTACAACTGCCCTATCCCGGCGCTTCTGGCCGATCACCCGATTCGTGACGTGTATTGCGAATATAAGCTCTTGTAACCCGAAAGTTCCGGCATTGTATCCCGATTGAGATCGAGGCAGGATCTCCGCTTGCCGAGCAATAAAGAACCCTGTTCGCAGTGGTCGGTTTCGGTTTCTTGCTGGACGAGGACGGCTCCGATCACCAAATGATGGAGTTAGAATTGTGCCAGGGGATTCCAATACAATCCCATCAAGGTGACATGTACCAATGCCATCTCACTAGTCCAAGTGATCATCTTCAGTTCACAGTTGATCACACTGATAGGTCTAAGAGTCAAAGGGATCACACAAACAAGACTAGTGTCTGCTAATACTAACTGATAGAACCAAAAAGGGAGAGAATGTTCCAACATGGGAAGTGGGCGACACAGCAGACTCATAGAATGGCAGATGTCCTAAATAGCACTCTGTCCTCAGAATCATCCCTTAAGGCATTCGGATCTGGCTCAAGACAGCATAGTTTTAGAGTCAACATTCATGCAAATAGTTGCCCAGATGAGGAAACTTACTAAAATCCTATTTGTTAGATTTCCTTTGTCTCTATGCCTGTCTGTCCTCTCACACTCTTATCCCAGTTGTTCACCCATATTCCTAGGTAAGTGAGCAGAAGCATTGACTTTGAAGTAGATACAATGTGTATTGCCATGAACATCAAACAGAGCAATTCGGGGAGGAGAAGCAGCTGTTTCTACTCTTAAAAAAGACTACTGATTCATTTTTAAGTGGTTTGTGCTTACTCTGTCTTGCCAGATCTGTCTCATTTCAATGCATTTGAAGTCTGTGATTTTCCTTGAGGACAATCCAGTTTGCTAAGGGTCATCACATATTACTGAATCCTGTCAGTCTTGAGAAAATTCCACTGATCTATATTTTTATTAAAATAAAAAACAATAAAAAAGGAGGCCCTGAAGCAAAGATTCTTCCTCTTATTTTATTTTGTTTTTTGGACACAAAATTTTCTTTCTGATTGCCTTCACCTAATGAGATAAATATTTGTAATGGTGACTGTAAGGGTTGACTAATTGTCATTTCAGCCTCCTATGTCTGAGATCAATAGTTTAATGATATGTTTTAAAATAATAGAATAAAAATTTGATTGTATATCTACCTGTCCCACACACTGAAGGGCACTTACAGATATACTCACAATTAGTTCTTAGTTCAAACTGATGATAGTGTTTTTTAAATAGTCCCATTTTACAGGAAAAATATCTATGACATGTAGTTCTGAAGGAGTATAGACTAGAACTCAGATCCCTCTGAGTCCAAGGATGATTTTTCATGTTACCACTTTGTTTGAGATACATCTGTTCCATTAATTATGTATTTAACATCTACAAATTTAGTAATACACCCTTTAATGTCTTATTATTTGCATTTCTTCCATAATTATGTTTAGAATGGGAAAAATCCATTTTTCTTGCAATGATCTCACAATCTCACAGTGACCTTACTTATAATTTATGCATGCTTCCTAAAATTTAGCCTGTGTTGAATAACTCCTGGTCATTTGTAAACTGTTACATCTTTAAAAAAATGTCTTAATTGATATATATATGGTTTTGATTACATTTCATATACATATAGATATTCATACATACACACACACACACACACACACACACATATATATATATATATGTTGTGTACATTCCTGAAATGTAGTCAAATATTATGTGATTATCCACCAAAACCCATAATAAGTGTATAATTATTCCACTTTACAAATAAGGGGGCTGCAGCAGTAGAGCTCAGTGGCTAAAAAAGTAGAAGAAACAGAATCTAACTCTGGTAACCTGCCTCCAAAGGGCACATGCTAAGCTTCTATATTGCCTGTACTCTTCCTAATCAATGTGCTGTTCAGTCTTTATTATTCTTTCTTCAGGGATATATAAATTTAGTACCAACTTTTATTTCCCAGGAAAATAATCACATCTATCAGGGAAATACTATGGAAGAGGAACTGAATTTAAGCATTGAGGTTTTGAAATGGAAGCAAATCTTTAAATGATCTTTACTATTTTGCTTTGTCTGCAGCTATAGTTTGAAAAATAAATATTATTTATTAATATTTTATTAATAAAGTATATATATATATTTGACAGGCATAAGCATTCAAGAAGAATCCAAATTCAGTTCATATATGCCTGGTTTTGACTAAAATGTATGATGAAACTAATTGAGAGATTCTTGGGCATTGCCAATGGTTGGTATTTGCATCTTTCTCTGGGTCTGTGATCTTTCAGATCAAAAGGCAGAGTAGAATGTTATAGTGAGAAGACAGAATCAACAGGCCCCATTCCTGCCAAGCTTGAACACATCAGTGACAGTGATGTGATAAGAGACTCGTCTAAAACCCCTAAGATCTTTGGGTCTTTAACTTGAAAAAACCCAAAGGGAAGGATGATGGCAGGATATTCTGAGTGCAACCAGTATATAGAGACCTCTAAAAGGGAATCAGGTTAGCTGAATTTTCAGCTGTTTTGAAGACATCTTTTGAAACTGTACTTAAAGAGATATTTCACATGATGTTCATTCAAAAGACCAGTTCTAGGGTGGGTGTTTGGCTTAGAGCTTAAGATGCCTGTTAGGATACCCACATCCCACATCAGAGTGTTTGGTTTTGATTCTGGCTTTAGCTGCCGATGCCAGCTTTCTGCTAATGTGCACCCTGGGTGGCAGCAGATGAAGGCTCAAGTAGTTAGATCTCTGTCATCAATGTGGGAGACTTGGACTGAGTTCCTGGCTTCTGACTTCAGGCTAGCCCAGTCCTGGTCATTGTGGGTCTTGGTGAGTAACCCTGTGATGAGAGCTCTCTCTGTCTCTCTATCCCAAAAATAATAACAATAGCAATAACAAGAACAACAACAATAAAAAGCATTCTGCTTACTTTATTCTTATCCTTCTAATTCTTTTGACACTGATTTCAAAATTTGTATCAGATTATCTACATCTTCAAGTGGAAATTTGCCTTTACTTTCATAAAATGCACCTCAAAGTTTTTTAGAGGCAACCCATGGCATTCATGACTTTGTTTTAAAAATGACATTGAATTTCATATAAACTATGTCGTAATTTTTCTGATCTAATTCTGAAAATTTCATGTATATTTTTCCCAGTTGTTTTGAGAATAGGTCGAAAATGGTGCAGAATTTAACAGATGAAAGGTTTTAATGTACAGTCTATTTATCATTTTTGTTCTTTGAAATATCATAGCACTATGCACCCTTCGATAGCTCAGCTGGTAGAGTGGAGGACTGTATAGAGAAATATCATAGCATTATATAACTATTTCTGATTTTTCAGTGATATATAATTTTAATTTAAATGAAACAGTTCTCTTTTTAAACTTGTTTTCTGTTGAGTGTGCATTTGAGGAATGGAAAAGTGAGGCAGGTTAAAGTATATATAGCTTTGAAATTTGATTGTCATATTGACATTGAAGATCAGTGTAAATTGGCTTCTGTATTTGCTGGCGAATGGAAAGTCTACCCACCAAATTACTTTCCTGGGTATTTCAATCTATCTTTTATGTTTTGTAAAATTTGACTTATTTCCTGTTTCTAAAGTGTGGGTTCTTATTTCAGGTTATTTCTTTTATTTCTTTAGTATTAGCCCCTATGAAACACATTTGGGAACATCTGTATTACCAGGCATCCATGCTCACTTCGGTTTAACGCACCTTCAAAACAAGATTGTGCAACACATTGAGCTTATCAAGAACAGTAAGAAAATAATCTGTAGAACGGATGTTAAGTCATCATTGTATAAAATTCCAAAACTTTAAAATATAAGCCCAAATAAGCAAGCAAAGCTTAGTAGAATGATTGCATTCTCTGTTTCCCCCTCCTGAAGACTTCCATGTCATATTATTTAAAATCTTCAGCTGTCATTGCTCCATGAAATGATCTAATCCACTATAACAACCTTCAAGCCTCTGTCTGATCTGGTTTCTTATGCCTCATCCTGAAATTTTACCATCGCCTTGTATTCCCAACCACACTGAGGCCCTTCTGTTTCCTAAACATACTGCGCTCTTTTTTAACTTGGAGTCTTGGTGTTTGTTATTCCTTTTGCCCAAAATAATTATTCTTAGGTCTTTTCATACTCGAATCCTTATCATCCTGGTTTCAACTCAAATATAACTTTCTCAAAGAAATGTTATCTTTCTACTTCCTTTAACTTAAATGTCATTCCTACCACTCATTCACTTTACCCATTTAGGATCTTTTTTAAAGATTTATTTATTTGTTTACTTGAAAAGCAGAATCATAGAGGGGCAGAGGCAGCGAGGGAGAGGTCTTCTATATTCTGGTTGACTCCCCAGATGGCCGCATTGGCTGGAGCTGTGCCTATCTGAAGCCAGGAGTCAAGAGCCAGAAGCTTCCTCTGGGTCTCCCACGTGGGTGCAAGAGCCCAAGGACTTGGGTCATCTTCTACTGCTTACCCAGGTCATAGCAGAGAGCTGGATCAGAAGTGGAGCAGCCAGGACTTGAACTGGTGCCCATATGGGATACTGGCACTGCAGGTGGCAGCTTTATCCACTATGCCATAGTGCTGGCCCCTAGGATCATCTTTTAAAATTTTTCCCTCAGTATGTCCAAAATGGCACCTGCTCTTTGTCTTGCTCAGCCTTGAAAGGTGAGCGGAGAGAGAGACTCGTGTCTGTACTGGTCCTCTTTTTTTTCCCTTTCTCCTTTAGTTAGCCTGGTGAACTTTCCCCTATGGGGCCTCAAGCCTTGTTCCCTCTAGGCTCTTCCTTCCGCTTGCCCGCAGGTGTGTCGGGCTACTGAGGTTTTGGCTCACTTCCATTTCCAGTGCTGGTGCGTAGATTCCGTGGCTGGGGTCCTGAGCCGTGGGCGCCCGTGCCCTCCACGTAGGTCCACCATAAACCAGAAGTTCCGGAAGAGTTTCCTCTGCTGTTTCTTCCCTAACTCTTCTGTGAAACTGCAGTATCTCCACTTTTATTAAACTGTCTTTTCCCGGACTGTCAATGTGCTCCCTTCCTATGTAGGAGGCTATTAAGAGTTCCCTCTGTTTATCCTCCTCTCCTTACTATATTTTAATTTCCACAAGATAGAGATACTCTAATTCATATTAATACTTTTATTTCCAGCTTCTTAAATACTTCTAGTATAATTACAGTAAATGCCAAATAAATACATGAGAGTATAAATAGATAAAATAATCACAGCACACCTTTTGTTTAACATAGTGGCTACCTGAATCAGTTTTGTATTTGGGAAAGATGTGTGCAACAGTTCTAAAATAGCTTTCATTGAAGGAGACAAAAGAAGAAAAATGGCTTTTGAAAAGATTGTATTTCTTATGGAGACGAGTAGCTGACAAGATTTGAAGAAATAAAAATTCACAAAACAGTTCAAATAGCAAAAAAGAAATAATTTATGTAGTAATACCTCTGAAAATTAAAAATGGAATGAATGAGATTAATCTAATTAAATGAGGGAGTTTTTGTTTGATGGTAATCATTATTTGCAATCACCTATGCCTTGAATCTATCTTATTAGATTCAGGAAGAGAAAGACAATTACTTGGGCCCAAATGCATTTTATTCTTTCCTTACCACAAAGCTCTAGTGCTTTTGGTTTGATAAATTGCCTAAACTACCTGGCTGGCTTGAAGGGAAAGTTATGTTTTTACATTTATATTAAACAAAAATCTTGTACTTTAAAAATAAATCATCACATCTGATGGTATTCCCTCTCTTTCATTTGTTTGCTATCAAGTGTGAGTTAAAGGTTATGTGCAGAACAATCTCAGGGGTGCAATTTACACTCCCAGGTAGCAGTAAAGCCCTGTAACCAATAACCATCACAAACGGAGAAGCTGTCAGAGACCAAATTCATTGCTCCCATTCCCAGAGTCCTTTTGTTTTTAGAAGACACTGAAATATGTTCTCTTTTCTTAGCCCATGAGAATTTTAGGCTGTCCTTTGACCTGTCTTTTGGCACTATACAATAAATATAGAAAGAAAAACTCACCTCTTTAAGATCACATTTTGGGAGAAAAGGAATGTGTACACATATATTATATTGAATGACAATTACTTATTGTCCTAGAGCTTTTAAAATTTGGTACAGGGCAAGGACTAAGGCCATGGAGGATTCAGAATAATTTTACATAGGCAAGATTTTCTCATTGCATACCTTCTTTGGGATAAGAATATAAGTTGTGGGGCGCCGGATTCTGTCCCAGTTGCTCCTCTTCCAGTCCAGCTCTCTGCTGTGGCCCGAGAAGGCAGTGGAGGATGGCCCAAGTGCTGGGGCCCTGCACCCGCGTGGGAGACCAGGAGGAACTATCTGGCTCCTGGCTTCAGATTGGTGTAGCAGGCCTGCTGTAGCAGCCAGCTGGGGGGTGAACCAATGGAAGGAAGACCTTTCTCTCTTTCTCTCTCTCACTGTCCACTCTGCCTGTCAAAAAAAAAAATTAATTGATATCACAACTTATATTCTTTTTTTTTTTTGACAGGCAGAGTTAGACAGTGAGAGAGAGAGAGAGAAAGGTCTTCCTTGCTGTTGGTTCAACCTCCAATGGCTGCCGTGGCTGGTGCACAGCGACCGGCGCACCATGCTGATCTGAAGGCAGGAGCCAGGTGCTTCTCCTGATCTCCCATGGGGTGCAGGGCCCAAGAACTTGGGCCATCCTCCACTGCACTCCCTAGCCACAGCAGAGAGCTGGCCTGGAACAGGGGCAACCAGGACAGAATCCGGTGCCCCGACCAGGACTAGAACCCGGTGTGCCGGCGCCGCAAGGTGGAGGATTAGCCTATTGAGCCGCGGTGCCAGCCCTCAATTAGTTTTGTCTGTTTGCCTAACTCATACTTCCATTCTGGACTTGCTACTTGTGTCTCCCAGGGATTTGGTATTCATGATAAACTTTTTCTAGCCTATTGTGCAATATTTTATTTTTTCCTGTTTTTTCAAGGGGTTGCAATAATAAATAGTCAACTTTTCAACAGTGTGATTTTTAAAAAAACATTTCATTGATTTTTTTAGGCCCAGATGTTGTCATTTGTAGACCATTACTATTGGGGGTATTATCTAAGATCTTTCCCAACTCTAAAATAGAGTAACAAAATAAACAATGCACATCTCCATATGAGGAAGCTCTTTCTGACAAGATTTGAGTAATGTTGATTTGTGCAACTTCTATTTTTGACATCTTTCTCTCTGGAAAAAAGAAGAGGAACTGTATTTTGTATTTTTTGTAAATAATCTGTACTAAATGAAGGAAGACATTTAAGACAAACACATTGTAAATGTAACAAGGATTCTGTCTTCAACACAGCTAATAATTCAATGTGTTGAACAGTAATTGAAGGAGAGGCATCAGATGATATCAGCTGAAGAAGTGAAGTGATTTCTGTAAGAGAATTAGCTTCAAGGAAACATACTTTCTTGGAAACATGACTTTGGGTATTAGAAGAGTAAGCTTATTCTGATGTTTGTAAGTTATTTTGAACCCATTCCTGATATATGGTCATATTGCTGCATGTTAAAAATGAAATGCACATGTAAACTATTGAAGCATAAGCCTTCCCACTTTGCTCCTGCCAACAAAATTAAACAAAAAGTTGACATTATTCCCTTGGACCTATTACCATAGGAATATATTCCAGAGGCTCCAGATATAAGTCATGTTTTCTATCAAAAAACAGCAGAGCGTTATTACCACCAAGTGGCAAAGGATTTCATCTTGAGACTGTGGAAAACAGTCTGTGGACATTTCTCATATACTTGAGGGTCATTGAGGGCAATGTTGCAAATGGCTGATGTTCATCCTAGGTAGGTCTAAGAACCAATGAATTCAGTTTTTGCAGTTAATCATACCTTACTAGAATATTGTAAAAGTTTCAGCTACTGAATATACGCTGGCAGTCCACTTGGTCAAAAATCTGGAGCTATGAATTTATTTATTTATTTATTTATTTATTTATTTTTTTTTACAGGCAGAGTGGACAGTGAGAGAGACAGAGAGAAAGGTCTTCCTTTTGCCGTTGGTTCACCCTCCAATGGCCACCGCGGCCGGCGTGCTGCGGCGGGCGCACTGCGCTCATCCGATGGCAGGAGCCAGGAGCCAGGTGCTTTTCCTGGTCTCCCCATGGGGTGCAGGGCCCAAGCACCTGGGCCATCCTCCACTGCACTCCCGGGCCACAGCAGAGGGCTGGCCTGGAAGAGGAGCAACCGGGACAGAATCCGGTGCCCCGACCGGGACTAGAACCCGGTGTGCCGGCGCCGCAAGGCGGAGGATTAGCCTGTTGAGCCACGGCGCCGGCCAAGGAGCTATGAATTTAATGCAATCAGTTATGTTCACTCAATATTTAGCAAGACACCCAGATATCTGAAGGAAAATGTTTAGTGGTAAAAATGCATGCTTCCCTTATTGAAGTGCCTGGCTGTGTTGCCCATCTTCAGCTCTTGACTCCAGCTTCCTACTGATGCAGCAGTGAGGGCTGAAATAAATGGGGTTTGGCCACCCATGTGAGAGACTTGGATAGGGTTCTGATCTCTCAGATTTGGCTGTGGCCCTAATAAGATAAATATATATATATATATATATATATATATATATATATATATACACACACACACACACCTGTGGCAGGTATTTAAGGAATGAATCAGTAGATGGGAGTCTTTCTCTCTCTGCCTCTCAAATAAGTAAATAAATAAAAACAAAAAATTAAATTTGCATCATTTAAATTTTAAATTTTCAGGCAGCAGAAATTGATACTCCATAATTTTAATTATAAGTGCATAAACCATTGTTTATGGTAGTATGGCATCTAAAATATATGAAGATCACTTATAAAATATACATTAGAGCATATGGTTATGAGAAGAGCCAATTGAACAGAATAATAAACAATACAAATTAAGAAATTAGTTAATTAAAGAAGATTAAGGTTACTTAAAGGGTTCATAAAGACCTAGGGACCTTCGAAAACAAAGGATTAGCATGTTGGTGCAATGCCATGCTCTTTTCTCCAATGTGTAGCTAATGAAAGGACAGTGATGTGCAGAACAGATGAAAAGACTTCATTAGAATGCTGTCTTCAATAACCCAAATCCCTTGATTCAATACACAGGGACAGAGTGTCATAAATTCTTTTGTAATTTGGTCTGGGTATTCCTCTCTTTTATTCTGCTATATGCATTTAGATCCCATTAACTTTTAAAAGGACTTTCATGCACAGACGATAATAGGCACATTTAATGGGCACAGTGACTTAGTGTATTTTATAGTCTTCAACTCTGGGAAACTCTGTTTTAGAGAATGTTAATTCTCAAGGGCTTTGACCTTAGCAGGTACTTTTCAATCAATATTTGAAGAATGAATGAATGATATTGTTTAGTAAGAAAAACTCCCCTTGAATTTAAAAGTATTTTACACTTATATTACAAGGGTCATCTAATAAATCCTGTTGAATGTTTCAAGGTCCATCTCTAATTGACATTTATTTTCATAATCTATTTGTTCATTCATTTATTACATATTCAGTAGTCAACATTTATTGAGTATCTCCAGGGTGCTACTTGCTTTGTTAGATACTGATTAATAAAGCTTGGTCATTATGCTCAATGGATTCCTTTTAGAGGGGAAACTGTACATGTAAATAATTTATACACTATGGTAAGAGAAGTATTCTAATAGAAATATGAACAAATTCTAGGAGCACATAAAAGAAGAAATTCTATCTCTCAATAGATATGAAAGAGAAGAAAGTTTCATGAAAGGAGTCAGAGAAGATAGCTTCTGAAGTGCATCAAAAATAGTGCTCAGGAAACAAATCTGGTACCTATATGTTTTTGTAAATATAGTTTTATAAGAATATAACCATGACCATTTGTTTAATAAAATGTTTATGGGTACCTTCATGTTACAAAGTAACAGCAATGAGTAGTGACAGTGATAGTAAGGCTGGAGAAAATATTCTTTTGTTAATACCTGGTCTAAAAAATGATTTTTGTTTGTTTTTTTTATTTTTTTGGAGGGAGGGAGGAAGCAAAGTAAAAAAAAGTAGCATGTCCAGTCTTGGAGGCATGGTTATAGAACACAAATGATTATAAAGAGATCTAGGAGATCACTTTGGTTAAAGTGAAGGGTTCACAAATGATTAGAGGGATAAAGGGGAAAAGGCATTTTGAATGAAAATTGTAAATAATTTTTTTTTTTTTTTTTACAGGCAGAGTGGACAGTGAGAGAGAGAGACAGAGAGAAAGGTCTTCCTTTTGCCGTTGGTTCACCCTCCAATGGCTGCCGCGGTCGGCGCGCTGCGGCCGGCGCACCGCGCTTGTCCGATGGCAGGAGCCAGGAGCCAGGTGCTTTTCCTGGTCTCCCCATGGGGTGCAGGGCCCAAGCACCTGGGCCATCCTCCACTGCACTCCTGGGCCACAGCAGAGGGCTGGCCTGGAAGAAGGGCAACCGGGACAGAATCCGACGCCCCGACCGGGACTAGAACCCGGTGTGCCGGCGCCGCGAGGCGGAGGATTAGCCTGTTGAGCCACGGCGCCGGCCTGTAAATAATTTTAAACATGGCATTCTTTAAACTCTCTGTAGGAAATGCAGCTCTGATTTCTGAGAAGGGCTTGAAGTTTACTAAATAGGTTTTTACAGAAGGGATTTCCCACATGGGTGTAGCTTCAAGGGTAGAGTTTTCTGCTCAAGCAAAGAGGTCAATAGAGTAATTTCTTTCATCTTTGTGATTATGCATACCTCCAACAGGTGTGGAAATGCAGGTCTGAGGTTACTTGCTAACAGGGCAGGGGAGCTTTCTGACCATGGAAAATCCGTACCAGAATGACAGTCTAGCTCATGGTAAAAGAGACATCATTTAAGTCACTTATATTGGCATAATCTGGACAGAGGTCATTGTTGCAATATAAAAGTGAGAGAGGCCAGTTCATTTTATAAAAGTTTGAGGCTACAGCCTTGACATACTGGTAACAGTGAAAGGAAGCTAGGAAATGGGTGCTTCCATCTCCCCAACAAGTGATAAATCTGAAAGAGTGGCTCCAATACCAATTAGCACAGCTGAATCAACTGGACAACATCTGAACAGTGCACATTCTTGGGCTACCCTACATACCCTATTCAGAAACAGATCTCTTAAATATTTATAATTTTAAAAGTTACATAGATTATTCTTATTACTCAGTCATATTGATGCAACTTTGGGAACCACCACTCTCTGGACTGTGTCTGTTCAGGATCATGCAGCAGCATTTGATTCTTTCTCATGTTAACACAAGAGTTTTGTTATATGTGTTTATACCTAGTGATGGGACTTCTGGACAGTGCAAACAAATGATTGTTTATTTGACAAACAAGTGTAAGAGTCATTGAAAATTTTAATTTGGTGATCATATGAATTAGACAATAGTATGTTTAAAGCTACTATTAATATGGTTGAGTTGTTTAGGTGTTAGTGTGAGAACAAATTATACAAAACTCAAATCATAAAGTTGGAGTTAATTTGGAGATAATTCTAATTCAAATTTTTATCTATATAAGATTTCTTCCTGGCCGGCGCCGTGGCTTAACAGGCTAATCCTCAGCCTTGCGGCGCTGGCACACCGGATTCTAGTCCCAGTCGGGGCGCCAGATTCTGTCCCTGTTGCCCCTCTTCCAGGCCAGCCCTCTGCTGTGGCCCGGGAGTGCAGTGGAGGATGGCCCAAGTGCTTGGGCCCTGCACCCCATGAGAGACCAGGAAAAAGCACCTAGCACCTGGCTCCTGCCATCGGATGAGCGCGGTGCGCAGGCCGCAGCGCGCCATCCGCGGCAGCCATTGGAGGTTGAACCAACAGCAAAGGAAGACCTTTCTCTCTGTCTCTCTCTCTCACTGTCCACTCTGCCTGTCAAAAAAAAAATGATAAAAAAAAAGATTTCTTCCACAGGTTCTTAACTAATAGTTATTAGAGAAAAATATGAATTGTTTTAGAAATCAAATTCTTCTTGTGCTTTAAATAATGATAGAACTGTCATTGTTTTACTAAACCAAAGTGCATCTTTGTATTTTCCACTTAATAATCATGATTTATGAAACAATATAGTGAGACACCACTGTCTTCCATTTAAATTCACTGATCATGATTCTCTTTAGTTTTCTATTTTTCAGTCCAAAATTTCTACTTTTTTCAAATAAACCTCAAGAACATGTTTTGCTTTCTCATTTTTAAATTTTTGAAATAAAAAAAACATTTTAAATTTACATTATAGTTAGTGGCTTACTGCTTTAGGTTTTCCATGTAAAAGTTCATGGAATTGGAAAATAGGAATACTTTAAATTCTTACCTTCCAATTTGACTGCCTTTTATTTCTTTCTCTTGCCTACTTGTTCTAGTTAGGATTTCACATACTATGTTTAATTGAAGTGGGAAGAGTGGGCATCCTTGTCTTGCTCCTGAACTTAGAGAAAAAGCTTTTGAGTTTTCATCCTGAAATATGATATTAGTTGTAGGCTTATCATGTATGAGTTTTCCAGTGTTGATTGGCATTCCATCTATAGTTTATTTTCTGAGATGTTTTACATGAAAAGATGTAGAATTTTATCAAATGAGCTAAAATCATTCTGTGGAGAAAAAACAGTATCTTCAACAAATGGTGTTGGGAAAATTGGATGTTTGCACATAGAATTATGAAATTAGACCCCTACCTTAATCTTGTACAAAAATCAACTCACAATAGATCAGGGATCTAAATCTTAAGACCTGAAACTGTAAGTTACTAGAGTAAAGTATAGGGGAAGCACTGAAAGACATTAGCATAGGCAAAAAACTTCTTGGATAAGACCCTGTAGGCACAGGCAATAAAGGCAAAAATAGACAGATGGGTTAACAGCAAGCTAAGAAGCTTCTGCACAGCAAAAGCAACATTGAACAAAGTAAAGAGGCAACTGACAGAATGGGAGAAAATATTACAAACTATACATCTGATAAAAATTAATATCCAGGATAAATAAGGAGGTCAAAGAACTCAACAACACTGAAACAGAAAATCCAGTTAAAATGATGTCATTGTCATTTTTAGCCCTTGTTTACACTTCTGTGGAACTGTAGTCTTCCTACGTTTTACTTGTTGACTATTATGGTTAGTTGCAAATTAAGCCTGTGATTATAGAGTCAATTGAAATTATATTTCTCAGGAGCTGATGAAGAGAGGGGTGGGACAGATGAGCCTGGGAGAGGGGTAGTGAGGGAAGTGTGGATGTCTTCTTGGAACTGTACCTATGGAATGCATAAAGTCTGTTCTCTTTACATTAATAAAAACTTTTAAAAAGTGGGCTGAGTATATGAACAGGCATTTTTCAAAGGATGGAATACAAATGGTCAACAGACAAATGAAAAGATGCTTAGGATCACTAGTTATTAGGGAAATGCAAGTGAAAACCATAACAAAGTTTCCCCTCACCCTGGTTAGAATGGCTGTCATTCAAAAATCAAAAAATAAAAAAATGCTCGCAAAGATTTGAGGAGAAAGATACCTTAATTACATTATTGTTAGGAATATAAACTAGTATAACCATTAAGGGAGACAGTAGAGAGAGTCCTCAGAAATCTAAAATATATCTATAATATAACCCTGCCATTCTACACCTGGGATTTCAGCCAAAGGAAATGAAATCAGCATATGAAAGAGTTATCTGTACCCCATGTTTATATAGCCCATGGAATCAACTCAGATGTCCATCAATTGGTGATTAGATAAATTGTTGTATTTATACATGATGCTATATATACTCAGCCATAAAAAATGAAATCCTGTTTTTTTGCAACTAAGTGCATGAAACTGGAATCCATTATGTGTAGTTAAATAAACCAGTCTTCAAAAGACAAAAAATCCTAAGTTTTCCCTGATTTTTGGTAACTAATGAAAGGAGAACTAAAAATTTAATGTATGTGAATGAAATTGACATTCTGAGATATGATTATTGATTATAGCCCTTGTTGATACTGTTGAGGAACAGTGGTTTTTCTACTAAGGCTTATTGAATTTTTTATGTAGTGGAGGGTTAAACTTGGAAATATAAAGTAAATTGAAAGTATGTCATTGTAAAACTTAAAATAAGAATGGAGAAAAGGAGTTCTCCTTTGTATGTATGGAGTGTATGGTGGGAGTGCCATTATGGTCTTAAAACTGTTTATATGAAATATATTGAAAAGTATATATTAAGATTATATATATGAACTACATGAATATAAATTAAAATTATAAAACAATTGAAAGAATTTTGTCAAATGCTTTACCTGCATTTATTAAAATAATCATGGTTTTTCTCCTTCATTGTATTATGAGACTATATCATACTTATAAATTTGCAACTGTGGATTACCTTTGAATCTATGGAATAAATTCCACTTGATTATAGTGAATAATCCTTTTACTGTGCTCTGAATTTGGCTTGATGTTATTTTTGGTGAGAATTTTTGTGCCCATATTAATTGGGAATATTTACCATATAATATTCTTTTCATGTAGTTTTTCCATCTGGCTTTTAGTATGAAGGCATTGCCGACCTCATAAAATGAGATTGGAAGTATTATGGCCTCATTTTTTGGAATAATTAGAGACAAGTGATGTTAGTTCTTATTTAAATGCTTGGTAGAGTTCAGCAATAAAGCCATCAGAACTTGGGTTTTCTTTGGAGACTTTATTTATTTATTTATTTATTTATTTTTGACAGGCAGAGTGGACAGTGAGAGAGAGAGAGACAGAGAGAAAGTTCTTGCTTTTTCCGTTGGTTCACCCCCTAATGGCTGCCGCAGCCGGCACACCACGCTGATCCGATGGCAGGAGCCAGGTGCTTCCTCCCGATCTCCCATGTGGGTGAAGGGCCCAAGCACTTGGGCCATCCTCCACTGCACTCCTGGGCCACAGCAGAGAGTTGGACTGGAAGAGGGACAACTGGGACAGAATCTGGTGCCCCAACTGGGACTAGAACCCTGGGTGCCAGCGCCGCAGGTGGAGGATTAGCCTATTGAGCCATGGCACTGGCCTCTTTAGAGACTTTAAAAAGCTTTTTTTTTATTTGAAAGAATCAGCAATAGAGACAAAGATAGATGATAGATAGGCAGATATATAGATATCTTCCATCTCCTGGTTCACTCCCCAAATGGTGGCAATGGCTGGGACCTGGCCAGGCAGAGGCTGGGAGCCTAGAACTACATCTGGGCTACCCCAGTTTGTGGTAGGGACCCGAATCATTAGTCATCATCTATCGCTTCCCAGGGTGGACATTAATAGGAAACTGTATCAGAAGCAAACGTGGAACTGAAGCTCATCTTGAGATGCAGGAGCTCCAAATGTTGGCTTAACAGTGCCACAAGTTCACTAATATTTACTGGAATCAAATTTTCCATTTCTTCATGATTTAGTCTAGATTTATTTTATTTTTTCTCAGAATTTAGGCATTTCTTCTGGGCTATTCAGTATATTGCTACAAAAGTGTTCATGGTATTTTATGTTTCTTTATATTTCTGTAGTATCAGTTATAATGGCTTCTCTTGCATTTTTTATTTCATTTGAATTTTATTTTCTTTTTAGTGTAGCTGGAAGTGTGTTGATTTTATCTGTATAACACAGCGTTTAGTTTTGTGGCTCTTTTATATTGTTTGTTTTTGTATTTCTATATTTCTGCTCTTGTATTTACTGTTTCTTTCCTTTTACTAACTTTGGGCTTAGTTTCTTCTTTTTTTAATTTCTTGAAGTATAATACTAGGTTGTTCACATGATATATTTCTTCTTTTGTGATGTAGAAGTTTATCACTGAATACTTTCCTCTTATCATTGCTTTTCCTGCATTCTGTCAGTTTTGGTAGGCTGTGTTTTTGTTTTCCTGTTAATTTCTTTAACTTATTCATATGAACCATGTTTAATTTATATATGTATATATATATTCCAAAATTCCTCCTACTTGATTTTAAGTTTCATACTCTTATGGTTAAATAATATTGAAATATTATTTTAATCTTATTCTTTTAAAGACTTATTTTGTGGCCTAATACATAATCTATTCTATGTGCATTTGAGAAGAATTTGTATTCTACTGTTCTTATATAGAACGTTCTCTATAGGTCTCTTAGGTCCATTTAATCTACTGTGAAGGGTTGTGGTAAGCCTGAGTCCTGGTTCTTCAGTGGTAGAACTGGAGATTTAAGTCCATGGGGCATAGCCTGGTAAAGGATTCTACTGAGAGGGGACTGAACTCTGGGTTTTCTGGAGTACAACTCAGTGCTGGTCTGATAGAACATGGGGCCAACTTGGCATGACACAGCTAGGAATCTGTGTCTGTGGGAGCTGTTTTGTTTCCTTTGTTCATATGCCAATGTGATGCTACTGTGGGGCTGAAATGTTGGGTCAACATTGGCTTGCTTCTGATTAAGCTTGGAGTCTGTATTCATAGAAACCATCCTGAGAGCTTGTTCCTTGGATGCTGGTCTTATGGCTCAAACTTTGATGCCAGTTTGTTGCTGGGGTGGTCCTGAAGCCTGGTACCAAGGATGCATTTATCATCCTATGTTTTACTGGGACCGCCCTTTATTGAGGTTCAGGATTCACGAATTTCTCCTCTGAGTCTATCTCTGTCTCTCACTCTCCATGTTTTACTTCCTGAGATCAAGAGAAGGGTAACATGGGTCATGTAAAACAGTGCTTCCTACTCTCTTCAATGCATCTTTTTCTTATTTCTGTACCACACCCAGGCACTGTAATCATTCACTCGCTGTTTTAGCTCTTGTGAAGGTATTTTGTGAGTGGATCATTGTTCAAATTGATGTTTCCATAGAAGGAAAGCTCTGTAAATGACGTTGCTGATGTCAGTCTTCTGAAAGCTCATATGTAATCTTATAAAGAAACTTGAGATCAGTATTTCCCAAGACATACCTTTGTGATACTAATTATGGGAGATATAGCTTCAAAAAGGACTTCTATTGCCAATTTCATCAGTGAAAGACTGGGAACCATGGGTTCCAAGATGGCAGAATAGCATCAGAGTGGTCTGATCTAGCTAGGCAAAATTATTAGAAAAGAAGTGGAGAAAGTCTACTCTCTGGGTAAAGTTGCAGGAGAAATTGCAGTGGGAGGTCCTGCAAAAGCAGTAGAAATGACTCCAACCTCTGTGGAAGGTACAAAAATGTAGCAATGAGCAAGATAACAACAAAGAACTCAATAGCTTGGAACTGAAAAAAGTGCCTACCCTGGAAAATCAGGTGAGGTGACATGGCACTGGCCTACACCACTTTTGCTATAGCTGGAAGGAGAGGCTAATGGACTGTACTATTTTTGAATCTTGCCCACTTTCCTTAGGGCAGTGGGGCCTACTTCCAATAGCTACCTGTGGCCAGCCGTGTGAGGGCTGCCATCATTTTTTGGACATAAGAAGGCAGCAACTGCTCCAACTCTTGTATACACACCCAGCAACTACTAGGGATGCTCTCAGAGACAACCTCAGCATTTCAAAAGCAATGGGTTGGGACTGACTGCACCTCGCCAGCTGCTCCCAGCATCCCTACGGAAGGAAATTGCCTTCTGCTGAACGCTTTTACATGGCCAAAACAATTGTGAAACCAGGGGGCTGTGGCCAGTGGGTATTGTTTGACCCTGTGACCCATAGATTTTACCAGAGAGAAAAACCAACGTTCCCCACTGACTGAGTCTGCCTGGTAGGATTGGGCTCGTTCCAGTGGGGCTGAACACACACAGGCAGCAGCTCTGTGAACATCTCAGATTCCCTGTACCCCAAGGTGGGAAGGAATAGTGGGGTAGAGTGGTCTCTCTTGACTCCTTGACTATGACAGCCCTGGATGCAGAGACAGAAAACAATGTAACTGTGAGAGAGGAATCAGAATGTAGCTCAGTTTCTCAGCAATCAGTGAATACTTATTCACATTCTCAGAGCTTCTTGATTGTGTAGATCAGTGCATAGCAAGGCGAACCATGCTCATAGGGAAGACTGAACACACCATGTGTGCGATTCATATGACACACTGTGGACTAACACCTGGGCATTCCTCAGCTTGAAGGAGAGAAGGTGAGGGGTTGGTCACAACAACAGAGGTGACCATTCCTCTATCCTGTTAACCAGATGAGAGTACCATCCTCAACTTGGGTGTTAACTCTGGGTATTCACCCTTCCCTGGAGCACTGACCTGAGTTCCCTGGCCACACCCACCATACTAGAACCCGGTGTGCCAGCGCTGCAAGGTAGAGGATTAGCTGTTGAGCCATGGCGCCGGCCTGACATTACCTCTCTTGTACTTACTGGAACGTGGGCTTAAAGTTACACTTAATTCTGGATGAATATGACCTCATACTATTTTACATCCAACATAAATAGTCTGTTAAGGTCATTGCTGATCATGTGATACACTTGGGAAGATACCAAAGGCCTACTCTTTAAAGGTGTAACATTCACTCCATTATCAAATGCAGAAGTTATTTTTACTCCTCTTAGTTACCTTACATTATTGTCAAATTAATATTATGAGAAGGAAATGCTGTTAAAAAACATTGTTGTAGAATTTAAGAAAAATCCATTTATACTTACCTAGACAGGAGTAAATGATAGGTTTTGAAGTTGAGACAGAACCTGTCCATTTAACAGCTTAAATTGCAAACATATGAATGATGGAAAGGCTCTTAGATATTTTGAGTAAAAGTTGTCCTCTCAAATAAGGTGATTTAACGAATTCTGTCCCCTGATAATTAAGAATTTTTCTCTTAGGAAGAGTAGAATTTTAAAAACTGAATATTACTTTGAGAATTTGTTTGTATCAAATGATTTTAAATATTCTGGGCTGAATATAGTAGAACATAAAATCAATTGTTAGAATAAATAAGTCAACAACAGGAGTCACTGTGCACTTACTCCCCATGTAGGATATCTGTCCTTAATGTGTTGTTCAATGTGAATTAATGCTATAACTAATACTCAAACAGTATTTTACACTTTGTGTTTCTGTGTGGGTGCAAGCTGTTGAAATCTTTACTTAATATATACTAAATTGATCTTCTGTATATAAAGATAATTGAAAATGAATCTTGATGTGAATGGAATGGGAGAAGGAGTGGGAGTTGGGAGGGCTATGGGTGAGAGGGAAGTTATGGGGGGGAAAAGCCATTGTAATCCATAAGCTGTACTTTGGAAATTTATATTTATTAAATAAAATTTTTAAAAAAGAATAAATGTCATACTATCAAATATGACAGATTTTTAGAGTCAGAATTCTGGTACGTTTTCAGCAATGGTTTCTGATGTGATTCACTGACATGGGTAATTAGATGCTAACAGGAAAAGGCAAAGGAAGAGTCAAAAGATGGAGGAGTAAGGACTTGGTTCAGGTTGTAAGTGCACAGGCAAGCACAGACTAAGAATTAAAGTATACTGGACACAGTGTTTTCCTCCTGGAGATCCTGACGTATTTCATGCTGGAGAATACAAGAATCTGTCTTGCTTGTACCTAGAATCCATCCATGCAGAGGAAGGCATACAAATTAGGAATACAAGAATATGATTCATTATAGAAACTCTAGCAGAAGGCCAAATTCGTTGAAGTTGATGAAAACAGATTCAGTAATTGTCATTATTCCCTGGGATTTCTATTTCAGAGGAGTGTGTTTATGGTAGATTAGATGTTATAACAAGCAGCAGCATTTTCTTGATCTTGAAGATTTCATTAGTGATTATTCTGGATACTGATTCCTAGATGAGTAGTGTGGCATAGTGAGGATTGACTTTTCATTAAGTGGAAATATGAAGTAGGTCAAGCGAAAATATAATCATAGAAACTATCTTGCTAGTTAGCAAGGAGGATATAAATGTAATATCCTGGGCAAATGTCAATTTGAATGATTAATCTTTTAAAATTAAAAATAGAACACATTATTTGTTAGACTTGTAAACTAAAATGAAGAGTCAAAAAATAAGTTTGTCATTAATGGCAAGTGATAGTATAAAGCAGGGAAGTGAGGCTCTGTCCTGTATCACTGAACTAGAATCTACTTAAATTGGAGGTGGCTCTCGAATCAGGAAAGTTAAGGAATGTTAAGGTAGTTGTTCAGTGAATAAAGGGAATCTGAAAGGTGATAGTGTGTGAAGAGCAGAAATTTTAATGAGCTTCTAGGAAAAAACAGGTTCTTTCTTTGTTTAACTTTTGTGGAACTTCTCTGTTGTTCAACTTTATTTGTTAAACTTGTGG
Organism: Sylvilagus floridanus; assembly: GCA_949820135.1. Taxonomy (NCBI): domain Eukaryota; kingdom Metazoa; phylum Chordata; class Mammalia; order Lagomorpha; family Leporidae; genus Sylvilagus; species Sylvilagus floridanus. The sequence goes on from OX463241.1 coordinate 109,509,415, forward strand.
ATCTATGCAAACAATTTCTTTTAATTACACTTTCATTCTTTGTTCATTTAATTGGTTATTTGCTGGGCACTTCTGTGCACCAGGCATGCAATAAACATGAGGTTCTTTAAGTAGTGGGTGAATTCAGAACTACTGTGAAAAACCTGTGCTCTTCAGAGGAATTGATGAAAAGTTTTAAAGAAACCAGATGAAAACTAGAATCATTCCAAGTTGCAGTTCACCATGGAGAGCAAGTAAAGAAATTGTGTTAAGGCAGAAATCTAATAGACCTGAAGCTCATTTCTGGAAATTTGATGCCTTTCTCTTTTTCATAACCACATTTCCTTGCTTCTAGACTATCACACAGTTTTTTTTTTTTCAATTGGAGTTCTAATTTTTCCCATTTTCCTAATAACTCATATCATGATTAAACTCCTAACCCAGCTTGTACTAAATTAGGTACTTCTGATAAAAGAGGGTACTACATTTTATTTCTTTTTTCTTCTCAATTTTTATATAATTGACATTTCTAAATAATTAATGTTGGTTTTTCTGATTTCATTATTCTCTTCAAAAATACTGTTAATCAGGATAGACTAGGTTATGTTGTAGTAGCAAAGAATTCTGAAAACACTTAGCATAACAAAGGTTGGCTCATGCTTTGTTTTCAGTGCAAGTTAGCATTGGGCACAATGTCACTCAGTCATTCAAGGACTCAGGACAGATGAGGCAGACTCTGCCATATTACAGATGCACCTACAGGAACAGTTTTCAAGTTTGCATTTTTGGCACGTGTATATTTTATTTTTTATTTCATTTTTGGTTGGTTTGTAAGAGGAAGAAAGATTCGATTTGTGATTCTCACTATGCCTAGTTCTGCCGATCTGGAATGGGAAGAGGAAGTACAGTTTTCTATGTATATTGCAGTTAGGAAATTCTAGTGTCTCAGTCTGTTTCTGTTAATATAATGGAATACTTGTGACTGGTAATTAATAAAGAAGATAGATTAATTTATTACAGTTCTGGAGGCTGGAAAGTCCAACAGCAAGTGCAAACATTTGCTGAACACCTCATTGCTGCATCATTCCATGGAGGAAAGTAGAATGGCAAGAGAATCTGACACATCTAGAGAGCAAGAGAGGATCAAAAATACTTTTATAAAAACTCTGTTCTCATGATAACTAGCCTACTCATTCCCGCAATAATGACATTACTTTATTAATCATCTCTTATTAGGCCTCACTTTTCAACACTCTTGCATTGGAGATTACTTTTCCAACATATGAATTTTGGGACAAATGTTTAAACTATAGAACCTTACATTGGTGAACAGTAGTAATCACTTTTGAATGAAAACATTAGAAACAATAGTAAGAGGGAAATAAAGCCATCTTTTTTTCTTTTGAGCAAGTGCTTTTCACTGTTCTAATTAGCTTTGTTCTAATTATACCACATAATTGCTAAAAGGATTTGCCACTGGGATTGCTAATCCATTTTCTGTGATTATTAGGTAATTGTGCAAAGTAGAAGAAGGTTAAGAAAAATGGAGAGGCAAGTGTAATCTATTTTCTAAAGACTTATAGGAAGTTGAGTCTGCAACCCAAGTCAGTAGAACACAGGAGAGATGGCTTATGGAAAGTTACAGAAAGTATAGTCCACAGATAGGGGCTTGTTGCCAGACTGCTTATTGCTGATTTCTGTGTAAGTGAAGACATTGAGAGTAAGCAGTAAAACACTTATTTAAATGCATGTCTATTGAATCTAATGAAATTTAAAATTACATGAAATTAAAATTATTGTTTGCATATATATTTTGTGTTTTTTGTTTTGTTTTTATGACAAGTCATTTTGTTAAAAGGCAGACACACAGGAGAGAGATACACACAAAAGAGAGAGAGAGAGAGAGAGAGAGAGAGAGAGAGACTCCCACCTACTGCTTCACTCTCCAAATATCCTCAATATCAGAGATTGCGCCAGAACTGGAGTCAGGAGCTGGAAATTCAATCCAGATCTTCTGTAGTGTGGCAGAAACCCATTACCTGAGCCCTCACCTGCTGCCTCCTAAGGCCTGCATTAGCAGGAAGCTGGAGTCAGGAGTTGGGAGTCAGAACTGAAACACCAGGCACTCTGATATGGGACATAGGCTTTGACCACTAGGCTAAACACCTGTTCCTCTGGCAAATGATTTTTGTTGTATTTTATGTAATTTTCAGTACTGGATAGATTGGAAATTTTAAACAAAGAAAATTGATTAATTATTACAGATGGTTTGTGACGTACTGGTTTAAGCTTTTATTGAAGGAAATAAAGGAAATATTCACTAGAAATTAGCATGGTTTGATATACTAAGGCAGCAGATAATACTGGACCACATTTATCTGTCTGTTTAATGACTTATCTCATAATATCAAGGAAGTATACTACATATATTGCATGAGCCTTGGCACATGACAGATTTTTCTTCTGACATGCTTTTTTTGGAAAAAGTGTTAAAATACGGAGTAGGTATTGTCATTACTATATAGAATGTTGATGTAAGGATTGTACATAAAGAGCTGGTTTGTGAGTTTCCTTCCACCTCTCCAGTTGCTCCTCCACTGTTTCCTGGAATCTGTATTTTATCTTTTATGGCTAAGATACCTTATATTTGTCATCCTCACTTTTTAAGGGGTGCCTTTATTTCATTTCTGAAATGTGAGGAACAGGAAAAATCAAATAAAATAATTTTTAATTATTTACAGGAAGAAGTGGGGGAGGTATATATAAGCCATAAGTGATAAAGCATATATATTACTATAGACTGAGCTAAATGTGTAATTTGACCATCAAAATAATGAAAGTCTCTTGGATTACATTATTAGGAGATATATTGACAATTCTATCAATTTATATTCTACTTTTCTACTATGCTGAACTTGTACACCCATATACATACACATATGTATTTACATTTAAAAATAACAATAAATTGTTAATTTTTTTACACATTACTGTATTATGAGATAGTTTTAAAATTTGTTTCTAATCTATCTACCAGGATAAAGCAAATAAGAATCATGCATATAAGTAAAATTGTTATCCAGGAAAAACACAACTTTTTCCTGAAAGTTATGGAGAGGTAATTGTGTGATATACTGCTCAATATCCACTAATTGCAAATAAATGCAATATTGAGTTTTCATCTCTTCTTCTTTTGGTAGTCTTCTTGATCAGAGAATAATGGAGTGTACCTGAAGTATATTCTCATTTTTCAGGTATGGAAGGATCACCTGGGAGACTTGACTTAGTATATGAAAGGTGGGGATAAGGAGCCTGAGTTATTAGGAAGTACTGCAGTGCATTCTGAAGTACATGGCCTATAGACCGTAATTTGAGAAACATAGATCTGAAGGAGTAATTAGTAGTTGTCATTTGGGTATTTCATCATAACTGATCCTTATGTAAGAACAATTGATATTTGTGATTCTGTTGTTTGGTAATAATTTAGATTGCAGAAAATGAATCCTGCTAAATCAAGAGGCTGCTATATAATCTAAGCTTAAATGTTCCCAGTTAAATGTGTGTGTCTTTTTTGAAGATTGATTTATTTGTTTGAGAGGAAGAGTTACAGAGAGAGAATGAGAGACAGAGACAGAGACAGAAAGAGAGAGAGAGAAAAAAAATCTTCCACCCACTGGTGTACTATCCAAATGGCTGTAATGGCTGGAGCTGGGCTGATCTGAAGCCAGGAGCCAAGAGCTTCCTCCAGGTCTCTCACATGGGCACAGGGACTTAAGCACCTAGACCATGTTCTGCTGCTTTGCCAGGCACATTTTATCAGGGAGCTGGACTGGAAGTGGAGCAGCTAGGAACTGAACTGGTGCCCATATGGGATACCAGCACTGTAGGCAGCAGCTTTACCCACTATACTACAGCACCAGCCCTTAAATGTGTTTTTTAAAAAAAGAAAAATTAATTCTATTTACTAGTATATTTCTTCTGGGTTTTTTTGCTATTAAAAATAGGCTAACTGTAAGAAATTATTGTTTCTATGAAAACAAGAGAGCCTATTTAGAAAAATTCCCATGGAAAGCACTAATACAGAGCACCTGAAGAGTTTCACAGATAATATAAAAATAATTTAAAATATTACCTTAAATATGAAGATGACAAAAGTCTACTAAACAAATTAATAATTAATATACTGATATATTAACATAATAACTGGATGATTTGCAATGTTTAATGTTCTTTTATTTATTCTGTAACATGGTTATATTGGGCACAAAAGCAAATGGGCTGGTGTCATTTTCAAACTGTGGTTCAAAGTAATGTCTTTGATAATAGAAAAATAAGTCATGTCTTTTGAAGATTTGAGGTCTCTTATCAGATCTGGAAATTCAGGTGGGGGGTGTCTACCAAATTTCTTAGTATTTAAGTTATTGATCTCCTGAGAGGATGTTTGAACCAACCTCAAAAGAAAATATCAGTCATCTTCTTACAACTCAGGCAGCATTAAGAATCAGAGGATAACAAGAAAAGGGTATGCTTTGTGCAAAAGAAAATCTTTGAAAGGAATTTGGAAAAGAATCGTACAAAAAAACTGAATAGATTTTCTAGATAACATTTTCCCCAGTTTTATACATGCATATGAAGTCAAATGATGCTGGATATAACTTAATTTAAGCTTTGAAGCATTCTGCATTAGTACCTATTAATTATACCTTTTCTAAAAGTTGTTCAATGAAACACATTAGGCATAGTGCATTAGAATGTAAGAAATCATGAGATGATATTGTCTTTAGTGCAAATATGCTCTTCAAGTTATGGTGTTGAAGCATCCCACATTTTTGATATAGAATCTAAAATAAAAGCATTGTTTTATGAAGGTACAGGATAATGTATTTTGGACATACAACACAAAAAATTAGAGACTGAGCAAACACTTTTACTTGATTTCTCTGTTTTCTATTAAACACCTCTACACATAGTAGCACCATTACATCAGCAGCAACAGCAGCAGCAGTAGCTATACCTGAATGGTGGAATGGTGGACATTTTTAGAATATTCCTCCTAGATTTAATTTACTTCTTAATCTGACATTTCCCAAAATAAAGCTCACCACTTTTTTTAAGTCTCTAACTGTTATGCATTTCTAAGAGTAAAAAAAAATTCAAGGTTTTCCATTTTACAATTGCAGTATGATACAAAATTGTAGGCTTCCATCCAAGGGATCACTTCAACTGTTGAGCATATTCCTTTAACTCCTTCAGGTGGAGGCATTCCAGTCATTTCAAATATTTCTTTCAATACTAAGTAATGCTACTCTTTTTTAGATTCCCAACCTTTCCCAGACTGTCCATGATGTAGGAGTCAGATCTAGGAAACCAACTACTATTGAACATCTTGTGTAGTTACATGCTCATATTTTTTTAAAAAATATTTTACTTCTATGGTGATTACCTTCAACTTGTAGAAAATATAAAATTCCTAGATATGTCTCCATACCTTTGATCAGTTACTTATTTCTGGGTACCAAATTAGGTGTTGTTGTGTGATGGCAAATGGAGTATGATGGCACAAAGCCATGGATTAATTTTTATTTCTAAATTTTGCAAAGTATGTCATCAGTAGGCGATATGAGGCTGTCAGATCATATGTTTACCCTCAGGGAGCTTATTGTAAGTATTATTCTAAGAACAGACCTAACATTTAATCATCTTATCATTTCCTCTGACCAACTGGCTTATGTATGGGTATCACGTCTGTCTATTAGGAATTAAATGAAAGCTCCAGTGAGATGATTCTAGTTGAGCTATGATCTTCTCAAAAAACAATGTGTATATAAGTGTTATTAAAGCATAGAAAGCCAAACATCATTAGTAAACACTACATATCTTGGAGCAGATCAAAATTCTAATTCTGAGTGTGATTTATACCATATTCATATTGCATTTGCACCATTGTAGGGTGAAAAAAATCATGTCAGTGATCATCAGTACAGACTACAACACCTCCTCCCAATAGCCTTTAGAAATATAGGTCACGGACATAGATACCTTAATCATTATATGTCATTAACAAAATGTGTATCTTCCCCCTGTGATGTGTAAATGTTTATAATGCAATCACAACTTTTTAAAATTGATAATTTTTGGTCGGTGCCGCGGCTCACTAGGCTAATCCTCCACCTTGCGGTGCTGGCACACCGGGTTCTAGTCCCAGTCAGGGCGCCAGATTCTGTCCCAGTTGCCCCTCTTTCAGGAGAGCTCTCTGCTGGGGCCCAGGAGTACAGTGGAGGATGGCCCAAGTGCTTGGGCCCTGCACCCCATGGGAGACCAGGAGAAGCACCTGGCTCCTGCCTTCAGATCAGTGCGGTGCGCCGGTCGCAGTGTGCCAGCTGCGGCGGCCATTGGAGGGTGAACCAATGGCAAAGGAAGACCTTTCTCTCTGTCTCTCTCTCACTGTCCACTCTGCCTGTCAAAAAAATGGATACTTTTTTAATTTTATAAGGTGAACAAACGTCATGTATTACATATGTACAGATTTAGGAGCATAGTGATACTGCCCAGCCCACCCTCCTTCCTGCCCATGCTCCCACCCTCCTTTTTCCTTCCTTTATTATTCTTTTAATTTTTACATGTCATACTTTCAGTTTATTTTATTTTTTAAGATTTATTTATTTTACTTGAAAGTCAGTAATTTCAAAGTCAGCAATTTCAAAAACTCAAAACAATATAATGTATCTTTTGTGACCACCATGGAATGGAGCTGGAAATGGACAACCCATGAATCTCTAGAAAATATGCACACACACACATAGACTGAACAACATGCTCCTGTTGAACAGGAGGATTATAGAATGAACAGTGGATTATAGAAGAAATCAAAAGGGAAATACAAAGAATCTTGGAAATGAATGAAGATAACAATACCACATTTTAAAACGTATAGGATACAGCAAAAGCAGTGTTTACAGGGAACTTTTTAGCAATTAGTGCCTATGTCAGGAAATTGGAAAGGCACCAAAGCTATTGGTAAATCTCAAGGATCTAGAAAAAAAACAACAAAACAAACCCCATATTAGTAGAAGGAAAGAATAATTAAAATTACAGAAGGAATAAGTGAAATTGAAACCAGAAAATAATACAAAAGAAAAGTGAAATTAAGAGCTGATATTTTACATATTAAACAAAATTGATACACCATTGGCCTAACTAACCAAAAAAAAAAAAGCCAAAAAGAGGGAGATAATCCAAATTAATAAAATTGGAGATGAAAAAGGAGATGTAACAACAGATACCACAGAAATAAAAAGAATCGTTAGGAATTACTACAAACAACCATACACCAGCACATTGTAAAAATCTAGAAGAAATGGATAGATTTCTGGACACATACAATCTACCAAAATTGAGTCTTGAAGACACAGAGAACCTAAACAGAGCAATATACAAGATGGAGATTGAATCAATACTAGAGACCCTCCCAACAAAGAAAGCCCAGGTCCAGATGGTATCAGTAATGAATTCTACCAGGCTTTTAAAGAACTAATTCCAATTCTTCTCAAACTATTCAAAAACAATTGAATGTTGGGTAATACTCTTAAACTCCTTCCATGAGGCAAGCATTGCCTTAATTCCAAAACCAGAAAAAGATACAGCAAAGAAAGAGAACTACAGACCAATATCCTTGATGAACATAGATGCAAAAATCCTCAACAAAGTGCTAATTAATCAAATCCAACAGCACATCAGTAAGATCATTCACTCGGACCAAGTCCCTTTTATTAAGGGATGGCTCAATGTACACTAAACAATCACAACTTTTTATGAGGCTTTTCTTTTAATCTAAATCATAAACTGGAAATAATTTTTAGTTATTATGGAATGAAGTGCAATCATTCCACCAAATTTTAGGCAAATGTAATTTTTGGCTTATAGAGCTTCACAAATATACTTTCAAATATTTAGTATAATTTAGAGTAAAATACTATTTGTCTTTTGATAAATAGGATAGAGAATTTTTAATCTTTTCTAAAGTTCACACAGCAATACTGTGAATGAATAATGAATTCAGTTTAGCATTGTTCTACATTTTATTCTTTTCAAAATTTCTACTTTACAACAAAATTTTAAAGTTATATGGAGAGAAATTCTCACCACAAAATGGACTCTTATTCTGTAGTTTTTAAAATGAGGATTTTATTTCTATTAGAGAGTCTTTCAGATAGTATATGGTTAAGTGTAAAAGCCAAGCCACAAACATGTATATGTATATGTATATGTAATGCATATATAGTTGAGATGTATTGCATAAGCTAAACTATTGGATTTTTGCTATGTGAAACTCAACCATAGGCCCTGAATTATTGTAAACTTATTACCTGACAGTAGACCTGATTAATTCACAAATGGTTATTATATAATGCATAGCAATTGACTATAATCTTATAAATATTCCTCTTGCAGTGCTGTATCTTTGAATTCGTGACTCTAAAAAAGTAATTTCTGAAAGTGTCTCTTGGGCATTTTATTTTTTGTAAACTATGGCTGTATTACTTTAAGAAAACTCAATATCTGATGATCATTATTTACCAAAAACATAGCGAAGACACAGTTGTTAGCATTTATGCTATCAAAAGATTGTTTTACAAAATGATGCACTGTATGATTCCTAAGAACAGGGAGCTTCTTTGGTGCATTTAAGAAAGAATTGAATAACAGAAATGCGATGCATACAGAATTTTTGTACATTATTGTGTGACAAAAAAAGAGTCTTTTTTAATACTTGGTTGCTTCTGATTACTTTGTGTTCAGAGTGAGTGTAAACCATTTAACAAATATTACAATCTATTTTGGGTAATCTGTTGATTATTTTCACCAGTGATCTTATTGTGTATTTCTGTTGATGTAATCAAATTTATTTTTCAGTTCATCTGGAATCTACTGAATTTCTCTGCAGTATATCATTCAAAATGCTAAATGAGGATATAGAACATCTATGATCTCCTAAAGCATTGGTTGCCATGGAAGCTGCTCTTCTGGCCTGATTTGATCAATTTCTTCTTAAAGCAAGTAATTTGATAATTCTTTTCAAAGAGAAAATGTCATAATGTTCTTGTTACCAAATTGAAAGGATAGAATTGTTTCTTTTGAATCATCCTAGGCTCCTCTTAATAGTCACGAATGTTGGATCATTTTATTTGCAGTCATCAGATACTATGACTTGAATTTATATATTCTCAGCCTTATTAATGTTTACTTTAAATTTTCTTTCTTCCATGATTCTCAGAAAGATTAACTTAAAGAATCAAAATATTTAAAAATATAAGCAATGGTAGTGTTTCCTTTGGGAAGAATAGCTATTTGCATCACAGTTAATGAAACATGTGGCCAACCAATATCATCATCAAGAGTATTCATTAAATGCTGCATTTGAACTTTAAATTTCTCTTATTGTCAGAACTGGCATTCTTGTTTGGAATTTTTCAGACACCTAGTCCTGATAATCTACATCCTGAAATGAAATGGAACAGGGAGGAAAATGAGCCTGGCTCTGAAATGCCACGTGCACAGAGGGACTTGTTCAGCTTCCCCAAACTAATTCCAAACTCTAGGCAGCATTTTTATTTTATGATTATAGACATAAGACCCAGTGTGAACTTGCATACTTAACTTTAATGCTGCATGAAAAATAGGGGCATCATGAAATTAATTAGGACATTTATTTTCAGCCATGAGAAAGAAAACAACTTATTATCTAGCAATTTTCTACTGCCCTTTAGGTGGCAGTGTGTAGCAAGGAGAGGGCTGGCTGTGACAGCTACTACATTGGATTTAACAACAAAAAGTAAAGAAAGAAAGAAAGAAAAACAAAAAAAAAGTAAAAAGGAAAAAAAATTAACTTTCTGTTAGAGATGTCTTCTTGCATATTTTGCATTTGGTTTATGTCTTTAATGCCAGTCTCTAGTTTGAATTCCTGAACATACATGCCTTGTGCCATTGAATTCACTATTGTGAATTTTCTTTAGTTCAAAGATGCTATCTTTTATTTAATATGTACTTCTGAGTACCTATCGTGTTAGGGACCCTGTGGATGTTAAGGAATATTTTTGATTGACTTACTGTCAATAGTGAATTGGAAGTAAATATCTCAAGTGCTCTATCATTTCATTTTTCAAAATTGGAGCATGGAAGTTATCTGGAGAGTGTTGGCCAAGATGCAGAGAACAAATATATAGACCTGCTGTCTAAAAAATATCCTGAAATATGCGTTTGTAGTTGAATTCTGAGCTTCTCTCTGTGATATGTTGTTCCATCTGGTTTTGTTGGGGATTAGACTTTGCCAGATTTGTCCAAATGCTCTGTCATAATTTCAAATGTGAAGCCATATTTATCCCTTTTCATTATAACTCTATATCCACACAGTATCTACTTTCTTCAATATGAATATAATTTTCATATAAAAAACATTAGAGAAAAAATCCTAAGAATTTTTCTGATTTTTTTTCGCATCCTAAACAAGAATGATTGAATTTTTGGAAATCAACGTGTCTCCTGGAAAATAGACAGTGAAGGAATTAGAGCAGTCCAAACATTGAGTCCCCAGATCTTGATCTGACACTATATTACTTTTTTACCTAATTATATTCTGTCCATGTCTGATTCAATTAGAAGTCTTTGCAACAAAGCAAGTTTCAGCATCTGGAGCTTTTGATCTCCTTTAAGCCTCTGATGTAAGCAGGCAAAATGATCACTTCAAAAAAGAGAACACAAACCCTCAAAACCTATCACCCCAATTTCAAATCATACTTTTCACCCTCAGTGTTTCCTGCAGCTGTCACCCTAAGTCAACAGCTGGGTTTAGCTGCAGGCTGCAAGCTCAAGTCTTGCAGAACGTTTTAGCAATCTTTTAATGCCGTGTTTGTCAACAATGGCTTATTTCTTGTGCCTACTTCGTCATAGGGCACTGGAATCTAGCTCATTAATTTAATTTATTAAGAAAACAAAACAAAACTGTCACTGAGGAACAATTTAAGATGCCCTTTCCAGCCTATAGCCCTGTGAAGATGCAAGGGATTTTTGTTGCCTTTTTAGCTTTTTCAGTGTTTTTAGATGTAAAAAAAAAAGTTTTTTTTCTTTGACCCTAATTCGCTGCTTTCTATCTTCATGCTGTAATTCCCTTCTCCTGAGTCCCTTGTGCTTCATCAGATGTCACTTGTCTCTATGCTGTGGTTGTGCTTTGTGATTTTCGTGTCCTTTTCATACTCTGAGTGACTGTGGGGTTCAATTCCCTGACACAACTGTCCAACTCCTTTGTAAGCTTCCTCTTGTGGGTAGAACACAGATCAGGTGCTGTTTAATACAGCAGGCATTTCCTTTTATTCTTTTCACATTCATCAAATGTCTTTTCCTAGAACTGGCATTCTTCCACTAGTATTTGGTTCACTTGCCACATCCAAGTGATTTTTCATTTCTTGATTGGGAAAGAAACTCTCAGGATGATGTTCTTCTCGTCGAAGTGGAGAAGAACAGCTTCCTCCCAGAGACAAAGAGCTTGCATCTCCACCCTTTTGATCCTGACCTAGCCTCTAGCACCTTGAAGTGAGTGCATTTTGGGAGAAAAATGTCACATATTGAACCCATCTCAAGTTAAAGAGTGAAAGAAAAGTGGCATCACCTAAATTGATGAACTGGTAGTTATAGCAGAAGAAATTCTGAACGTATGTATTTTTCTTTTTTGGTAAGGATCTCCATAGCACCAATCTATGAACTCCTATTTATTCTCTTCCTAGCATGATTGAGAAACAGGCAAGAGTTATTTTTCTCATTTTGTGCATGGGCAAAATGAAGCAAGGTTAAGTGAGTAGAAATATAGTGACAGAGGAGGGAATAAATGTCTCCTGATTCCAAGCCTGCTGCCTCCAGCACTTTGAAGCTGCTAGCTTCTATGAAAGTTAGTGATATTTGGAGGAAAATGTCACCATTAAAGCATAGTATAGCTTCTACTGGACCAAAGAGATTCTGTGTCTACCATCAACTTGTAATGCGGTGATATGTTTTGAAAAGCCGTGTAGATCTGTAAATGCTAAAGAAGGCAAATTTCTCTGATTATTCCATGAGTCTGTTAACTGATTAGAAGAGATTGTTAATACTACAGGAGACTCAAGACTTTCTGCAAGCTTCTCTTAACTCTGTGGTCCATTTGGGGCCTCACTAAAATATTATTAAATTCTTAAAATGTGAATGTTGAGCACTTTCAGAAAATATCTATTGTAAGGACTGCAAATACCCAATAATATTTTTCTGAGAAAGCAGCATTTTAATTAAAAACATACAATTATACATATGTATATATATAGATATATTTTTAATATGTTTTTTCTAACTATAATATATATTCATAAAGTGAATGCTTAGAATATGCAAAGCTGTGAAATCAAATTGTCATTCTATCACTTTGGTTTAATTGTTTTTCGTGTTTTTAAGTGTGTATACATGCAGAATTTTACAAAAATAGGTTTGTCAGTGTCTGGGGGAATCTGAACAAGTTACATCCTTTTTCTGCATCTGAAAAATTAGGATCAGAAAAAACAGACTCAAAGGCAAATGGAGGCCAAAATTTCCTTCTTCCTATCAGACAGGAAGCAGAGGAAGTAGTTTTTTATCTGTTTGGCAATAGGATAGCTAGAAGGAAACTCTAGAAACACACACATTTCCCCAGCAGTGCCAGGTGGCTGTAAAATGGGGCTTTCCTATGCCACATGCTTGCCCAGGTTAAAGCAGTGTGAAAGGGAGGAACATGTGTGTTCTTGCCAGGAGCGCTTCTTCTCAAGATGGAGTGAGTAGAGCTAAGCAGAGCATGGCCCACCTGTGAGGTAACATGCAGGGCTGTACTTCTAATGAGAACTTAAGCCTTGAAGATTTTATGAAGTATTGAAAATGCAGAGAATCTTGCCACCGTACCTTGTTACCTTGTTTTCATCTTTATTAATAAATGCAAATATTTTCTTTTACTTCCGTGAGCTATGTTTTTCTTTAGTGAGCTCATTATCATGTTACTGAGCTATGTGTTCACACTGTGTCAGTCATCTCTGGCTGCTGTTCACTAATTTGGTAAAGTGGTCGTAGTGCTGTGGCCCATGTTGTGGTGTGGTAGGTAAAGTCCCCACTTGCAATCCTGGCATTCTACATGGGCACCGCATTCTGGCTGCTACACTTCTGATCCATTTCCCTGCTAAGGGCCTAGGAAAAGCAGAGAAAAGTATTTCAAGTGCTTGGGCCTCTGTTATCTAAGTGGGAGATCTAGCAGAAACTCCTGGATCCTGGCTTTGGCCTTGTGGCCATTCTTGGGAGTGAACCAGAGGATGGAAATTCTTTCTGTCTCTCTCTGTCTGTAACTCTGACTTTCAAATAAATAAATAAATCTTTTTTTAATAGAAGTCATAATGTATATAATTACTTAGCACACTTTTTGGTAGGCAAAATTAATGTTATTTTCATATAATAATTTATTGCTTACAAAAGAAACAATAAATGTATGAGAGGACATATAGTTGTATGCTAAATTAGGTTATCTAATTATTCAAAGTAAAAATACATCAGCATTCAAAGTAGCAATCTATTAATTGACATAGATAATCAAACAGGATTTAATGGAGGAAATCATGTTTCTTGACCCATGATTTAACTGGGTTGCCAGGGAAATGGCAGTGACAAAGGTGTAGCAGTATCTGAGGGTCATTCAACTTAATTTTGTATTTTCTCAGAGACAGTGACACATCTCAGAGTGGAACATCCGTCTGATTCTTGTGATTTCTTCTTAAGGTGGCTTTGGAAAGTTTATTTGGACATCAGAGCTAAAATGGGAGAATCCATTTCAGTACTGTTGTCAGTACTTACTCTCTCTGTTCTTTGCAGCTTCTAAATTTTTCTGCCCTTTGCATCAAATTAGTGAAAATAGTAAGAAATAGAAAATTGAGTCAGAATAATACTTAGAATTACTACCTCAAGGAAATTTAAACTTGAAATTTTATGAAGCAATTATGAATAACATTTAATTAACATTCATTTCAACATAGTTCTGGTAACTGCTAAATGGTAACTGTAGCCTAATCTTTAGTGTTATATTACACAGTAAATGGAAATTATAGTTTCCATGTATTTTGTGCAAGGTAATAACATAGAATTTGCAATGAAAATTTCTGAAACCAAGAATATTAGCATTTAAAAAATTAAATGCTATTCAACGGGGGCTAGTATAAATTCTGCTATGAAAAAAAGAGGGTTATTCAGACTTCACATTTATAATAATTGGTCTGATAAAATGTTGACTAATCATTAATATTTATGACCTGTAGTTTCTTGGTACTTCTGAAAACATGTGCACCTGTGAAGTTCTTTACCATTTGGTATCTACTTATACTATGAATAATAAAAAGCTACTTATTAAATAGTCTCTGGAACAGAGGTTTTTTTTTTTTTTACTGGAATAAATTCTTAGGATAAATGTATGATTCATGAATAGATGGGGGAGTGAAATAATTCAGTTAGGACTAGGGTTATGAATTCCAAGAGAAATCTTGAATTAAATGGCTTTCATCACAAAATTAAAGCATTTTTACGTAGTAGCTAATCCAAAACCATCAGTGTGTGGATTATAAATATGTAAATATGGATTTCATGTTTAAAATCACTATTATTTAATTTCAAAAATTCAGTTGTTATAATCCTATCTCCTGTCTATGTTGCTAATATTTTATAAAATATTTAAAGCTGTGTTTCTGATTAGATGTCCATTAACTGGTAGATATAATATATTCCATATCATATGTACCTAAAGTGTTTTCTTTTATCTTCTAAATACTTTGGACATAATCATGATTATTTTATTAAACATGGGGTTTTTTAACTTTTATATAATAAATATAAATTTCCAAAGTACAGCTTTTAGACTACAGTGGCTTTTTCCCCCCATAACCTCCCTCCCATCCACAACCATCCCATCTCCCACTCCCTCTCCCATTCCATTCACATCAAGATTCATTTTCAATTATCTTTACATACAGAAGATCAATTTAGTATATACTAAGTAAAGATTTCAACAGTTTGCACCCACACAAAGAGTAAAGTACTGTTTGAGTTCTAGTTATGCTGTTAATTCACATAGTACAACACATTAAGGACAGAGATCCTACATGAGGAGTAACTGCACAGTGACTCCTGTTGTTGACTTAACAATTGACACTCTTGTTTAAGGTGTCAGTAATCACCCTAAGCTCTTGTCATGAGTTGCCAAGGCTATGGAAGCCTTTTGAGTTTACCAACTCCGATCTTATTTAGACAAGGTCATAGTCAAAGTCAAAGTTGGAAGTTCTCTCCTCCCTTCAGAGAAAGGTACCTCCTTCTTTGATGGCCTGGTCTTTCCACGGTGATCTCACTCACAGAGCTCTTTCATTTAGGCCATTTTTTTTTTTTTGGCCAGAGTGTTTTGGCTTTCCATGCATGAAATACTCTCATGGGTTTTTTAGCCAGATCCAAATGCCTTAAGGGCTGATTCTGAGGTCCGAATGCTGTTTAGGACATCTGCCATTCTATTAGTGTGCTGTATACCCCACTTCCCATGTTGGATCATTCTCTCCTTTTTAATTATATCAGTTAGTAATAGCAGACACCACTCATCTTAAGCATGGGTTTTATTTCAGTCCTTTTCACTCTACATATCTTGATAGTCATATGCTTACTAAAGTGACTTTTCCTCTCTGCATCATACCATTGGAATGTATACCTATGGATTTTTAATTTTTTAATTTTTTAAAATCTTGTACTCTGAGCATTCTGAAACTTCTTTTATTTTCTTTAAAAATTATATTTGCTTTCATTTTATTATGAAGACAAAGAGACAAAGGGAGAGCCAGACAAAGAGATTTATTGGCTCGTTCACTTACCAAATGAGTGCAACAGCTTAAGCTAGGCCAGAGCATAGCCAGGAGCCCAATCTGGGTCTCCCATGTGGGTGTCAGTGACCCAGTTATTAGAGTTATCACTGGCTTTCTAGCACACTTCGCATTAGCAGGAAGCTGGATCAGAAACAAAGGGTCTAGGACTGTAATTTGGCACTCTGAAATAAGATGTGGCTGTCCAAATGGTGGCTTAGTTGCTGTGCCAAATATCCACCCCTGATTTTCTTTAGATAATAAATGTATCCATTAAAAGTTTAATGTTAAAGTATTCTTTTATTGGAGATATCTTATTCATTTTTAATAATCATTTTGACATTAAATAGTTTACTTTCTTAGGATGTATTTATTTCTAGATCTTAATATTTTTATAAATATGTACACAGTTTACACTTTCCAAAAAGGTGTACCTTAAATTCTGCTTCGCTTATATATTAATTAACCTTCACAAGGGCACTGGAAGTGATTGCTTACTGTTTTGAAAGTGTGGTAGATAAACCATCAGTTGCACCTATAATTGTATATGAAATAGAATTCTTGCAAAAATGGTTCTTTGGTTTATAATTGTGGTGCTGTTTCTTTATCCTATTCATTTACTGTCTATATTATGGTTCAAAACAATAATGAAAATGACCACACTTCTGTACTTAATAGTAATATGTTTAACAGTTGGTCATTACATATTATTATAAGCGTGTTACAACAGTGCTATGTGTTTTACTCTTTGATTCTTTAATTACTTGCTTATGGCTATATAATTTCAGAACTGGTAACTTGACTTTGTTCTAGAAAATTAACATATGACTCTTTTTTGCAATATATGCTTTATTAGTAATGGATGGTATTGATTAAACTGGAGCCAATATCAAGGATCCTATCCAAGAAAGAATGGTTTTTATGGAGCTGAAATAGAGTGTGAACCTTGCATGTCTCAACATATATCATAAATTCTTCAGTGACAAATAACAGTCATGACATATTAGTTAAAATCATGTGTCATATTGATGTTACAAGAAGGTATGGCTGATGGGATGGAAATGGGAAGAATTTGTTTATTTATGTTCTACAAACTAATATTTTCAAATATGATTTTTTATAAACTTTGTGACAATTCTTCACAGTATACATGTTAACATCTGTTGTAAATAATAGATCAGAGAATGACTTAGATCAGTCACCTAACATATAAATTAATGATAGAGAAACCATTTTTAACATCTTACCTTTTGGAAGGATAAAAGTATTCATTTACTTATTTTAATGCATCTTTGGATGTTGCCAAAGATGATCAGTTCAAAGCTAGAAACTTAACTACATAATTTGCTGTCATAAGGCAGCCACTAGGATAACTGGAGTTAAGCATACAAAGTAAAGGGGGCAGAGATGTAGATGGGTAGGGTGTATACTCAGATTCCTCCTCTCTTGCTGTGAGGGAACAATGGACAGTGTCAGGCATTTATGAAGAGAGATATAAATATATTGTGGTGAAGGTAGTCATAAAATACTGAATATAAAAACAATGTAAATACCTCATTTAGGAGAATAGGAGGATCATATCTTGGAAAATAGACATTAGCTATTCCTGACTTCCATATAATTTATTTTTTCATGTGCATTCTATGTCTTTAGCAAAACGTAATCTTACACATTTCTGTCCTCTATTCTCATTGATATGCCTTTTATAACCCTGTCCCAGAATGAGCCATATTATGTTATCTCCAGGGCATTTTCTTTGCTGCTTCCCTTTTCAACTTTTGGGTGGAATCATCTATGTAGCTTACATGATCGGTATAAGTATTTACTGGAGCACAATAGTCAGTATAGAACATGATTCCAAAGGTTGGAACAAAGACCTCTTTGCGAATGTAGGAAGGTAAGGACAGTCAGAGTTCTTCAAAGATGGAAAGAATTCTGAAGATTCTGAAGATCTGTTACCAGAGCGTTTGGCTTAGGCTATTGTCACTAAATAGTGGTAACAGTCTCATTCATGAAGTGGGCAGTGAGATGAAATTGTGGATGAATTTATGTCTTGTAGAAATGTAGGATATATGCAAGAAAACTTTTCTTCTTTGGTATGTGTAAGAGAGGATGTAGGGCATGCTGCCCCCCAGGCAGCATTTCCCCAGTATAAACCATAGTGCACCTGCAAGAGAATCATCTTGGAATCTTTGAAAATTTCTGAGCCCCAACTTCTACTTGAATCAGAATCTTTAGAGTCCTGACTATCTTTTAATAAACTCTCCAAGTGGTTCTGGTGTCCACTTAGTGTGAGACTCTGTGTGAAAAGCAGAAAAAAATACATTTGTGTCATTTAAGTAATGTACTTCAAATACATGGCTCTTGGGCAACTGTCACCATGTACATATTGAAATAATGCCCAATATCAGATTTTTTTTTTTAAATTGTTTACTTTGGTTTTCATGATTTTATTTCTTTTCTCCATTTTATTTTACTTTTTTTGCTCTTCATGCTGTGGCAATAGTGATGAATGCTGATGAGGGAATAGTTAATCCAACCCCAGGCACTCATTTTCAGGTAATTATTCGAAACCAGAACACCACTTAACAGCACTGACTTACCTGTTTGGGAGATGAACTAATTAACAGCTCAAGCCGTCAGACTTTTTTTTTTTTTAACTTTTCCTATGCTGGCAAGAGGAGGGAAAGAAAAAGAAATCACATTTTTGCCATCCGATGTTTTTCTACCATTATTTCTTCTTATTAAAGCATGGAGTTTGATTTTGATGTCTCTGTTCTGAAAAATAGATGATAGCTTTATATGAAACTAGATTAGGCACAATGAAAAATGAATTGACTTTATTCAGTCATGTTTATTATAAAAGATGTTGTAGAAAAGAGCAATGTTTTAGATAAATTATCCAGATGATTAATGAAAAATGAATGTTTTGGATTTTATTCATTATGCTGATTTTCTTTTTTAGATCTCTCAAATCACTATATTTTGTATATTTTAGTCCAGATTGTCAGTGATCTAATAAGAGAGATTAATGAGAGATATGATACCATACATAAAATCACTGCATTGATTGTTGAGAAATAAATGAGAGAGAATTTATTTTTGTTTGTTTGTTTTTTCTTTTCTGGAGATAACCTTCAAATCAAATCTCAATATACTTCCCACAGACTTGGGCTTGGCCGGGTCAGCACCGGCATGCATCTTCCTGAGGGTGCTTGCTGCACTCGGTGCCCATTTACTTCTGAAGCTGTGTAGTGATAGATCAAAACTATCTTTTTAAAGCAAATCCATTTCAGACGACAGTATCCTATCTTTAACAGTTTCGATCTTCTTTACATTCTAAGAACAGCTGAAATACCTGCTATAGGCAGCAGGGTTTTGACTAAATTTCACACATTATTAATCTTATGATGTTCACTCTCATACTCTGGGTAGTTTGGTTGCACTTTTCCTTTTTATAAGCACTTTTAAATTGCAGAGAAACTGTGTTTCTCTGCTTTCTCCTCCAAGGTGTGTGTGTGAAATGATCCTGTTTATAGTTTGAGGTCAGCTTGTTAAACCTGGGAATTAAATCAGGAGGCTCTTTGGTTTTAGGAGCATATATTGTGACTTACCATTCATGAATTCAGATTCATCCACACAGATTGCATCCTGTTTTCTCCCTTTTCTTTTGAAATGAAAAGATGAGGGCTTTTAAAGTGATTCTTTAAGATGTTGTGTGTTTTTTAGTAGAATTGGAAATGTAAGTCTAATAAATATTCATCTAATCTGCAGGACTTGTACACAGAGTTTATCACCATTTCAATTTCAAGCTTTTATTATCTGCCTCTAGCACTATCACTCTGGACTAGCTCATCATCCTCACCCCGCCCTTTGATAGTGACAACAAAAGATCTAGACCCTTTTTATATTTCATGGTTATGTTTAGGCTTAGTAAAAAATCTTGTAATATTCATTCACGCGTGCTTGTCTCATGGGATAAGGTAACCATATAATCTGCTTCACTTCTTTTCTTATTTAAATTCTGAAGCTCCTCTTTTTTATTTCCAAATTCATTTTCTTTAGTGCATCCAATTCTCCCCGGCACTCCCATGAACAGCTGTGGGTGGTGATGGGTGATGTATTGAGATAGGGCTCCAGCAAGCTGCTTGTCCCCTCTGAGCAGCTTTATAGAACACAGGAAAGTACAGTGCAGCTCTGTGGCAGATGGACTTTCAAATAGCTTTCACTGAGATCTTTCCCTTTCATATCAAGAAACACAAGCTCTATACCCTACTTAGTATGCTGACATTTCACAGTTGATATCCTCATATATTTTCCCTTTCACTTGGTGGGCAGGGATGGGAATTGAGGTGCCCTTTTCAAACAAAACAAACTTTCTTTTTTGCCATCTGTGAATGCTGACTACAACAAATCTATTTGGCTGAATTCAACTTGCTTTCTAAATTTCTATGTTGTATATCAATGCAGTAGCTACTGAGCATTGGGAAAATGCCTAATAGTTCTGTAACAGTTCATGGCCTCTTTGGCTCTTGAATTGCTGTGCTTGGATGTATATTTAGTTTAGAAATTAAAAATAAGCTTTTATTCCATATTTAATTTCTTTTTTTTTCCCACCACTTGGAATGCTTGTTTTTTATTGTTTTTGAAATATCACAGAATTGGTGCTAAAAGAATTCTTCTTGAACAGTTTGATGAAATCAAAAAGGATGTTTACAAAATCTTGACAGTGAAAGGCATTATATGGTTTAATTTAAGTCTGTGTTTTGAATACATCTTTACTGTGTACTCTGGAACAATTAGATGGCCAAGCAATTTCCTCGAGTGAAAAAAAATGAGTTTTGCCAAAGCAATAGGGAGCTGCACTTATGCTTTAAGCTTCTTTTTAAAAGGCAGTTTCAAATATCAAAAACTTTCAGCAGAAATATCTCATGCTTGTTCTCAGCCCTGCAGTAAATTTGGTTATGGAAAATTTAATACAGTCTGTGTGGAGAGTCTGTAGATAAGTAAGTGTGTTGTTTCCTCTTGGGTAACTCCAAATTGTTTTTCTTTAAACTTGTGATTTAGCAGGTAATCCTCCAGGTGAACCTTGACAATCTGGCTATACTGCAGCACCAGGACCTCTGAGAGCAGCAGGCGATTGGCTGGCTGCTTTACCACTTGAAGCTCTGGGCCTTGTAGAAAGAGACATGGGAGTATTGATGTTGAATTTCGGTGAGAGGTTTATTTAGATTAAAAAGTAACTAAGAATGATCATTCAGAGAAATTTTGCAAGAGTTTAGTTTTAAAAATGCTATTTGTATAGGTTTAATTTTTGTTATTACATCTGCTGCTTATTTGAAAAGGAGACAAATGCTTATGAATGGTATAAGGTTAACCTACCAAAACAGAAAATGTGATCTTCTGAGAACTAGAGAAAGGAATCTGGCATAGAAGAGTGTAATTACCAGTTTCTGGGGGTAGAAAGTAGATTTTTCACAGGAGTGAGTAAGTGCTGCAAGAACAGGTTATTTGCCATACTGGCTAACATTTTCAGGACTATCAGTATGTCAGCTGCCAAGTCAACCACTTTGCTTGTTACTCACATTATATTCTTTCAAACCTTCTAAGGTAGGAACTGTTATTTTAATGGTTATACAAGTGGGAGAATTGATATTCAGAAACATAATTGCCGTAGGTAGAATATTGGCCTTCCTAGAAATGGCCATGTCTTAATTTGTGGAAGTTGAGTATGTTCTGGCAAAGGGGATTTTGTATAAAAGATTAAGGTGAATGACCTTGAGATGGGGAAGTCATTCTGAAATATCTGGGTGGGTTCCATTAGGTCACATGGGTCATCTAAAGGAGGAGTCTTTCCTATGTCTAACGATACAGATGTGCTGATGGTACAAGTGTTAGGAAGATGTGATGTTGTGGCTTTGAGAATGGAGGCACGGGATCATGAGCCAAGGAGTGCTGAAAGCTGAAAGTGCCTTTGTAAGGGAACACATCCCTAGAAACACAGTGATTTTTTTTTTTCAACGAGATCTATGTCAGACTTCCAACCTCTACAAATGTGAGGTAAAAATATTTTTCCCTAAATTGATGGTAATTAGTTATTTCTTATCACAATAATAGAAAATTAATATAGTGATGTCCTTTCTTTGTTCAAGGGGAAAACTATCAATTGGTAGAGATATGATTAAAGGTCAGATTCATCTGACAGGAGGTAAATAAAGCCTTTAACTTTTTTTAATTAACTTTTTGCAAGAATCTGAATGACTATTTTTGCCTCTAACCCTAGTTTAGAACCTAGAAGGGCAATAAAGGTCCCAGGTCCCTTCAATGTGATCCATGATGTTACAATTTGGCTCTGGAAAGTTATGGAAGTAATCTGAATAGGTCTCATAGACATGTCTATTGAGAAAAAAAAGAACAAAATCAACCAGAAAACGAAACACTCAAAACCAAAGAAAATTCCAGACAACAAGCAATCTGAAGGTTCTTTCTGCTTGAAAATAACTCATTGGACTTTGAACGTAGAGAAGTTTGTGTGTATCCTGATTACATCCCTTATTAAGTGTTTTACTTCTGACAGATCATTTACCCTATTTGAGTCTGAGTTTCTTGTGTATAGAATGAAGAAAGTGATATAGATGTTACTATGTAACATGCAGTAATACATAATAAATATGATGATGTGGGTGCTGCATGTAACGATATATTTTCCATTCTTTCACCTTTTTTGGTACTCTGTTTTTGAAGACATTTTATTTTTAAAAGAAAACAAATAGATGGTAACTAAATATTAAAAATACATTAGGGCAATGGAATATGTATATCTGTGAATTGTAATAGAATTATGATAGTAACTGTGATGGGCTGACTTCATATAGTTAGGAGAAGCTTCTCCAAAGAGGTAATGTTTTCATTGGGACTATATATAAGTTCAGAGGCACAGCTAGATGGCCTCTTTGGAAGTGGAAAGAACATTGGGCATAGAATAGGGCATAATGCTGCAAGAAAGGAAAGGACTTCTTGGTGTGTCAAGAAAGCCAAATAAGATCCTAGTAGATGAGGGAGAGAGAGCGAGAGAGAGCTGGGAACAAGACTAAAGATGAAGTTGGTGTCAACAGCAAGATCAAGCAGGACTTTGACAGGTCATGAGTGGGGTTTGGGATTTTATTTTAGACACAATTATAAGCCATAAAGGTGTTTATAAAATAAGGGATTGAACACAAAGTGATTTATGATTTAGGAACATTTGTTGTTCAGAGGGTAAATTATGGAGGACGAGAGTAGAGGCAGAGAGACTAAGAGGATTAAAATCCATGACCCAGAAATATCCCTCCTGCAGAGTGTGTACAAGTACAGTATCTCCTTATGAAATAGAGTATGCCAGATCACTATCCCAAAAAAATGGCATTGAAGTGCATTACATTTGCATTGTCATTTAGTCGAGATTCCAAATTGAAATAGATGAACTCCTGGAAAGACTAGACATAATCAACAAAGGTTTCTGCAGCCTTGATGTTAGACTAACATTTATCCTTTGTGTATAGAGATTTGCATGGTTAAATCAATCAATTCATTAATTAACTATTAATTCAATCTGTGAGATAAACTATGAATAAATGACTTCAGTATCACAGTTTATAGCTGAGCCATTTATATACCCTCTTCTGACTCTCAGTGTAATTTTTAAAACAGGAAAAGTAGCCAGATTTGTTGGATGTTGAATTGTCTGTGGTCTGGATCTAATACCTGTGCATATTTTTGATACCTAGGTAATGAACTCATCTTTATGAAAGAAGCTGTACTTTGCTCCTGAGACATTACATGGCACTTAAAAGATGCCAAAACTATAAGCAAATAAAGCTTCTAATATCATTTGGAATTAAAAACCATCAGTAGTACAAAATTTTGACAGTAAAGACAAGTTAATGCTTTACACATACAGAAAAAATATTCTTCACAAAATGAAAAAAACAAATCATCCTACAACAATAAACACTTTCCACATTGCTTAGATGTAGTATGCTGCTTCTTACAGAGGCTTTAAGAGTCTGCATTAGTTACAGAGTTAGTGCTGTGTTGGTGAATTAGAGTTGCTAACTACTTGAATTGTCAGCCATGCATTTTGGTAGATTTTTGCCTTGAATGCTAATGTGGTCTTTTAAGGATCATTTTGATGGATTTTATTGTTATGTTAGATATAGTCTTGTTTTCCCAATCAGTCAGGTCCACTTCATAACTGTCAATGCACTACCCTAACATTAAATATGACCAGAGGTAAACATTTTTGAAAATTGTGCCTGTTACTGCTGTTTTACAGTAACGTAATTTTGTTTTATTTCCTTTGATTTTATGCTGATATGGGTTTCAGCAGTATTTGCCTGTAGCCTCTTTCAACTTTCCCTTTTAATTAAAAAGCCTAATTGGGAGTAATAAAAACTTCCAATTAAGCCTTTTAAATAAAAACCGAAAGCTGAAAGTAGCTGTAGCTGTAGAGAGATGCTGGCACGGACACGTTCATCATGGAAGAATCCTATTAATGTGGTAACGTGTGTTTGGGTTAACCCGAGACCTTGAGAGATACACACACAGATAACTACACAGTTACACATCTGGGCTTCTGTATCATGGCTTTGTTGTTGAGGCAGGAGAGATGCTGAAGGAGAACTAGAACTAAAATCAATTCTCATAATAGCGGATTCGCTAGATAAAGTTTCAGTAATACTGCAGTTTTAAAACTAAAAATAAAAGATTCAGTTATGTGAACAAAATGATAAAACATTCCAGCTTACTTGTTATTCTCACTTAGGCAATGCATAATCTAAAAAGTTTTTGATTTGCTTTATTTTCTTCATTTATTGTATTAGAGAAATGTTCTACAAAAGCCTTCCAGGGAATTTAGGATTTTGTAATCTATAGGTGGACAAACTGGTACATCATTTGCTGATCCTTGTATCCTAGCTGAACAATAACTGTTGAATGTAAACTTTTCAGAACATTTGAAATGATTAAATTTATGACTTCCTGGGGCTTTCCTGTAAATATATATATTTTATATCCATCTTTAATTCTTATTACCTTGTAGCATCATTTGGCACAGTAGAGGAAGATTATGGAGAGTTGGATGTGCAAAAAATATTTTAACTTTGTGTCATGATTATTTCTTAGTAGATTATATATATTTTGGATAGCTTAAAGGTAGGAGTTTTTTTTTTATCTGTGTTTGTAGAATAAAGAATTTTTTAAACAATGTTTTTAAAAGATGTATCTACACACTCACTCACACACACACACACACACACATACATATTTGAAAGACATGAGTTTATTTGAAAGACAGAGTTACAGAGATGGAGAGACAGAACTTGATCTTTCACTTACTGGTTAACTCCCCAAATAGCTACAATAGCCAAGGTTAGTCCAGGCCGAATCCAGACACCTGAAGTGGATGGCAGAGGCCCAAGTACTTGGGCCATCTTCTGTGCCTTAACCCACTGTACTACAGTACCAGTCCATTAACAACTTCTTAAACATATAGTCACTGACTTAATTCATGATAATTTAAAATCAGCTTTATTATTTATTTTCTTAACATACATGTAATAACCTGTTGCTTACAGAAAATTTTGAACATATAAACATCAAAATTAATCTTACTTTAAATACATAACCAAAGTAGCATTTTTGTTACATTTCTGTCCATTTAGACAGATAAACTCTTTAGTACACACATATATGCTTATAAACAGGCAAAAATAATAAAATTGTGCTTATTTATGATGTTTTATTTATTTTCATCTTAATTTAGAATATATGTCCAAGCATTTGACATTTTCAAAGACATGTGTATATATTCTAGGTTTTTTTTTTTTTTTAATAAGTCACAAAATTTAGGAGACTTGTATTGAGAGACTGAATGTCATGGCAACTAAGAGAGCTCAGGTTTTGCAGTCATGCTACCTGAATTTATTTCTCATTTTCAAAGTCTACCAGCTTTGTGATCTTTGGCAATTTCCTTTTCTGAACTTTTGTTTCCTCCTGCATAAAATGTAGAAAAGCATAGTCCACAGCTTCTGAGTTGGATATGAGGGTTATGTGGGTTATATCTGCTGTTATTTTCAATAATTAATGAATTTAACATGACATATTTCTGCTTAGTTAGATTTGACAAAGCTCTTATTCCTCATTGTCCATCATCCCAACAGATGCCACTGAGTGATTTATTCAAATCTTTTGGTTTCTTATTTAAAATAGCTTAATTTTTAAAAGGAATTTATTAATACATTAGATTTTCAGGGTCACAGAAAATGATAATTAATATAACACAGTTCTCATCAATTCTTATGTTAATGTGACATTAATACAAAGAAGACAGATTCAAGGTAGTTTGAAAATATAATTTTAAGGAAGGTTTGCGAATTTCCTTTCTCTAGAGCTATCTATATGTATATGTTACTCAACTATTTTTATTGTTTTTGATAGCTATTATAAAGGAGTTGTTTTCTTCATTACATTTTCCAAATGGTTATTATTTTTATATCAGTTAATTATTTTAGATACTGTCCTTAAATTTGCTAAAATTATAATAATAATTGAAATTAAATATTAACTTAAATATGTAAAGGGTACTTTGGTAAAGTAGTATTCAATTCTCTTAAAAATTAATATTTTCATAGCGTTTCTTACCTGAATTTTGATTTCTTTAGTTTGTGTCCCTTTGAGTCAGACTTGTGAATTTATTTATTTTCCCAGATAATTATCTACTTTATCATTTTTTAAATAAAGCTTTTATTTAAAGAATATAAATTTCCAAAGTACAGCTTATGGATTACAATGGCTTCCCCCCCCATAACTTCCCTCTCACCCGCTACCCTTCCCTTTTCCTCTCTCTCTCCCCTTGCATTCACATCAAGATTCATTTTCAATTCTCTTTATACACAGAAGATCAGTTTAGTACATATTACGTAAAGATCTCAACAGTTTGCCCTCACATAGAGACACAAAGTGAAAATACTGTTGGAGTACTAGTTATAGTATTAATTCACAATGTACAGCACATTAAGGACAGAGATGCTACATGATTTTTTTTAAAAAAATTGATTAATTATCTATGCAATTTCCAATTTAACACCAAGATTTTTTAATCACTTTTAATTATCTTTATATACAGAAGATCGATTCAGTATATACTATGTAAAGATTTCATCAGTTTGCATCCACACAGAAACACAAAGTGTAAAAATACTGTCTCAGTACTAGTTGTAGCATTACTTCACATTGGACAACATATTAAGGACAGATTCCTCATGAGACGTAAGTACACAGTGCCTCCTGATGTTAACAATTTGACACTCTTGTTTATTGCATCAGTAATCTCCCTAGGATCTAGTCATGAGTTGCCAAGGCTATGGAATCCTTTAGGGTTCGCTGACTTCAATCTTATTCCGACAGTGTCATAGTCAAAGTGGAAGTTCTATCCTCCCTTCAGAGAAAGGTACCTCCTTCTTTGATGGCCCCATTCGTTCCACTGGGATATCACTCGCAGAGATCTTTCATTTAGGTCTTCTTTTTTTTCCAGATCAGCTCTTGTGCTGACTGTTGTTGTACAATGTAATACTTTATCCATTTTAGTATTTTTTTATCCTAGTAGTACTGGTTGAACTCTGTAATTAACACACAATTATACTTAGGTGTTTAAATTTTAACTGAAAAGTGATCCCTGTGAAATATAAGAGTGGGAATAAGAGAGGGAGGAGATGTACAATTTGAGACATGCTCAATCGGACCTGCCCCAAATGATAGAGTTAGAATCGTGCCAGGGGATTCCAATACAATCCCATCAAGGTGGCATGTACCAAGGCCATCTCACTAGTCCAAGTGATCAATTTCAGTTCACAATTGATCACACTGATAGGTCTAAGAGTCAAAGGGATCACACAAACAAGACTAGTGTCTACTAATGCTAACTGATAGAATGAAAAAGGGAGAGAATGATCCAACCTGAGAAGGGGGATACACAGCAGACTCATAGAATGGCAGATGTCCTAAATAGCACTCTGGCCTCAGAGTTAGCCCTTAAGGAATCCGGATCTGGCTCAAGAGCCCATGAGAATACTTTATCATTTTTAAAAAATATCTTATCATGTAACTGTGATTTTAATTCATTGATAATTAAAAATATTTATTATACTTTCCACATTTAATTTTCATGTTTAATTTTACTTATTAATCAATAAATCTGTTACTCATTGCTAGATCTCTAGTTTATTAATTATTTTTAAATATAACTTCCTCAACTTATTTTTTTTGTTTCCTTTTAGCTTCAAATTTATTTTTAATGTTGTTTCTATAATTCAAGTATTTTCTGATTTTTCCAGGTACATAATCAGGTCATTAAAAAAAGACAATGTTATTATCCTAAACATGCCTCTGAATGTTGTATAATTTGCATTAAATGTAGTTTGTCATACAATTAATATTCTTTTTCCCCTCATTTTCTTGTATGATCTTAAATTTGAGAAAAGTATTTTTTGTCATAATTTTTGACAAATGCTTGCTTATAATTTTCTCATCATTTTTTCAAAAGTTTTTTGAGAAGAGAGAGAGATAGGTGTGCATTCATACACATTTCAGATGCCTGAAACAGCTAGGGCAGGGCCAGACCAAAACCAAGACCCAGAAACAATCCAAGTCTTTCATTAAGGTGGAGGGGACCTAATCACCTGAGCTGTCACTGTTGTGTCTTGGGATCTACATTAGCAGGAAGCTGGAGTTAGCCAGAGCTGGGAGATACCAAAGGGCAACTTAACTGCTAGGCCAAATGCTTACCACTTTTCTAGTTTCTTTTCTTGATTGTTGGTTATCATGGCAGTTTCCTTCATCTATGAGTCTCACTGTCAGAGCGTATGCCAGACTGCTATTAAAGGTATCTTTTCAAAAGCAATATTGTCTATTCCCCTGATTGAATATATCCTCTGGCTTTTTGCTTTGTATAATATATAGTCAAAGCCCTGAGAAGACATGTGAGTCTTAACCTTCATCTATAATCCTCATGGGCTATTTTGTATTTAACGATTCCTGAAAATCTGTTCACTATTCATATATGTGACTCATAATTTGGGTATTCTTTTTTTTTTTTTTTTTGACAGGCAGAGTGGACAGTGAGAGAAAGAGACAGAGAGAAAGGTCTTCCTTTGCCGTTGGTTCACCCTCCAATGTCCGCCACGGCCGGCACGCTGTGGCCGGCGCACTGCACTCATCAGATGGCAGGAGCCAGGTGCCAGGTGCTTTTCCTGGTCTCCCATGTGGTGCAGGGCCCAAGCACCTGGGCCATCCTCCACTGCACTCCCGGGCCACAGCAGAGAGCTGGCCCGGAAGAGGGGCAACAGGGACAGAATCCGGTGCCCCGACCGGGACTAGAACCCGGTGTGCCGGTGCCGCAAGGCGGAGGATTAGCCTGTTGAGCCACGGCGCCGGCCAATTTGGGTATTATTATTATTTGTTCTCAGAAATAATACTCTGCTTGGTATCTACATTTGAAGATTAAGAATTTGAGATTCAGTGAAGTTAGTATTTCCAAATTCACAAAAACTAGTCAATGCTATGGATGGGATATTAGTTAATACAAATTTATATCTACTGTACTCACAACCTTAGATAGAAAATATTTCCTTAGGGCCAAAGAAAATGGATGGGTGGCAGTGTCTGTAGGCATAACCTGAAATAAACTATTACGAGCAAAAGATTCGTTAAAATACTTTCTTCCATATTAAACACCACTTGTTAATACTATTCTAACATTATTTTAATATAAAACACTATTTTTATTATTCTCCTCTAGAAAGCATAATAATCTTTTCCTTGAATTTGATAGTTAATTGTAGGTACCATTTTATGAAGAACTTATGATGGTTTGACTGAATTCTGAAGAGATGAAAGCATATCTTAAATTCAGCATTTTTTTAAAGATTCATTTTATTTAATTGAAAGAGTTACAGAGAGAGGTAGAGACAGAAAGAGAGAGGTTTTCCATCTGCTGGTTCATTCCCCAGATGGTCGCAATGGCCGGAGCTGTGCCGATCTGAAGCCGGGAGCCAGGAGTTTCTCCCGGTCTCCACGTGGGTGTGAGGCCCAAGCACTTGGGCCATCCTCCACTGCCTTCCCGGGCCACAGCAGAGAGCTGGATTGGAAGAGGTGTAACCGGGACAGAATCCGGTGCCCCAACCGGGACTAGAACCCGAGGTGCCGGTGCCGCAGGCGGAGGATTAGCCAAGTGAGCTGCGGCACTGGCCAAGAACATTTGTAAAAATAAGATTCTTAAATGTTACTAATAATGACTGGAGCAACTCATACTGCCTACTACTGAATCTTTTTGTCTAATTCTCAGATTTCACTTTCACTCTTTGGAGAATATATGTTTATTATATTGAGATAATTTTGAAATAGAGTTTGAAGGAAGCATTAAGTGCCTCTTATTCATTTACCTCAAACCCTTTCCCCTCAACTCTTAGCCGGTCAAATTGACACACTGGTGATACGATTTCAAAGTTATCTTGACACTGGATTTAAAGTGGTATTGCAAGGTGCTCCCTAAAGTAATGGTGAAGAACTTTGTTGTAAAAGATACAGCAATGTTTTAATATCAGTTGGCTTTTCTTGGTAATAAAACCAACACTACAAATA
Source organism: Sylvilagus floridanus (assembly GCA_949820135.1). Taxonomy (NCBI): domain Eukaryota; kingdom Metazoa; phylum Chordata; class Mammalia; order Lagomorpha; family Leporidae; genus Sylvilagus; species Sylvilagus floridanus. The sequence continues at coordinate 109,539,987 of OX463241.1, forward strand.
AGCAGAAAGGATATTCTAAAGCGATTAAATTTATTTACTATTAATTCACAGTGAATTGTGATTGAGTTAGGGCCATAATCTCTTTTGCTTTTTTAGTTCATTTGATGGGACAGGACTAAAGCCAAATAATGACTAAATTTTTCTCATTATCATGAATAGCTACACATGTCAAGCTGAATCTCTAAATGTGCTATTTCTTTTTTTTTCTTTTTTTTTTTTTCTTTCTTTTTTTTTTTTACAGGCAGAGTGGACAGTGAGAGAGAGACAGAGAGAAAGGTCTTCCTTTTGCCGTTGGTTCACCCTCCAATGGCCGCCGCGGTTGGCGCGCTGCGGCCGGCACACCGCGCTTGTCCGATGGCAGGAGCCAGGAGCCAAGTGCTTTTCCTGGTCTCCCATGGGGTGCAGGGCCCAAGCACCTGGGCCATCCTCCACTGCACTCCCGGGCCACAGCAGAGGGCTGGCCTGGAAGAGGGGCAACCGGGACAGAATCCGGTGCCCCGACCGGGACTAGAACCTGGTGTGCTGGCGCCGCAAGGCGGAGGATTAGCCTGTTGAGCCATGGCGCCGGCCTAAATGTGCTATTTCTAACATTTTATCTTTCTATTTGAAAATAATTTATAAATTATTTACCTGATAAAGATCAATGAAAAACAAACCAGAAATAACCTAAATCAAATTTCTAATACCTAAGTATTGAAGTGGAGGTAAAAGCAATGAGCAATAAAAATTATACATTAGGTTTCTAAATGTATTTTTATTCCAGACAGTTTTGTCAGAAAGTTGAACTGATTTATAGAAGTAAATTTGTGAGACCTGTGTATGTGTGTGTTTGTCAGTTTAACCTGTAAAGACAATAAACTGTTGACTATAATGTGACAAGCTTATTAAAAATAAGGAAAAATGAGAAAAGAGCATATAGCTCAGCTTGTCTCCACTGACTTGCTGAGTTATTATACAGTAAATTCATCTTCTATGGTAGATCAGTAGCCTTTGAATAATTTGTTCTCCAAGCCATAGTTCTACCCTTTAATAAATGGACTTTTGATGAGTAGCTTTGATTTTCCTCTAAGAGAAATGGGCCCAATTTTATAGTTGTTCATTACATTTGGAGATTTTCTACTATCAAGTATTTTCACGGAGTATCATAGAGTGTCCAGTATGGAAAACAGCGTTCTGCTAAAATGTTTATGCACACATATGATAAACTTTATGAATGAAATTGTAGGCTTTTCTACTGTTCCTTTCTCCACCCCATAAATTGCCACAGGTCACTGTGCTTTAGACTTTACTGGTGGATAAATTGTGTTGCCTTATTTTCACTTGGGAGTCATTCCTATTGAAGCCACTTCTCTAGAATTCTTCTTAGGCCTGCTTGGGTGCTCCGTTCACCCCTGTACTATTCTTTGCTCGGTATTCCTGGATATTGTCCCCTCAGCAGGATACAATTCTGCTCACTGGTCAGTAGAGCTAATAGCCATAAACATTGAGTGAGTGGCACATTCCTGTCCTGCCTCCTCCCCTTATTTTTCTCTGACACTGTCAATAAGTTAGTGCACATTCATCAAATCTAATTGTTCTTTGTGTTTCTGGAGACTTATTATAACAGGAAATAAATACTTTCAGCTGCAGTTTCTGAAACACTTTTCCATTGGAGCACCATGTGTCTGGTCTGTCCTCATCAGCCAGGACAGGCCACTGTTCTAGAACACTTCTTTAAACCTCATAGCATGAATCTTCATTGCTTCAAATGAAAGTCCATGAGGCAAATACTCTAAAGGAAAACCTAACTCAAATGCTCAATTCTTTCACTTATGTTAATCTGAGTAGTTTCCAGTAGGACAGTCTCAACTGAAGACATCCGCACTCTACATTCAAGAAAATTGTGCCTTAATAAATTATTATATTGAGATATTTCGTTGTTAATGTTTTTTGCCATGGTAAGAAATGTTTCCTAGTATAATAAGTTTTGGTAAATAAAATCACATTTTAAGCTCGCAAGGAATATTTGATACTTGATGGAATACTATGATGAGTCATTAAGTAAGACAATCAATTTGTAATCAGTCGTTTCTTCCATTGTAAATTTTGAGGGTTAGGCACAATGCTTTCTGAGTTTCTTTCTCATGGTCAACCTTTCTTACATGTATGTTGCCAGGATTCTGTCAGTAAAATATCCCTTTTCTGTGCTTTCACATGTTTATACTTGTATTAAAATATTATGTCTAGCAGCTTAGCTGTAGCCAACAGGAGCTCTGCCTATTGATATTTTGCTTTACTGTTGTTATCTTTTTAGGACCTGGGGCCTCTGAGACAAGCCTGGTGTCTTTCAGTATTCTTTACATCAAGTAAAATGCCTTGAAAGTACATTTCCTGTAAAAGCTCAATTTTTCCCTCTTCCTCTTCCTGAAATGTCCTGTTTATTCTTTCCTCTTTTCCTTTTTCCTTGTTAAAATTCTGCCCTTAGGGTATACTATGTATGAGCTATAAAAATTACTTAAATAAAATATCCTTTAAAAGGTTTCATGGAAGAATTATGTAATTATCAGACAGTGAATATGTGGCAAGTTGAATCAGCATTAGGGCATTTCTATACTGATCACTTGATTTACACATGTGATGATTAGGTTAAAAGCAGCAGCGAGAGCTGGACTTGGTTTCAAAAACCCAGCTGCTAACTAATAAAGAGCATTGCTGAAATTTCCTCTTAAGGCTTCATTCCTTTATTTTATGCATTTTTATCATCTGTGCAATGTAACTGGTTTCAGGCACTGTTGCTATGTTCAAATGAAGCTGATCAAGTCTTGTGTTGATTTGAGCACTGAAATCCAAGAGAGATTGGAATGAGACATTGTAGTAGAAGGATGGAAGAGATAAATCATAAAACAGGAGTTCTGGGAATGGAAGAAAATCTTAACCTGTTTCAAAATGTGCATTAAAGGCTAAATTGTGCAGCCAGGGAAAAGAAGGATGGAAGAGGGAGGAAGCCAGATATTTTGTTTTCTTCTGTGTCTTTCAGCCAACTCGCCACATGTTTTTCCTTTAGACTCAGCAAACTCAAATGCTGGGATGAGCTAGTAAGCAGAAATAAAAATAATAATTCTATTTTATTTCTTCTTTTTCTATGCAACCCTAATAGGTGGATTTTCATTAAACATGGGAAGATAAAAAATTGGAAATGCACTTTCCCTGAACTCTCTCAATGTTCTATAAAATGTTCAATTAACTGTACTTGCCACTGTCCATATTTCTTTCCACACTCACTGGATTGCCTGATATCTCTCCAGTTGCTTAGTTAACATTAAAAAATGGTTGATTTATAATTTTTTACTGAACTTAAGATAACTAGTGAATAAATACTGCACTAATCATTTCATTTGCTCCATAACCTCTTGTTTAAACTTTGCAGAAATAATAGCACAGTAGGAACTAAGCCTATCTTAAAAGAAAAGTCAGCTAATAGATAATGGAAATAAAAATAGATTTTATTCCATGCTTTGTACACCACATTCAGCCTCTCTCTTATAAGTGGACCATCAAACCATGTGACAACAAAGAAAATAGTTTCCATTTCATGTACATACAAATTAATAATAATTAAAAAAGAGGTTGAAAAATTGATTAATAATGTGAGGCTGAGAAATTTCAGTATGAATCCCAGTTCTGTAATCTAATCACTATACGACTTGGGAAAAGTTATTTGTTTTAAGCAAGGTTGCCTTATTTGTAAAATGAGGATAAAAATATATTGCTTATAGTTTATTACAAGGATTAAGTAAGACCCTTAATGAAAAATATTGAAGATGATAAATGGCACCTGATAATAGCTCAATAATCTGGTAATCTTATTGTCAGTGGAAACCAAGCAAGCAGTTTTCAGTCATCATTATTATCAAGGGATTATTTTAGCATTAAGTAGCAAAGGTCAAAACAGTTATATCTCTTTTAATTTCAGAAAATGTGGGATCTAACTCTGCCAGTTTCTGTTAATGGCCAGGTGGTAGGAGGGAGAACAAGAGAACTGACACTATGAGCAGAGATGCTCCTTCTTGGGTATACTTACATTGATTGTTTTAAGCATTATTTAGTGGTGGTATATGGGAAAAAGCAATGAATTTTGAACAAGAAAACATAGCCTTATCAGTTAGCACTACCACAATATATTAACTATTTGCTATGTAGGTACTCGGGAAATGTTTGTTACATTTAAAGAGAAATGAATTATTAGTACCTGAATATTGGGGTTAGAGAACTTAGAAGACCTATGAGAACTTGAAAGCAGACTTAGGTCTGATAGGCCTTCATGTCTGTAGAACAGATTGAGCCCATTAGAAATGTCACATCCTCCAAAATATTTTCGTTACTAACCCGGAGTTCCTAATAGAGGGGCTTCACAATTACTTAGTAATTTATCTATGCTGTTGATTACCAAACTTTTTGACCTCAGGACTCTTTTTCACTCTTAAAAATAACAGGATCTCAGAGAGTGCTTGTTTATTTGAATTATATATATTGATATTGCTGTGTTGAATTTTTAAGCTGAGGATTAAAAAATAATACCATTACTTATTAAGATAAATAACATTTTCTTGAAGAAGAGCTGTATTTCCAAAAACTAGAAAAGAAGAAGAAGAAAGAAGCAGAAGGAAGATGACCAAAGAAGAAAAAGAATGGTCTTTCCCTCCCAATTTTCACAAGTTAGATTAATGTTCTGACTTACAGAACACAGCCAGATTCTTCCATCTGCTTCTGTATTCGGTCTATTGAGATATTACCTATCATGTAGCCTCTGGAAAATTCCACTGTATACTCATAAAGATTGCAAGTGAAAAGTCCAACTCACATCTTAGATTTCTTATAGAATAAATGTTTACCTAATAGGTCCTCTGAAATGATCACATGGGTACTTTCTCGAATTCCTTAGCCCATACTTTGTGAATTGCTGACATAGATTAATCATTCTCTTTTTGAGCTATCTTCTTTTAAATTCAGAGCCTCTTGGAAAAGAAACTGCTTTTACCTGACATCTTAAGATGAATGTATTAAATTCTGAGTCCTTCAAAGTGTGAATGAAAGGTTGAGAGCAATGTGGACTTGGGAATATAGGGACAGTGAATCAATATCAGTTACATTTTGCAGTTTGTAAATTGTTTCCATGGCTTCATCAGGGCTTACATATGAAGTAGTTACTTAATATAAGACTCAGTTTCCCCATATATTAGGAAGATATAATATTTAATTCACCAAGTTGTTGTGATGATTAAAGTAGATAGTATTTGTAAAATGCTTTTAGCTTAATGTCTGACATATGTGACATAATACATGATCCATTATTAAATGTGATCTGCTTAGAATCACATGTAAGCTCTCTTCAGAGTAATGCTTATCTGCATCAATAAATATCTTTGTACAAAAGATTTCCATGTTTAGAAAAAGGCCCTTAAGTTGAAATCTCATTGGAATTACTGGCACAATGAAAGTCTTGAAGCTTTGAATTTATGTTAGGAAATTACGTTCTGAAAGGATATCTTCATAAATACTCTTATTGGTAATCTATAAGAGTATTTGATAAGTTTATGTAGATTCTGGGCCTTGAGATGCACTGGTACTGCATCTATAGCTGTATAAAACAATATAATTTGTTTAAAGGATCCCAAATTGGTAAGAAATGAAATGTATACTGTGTACAAAGTATCAACCCAAGCACTTGGAAAACATAGATGTGATGCATATGAAAGCTTTCCAGTGACTCATCTAGCATTTATTAAAAGTGAATTTATTGTATTTTCATGAACACCTAGAACTAAAGGTTTTGTTTTGGCTGTTGGGCTTTTTACAGTATTCATAGCAAAGTTTATCAGCCTATTTATTTTGCAGGCTGGAGCTTATACTTGGACAATATATTCTGAGGGCTTTAACTTTTATCTTGTTTTAAAATCTTTGTAGAGTGAGGCAGAAATGAGGACATTGTGGAGGACAGAGTGGAGCTAGTTAATTAGGGATTTGAATTCCAGGACTGCAGCAGTAGGATCAGGTAGTGTTATGGGCTGAATGTTTCCCCTCTCTAATTCATTTATTAAAGAATAATCCCTAGTACCGCATAATGTGAGGATATTCAGAGAAAAGTTTTTAAAAAAGATAATGAAGGTAAAATGGGGTAATGTAAGTGGATCCTCATCCAGTATGACTGATGTTTCAAAAGAAGCAAACATCAGGACACAGACATGCTTGGAAGGGGCCATCTACAGGCCAAGGAAAGAAGCCTCAGAATGAAACCAACCAGCTGTCACTTTGATTCTGGACTTTTACTCCCCGGAACTTTGCAGAAATAAATCTCTGATGTCTAAGCCACTCAGCCTACTAGCAGTCTTAGCAATTTAATGCAGATGCGATCTGGGGGAAAGGGAAAGTCACTTTGATTTCCACGAGTTTCTGGAGACTGGAGATACCATCTGGCTTTTTATCTTGGTAAAACTAAGCCCTAATATAGTTCTTAGTGTCTATTCATTGTTCTTTACATTTGTGGTAGACTGACTGGGCAGATAAAAATAGTGTTTAAAATATGACTAGTAGGGTCTTTCCTTGAGCCTGAAGATGATAGCACAAAATATGAACTAAACCTATTCTGTACATGTTTAATTGTGTAGTTGTTTATAATACTCATTCTCATAAATATCAAAAGCTGGTTTTTTTTTTTTGCTTTTTACTTATTGAACTCTTATTTAGTGGAGCATTAAGCTTTTGACTTTAAAGTAAATTAAAAATGTTATCTCAAAAATTAAACAAGGGGCTGGCACTGTGGCCTAGTAGGTAAAGTCACAGCCTGCAGTGCTGGCTTCCCATGTGGGCACCAGTTCTAGTCCCGGCTACTCCGCTGTGATCCAGCTCTCTGCTGTGGCCTGGTAAAGCAGTGGAATATGGCCCAGTTCCTTGGGCCTCTGCACCCATGTGGGAGATATGGAAGAAGCTCCTGGCTCCTGGCTTCGGATTAGCTCAGCTCCAGCCATTGCAGCTGTTTGGGGAGTTAACCAGTGGATGGAAGACTTCGTTCTCTCTCTCTGCCTCTGCCTCTCTGTAACTTTGCCTTTCAAATAAACAAATAAATATTTTAAAAAGCTTAAACAAGAAAAGAAGAAAAGGAAAAAAAAAGGAAAGAAGGAAGGGAAGGAATGAAGGAAAAAAGAAAGATGGAAGGAGGCAGGAAGGGAAATGCCTTAGAATTGTATCTATGAGTTGCATTAAATCTGTTCTCTATATTAATACAAAATATGCATAAAATTGGTTATTTATTATTCAAATGACTTTTAATTTGTCTCTCTTAAAATTTTAAATGAATAACTAGAAAGTCTTCTTACAGGATAACTTTTTCCCTTTTAGCTTTCTTTTATACTGAACTCTTTATTACAAGTATTGCAAGCTGATTTGGAATAAATTTAAGCTTCCTTAATTGAGTTAGGTTTATTAAAGCTATAGAACTATGGATAATTAAGCCATGAACAATAAACTGCATAAGGTTCTGGTGGAAAAAAAATCAATACATACAGCCCTGGTTGTTGTTTTTCCTACAGATACTAAACTAGTGACTGCAAAAAACTTTATTGTGCACACTAAATTTTGAGCTTCTCTTTTAGCTTGCTTGCATTTGCTGATTATCATAAAAAATTAATGGTGATAACTTCCTCTTGAATTTTGACTTTCTGCACACTGGCACCAATTTTCAAGTATTTTTTTAAAAGGGAAACTATTAGTAACATAATGAGTTTTTTCTTTGTCTTTCCATTTTCTTGGTCAGGTGTTCTAGCATGTAATTTCTGAAAAGAAGCAGAAAAACCCAAATGAAAATCTAGAACACATAATCTTAAGAAACTACAACATTGGAAAATACAATGTAAAATGTACAACTGCAAATGTACATTAATTATGATATAATTTTCTATAGAAAGCTTTTATTTAATAAATATAAATTTCATAGGCACAACTTTTGGATTTTAGTGGTTCTTCCCCCCCATACCCACCTTCCCAACCCCAAACCGTCCAACCTCCTGCTTCCTCTCCCATCCTATTCTTCATTAAGATTCATTTTTCATTATCTTTATATTAAGAAGATCAACTCTATACTAAGTGAAGATTTCAACAGTTTGCACCCTCACAGATTCATTTGTTTATACAACATATAAAGTACTGTTTGAAGACTAGTGTTACTGTTAATTCTCATAGTACAGAACACATTAAGGACAGAGGTCTTACATGGGAAGCAAGTGCCCAGTGGTAACTCCTATTGCTGATTCAACAATTGACATTTCTTTTTGTAAAAGATTTATTTATTTATTTGAAAGATTTCCACAGAGAGAGGAGAGGCAGAGAGAGAGAGAGAAAGAGAGAGAGAGAGAGAGGTCTTCCATCTGCTGGTTCACTCCCCAGATGGCTGCAATGGCTGGAGCTGCACCAATCTGAAGCCAGGAGCCAGGATCTTCCTTTGGGTCGCCCACGTGAGTGCAGGGGCCCTAGGACTTTAGCCATATTCCGCTGATTTCCCAGGCCATAGCAGAGAGCTGGATCAGAAGAGGAGCTTCTGGGACTAGAACCAGTGCCCATATGGGATGACGGCATTTCAGGCCAGGGTGTTAACCCGCTGCACCACAGCACTGTCCCCACAATTTACATTCTTATTTATGACATTAGTGATCACTCAAGGCTCTTGTCATGAGCTACCAAGGCTATGGAAGCCTCTTGAGTCCACAGACTTCTATATTATTTAGACAGGGCCATAATCAAAGTGGAAGTTCTCTTCTCCCTTCAGAGATGGCTCCTTTCTACTGAGATCCCACTCAAAGAGATCTTTTATTTAGGTCATTTTTTGCCACAGTGTCATGGCTTTATATGCCTGAAATGCTCTCATGGGCTTTTTACCCAGATTTGAATGTCTTAAGGGCTGATTCTGAGGCCAGAATACTGTTTAGGGCATAGAGTCTGCTATGTGGCCTGTTTCACATGTTGATACATTCTCTCCTTTTTAGTTATATCTATTATAATTATTACACTTGGTCTTGTTTATGTGATCCCTCGAACACTTAATCCTATCTTTATGAGCAGTTATGAATTTAAGTAATTACTATAATAAGTAAGCTGGCATTGGTACCTTAATGGTGTCAGTGGCCAACTTAATGGGACTGGAGTCTCATGAGAGTTTTTTACCCTTAGGGGTAAGTCTGAGAGAACTTGTGCCAAACTGTGCATCTCCTCCCTTTCTTATTCCCACTCTTATGTTTATCTGGCATCAATTTTTAATTGGATTTAAACACCTAAGAATAATTGTGTGTTAATTAAAGTGTTCAACCAATGGTATTAAGTAGAACAAGAAAATACTGAAAAGAATAATATAGTAAGCTGTTCTTCAACAGTCAGGACAAGGGCTGATAGGTCATTGCTTCTCACAGTGTCTGTTTTACTTCTACAGGTTTCCTTTTAGGTGCTCAGTTAGTTGTCACAGATCAAGGAGAACATATTATATTTGTCCCTTTGAGACTGGCTTAATTCACTAAGTATGATATTTTCCAGATTCATCCATTTTGTTGTAAATGACCAGCTTTCTTTTTTTTTTTTACCGTTGTGTAGTATTCCATAGCATACATAACTCATAATTTCTTTATCCAGTCTTCCGTTGATGGGCATTTAGGTTGATTCCATGTCTTAGCTATTGTGAATTGAGGTGCAATAAACACTGAGGTACAGACAGCTCTTTTATTTGCCAATTTAATTTCCCTTGTGTAAATTACTAGCAGTGGGATGGTTGGGTTGTATTCAGATTTCTGAAATACCTGCAAACTGTCTTCCATAGTGGCTTTACCAGTTTGCATTCCCAGCAACAGTGGATTAGTATGCTTTGTTCCCCACATCCTCACCAGTATCTGTTAGTTGATTTCTTTATGTAGGCCAGTCTTTTTTTTTTTTTTTAAATTTGACAGAGTTATAGACAGTGAGAGAGACAGAGAGAAAGATCTTCCTTCTGTTGGCTCACTCCCTAAATGGCCGCTTCGGCTGGCGCTGCAGGGGCCCAAGCTCTTGGGCCATCCTCTACTGCCCTCCGGGGCCACAGCAGAGAGCTGGACTGGAAGAGGAGCAACCGGGACTAGAACCTGGCGCCCATATGGGATGCCGGCACCACAGGTGGAGGATTAACCAAGTGAGCCACGGAGCCGGCCCCTATGTAAGCCATTCTAACCAGGATGAGGTGGGACCTCATTGTGGTTTTGATTTGCATTTCCCTAATGACTAGTGAACCTGAAAATTGTTTCATGTCTCTGTTGGCCATTTGGATGTCCTCTTTTGAAAAATGTCTGTTTAAGTCCTTGGCCCATCTCTTAAGTGGGTTGTGTTGTTGTGGAGTTTCTTGATCCTTCTAGATTCTGGTTATTAATCCTTTATCAGTTGCATCATTTGCAAATAATTTCTCCCATTCTTTTGGTTGCCTCTTCACTTTCCTGACTGTTTCTTTTGCAGTACAGAAACTTCTCAATTTGATGTAATCCAAGTTGTTAATTCTGGCTTTGGTTCCCTGTGCTTTTGGGGTCTTTTTCAAGAAGTCGTTTGCCTGTGCCAATATCTTGAAGGTGTCTGGTCATAGATTTTGATCTTTAATCCATGTTGAGTGGATTTTTTTGTAAGGTGTAAGATTGGGGTCTTGCTTTATACTTCTGCATGTGGAAATCCAGTTTTCCCAGCAGCATTTGTTGAATAGGCTGTCCTTGTTTCAGGAATTGGTTGTAGCTACTTGATCAAATAAAAGTTAGTCACAGGTGTGTAGATTGATTTCTGTTGTTTCTATAATGTTCCATTGGTATATCCATCCATTTTTGTACTAGTACCAGGCTGTTTTAATTATAACTGTCCTGTAGTATGTCTTGAAATCTGGTATTGTTCTATCTCCGGCTTTGTTTTTGTTGCATAAGATTGCTTTAGTTATTCGACATCTCCTGCCTCCATATGAATTTAAGCATCATTTTTCCATATCTGAGAAGAGTGTCTTTGGAATTTGAATGGTATTACTTTGAATCTGTAAATTGCTTTTGGAAGAGTGGACATTTTGTTGATATTGATTCTTCCAATCCATGAACAGGGAAGATTTTACCATATATGTTTATAATCGTTATATCTTCTTGTTGAATTGATTCCTTAATCTTTATATAGTGCCTTTCTTTGTCTCTTCTAAAAGTTGTTGTTTTAAAGCCTATTTTGTCTGATATTAAGATGGCTACGCCAGCACTTTATTGGTTTCTGTTGGCATGGAATATCTTTTTCCAACTTTGCACTTTCAGTGTGCCTTTGTCTTTGTTGGTAAGATATGTTTCTTGTAGGCAGCAAATAGGTGGGTTTTGTTTTTTAATCCATTCAGCTAGTCTGTACCTTTTACTGGGGGAGTTGAGGCTATTTACATTCAATGTGACTATTGGTATGTAATGAATTTGCCCTGCCATTTTTCCAAAGATATTCCTAATTTATACTTTAAACTTCCTTTGATCTTTTACAGAGAAATTTTCTTCCTTTACCTTCTTTTGTATTAATGACCATGTTTCTGTGTTTCTGTGTGTAACACATCCCTAAGCATCTTTTGCAGGGCTGGATGGGTGGTGACAAATTTTTTCAATTTCTGTTTGTTATGAGACATCTTTATTTCACCTTCATTCATAAATGAAAGCCTTGCAGGATATAATATTCTGGAAGGATAGTTTTTTCTCTTAGGATTGGGGCAATAACTCACCATTCTCTCCTAGCCTGTAGGGTTTTTGATGAGTACTCTGCTGTGAGTTTAGTAGATCCTCTGAAAGTAATCTGGCATTTCTCTCTTGCACATTTTAGAATCTTCTCTTTATGTTTCATTATGGTGAGTTTGATTACAATGTCATGGTGAGGATCATTTTTAGTCACATCTATTGGGAGTTCTGTGTGCTTCCTATACTTGGACTTAACTTTCTTTTTCCACACCAAGGAAGTTTTCTGCTAGTAGTTCACTAAAAAGACCTTCTAATCCTTTTTCTGTCTGCATGCCTTCTGTAATTCCTTGAACCTGAATGTTGTTGTTGTTGATTTTTTTAATAGTATCATGTGGATTCTCAAAAATGTTTTGTATTTTTCTAATTTCCTCTTATTGTCTTTTGTTTGATTGTATGTTTTCATCTTCTTTTTCTTCTAAGTCTGATATTCTCTCTTCTGCCTCACTGATTCTGGTTTAAGGCTCTCTACTGCATCTTTATTTGTTCTGCTGAATTCTTCATTTCATTTTTATTTCTCTTTAAGATTTCAATTTCTTTTTTAAGTTTTATTTAATAAATATAAATTCCTAGTACAACCTTGGGGTTTTAGAGGCTTTTCCCCCTATAACCTCCTGCCCACCTGCAATCATCCCATCTCATGCTCCCTCTCCCATCCCATTCACATCAAGATTAATTTTCATTTCTCTTTATATACAGAAGATCAATTTAGTATATACTAAGTAAAGATTTCATCAGTTTGCACCCACACAGAAACACAAAGTATAAAGTACTGTTTGAGTTCTAGTTATACCGTTAATTCACATAGTACAACACATTAAGGACAAAGATCCTACATGGGGAGTAAGTGCAGAGTGACTCCTGTTGTTGATTTAACAATTGACACCCTTATTTATGATGTCAGTAATCACTCGAGGTTCTTGTCATGAGCTGCCAAGGCTATGGAAGCCTTTTGAGTTCGCCAATTCTGATCTTATTTAGACAAGGCCATAGTCAAAATGGAAGTTCTCTCCTTCCTTCAGAGAAAGGTACCTCCTTATTTGATGGCTCATACTTTCTGCTGGGATCTCACTCACAGAGTGAGATGATTTAGGACATTTTTTTTGCCACAGTGCCTTGGCTTTCCATGCCTGGAATACTCTCATGGGCTCATCATCCAGACCCGAATGCCATTAGGGCTGACTCTTAGGCCAGAGTGCTGTTTAGGGCATCTGCCATTCTATGAGTCTGCTGTGTATCCGCTTCCCATGTTGGGTCGTTCTTTCCTTTTTAATTCTATCAGTTAGTGTTAGCAGACACTAGTCTTGTTTATGTGATCCCTTTGACTCTTAATCCTATCATTATGATCAATTGTGAACTGAAACTGATCATTTTGAGTAGTGAGATGGCATTGGTACATGCCACCTTGATGGTATTGAATTGGAATCCCCTGGCACGTTTCTTACTCTCCCATTAGGGTTAAGTCCAATTGAACATGTGCTGAATTGTACATTTCCTCCCTCTCTTATATTTAGCGGGGATCACTTTTTAGTTAAATTTAAACACTTAAGAATAACTGTTCCTCGACAGTCAGGACAAGGAAAATCAGTAACTCAGGAATCTCTAGAACATATACAAACATGTAGAAGCTAAAAAACATGGTTGTGAATGAACAGTGCATCATAGAAGAAATCAAAAGAAAAATCAGAAAATTTCTTAAAACAAATGAAGATGACAATACAGTATATCAAAATTTATGGTATATAGCAAAAGCAGTGTTAAGAGGAAAGTTTATAGAAATAGGTGCCTGAATCAAGAAATGGGAAAGGCACCATATAAATGAGCTATCAGTGCATCTCAAGGACCTAGAAAAAGAACAGCAAATGAAACCCAAAACTAGTAGGAGAAAAGAAATAATTAAAATTAGAGAATAAATAATATCAAAACAAATAAAACAATATAGATCAGCAAAATGAAGAGCAGTTTCTTTGAAAAAATAAACAAAATTGATATGCCATTTGCCCACGTAGCCAAAAAAAAAAAAAAGAGAGAGAGAGAGAGAGAGAGGAGATCCAAATCAATAAAATTAGAGATGAAAAAGGAAATGTAACAACAGGCACCACAAAAATAAAGAGAATCATCAGAAATTACTACAAAGAGCTGTATGTCAACAAACTGGGAAACCTAGAAGAAATTGATAGATTCCTAGACACATACAACCTACCTAAATTGAGTCATGAAGACACAAAAAACCTTAATAGACCCCAAAACAAGACAGAAGTTGAATCAGTAACAGAGACCCTCCCAACAAAGAAAAGCCCAGACTGGATAGCTTCACTGCTGAATTCTACCAGATATTTAAAGAAGAACTATTTCCAATTCTTCTCAAGTTACATGAAACTTTTTAAAGGGAGGAAATCCTCTCAAATTCTATCAAGCTAGCATCACCTTAATTCCTAAACATGTAAAAGATTCAGCAGATAAGGAGAAGTACAGGCTAATTTCCATGATGAACATAGAGGCAAAAATGCTCAACAAAATTCTAGCCCGTCTAACCCAACAACACATCAGAAAGGTCAACCACCCAGACCAAATGGGATTTATCCCTGTCATGCAGGGATGATTCAACACTCCCAAATCAATCAGTGTAATACACCACATTAACAGCCTGCTGAACAAAAAACATATATTTATCTTAATAGTTGCAGAGAAAGCATTTGATAAAATACGTAACCCTTTCATGAAGAAAACTATAAGCAAATTGGATATACAATGAACATTCCTCAACACAATCAAGGCAATTTATGACAAACCCATGGCCAGCATCCTATTGAATGGAGAAAAGCTGGAAGCAAACCCACTGAGATCCAGTGCAGAACAGGGATGCCCACCCACACCATTGCTGTTCAATATAGTCCTGGAAATTTTAGCCAGAGCCATTAGGCAAGAAAAAGAAATCAAAGGGATACAAATTGGGAATTCAAACTACCCCTATTTGCAGATGACATGATTCTATGTATAGGGGAAAAAAAGCCTACACCAAGTAACTATTCAATCTCATAGAAGAGTTTGGTAAAATAGCAGGATATAAAATTAACACACAAAAATCAAACAGCCTTTCTATACATAGACAATGCCAAGGCTGAGATCGAACTTCTAAAGTAAGTACCATTCATAATAGCTACAAAGAAATCAAATACCTTGGAATAAATTTAACCAAGGATGTCAAAGGTGTCTATAATGAGAATTACAAAACATTAAATAAAGAAATAGAATATACAAATAATATAAAAATCTTCCACATTCATGGTTTGGAAAAATCAGTATCATCAAAATGTCCATTCTCTCGAAAGCATTTTAAAGATTCAATGTGATACCAATCAAAATATCAAGGACATTCTTCTCAGGTCTAGAAAAAAATGATGTTTAAATTCATTTGGAATCACAGAAGATGTTGAATAGCTAGATAAAGCTATCTTATAAGCAAAACAAAGATGGAAGCATCACAATATCAGATTTTAAGACATACTACAAGGCTGCCATAAAAAAAAAAACAGATGGATAGACCAATGGAACAGAATAGAAATACCAGAAGTAAATCCAAACATCTACAACCAACTTATTTTTGTCCAAGGAGCTAAAACCAATCCCTGGAGCAAGGACAGTCTCTTCAAAAAATAGTTCTGGGAAAACTGGATTTCCACATGAAGAAGTGTTAAGCAAGATCTCTACCTTACACTTTACACAAAAATTAACTGAGATTAAAGATCTCAAGTTAGGAATGTGAGGAGGCAACTGACAGAACAGGAGATATTATTTGCAACCTGTGCTACTGATAAAGGATTAATAGCCAGAATCTACAAAGAGGTCAAGAAACTCCACAACAACAAAACAAACAACCCAGTTAAGCAATATGCAAAGAACTTAAACAAGTGTTTTTCAAAAGAGGAAATGCAAATTGTCAACAGACACATGAGAAGATGTTCAGGATCACTATCCATGAGGGAAATGCCTATGAAAACCACAATGAGGTTTTCCTTCACTCCAGTTAGAATGACTTTAATACAGAAATCAACAAACAACAAATACTTATGAGGATGTTTGGGAAAGTGTTTTCTAATCCACTTTTGGTGGGCATATAAACTGGTAAAGCCACTATGGAAGACAGTTTGGAGATACCTCAAATATATAAATATAGACCTACTGTATGACCCAGCCATCCCATTCCTGGGAATTTACCAAGAGAAGTGAAATCAGCAAATCAGAGTTATCTCTACTCCCATGTTTATTGCACCTCAATTCACAATAGGTACAATATGGAATTAACCTAAATGCCGGTCAGTTGAAGCCGGAATAAAGAAATTATGGGACTAACACACTTTGGAATACTATACAACAGTAAAAAAATGAAATCAAGTCATTTGCAACAATGAATCTGAAAAACATCATACTTAGTGAAATAAGCCAGTCACAAAAGGAAAAATACCGTATGTTCTACCTGATCTGTGAGAACTAATAGAGCACCTACAATAAAATCTCTAGTAATGAAATTGGCAATTTGAGAAGGGAAGACTTGAGTTTCTCTTGTCTTGACTGTTAAGGAACAATTTTTTTTTCCATACTATTTGCTGAATTCTTTACTTAACATAGAGTTAATCATATGTATATAGAGATCATTGAGGGTGGATCTCAGTAAAAAATAAGTGGGAATAAGAGAGGAAGGAGGAAGTTTGTAACTGTAGAGCTGTACAGTTCTGCATACATTCCTACGGGCTTACTTCTAAGGATAAAAATTTATCAAGGGGCCCCAAATCCCATTAAACTTGATGGTAAAAATGCCATCTTAAGTGTTAAAGTGATCAAGTGAACATATTGATAGCATTAAGTATTTAAGTGATATATAAATAGTATCAAGTGCCTGGTAATAATAATAGAATTAAAAAGGAAGGAATGTTCCAACATGGGAAGCTGTTCACACAGCAGACTCATAGAATGACAATCACTTTAGGTAACACTCTTACCTCTGAATCAACCCTTAAGTCTTCCTTGTCTGGCTGTAAAGCTTGTGAGAGCATTTCAGGCATGGAAAGCCAAAACACTGTGGCAAAAAAATGTCTCACATGAAGGATATCTGTGAGAGAGACCCCAGTGGAAGAAAGTGGCCATCAAAGAAGTATGTACTTTTCTCTAAAGGGAGAACTTCCACTGTGTTTATGGTCTTGTGTAAATACTGACGGAGTTTATAGATTCAGAAGTCTCCCATAGGCCTGGTTACCCATGTCAAGAACCTGGGGTAGTCACTGACTTCATATATAAGAGTGTTAATTGTTAAATTAACAATAGGAGTCACTTTGCTCTAACTCTCCATGCAGGACCTCTGTCCTCAATGAGTTGTATTATGAGAGTTAACTGTAAAACTAGTTCTTAAACAGTTTTTTTGTGTGTGTGTGTGTGTGCATGTGTGTGCAAATTGCTAAAATCTTTTCTTAGTATAAAGTTAGTCTTCTTTGTACAAAGTTAATTGAAAATGAATCTTAATGGAAAATGGGACTGTGAAGGGGAGAGGGAGGAGGAGGAGGGGTTGGGGAGCGGGTATGGTGGGAAGAATAACTACATTCCTAAAGCTGTACTTATGAAATTTGTATTCCTTAAAAAATAAATAAATAAATAAGAAAGCAAAAAATAAAACACAAAGAATTCTAAATATAGGCTGCTTATAAATGAAACAGAAAACATGGTAAAGTTTTTAGCATTAATTCAGTAAAAGAAATAAACAGGAAAGTGAGGGCTTTATTTAGAAGAGAAAGAATTCTAAAGTGAGGGCTTTATTTAGGGAAGAAAGAAGTTAAGAAATGAAGTTGGGTCTGTACCAGGCACAGAGCAGGCCGTGAGCCCTGTGGAGCAAGTGTGCAGATAGGAAAGCAGAAGCAGAGCGGCAGAGCAGCGGCCAAAAGGCCATGTCCTGGAAGAATCGAGGCAACAAGGGGAGGGCCCACCATGCTCCAGGCCTTTTATCCACTTCAAAAGGGGAGTGGGTACATATTCTGATTGGCAGATAGAAGTACAGGTGAAGTCAAATAGGGGCTTGAGCTCATGAAAGGGGGCAACTCACAAATCTTATCAATTTAATCCCATCTGCCTGCCTATATTAAGATGGGAATGTAGATTTTTTTCCTCTGCTAGACTGGATCACATGTGTGCACAGGAGCCACTGGCCGTGTGTTCTGTCCTGGCTACTGCTGCCAGCACTGCCGGAAGATGGTGTCTTTCTCAGCCAGTTGCTGTGCACATGCATAAAAGTACTCCACAGCTCCTGCCCAAACCTAAAGTGGAATCTGCTCTTCCTCAGCCAGGCAGTGGGCGCTGTTGTGGGGAAGTTGGGCAAAGATAAAGTGGCTCCTCTACTTCTTCTGCTCAGTCCCCAGACTACCGCTAGCAACCACTAACCCCTGGGGCTCCAGCCTGGACTCACTCCATGCTCTTCCTCTGGCTGCTGTGTTACCACAGGTTGCTGCAATCCTGGCTCACCTCGTCTCCGAGCTGTTGCCCGCTCCAGCTCTTGGCTGTCACAGTTGTTTGTTGTGTTTGTGTCCATGCTGTGTGTCCACACCCTCCACACCCTCCATGGCATTCCTCTTCCTGTTGTAGGATTTCCAGTGCAGTTTTCTCTCCAATTCTCCTGATAGTGAACTTTCTACACTTTTTTTTAGCCTAGTGCGATATTTTGTTTCCTAATCTGCCATCTTGGAATCCTCCTAATAAGTTATTACTACCAGAATCTGCTATCACTGCCAGTACCACAATTTTCTGTTAGGTAATAAATAATTTTGGCCATTTGGTAAGAAGTCTTGAGAACTCATGTGTTAGTGAAGCTATTTTGCTTTTCACTGCTAATGTAGATTTATGTTGAGCTATATCCACATGAATGTACTTGATACTTTCTTGGATATGAGATTTTGAGACAGAATCATATATCTTAGGGCTCATAAGTTTTTTTCAAGGAAGATAGTCAAATTGAATTATTTTAGAAAAGCAAGTAAATGCTATGCTTTACAAAGTCTGTATAACTTATATTTAGCCCCTTTCTGTATTTAAGCATATTTTAGAGGAACGTATAGTACCTGATACTTATAAAGCTAGAATTAAAGTGCATTAAGGTTTTCTTGAATCTTGTTATATGTCATTCTAATCCTCTTGAAGTTAGGTATAAAGAATAATAGATATATATTCAGTCAGGATACTGAAGATTTTTCCTGGCTTTTGGATTATAAGATTTTCAACTATCAGTGCTTAAGCCTTAACTTTCTGACAGTTAGTCTTGACAGGGCCAAAATAAGATTCTAATAGTTGTGATTGTGGAGAGGGTGGTTTTTCATTAGGTGAGGCAAGTGTCAATTAAAAGGGTATTGAGATAAAGAAATAGAAACTAGATTAAGTTTATGCTTTTTCATGGATGATAAGAAAATCCATTTTCAAGTTACATTTCATTGAGAATATACTATCAGAGGCAAAACTGGAACGCCTTACACACTTAAAAGACTGACTTTGGTACTCAAAAGACTTATTAACTGCCTAATAATCATTTCAAAAAGAATTTTTGTGTATATGAACCAGGACATTTTAAATAAAATGAAATGCCAAGGTCAAAGTATGGCAGTAATTTTCAAAGAAGCTATAATCAGCCATCTTATTTTTCCCTTGGCTTTTCCTTATAGTTCTCTATAATTTAAATGATTAACATTTGAAGTCTTTCAGTGAGTTTTTCTAAACTTGTAAGAAACACTGAAAAATATACTTGATGCATAGTCAGAAAAAATGAATACTGTGCTATTTTAGAGCAATGTATGGTAACCCTAAGCCTAACATTTTAGTACAGCAGTGAAATCTGAGTGTGCATCTATAAAATGCATGGAGCACCAAGCTAGAGCTTGCTATAAGTGAATTATACTATGATATTATAACAAATATAAATAAAATGTAATATATAAAAATTAAATTTCTCTGTGATGTCTCCAGCATATAGTATAAATGACTGAATAGATTTTCTCAAATTTAGAAAGGCTTCTTAAGATCATTTTACTTAAATGTAAGCTATGTATCAAACATCAAATTCACTTAGAGAAAACCAGGAAACTCTTAAAGAAATTCCTTCTTTGAAACGTAAGGCAGCAATTTGCACAGTGCTGCTTCTCCCACTGCAACTGCATCTAGTTACTTCCATGTAACTAGTACCGGGGATTTGCATATTTCTATAGTGATGTCTAATTATTCTTCCTTGCTTTTTCTGGGAAAAAAATCATCATACTGAAATTCAGCTATTTTCCTCTGACCTCATGGTTTCATATGGAAAAGCCACTGTCATTAGAATGGGTATTCTATAAGTGATACATCATTTCTCTCTGACAACTCTCCAGATTTTTTTTTCTTTATCTTGGTTTTCCAAAATTTGATTGTGATGAATCTCAGCAAGGAGTTATTTGGATTTATTCTCCTTAAGGTACATCTAATTTTTTTTTTCACCTTTGCCTTATCATTTTAATAGGGTCATGTTTTTCACTACTAATTCTCAAAGTATATGCTTTCCTTTTTACATATATACACAGACACTTTTAAACAGAAATGCCAAATTCAGGAGAATCAAATGAGCAGATAAAATTTAGAAAACCAAGAGCATACTCTTGGTACATCTAATTTTAATCTGTATGTTTATATCTTGTAAAATTTGTGAAGTTTGTAGCCATTATTTCTTAGACCCTTTGAGCTTCATTCTCTTTCTCCTTGTCTTCTGAGACTCCAATGATGTGAATCTTGAATGTTTTTATTTTTATACCATGTATCTGAGTTTCTAATATTTTTCTTTTGTCAGTTCTCTATTTTTCCAATTGATTTTTTCTCAAGTTCACTGATTTAATCTTCTGTTGTAACCCACTACTATTGAAACCATACAACAAATTCATTATTTTTATTATTGTACTTTATGCGTTTTACATTTATTTTTATGATATACATTCCTTTCTATTTCATTGGTTTGTTTCAAGATAATTTATAATTGTTAAGATATTTTCATATGGCTACTTTAAAATATATGTTAGATAATTTCATTATGTTAGCAAAGCTGATTTTCTTTTCTCATTTGTGTTTTCTTAATTCTTAATGGGTTTCTTTTTATTCTATCTGAGTCATTTCACCTATTATAATAGGGATCCCTGGATTCTTTTAAATCTCATTTTGATTGGTGGTTATCTGCTTAGGTTTAGCCCATAGGTCCTGGCTTGTTGTTTCGGATGATTGTTCAGGAAATGCTTTTTTCCCTCCGTAGCATCTTGAATGTTATTTGGATCTCCTTGGTTTATATAGTGTTGATGTGGATGTTCTTGTCCCTGCTAGTGCTGCTCCAATGATCAAAGCTTTCTGCAGCTGGAGAGCTGATGCCCCTGGGGTATGATGTGTCTCAGCCCACAGGGTTCATGAGATCCCTCTTGCTAGTGTCATCCAGCTGCCCTGTCCTTAGTGGAAGAAAGTGGTCTCAGTCTCTGAGCAGAAGAAAAAGAGTTTCGCTGGAAGATTATTGTTAGTAGAGTTCTCTTCTGATTTCCATTTCCAATGGTGCTGGATCACAGCATTATCAGATCTCTCATTCCACCTGGAAGAATTATTGAGCCTCCTTTGTCTCCTGATGTTAGGATAAGGGAAGCCTTGTAAACTGACTCCCAGTTGTATTACTTTGTTCTAATCCTGGGGTCTCAAACCACTTCACCTTCCTGTTATCATCTTCCAGATTTTTTCTTTTTCATCTTGTGATATTTCCAGAGTTTATATTTGTATTTAGTGGAAAGGAGTAGAGAGAAACGAGTTTCTGCATCCTGCATTAACCTCAAGTTGAAAAAAATGGAATTTGTGATGAAACAGTTTCAGCTTGGAATCCTGGGTCAGCCATCAATATGTTTGACTGATATGATAGGAAACATTTTTCTCTGAATCTCAAATTTTCTAATGTTAATTTTCTAATCTGTAAAATTAGAGACATTATTTGTTTATTTTATTAAACAAAATGTCAAAATGTCATTAAGGTCTTACTTTACCTTAAGATGGACCATGTTCCATGCACTGTGAATGCAGTGGAGAATAAGATGGCGAGATCCCTGGTTTCACGGTGCCTCATGTTTGTGGTGTGCACAGGCAATCAACAGATAATACAAAAAGGTAATTCCAGAGAGTGGTAAGTTCTATAAACAACAATAGCAACACAGTAGCCACAGAGTAATGCTAGAAACAGGTAATGAGGTGAAAGTGCTTCAGCACCTTAGGAAGATTTATCCGAGGAGGTGATATTACTTCATTCATTTCATTGATTTATCCCAAACTTATTTAGCTCTGAGTTCTCTGTTTACTTTTGAGCAAAGATCTGAATAAGAAAGACTTAACTGTTTGAAAATATGGGGCATAGCATTCCAGAAAGCAGGGACATTGCCAAAAAATGCCTTGTGATGCAAAGAATCCTAAAGAGATCAAGGAGCAGGGAAGGGTTTGTGGTATGGATGAGGTGTCATAAATAAGAAGGAACACTGTATCAGAAGTTATAAATAGTTAGAAATTGATTATGAAGGATACATGGGTTATGTTAATGAATTCAAGTTTTATGCTATACATAATGAGAAGCTTCTAATGAGTTTTAGAAGGAGAGCACAGATGGCAGAATAGGGACAGGGTGGACTGCTCTAGGTTAGAGGAAAATAGTGAAAAAAAAGGTGGAGGAAGTTCATTCTCACAATCTTAGGTTAGAGTTGGAGGAAAAACTAGAGTGGAGATTCTGTGGAAGGAGGAGAGATGCCTTGGATGTGTGTGGAAGGTATAGATGAGCACAACATACAACCCCAGCAGCCCTGAGTTGGAGAAAGCACCAGCTTTGGAGAGCAATGTGAGATCAGATTGCAGTGGCTTGTGCCACTGGTTTTATAGCTGGAGGGAGAGCCTAACAGACTACACTGTCTTTGGATACTGGCCAAGAATCCTGAGGGTGTCCACTCACCCAGAGGAAAAAAAAAAGGGGAGGTATATTTCTTTTCCCTTGTACCCCTCACAATGGCACCCAGCAACAGGCTGGTAGAGAGAGAACAGGTACCATTTTGTACGTAAGTAGCTAGCAGTGTGACAACTCTTGTGTGCACACTCAGCAACTGGCACAGACAAATGCCATCTTTTCAGCAGAGAAAACTGCTGCAGATCAGGTGTGTACTAGGGAACAGACAGAAGGAATCATTCAACATTAGTACTAGCTGCAGAGACTCTTGTATGTTCCCAGCAACTGGCAGAGAGATGGCATGATGTGAAATGAATAGGGCTGAGGCCAATGGCTATTGTGCACAGGTGTGACCTAGGAATTTTACCAGAGGGAAAAATCCACATTCCCCACTGACTCTCAACATATCACATGCTTGATGGCTTAAACCACCTAGGTGGAGCACCCAAAAGCAGCTGGCTCTGGGATTCTTAGCCTCTCTCTGTACAGGACAGTCTAGCAGAGTGGAGTGGGTCCTATGCATCCTGTAACTTTGGGAGCCCTGTTTGTCAAATCTGTGGGAACTCTGTGACTGCATGAGAGGGGGCAGGGTGTAGCACGAGAAGGGGCAGAGTGGGCAATTACTGTGTATGGCTCCACACGCTCAGATCTCCCTGATTCCCTGGGCTAGGTCATTGCAGTGGGAGCCATACTCACAGTGAGGATGGCACAGATCATTTGTGCAGTTCATGCAGAAGCACAGATGAATGTTGCACCCACTGAAGGCTAATAACCAAGCACTTTGGAAGAGAGGAGGTGAGGGTATGGCTACGGCAACAAATCTACCATACACACCATAGGTGTCAACCTGGGTACTTGCCCCACCCTCGAGCACTAACCACAGCTCCCTAGCCACACCAAGCACAAACCTCTGGGTATTCACTGAAAGACCAGATATTTCAGTAAGCCACAGAGGGATAGTTCAAAGATAAAAGCCATTAGAGGAAAAAATGAAGTATTTCTGCAATGCCTAAAAATAAATGCAGAAATTCAAGAAACAAAAATAAGGTAGGCAACATGTCCATCCCCAAAAGGAACACAACAATACTTTAGTATTAGAATGTTAAAATGAAAAGATTAATGAAATGCCTGAAACAAAATTCAAAAAGGTTAATAAAAGGATCACTCAGAAGAAATCAGAAGCAAATCAATTAATTAAAGGAATATGTACATGAATGTAATTGACATGAATAAAAAATTCTCCTTTGAAATTGAGATTTTGAAGAGAAATTAAAAAGAAATATTAGAAATGAAGAATTCAATAGGTCAAGTAAAAATGTTGTGGAAAGCCTTAACACAGACTTTGTGAGCAAAAGAATGCCTGAGGTAGATGATAAATTTTTGGAAATTATAAAACTAAAAAACAGCATTGGAGATTTATGAGATACTATCAGATGACCCAAAATATGAGTCTCAGAATTTCCTAAACATATGGAAAGAGAGGATGGAGTAGAAGGATTATTTAGAAGGTAATTAGAGGAATATTCACAAAATTGGAAAAAAGAGGGATGTCTAAGTACACAGGCACATAAAACTCTTTATACACATAACCAGGAAAGATCTTCAGCAAGACACATTGTAGTCAAACTTTCCACTGTAAAACATAAAGAGAAGATTCTAAATGGTGCATGACAAAAATACAAGACTACTTTCAATGATCTCCAATTAGACTTATAGCTGACTTCTCATCAGAAAACCTACAGTCTAGAAGACAATGACAAGAAATAATCCAAATATTAAGAGAGAAAAATTGTCAATCCAGAATACTGTACCCTGCAAAGCTCTCATTTATGAAGGAAGGTGAAATAAAGACCTTTCATAACAAACAGAAATTGAAAGAATTTGTAACCACTCATCCAGTGTTACAAATGATGCTTAAGGATGTGCTATACACAAAAAGACAGAAAGATTGGCATCATATGAAAGAACGTGAAGGCAGATAATCTCCCAGTAAAAGTACAAAGAAAATCCAAAGTAAACAATACAAATATTTATGGAAAAATTTTAGGGCTGAGTCTACTTATCAATAGTCACCTTGAATGTAAATGGCCTAAATTCTCCAATTAAAAGATAAAGACTTTGAATACCTTAAAAAATAAGACCAATCTATGTGCTGCCTACAAAAACACCTCACCAACAATGATATGTAGACTGAAAGTGAAAGGATGGAAAAAGATATTCCTTGCTAACAGAAAGCAAAGCAGGTATAGCTATCATAATATCATACAAAATAGACTTTAACACAAAGACTGTTGAAAGAGACAAAAAAGGACACCATGTAATGATGAGGTTATAAAGTCAACTGGAAGATGTGATTATAATAAATGAATAGTCACCCATTCTCAGGGCATCTGGCTATTTAAAATGTTAATGGGACTAAAGGGAGATACAGGCTCGAATACAATAGTTAAGAGTGATTTCAATAACCCTGTTTTCATCAATGGACTCATAAATTAGACAGAAAGTCCATAAAGAAACAACAGAACTGATCAATACTATGGACCAAATGGACCTGACTGATATCTACAAAACTCTGCATCCCACAGTTGCAGAATATATATTCTTCTCATCAGTGCATGTAACTTTCTCTAGGATAGGCCACATGCTAGGCAATAAAGCAAGCCTTAGCAAATTCAAAAAAAAAAATCAAAGCATTCCAATCATCTTCTCTGACCACAATGGGATGAAACTGGAAATTAACAACTCAGGAATCTGTAGAACATATGCAAATACATGGAGACTAAACAACATGCTCCTGTAAACAGTTGCTCATAAAAGAAATTAAAAAATTAGTGGAAACTAAAGAAGATGACAATACATTTCAAAATTATGGGATATAGCAAAATCAGTTTTACGAGGGATGTTTGTAACAGTTGGTACCTACATGAAGAAATTGGAGGGTACCAAATAAATGATTTATCAGTCCATATCAAAGACCTATAAAAAGAACATATCAAACCCCAAATTAATAGGAGGAAAAAATGATCAAAATTAGAAAAGAGGGTCTGGCACTGTGGTGCAGTAGATTAATCCTCCACCTGTGGTGCCAGTTCTAGTCCTGGCAGCTCCACTTCTGCCAGCTCTCTGCTGTGGCCTGGGAAAACAGTGAAAGTTGGCCCAAGCACTTGGGCCCCTCATTTGTGTGGGAGACCCTTAAGAGGTTCCTGGCTCCTGGATATGAATCAGCTTAGTTCTAGCCATTACAGACATTTGGAGAGTGAACCAGTAGATGGAAGATCTTTCTGTCTTTTCCTCTTGCTGTCTATAGCTCCAACTCTCAAATAAATCTAAAATCTTTAAAAAATTATAGAGGAAATAAAAGAAACAAACAAGACATCAGTGCGATTAAGAGCTAGTTTTTCGAAAATATAAACAAAATCAATACACCATAGGCTCAACTAACCAAAAAAAGAGGAAGAAGTTCTGATCAATTAAGTCAGAGATAAAACAAGAAATGTGACAACAGATACCGCAGATTTAAAAGCAGACATAGGGAATACTACAAAGAGCTGTATGCCTACAAGTAGGGAAACCTAAAAGAAATGGATAGATTACTGGAAATATTGAATTTACCTCAAATGAGTCATGAAGACAGAAAATCTAAGCAGATCGAAAACCAAGGCAAGATTGAATCAGTAATAAAGACCCCCCTTTCCCCAACAAACAAAAACCCAGGACCAGATAGCTTCACTGCTGAATTCCAGCCGATTTTTAAAGAAGAATTATTTTAATTCTTCTCAAGTTATTCAAAAAAAATGAAATGGAGGAAATCCTTTTGAACTCCTTGTAGGAAGCTACATCACCTCAATTTATAAACCAGAATAAGTAAAACAGAGAAAGAGAGCCATAGATCAATATCCATGATGGACATAGATGCAAAAATCCTCAATAAATTAGTAGTGAATCTATTCCAACAACACATCAGAAAGATGAGTCACCCTGACCTAGGGGGATTTATCCCTGTTATGCAGGGGTAGTTCATCATTCACAAATCAATAAATGTGATACATCACATTAACAAACTGAAACATAAAATACATAAACAAACAAAAAACACATCTGATTCTCTCTCAATAAATGCGGAGAAAGCATTTGATAAAATATAACATATTCTCATGATGAAAAACTTAAGCAAATTTGTTATTGAAGGAACATTCCTCAACACAGTTAAGGTAAATTCTGACAAACACACAGCCAGCATCTTATTGAATGGTGAAAAGTTGTAAGTATTCCCTGTAAGATCTGGAACCAGACAAGGATGCCAAACTCTCAGCATTGATATTCAATACAGTCCTGAAAGTTTTAGCTAGAGCCATTAGGAAAGATAAAGAAATAAAAGGAATACAAATTGGAAAGGAGGAAGTCAAACTATCCTTATTTACATATTATAAGATTGTAAACGTCCAGGAACTGAAAGACTACTAAGAGACTACTGGAACTCATAGAAGAGTTTGGTAAAGTGGCAGGATATAAAATTAACACACAAATATCAGTAGCCTTTGTATACACATACATTGCCATGGCTGAGAAAGAGCTTCTAAGATAAATCCCATTCACAATAGCTACAAAACATTTTAGATAGCTTGAAATAAATCTAACCAAGGAGGTCAAAGATCTCTACAATGAAAATTAGAAAACATTGAAGAAAGAACATTTATATATAAATAACATTTATATATGAAATTAGACTTTCTATTAATTTTAATTGTTTTTTCTTTCCTCAGTTTTCATGTGTGAAATGGTGATAATAATGCTTTTTTGCCTGTATAATAAGATTTTTTAAGGATCAAAGTATAATGCGTGAAAAAAATTAATTAGGCAGAATTACACAAATGCACATTTACCCTGTATTTTCAGTTTTATACATTTACAAGTATACCTGTTATAAGCAAATATAAGTCAACATATAAATCCCATATATGAAGGCTTGTTCTTTTGAAAAAGTTTGATGTAGTGAGAATTATTGCTATAATTACTAACATCTAAATAGTTGGACTTATTTTTCAGTATTCTTGGAGTTTTTGCAAAATATGTAGTATTTTAAAACCAAGTATCAAGCTGTACTTTCCTAGCATGACAGTTATAAATATTTAAAGGTCATTCCTCAAGTTAAAATTGCAGCAAAAAAATAAGTACCATTTTTAGATCTTATTATATATCAGGAACTTTACCTATGAGTATTATATGGACTAGAATACAAAGGGCTACTAAATAAAGCCGTTGGAAGTAGGGATTCCAGAGTGGTTGGTTTTCCTATGAAAGGTGTACTCCCTCAATGGTAAGTAGTTTGCTATTTACTACAAGACATAGGCTAACCATAAGAAAAGTCATCCTACAGGTTCAGGAAGGCTGAAAATATCAAAGCATAAATATACAGAAAATATAGAATGGCATGGTTAATACAATATTAAGCATTTACTACAGAAACAATTTGTTTAAGTCTCATGATAACTCTTTAGGTGCAAATTATGCTTCAACTGTGTAGATAAGGAAATTTATGTTGATTGCTTTTTGGGATAAAATCCATCCAGTACTGTAATGGACCATGTCACTCTGTAGTCAATGAAAGGTATCTATGGGTGATAGAAAGAAATAAAACAAGATGATTTTCATGGTTTCTCACTGCCTGCTTGATTTGGCAGCATCTGATAGGATTTTCAAGTGAGGAGGGATATGAGAAAATTTATTCTAACCATGGGCTATGTGTGCAGGACATATTCTGCCAGGGAGCAGAGACTGGAACTCATATTCAGCACCTACATTCTAGCTCTCCCTCTGCATCTCTGTTGCTGGGTGTCTTTGAAAATGCACTCAAAACTTGGTAGAAGGTTTCATAGTGAAATGGAAAATCAGGTGGTAGAATAATTGTTAAATGACTATGTAGAAAATGTAAAATAATACATGTTCAATGTGATATTATTTCAGTTGATGAGAGATTTTATAGGGAAAACAAATTGTAATTAATGTGAAGATTATCTAGATAGTCTTAATGAATTTAACTGTAGAGATATCTCTTATTTATTTCTCCCCTGTCTTAATTCCTGTAACACTGCTTGGCTGTGTCCGATTGCTGGAAAGTAACCTGGTAATTGTTTCTTAATAGGTTTTTATACAATCCTCTAAATGTTTTTCCCATTTCTCACAAAAATAGAACAGAAGTTCTTTAATACAGGACCTATTTCAAGATCCCTTTCAACACCTACTGGTCATGGACATATAGACACTGATAAATGTTGTAAAGTTTTTAAGTTAGTCCTCTAGTTTGTGATGAAGAAACAATCTTGGGAAGGGTGAGGTGTTCATCCAAAGTCCAAGGGGAGGGAGTGACGATGCCATGACCCAGTCTAGTGCCTGGTTCTTCCCTCCATGCCTGCTGATTGATAGACTGAGTATTGATATTGAGTGCTTACTTAAGCTTTCTTAGGAGCTTACTAGTTTTTAAAAGAAAAGCTAAATTATTTTAAATGTTTTACAAACCATAATTGGTCATAATTATATAAAATGTCTCAGATGATATAATTTTTAACTAAGCATTTATTCTGTCATTTATCATTGCTATAGATAATAAGAATAGAATATGTATTAAAATGTCAAGCATGCTAGCATGATGACATTTCATCTAAGTGCATAATTGAATCACATTTTGGATGAATTGATTACTCCTGTTTCCAAAGGAAGTAGATTATGTTTGAGAACACTTTCTTAAAATGTCTTCAATTGGCATTCCATAACTCAGTACCAACCAGGTTTTATATTACCCCAGAGCTGCCAAAAAGAAGACAAAATGAGAATCTTCATGGCAATATAGAGAAGACTATATACAATGTACAGATGTCTAAATGGTTCCCCAGGGCCCAGTGGAAGATGCATATTTTACTTCTAATAGCATGTCCTGGGACCAAAAGCAAACTCTTCACCTTCCTTGCTATCATCAACAAAAGTATGGTCCAATGTGGGAAACTGAGAAATGTTTGTATGCTGGAAAATAATAGCACTCAAAGGAATGCAGGTGATACTAATAAAAAGTGCTATTTTGCAGCACTAATGTTTGGCAACACTTGTGAAGGTAACGCTCAAACTGTGAAACTGTCCATTCAATCCCTTATCAAAAGACAAGAGCATTATAATTTCTGAAAACTTATATATAGCATGATTCTACTTTAGTAGTTATTTGAACGTAATTCTATAGGGCAGAAATTGTTATTAAAATGAAATAAGTGTTATATAAGTTAATTAATCTCGTCTTATGTTTGTATGTACACATTTGTGGATAAATTCATTGAGAAAAATAAAATTTTTTCAGAATTATTTTAATAGATTCTGATAAAAGTTATTTTAAATTTTGAATTCATATTTTCATTTGTATTCTGTGTACTTTTACTATGGTCATATATTATATGTTTGTGCAGCTTTTTTCCTTATATTTAAATTTTTCATGTTAACATAATATAAATACAAAGAAAACAAATTCAGTGTCGTTCATGGATACAATTTTTTTGTTTGTTTTGACAGGCAGAGTTAGACAGTGAGAAAGAGAGACAGAGAGAAACGTCTTCCTTTCTATTGGTTCACCCCCCACAAATGGCTGCCACGGCCGGCGCGCTGTGCCGATCCAAAGCCAGGAGCCAAGTGCTTCTCCTGACCTCCCATGCAGGTGCAGGGCCCAAGCACCTGGGCCATTCTCCACTGCCCTCTGGGGCCACAGCAGAGAGCTGGACTGGAAGAGGAGCAACCAGGACAGAATCCGGCACCCCAGCCGGGACTAGAACCCAGCGCCACAGGCAGAGGATTAGCCAAGTGAGCTGTGGTGCTGGCCTGGATAGAATTCTAATATGGTATTTCCTTCAGCCTTCTTATCCTTCCTCTTCCCTCCCTCTTGCTTCCTTCTTTCCCTCATTCTTTTCTTCCTTCTTTCCCTTCTAAATTTCTTTCCTTCCTCCCTTCCTTCTTTCTGTTATGATTTTAGAAATAACATTTTCAATTAACATTAGATTGAAATGTTTGATTCATCTTGAGTTTATTTTGTATATGGTAAGAATTATGGTTCTGATTTCATTCTTTGACATATATACATCCAATTTTTCAGATACCCATTTTTTAAGAGATTATCTTTTCTCTAATATATGTTCTGGACACTTTTGTCAAAAATCAATTGACTGTATATCTATATATAGGTCTCTATTTTGGTCCATTGATCTATGTGTTGATTTTTATGCTAATATTTTGTTTTAATTACTATTGTTTTTTAGTATATTTTGAAGTCAGGTATTGTGCTACCTCCAGCTTTTATTTTCTCTCAAGATGGCTTTGGCTATTCTGGGTCTTTTGTGATTCCACATGGATTTTAGAATTATTTTTTCTAATTCTGTAAGAATTCCATCAGTATTTTTATAGTGATTTCATTAAATCTGTCACTTGCTTTAGGTTGTATAGACATTTTAATGATATTGATTCTTAGACATTTTAATGATATGATTCTTCCAATCCATGAGCAAAGAATATCTTTCCATTTTTTGTAATTGCTTATTTTTTAATCAATGATTGATAATTTTCATTGTATAGGTTTTTCACTTCTTTGGTTAAGTTTATTTCTAAATGTTTGATGATTATTGTGGCTATTGGGAATGGGATATGTTTCTAAATTTCTATTTCAGTGAGTTCATCATTAGCATACTGAAAAGCTACTGTTGCTTATATGTTTATTTTGTAAACTACAACTTTAATGAATTTGTTTATCAGTTTTTTTTGTAGGAGTGTTTAGGTTTACATTTTTCCATATACTATATCATGTCTTCTGCAAATATGGGTAGTTTGACTTCATCTTTTCCAATTTTGATGCTCTTTATTTCTTTTTCCTTCCTAATTGCTCTTGCTAATAAATCTTTATTTATTTTTATGTATTTGAAAGGCAGAGTTACAGATGCGGATGGGGTAGAGAGAGAAAGGGCAGTGGTGGGGAATTAGGGAATCTTCCATTTGCTGATTCACTCCCTAAATTCCCACAACTGTCAAGCTGGATCAGGCTGAAGCCAGGAGCCAGGACCACCATCCAGGTCTTCCATGTAGGAGTTAGGCTTGAATCACCACCTGCTGCCTTCCAGGGTGAACGTTCATAGGAAAGTGGATCACAAGTGTTAGCAGGAGTTTAAACCCGGCACTCTGATATGGGAAGTGGGCATTGCAAGAGAGAATTTAACCTGTTATACAATAACACCCATCCTTTTATGCAGCTTTTAAATTTTACATTATACAAATGATGATTACAGCAGTCTCATAAGTGGAACTTAATATTTATTTCAACATGTTAAATATTATTTTCTTGAGATCGTGTGTTCTTCTGTTTCTTTTCAATGAAAATATGGGAAACTATTGGAAGATATAAACATTTAAATATTACACATTTTTATGGGTAGGGTAAATCAATTGAGACACCTTTAATTAATTACCTGAATAAGTCTTATCTCTTTTACTCTGCACCCCAAATTGAATATGTAAAATGAAGGAGATACTTTCGTGCATGGGGAAAAATTTTCATTATAAATAACAAATGATTTAGATTATAGTCATTGAGGAACAAGAGGAAAATAAAGCAATGAGATGTGAATAGGAAATTTATATAGTTTTTTAGCATTTTTACTAGTTAGTAATACTAAAGAGGTAATCTAATTCTTTCCTTTTCATTAGTTTAATAAGGCCATTCAGGGTAACACATCACAATTTTATGAGAAAAACATTTGTCAGTTTATCTATCTACATTGTTGTCTACCACGTACCTGTCTATCATCTGTCCTATCAATCATGCTCCTGCCTCATTATCTGTCTATCTGTATTTGTATCTATATAGGATCAATGTCTAGTTAGGAAAACAGAGACCATGTATAGAATTTCAAAGAAAAGCAATTTAACTCAGGGAATTATGTAAACATCTATTATAGGTCTCAAAAAGTAAAGAGTGATAATTTTGTAATTTTAGAGGGAAAGAATACCCTTAGCAAGAGGTATATTCCTAACTCTCAGATACATTTTTCTCATGTCAATAAATGATGCTACCATATATTCACCTTTTTGAACCAAAATCTGATTGGCATTTTTGACATCTTTCATTCCCTCACCTCTCATTTTTAAATACCTTGAGACCCTTGAACCTAGTTACTTCCTAACATCTCCACAGCTATGATCTGAGACCAGTGTCATTTCTCATGGGATGTTTTGTAGGTTCCTAGTTGATTTCTCTGCCTCCCTATCCATTTAGTGTCCTACTGCATTCCTCCATTTGAACTATGCTTCAGTTTTCCTGGAGCTGAAGAAGTTCATTTCCTGATTCAAGCCTTTCCTTTGTTTTGATAGCTATTGTTTTGTAGGTTTGCACTGCTGTGCATTTCACATTGAGGCCTCAGCTTCAAGTTTAGCTCTTATGACAGATCTTCCCTCACCATCCAGATTAAAGTTTTTCCACTCTCTCCCCTGGAGCCATTGTTATTTTCTATTCTATTCCAATAGTCTTGTTAGTTTTCTTCAAAACACCTGACACTGTACATTATCATTTCTATTATTAAAAACATTTCTATTTTAGAAAAGAAACACCACTAAGTTTAAAGTACACCCACATGGTACTGATATTTCTCTCTCAGTGAGAGAAAACTTACATAATCCATAGCCACAGGGTCTCAAAGACAAGGTCACTATGTTGAAACTTAGGAAAGTGATGATTAAAAAGCTGGCATTCATGTTGAATAAAACAGAATATTTTTATTGATAAAGTTTAAAAAATGAAAAAGAAATATACAATAAGTTGACATGGAAAAGTAGTTAAACATTGATTTATATGACTCAAATATTTTTATATTTTAATTTTAATATTTTTAAGTGTTCAAGGAACTCACACTGTTTGGTTTCCGATTATGGGGGAATAATTTGAGAAGTGACTAAATCACTTGAGGGTTGAATGTACAAATATAAACCAAGCTGTCATGTCTTCTTAATTAGTAAGAGATTTATCAGCACTAGTGCCAATGCTATAAACAAATGTGGACCAAGCAAGGAAGGAGATGTAGTGGAAAGCAACAAAAAAATCTTACAGGAGAGAAGGGTTGAAGCATGACTCACAGTCATCCAAAATGCTTATAGTTCATGTTCAGTCAGGTGTTTCTCTTTGTTCTTTTTTAAAGCTTTCATTTTATTTACTTGAAAAGTAGAGTTAGAGAGAGAAAGACAGAAAGAAAGAGAGAGAGAGAGCGAGAGAGAGTGAGAGCGAGAGCGAGAGAGAGATCTTCCATTTTCTGCTTCACTCCCCCAAATGGCCTCAGTGGCTGGAGCTGGAATGATATGAACCTAGCATCCAGGAGCTTCATCCAGGTCTCCCATGTGGGTGCAGGGGCCCAAGTTCTTTCTTCTGTTGCCTTTCCCATGTACACTATCAAGGAGCTGGATCAGAAGTGGAGCACCCAAGACTTGGACCAGGAGTTATAGGCAGCTGCTTTATGCACTGTGCCACAATGCCAGCCCAAGGTGTTTTTCAAATTTAGTACTTTTCTAGCGAGTATCTTGAAATTTCAAAGGAATGTAACCAGTGCAACAATGGAGTGGTATAATTTTATGAGATGATGGAGCATTAAACCTAGGAAAATCAATCTAAAATGATGGGAGAACATGAAATGTGACAGTAAATTGGCTTTAATAAGTAGAAACACAGGGCTACTGGCTTCTTAGAGTTAGGTCTCAGAGCACTGCAACTCTAAGGGGCAAGAATTAGTGAAGATTTGGATATCTAAGAAGCTCAGAAAGTAAAGATGAAATAAATGAATTCTTGTTCATACAAAAGGTTTTAGAAATTGAAAAGATGAGTATCATGGAGGTATAAAGATTTTTCCAGAACTCACCATTTGATGGTACCCCTTTAATAAGTTGCTTTGTTGGTGTTACTTTGGTGGGCTGAGAAGCAAAAAAAAAAAAACCAAAAAACAAAAAACAGAGAAGCACAGGTGAGACTGAGTCTTGCAGTTCCTGCTTCAGATTGTTAGTCTCAGTTGTCATTTTAATTTGTCATTTTAATATCCTTAATTATCATTTGGAAGGCTCAAGGTCACCACTTTTGGTTCCCAAATTCACTCTGTAATGAGACACATGATTGTTTTCTTTTTTTTTTAAGGTTTACAAACTTTATGCATTTCATAAATACAAATTTAGGAACATAATGATTCTTCCCACCATACCCTGCTTCCCACCCTCAATCCCACTCTTCTTCCTCCTCCTACTCCTATTCCTGTTCATATTTTTCACTTAGATCTATTTTCAATTAACTTTAAACAAATAACATTAGCCCTACACTAAGTAAAGAGTTCAACAAGGTATGAAAAAAAAAGCTCTTCTTCAACAATTGAGATAAGCGCTGTTCAGTCATTACATCAGGGTTTGTGAACTCAAGAGGCTTCCGTAGCCTTGGCAGCTCATGACAAGAGCCTCAGGTGATCACTGATGTCATAAATAGAGTGTCAATTGTTAAATAAACAACAGGAGTCACTGTGCACTTACTCCCCATGTAGGACCTCTGTCCTTAATGTGTTGTACTATGCAAAATAACGTTAAAACTAGTCTTCAAACAGTACTTTATACTTCATGTATCTATGTGGGTGCAAACTGTTGAAATCTTTACTTAAAGTTGGACTTCTGTATATAAAGATAATTAAAAATGAATCATGATGCAGAATGGGATGGGAGAGGGAGTAGGAGATGGGATGGTTTGGAGGTGGGAGGGTGTTTATGGGGGGAAGAACTGACATAATCCAAAAATTGTACTTATGAAATTTATATTTATTAAATAAAAGTTTTCTATAAAAAAGTCATTGTGTCTCAAACTTTCAATTTCACTTCTATAGATTACCTTTTAGGGTACTCTATTACTTACCACAGAATCAAGGAAAACATTTGGTATTGCTCTTTTGGGGACTGGCTTATTTCACTAAATTTAATGTGTGGGTGATCCCATGAGACTGCTTGTCCTGCCCATGCAGGAGGTAAAGAGGGCATAGTGCGCCATGCCTCCCAGGAAGGACCACACAGCCTGGCTGCTGGCTGGTGGCGGGAGCTCCAGGCACATTTCCCCCACCCCTGCCTTCTGCTGATCAGGTAAACAACAAACAATTCCCAGGTGTGTCGCAGCCCCCTGAACAGCTGCATGACCTTCAACCTTATTTTAAGCGGCATATTGGCACCAGTGTCAGGTCTATCCTATAGAGTTTGTGTTGCCCTGAATTAATTATGCCCCTTCTGCCTGCACTTTAGAAAGTATACATGGTTGTTAATAATGTGGACATACTCACTGAAGCCTCTTCTCAGGGCTTCTTGTGGAAGAACGCCATTGCCCCACTTTTCCCGATGGTGTGGCCTCACAGGACAAATCCACAATAATGTTTTCCAGTGGCGTCCATTTTGTTAAAAATGACAGAATTTCATTTTTTAACCAATGTGTAGTATTCCATGGTGTACATATCACATAATTTTTTAATCTGTTCTTCAGTTGACAGACATCAGAGTTAATTCTCTATCTTAGCTATTAGGAATTGAACTGCAATAAACATTGGGGGTACAGATCACTCTTTCATATGCTGATTTCTTTTTATCTGGGTAAATTCCCAGGAATGGGAAAGCTGGGTCACATGGTAGGTCTATATTCACATTTCTGAGTTATCTATGTACTGTCTTCCATAGTGGCTGTACCAGTTTACATTCCCACCTACAGTGGATTAGGATATCTTTTTCCCTGCATCCTTGCTAGCTTTTGTTTTTTGTTGATTTCTGAATGAAAGCCATTTTAACAGGGGGAAAGTAAAACCTCATTGTGCTTTTGATTTGCATTCCCCTGATGGCTAGTGATCCTGAGCATTTTTTTCAAGTGTGTGTTGAGCATTTGGATTTCCTCTTTTGAAGAATGCCTGTCCAAATGCTTTAACCATTTCTTAACTGAGGAGTTTTTTGTTGTTGTTGAGTTTCTTAAGCTCTTTATATATTCTGGATATTAATCCTTTATCAGTTGCATAGTTGCAAATATTTTCTCTCATTCTGCCAGTTGCTTCTATTTTGCTGAATGTTTCTTTTAACAGTGCAGAAGCTTCTCAATGTGATGTAATCCCATTTGTCAATTTTGGTTTTGTTTGTTTGTGCTTCTGAGGTCTTTTCCAAGAAGTCTTTGCCTATGCCAATGCCTTGCATAATTTCTAATAATTTGGTGATATTGAGTTGTAAATTTATCTCTTTGATCCATTTTGAGTAGGTTTATGTGTAAGATGTAAGGAAGGGGTTTTGAAACAAACTTCTGCATGTATAGATCCAGTTTTTCTAGCACCATTTGTTGAAGAGATTGCCCTTGCTCCTAAGATTGATTTTAGCTCTTTTATCAAATATAAGTTTGTTGTAGATGTGTGTAATGATTTCTTGAGTTTCTATTCTGTTCCAATGGTCTACCCTACCCATTTGTTTTTTTTGTTTTTTGTATTTTTGCCAGTAACAATAGTTTTGATTATAACTGCTTTGATTGTAACTGGTTTATATCTTGAAATCTGGTATTTTGATGCCTCTAGGTTGATTTTTGTTGTATAAGATTACTTTAGCTATTCAGGATATCCTGTGTTCCCATATGAATTTCAGTATTGTTTTTCCAGATCTGAGAAGAATGTCTTGGCATTTTAATTGGTTTAGCATTGAATCTGTAAATTGGTTTTGGCACAATGGACATTTTGATGATACTTATTTTTCAAATTCATGAATATGGAAAACTTTTCCAATTTTTATGTCTTTTCCTATTTCTTTCTTTAATGTTTTATATTTTTCATCATTGATTTTTTTCATATCCTTGGTTATATTTATTCCAAGGTATTTAATTCTTTTTGTAGCTATTGTGAATGGGGTTGATTCCAGTTCTTTCTCAGCCATGAAATTGTGTATACAAAGGCTATTGATATTTGCATGTCAATTTTATATCCTGTCACTTCACCAAACTCTTTTATGAATTCTAGTAGATTTTTAGTGCAGTCTTTGAATCCCCCATATGTAAAATCATATCATCTGCAACTAAGGATAGTTTGACTTCCTTCTTCCCAATTTGTATCCCTTAATTTCCTTTTCTTTTATAATGGCTCTGGCTAAAACTTCCAGGTCTATACTGAATAGCACTGGTGAGAGTGGAACCCTTATCTAGTTCCAGATCTTAGTGGGAATGTTTTCAACTTCTACCCATTCAATAAAATGCTGGCTATGGAGTTGTCATAAATTGTCTTCACTGTGTTGAAGAA
Source organism: Sylvilagus floridanus (assembly GCA_949820135.1). Taxonomy (NCBI): domain Eukaryota; kingdom Metazoa; phylum Chordata; class Mammalia; order Lagomorpha; family Leporidae; genus Sylvilagus; species Sylvilagus floridanus. Next base: position 109,578,077 of record OX463241.1, read on the forward strand.
TGTTTGTTCTATACCCAATTTGCTTAAGTTTTTCATCAGGAAAGACATTGTTTTTATCAAACATGTCCCTTGCATCTACTGAGACAATCATATGATTTCTTTTCTTCAGGTTGTTAATGTGGTGTATCATGTTGACTGATTTGAAAATGTTGAACCATTCCTGCATAACAGGGACAAATCCCGCTTAATCCTGTTGAATGATCTTTCTGATGTGTTTTTGGATTAGATTAGCTAGTATTTGTTGATTTTTTCATCTATGTTCATCAGGTAAATTAGTATGTAATCCTCTTTCCCTAATGTATATTTTTCCGGTTTAGGAATTAAGGTGAAATTGGCTTTATAGAAAGAATTTGACAGGATTCTCTCCCTTTCAGTTGTTTTCAATAACTTGAGAAGAATTTGAGTTAGTTCTTTAAGTCTGGTAGAATTTAGCGGTTAAGGCCTCCAGTCCTGGACCTTTCTTTGTTGGGAGGGTCTTTAATACTCATTCAGTATCTGTCTTGGCTATTGGCTGTTTAGGTTTTCTGTGTTTTCATGGCTCAATTTTGGTGAGATGTATATGTCCAGGAATCTATCCATTTCTTCTAAGGTTCCCAATTTGTTGACATATAGCTCTTTGTAGTAATTCCTGATGATTATTTTTCAATCTGTGGTATCTGTTTTTATATTTCCTTTCTCATGTCTAATTGTGGATTTGGGTCTTCTCTCTCTTTTTGTTGGTTAGTTGGGCCAACAGTGTATCTATTTTGTTAAAAAACCAGCTCTTCATTTCACTGATCTTTGTATTTTTTGTTTCAATTTTGTTTACTTGTATAATTTTAATTATTTCCTTTCTCCTATTACTTTTGGCTTTGATTTGCTGTTGTATCTACATCCTGGAGATGCATTGGTAGCTCATTTCTTTGGTGCCTTTCCAGTTTGTTGATGTAAAAACAAATTGCTATAAACTTTCCTGTTTAAATTGTATTTGCTGTATCATATAAGTTTTGATATATTTTATTTCATCTTCATTCATTTCCAGTAATTTTTTATCTTTTGATTTCTTCTGTGGGCCACTTCATTCAGGAGCATGTTGTTTAGTCTCCATGCATTTGTATATGTTATAGAGATTCTTGAGTTGTTGATTTTAAGTTTCATTGCTTTGTGGTCAGATAAGATGCATGGTATGATTTTTATTTTTACATATCTAGGTGCTCTGTAATTGGGTGCATATATGATTATTATAGTCACATATTTCTGTTGAATTAATCCCTAATCATTACATAATGCCTTTCTTTGTCTCTTTTTACAGTTTTTTATTAAAATCTATTTTACGTAAAATTAAGATGACTACATCAGCTCATTTTTGGTTTCTGTTAGCAAGAAATATCTTTTTCCATTCTTTTACTTTCAGTCTGCCTGTATCATTGTTGGTTAGATGTGATTCTTTTAGGCAGCAAATAGATGGATTTTGTTTTTTAATGCATTCGTCCATTCTGTATCTTTTAACTGGATAGTTGAGGCCATTTACATTCAAAGTGAATATTGATAACTAATGACTTGGCCCTGCCATTTTTTCATAAATATTCCTATTGTTTTCTATGACAGTCCAAGGAAACAATGCTTGGGTTCTTAAGCATAGAAACATTATCCAATATTTTGGTGTTTATTGGAAACTTTATATATATATATATATATATATATATATATATATATATATATGTAGGCACCATGGTAAGTTCTCTAAATATATGGTAGGATGCAAATAGCCAGATTCATCTTCCTCCCCTAAGCCTTTCAGCTTATTTTGTGAAGAGGTTGCTTTAGAAGAATGCATTTTCAACTTGTTCTACACCTCAGTACCTAGTTAGATTTTAAACTAATTTATTTCCTATCATTCAAGTCTTGAGCTTTTAAGAATTGCTAAACACTGTTGGTAAAATACATGAAAAGAGAGAAAAAAATCCTTAGGAGCCAGAAAGAAGTAAAAGGATTTAAGAACTTGCAAAATATAGGACGTTTCTCTGGCAGAAGAAAATGTTTGCTCATCATATATATATATATATATATATATATATATATATATATATATATATATAAGGTGTGAGGATAAGGAGAGTTTTCAGAACAGTGTGTTTTCTTCTGATACCAGGAATGTCTTCCAAGAAGGAAATCCTGATATTTAGGAAGAGTCAGATATAAGAACAGTGTCATTAAGTTTCCGGGCTCCGCATAGGATTTGAGTTATTGCAACTGCCTCATCTTCACTTGAGCATGCACCTTCCATGAACTGTACTCACCTAGAAGCTCTCCTAGCAGATCCTGCTATCAGTGACTCAAGAGGACCTATATTTGTCATAGTTTGGGGTGCATGGGATATTTTCCAGGCAGGAGAGCCACCTGGCCTTGCCATAAGGCTTAGTTATTTGCTGTTCATGTATTTTATTGCTGCCTACTACACCTCGTGTTTTTGCCTCACAAATACTCAGGACATTTGTAAAGAAGATAATTTAGTACCAAAAACCTGTCCCTATTCACTTTCCTCTACTGGAACAGAATTACCCTTTTTCATGTGGGGTAGAACTTAAATATAGTCATATAACACTTGCATCAGCTCATTTATTATTAATAATGTAGTGGGGATAAATTGGGTTTTTAGTTTATATACCCATTTTATATGCAAATTTTATAGAGAAAAACAAAGCCAAATTCTTAATCATTTTTTCCTCTTTTCTCCCTCCTCCCTTCTGCTGTCCTCTTTTACTTTCTCATTTCAGTTCCTTTTTTTTTTTTTTTTTGGTACCACCTTTCTGTTCTATTAGAGAAATTTCAAGTTGATATGCAACAACCTTACTTTTCAAAAAAGGCACTCCTTATCATATTAAATTACCTCAGTTGGTTGAAGAGTCTTCATTAAGTTTGTGGAAAATACCTATTATGGAAAAGCTACACATGCATTTCTAGCTTTTTGTACTAAATAAACTCATATTTTATTTCTATTTTCCATGATCTTTGTGAAATACCCTTGTAACAAGAGTGATTATTCCTTCAAAGAATCCAGTCCTTTAAATCCCTGAATTGTCCTTGTTGCCATAAAATAAATAAACATCTTAAATACTTAGTAAATGTGCATCCTTGTAAGAGTTATGTAATGAACTTTTAGGAGTATGGTTTAAGCTATTTAAGGCTGGATGCCTACTGTAAAAAGATGAAGGAGGATATAAGAGGGATAAGGCAGAGAAAAGTCACAAGCTTAGAGATTCAGATGTCTCAGATTGCTCTTCAGTGGCTCAATTCTCTCACCTTTATTAGTGGTTTATAATTTACCATCCTGCCAAATAGAGACCTTATCTCATTTAACCAAATGCAAATGATGCCTTTGAGCATTGCTTCATGTCTTTATTTGTAGTGTACATCAGTCCTTTGAGTTTGAATTTTGATAAATATTTTATAAAAATCAAAAAATCATTATGTTTTGATATTATTACATATGTGTATAAAACTATCATAATTCATGACTAAGATTGATTTTTTTTCAGAATGTCTCATGTCTCTGTTTAATTACATATCAGTTGGTGAAAACCAGACAGCTGTGATATCTCTATCATCAATATAATACTATTCATTCAAATATAGACAAGTAAGAGATAAGTTGATAATTGTATTTTCTTTAAAAGTTGATAGAACTGCAAGTGAATGTTGAAGAACTGTTTTTATTTACTGTGGTCTATATTGTTTCAAACTTGAATTTTAAGTATGGCTGCAAATGTTAAATTGACAGTTTGTCAACTAATATCTACTTAGTCTTCCTTATTTAAAATTTTTATTATTATTATTTTTATTTTGTTTAAGGAATACAACCTCATGCATTTAATATATACAGATTTGAGAACATGATGATTCTCTCCCCTCCCACTCATATTCCTGTTAATCTTCCTTTTTATAGTCATATATGATTCATAGCTTGCATCTAATATAGTTACATTATATATCCAGTAATTTTCTGCTAATTACTATCAATTCCTTCTTGATTAAGTAGGGAAGAAAAAGAAAAAAAATCTAATTTTTACTTGCCAGCAAAAAATCTAGGAGTTTGTTTTTTAATATAAAATTATCACTAATGTCTAAAGTAAGAGAGTTTTCTAAAGAAATCACTCCTCAGTTAAGAAAATTCAACCTGGGGCCAGTGCCGTGGCTCACTTGGTTAATCCTCCACCTGCGGTGCCAGCATCCCATATGGGTGCAGGGTTCTAGTCCCGGTTGCCAGTCTTCCAGTCCAGCTCTCTGCTGTGGCCCGGGAGGGCAGTGGATGATGGCCCAAGTGCTTGGGTGCCTGCATCCGCCTGGGAGACCAGGAAGAAGCAGCTGGCTCCTGGCATGGGATGGGCGCAGCACCGGCCATAGCGGCCTTTGGGGAGTGAACCAACAGAAGGAAGACCTTTCTCTCTGTCTCTCTTTCTCTCACTGTCTATAACTCTGTCACATTAAAAGAAAAAAAAAGAAAATTCAACCTGGTTATTTTTTGAAATAGGAAAGAACAAGTTAAAAATAGAGTAATATCAGAACATATTTACATACAATTTTATCTACAACTCAGACTAAATCTCAATCTGCCCCACTATTTAAATGGAACAATGGTTTCATACAAATTGAGAAGGAAATTCCTGGGGAAAGGATAAATAGGAAAATTCCTCCTACCTGACCCACTGCCAATTTTCATGTTTATTTTTACATTCTTTATATTGGCACAATCTAACACATTTTTCCTTCCCCTTGGAGTTACTCTGATAGGCCTTGTGCATTAATATGCACATTTGAATGAGGAATCAGTTTCCAGGTTGCAATAAAAACTGCTTGTAAGGAAATTCATCCCAATTTCAAATCTTTACAACAGCTGCAACAGACTAAATTATTTTTAAGGAAGATAGGTTTTGCTTTATTCATTCTTTTCAAATGTTCAGAATTTATTTGTTATTTTATAGGATGTCCTTATTGGATGCATTTCTCTAAGACCAAGAGGAATGAAACCTGCCACTGAAAAGGATCTCTAATGAGCCATAGAGAACTAAAATAACTACACATGCATGCCACAGATGGGCAATTAATTGGAAAAGGAACCAAAGTGTGAATATAGAATCCTGTAAGATGGAGCTTAAAGCAGTGATGTAGCTGAAGACTTTAGAATGATTCACTTGTATTGGAGAAAAGGTGAATATGAAACAGAATTCATTTTTCTAAAGTGAAACCTTCCCCTTAAACTATTGTTGACAGTCTAAAATAATAAGAGAAATAATTTTTGAGAATTTTATCAATTTAATAGTGACTCTAGCCTTCGGCTAATGTATTTTCCTTTCTGGTATTTGAATGTCATCTGTCCATCACACTGGCAGCTCTTTACTTGTTGTTGGTCCTATAGGAATGGATTAAAATACATTGTTCTGACATTAGGAAAAACAAGGACATCTCAATATAGCTGTACCCACCAAAAACCCTGGTGAGAACCATGGATTGGTTGGATGAGCATATAACTTTTGTTCCATACTGAGTTACTTTTGAGAACAAAGGGAGGAGCTTTTTGTAACTGTGGCTGACTGGACACACTGGGATATGTGATCACCCAACTCATTTCAAAGCAGCAGATTCTCTTCCATGTCACATTGAACCTCTGTCCACAGTGGTTCCTTTACTGTTGTCTTTTACACTTAATGAACTCAGTCTCTGTTTTAAACTTCTACAACCTTAACTTTGTTGCTTTTATTTATCTCTTTCATCATCTATTTTTTTTAAGATTTATTTTACTTATGTGAAAGGCAGTGTGTCATAGAGACAAGGAGAGACAAAGGAAAAGAGATCTTCCATCTGTTGGTTCACTCCCTAAACAGCAGTGTTGGTCAGGGCTGGGGCAGGCTGAAGCCAGGAGCCTAAAATTCCATCTGGGTTTTCCACGTAGGTGCAGGGACCCAAGTACTTGAGCCATTTTCTGCTGCCTTCACAGGTGCGTTAGCAGGGAGCTGGATTGGAAGCAGAGAAGCCAGGACTTGAATTGGTGTTCTGAAATGAGATGCCAGTGTCACAGGCTGTGGCTTAGTCCATTACTTCACAATGCCAGCCCCAGTATCTTTTAAAACTAGGGAGTATCTATTTTTTGTTTGTTTTTCTTCCAAGTAATCTTCTATCTGAAGACAGATTAGTTGGTTAAAACAGGTTTGAAAATCATTAGGTATTTTTCTTTGTGAGTCCATGAATTTGATTAAGATGCTCTATGAAAGTGCTGACACTGTATGTGATAATTTCCTTCTTCATATAGGTGCACTCCTCCAAGGAGAGGGTATAAAAAGTTCTCATTTATTTAGAAAGATTTGTAACTCACAATGAATTAATCATCATTGATCAAAGGTTATGCATGACATTTTGAATTTTCAAAGGGAGATGTAATTTAAAAATTACATACAAAGATTTTGAGCCTGTTGATACATGATAAATCATCTCCTCTGTTTCTATGGGGTCTCTAACAAAATAACGCTGAAATGATAAAAGGATTCATCATTCCTGGGTAATAAAGAGGAATAAATTGCCATTTGAATCCACATTTGCTTGTCACAATTCTTGCCTTCTTGGTAGGGAGGCAATTTGATATATGAGAAATAAATGTCTTCCTTCAATAGCTTTCTCTGAGACTTGGCTAAATAGAAAAATCATTGACTCAGACCTAGTTTAAATCAGTCCAAAAATAAAAACTCAGTTTTCTCTTGTTACATAGCAACATTCCAAAAATAAAAGAATTTAAAACTTCTCTTGATTATGTTAATTGATAGAATGGTTCTTCACTCCAGGATATAGCATCTGGGATCATTCAAGAGGCTTCTTTAGGCTGGGTTTGGCTAGGCACTTTAATTCTCTATGTGGTATATTATCCTCCAGTGTCTTTCTATGTATCATCACTCTTCAGGACACTAGCAAGATTTACAGGAGTTTATTCCAAGAGGATAAAAATCCTATGTACAAGTGATTACCAAGCCACTATTTACATCATGACAGTTAGTGCACAGCCAGAGAAAGTTCCATGCCCAAGCCCAGAATCAATATGGAAGACAACTACCATGCATGAATCCAGGAGGTGTATTCATACTGAGCTACCAGTGTGATGTCTAGTACAGAAAAGGACTAGATAAAGTTGTCTGGACCAAACAAGTTGTGATCCATGGTCTTAAACTCAATCTAGTTTTTTAAAATTTAACAATATGTCACTTAGTAAACCCAAGTTTAGGAACTATATATATATATATATATATATATATATGAAAATATATTATTTATCGAATAAAATCTATATCTTATAAAACCGTCCCTGTTAAAGTGGGAAGAAAGAAAAGTGAGACAATTAAGTTTTCTATTAAAATATTTTCAAAAATATCCAGAAAATGAAAATATATGTTAATAAAAAAAAGAATGGGAATAGCAGAGGGAGGAGGAATAAGGGTAGGAGTGTTGGTTGGAGGGTAGGTAGGATGGGAAGAATCAGTGTGTTCCTAAGTTTGTATTTATGAAAAGCATGCATGAAGTTTGTATACAAGTATAAAAAGCTTGAATAAATGTCTAAATCAGTGCTTTCCCATTTCTGTTCAAGCACCAAAATTTTATTTCAAATCCATTGCCAATTGACATTTCATAAGATACAATAATAATTACTTGAGCAATGATTTAAGGCAGTAACAAAATCAAATTGCTATAGAAATTTCATACTTCCTATTTTCCATTTCTTTACTTATTCCTTCACAGACCAGATATTATAGAAAAAGAAAACTGAAGTGATAATAAGCATAAATAACAAGTTAAAGTAAAATTTAAAACTCTGAGGAATATTCATATAAAAAATTACAGTTAAATTTTACATTGAAAATTCTAACAATAAATTAAGCTCCATAATTAAATATCAAATAGGGAAAATTACAAAATGAGGAATGAGAGTGAGTCTTATAAGTAAAGATTATTATGGTTATTTCCAATGATTACTAGTATGTACTTATTTATATTAGCCTAGATTTGTAATCAAACATTGTAAAGAGTTTAATTTGAATTGAAATACTGAAAAAGATATTGCAAAATACTCATTGTTTAGGGCTAGCTTAATTTTCTATAAACATAGGGAAATAACTAAACATAAACTATATCAGTTTATCATCAATGATTGTTTACAAAACAGTGCAAAGAGCAATTTTCATTCACATTAGTAGCCAAACTTTAAATTGTTTAGGAATATAGTAGCACATTGCTTGGGCCCAGAAAATCTCCCAAAAATATTTTCTGGATGATAAAGGACTAATGAAAATTAATAAAAAACATGTAGAAAGTGTGCAAGAATGTTAATACCTGCTTGTTTAGGTACAATGAAAACCTTGATGAATAAATATGAGGTTTCAGAAAAGGACCTATGAAGAGTGTAAATATATCAATTCTATTCCTTTAAAGATTTAATTAAATTGCATTGTAAGTCTATCATGAACTTGAAAGTTCAAATTATACAAAATTTAATGATAGAAAAATGGGGAAATTGTATACATTTCTTTTAGAAATGAGTAGAATGAAGCATGACAGCACTACAGAAACTTAATATGGGAATAGTGGTATGATAATTAAAGCCAAGACTTTGCTAGCATCAAATTCTAACAGATTAATAGGTCTGTATAAAAACATCAAGAACATGCTTCATTCATATAAGTCAGAATTTGATATATAGTAAGATAAAAAAATTGAAAATGAGTTTAAATAAAGATGCTGTAAACATAATTAGCTATTAAAATTTAAAATTTTTACCTCGTCATAATCCATAATAAAGTAAAAACAATGGAATTTGATAATATGCCTACAGAAAAACTCAAATGTTTTGTATGTCAACATATTATGAATAAAATTTTTAAATGTTTGAATCATGCAAGATGAGCAATTTCTAGAGATCTGCTGTATGGCATTGGAGACTAGTAAACAATGCCATATGGTACATTTAAAAATTGTTGAGAGGGTAGATTTCATGTTACATATTCTTTTTTTCAAAAAAAAGAGTTATTTTTATTAATTTGAAAGACAGAGCTACAGAGAGGTAGAGACAGAGAGAGGTATTCCATCCACTGGTTCACTCCCCAGATGGCTGCAACACCTGGAGCTGGGCTGATACGAAGCCAGGATCCACGTGCTTCTTCTGGGTTTCCCATGTGGGTGCAGGGGCCCAAGCACTTGGGCCATCCTCCACTGCTTCCCCAGGCCATAGCAGAGAGTTGGATCGGAAGAGCAGCAGCTGGGGCTAGAACTGGCGACCATATGGGATGTCATCACTTCAGGCCAGGGCTTTAACCCACTGTGCCACAGTACCAGCCCAAATATTCTTAATACATAGAAAAACTTACCAAAGATATTTTCCCTCCAAAGCAAAAATGTGAATATTTTCATAAAGTAATAAGTTTTTCCAAAATGTAGTGAAAGAATCAGTAAGAAAATTATGCATAACAAAAACATGGTCAGGACATCAACCACTAACACAATACAAAATAAAGAAAATGAATGGGGATTGTTTAACGTCACAATTGGTTAAAGAAAATTAAGATCAAGTTAAACCTCCAACTACAGCCAGCTGTGATTGACATTTGCCGGTGCTGGGTCTGAGGATTCATCTTCACCCGACACTCTGCTGTGGGAGGAGGTTCCCTCTACAAGGCTTGAAGATGTGGCCAACCTGGTCCATGCTCTGAAATCCCCCTGCAGCCAGCAGAGGCTTCTGCTATTATAGTGCTTACAGAAGGCGCCTGGGACACATCCCATGTGGTCCACATAACCAGAGTCACCACTACCATTGTTGGAAATCTCCACCACCCAGTATTTTCACCATTGGAGATCATGGGAACTTGTCTTCTACACTCCAATTCCAGTGCTTCCATTGTTGAAATGCTATGCCTGGCTGGCGCCGTGGCTCAACAGGCTAATCCTCCGCCTTGTGGTGCCGGCACACCGGGTTCTAGTCCTGGTTGGGGCGTCGGATTCTGTCCCGGTTGCCCCTCTTCCAGGCCAGCTCTCTGCTGTAGCCTGGGAGTGCAGTGGAGGATGGCCCAAGTGCTTGGGCCCTGCACCCCATGGGAGACCAGGAAAAGCACCTGGCACCTGGCTCCTGCCATCGGATGAGCGCAGTGCGCCGGCCGCAGCATGCTGACTGCGGCGGCCATTGGAGGGTGAACCAACGGCAAAGGAAGACCTTTCTCTCTGTCTCTCTCTCTCACTGTCCACTCTGCCTGTCAAAAAAAAAAAAAAAAAAAAAAAAGAAATGCTATGCCACTAACACAGCTCGTCCTAATGGTACCTGAGAAAATGTCCACCTTGTTCCACATTCCCTGTGCCACCCTGCCCTTTGTCAGAGTGGCCACAAAGTGGGTGCCCCAACCTCACTGCTGTTTGCCATACCTACTTGGGCAATACCCTCACCCCCATTTGGCCTTCAGAAATTAATGCACTCTCCAACTCTGCTGCTGCATGTTATATGATAAAAAAAAGTAAATTGCAGCTAAAAAATGTAAGGAAATAGTACTATGGTGCCCAAATAGAATCCAAACCAAAGGAACATACAAAACTGTTATTCTGAGATAACAGGATGAAGCTTTATACTGCAAAAACCATCAGATAAAATTGGTAGAGACCATTGATCACCAGATGTGCAAATATTAATGTATGGAACAAGAAGTATTAAAAAGCAAGATAACATTATGCTTCCAAAGCTAACTCTCGATCAACAGACAATAGAGGAAAGGATATCGATGAAATGCTCAATAAAGAATTCAAAAAGTTGATTCTAAGGGAATTCACTGAGATACAAAACAATAGAATAATAATTAGAAAAATAATTCTTTATTTGACTGAAGAATTCAGCAGAGGTAGAGAATATTAAAAAAAGAAACCTTGAAACTGAACAGCTTGATCAGTAAAATAAAAAAAAAACATACAGTTAAGAGCCTCAACAACAGACTGAATTAAGCAGAAGAAAGAATTGAAGAAAGGTAAATTATACCACTCAGACATAAAAGAAAAAAAGGTATGAAAAAAATCCTCCAAGATTTATGCAGTAACAATAATGAACAAATATTTGAATAATGGAGATTCTACAGGGTAAAGAAAAGGGAAAGGCACAGAAAACATATTCAATGAAATAATAGCTTAAATGTTTCTAATTTGGGGAAAGCTATTGACTTCCAGATATAGGAGAACCAAAAATAGATCTTACCAAAAAAGTTTCTCAACATGCAGATTATAGTCATAATTGACAAAACATTAGCTAGACTAACAAAAACAAGATTATGTGTGGAAAAAAAGTTAGAAAAAAAAAGGAAACATTATGACTGATACCACAGAAGTATAAAAACCATTAGTGACCATTACAAGCAATAGTATGCCCCCAAATTAGAGAACTTAGAAGTGGATATATTTCCAGAAACTTATAATCTACCAAAATTAACCGTGAAGAGATAGAAAATCTGAACAGACCACTAATAAATAGTAAGATTTTATCAGGAATCAAAAATCTTCCAACCATGGGCCAGTGTCGCGGCTCAATAGGCTAATCTTCCGCTTTGCGGCACCAGCACACCGGGTTCTAGTCCCGGTCAGGGCACCGGATTCTGTCCCGGTTGCCCCTCTTCCAGGCCAGCTCTCTGCTGTGGCCAGGGAGTACAGTGAATGATGGCCCAAGTGCTTGGGCCCTGCACCTCATGGGAGACCAGGATAAGCACCTGGCTCCTGCCATCGGATCAGCGAGGTGCCCCGGCTGCAGCATGCTGACCGCAGCGGCCATTGGAGGGTGAACCAATGGCAAAAAGAAGACCTCTCTCTCTCCCTCTCTCTCTCTCTCACTGTCCACTCTGCCTGTAAAAAAAAAATATATATATATATATATCCCAACTAAAAAAGTCAAGGACCACATACACGGCTTCTCTGTTAGATTCTACCAAACCTTTAAAGAACAGTAATTCTTCTCAATCTATTTTAGAAAAATTGAAAGAGAGCCCTTCCAAACTTATTCTAGGAGGCCGCATTACCTTCATTTCAAAAATCAATCAAGGGCACAACCAAGAATAATACCCCTCATTAATATAATAATAGCAAATCAAATCTAAAACACATCAAAAATCATTCACCGTGATCAAGTGAGATTTATTCTAGAGATGCAAGGATGATTCCATCTGTGCAAATTAATATTCAGAATATATCATATCAATAGGATAAAGGACATAAATCATATGACAACCTCAGTAAGTGCAGCAAAATAATTTTATAAAATTCAACATTGTTTCATGATTAAAAACTCTGAACAATTTAAAAATTGTTCAACATCACAGGGACTATGTATGAAAAGCCTACAGCTAATGTCATACTGAATGGAGAAAAGCTGAAGGCAGTGATAAGCCAAGGATGCACACATTCACCATTCTTTTTTTTATTTTTATTTTTAATTGGAAGATTTATTTGACAAGTTTCGCTTAGCCCAAAACACCAAAAAGGAAATCACAATATAATGGAAAGCCTCAGGATTTCAGGCAAACACCAAGACCAATATCCTAAATTACTGGTATTGCATCTCAAATTTTCCCTGTTAACTTAGAAAAAAAAATTATACTTACATTCACCATTCTTATTCAACACAATACTGGAAACGTTAACCAGAACAATTAGACAAGAGAAAGAAACATGAGAGTACTTCAGAAAGTTCATAGAAAAATGGAATTACAAAATAAATTTATTTTGGTACAAAAATTTGGAATAAATATGTAGTTTTTTCATAATACACATTTCTGTGAACTTTTTCCACAACTCTTCCTCTGGTTGAGTTCCAAATTTTTTAAATTCCAAACCAAACTTATTTTTTAATTTTATTCTTTTCCTTGAACTTTTCCAAGTAACCTTATAATAGGCATACAGATAGGAGGGAAGAAGTTAAATTATCTTTGTTTGCAGATGACATGAACTATATATTCAGAAACCTAAAGACTTAACTAAAAGTATAAGAACTGATAAAAAAATATGGTAATATTACAAGATACAAACTCATTTTGGCAGCGGCAGACTTTGTGGTCTACGTTCCATTTAGAGTGCCTGGGCCCAATCACCTCCACTCCATTCGTGGGAGGTAGCAGGTGATGACTCAGGTACTGAGGTCCATACCACCCATGTATGAGACCCAGATAGAGCTGGTCGTTCTTGGTTTCAGCCTTGCCCAGTCTTGACGATTATAGACATTTGGGGAGTGACCCATTGGATGGAAGATCTCTTTCTCTCTCTTTCAAACAAATAAGTATTTAAAGAATCAGTAACATTTTATATACCAATAATGAACTTATTGAGTAAAAAAAAAGGCATCAATGCCATCTCATTTAAACAGCTATAAAAATAAATAAAATATCTGGGAATACATTTAACAAAGCTTTGACTTGTACAATGATTTTTTTTTTTATTTTGACAGGCAGAGTTAGTGAGAGAGAGAGAGACAGAGAGAAAGGTCTTCCTTCTGTTGGTTCACCCCCCAAATGGCTGCTACGGCTGGCGCTGTGCCAATCTGAAGCCAGGAGCCAGGTGCTTCCTCCTGGTCTCCCATGCCTTCCCAGGCCACAGCAGAGAGCTGGACTGGAAGAGGAGCAACTGGGACTAGAACTCGGTTCCCATATGGGATTTTGGTGCCACAGGCAGAGAATTATCCAAGTGAGCCACGGTGCCGACCCCTGTACAATAAAATTTACAGAACACTGATGAGAGATATTGAAGAAGACTCAAAATAATGGAACGACTTTCTATGTTCATGGGATTGAAGAATTAATATTATTAAAATATCCATACTAAGCCAAAAGATTTATAGATTCAATTTAATTCATATTAAAATATCAGTGTCATTCTTCAGACATTGATAAAACTATCCTAAAATTCAAGTGGAAGCAGAAAATACTCTAAATATCAAAGGTAATCATAAACAACAAATTTGGAGATAAATCATAAACGAAAAGAATAAATCATGATGCGTGATCTCAAGACATAATACAATTCCTCTCTCCCTTTTCTCCATTCTCTTGTTTTTTCCTTACTTTTTATCTGTCCCTCCCTTTCTACTTTCTCTCTCTCTCTCTCTCTCTCTCTCTCTCTCTCTCTCTCTCTCTCTCTCGGTTCTGTTAGTTACCAACTGTAACAGTTGAGAGTATCCAGAAATTATCAGTCCTCCTTATTTGCATTCATGAGCTCAGAGTTTCTTGGAGAAATACTTTACACATAAAGAAAGGTTTCTACCAAATTATTTGTGGGGGTGGGCATTTGGTGCAGCAGTGAAGATTCTGCTTAGGACATGTGCATTCCATATGGAAGTCGCTGGATTTGAGTCCCAGCTCCACTTCCCATTCCAGCTTTCTGTTAATGTGCACCCTGGGAGGCAGCAGGTGATGGCTCAGGTATCGATTCTCTGTCACCCACATAGAACCTGGATTGAATTCTGGCCTCCTGAATTTGGTCTTGTCTAGCCCTGGCTGTTGTGGACATTTGGAGAATGAACTAGTGGGTGCGAGTTCTGTCTCTGTATCTCATTTTCTTTCAAATAAGATGGAAATTAAAATGTAAAATTGTTTTTGTGCTTGGAAATTTTATGAAATAACACACTGTAAGGGCTAAATTGAATATTTCTCCTACACATTTAGTGAGAAAGTTGGCAAGAAGCGTACAAGTTCAGCAGAAGCCTGGAAACTTGCCTTACTGTATGGCAGCTCAATCACAGTGGAATAAAATCTCTTGGTATAATGATCAATTTTCAAACCTAATCCTAGCAAATTAGTTCTCTTTTCTCCCAATATTCTCTGAAAGTGTTTTTCAGCACTCAGTGTCCTGGAATAGACTTTCTTTCAGCCTTTTCACTATATATGAACATCTGAGTCTCAGTCTCAAATCTTAACCCACACTAACTTCTGTTTTTTTCCAGGGTGGTTATGGAGTGCTTAGTTTCTTTGATTTACACAAAAGTGCAAAGAGGAGTTGACACTGGATATAAAACAATTTCCATGTCTTATTTTAAAAAGGAGTCCTTTGTTAACTCTCAGCCTTATTTTACACTTGACCACCTAGCAGTTCTAGAATCCAGGAAAGTATTTCAGGTTCTGAGATTCAAAGAGAGGGTTGGTGCATCTGTGCTTTAACTTTGCCAGCCAAACCATTGTTCAGTGGTTGTGGT
The DNA here is from genome assembly GCA_949820135.1 of Sylvilagus floridanus. NCBI lineage: Eukaryota > Metazoa > Chordata > Mammalia > Lagomorpha > Leporidae > Sylvilagus > Sylvilagus floridanus. The sequence goes on from OX463241.1 coordinate 109,593,288, forward strand.
TTATTATGTCTTGTTAATTGTGGGAGAAATCTTTCTTGGAAGACTAGATTACTGAGTTTTAAGTGTGGGAAATCTACAGTGGTAGATAAAATACTTCCCTTTCTAGTCTTGAGGGACTAGACTATGGGAAGGAGAAAGACAGTGGTGTATTAAGTGGTCAGATGCAGGGGTCTCCGCTTCTGTTTTTCAGACATCCTGTGTAGTAAGTGTCAGATAACTAATGGAAACACAAGTTGCAGTGGGGGTCCTTCTCAACACCTGGGAGGAACCTGTATCTTGCAGACAGACACACACCCACTTATGACATTACAACATCACTGCAAATACACCAGGGAGGACTTGGCAGAAAACACTGGGCTAGCAGTGAGGGACTTGATCAGTCATCACAGGAGGTGTGACTGCGGCAGGAGATAGTAGGATCAAAGTTAGACCTTAGAACTATTTCTGGCACCAGCAGGAGATGTGATTAGACCATCTGGACTTGAACACTGAGCAGAAAAATGGATCCAACCATAGAAAAATGGACCAAAGTGGGTGACTACTGACTTGCATATGAGTATTGGAGGCAGGGGAGCCCAACACCAGGCAGAAAAACTATTTACCCTAAATTATTCTCTGTGCCTGCAGCCTATGATCAGAACAGCTGTTTCCACCTTAAAGAGAGACTGAGTATTTTTATCTAAGAGTTCACGCATAACATTAAGGTTCTTTCTTGACATCAGACTAACTTTTAGATTAGATTGGATATTTACTTGTGCAAATATCTGAGAGATGCAGTATGAAGAATAGTTATAGACAAAATACACATACACACATAACAAACTTTCATATGTTTCAGTGATAGTTTGAGTAAAACAGGCAACAGCCCCTTTTTAATATTTTTTTATTTATTTGGAAGTCAGATTACACACAGAGAGGCAGAGAGAGAGAGAGGTCTCCCATCAGATGGTTCACACTCAAATTGGCCGAAATTGTCGGAGGTGCGCTGATCCGAAGCCAGGAGCCAGGAGCTTCCTCCTGGTCTTCCCACATGGGTGCAGGGGGCCAAGCACTTGGGCCATCTTCTACTGTTGTCTCAGGCCATTACAGAGAGCTGGGTCAGAAATGGAGCAGCAGGGACTTGAACCTGAGCCCATATGGGATGCCGGCATTGCAGGCGGTGGCTTCACCTGCTATGCCATAGCGTTGGCCTCTGGCAGCTGCTCTTTGAACATGGTTGAAGTTAGCCCACAAATGTCATTCTGCAAATTTTTCTCTTTCAACTACTAGAAAACAATAAATTTGGATTAAAGATGAGACAGTCCTGTCTTCTTTGTTTCATATCTTTTCTTCAGACTTCCTCTCACCACTCTCATGCATATTCTCCTTCTTGGGATTTTAGTCCTGGATCAAGGGAAAACAGGTTTCTAAGACCATAACATTTGACTGGATGAAATTCTGTTCAAAGAATGTAATCTGTTGTGAATTAACTGTATTCATATCCTATGCAATTATTAAAGATAGATGCAGCCATTTACATTTGCATTTTTCCATGTGAATCTGAAATTTACCTATCTAAAAATTATTTTTAGACAATTTTTCTTTGCTTGATAAAAACTTTAGACAGTCTCCTGAACATTCACCTAGTCCTATGTTCCTTATAAATTCCAGTTGTTTTTTTTTTTTTTTTTGACAGGCAGAGCGGACAGTGAGAGAGAGAGAGAGACAGAGAGAAAGGTCTTCCTTTTGCCGTTGGTTCACCCTAGCGCGCCGGCGCACTGCGCTCATCCGATGGCAGGAGCCAGGTGCCAGGTGCTTTTTCCTGGTCTCCCATGGGGTGCAGGGCCCAAGCACCTGGGCCATCCTCCACTGCACTCCTGGGCCACAGCAGAGGGCTGGCCTGGAAGAGGGGCAACCGGGACAGAATCCGGCGCCCCGACCGGGACTAGAACCCGGTGTGCTGGCGCCACAAGGCGGAGGATTAGCCTGTTGAGCCACGGCGCCGGCCTATAAATTCCAGTTTTAACAAGCATCCATTAAGTCAGGTTAGCCAAGAACTTCCCACCCTCACTATCTGATTAAGATCCTGATTCTTCATCATACCCCAGTTAATGTCTGATAACTGTCTTAGCAAGTGGCCTGTTAAATTGGTTTAGTGTGAATCTCCAACCCCTGTTATTCCTGTTGATAATTTTCTATCCATTATTCTTCATTTTGCTTTTTGGCTATAAATTCTCACTCTTTCATGCTGTATTTGGCATTGAACCCAATCTCTTTCCAATACCAATCTTCATTGCAGTGGTTTCTGTAAGTATTGGCATGGTGCTGAATAAAATTTCTCTTGTTGTGTTGTAAAAGGTGTCATTGATTAATTTTTCTTTAATAGTATGAAAGTGTTTCATGGAACCCACAAACTAATTAAATTTGTGTTCAAATTTAGTATGAATTAGTATTTGCTTTGGTGGTGAAGATTATATATTTCATTATATTTTCAAAGGAAATGGACTCAATAAATCTGAGAACTCTTGTTATATCTGTGTATGTCATACTTATGTTTATGTTATCAGCTTCATCACCTTTATTTTTACTTCCTTCTTTCTCTACACTATATGGATAGGAAGAGTATCTTTATGAACATAGAAAAACTTTAGTCTCTGTGTATACCATAAAGAGGAAAGAACAAGAAAGTTTATATTTTTACATAAAATAAAAACTTGCTGTGTTATATGTTTCTTGGTATTTGTTTAAGTCATTATCTATTCTATTTTTTAAATTTTTTGAGGGGAGTAGGAAATGCTTACTTCAGCTGAGAGTTTGGGGTTACAGAATGGGGAGATCCCATAATCTAGTGTAAGTTGGAAGCAGGTCGTTCTGGGTGCTGAGCCATGATCACATGTTGGGGCAAGAATCAGAGAGAGAGATAATCTAGGCTGAACTCAAATTCAAATTGTCATTAACAATTTTAAAGCAAGATAAGTTAACAAAAAAGTAACAAAACACTTCTGGATTTAATTGACATTGAAAATAAATAATAAAAAATGAATTATTTATATTTGGAGGAAATTATTTTTAGTGAAAACATTTTTATGAATATTAAAATAATAAAATATTTAAAATATAAATCATCTTAAAGCAGAATATGTAGAGATATTATGGTCATACCAACCAGAATTAATCACAATGAGCTCTATGCAAAAACTTCTTAAGGCATTTGTTTTATTAACACATATTTAATATAATTGTGGTCATAATATAATTGCACTTTCTAACATTTTTTTGCTGTTGAATAATATTACATGGTCAGTTTTCTATGGCAAACATCTAAACAATCATTTTTTGAAACTTATATAGACTGCAATTTATCCTTATCCAGGATAGTTAGTTCATTTTATATGAACCCTATTCAAAAGTTTTCCATATTATCTTCCATATTTAGTTTTCCATATTTTTCATTATTATAAATGATATTCTTACATGTGGCCTTGCTCATTTATCTCTAAATTTTTCATTTTACTTTTTAAAGTTCATCTAGTATGTATTTTATAAATATAAAATTTATAAAGGGGAATGTGGTAAACACACCTATATCCATCACCAAGCTCAAGAATTAAGACATCACCAATTAGTTGGATCCTCAGTATGTATTGGCATGTTTATGTGATTGACTACTAAAGATAAATTTCTGGAGACTAAATTTATGAGTCAAAAGCACAAAGTAATCATGGTTTTGAACATGTTTCATTTATTTTTATTAATTTGTTCAATAATTATTTATTCAGTACCTGTTGAGTGCTGGGAGCCATGCCAAGCCAGGGATGGAGAGACAAAAGACATAGTCTTTTTCTTCAAGGAGAATATAATCTCCTGTCAGGTAATATGAAAACTAAAATAGAACATGTGGTAAATAGAACAGTAAAGTACAATAAAATAAAATAACAGTAAAATAATAAAAATGAAATATAACAAAAATACAAATAACAGTAAAATAATAAAAATAAAATATAACAAGATAAAAGTAAAATATAAAAATAAAAATAACAGTAAAGTACAATAGTAACAAAGAGACGTTTTATCTACTGGGCTGGTCATATAAGATCTGGAGGAGGAAGAGATGAGATTGAGGGTTAGTCAAGAAAGAGAGTGTGGGAAACTTTTCCAGAGCACAGCAACTTTTGCAAAGGCCAGGAACTGAAGAGTAGGTCTTACTGGGGAACTGTGCAGTCTGGGAAGATGGGAACCTGGAGTCCTAGGAGAAAACAGTGAAGCCTGAAGACAGGAAGGACATTGAAATCTGAATTTTAGCAGCAGGACAGTGGTAACACTACTTGAAAATTGATTTTTCTTTTTTTTCTTTTTTTTTTTACAGGCAGAGTGGACAGTGAGAGAGAGAGAGACAGAGAGAAAGGTCTTCCTTTGCCGTTGGTTCACCCTCCAATGGCTGCCATGGACAGCGTGCAGCGGCCGGCGCACCGCGCTCATCCGATGGCAGGAGCCAGGTGCTAGGTGCTTATCCTGGTCTCCCATGGGGTGCAGGGCCCAAGCACCTGGGCCATCCTCCACTGCACTCCTGGGCCACAGCAGAGGGCTGGCCTGGAAGAGGGGCAACCGGGACAGAATCCGGCGCCCTGACCGGGACTAGAACCCGGTGTGCCGGCGCCACAAGGCGGAGGATTAGCCTGTTGAGCCACGGCGCCGGCTGAAAATTGATTTTTCTAAACAGTGTAGTAATTAAAATGCTTAAAGGCAGAATAGGAGACATTATAGGAGAGGTTGAGGATACTGGAAAATTATTAAATTATCTGATAGTAACTTCACATCTCATTACTTCTTAAGTATTAAATATTTTGTTTTGAAACTTAAAGAAATAAAAATACATTCCTTGTATGGTCTCAATAGCCAGGGCTGGGACAGGAGGAAGCCAGGAGCTTCATCTGGGTATCCCACATGGGTGGCAGGGGCCCAAGTACTTCGACCATCTTATGTGCTACTTTTCCCAGGCTGTTAGCAGGGAGCTGGATCAGAAGTGTTAACACCGGAACTCGAATCAGCACCCAAAGGGATGCTGGCATCTTCGGTGGTGGCTTTACTGCTATGCCACAATGCCAGCCCCAGTAATGCATTCCTTTGGAAATTTAATCTGTGGCTTGCTGAGAAATGTATGTATTTCACTTTTGTATCCATCCTTTCTGGCTGTGTGCATGAGAAGATGATCTCAGGTGCTGTGATTCTTCCTGACTGGGTATTTCACTTCAGTTGACTCTGCAGATACCAGAGTGTGGTGATATAAAGATTGGGAATAGTGAAATTGTAGTCTCTTTCCACTCAAATTGGGATGTAAATGATCACCCAAAAGAAGTAAATTGGCATGCAGTAGGAAGTTATTCAAGTTGTAGGCAATTCACTTTCACGTTTTATCTAAAGGAATCATGTTACCCATAGCAAGTTCTGTATAATATTTATAGCAATTTGGGTTAATGCAATTGACCTCCAGAGAAGATAGGAAAAATGAGAGTGTGTGTGCCAAATAATATTGCATAATAGCAGTCTCGCGCAGTCTTCAATTGACCTTTGATTGCCTAGATGCTATGGGTTGCAGTATACTGTAACAGCATGCAATGCCCTGGACCATCTGAGTCTTAGCATCTGTTTGAAGCTTAATGGCTCCCATCACTCTTGGCAACTGTGCTTTGGACTTTTCAGCAGTAATGTTGGTTCATGTGGATAATGGAAACAGTGTTCTACCTCTGTGGTAGTAAATGGTCTTAAATGAACTTTTTTTCAAAGAACTTTTCCTTATAGAACCATTCACACTGTTTTTGACCTTGTGTAGAAATCATTTTCCTCTATAAAAATGCTCATTACTGGTTGGAGAGATAAAGTTACATAACTATCATACATGGCTGGCATAATTTGCAACATGAAAATTGATGAAAAGGTATTAAAAATGCTTTCTGTCATTACTATGTAGTCTGAATGTTTCCAGTATTTTATGCTTTAAACTAGATTTTTGAATTTTTTGCAGTAAGGAAATACACTATCCAAGTAATTTGATTTCTAATTTCCTTCGGGAATTATTAAGATTCTTAATAGACTAGATGGATTAGAATGATTTTCTTTGGTTTTACTGTTAAGGATTCAGAATTTTAAGGGGAGATTTGAGTTGTTCTGATTTTAGTTACCCTGAAAATAAGTAAAGGCACTGGATAAAATTCTAGCCTGGGATTACCTACTAGTCTAGTCTAGTTTAGGCAATACCTACCTTTACTAAAATCTTTCAGTGAGTGTAGAGCATTGCCTTTATATTTTAAAAATTATTCATTTGGGCCCGGCGCCGCAGCTCAATAGGCTAATCCTCCGCCTTTCGGCGCCTGCACACCAGGTTCTAGTCCCTATCCGGGCACCGGATTCTGTCCTGGTTGCCCCTCTTCCAGGCCAGCTCTCTGCTGTGGCCAGGGAGTACAGTGGAGGATGGCCCAGGTGCTTGGGCCCTGCACCCCATGGGAGACCAGGAGAAGCACCTGGCTCCTGCCATCAGATCAGCGAGGTGCCCCGGCCGCAGCGCCACAGCCGCGGCGGCCATTGGAGGGTGAACCAACGGCAAAAAGGAAGACCTTTCTCTCTGACTCTCTCTCTCACTGTTCCATTCTGCCTGTCAAAAAAAAAATTATTCATTTGTTAAAGGTGTGTGTGTGGCCGGCGCCGTGGCTCAATTGGCTAATCCTCCACCTGCGGTGCCAGCAACCCGGGTTCTAGTCCCGGTTGGGGCGCCGGATTCTGTCCTGGTTGCTCCTCTTCTGGTCCAGCTCTCTGCTGTCGCCTGGGAGGGCAGTGGAGGATGGCCCAAGTGCTTGGGCCCTGCACCTGCATGGGAGACCAGTTGGAAGCACCTGGCTCCTGGCTTCGGATCAGCACAGCACACTGGCTGTAGCGTGGCGGCCATGGCAGCCATTTAGGGGGTGAACCAACGGAAAGGAAGAACTTTCTCTCTGTCTCTCTCTCTCACTGTCTAGCTCTGCCTGTCAAAAAAAAAAAAAAAAGGTGTGTGTGTGTGTGTGTGTGTGAACATACACATGTATATATTTATATTTAATAAATTATTATAGTGACAAATCTGAAATATTGTAGAAAAGATCAAGAGTTTGGGGGAAACATTTGAATCTGTGGGAAACTTCACTTTGTGAAAAAGTAGATTAAACCATGAGTTCATTGAAAATGATAAAATTAAAACTTAGTTTGCTAAAAATAATCTTTTAAGGACTTACGAGCATTGCTGGAAACTTATTCTGAGAGATTCTGGGATATGGCTCTGATTACTCGCTTATGAAGAATATAACCATATTTCTCAGCATTCAGACATCCTCTTCTAAGACATATCAAGAATTAACATCAGTTTGAAAATGCACTCTAGTTATTGAGTGCCTCAAATATGCTTAGTGCCATGGTGGATATTTTGAGAAATATTTATAATATAGTAATGTAGAAATGCTGAACACTTTCTACTGTGAATCATCGGATGCTTTGCAGCAAGGTAAACACTTAAGCTCTTCCATGTAGTAGGAAAGCAAGCTTAACCTGGCATAATAGAGAGGGAATGAAGCTTAAACTGGCATAATAGAGAGGGATTGAAAAAACATGAAGCAAGGGAGATTTGTTTGATGCTAAATCAATAGCAAATAGTAGAATAGAAATCACTTAGACCAGAGTAGTGGCTGTTGGAATAATAATTTAAAATAAAGGATGAATTAAAAAACATTTTTGTAGTGTCAGCTGAGTGATTATAGTGGGATAGAAAAAAGTAACAATGGGCATGAAAAAAAGATTCAAGAATTTTAGTATCTTTTTTTTTTTTTTTTTTTTTTTGACAGGCAGAGTGGACAGTGAGAGAGAGAGAGACAGACAGAAAGGTCTTCCTTTTGCCGTTGGTTCACCCTCCAATGACCGCCGCGGTCGGCGCACTGCGGCCGGCGCACCGCGCTCGTCCGATGGCAGGAGCCAGGTGCTTTTCCTGGTCTCCCCATGGGGTGCAGGGCCCAAGCACCTGGGCCATCCTCCACTGCACTCCTGGGCCACAGCAGAGGGCTGGCCTGGAAGAGGGGCAACCGGGACAGAATCCGGCGCCCCGACCGGGACTAGAACCCGGTGTGCTGGCGCCGCAAGGCGGAGGATTAGCCTGTTGAGCCACGGCGCCGGCCTTAGTATCTTTTATTACATGAAGAATTATACAATGTAAGAGATGAAAAAACTGTAGGGACTAGTGGTCACTGGAAAAGACTTAGATATTGATCCTTAAAAATGTAGAGATTATGGTAGAGACTTTCCAATTGAAGGCAGTGACTGGCAAATGGGACTTCAAAGGGGAAAAGGCAGATTAATATAATGGCCAGGAGATTGTATAGTTGGATGGAAGAAGACAAAGGTATGAAAACTGAATTTTTTCTCCTCAATTCCAGTTGTTAAGACTGCCATGAATAAGAGATTTTGAGTGAAATATCTTGTGTTCACTAAATGTTGTTTTATAACTATTATGGCGCCACGGCTCACTTGGCTAATCCTCCACCTGTGGTGCCGGCACCCCGGGTTCTAGTCCTGGTCGGGGTGCCAAATTCTGTCCCGGTTGCTCCTCTTCCAGTCCAGCTCTCTGCTGTGGCCCGGGAGGGCAGTGGAGGATGGCCCAGGTCCTTGGGCCCTGCACCTGCATGGGAGACCAGGAGGAAGCACCTGGCTCCTGGCTTCAGATTGGTGCATTGCCAGCCATAGCAGCCATTTGTGGGGTGAACCAATGGAAGGAAGACCTTTCTATCTGTCTCTCTCTCACACTGTCTAACTCTACCTGTCAAAAAACATAAGTATTATGGCATTGTGATAATTATCAGAGAAATTAGGGCATCACAGTTTTGTACTTTATCCATACATATACATATGTGAACACACAATCATGTGGACTGGGTATCAGTGATGTGTGTTTCATTTTTGTTTTCTACAATTTGTTTGGTAGTTTATAGCTTATTTCTCTGGTCAAGTGTGATCCACTTGCAGGTATGAGGTGAAAGTTTATCTTACCTAAAAGGCAAGGTATGTGTCTATCCCAGAGCCTCAGCACCTCCTCTTTTTGTGCTCCTGGAGTTTTTCTGTAAAAATGGATTCACAAGAGAAGAAAAAATGTGATTCAATTTTGTGTCTCATCTTGTCCTTTACTCTCCTTCCTCTCCTCTCCCCTCCCCTCCCCTCTCCTCTCCCCTCCCCTCCCCTTCCCCTCCCTTCTCCCCTCCCCCTCCACTCCCCTATCCTCTCCTCTATCATCCCCTCCCCTCCCCTATCTTCTCCTCTCCCTTTCCCTCTCTTCCCCCTCACCTCTCTTCTACCCTCCCCTTCCCCTCCTCTCCTCTTCCCTCTCCTCTCCCCTTCCTCTCCTCTCCTCCCCTTTCTCTCCTCCCTTCTCCTCTCCTCTCCTTCTTCTCCTCTGCCCTCCTCTCCTCTCCTCTCTTCCCCATCTTCCCCTCTTTTCCTCTTCCCTCTTCTCCCCCACCTCTTCTCCTCTCCCCTCCTTTCCCCTCCCCTCCCCTCTCCTCTCCCCTGCCCTGTCCTCTCCCCTCCCCTCCTCTCCCTTACCCTTTCCTCTCCTCCCCTTCCTCTCCTTTCCCCTTCCCTCCCCTCCATTTCCTTCCCTTCCCCTCCCCTCTTCTCCTCCCCTCCCTCTCTCCTTTCCTCTCCCCTGCCCTCTCTTCTCCTCTCCCCTCCCCTCCTCTTCCTTGCCCTCTCTTCTCCTCCCCTTCCTCTCCTCTCCCCTCCCCTCCACTTCCTTCTCTTCCCCCCCTCATCTCCTCCCCTCCCCTCTCCTTTTCTCCCCTTTCTCTCTCCTCTCCTCTCCCCTGCCCTCCTCTCCCCTGCCCTCTCCTCTCCCCTGCCCTCTCCTCTCCTCTGCCCTCTCCTATTCTCTCCCCTCCCCTCCACTTCCTTCCTCTCCTTTCCCCTCCCCTCCTCTCCTCTCCCTTCCCATCGGGAATCTCCTCTGTGTTCCTTCTTTTTTTGACAATGGACAAATGGGATTAATTATCTAAGTAGGTACAAAGTTCTTATTAAAAGTAGGATTTGGAGGGAAAGAGAGAGGGGTATTTGTATTCTTATCAATTTCCTCAGAAGTTGAAGGGGGAAATATTCCAGTATGGAGAGGAGAATCTCACTGTCCCAAGTCTTTTTTTTTTTTAGACTAGTGAACGGTAGCAATGAAATTACTTGTAGTAGGGGATGATCTTCTTATCCTCATCTCTTTATTGAATCCTCAGCTTGCCACATTGTCAGCTATTACTCAATTTTGCCATCATTTCATTCAGACTTAGTACCTGGAATCTCATCCTCACTCCATTAGTAACATACCTGGGTACTCCACATTCGATGGTTCCAAAACGCTTCAAAGATTAAATTGCTCTAAACTTCCTTATGACAGGACATAATGGTAATAATCACTTTCAGATAAACAGTTGTAAAATGAAATGGAAAGGGGAGTAAAATGAAGAACAAGGACAATCCATTGAGAAGGATGGAGAAATTTGGTTATGAAAACCTGGTAATAGCAATTTAAGAAAACTGTTTCAACAAGCACAAAAAAATAAAAAATCTGTCACTGGATAGAGGATCTTTCAACACTGGATTGGCTCTGAAGAAAAATTGCTTTATTTCAGCAGATGATTGAGACACCAAGACAATAACCAAAAGAGGTGATATTAGAAACAGCAACTAAGACATCAAGACACCCATTAACAAGGGCAGTATTCTAGCACAGCAGGTTGAGTTGCTGCCTGCAATGCTGGCATACCCTATGACCGCAGGTGGAATTCTCTGCTGCTTCACTTCTTATCCAGCACCCTGCTAATGTGACTGGGAAGACAGCACAGGGTGGCCCTAGTGCTTGGGCCACTGCCACCCATGTAAGAGACCCAAGTAGAGTTCCAGGCTCCTAGCTGTGGCCTGGCCCAACTCTGACCATTACAGGCATTTGGGCAGTGAGCCAGAGGTTTGAAAATTCTCTCTGTCTCTCTCTGTCTCTGTCTCTGTCTCTGTCTCTCTCTCCTCTTTCTCTCTCTGTAACTCTGCCTTTCAAATAAAATAAATAAAAAAGACATACCTAACAAATAGGGAACAAGAGAGACCCAGAGTTGTCAGACTGAGATCTTTCAAGTTATTTGGATAATCACAATGATGATGCCAATTTCTAGTAAGGAAGTTAGAGCTAAAGACTTCTGCAGAAGATTTGACCTCTCATATAGGAATGCAGTGGCATTTGAAGCTAGAAATCAATCTGAACCTTTGAAGTTCCCAGTACGTTCGTTGTTTTGCAAATTTTGAGCCAGCATCTAGAGACCCGATATCTCTGATTCTTATGTACAGAAAATACTATAGAATATAGCAGAAGTTTCAGAATAAATTAATAAAGCTTGAAAGGAGAAATGTCATAATTAAGGTTGAGGAGGTTTTAGATAAGCTCCTTCTACAGCCGTATGTAAACATTATAACCCCCAAATTCAGTTTCAGCTCTCATTCTTTGAGAAGACATGATCCTTTTAATAATGATACTAACAATAATAATCAATTTTAATCATAAGTTTCATAGAGGAGTCTCGATTTGATTTTAATTATATCTTTCTTTTAATTGAATTCATCATTATGTAATGATGTAAAATGACATTTTTGTTTGAAAGGCAGGGACACAGACCAATATACTGACGTATGCACACACACACACACACACACACACAGATTTTCCATCCTCTGGTTTACCCTGAAAATGTCTACAACATCCAAGGTCAGTCCAGGCAGAAGCCAGGAGCCCAGAACTCCATCTAAGTCTCCCACATGGGAGGTAGGGACTCAAGTACTCAAGTCACCACCTATTGCCTTCCATGCTATGAATTAGCAGGAAGTTGAATCAGAAGTGGAACTGGAACTAGAAACCAAGAACTCTGATATGGGATGTGGACATCCCAACCAGAGTCTTAACTACTTTTCCAATTTCCTGCCCCTAAAATGACAATTTGATAATAGAAACCCTGCTTTCAGAAAATAGCACAAACATTATCCATATAGTTTTGTGTTGACAGGATGATGGTATCCTCCATACCCAGTGAGAATTGGAAGAATTAGTTGTTGGAAAGCAGCACAGGAATTTCTCTTAATTCTTAACTAAATTTTGATCATCCCTGCTACTCCAGCTGGTGGCCACATTACCAGTTATGGATCTGAAAAGGAACATAGCACAAGGATTTTTGGCAATGATTTCAAAATTTACTTTTAATGACTTATTTATTTAAAGATTTATTTTATTTGTCTGAAAGGCAGAATTACAGAGAGAGAGAAAGAGAGAGAGAGAGAGAGAGAGAGAGAGGTCTTCCATCTGTTGGTTCATTCCCCAAATGGCCACAGCAGCCAGTGCTGGGCCAGGCCAAAGTCAGAAGATACATCTAGGTCTCCTGCATGGGTCAAGGGACCCAAGCACTTGGACCATCTTCTGCAGCCTTCCTCAGTGCATTAGCAGGGAGCTGTATCAGAAGTGAATGGGCAGGACACTGAATCAGTGCCCAAATGGGATGCCAGCATTGCAGGTGGCAGTTTAACCCATTGTGTCACAATTCTGGCCTCAACCTATTTATTTTTAGAAAAAAATTTAGAAAGGTTCTTGGTCACTGTGTACTTAACTCTCTGTGAGAATAACCTGCCTTCACATGTTCCTTCTGACTTTTTCAGAGCTCTTGTATTTAATCATAAGTTGGTGATGTATGGATAAGAAGGAAAACCAGAGAAGATTAAGTTGATTAGAATTAAAATTATTTGCAGATTCTTTGAAACCTTGGCAGTCAGTGGGAACTATTTAGTAGAACTGGTCTGAGTCACAAATGATGCTGAAGGGTGGGGAAAACGTTGAAGCTCCTGAGAAGAGAAAAAAAGAGTCCAAGGAAATGTAGCCCTTCTATTTCTTTCTTTTTAAAAAGATTTATTTATTTTAAGGAAGAATGACAGAGAGAACAAGATGGAGTGACGGGGGTGGGGTGGTCTTCTATCTGCTACTTTACTACTCAAATGGCCTCGACAGCCAGAGCTGTCGGGTCTCCATCCGGGTCTCCCACATGGGTGGCAGGGATCCAAGTAGTTGGGTCATCATCCTCTGCCTTCCCAGGTGCATTATCAAGAAGTTGTATCAGAAGTACAGCAGCTAGGACTCAAATAGGCAGTTTAACCCATTGTGCCATAATTCCAGCTCTGGCAGCCCTTTTCTCGCTACTATCATTATCAGGTGTCTTTAAGCTAAAACTAACAGAACCCTACTAATACTAATGAAGCTTACAGTCTCTTATTTCTTTGTTGTCCTGAATATCTTTATGTTGGTATGGCCCTACTGGAATTGAGCATGGTTTGTCCCCTTTGCAAACTCAGGTTGGAATTTGATAGCCACTAGAGAAGGGAAAACTTATTCTAACTATGTTGTTTACAGGTAGAGTACTTAGAAGGTGACTAGATAAGGTCATCAGCATAGAGCCCCATGATTGAATACTAGTAGCGTTATAAAAAGAAGAGACACATATTCATGCTTTCTTTCTCTTGTCATGTGGTATCTGCTCTGACTCGGGACCCTACCAGCAGGAAGGTCATCACCAGCTGAAGTGCTTTGATCATGGCCATGAACTGTGATTCAAAATAAGCCTCTTCACTTTTTAACTTACGTGGCCTGTGATGTTATGTTATTGGCAAATAAAACTGAGCAATACAGGTACATTTAAGTAGATATATCAGTAACAAAGAATAATATTGACATTTAGTTTTAAATTAGAATATGGTAAATTTACTTCTATTAGTTTACAGATCTTGAGATTTTTTTAAAGGATTATTTATTTATTCAAGTGGCAGTGTTTACACAGAGAGAGAGAGAGAGAGAGAGAGAATATCTTCCTTCCTCTGATGCACTCCCCAAAAGGTAGCAGCATCCGAAGCTAGGCCAATCCAAAGGCAGGAATCATGAGCTTCTGCAACTTCCATGTCAGTGGCTGGGTCCCAAGGATTTGGGCCATCTTCAGCTGCTTTTCTAAGTACATTAACAGAGAGCTGGATCGGCAGTGGAGCAGCCAGGACTCGAACCTGCACCCATATGAGAGGCCGATGTTGCAGGTGGCAGCTGTATCCGCTGAGCTGCACCACTAGCCCCTAAAGATCTTTGAGTTGACAAAACTCATAATCAGATTATAGAGAAATGCCCTTAGTAAAACAAAAAGAAAAAAAAAAAAACCCTCTCTCATACTGTCTTTTTCACTCAAATTCTCCATGCATCACTGCATGGACAATAGTAGCCCTGCAGACACATTCACTTGTTTGGTAATGTGTGAAAAAGAAAAGAATGTAATGTATTTGGATCATTTAGGGGTGCATTTATTAACAATGCTGATGTTACTCTAAATAATTTGGACGATTAAATAATATGAGTTTTTACTTAACACTACCACAATTTTCTCATTAGAATAATTGATTATTCAAATTTGTGCAATCCCAAATAGAATAGAAGTATCTTGCCATCCCCGAAACCTATAAATCAGAGTTAAAAAACAGGAAAATAATATTTAATACTGTGTCAATCAGTTGGAAAATTCCACAGAAGGATATTTAGGATTATTGGCTGCCGTTTGGTCCAGTGCTAGACATGGTAATAGAAGTAAAGTTCCAGAATATGCATTCTAAACAGCAATGATATTTAGTTTATGTAACTGGAACCTTTACCCTTACCTCTAACTGTGTACAACACAGTGGGTGAGCAATGTTGATTTAGGCATTGCTAAATGATTGCAGGGAAAGCTAAAAGATTTATACATGTTTATGAGCAAAAAGGAACAAAAGCAATTTATGAATTACTAACAATTTCCATAATTCTACTATAATGCTGAAAAACATTTGCTTACATTCATACAGATTTTGTAGTACTTTAGAAACTAACAATTAAAAAGCACAGAAATAATAAGTTCATATGCTTTCTGTGTGATGGAAGATTGTTTAGATTTCAAGGATTATTTTGTTCTGCCAACAAAATTATTAGTCATTCCTCTTCATTTCCTTTCACTGTTGGGATAAGGCAAAGTTTTTCTGTCACCTCGAAAACCTGCACCATGTGGAGAGTTTCTTGGCCTTAGTCTTGCAATCTTAACTTATCCTAATGAGGAGAGGTAAATTGTTTTTATTTTGCATTCTGTGTTATTTTTGAAAAATGGTTTTCAAATCACAGATTTGATTCCTCTCTTGCTTGAAAGATCATAAACAAATATGTTTTTATGTTACTTTTCTTTAGTAAGCTTTATGATTTCACCCTCAGCAACTGGACTAATTCAATAAGCAGCAGACCATAAAGCAATAAATGGATACACTATTAATTTTTATTGCTAAAGTTTGTTATGCACTATTTGATCTAAAGACGTTATTCACATTTTTATGATGACACTGGTAGACTTGAAAACCATACCTCTGTAATTCTTACTGCTAAATCCTGGTATTTTTAACTCAGCAACCCAAGACTTGTCAACAATTCAAATCGCACAAACCAGTTCATTGAGTGAAAAGTCTTAGATGTGAAAAGGAAAGCAAAGCAGATAGCTCATAGTTCATTTGCTCAAGCAATAGAACACAATTGAGAATGTTTGACTGCAGTATTAATACAAGTTCACTACAAGAAGTTGGTAGATGATTTATTCCTTTCTTTGTTCACCTTCAAAATGAGATGTATAGGACTGAATTGCTTCAAGAATAACTTCTTAAAATTGCTTTGGTTCTACGGTTGCAGGAAATTGGAGCTGATGCAGTTGACTATTAAAACAGCATTGCCGGAAGCGGCAAGATGGCGGAATAGGAAGGGAGCACACCGATAGTCTGGGGAGAGACAGTTTAATAAAAGTGGAGATACTGCAGGTTCAAGGAAGAGTAGGGGAAGAAACAGCAGAGGAAACCCTTCCGGAGCTGGAGATTCACAGTGGGCCTGCGTGGAGAGCGTGGGAGCCCGCAGTTTGGGGACACCAGCAGCAGATTCAACACACCAGCGCTGGAACGCGAGGTGAGCTGAAACTCAATAGCCCGAAATACCAGCAGCGAAGCGGAAAAGGGAGCCTAGAGCGAACAAGGCTTGAAACCCTGCAGGGAAAAGTTCACCAGGCTAACTAGAAGAGAGAGAGAGAGAGGGAAAAAAAAAAGTGACCCGTACGGACACGAGCTTCTCTCTATCCGCTCAGCTCTCAAAGGTGAGCAAAACAAAGAGCAGGTGCCATTTTGGAATACGTCATAAGCAGGGCGACCTCGGGTCGGCACCGGCCCCGAGCCTAGCAGAAAAACCTGACTCTGGGTGGGAGGGGTGAAATAACAGGAGATTACAACCTAATGAATGTGTTGTGCTAATGAACTGAGACTGTGAAAAAAGAGACTGTGGGGGAGAGAACTCACGGAAATCACGAATTCATGTGAGTACTCTCCAGAGACGCTACAGTTCAGTAGCCTTGGCAGCCCAGTGGGAGACTACAGGAGAATCTCAGCCCACACAAAGGGCCGCTAAGATTCCTTCTCTGGTCCTTGGGAAAGAGCTTCCAATCTCTGGCTCCCGTGGGTATATCATTCGCCTGCTAACCACCCCCAATTCCATTCAGCTGTGTGGAATTACTTCCCTTTTGAACCAAAAAAAAAAAAAAAAAGTAACAGAGAGAGATTTACCACGCCTAACCTGGGAGTGTCTCCTTTGACACACTCTCAACCCTGAGGAACCAAACAGAGCTCTCAGGCCACACCCATCTCAAGCCTCAAAGGCTCCATCAAAAGCAGACAGTCCTCTTAATCTAGAGTCATAGTATAACAAGAAAAAAACACCACAGTGAAGAAACCAATATGCCAAACAACAAATGCAAAAACCGAGGTAACAAGAACAGGGAAGACACTATGACACACCCAAATGAAAAAGACACCCCAATTCAAGATTACGAAGATGATGAGATAGAAGAGATGCAAGAAGCAGATCTCAAAAAATTGATAAGAACACTAAGAAGTACTCAAAAACAAATTCTTGAACTACAGAAATCCTTAATGGACAAGGTAGAAAATCTCTCTCGTGAAAATGAAATATTAAGGAGAAATCAAGCTGAAATGAAACAACTAGTAGAACATGAAACTGTGATAGTGACGACAAATCATAATGAAGTGAAGAATTCAATAGATCAAATGAAAAACACATTAGAGAGCCTTACAAACAGAATGGGTGAGGCAGAAGAGAGAATATTGGACTTAGAAGGCAGAGCACAGGAAACTATACAGTCAAACCAAAGAAAAGAAGAGGAAATTAGAAATCTAAAAAATATTGTTGGGAATCTACAGAATACTATTAAAAAAACCAACATTCGAGTTCTAGGAGTTCCTGAAGGCATGGAGAGGGAGAAAGGATTAGAAGGCCTTTTTAGTGAGATAATAGCAGAAAATTTCCCAGTTTTGGAGAAGGACAGAGACATCCTAGTACAGGAAGCTCATAGAACCCCTAGTAAACATGACCAAAAGAGGTCCTCACCACGACACGTTGTAATTAAACTCACCACAGTGAAACAGAAAGAAAAGATCCTAAAATGTGCAAGAGAGAAACGTCAAATTACACTCAGAGGATCTCCAATTAGACTCACGGCAGACTTCTCAGCAGAAACTCTACAAGCTAGAAGGGAATGGCGAGACATAGCCCAGGTACTAAGAGAGAAAAACTGCCAGCCCAGAATATTATATCCTGCCAAGCTCTCATTTGTGAATGAAGGTGAAATAAAGACCTTTCATAACAAACAAAAATTGAAAGAATTTGTTGCCACTCGTCTAGCCCTGCAAAAGATACTTAAAGATGTATTACACACAGAAACACAGAAACACGGCCATCAACATGAAAGAAGATAAACGAAGGGAACCTCACAGCAAAAGATCACAGGGAATTCAAAGCATACATTTGGATAAAGAAATTATGAGTCATGTACTCTATAGAATACTATACAGCAGTCAAAAACAATGAAATCCGGTCATTTGCAACAAGATGGAGGAATCTGGAAAACATCATTCTGAGTGAATTAAGCCAGTCCCATGGGGCAAATATCATATGTTCTCCCTGATCGGTGACAACTAATTGAGCACCAAAGGTGAAACCTATTGAAGCGAAATGGACACTATGAGAAACAGTAACTTGATCAGCTCTTGTGCTGACTGTTGTTGTACAATGTAATACTTTATCCATTTTAGTAATTTTTTTTATTCTAGTACTATTGGTTGAACTCTGTAATTAACACACAATTATTCTTAGGTGTTTAAATTTTAACTGAAAACTGATCCCTGTGAAATATAAGAGTGGGAATAAGAGAGGGAGGAGATGTACAATCTGGGACATGCTCAATCAGTCGTGCCCCAAATGATGGAGTTAGAATCGTGCCAGGGGATTCCAATACAATCCTATCAAGGTGGCATGTACCAAGGCCATCTCACTAGTCCAAGTGATCAATTTCAGTTCACAATTGATCACACTGATAGGTCTAAGAGTCAAAGGGATCACACAAACAAGACTAGTGTCTGCTAATGCTAACTGATAGAATCAAAAAGGGAGAGAATGATCCAACATGGGAAGCGAGATACACAGCAGACTCATAGAATGGCAGATGTCCTAAATAGCACTCTGGCCTCAGAATCAGCCCTTAAGGCATTCAGATCTGGCTCAAGAGCCCATGAGAATATTCTAGGCATGGAAAGCCAAGACACTCTGGAAAAAAAAGAAGACCTAAATGAAAGATCTCTGTGAGTGTGATCCCAGTGGAATGAATGGGGCCATCAAAGAAGGAGGTACCTTTCTCTGAAGGGAGGAGAGAACCTCCACTTTGACTATGACCCTGTCGGAATAAGATTGAAGTCAGCGAACCCTAAAAGCTTCCATAGCCTTGGCAACTCATGACTAGAGCCTAGGGAGATTACTGATGCCATAAACAAGAGTGTCAAATTGTTAAATCAACTTCAGGAGTCACTGTGTACTTACGTCTCATGTGGGATCTGTCCTTAATGTGTTGTCCAATGTGAAGTAATGCTATAACTAGCACTGAAACAGTATTTTACACTTTGTGTTTCTGTGTGGTCGCAAACTGATGAAATCTTTACTTAGTATATACTGAATCAATCTTCTGCATATAGATAATTAAAAATGAAAACAAAATCTTGGTGTTAAATTGGAAATTGCCTAGAAAATTAATCAATTTTTTTAAAAAAATATATCATGTAGGATCTCTGTCCTTAATGTGCTATACATTGTGAATTAATACTATAACTAGTACTCCAACAGTATTTTTCACTGTGTGTTGCTATGTGAGGGCAAACTGTTGAAATCTTTACTTAATGTATAGTAAACTGATCTTCTGTATATAAAGAGAATTGAAAATGAATCTTGATGTGAAGCAAGGGGAGAGGGAGTGGGAAAGGGGAGGGTTGCGGGTGGGGGGGGAAGCCATTGTAATCTATAAGCTGTATTTTGGAAATTTATATTCTTTAAATAAAAGCGTTATAAAAAAATAAAAAAAATAAAAAAATAAAAAAAAATCTACCTTTTCAATAAAAAAAAAAGAAAAAACAGCATTGCGAAATTAAAAAGGAAAGAAAGGGTATAAAGATTGCTTCCCTCCCATATGGACTAGCAAGAAGCATACAGGTCCTCACCAACAAGATTATTCCAATACTAACATTAGAGTTTAATTCATAAATATAGTGGGATTTCCCATCCCAATTTCATAAAAATCCAGGGTTCTCAATAATAATTTGTATTCTACAGAAACACATAGAAGTGCTATGAATAATTTAAAATACAAAGATGGTAATGATAATATCAGCCTTGTAGGGCTATTACATCAATTTGAGCAATATTTATTGTGGGCCTATTGTGTGTAAAACCTCACAGAAATACTAGTACAAATAAATATGATCCATGTCCCATATGAACTTAATGAGAAAATATGGCCTAGTCATAAAAAGTACATAAAATATAGGTTGATAATCAATCAAAGCTTTCTTAAATATGTTCACATGCTAAATGATTAGTCTGTCTCAAAGCAAACTAGTTCATTTGTTCCTGCTGTGGTCTGGGAAGTTTTATGGGCATCCAGTTTACTCTTTGAAGATTGCTCAGTGTTAAGCAATGTTAGAACTCACAAAAAATTATTGTCTTTACATTTGTGAGGCATATAATAAAGACTAAAGGTACTTAAAGAGAATAACATGGTTCAAGACTGTGTGGTCTGAAAGTTACTTATTGAAAACATAACATATGAATTGGGTATCTGGCAGGATCTATGGAACACACAGAACTTAGTCGTGATATTAAGGGTTAGAAACTTTTTTTTTATTTAAAGGGAGAACTGAGACAAATATGACCATAATGATCATTTCTGTTTGACATTAGACTAGTGATTCTAGCAAACACAGCCAGATAGAAAGTAATAAAATGAATGATAATTAGAAAGAATTCTGTAAAATAACCCAGTTGGTAAACAAATTTGTAAGACATTTTGGAATAACTCTTTGGTAAGATACAATTCACACACCATCCATTTTTGGTATACACTTTAATTAATTTCAGTATATTCACAGTTGTTAAATAATTGTCATAATTTTAGACACTTTCATTAACACAAAAACCCCCAAGTTATATACCATTAATAATTGCTCTCATCTCATCTGCCTCTAGCCTTAATGTATTTAAAATTTAAAATCCCTTTCTCTAAAATTTGTTTATTATAAACATTTTATCTAACTGGATTATACAGCATATAGTTTATTGTGACTGATTGCTTTCACTGAATGTGATATTTTTGAACTTCTTGCTTGTCCGTGTTGTGGTATGTGACAGGATTTTATTACTTTATAATGTTGAATAATAGTCTACTATATACCTATGCATCAGTTAAAGGACATCGAGGCAGGCTGGCGCTGCGGTTCAATAGGCTAATCCTCTGCCTGAGGTGGCGGCAAACTGGGTTCTAGCCCCATTCGGGGTGCCGAATTCTGTCCTGGTTGCTCCTCTCCCTGTTCAGCTTTCTGCTGTGGCCCGGGAGTGCAGTGGGGCCCTGCACCCGCATGGGAGACCAGGGGGAAGCACCTGGCTCCTGGCTTCGGATCAGCGCGGTGCGCTGGCTGCAGTGCGCCAACCGCAGTGGCCACTGGGGGGTGAACCAACGGAAAAGGAAGACCTTTCTCTCTGTCTCTCTCTCTCTCACTGTCCATTCTGCCTGTCAAAAAAAAAAAAAAAAAAGGACATCGAGGGTTATTTATATATTTTATGTATTATGAATAAGGCTGCTCTCAATATTCATACACGAGATTTTTTTTGGTGGCTGTATGCTTTTACTTCTCTTGTCTAGTTGCTCATTTGCTAGGTCACATGTTAACAGTAACCATTTGGCAATACTTTAGTTATTCTAACTCAAATGGTATAACCATTTACTATTTTCCAGTAGTTTGGAATAATCAAGTTATTTTCTGAAGTGTCTATACTTTTCTACCTACCACCAGGAGCAGTAAATGAGGTTCTCATTTTCTCCACATATTCACTGACTCGTTTTTTTTTTTTTTTTATCATAGGCAATCTAACAGGTGTGCATGGTGTCTCACTGAGCTTTTCTGATAATGTGAGATCTTTTCATATGCCTTTTGGCATATTTTGTATGTGGCCTATTAGAAAATGCCTATTCAGATCCTTTTCCAATGTTTATTTGCATGCCATATCTTTCGTTATTGACTTGTGAGTGTTGTTTATATATTTTTAGTACAAGTCTCTGATGAGGTATATGATTTGCAAATATTTTAGCCCATCATCTCATCTTGTGTGTTGTATTTTTACATTTTTGATAGTTTTCCTTAAAGAAGTATAATTTTGAAATTTTGATGTTCAATTTATTTATTTTTCCTTTTGTTGTTATTTTTAAATTATTTATTTATTTGAAAGTCAGAATTAAATATATAGAGAGAGATGCAGTAAGACAGTGATCGTCCATCTGCTGGTTCACTCCCCAGATGGCCACAATAGCCAGAGCTGGGTCAGATCAAAACCAGGAGCCAGGAGCTTCTTCCAGGTCTCCCATGTAGGTGCAGGGACCCAATCACTTGGGCCATCTTCTACTGCTTTTTCCAGGCCATTAACAGGGAGCTTGAAAGAAAGTGGAGCAGCCAAGGTTGAAATGGCATCCATATGAGATGACAGAGTAGCAGATGGTGGCTTTTCCCCCTGCACCACAATAATTGCCCCTGCTGTTAGGTTTTTGAGTTATATGAAAATCCTTTGCCCAATCCAAAGTAATGGAAACTTACTGCAATATTTTCTTTTAAGTTTAGTTTTCACAAAGTTTTAGTTTGGTGTATGATATAAGAATGTGTCCAAATTCTTTTACATGTGGATATCTAGTTCCCCAGAACCATTTATCTAAAAGACAGTCTTTACCCAGTGAATTAGCTTTGCACTCCTTTCAAAAAAAAATAAGAATTTCTTTCTGGAATTAAAAATCTTTTCTGTTTTTCAATGTATCTAATTTACAATGGTACCAAAGTTTTGCAATACATTATGAAATCTGGAAGTAAGAGTCTTCTAACTCTATATTCTTTTTCTGGGCTATTTTGGCCATTTTTGGTTCTTTTTGAGTTCCCTTATGAATTTTAGAGTCAACTTGTCCATTTTTGCACAAGCACTAGCAGGTGTGTATGTAATTTCTCAGAGATTTCTATCTCCTTCTACCTCAAAAAAGGCAACAAATGTGAAAAGTATTTCAGAAGAAAGGCAACAGAGTTACTAATAAATACCCGAAGGGCAATGTAATCTCACAAATTACCTGGGAAATGCAAATTAGAACACAACATTTCAAACTCACTAGCTGTCCAAAGTTAAAAAAGACTGAGAATATCAACTATCTGCAAAGATGTGGAACAATAAAAATGCTCATGTGCTAGTGGGGAACACTTTGTGGAGCAAGTATACAGTATTTAATGAAATAGAAGCTGTATATAGCCTATGATCCAGTTATCCCTCAAGGAGATAGACATTTGGTGGCAAACTGGTACCATATTCCAGGCACTTTTAAAATATCTTCCTGTATGTGTAGCCCTCTGAACAGCCATTTGAGGTGGATATGATTTTCTACGGTTTACATATGAGGAAACTGAAGAGGACAGATGTTCGCTAATATTCCCAAGGTCATACAGCTGATCAGACTATATCTAAATCAGGCAAATCTGGCCATGGAGTTAATGCACTCAGCATTTATACGCCTATTTTGTATAAAGTTATATGCAACAGGGTTGTTTGTAATAACAATTCACAGGCATTTAACAAAGTCTGATAAAGTTACATATATTGACATGAAAATACCTCTGATTGTATTCATAAATGCATACACACTTGGGAAAAAGCGTTTATGTATGTTAACATATATCATGTTATAAACAATATGACCAACAGGACAACTTTATTGGATAATATAATATAGCCTTATTTTTAGACAGACAAAATGCAGTGTTTTATTTATAACTATATAGAAGATACTCTAAAAAATACTAAGGAACATTTTAACAGATTTCTTTTAGATGATGTGATTACAGGAAACATCTACTATTTACATTTATGTGATTTACGTTTTTCTTCAAAAAACATTTTTCTTCATAATGAGAAAAGAAATATGTATCATAGATTACCATGAAAATGATTAAAATCAGAAAACTACCTTGTAAGTTGGTTGAAAAAACGTAGAATCCATGTTAACCCATTAAAAGATTTATAATTTATAATTGTCCTAGTGTCCATGGACAATGAAGATGACTGGGGGTAATTATGCCAAACTGTGTAAGAGAGCATGCCAGGGGAATGATAGTGAAGAATAATGTGAATGATTAAATGTAGGTGTCTGACTTAATAGTGTTCACATATATACCTTCTGGCTTTCTGTAACATCAAATAATTTTTTAGATTATCAGGAGAAACTTAGTCTGAATTGAAGCACCCAGAAAAAGTTAAAGGAGTTGGATCAGGGTAAAGTCAGCCAAAGATGGTGAGGCTCTGGAGGACAGAATGAAGGTTTATTTTTTAAAGGGTTATAGAGGTGGGAAGGTTCAGCAGAGGAGATTCCTTGCTGAAAAGGGGATACTCCAAATTTAAGACTCAGTGATTCTATACTTAATATGTTGTATTAATAACTAACAATGAGCTAAAATGTGAAAAATTGCCTTTGATTGGGTAGTCAGAATCAACTGTACTTGACATATTTTTATTACTTGAACATTACATGCTAAAGACACTATTAGGTATTATGGTAATTCAAAGATTACTAGGTAATTATATATATATATATTTTAGTAATTAATAGTGTACTACCTTCATGCAGCCTCACATGTCTATTTTATTTTCATTAATCAAAACATCAATCAGTAGCTGTTTAATAAGCATCTACTCTGATAAATGTATTTAAGATTTTGATTTATCAGTGAATTATTTGTTGCTGCTTTTGAGCCAATTCTGTTTTTTGCCAAACAGTGGTGTCCATACATGTGTTCCACAAAGATGTCCATATACTAATCCCTAGAATCTGCCAGTATTTTACCTTGCATGCAAAAGGCACTTGGCATGCTTCATTAAGGTTGTAAACCTTGAGATAGAAAAAAAATCCTTAATTATCTCTTGGAGCAAGTCTTAATCACAAAAATACTTAAAAAATCAGAGAATGTTTCCTGGTGGTGTAAGGGAAAGAAGATTGTATGAAAAGCATTTGGTGCTTCCTGTTGGTTCTGAGGGATTTGTATGGCTGTAGAGGCAAAGAGTGGCTCCAGATAGAAGCAGTCAGAAGAACAAAGACCCTGTCCTGCAAGCACACTGAACTGAACTATACCAACCCTAGAGTGAGCAGGAAGCGGATTCTCCTGTGGAGTCCAGAAAGGACACTGGTGCTCTAAATATATGGAATTTAGTCCTGTGAGGTCTGTGTCTGACCTCCTGCCTATGGAACTGTAAAAGAGTAAGATTGTATTGTTTAAGACTTTATTATGCTATTTTCTCTATAGTTGTATGTCTTTGAGAACTCCCACAGTCAAGAAAGAACAACAACAACAAAAAAAACCTGACAGTTATCTCCACAAATGCCTAAAAATAAACAGAGAAATTCAAGAAATAAGAATAAGGAAGACAACATGACACCCCCAGATGAACACAACGCCGCAATACTAGAATGTGCAAATGAAGATATTGAACAAATGCCAGAAACAGAATTCAAAAACTGATCATAGGATTACTTAGAAGTAATCAGAAGCAAATCCATGACTAATAAAATCCACACATGACATGAATGGGAACTTTTCCCATGAAATTGAGATTTTAAAGGGAAATCAAAATGAAATATAGAAATGAAGTATTTAATAGATGAAATTTAAAAATGAGATCGAAAGCATTAACAACAGACTCAGTGATGCAGAAGAAGAATATCTGAGTTAGAAGACAAATCTCTGGAAATTGTACAGTTAGACAAAAAAATAAAGAAGAAAAAATAAGAAAACTAAAAAACCATCCAACATATAAAGGATTAATAACCAGAATTACAAAGAGATCAAGAAACTCCACAACATCAAAACAAACAACCCACTTAAGAGATGGCCAAGGACCTTTTCAAAGGAGGAACTCCAAACGGCAAACAGACACATAAAAATATGTTCAGGATCACTAGCAATCAGGGAAATGCAAATCAAAACCACAGTGAGGTTTCACCTCACTCCGGTTAGAATGGCTCACATTCAGAAATCTACCAACAACAGATGCTGCGAGAATGTGAGAAAAAGGGACACTAACCCACTGTTGGTGGGAATGCAAACTGGTAAAGCCAATAGGGAAGTCAGTCTGGAGATTCCTCAGAAACCTGAATATAACCTTACCATACAACCTAGCCATCCCACTCCTTGGAATTTACCCAACAGAAATTAAATTGGCAAACAAAAAAGCTGTCTGCACCTTAATACTTATTACAGCTCAATTCACAATAGCTAAGACTTGGAATCAACTTAAATGCCCATCAACAGAAGACTGGATAAAGAAATTATGGGACATGTACTCTATAGAATATTTTACAGCAGTAAAAAACAATGAAATCTGGTCATTTGCAACAAAATGGAGGAATCTGGAAAACATCATGCTGAGTGAAAGAAGCCAGTACCAAAGGGACAAATATCATATGTTCTCCCTGGTCGGTGACAACTAACCAAGCACCTAAAAGGAAACCTGTTGAAGTGAAATGGAAACTATGAGAAACAATGACCTGATCAGCCCTTGTCCTGACTGTCAAGGGACAACTTACTACTTTATTTCTTTTAGTATTTTTTTGTTCTAGTTAATACTATTGGTTGAACTCTGTAATTAACACACAATTATTCTTAGGTGTTTAAATCTTAACGGAAAAGTGATCCCTGTTAAATATAAGAGTGGGAATAAGAGAGGGAGGAGATGTACATTTCAGCACATGCTCACTAGGACTTACTCCTAATGGGAGAGTTAGAAACATGCCAGGGGATTTCAATTGAATTCCATCGAGGTGGCATGTACCAATGCCATCTCACTAGTCAAAGTGATCAGTTTCAGCTCATAATTGATCATAATGATAGGATTAAGTATCAAAAGGATCACATAAACAAGACTAGCATCTGTTAATACTAACTGAAAGAATTAAAAAGGAGAGAACAATCCAATATGGGAAGCGGGATACACAGCAGACTCATAGAATGGCAGATGCCCTAAACAGCACTCTGGCCTCAGAATCAGCTCTTAAGGCATTCAAATCTGGCTAAAAACCCATGAGAGTATTTCATGCCTAGAAAGCCAAGACACTCTGGCAAAAAAAAAAAAAAAATGGCCTAAATGAAAGATCTCTGCAAGTGAGATCGCAGCAGAAAGAACAGGCCATCAAAGAAGGAGGTACCTTTCTCTGAAAGGTGGAGAGAACTTCCACTATGAATGTGGTCTTGTCTAAATAAGATCAGAATTGGCGAACTCAAGAGGCTTCCATAGCATTGGCAGCTCATGACAAGAGCCTCTGGTGATTACTAACACCATAAACAAGAGTGTCAATTGTTAAGTCAACAACAGGAGTCACTGTGCAGTTACTCCTCATGTAGGATCTCTGTCCTTAATGTGTTGTACTATGTGAATTAACGGTGTAACTAGTACTCAAACAGTATTTTAAATTTTGTGTTTCTGTGTGAGTGCAAACTGTTGAATTCTTTTCTTAGTATATACTAAATTGATCTTCTGTATATAAAGATAATTAAAAACGAATCTTGATGAAGAATGGGATGGGAGAGGGAGTGGGAGATGGGATGGTTGCGGGTGGGAGGGAGGTTATAGGGGGAAAATACTTAAGAAATTTATATTTATTAACAAAAGTTAAAATAAGAAAATTTTAAAAAGTGATGGAGATCTATGGGATATTATCAAATGACCCAACATACTGGTCTAAAGGAGTTCCTGGAGGCATGGAAAGAGAGAATAGGTTAGAAGGCCTTTTTAATGAATTAATTACAGAAAACTTCCATAATTTAAAGAAATAAAGGGATGTCCAATACAGGAAGCACGTATAACTCATGATAGACTTGACCAGAAAAGATCTTCACCACAACACATTGTAATCAGACTCTCCACAGTAAAATATGAAAGAGGAAAAATTCTAAAATGTGCATGAGATAAAGGCCATATTACTTTCAGAGATTCTTCAATTAGACTCACATTTGACTTTTTGCCAGAAACCCTATAGGATAGGAGAGAATCATGAAATATAATCCAAATCTTAAGAGAAAAAAAAAACTGTCAACCCAGAATATTGTATCCCACAATGCTCTCATTTATTAAGGAACGTGAAATAAAGACCTTCCATAACAAACAGAAACTGAAAGAATTTGTCACCACTAGTCCCACCTTATAAAAGATGCTTAAGGTTGTGTTACACTCAGAAACACAGAAATGTGGTCATCACTATGAAAGAATGTGAAGGCAGAAAATCTCCCACTAAGAGTAAAAAGGAAATCCAAAGTGCACAATAGGAATATGAAAATATAGCAGGGCTGAGTCATTACTTATCAATAGTCACCTTGAATGTAAATGGTCTCAATTATCTGGTTAAAAGATATGGACTGGATGAATGGATTAAAAAAAAAAAAAACAACACCCATCTATTTGTTGCCTACAAGAAACACATCTCACCAACAAGATGCACAAGACTGAAAATGAAAGGATGGAAAAAGATATTGTGTGCTAACAGAAATCAAAAAAGCAGAGGTGTTGCCATCCTAAGAACAGACAAAATACAAACAAAAAACTATTAAAAGAGACAAAGTAGAGCACTATATAATGATTAAGGATCATCAGCAGGAAGATGTAAATATTATAAACATATATGCACCTACTTAAAAGGCACCTGGCTATTTAAAAGAAATGTTTATGGATCTAAAGGGAGACATAGACTCCCATAAAATAGTAATGGTGGACTTCAGTGCTCCACTTTCAGCAATGGCCAGATCAACTAGACAGAAAACCAGCAATGAGACAACAGTTAATCGACACTATAGACCAAATGGACTTAACAGATATCTACAGAATTTTCATTCTATAGTTGCAGAATATACATTCTTTTCACCATTGCATGGAACTTTCTGTAGGATAGAGGAGGGGCTAGGCCATAAAGCAACTGTCAGTAAATTAAAAAAAAAAAATCTAAATCATACCATGCAACTTCTCTGACCACAATGAAATGAAGCTTAAAATCAACAACTCAAGAACCTCTAGAATATATGCAAACACATGGAGACTGAACAACATGCCCTGAATGATCAGCGGGTCATAGAAGAAATCAAAAAACTATTGAGAAAGAGGTTTTTTTTCATACTACTTGTTGAAATCTTCATATAGCGTTAATATTCTGTATTAAATTTAATTGAAAATAGATTTTAATAAAAATAAGAGTGGAATTAAGAGAGGGAGGAGGAAGAAAAGTTGAAGAATGGGTGGGAGGTTGGGTATGTTCCTAAAGTTGTTTATGAAATGTATGAACTTTCTATGTCTTAAATAAAATTTTTCCAGGGTAAATTTTTAAAAAAGAGATAGAGAGTTATATAGTTCACAAGGTTACCCTTTCAGAGATACAGCATATTCCATGAGTTCAAAATTTTGAAATTATCAGAGAATATTATAAACTTTGATTTTTCGATATATGTTCTTTTACAACCTTTTTGTGGGTGTGCTCTCTACATGTCATTCAGTCAAAGGCACAATATCAAGAGATCTTTTCTACAAAATAGTAAAACTTTAGACATTTGAATTAGCTATTGGGCAAGGAACATAGGAAGTGTTAAAAGAAGGGAGAGCTGTGGTGAATATCAATTTATTATATAAAATATATGCAGATCTAGCTGTTTTCAAATGTAGATCAGTATGAATATTTAAATTCAGTTCTCTGTTTTAGTCTTCTTTGTACTTCTTCAAAGATAAAAACTGTAACAACCTTGACAAATTGATGTTTTATTTTTTGCGATTAAAAAAGCCTTTAGTTTTCACTAAATATATAACTTTAAGGATAGTTGAGTTAAACTTTTACAGCTGTTTTTAAATAAATGCAATGTTCATTTCATCTTTTTTTTAATATTTGTGTATTTATTATAAAAGTCAGAGGTACAGAGTAAGAGGGAGAGATTGCCAGAGAAAGAGAGAGCTTCTGTTCCCTGGTCCACTCCCAGATGGCCACAATAGCAGCAGCCAGGAGTTTCATCTGGGTGGCAGGGGTTGAAACACTTGGGTCATCTTTCACTGCTTTTCCCAGACCACTAGGAGGAAGCTGGATTGGAAGTTGAGCAGAAGTGGGGCCCACATGGGATATCAGCGTCACAGGCAGCAAGCAGTGTTGCCCTCTATGCAAGAGCACCAGCCCCAAACTTTTACAAATTTAAGAGAAATGGATGAAATAATATAAGATGGCTGTGTGGCTGTGATTTTTGTATTTGCTAACAAATCAATGGAAAGAATCAACGAGCCCTCTGTTTTCATTCTCCTTCAACACTTGACTGCATCCATAGCACTGTAAGATTCAAGCAAAATGTATCATCTTATACTTTGACCTGTTGCTTTCTAGTCCTTTAAAATTAGACCCCAAATGGCAATCTTATTTTGACTATAATGAGAGACATGCAATTTAATGTTACTATTTATTTCCCCTCAAATGATAGAAGACTGATGAATTAAAATGTCTGTGTTTTCCTAGTTATCCTTTCTAGGATATATCCTCCTAAAAATCCCAGTTTTGTGTATCTAACACAATAAGAAATGCTGATTTCTTGCTTCCATAGCCTGGATATTCACACCATTTTCTGTGTACATCGATTATGGGACAAGTCTTGGCTTGTACGTTTATGCCTTTGAACAACTTTTAAAAATACACTGGTATTGGGGCTGGCAACATGGCTCTCTTGGTTAATCCTCTGCCTGCAGTGCTGGCATCTCATATGGGTGCTGGGTTCTAGTCCTGGCTGCTCCTCTTCTGGTCCAGCTCTCTGTTGTGGCTCAGGAGAGCAGTGGAGGATGGCCCAAGTGCTTGGGCCCCTGCACCTGCTTGGGAGACCAGAAAGAAGTACCTGGCTCCTGGCTTCAGATCAGCGCAGTGCCAACCGTGACGGCCATTTGGGGAGAGAACCAACGGAAGGAAGACCTTTCTGTCTCTCTCTGTCTCTCTCTGTCTCTCTCTCTCTCTCACTGTCTGTAACTCTACTTGTAAAAATAAATAAAATCTTTAAAAAATACAATTGTATTAATTGGAACTGGAATAATATTTTCCATTAAAACATCTTTCCAGAGAATAGTTGATCTCAGATTTGAGCCTTACTTAATCCACGGAACAGAAATTGGCTGTTAATGACCCTCGATTTGGCCTATTTCCCCACAATCCTAAAATAATCTACATATGGTTTGCTTCTGAGGATGTGTAAGAAGGTACTTGTCCTTTCATTGATCCTTTTAATTTTAAGCAAAAATAATTTGCTCTTAAAGTGAAAGTAATGATAAGCCTGTTTACATATAAATTTTAAGGCTAAAATCAGATTATTTAAATATGTTGAATATTTTGCTGAAAGATCAGTAGTCCCTAACATTTTCATTACCTTACCCTTTTGGAAAGGTACTTGCTAGGAATGTGTCTACAAGATGTTTTCCTTTTTGGAGACCTTAGTTATATCAACACAGGTGGCATTCTGTGTCGTGAGTTGCATGAGGACACTTGCTCTACTCTTCAAAAGAACAGCTCTCCATTTCTCACTTCTGAAAATTCATCCTTAACTTTGTTACCTGTTCACTCTGTCATTGACCAAGCCTGCTCCCCCTTTATTCAGTAAACTATAAGCTCTGAAATATCAGTCATGGTTTTAATCCTTTTTTTATTCCAAATCTTCCTCCCCCCACACTTTTGGTCTCTTTTTGTTATTTCAGAAGCATGATTTTGGGGCTCTATTAGAACCAGTGTTTCTCCCACTCCCATGACAGAGACAAGAAAGAGGTATAAAGGCAACATAATTTGGGGAATGTATGAGAATTTGGTGACCAAATAGCCCTATCTGAATGTAAGTTTCACTGGACAAGGTTGTTAAGAATAAATTAAGCAAAAAAAAAAAAATCCAGTCCACTTTTGGTTCAAGAAATGTTTTTTCTTTATTTCTGCCCAATATTTCTTTTATACTTCTTTGTGTTATTATTTAAATTAATGATTTTAACTGGCAAGTAAAGTACTTGGTAGGGCTTCTCTCATGTGGCATCACTCTACACGTTAGTCAACATTACACTTATTACCTTTACATTTCCACCCCAATTTTTCTTTACTGAATGTCCCATGAAGTTCTTTGTGCTTTAAATAGCAAATAAACTTACTGTTCTCTTCTGAATGTATGCTGAGAGTATTCTGTAGGAACTGACTTTTTTGATATCTCTCTCAGGAGGGCAGGGTTCCTCAAGGTGAAGAGAGAAAAGCAAGTAAAGTTGAGGGGAAAATACAGCATTAAATTACAAGAAAAATGAAATTACGTTTGTCCTGTATTTGGATAGTGCTTAATAAAGACAGGTTTTAGAGGGATGTGCACTCTATAATTAATTTGTATCATATTGATATTTTTAGATTAACAAATTGTCAGTACAAACTGATACTTGATTACTTCAGAGGTAAGTGAATGTATTATGAAGCATGAAATCTGCTATGATATTACCATTACGATCCAATTTTATTTAGTGAGTGATATGATTTTCTAGGTGAAAACTTTAGATTTTACCTTGAGATAAAAATCTAGTAATGTTGCACTATACTGAAACATATAGATGGTAAAACATAATATTCAAATACATTTTATAGAAAATGGAATAAACCTTGGTTTCACTAAATTATTTGAAGTCAACAGGTTCATACTTTCTTCAAAAATAAATTTTATTTGATGTCACATTTTTGAACACTTGCTCTAGTACTATTAGTTGTAATAATTATTTATGTCTTCTTAACATCATTAATGATTGTAACTATTTCTATTTATTCTTATCTGTATAAATTGTTTCAGAGAATGGCTTTTAACATTTGATTCTAGCATATTATAAAATCCAGCAATGTTATATTAATATGGGAAATCAGGGGCAGCTGTTGTGGCATAGTGGGTTAAGCTGCTGCTTGGAACACTAGCATCCCTATCACAGAGCTGGTTTGTATCCAGGCTACTCTACTTCTGATCCAGCTTTCTGCTCATGCATCTGGGAAGCAACAGATGATGGCTCAAATATTTGTATTCCTGATATCCACAAGGGAGACCCAGATGGATTTCCTGGCTCCTGGCTTCAGCCTGGACCAGCCCTAGCTCTTGAGGCCATTTGGGAAATGAACCAATGTATGTAAGAGCTCTATGACTCTGTTTCTGTCACTTCACTTTCTGTTACATAGAGTACAACTGCAATGTTTCAAAGATTTTTCCAATTCTATATAAAAAACCAAGATCTTTTGAACTCCATGGCTACATTCTGAAATGCTCACTGTTCATCATTTCAGATTCTTTAAATTACAATTATGAAGAAATAAACCCATTTTTCCTTCCATACAAATATTAATGACAGGAAGTACTATCTATCATCATTACTTATTTTCTTACCCAGAATCATCCAAATACCTTGTTCTCCACAAGTACCCCCATACATAGTCAATCACTGCATCTTCTTAATTTTGCCTTTTTAACAGATTATATTTTGTACATTTTATACCCATGACTCTTTCACATTTTAGGATACCAGCATAACTTACTCAGTTTAATGAAGGTTCTTTTTGATTTGTCTGTTTCTTGGATAGATACAAATGCAAGCAAAGAGTAACATACCATATCAGTGTCTTGATTCAAACATGTGGAAGACTTTCCAGGGCCTTAAGATTAAAGTACTTTAACATGGTGCTGTAGTTTGAATGTCTCCTCTAAAATGCTAGTTTAAATTTAATTGCCACTGTGGCTGCTTTAAGAGGTGGGGCTTTTTTAAAACTTTTATTTAATAAATCTAAATTTCCAAATTACAGCTTCTGGATTACAGTGGCTTTTTCTCCCCATAACCTCCCTCCCACCCGCAACCATCCCATCTCCCACTCCCTCTCCCATCCCATTCTTCATCAAGATTCATTTTTAATTATCTTTATATACAGAAGATCAATTTAGTATATACTAAGTAAAGATTTCAACAGTTTTCACCCACACAGAAATACAAAGTATAAAGTACTATTTGAGTACTAGTTATACCGTTAATTCACATAGTACAACACATTAAGGACAGAGGTCCCTACATGGGGAGTAGGTGCACAGTGACTCCTGTTGTTGATTTAGCAATTGACATTCTTGTTTATGGCATCAGTAATCACCCGAGGCTCTTGTCATGAGCTGCCAAGGCTATGGAAGCCTCTTGAGTTCGCCAACTCCGATTTTAGACAAGGCCATAGTCAAAGTGGAAGTTCTGTCCTCCCTTCACAAAAAGGTAAGGAGGTGGGACTTTTGAGATGTGATTAGATCAGGGGGCTCCACCTTCATGATAAATTAATGTTGTTTTTGTAAGTGGGTTAGTTATTGAGATAGTGGCTTTGTTAAAAAAGTGAGCTCTCTCATATGTGTGTTTTCTTGCTTCCATCTCAACTCTGGCATGCTATCTTGTCATGTGATGTCCTCCTCAGTATTAGGACAGCAAGAAGATTTTCTTTAGATGTGTCCCTTTGATCTTGAACTTCACAACCTCCAGAACTTTAGAAATAAATTGATTTTCTTTGTAAATTTCCCTCACTGCTGTATTTCACTTTGGCAGAAGAAAATAGACAAAGATATGTGGGTTACAGTTATCATCATGATCTGGATTAGCTGAATTTTCTTGCCTCATCTCTCTGTTGTCCATCCTCACTCAGATCCACTAAACCCTTTACATGTCGGGAAATAGTTTATGTATACACTCAGAAAATCTCTCTCTCTCTCTCTCTCTCTCTCTCTCTCTCTCTCTCTCTCCTTTCATTTTTAGCTGTAGACATTTCTCTCTCTACTCCACTGTCATAATTCACCATTTGTCCTACTTAGAGTTCTCCAGATAAATAGATCTAATAAGATTTGTGTGTAGGCATGTTAAGTAGAAAGAATTTTGTTATAAGGAATTGGTTTACAATATTATGGAGGCTGAGAAATTCCAAGATCTGTAGTAGACAAGCTGCATACCTAGAGTGCTTCTAATTTAAGTCAAAATGTCTGAAGCATGACAGACAATGGTGTAGGGTCCAATAGGAATCCAAGTTCAAAGGCAGGAGAAAACCAATGTCCTAGCTAGAAGACAGAGAATAAATTCTTTCTTTCACCACTTCTTTGTTCTATTAAGCCCTTCAATGAGTTGAATGAGCTCTCCGTTCCCACTCCCACGTTTGGGTGGGTAATTTGAAGCAGACAATATGCTTCCCTCAGTCAATAAATTCAAATGTTCATTTCATCCAGAACATCGTCAGATACACATATAGCCCTGATGTTTCACCAGATATTTGGATAACCTGTGGTCTAGTCAGGTTGACACATAAAAGTAATCATTGCATCTTTCTATTTTCAGTATGAAATTCTTCAGAAGAATTTGCACGACCTGTGCTTCTTGGGAAGATTACATTCTTAAAATCTTATCTGATTCAACAAGTAAAGTACAAGTTCATCATATCACCTATCACACCATATTGTCATTGCTCATTTTTCTTGGGTGCCACATAAGACTCTACACTCAAGTCCTGTGTTTGTATTGCATTGCCTGTTCTTACCTTTTTATTTGCTAATTTAAGGGTTATACTTTGGCACCTAGAAGGTGTTCAATAAATGTTTGTTTGATGCGAGAGATATTCAATTAATCTTTAACTTGAATCCCTACTAACATTAAAACAGTATAATTATTTTAGCTTGATTGCTTATGTAACATTTACACCTGGGCAATTATAGCTGAATATATATTCAACACTATTCAACATCCTGGTTTCATCAAATTCCTCTGGGGTTTATATACTAACCCTGCTCAATCTGTGATTCTGATATTTTATGCTGATTAAAGTGGTGTCTCCCTTGTTAGAATTCTTTCTTGCTCACCACCAGGAAAAAGGGCATTTAATTTAGTTGTTTCAAATTAGAATGTATCACAGAAAGGATAAGAACCTTTGTAATAAAAAATGTCCCAGATAGAAGAAGAAAATTTGTTTCCTTCATTGTGTCTTAGATAATGACTTCAGTATATTAAGCATCCAAAAAGCTACCTGGCAAAAAACTGGTTCTAGAAATTGTGAAGTGAGTGAACTTTGAGAAGTCAAAAAAGGTATTTTAGTCACAATTTTCTCATTTAGTAAGTAACAGTAATTGTCTCTACTTCATAAAAGTTTTTGAGACTATAGTTGAGTTATATATTTGAATTGAGTACGGAGTGGATATAAAATGAATCTCTTGTGAATTTCATATTTTCAAAACATTAGAATATATGGAAATGTGTTTGTACGTGCAAAATACTTGTTCTGTCCTACAGCTCCCAGTGACACACCCTTCACCTTCACTTTTCAACACCTTCTGTGTGCCTGACACAATGCTAAGTGTCTTTTACATGTAATTTTGTTTTGTTTTAATGAGTCATTGCTTTATTCAGTTGACAAGAAAAAAGTAATCTCATAAAGATTCAATAACTTACCCAAACTCACACTGGTGCAGAATCAGAGCCTAAACTCTTACCTAATACAAGGATTCGATGACCATAACCTTGTGCAATTTTAAAATGCCTAGAAAAGACTCTATGTCCATTAAAATTTAATTTCTTCCTCCTTGTGCAATTTTAAGATGCCTGGAAAGGAGTCTTTGTCCATTAAAATTAATTTCTCTCTTCCTTTGAATTCAACAGGATAAGAGTTCTTCTGTTCTATATCCTTTAAATTTGTGCCCACAAAGGTGTATGATATTTGGGGAACATGGACTGTGACAATTTAAGGACATTACCACCAGACATTGCTCCTGCTTCTCTGGGCTGATTCCCATCTCCCTTAACTCCTGCTCCCAAATACAGGTCAGGGTATTCATGCCCAGGGCAGAGCTACCACTGAGGAGGTCTTCCCTGGACAGACTTGAGGCTTACTTGAACTGCACTGAAGAATTGTTGATAGAGTGTTTATCTTTTCTTCTTCTTTGAAAAGAAGTAAGAAACATACAGCTGTCTTGATACACTCAAAAGGAAAGCATAGATTTTTTTGTATCTCCTTGGTGTATTCCTATCCCTGCCCTGTCCATTGCCCTATATGAATTGAATCACTGTGTGAACCTTCACTTCTTCATCCCAGCACCGGATGTTGTCCTTCTACCTGTATTTTACAACCCATTGTCTTCCTTCCTCTTCTCAGCTTTGGCTCCAGTCACCATCCTCCCACTCGAACAACAGTGCCTTTTTCTTTCTTCTTGTGGCTCTCATTCTTCCTTTATAACTTCAAGGATATCCCTTTTCTCTGCCCATAATATGGATAACAACAACTATTCTATGTGGCTGTGGCTTTTCTTTTAGTTAACATACTTCCTTTTTCCATTTGATGCAAAACACTTAAGAAGATATAGAATTTTTTGTTACTTCCCATACTCTATAATGTAAATTTTGTTTAAAGAAACCTGACAAAATGTTTGAGTTAAAAACTAATATTTAAAACTAAGGGATAAAAATCACTTTCATTGTTTTAAAATTGACACATCTTATATTCAAACTGGTATTTATAATTAACTGTTAAATTTGACCGCAAATTGAACAGGTTTGACAAAATCAAAATTTTCTCTGAAATGAGTAGATATCATCTTTTAATACTCTGAATAGTTGGACTATTTACAAATCAGATTTTTCTGTTCAAGTTTAATACATTGATTTTATAATAAATGTTTGTGAGAGAAATAAAATATCCTTGAATAAAATTTTTGACAATTGAAAAATTAGATACATGGGTATTCAATATTATACTTCCCTTTTCAGGTTTATTTATTTGTTTTTATTTGAAAGGCAGAGCAACAGAGACTGAAGGAAAGATAGACAAAGAGATACAGAGATCTACCATCCTCTTCTTCACTCTTCAAATGCCTGAAACAGTTAGAACTGTATCAGACTGAAGCCAGGAATTTAGAACTGTATCAGGCTGAAGCCGGAAATCTGGAACTCCATCTGGATCTCCCACATGTGTGAGAGGGACCTGAGTACTTGAGCTATCACCTGATTCCTTCCAGAAGCATTAGCAAGAAGTTGGACAGAGGCACCTGTGCTGTGGCATTTCTGGTAAAGCGGCCACCTGCAGTGCCGGCATCCCATATGGGTGCCAGTTCGAGTCCTGGCTGCTCCTCTTCCAATCCAACTCTTTTCTGTGACCTGGGGAAGCATTAGAAAATGGTCCCAAGTCTTTGGGCCCCTGTGCCCTTTTGTGACACCAAGAAGAAACTCCGAGCTCCTGGCTTCGATTGGCCCAGCTTAGGCCATTGTGGCCATTTGGGGAGTGAACCAGCAGGATAGAAGATCTCTCTCTGTCTCTCTCTGCCTCTCCCTCTCTGTTACCTTGCCTTTCAAATAAAAGTTTGACAGGAATCAGAGGCAGGTCTGGATCCCAGCCACTTGGACATAGAAAGTGGCTATCCCAAGCACCAGTTTAACTTGCTATTGCTACAATACCAGCCCCTAGGTTTGTTCTTTTTTTTTTTTAAGATTGTATTTATTTATTTGAGTGGTAGAGCTACAGACAGAGAGAGGGAGAAGCATTTGGTACAAAACAGTAGAGTGACAGTTTAGTTATTTTCAGCAAATATTCACTTCCTTTCCTTCACATTGGCAGCAAGGTGTACTTTACAACTTCATAACTGTTGACCATGGCCATGAGACTTGTGTTGGCCTATGGGATGCTGGCAGATTTGGTACAGGTACAAGCCTGCATCACAGCCTTACATGTGCTCCTGTGCCTGTGTTCTACTGCACCATCTGAACGTGGGCTGAGTAGCTGCTGCCGTTCAATCTGGACCCCAGTATGAACACATGTGGAGCAGACCCAAACCCAGTCCTGAACCTGGAGAGAAGCTCAGATGATCTGTTGTCTGAAGAAGAACTACCGAGTCAAGGTGTCTCTTTTAGTCCAACCAAATTCAGTAGGGCTGTGGGTTTCTGAATTTCATATGTATTGTAACTCCCAGAATTATCAAGAGCATCATATATCAATAGCTGACTAGTATACAGGCAATAAGTAAATACAGTATACAGACAATAAATAAAAAGTGAGATATCCCATAATTCATAAAATAAAATCATTTCTCCTCTGTGAATATCAGTCTATCTTGTATACCATGTTCAAAAGTAAATCTTAAACATTGCAAATTTAAGCTTTAATAATAACACCCTGCAACTAATCAATCACTTACTGTGTACCAGGCACTGAAATCAAAGATCTCATTTAATCTTCACCACCACCCTTTAAAGCTAGAAACTATCATCTCCATTTTATAGAATTGCTTACAAAAATGACTCGACCTACGCCTTCTCTCCCGCATCTGAAACTACCCTCTTCCTTCATGTTCTCACTGACTCTCTCTTTTCTTAAGTAGATTTATTTCTTTGCTTGGCTGTTTTTTTTTTTTTTTAATTTTTATTTATTTATTTGAGAGGTCAAGTGAGAAAGAGAGAGAGAGAGAGAGAGGCAAAGAGAAAGGTCTTCCATCTGCTAGTTCACACCTCAAATGGCCACAATGGCTGGAGCTGAGCTGATCCAAAGCCAGAAGCCAGGAGCTTCTTCTGGGTCTGCCATGTGGGTGTAGAGGCTCAAGCATTTGGGCCATCTTCCATGGCTTTCCCTTGGCCATAACAGAGAGCTGGATCAGAAGAGGAGCAGCCAGGACATGAACCAAGTACCCATATGGGATACCAACACCACAGGCAGAGGCTTAGCTCATTAAGCCACAGCGCTGCCCTGCCCCCCCTCCCCCCGGCCCAGGTTTGTTCTCAATTACCATGCACACAAATGCAGACATAACCATAAGCCCATTCATTTTATATTTTTACCCACTGTAACTCATTTGAAATTTACTAAGTTTACTGAGGAAAATTATTCTATTCATTATTTATTTTGGAAGAACTGAACACTATATTTTCTATAAGCAAAGATTAGCATTTTAAAGATATAATATTGTCAGTGCAACAAAGCATTTGATTCTGTTTTAAACTCAAGAAGTAGAAACACTTTATTTAACTAAATGTCACAATTTGCAAAGACTTTTAGTTTTTCTTTTCTTGTCTTTTTATTCCTCATTTGTGAATGCTTGCAGAATACATCCAAGTAAGTATATTTTTGGAAGTGTAATTATTGTCAGCAGATACAATACTTAATTTTATTGCTCTATATTTACATTAGAGATTAACATGTTTGCCTGAAAGCTTGGCAGATTAACATCTCTTTGTTTAGTTTTATGATTTTTGCTTTAAGCACTGGATAACTCTGTCATTGACCAAACTGAGTTAATGTCAATGATCTTATTTTTGGGACTATTTTATGACATTGAAATGTTGGAAAATATGAGTGCATATAAGTTAGGTTATAAAGATAGAAACTGAAGCTGGGTTATAAGAATTGTAGAGTGCATTTTATTCTTGAGACAGTTGGATGAAAATATTCAAGCCATTATTCCTTGTCTTATAAATTATTGTTATTTAGCAACTCTTTATTCCTTTCATAAGAAAATTGATCTATTTCAATTATTTTTGTTTAAAATTACACTGCACTTCATTATTCTTTTCCCAGGGAATGATGCACATTTCTAAGTGTTTAATTAACTCAGTTGTATAAGGGTTAACAGGCAGATATATATCCAGGTCATGGAAGGCACACAATTGTCAGACGGTTGCTAGGCAACAGATAGCAGGTTTGGCTGATGTTTCCAGGCAAAGCCTATAGTGTGAAGAGAAGAACAAATTATATCACACCTGCATTTTTGTTGTTATGTTTTTTTGAAAATAAATGTGTATTTGAAAAAAAAGCTTTGACATTTATTATGCACATCATCTTTCTTCTAAATGTCAGAAGTATCTCATTTGATAAATGATAAAGGACAATACATTAAAATGACAGATGACATTTTATTTCTTATGTGATCTTAGACATGGGTCTTTCACATAATTCCAATTTTGTATCTTGTCATCAAGCTATTTAATGTTCTAAATTCATTGTGATTGAAAAGAAGCTACAAATCAAAATTAATTGAAATATAATTAATTTAAAATTTACACATTTCAATGTTACTGAGGACTAGAAATGAAAATGACTTATCGTGCATGACTGGTCTGACACCAAAGTGTGCCATTAGTGATGGAAATGATGCTAAATGATTGCATTTCACGTGTTTAGGGGTAAACTCTTTCATTCTTTCAATTGATTTTAAAATATTGTTACATGAAATTAGATGAATTTTTAATTTTAATTATTTATAAAACTACAGCATTAATGTGAAAGTAAATATTGTGCATAGAATAATGTTCATGCCATTTTTATGAACTTAAAT
This sequence comes from Sylvilagus floridanus, assembly GCA_949820135.1. Taxonomy (NCBI): domain Eukaryota; kingdom Metazoa; phylum Chordata; class Mammalia; order Lagomorpha; family Leporidae; genus Sylvilagus; species Sylvilagus floridanus. The sequence continues at coordinate 109,634,418 of OX463241.1, forward strand.
TAAATTATTTTTCTCCCTCCTTTTGATAATTCTGGGTGGTTCACACATAGGAAACATTTGAGAATTTTGGTTTTGATCAAAGGTGGAGCAAAGCGTATCAATTCAAGAGGAGATAATCAGAGTTAACTATGAGATAGCTAGAACACAAAAACATCACTTGGGCCCTTTTTTTTAAACATATTACACTGTTTTAAAGAAGAAACTTTGGAGATCAATCTTTATTCCCCATTAGAGAAGTTGTGGCAAATATCCTTAAGAATTTTCTTTTTATTAGTTTTGTTTTTCATAGGGAGCATTTATTTCAATATTTAGCAAAACTTTGGCTTTATTTTTATATAATTGGGTGAATCTTTAACAAATCAACAATTTCCCAGTGAATATTCTGTACTTGGGAATAGACTTTAAAATGTAGAGGATACATATTCTTAAATTCAACATTTTTACAAAAGACAATCTTTTATAATTTCTTTCTGGAATTATGATTTTGGCATCTCTCCAATTTCTTCTATTAACTAATATAACCTAAAGAAAGTCAACTGAAACAAAAATATGTAAGGACAATAAGTTGGATGTGGTGTTTAGTGAAAATGATTTAACAAGACAACTAAAAATAATAAACATCTTTTTGTAATTGAAATCAAAGTTCCTCTTTACATAATCTAAGATGTGGATTCACCTCATGTAGGAAGGCACCTGCTGAGTTTGTGTAAATATAAAAAATTGAGACTCCAATTTTATCCCTTGGGAAAGACATCCAAATAATAATGCTTTATGTTCTCCATGATTTAAGTGAGGACCCCAGGCCCCACATTAATTTGTTATTGTTGACATAGTGTAAAAATAATGATAAAATTAAAATAGTTTATTATGAAGCGCTAAGTGATTTATTAATATGTCTAACACAAAGAGAATTTGTGTTTATACTTACTGTGTATTTTCTATATTGCAGCTTTTAAGATATATGACCTAGTTCAAGGGCACACTATCTGCCTAACACATTCTAAAATAACAAATATGCTCAAATAAATATTGGTACCAAATTTTAGAAATGTTTCAACATGTTATGAAATAAGCACATTTAGAAAATCACAGTTGTTAGAAATTGAGGACTAGATTGCTCAAAAGGTGATGTTGCTTTCAAAGTTATGTCTCTTAAAGCTATTATGTTCAATTTTCTTTTTCTTTTTTGACATCTAGAAACAAAGGCATGTCTGGATCAAAAGAATTTCTTTTAAAAGATAAGGGAGAAAAAAAACTTTAAAGGGTTAGTTAGAAACTCTGCTTTAATATGAATTTCTGAAAGAGTTTGGGTAATTAGTTGTGGTTAATCAGCTTTTTTTTAAAAGATTTATTTATTTATTTGAAACAGAGTTTTGGTGAGAGAGAGAGAGAGAGAGAGAGAAGGAAGGAAGGAAGGAAGGAAGGAAGGAAGGAAGGAAGGAAGGAAGGAAAGAAGGGCGGGAGGAAGGGAGGGAGAGAGGAAGGAAGGGAGAGAGGAAGGAAGGGAGTGAGGGAGAGATGCCAGCACTCTGGGTAAAGTAGTGGTAAAAGCACTAGTAGTAGTGGGTAAAGCAGCCTCCTGTAGTGCTGCCATAACTTATGGGTGCTGGTTCAAGTCCTGGCTGCTCCACTTCTGATCCAGCTCTCTACTAATGGCCTGGGAGAACAGCAGAAGATGGCCCAAGACCTTGGGCCCCTGCACCCACGTGGGAGACCTGGAAGAAGCTCCTGGCTCCTGCCTTTGGATTGGCACAGCTGTGGCCGTAGCAGCCAATTGGAGAGCGAACCAGGGATGGAAGACTCTCTCTCTTTCTTCCTCTCCTTTTCTCTCTCTCTAACTCTGACATTCAAATAAATAAGTAAATCTTAAAGAGAGAGAGAGAGAGAAGGAAAGGGAGAACTTCCTCTATTGGTTTACTCCCCTCATGATTGCAACAGCTAGTGCTGGGCCAGGTTGAAGCCAGGAGACAGGAGCTTCTTCTGGGTCTCCCATATGAGTGTAGGCGTCCAAGCACTTAGGCCATCCTCTGTTCCCTTCTCAGGCACATTAGCAGGGAGCCAGATGGTAAGTAGAGTAGCCAGGATTCTAACCAATGCCCGCTAGGGATGCTGGTCCAGCAGTCAGCAGCTTAATATGCTGTGCCACAGCGTTGGCTCCATTAATGGGCTTCTGTTGATGCATATTTAAAAAAATTATTGGCATATGGTAATTACACATTATTTATGGATACAATGCAATATTTTATACTTGTATACATTGTGCTATCAAATTAAAGTAATTAGCACATTTTATTGCTGTGAGAACATTCAAAATCCTCTCTTGTAAGAATTTGAAATGTATGTTGCATTATAAAGAGATTGGAATAAGTATATGGTAGGTGCTTGGCGTGAGAAGGGATGTGCAATGTGTGGCAGGCAGAAAAAATGGGTGTGGAGGCCCAGAATTGGAATGAGGTTTGTTGAGTTCTGGAAACTAAGAGAACAGTTGGTGCAGATGAAATATATTGACACAGCAGGAGAGTGTTGGAAGTTAATCTATATGCATAAGACTCAAAGCCATAGAGAGAAGATTAATAATGAATTTTCTCAAGAATACTATTGGAGGAGGGAGTAGTGTTGTGGTGACTGGAGTGACTGCATGAAAGCAAAGTGGAGAAAATTCTGAGGAGAGTCAAGATTGGAAATCAGAGTTAGGAGGCTGTTAAAATGAGCTGGGTATTAGAGACAGGGATTTAGAATAGACTGGTACATGAGGCAGGAGGAATGTAAATGGCCTAGATACATGAGAGTGCTCCAAAAAGATTGAACTGGAATTGAAAGACAAGTGTATTTTTTGCACCAATAAATAAATACACAATGCACCGAAATTCTTACCTTTTCCATAATCTTTTTGAAGAATACTTGCATTTAGCAAATAAGAACAAACATTTTGGTGATGGTTTGGTTGAGGAGAAGCAGTGAACAATGAGTTAAGAAATGTAGATATAATAATTTGTGGTATTTTGTTTCTGATTTTTATTTTTTAAATGTATTTATTACATTTTTAAATTTATTAATATAGAGAGGACAGATTTCATTAATCTCATAGATATGATTCCAAGAATACAATGATACTTTCCTCACTCCGTTCTTCCCTTCTCCTTTAGACTCTTTCCCAAGCCATTTATATGTTAAATTTGGCTTTAATTATGCAATGTATTTATTAATTTTATTTTTGGATTGACATGCAATATTTGTACAGGTTTATAAGATACATTGTGATATTTTTATTGATTTATAGATTGGGTAATGGTCAGATCAGTGCAAATTAGCACATCCATCACCTTAAACTTTCACCATTTCTCTGTGGTGAACCCCTTTAAAATCTTGTAACTTATTTAAGATGTACAATTTGAATGACTATATTCAACAAAATTCCTAGTGTGTCAGCGACACCAGAACTTACCCCCACACCATCTAACTGTAACTTTGTACCCATTGATCAGTGTCTCCTGATTCCTACTCCTCCCTGCTCTCCAGGTTCTGATCCTCCCTGTTCTCCATCATTCTGATCTCAACTTCTATGAGATCACTTTTTGAGATTTCACACAGAAATGAGAATGTGTGGTGTCTGTCTTTCTGTTTCTCACTTTTTTTTTTTATTTAACACAATGTCTACCATGTAGTTTCAAATGAGAAGTTTTCATACTTTTTAGGGGTGAATAGTATTCCTTAATTGTTTATCTGTTGATGTACACTTAGGTTGATTTCTTATCTTCACTATTGTGTGTAATGTTGCAATAAACATGGGAGTGTGCGTATCTCTTGGACATGCTGATTTCATTTGCTTCGGATAGTTTTCTGAATGTAACCCTCATCAAGAAATGTATTTTAGGTCATCATATACACACATGTATTTATAAACATCACTTCTCATATTTCTGCTTCTGCAATCAAGTAAAGGATAAGGTTATAAGCTAACATAAAGAATCATAGATAAGTCTATTTTTGGAGGTGAAACAGGGGGATAAAGAATTTGATTTTGGATGAAATTAATTTTAGGTGTCTTAATGTGGACCTGAGCTCAGAAGAATTATCTGGGGTGATCAAGACACATAAAATTTACAGTTTATGGGATGGGTGAGATCATCTGAAAGGAGATGACACAGTGAAAAATAAATGAGTTTTGCTCTGGGGCCCTGTGCAATTCCCATACAAAATAGTTAACTTGAGGGGGAAGAGCTGGGAAAGGAGCTGTATGGAGTGGCTGGATGAGTATATATTGATGAGTAATAAACTATACCAAATATAACTATAAAATAAAGTAACATAATAATAATAATTATAATAAATTCCTTCATAGATACATGTTTATCAATGGTGACCTCAGTGAGAGGTGATCTCGAGGTGGAGTGTTGTGTGTGGTAAATGTATGACTGAAATTATCTTTGATCTTTAGGTAAAATTCACAAGCTTACATGTTTTAAGAGAATGTTTTCAAATTGGATAGTTAAAGGCATAGCCAAAATTAAAGCACCCACTGAGCCTAAGGCTGGTGCTCTGTCAAAATGCAAAGACTTATTATATTCATCACTATAAGGATATAGACTAAGAAAAACCATATCAAAACAAAGATATCAGGCAAGTAAAGAATCTTCTATTTGAACAAAAAGAGTTAGCTGGGGTTGGTGGTGAGGAAGGTTGTAGGCATGTTGAGTGTAGAGTGAGGAGAGGGGAAGCTGTTTTTGTGCAACCTAGAGGTACATTATTCACCCTTGCTGTGCTCTCCAGGCTTTAGGGCCTTCTTTGGAGGAAATGACAAATATGTAAAATAAAATACAAAAATAATTACACAAGTTGATGCTTTTCTCAGTGGCCTTGGATCTGGTCCCTGAAGTTCAGGAATATAAGGAGACTGTTCCCTGTGTGAAGGGACAGATTTCTAGGTTGGATGAGATTCAAGAGACAACAACAGGTAAGGTATGAAGATCATCACATTTAGAAAGGGTCTTATGAAATTTGTAAAGATAAGGAGAAGCTGACCAGAACTTGGCGGGGGGTGGGGGGGGTTCCTTTGGCATTAAGGGAATATCTCTTTTATTAAATTATGGGGATATCTTATTCATTGTAAAGGGTGGAAATGTGCAAAATAGAGAAGTCACTTCAAATAAGCACATGGATGTAGCAGTGCAAAACTGAAATGACTGTTTTTTAAAGGCTTCTGTAGTCTGTGAAATATATAGAGATATGTGGGTAACAAGATTATCTCTTGTGTAAGAGAGAAATTGATGGAGATGAGAAATGGCCAACACGTGAAATAAGAAAAACCTAGGGAGATTTTTTGGCAGCATTGAGGACCCTTGTTCACTTTTTAATGATTTTGATCCCTTTAGATGTATGAATTTTTCTTATTATCTCCACAGTTTGCACAGGAGAGACAGCTAGTTGGACATATCCTGGTTAATGGTTTCACTAGATGTCTAATTAAAGGACAATGAGAGAAATTATGTTCCATATATTAGCAAAAGAATGATTAAACTAAGAGACCACAGATTCTACTTGGTAGACTGGAATAACACACATCGAATTCAAAGTGAAAACAGATCTGAATTTTTAAATTGTTGAATTTATCTTAAGCTAGAATTTTCTTTCTCAAGTTGGAAAATAAAACCTCTCTAATTGAACATGATCTGCTACCTTTCATAGTCTCTCTGGAGAAAACATTCCATCAAATGCAAGTTCAAAATTTTTCTCATGAGTATTTCTCCTCCACTCAAGGGATCTCACCTACCTTTCTTCTTTCCCAGATGGTTTCTCAGGAGGAGTTGAACACCAGTTGGGTAGAAGATATTGAGATGAGAAGAAAGCAGTGCCACCCTAACATGCATATACTACTTTGGTGAAGGGAAGAAACATGTAAGTCTGCTTTTTATGTTTCTCCTCTGTCTCTTTTTCTCCTTGGCTACTTCTCTAAGTAGCTGAAAATGCTTATTCCAGTATTTAGTCTAAACAGAAGCTACTATTACCATATCATATCACGTTATTTCCCTATGAATAATAGTATGAACGTGGGAGCTCAATATATAGTACATGAAAGTTGAGAGGTTGATGGATTATTGTGCCTGATGAGATAGGAGAACAGACTCAATAGAAGTGGATCAGGACAAAGATTGAAGGCTAGGAAGATGAGGTCAGGAAGGATGATGTTTGAAGTTAGTATTCCAAGCTAGGGAAGTTTGGTAGATGACAGTGTGCAGAATATGCTGAAATGAGTAGTTAGATGAGATATAAAATGAAGAACTTGGAAACAATAAAGTAGTAGTGTAAGAAACTTGTATGTTTTGAATTATGAACACTAACTTGGAATCATCTAAAACAAGCACAAGTGTTGCAGTAAAGATAAAGTCCAGGGGGCCAGCGCCATGCTCACTTGGTTAATCCTCCACCTGCAGTGTTGCCATCACATATGGGCACCAGGTTCTAGTCCCAGTTGCTCCTCTTCCACTCCAGCTCTCTGCTGTGGCCCAGGAAGGCGGTGGAGGATGGCCCAAGTGCTTGGGCTCCTGCACCTGCATGGCAGACCAGGAAGAAGCACCTGGCTCCTGGCTTCGGATGGGTGCAGTGCCGGCTATGGCGGCCATTTGGGGAGTGAACCAATGGAACGAAAACCTTTCTCTCTGTCTCTCTCTCTCATTGTCTATAACTCTATCAAATAAAAAAAATATATAAAACAAAGATTAAGTCCAGGACCAAAGCTTTCAGTTAATGAGGTTAACTAGTACTTTAGAATACAGTGCCAAATGGATTTTTTTTTTTCTCTTTTGAATCACTTTCTTTTTTTTTTTTAATTTTTTTATAACGCTTTTATTTAAAGAATATAAATTTCCAAAATACAGCTTATAGATTACAATGGCTTCCCCCCCATAACTTCCCTCCCACCCGCAACCCTCCCCTTTCCCACTCCCTCTCCCCTTGCTTCACATCAAGATTCATTTTCAATTCTCTTTATATACAGAAGATCAGTTTACTATATATTAAGTAAAGATTTCAACAGTTTGCCCTCACATAGCAACACAAAGTGAAAAATACTGTTGGAGTACCAGTAATAGTATTAATTCACAATGTATAGCACATTAAGGACAGAGATCCTACATGATATATTTTTTTAAAAAATTGATTAATTTTCTAGGCAATTTCCAATTTAACACCAAGATTTTTTTTTCATTTTTAATTATCTATATACAGAAGATTGATTCAGTATATACTAAGTAAAGATTTCATTAGTTTGCACCCACACAGAAACACAACGTGTAAAATACTGTTTCAGTGCTAGTTATAGAATTACTTCACATTGGACAACACATTAAGGACAGATCCCACATGAGACGTAAGTACACAGTGACTCCTGAAGTTGATTTAACAATTTGACACTCTTGTTTATGGTGTCAGTAATCTCCCTAGGCTCTAGTCATGAGTTGCTGCGCCAATCCAAAGAAGGCATTACTTCCAGGTCTCCCATGTGGGTGCAGGGGCCTAAGGACTTTAGCCATCTTCTACTAGCTTCCGAGGCCATAACAGAGAGCTGGTTTGGTAGTGGATCAGCCGGGACTCAAACCAGCTCCCATGTGGGATGCCAGCACTCCAGGTGACAGCTTTATCCACTATGCTACAGTGCCTGCCCCAAATCACAGAGCTCACATTCTTGGACTTGTTGAAGACATTCTAGTGTCTGATGTTTTTGGCACCCACTGTTACTGTTGCATGCAGTAAATATTTTGTTTATTTCTAGATACACGAGGAGTGGGGGAAGTCTCTGATGAGTAATTGTGAAAAAGTTTTCAAGATGCTCTTTGTTTCTGGTACCACAGTGAAATTTGGGTTCATCTGGGTTACTGCCGTAGCCCTGTCTGCTCTTTGTTGACATTTTACATCACAAATTATGACAGAAATTTGTGAATAGCAATCATTGTCATTGTTTTCTTGTGTTTTGATAAAAAAGACATGTTTACCTATCCCTGGGCAAGTGAACATTGCTAGAACTGGTTTCCAGGTATCTCACTCTGCCGACTTACATGTGGAAGGAAAGCAGTTAAGAGCTATAAGAGGCTAAGACAGAAACACAGGCAATGCTTGTCTTCCACTCACATGGCAAAGGCTTTGACGCTTACTGGTTAGTTGTGGCGAACTAGTTAAGCGCTTGACTTAATTTACTAGTTGCTTCAATCACTGTGGAGCATTTGATGGATAATTTTTCAAATTTCCAAGGCTTCATTTGTGAGTAGATTTCACCCAATATAAATGAAAGATCTCTGTGAGTGAGATCCCAGTGGAAAGAATGGGGCCATCAAAGAAGGAGGTACCTTTCTCTGAAGGGAGGAGAGAACTTCCAATTTAGCTATGACCTTGTCTAAATAAGATCAGAGTTGGTGAACTCAAGAAGCTTCCATAACCTTGGCAGCTCATGACAAGAGCCTCGGGTGATTTCTGACGCCATAAACAAGAGTGTCAAGTGTTAAATCAACAACAGGAGTCACTGTGCACTTGCTCCCCATGTAGGGACCTCTGTCCTTAGTGTGTTCTACTATGAGAATTTACTGTAAAACTAGTCTTCAAACAGTACTTTATACTTCATATGTCTGTGTGGGTGCAAATTGTTGAAATCTTTACTTAGTATAGAGTTGATCCTCTGTATATAAAGATAATTAAAAATGAATCTTAATGAAGAATGGGTTAGGAGAGGAAGTAGGAGGTAGGATGTTCTGGAGGTGAGAGAACGGGTATGGAGGAAGAACTGCTATAATCCAAAAGTTGTACTTATGAAATTTATATTTATTAAATAAAAGCTTTCTATATAAAAAGAATTTAGTAAAGAGAAGATAAAAAAATTATCCAGGATAGTGCTTCTCAAATTAAGGCAACAAGTTCTGATTCAGTAGGTCTGAGGTAAAGCCTGAGATTCTGCGTTTCTGAAAGTGCTCAGGGAATAGTGAAACTGTTGATGCTGGCTCCATGCTCTGAGAGTAATGGTCTAAGTCATGTCAATCAAAGTGTACTCCACAGACCAGGGCGAGGCAGTAAACCGTTCGTTACTGATCTACCATGAGTTAAGAACATAATTTGAAAGTAAGCATTTAGATAATTTTGTAGCCCTTTGATGGAGTTATTTTATGCTCGATCAATTTAATTAACAATTGAGGCTTGTAAAAAATAAAAAATAAAATAAAATGCATTTACATGTAATTCTGATATCTTCAATTTCTTTCTTATGAAGAATTCTATAAATGACACTGAAATAGAGTTCCATATTACATAAAGTAGTATCTTAAAATATATAAATCAAACTGTTCTGATGAAGTCACAGAGTTATCATATGATTTCTTTATTTACAATCATTGGAATTTATGCTATTCTCAGTAATTATACCTTATTGCATGGCTTAATTTTCTTTAATGCTAAAGGTGTTACCTAATTACACTATAATTAAATGCAATTTATCAACTAGAAATAAAGACAAAACCAGTAATCAGAGACTCTTGCTCCATTCATAGATATTCAGTGAAGGTGTATCATGTAATTAGTTTACCAATGTTTACTCTAGAACAAGTAGAATGAAATTGTCATCATTTTTCCTTTCATCATCTGACAACACACTTGGAATTCATTCGCATAGCTTTACAATGGAAGTCATTACCCTCATCACAGATCCACTGTTGTATAAGCAGCATGTGAAAACATGAAGTTTATGAGAATGGTAAAGACAAGAAGATGGATTTATTGGTGAATGAATCAGTTAAAAGTGTCTATTCTTTTTAGTCAGAGTTACACATGTTAACATGGAATAAAGTTTAGTCAAATCCCCCAAAAGACAGATGATATTGACTCCTACACATAACAAAGTGTAATCAAGTACCAGAACATAACTTACAAGGAGATGGCAAGAAAATCATGTTGGAAGCTTGTTCCTGCACCCATTCAAAGCAATAAAGGGATTAAGTTGAAGAGGCTAGGCAATGGGGGACAGATATCTTCATAACTAATGTGCTTCATGTTTCTTCCCTTTGCCAAAGGAGTAGTGTATGTGTAAGTATTAGGGTGGCATTGCTTTCTTCTCATATTAAGTGTGCTATGGGCACTGCATAAAAACTACATGGAGAGCGAGGTAGCTGTACCTGTGGTTAGAACACTGAAGCTGAGGCAGGAACTGACTGCCAAGCGAAGTGACAAGAAGGATCCATTGGGAAGTAACTGCATGTACACCAACTATTGTAAAAGGGATGACAATAACTGGTGTGTGTCCATCCTTGCTCCTTCAACACAATTGTTACAATAATCTGGACCATAGATGTTTCACATAAGTGAACAACTTCCTGATTAGTGACTAGCTAAATGACTTCAGTACAGGATAGAGAACCATCTTTTCCTAAATTTCTATCTCTTAATGTCAATACTTTCTCCAGGCTTGATTTTTTATTTAAGATTTATTTATTTGAAAAACAGAGAGAGAGAGAGAGAGAGAGAGAGAGAGAGAGAGCTTTCATCCAGTGTTTCACTCTTCTGATGGCCACAACAGACAGGTATGGGAGCTTCTTCTGAGTCTCCCATGTGGGAGTAGGGGCCCAAGCACTTAGGCCATCTTCTGATGCTTTCCCAGGTACACTAGAAGGGGGCTGGATTGGAAGTGGAGCTTCAGGGACTCAAACTGGTGTTCACATGGGATGCCGGCACTGCAGGTGGAGGCTTAACCTTTTAGGCCATAGTACCAGGTCCCCTTGATTTTTTTTCTTAATTAAAAAATTATTTGTTTTTATTTTATTTGAGAAGAGAGAGAGAGAAAGAAAGAGAAAGAGAGAGAGATGGAGAAATTCATCCAGTTGCAGACTTAGTCTCCAAATGCTTGGATATCTAGGACTGGGTAGTGCCAAAACAAAGAGCCCAGAATACCATCTGGGTCACCCACATGGGTGGTAGGGACTCAAGTACTTGAGCCATTACCTCTTGCTTCTCAGTGTGTACTTTTCGGGAAGCTAGAATAGAATTGGAGTAAGAGAGACTTGAATCAGGCACTCTGATATGGGATGTGGGTGTTTCAAACAACACCTTAACCACTTTTAAGTCACATATTCATCTCTTCATTTTTTAAAAAAAGATTTGTTTATTTATTTGAAAGAGTTACACACAGAGAGAGGAGAGGCAGAGAGAGAGAGAAAGAGAGAGAGAGAGAGAGAAAGTCTTCCATCCACTGGTTCAATACCCAATAGGCCACAACGTCTGGAGCTGTACCGATCCAAAGCCAGGAGCCAGGAGCTTCTTCCAGGTCTCCCATGTGGGTGCAGGGGCCCAAGAACTTTGGCCATCTTCTGCTTTCCCTGGCAACAGCAGAGAGCTGGATCAGAAGTGGAGCAGCCGGGACTTGAACCGGCGCCCATAAGGGATGCCAGCACTGCAGGTCATGGCTGTACCCATTATGCCACAACACCAGCTCCTCACCTGTTCATTCTTAATTTTTCTTTGGAATATTCCCTCTTAATATCCCAGTGATTAAAATGATGCATTGACAAAACCACAATGAGGTTTCCCCTCCCCTGGTTAGAATGGCTCACATACAGAAATCTTCCAACAACAGATGCTAGCAAGGATGTGGGTAAAAGGGAAACTAACCCACTGTTGGTGGGAATGCAAAATTGCTAAAGCCACTAGGGGGGTCAGTCTGGAGATTCCTCAGAAACCTGAATAGACCCTACCATTCAACCCAGCCATCCCACTCCTTGGAATTTACCCAAAGGAAATTAAATTGGCAAAAAAAAAGGTGTCTGCACCTTAATGTTTATTGCAGCTCAATTCACAATAGCTAAGACCTGGAATCAACTTAAATGCCCATCAACAGTAGACTGGATAAAGAAATGATGGGACATGTACTCTAGAGAATACTATACAACAGTCAAAAACAATGAAATCTGGTCATTTGCAACAAAATGGAGGAAACTGGAAAACATCATTCTGAGTGAAAGAAGCCAGTACCAAAGGGACAAATATCATATGTACTCTCTGATCAGTGACAACTAACTGAGCACCAAAAAGAAAACCTGTTGAAGTGAAATGGACACTATGAGAAAGGGTGACTTGATCAGCCCTTGCCCTGACTGTTGATGAACAACTTAATACTTTATCCCTTTTAGTATTTTTTTGTTCTAGTTAATACTATTGGTTGAACTCTGTAATTAATACACAGTTATTCTTAAGTGTTGAAACTTAACTGAAAAGTGATCCCTGTTAAATATAAGAGTGGGAATAAGAGAGGTAGGAAATATACAATCTGGGAAATGCTCAATCAGACTTGCCCCAAATGGTAGAGTTAGAAACATGCCAGGAGATTCCAATACAATCCCATCAAGGTGGCATGTACCAATGCCATCTCACTCGTCCAAGTGATCAATTTCAGTTCACAATTGATCATAATGATAGGACAAAGAGTCAAAGGGATCACATAAACAAGACTAGTGTCTCCAAATACTAACTGATAGAATAAAAAAGGGAGAGAACGACCCACCATGGGAAGTGGGAGACACAGCAGACTCACAGAATGGCAGATGTCCTAAAGAGCACTCTGGCCTCAGAATCAGCCCTTAAGGCATTTGTATCTGGCTGAAGAGCCCATGAGAGTATTTTAGGCATGGAAAGCCAAGACACTGTGGCCAAAAAAAAAAATGACCTAAATGAAAGATCTCTGTGAGTGAGATCCCAGTGGAAAGAATGGGTCATCAAAGAAGGAGGTACCTTTCTCTGAAGGGAGGAGAGAACTTCCACTTTGACTACTACCTTGTCTAATTAAGATTGGAGTTAGCAAACTCAAAAGGCCTCCATAGCCTTGGAAACTCATGACAAGAGCCTAGGGTGATTACTGATGCCATTAACAAGAGTGTCAATTTGTTAAGTCAACAATAGGAGTCTCTGTACACTTACTCCTCATGTAGGATCTCTGTCCTTAATATGCTGTACATTGTGATTTAATGCTATACTAGTACTCAAACAGTGTTTTACACTTTGTGTTTCTGTGTGGGTGCTAATTGTTGAAACCTTTACTTAATATATGCTAAATTGATCTTCTGTATATAAAGATAATTGAAAATTAATCTTGATATGAATGGAAAGGGAGAGGGTGCGGGAGAGGGTAGGGTTGCGGGTGAGAGGGAAGTTATGGGGGTGCAAAGCCATTGTAATCCATAAGCTGTACTTTGGAAATTTATATTCATTGAATAAAAGTTAAAAATAAAATCATGCTTTGATATTAGACACACATGAAACATATATACAGGTATATATTTATTCACATACACTAATGTTTTTATTTCTTGATTTACCAAGGGGTTATGTCCTCATAAACCAATAATATATTGAAATGTCGTAAGTCAAAAATGGTCTTAACCTACACTGAACACTTAACTACTAAGCATCATAGCTTAGCAACACAGTGCATTGTGGAGTATCAGCCATTTTTCCTCACTATCATGTCATTGCCTCTCGGTAGCACTTCAAGGGGTAAGTTCCATTTTGCTAACCTGGAAAAATATCAAAATTCAAAGTATAACCTCTAGTGAATGCTTACCACCTTTGTACCACTGTCAAGTTGAAAAGTCCTAAGTAAAATAATCATAAATGGAGGACTGCTTGAAAACACATGGCACACGTAACTCTTTCTATGGAGACTTACACAGTCACCGAGACTTAGAAGTTCTACCAGCGGCTGTCTGCAAGCTGCAGAAACCTGGTGGTTTAATTCCATCCAAGTCCAAAGACCTGAAAAACCAGGGGGGAGCAAATGGTGTAAATTCTAGTCTGAGAGTACGGAAAGATTACATGAGCTGTTCAACCAAAGAAGGAAGGCAGAATAAAACAAATTTCTTTTCACACACAAACCCAGTAATAATGTTTATATGAGCATCCCTTGCCCTGAAGTTGACACATAAAATTCATGGGCACAGCCATCCAGTCTCTAAAGACTACTGTTCTATCTCAAGGACTGTTGTCACCCACTGTGTGCTAGGCCTTGTCTTAACTGCATCCCTCATTCCCCAATTAATCTCTCCTGTGATCCTATAAGAATGGTATTATTATCCCTAGTACAAAATAGGAAATTATAGTTCAGAGGAGTTGTAGACCTTACTAAAATTTAAAATTTGCCTGAATAGTAGAAAGTAGAAACACATGTCTCACTCCAGTTTCAATGATCCCTTGATCTTTGCATTATACCATGATAACTAGGATTACTCAATATTACTTCATATTGTAGCCTAGAAGTTATAGTGGTATATGTATTTAATATTTAACACATGGAACACAGATATATATGTAACAGATATATAAAACCCTCAATATTTTCACAATTGGAAAAATAAATAATTTATCTAAGTTCTATTCTACCACATGGTATTTGGCATAAAATTCATCTAATACCAGATAGACAGCTTAATTAAGTCTTTTAAGCCTTTAATTCCCATTTAGTTTTGATTTTTAGTTTTACTAAAAGAAAATACTCTTCCCAAATTTTCCATGTACTAAAATATTTCAAAATTTTATATAGGTGGGCACTGCTTCTTAACTCATGAAGTATAAATTATTATTTGCTACTTATTCATATTTTTTGGTAACTTTGAGGAGAACTTTCAGTTGCAAATAAACTAAAATGGCTTTTGGAAATAAAGCAGACCATATGTCTTTGTCCTGGTTAGGTACTCAGGGCAGGAAGATTAACATTTTGTCTCTACGATTATCAGATTTCTTTTTCCCAAAAGGGACAAGAATTAATGGATCCTCACTCTGATATTCAAAACCACAGATAAATAAGTATTTGTTGAATTTCAGGACTGAGTAATCTATGGAGCTTTCAATTTCCTATACTTCTATAGGTAAAGATAATTTTTTCTTAGCTTAAATAAATACTAGACATACACAATATAAATTGTAATAGACCAACATATGTACATATGATATCATCAATTGTTATTTTTAAAGAAAATCTGCTAATTTTTAAGAGGCAGAAGGGCAGAGAGAGATAGAGAGACAGAGACATACAAAGAGAGAACAGTCAAAGCCAGGATATAGGAACTCAACCTTATCTCCCACATGGGTTACCGGAGCCCAAAAGCTGGAGTCATCATTGCTTCCTCCCAGGGTCTACAAAGGCAGGCAATTGGAGTCAGCAGCCAGAGTAGGATATTGAACTCTGTGAGCATCTTAGTAGCTAGGCCAAATGCCTGCTCCCTTCATTATTATGTGTAGTCTGCAATATTCTGCTGCCTAAATGACACATCCATCAAAACTGGTCTATTATGAATGTTCATGGAATAAATCCAAAGTAATATCTAGATAACCCTGAGATACATACTATATCATATTAGCCTAATATCTATATTGTCCATCCTCATCCTGTAAAATATAAACTTCCTTAATATATCATCATTTGGCTTTTGAAAATATTTTTCTTTATTTCCATTTTTGTTAACATTTTCCATAATTACTATTTCATTGCTTGACATCAACCAGAAGTAATGTAAAATTTTAAAAAAGGCCTAGTGTTTTTATTGTTATCAGTATGGATGTATATTATATATAATTTAACTCATTTTCATCGATCTATATCTTCTCCCCCTCCTTTTTGCTGTTACTAAAGAATCTAAAGAATATTATATTCTTTTATCTTAATTTTATAATTCTTATTTCCCCAATTTTTCATATTCAGAGCAGTAGTGCCAGAAGCCAGATGAAAATATGAGATTCTGGGTTAGGACTACAAGTGTTACATCAAAAATCATTGAAGAATTACACTTCCATGTAAATATTCCCAGGACTTAAGTGAATGTAGAACTTTCACTATAGAGAGAAGGTAATTTCCCTAAAGTTGTTTAAAACTGGTTGCTTATTTTCCTTCACAGATTATTGTGTTTATATTTAAGAATATTGTACTGTCTAGATTCATATTTTTGTATTAGCAGTTTTCCTACAGAAAATGCGGAGGAATTCAGCATTCCATTCTTCTTTTAGAATTTTGAAATAGTGTACAACAGAAACTTAAACTAATCGAATCAGCACTGTCTGAGAGAGGAAAGTTGTGAGGCAGTTGGGTGGAAGTATATGGGTAAAAATTTATTTCCCTTTATCTTTGTAAATGACGGGTGTAGGTGTAGGGTCTTCTTCCTTTTCTTCTTGCATCTAGGACAGTTAGGAGACCCTGCCCTCGAGAGAGCAAGGCCACAAACAGGAGGAGACCAGTACGTGAAAGGAACACCAAGCCATTGCTTTCTCTCTCTTTAGTTTTTGCTGATTGTCCCATTTGTTGTAGGAGTTTACATTTGTTTATTTTTTGCAACACTTAAAGCCAACATAATTGGTTGAAGGAGGCATTAGAAGTTGCTTTTATACCTCATGGATTCTTGATGTACAAATTAAAGCCAAGGTTAAAATAACCCAGGGTAATCATCGTATCATCTAAAGTTTTCTATACAAGGTAGGAATATCTTCAGAGGCAGTTTTGCCTACAGGAAAAACACAGGTTGTTTAAATTGCTGGTTCAACCCTTTTGTAAACTATTTACAAAATGAGAACTCTGATTTTATTTCTTATATCTTTTACACCAAATAAAATGAAAGAGTGAATGTCATTTTATGGAGTATGTTCCATGAAACAGGAGCCTTACTCTCCGTTCTGTTTCTAGGATCAGAGGAGAAAAACAAAATCTACACAAGCTCATTTCTAAATTTGTGTTCAGGCACACACTTATCCCAGCTACCTTTTGTCTGTTTTCATGTTACTAAGTGTGTTTTACTAAAGACCTTCCGCTTTGAGCTCTTTTTCTTTTTTAAAGATTTATTTAGGGGCCAGTGTGGTGGCATAGTGGGTAAAGCCACAATCTGCAGTGCTGGCATCTCATATAGGTGCCAGTTCAAATCCTGGCTGCTCCACTTCTGATCCAGCTCTCTGCTGTGGTCTGGGAAAGCAGTGGAAGATGGCTCAAGTCCTTGGGCCCCTGTACCCACGTGGGAGACCCAGATGAAGCTCCTGGCTTTGGATCAGTGCAGCTCTGGCCATTGCAGCCATCTGGGGAGAGAATCAGCAAATGGAAGACCCCTCTCCCCCACCCCACCCCTGCCTCTGCCTCTCTGTAACTCTGCCTTCAAATAGATGAATAAATCTTAAAGAAAGTCTTTTTAAAAAAGATTTATTTTTTATTTGAAAGGAAGAGATAGAGAGAGAGAGAAAGAGAATACCTTACATCCATTGATTCACTTCCCAAATGGCTGCAGCAGATGGGATTGGGCAAGGCTGAAGCCAGAAACTTCATCCAGGTCTCCCGCCTGGGTGCAGGGGCCCAGGGACTTGGGCCACCTTCTGCTGATTTCTTAGGCATAGTAGCAGCAGAGAGTAGGATCAGAAGTGGAGCATATGGGACTAAAACTGGTGCCCTTCCAGGATGCTGCAACTGCAGGCATAGGCTTAGCCTTCTATGCCACAAAGTCTGCTCCTCTTTTTCTTTTCTAAAAATTATAAATATACATATATAGTTATATATTTATGTTGTTACAAGATGATGTTTTTATATACCCATACAGAGAAGCTCCAAAAATTTGTAGACTATGGAATTGAACAATAAAAATAAAAAACAAATTTTAATTCTCAACATATGCCCCATCAATTTCGATACACTTTTATAAGCGATGATGCCATTTAGTACATCCATAAAGATGAGGGGCCTGAGAATTCAACCATGTCAATGCTTTTTTTTTTTCGTTACAATATTAAGTGAAGAAAAATGGGAGTCCTTTAGAGATTTTTTTTAAAAATTAGGAAACAAAAAGAAGACAGAAGGAGCCATATCAGGACTGTAATGTGAATATTTATTGATTTCCCATTGAAACTCTTGTAAAATTGCCATTGTTTGTTGAGAGAAATAAGCAGAAGCATGGGCAAAGTGGATTTCTTAGGAATATTCCCTAGGTATTTTTCTGCTACAGATTTGACCACTTTCTCAAAACAGTTACTGTTCTTTGGTTCTTCACAAAGGCCACAAGCAAAATGCCTTCGGGATCCTAAAAATACAAACCTGTCATGAACTTTGCTCAGGATTGGTCCCTTTTGTTTAAGCTGGACTACTTCAACTTTTTTGTTTCCAATTGCTTGGACTGTGCTTTGTCCTGAAAGGACTGTACTGGTAAAGCTCTGTTTCATCTCCACTTGCAGTTTTGCAGAAAGCAAATGTCTTAATTCCATTTTCCATGAACTTTTAAAGACAGGTCTAGGCAAAAGTGCTTTTTTCTTTTTTAACTATTTACCTACTACCTCTTTTAGATAAAATTAATTGTAATTAGAAGAGTGCTGGATGATTATGACCTTTGAGAGTAGATGAATCTTACTACTTTTAGGTCCTACATCATTTGTTGCTATATTCTTGAGGACACTTCAGAGACTATATACATGAAATTGAGAAAACCAGAAATGCAAGCTAAATCTGTTCTTTTTCAGAAAGGAGGAATGTGTAGGTATATGAACAGTGGTTATTTGAATCATTGAATCTTTTATTTTTCAAAGCATACTAGAGTATCATCTCAATTTATAGGAGTTCTATTATGATATATCACCATGTCTGTGTTTGCTTTGAAAATACCTTGTGACTTTTAGAATTTTTGGTTTTGATCTGGAATGCATAATATTTTATATAATTTCTATATATTTTATATAATTTTAATAATATACATAATATATTAACTTACAAATTAGTAATCATATTTTTCTTATCTTTATCTCTTTAGTATTTGTTACATTTGACAATATTTAATTCAAAAATATTCTCTTTTGAACTAATTTTGGTTATATTTCTATTTTTTTCAAAAAATAGTTACATTGTTAGATTTATTTGTGCACTCTGTGACCTTATTATTCTATATTATCTTTCTGGGAAAACTTACACAGTACAATCACTCCACGATGGCTACCCAACACTAATAACTACTCTATTTGTATAGCATCACGAGAGCTGCTTTCAAAACTATATACATACAGATAGTTCCCATTCTAATAATGGTTTGGCTTACAATTTTTCAAGTTTATAATGGTACAAAATAAATATCCATTCACTGGAAACCATGTTTTGCATTTTGGTCTCTAAATCAGCCACACAATCGTGAGGATAAACAACCAATACTCTACAGATTTTTATGTTGTTAAGCTATGAGATCCTGCAAAGCAGGTGTATGAAACTCATGATATTGTCGATATGTCATGGATTTAACAGTTGCAACCTCATTGTACGTCAAAGAATATATCTGTCTTTCTGAAGATAATTATTATTGCAACCACAGAAGAGCACATCTGGTTTTTTTTTTTAAGATTTTTTATTTATTTATTTGAGAATTACAGTTACAGATAGTGAGAGAGAGAGACAGAGAGAAAGGTCTTCCTTCCGCTGGTTCATTCCCTAGATGGCTGCAACGTTTGGAGCTGTGCCGATCTGAAGCCAGGAGCTTCTTCCTGGTCTCCCATGTGGGTACAGGGGCCCAAGCACTTGGGCTGTCTAGTACTGATATCCCAGGCCACAGCAAAGAGCTGGATTGGAAGAGGAGCAGCTGGAACTAGAACCAGTGCCCGTATGGGATACTGGCGCCGCAGGTGGAGGATTAACCTACTGTGCCATAGCACCAGCCCTGAGCACATGTGTTTTGAGTCCTCATGACAATCTTGCTTATGAGCATGGGTTCAAAGCAAAACCCACAGCTGAAAGAGGGGAACTTATTTTCCCTGGAGTCACATGTACAAAGTTTCTTCTGCTCCAGGCCCCAACAAAATCAATCAAATGTGAGGAGCAGAATGTCTATTTTGCCACTTAGTAATTATCTGCCACTTCGAGAACCTTCCTTATAGGGAAGGAGTGTTGTGTGTGGGGCGGAGGGAGATGGAGAGAGAGAGAGAGAGACGGATAGAAAGAAACTGTTCTACTAGATATGCTTACTTCAATGCCCTGGGAGTATGTGAAAGTTACCATGTCACAAAACAAGCTCATTTACAACTTTTCTATTCAAAACTCCTCTGTACTTACCTTCTCTGAAATAAACAGCAACGACTGCATCCAACAATAATCCCTAATACTGCTGTGTTTGTCAGTTAACAGAAGTACTCCTAAGTCATTTCCCCAGCTAATAAATTCATGATTTTCTCAGTTTCCCACTCTTTCTTTTCTTTTAGCATTTAAGCTTTTAAAAAAGTTTCAAAACTATCAGAGCTTTATTAAAATTTAATTTCTCACAAAATCATTGATTTTGTACTAAAAATTTGTCTTGAATGTCATCTTGTTCTATTCTGATATCCACTTTTCAAGTCTGTTTTTTTTTAACCTAAACTTTTTATTATTGTGTTTCTACTTAATCTGCAAATCATTATAGTTAAGTCTTTTGCGAGTCAGTCACAATGCCAGGGACCTACTTTGTATAATATTCAGGAAAACTCTCTCAGATGGTGACATTTAAGTTTGTAATAATGACGAAATGAGTAGGAGCCAAAACTTTTCTCACAGATCCTCTGCCTTCCAGTTTCATATCACCCATTCTCCACAATGACTTCCAACCTCTTTTGTCAACACAGGTCCTAAAACACAGATACTGGAAAATTGCTAAAATTTATCAAATGGCTCCAATTACCTATTGTGTGAAGTTCAAATTCCCTCTTGGCAAAGACTGTTGCCTTCTTTGCTATAATGGATTCTTTTATATACCATAGAGGGTCAAAATCTGTACTAAAACTTTAGAAACATGACATAAAATGAAAATACAAATGGTATGTTTTCTATTGTTACTTCTGTGCATGTCTGAAATATTTACCTTTCTTTCTGATCTGCCTAATTTATCTTTTAACATTCATCTCAAATATTACCTCCTCAATGAAGTTTTCCTCAGATAATTATGTTCTTCCCTAGGCTCCCATATTCCTGTAGTCTCTAGAATATTCCTTTTTTAAAGACATCTGTAACGTTAGAATTCAATCATTTTTTAAGTCCTAGTTTACCCAACTGGATTGAGGTTATTCAAACAAGACTGAAATAATTTATTTTGCAATTCTGGCATGCAGGTTGGTGCTTGCTATGATCATAGATATTTAATCCAAATTTGATGAATGTATTGATGGATGGATGGAGAGATGAATGACAAAAATTTGCCTCTTTTTGAAACTAATTGCTTCGAATATACCATTAGTCTTGTTCTCATTTCAATGACATGACTCTTCTGACTCTGAAAGTAAATTTCTATATTTTACAACTTCAACACAAAGAACTAAAAGAATGTCTGAAGCTGTGCATTGGATTATTTTACACTTCTAAGATTTGAGGAGTTCAAGAAGAGCTTAATGGAAATTGAAAGTGGAATTGAAGGACATCTCAGTAGTTACTTGCAAATAAGGATATTCTGTTTATTTTCTTCTTCTCATGAAGGGGAAAAAACTGACAACATCACCGGGGGAAAATAGATCCTGCATTTTAAGTCACAACAAACAAAACTAATAAACAGCAAACCACAGAGATCTGTCAGCTGAAAGCAAGACACAACATTCATTTTATAAACAATTCACTAGCGTGTCAACAGTCTTACAGGGAAAGAAAGTTAACAATATTTTTTAAAGAAATATCTATTTTCCTGAAGAAATCTTGAGCTAAATATTGTGTGAGAAATATTCTTTGGGAGTAAGGACCATGAAAATGATAAAGCCATGTTTCTAATATTGGGCAAACAATTTTCTTGTTGTGATAAATTTCTATTGAAATTAGAATATTACTCCAGTGTCATTAATATTCAGCCATTTTATTTTCAATAGAACAATTTGAATGGATGTTATAAAAGATTTTTCTCTAATGATGAAAAATCAGGTAATACACATGTAATTATCTTTATGTTAGCAGCGTAATTCCAGTTACATAAAAAGGAAAGTCGTGAATCTCAAAGTGGGTAAGGATTATTGAGATGTAGAGAAACCAACTAATGTTGATTACCCACTCAAATGATCAAAAGTGCTTTGAATTTACTGCATATATGATCACATTAAAATTTTAATGGAATAGAGTTCCTGTTGTGGTTTGAGTTCTCCTGAAAGCAAATCCTTAGAATCTGATTTAGGGATAAATTTTTTGTTTGGTAGATGATCTCAGAATGTTCAGCTGAAGAAGTGCGAGAATGAACAGGGCTGGAGGGAAAGCTAATTGAAGCTGGGTTTATTATCTGGTTATTAGTCTATGCACCTAGACTCAGTCATGCTGGAGACCCTCTGCCCTCTAGGAAACTATGTAGAAGTATCCTCAAAATTGTCCCACCAAAGAATGTGAGTGGGGCAACACTCACTAAGTTGCTTTTGAAAATGTTTATCTACCACACTTATGGCTATGATTTTGTAGTTAAATGTCTTGAAATCTTGATGAGGACAGTTGACATTATGTGTCAGAGCTGTGCACTACAGCAATGGCTGAAGGTAGAGCTGCCTTGGGGATGATGTGAGACACCAATAGTGTCCAGTGTACATTTGCATCCACAGTTATTTTATAAATTCTCCAGCTGTTTTTTAAAATGTGAAGATACATGTATTTATGCCTTAATTGTTGTATGAAATAGGAAGTAATCTGATGAAAATAACCTAGTATTGAATTATTTGCTAATTTTAGAATATATTTAGAAAAGTCAGAATGCAGTAGTCATCATACAATGTAATAACAACATTCTGTCAGCTACTTGTTGCTATTACTAACAGACTGGAGATAATTTTTTTATGCAATCATGAAGCTATTATTCCAACAAAGATCTCTTCTTGCTATTCTTCAATTTTTTAAAATTTTAAGCTAATAAATATAAGTTTAGATTTAAAAGATTCTGATACCTCATCTTTTTGTTACAGAGTAGAGCTCCTTTAGGGCATTGGAATAGTAACTTCCCTTTTCTTTTTTTTATCAAGTGACATATTAAGATCTCTGCAAACAATATATCAATCATCATGTAATTCATGGTAGTTATAAAATATTCAAGAAATATATATTTTGTTGTGAATAAATCTTGAATATGATATGTGAGTAGAAGGTACTGACCATAGTTCAGAAACTATTGTAAGGAAATTATCTATATTGACATATGTAAACTTAATTAAAATATGTGAAGTGAGAAATATTTTTTCTTTATTATCTAGATAATAAACTGAGACACAGTGAGGGCAAGTAGCTTCCTCAAAGTTTAGAGATAATAAGTATCTGAATGAAATTTGAGATCCAGGCTGGAATTGAGAATCTCTGCTTGAAAGAAAACTGGTAGCAGAAACATCTGGATAGAAAGCACTATGTGCTCTTTAAGCCTGAATTAGGGACAGCACTGTGGCTGTGCCATCGGAGATCTGGAGGAAACTCTTGGCTCCTGGCTTCAGATAGTGCAGATCCTGCCATTGAGGCCATCTGGGGAGTGAACCATTGGATGGAAGACCTCTCTCTTTTTCTGCCTCTGCCTCTCTGTAACTCTGCCTTTCAAATAAATAAATAAATCTTAAATAAAAAAACCGAATTGGCCTGACTATAGCCTATGTTATGATGGTTAGTCAGCATCATGTTGGTTCACAGTCATCACTTCAATCCTCCTCTTTTTGTCCCACAGTTTGATTTTTTTAAAGCCCAAATAGAGTCACATCTTACTTCATTATTTGTCTGCTTGAAACACTTTAGTAACTGCTAGTTACTTAAAGGATTAGGATGAAGCCCCATTTTATGTAGTTTGTTTCTAGTTTCTAATTTCATATCCTTACCACTCACTAAATACCATAATCCAATCACAGAATTTTTTTTTTTTTGCAATTACTTCATACTTTCTTACCTCCATAAATTGCACATGATGTACTCACTGGAAGGCATTTTTCTGACATTTAAATATTTCATTACATTTTTATTTATAGCATTAACTAGGATATAGCATCATTATCAATATCTCTAATAATGGAAAGGGAAAACAGATTTATAGAACCTTGGTTTAATATATAGAAGTGGTAGTTCTGAATGCTGGTGGAATTTACATGAAAGGGATGGTCAAATTAATGGAAGTAAAGTTGAGTTAAATTATCAGCAAGATTAAAGGTGGAGGATTAACTGGTTTGAGGTAAAGCCATAACTGTATCAAAATTGCACTAATGATATGTAATGAATTAGGTTACAATGAGGGGAAAAAAAGTGAGGAAAATAAGAGGGGCATGTAGTTCAGAAATTTTGGCCAGGTCTGTGGTATTATCAAATAGCACTTATAGTGAGATTAAATATTTCAGATAAGAGTAACTTGAAATAATAACTTCCTTCTGTGCATTTTTAGTATTTTTATTTTCTAAAACTTTATTTAATAAATATAATTTTCAAAAGTAGAACTTATGGATAGTAGCAGCTTTTCAACCCATAAGATTCCCTCCCACCTGCAACCATCCCATCTCCCACTCCCTCTCCCATCCCATCCCATTCTTCATCAATATTCATTTTCAATTATCTTTATATACAGAAGATCAACTTGGTATATACTAAGTAAAGATTTCAACAGACAGCACCCGCACAGACACACAAAGTATAGAGTGCTGTTTGAGTAGTATTTTTACCACTAATTTTCATAGTACAACACATTAAGGACAGAGGTCCTACATGGAGAGCAAGTGCACAGTGACTCCTGTTGTTGATTTAACAATTTACACCTTTATTTATGATGTCAGTAATCACCTGAGGCACTTGTCATGAGCCACCAAGGTTATAGAAGCCTCTTGAGTTCACAAACTCCGACCGTATTCAGACAAGGCCATAAGTGGCCCAAGTGGAAGCTCTCCCCTCTCTTCAGAGAAAGTTACCTCCTTCTTTGATGGCCCATTCTTACTACTGGGATCTCACTCACAGAGTTTTTTCGTTAAAGTCATTTTTTTTTTTGCCACAATATGTCTTGGTTTTCCATGCCTGAAAAACTCTCACGGGATTTTTAGCCAGATTTGAATGCCTTAAGAGCTGATTCTGAGGCCAGAGTGCTGTTTAAGGCATCTGCCATTCCATGAGGCTGCTGTGTATTCTGCTTCACATGTTGGATCGTTCTCTCCTTTTTAATTATATCAGTAGTTATTAGCAGGCACTAGTATTGCTTATGTGATCCCTTTGACACTTAACCCTATCATTATGATCAATTATGAGCTGAAACTGATCACTTTGACTAGTGAGATGGCACTGGTACACACCACCTTGATGGGATTGAATTGGAAAACCCTGGCACATTTCTAGCTCTACCATTAGGGGTAAGTCCAAGTGAGCATGTGCCAAACTGTACATTACCTCCCTCTTTTATTCCCACTCTTACATTTAACAAGGATCACTTTTCAGTTAAATTTAAACACCTAAGAATAATTGTGTGTTAATTTAATTAAAGAGTGCAACCAATGGTATTAAGTAGAATAAAAAATACTAAAGGAATAAAATAGTAAGTTGTTCCTCGAATGTCAGAACAAGGACTAATCAAGTCATTTTTTTCTCATGGTGTCTGTTTCACTTCTACAGGTTTCCTTTTAGGTGCTCAGTTAGTTGTAAGAGATCAGGGAGAACATATAATATTTGTCCCTTTAGGACTGGCATATTTCACTCAGCATGATGTTTTCCAGATTCCTCCATTTTGTTGCAAATGACCAGATTTCATTTTTTCTTACTGCTGTATAGTATTCTATAGAGTACATATCCCATAATTTCTTTTTTTTTTTTTTTTTACAGGCAGAGTGGACAGTGAGAGAGAGAGAGACAGAGAGAAAGGTCTTCCTTTTGCCGTTGGTTCACCCTCCAATGGCCGCCGCGGACGGCGTGCTGCGGCCGGCGCACTGCGCTCGTCCGATGGCAGGAGCCAGGAGCCAGGTGCTTTTCCTGGTCTCCCCATGGGGTGCAGGGCCCAAGCACCTGGGCCATCCTCCACTGCACTCCTGGGCCACAGCAGAGGGCTGGCCTGGAAGAGGGGCAACCGGGACAGAATCGGTGCCCCGACCGGGACTAGAACCCGGTGTGCCGGCGCCGCAAGGCGGAGGATTAGCCTGTTGAGCCACAGTGCCGGCCCCATAATTTCTTTATCCAGTCAACTGTTGATAGGCGTTTTGGTTGATTCCGTGGTTTAGCTACTGTGACTTGAACTGCAATAAACATTGAGACAGCTCTTTTATTTGCCAATTTAATTTCCCTTGGGTATATTCCAAAGAGTGAGATGGCTGGGTCATGTGGTAGGGTTATATTAAGGTTTCTGAGGAATCTCCAGGATGACTTCCAGTTTGCATTCCCACCAACAGTGGGTTAGTGTCCCTTTTTCCCCACATCCTCACCAGCATCTTTTCTTAGTTGATTTCTGTATGTGAGCCATTCTAACCCGGGTGAGGTGAAACCTCATTGTGGTTTTGATTTGCATTTCCCTGATTGCTAGTGATCCTGAACATTTTTTCATGTGTCTGTTGGCCATTTGGATTTCCTCTTGAAAAATGTCTATTGAGGTCTTTGCCCATCTCTTAAGTGGGTTGTTTGTTTTGTTGTTGTGGAATTTCTTGATCTCTTTGTAGATTTTGTTTATTAATCCTTTATCAATTGCGTAGTTTGCAAATATTTTCCCCATTCTGTTGGTTGCCTCTTCAATTTTCTAACTGTTTCTTTTGCAGTACAGAAGCTTCTCAAGTTGATATAATCCCAATGTTAATTTTGGCTTTGACTGCCTGTGCCTCTGGCATCTTTTCCAAGAAATCTTTGCCTTTGCCTATATCTTTTAGGGTTTCTATGATGTTCTCAGATGTTCTCTAATAATTTGATGGTGTTGGGTCATAGATTTTGATCTTTAATTTATGTTGAGTGAATTTTTGTTTAAGGTGTAAGGTACAGGTCTTGCTTCATGCTTCTGCATGTGGAAATCCAGTTTTTCCAGTAACATTTGTTGAGGAAACTGTCCATGCTCCAGGAATTGGTTTTAGATCCTTGATCAAATATAAGTTGACTGTATGTGTTTGGATTTATTTCTGGTGTTTCTCTTCTATTCCATTGGTCTACCCATCTGTTTCTGTACCAGTACCATGCTGTTTTGATAACAACTGCCCTGTAGTATGTCCTGAAATCTGGTATTGTGATGCTTTCAAGCTTTGTTTTTGTTGTAAAGTATTGCCTCAGCTATTCGAGGTTTCCTGTGTCACCATATGAATTTCAGCATCACATTTCCCAGATCTGAGAAGAATGTCTTTGTTATTTTAATTGATATCACATTGAATCTATAAATTGCTTTTGGGAGAATGTACATTTTGATATTGATTCTTCCAATTTATGAGCATGGAAGATTTTTTTCATTTTTTGGTATCTTCTTCTATTTCTTTCTTTAAGGTTTTGCAATTCTCATCATAGAGATCTTTAACATCCTTGGTTAAGTTTATTCCAAGGTATTTGATTGTTTTTGTAGTTATTGTGAATGGGATTTTCAGGGTCTGAGTCCACCCGCACAAGATGGACTAGGTCTGAGGAAAGGTAAGTGCGCCGCTTGCCTGTTCCCCAGCCTCCCGATCCCAGAGACAATCAGATGCAGTGGGGAGTCAAGTCTAGCAAGGACTTGTTTATTTCACGTGTAACAGAGCCTTTTATAGCACAAAACTGCAGAGTCATTGGGGCAGGGCTAAGGACCAACCAATCACTTAAAGGGTCATTTTATCAGGCGATTTTCATAGAACTGGCCATATGTCTGTAAACTTGATATCAGTTGTTGCCACTTCCCCTGATGTTGCGTAGCCAATTATTTTTAGTGGTAAACAACTTTGGATTCCACCCACCTTACTTCCTTTCAGCACCAGCTTTGAATTGCTTCGAGTAACTAATTTCCCAACATATTCCCCCTTTTTTGTTATTAGCCAATCACTCACCTCGTTTGATGTTCAGGCATACAGACACCTCCATTAGGAAGTATGTCCTATCTACATGGAAGGATTTTTTCAATTTTTTTTCATAATGTAATGAGTTTTTTGATTAATTTTGTCATAAAGATGAAGCTCCTAGTACGTGGGGGATGAGGGTCATAGCGTGCTGGAATCATTGTTGTGCACCAATACCCCTATCAAAATACAAGGTATGAGTCCTGTAGCCCTGCATAACCAAAACATCCCTGCCTTCTGGGGTGCCACCCATTGGCTCAAAGTCTCATTAACAATTTGACATCCATTCCAGATTTTTTTTTCTGAGAATCTTTTGACTAATCCAATGACCCATCCCCATAGTCTCACACACCCATTGAGATGGGGGTTGGTCCCCCCTTTTTGTTTTAAAAATTGTTCCTTTAGGCCAGCCTCTTGGCCAGGCCGCCGGTGCTAGGCTCCTCAATGTGGAGAAGGAGCCATAGCACACACAGATCACATTGTAGGGCATGCTAAAGTCCTGCGTGGCAGGCTCACCAGCAGCAGTTCCGTGTACAGTCTCACGAAGTAGCTGGACTGAGGATGGATAGGCTGACATAGAAGCCATGACTGGGGTCTGAAGTCTACTCAGTCCACCTGAGCAGGTTCGCTCAAACTGGATGGAGACCTTGGTGACCAAGCTGGCAGGCGCTGAATGAGCATCTCCAGGAGGTGGGGCTGCAGGCGGTCCTTGGCAGGCTGGTCGCCTTGCCCTTGGACGTGATGGTGAGCGTGTGCACATAGACCAGGGCACAGTGTCCAGCAGCTGCACGGGGAAGGCGCGGTAAGGGTGGGTGTTGTACAGAAGGGTGCTCAACCTTCTCCCAGCCCATGCAACAGGAGGGCAGGGAACAGGTATCCTCGGGGCGCTCCTGCTCGCCGCACTCCGAACTGGTGCCTGCGCAGTCCCATGACTTGGCAAGTACTGCCCTCCACCTCTGGCCAGGTCCAGCGAGTGCTCTGGTGCAGGGTGCATGCGGGCCTTGGGCAGCTGGGACAGGCCCGGAGTGGCGCAAGGCTGCATGGGGCCAGGGTCAGTGGCTGGCCCGCGTCCCCGTCGCAGCCTCTCAGCGAGCCGCCCCGGCCTCTCCTCGCGTGGCCCTGTGTCCCCTGCTTTGTTCCATGGTGGAGAGAGGGGCCTGGAGCTGCAGCCTACCCCTTTCCCCCATGTCGGGGCTTCTGCCCAGGCCACCTGCCCCGGTGCTCACCGCCATCGTCGTCCTCCCAGTCCGCACCGCTGCTCGACTCGGCGGGCAGCAGCTGTTGGCTCTGTGCTGAGGCGACTGGTGGCTCGGGGCCGCCCCTGCCACCACCGCTCCGACTCCGAAGGTCCCCGACGGATCCCATGCTCTGTGTTGCCGGGTGCAGCGCAGTATGCACACTGCTTTGTCCAGGTGCAGTGCAGCCAGGCCGAGCAGCTGGTCGAGCGCCAGGCGTGGCTCCTTGCACAGCTCCGACGGCGACCATGTGGGGTCTGGACTGGCCAGGTGCGTGGACAGTGAGCAGCAGCTATCAGCGGGGTCGATGATGCGGCCCAGATGGTGCGCCCAGGGGTCCTGGAAGGTGGCCACCATGTCCCCGGAAGGCAGCGGGGTGATCCTCCCTCACGGTGTTGCGTGGGGGCTCTGACTGGCCCCAAGAGCAGCAGCACCAGCAGAGTGAGCGGCATGGCCGCCACCATGCTAGCGGCTGCTCCCACATAAGTTACCTCATTTACCCTCCCTCTGCCCAGGCAATCGCAAGGGTCTGGATCACTTAACTCCCTCCATGGCTTTACATAGGGGGAGGCCGCCTCTGCCCCAGGGAGGTATGGGGGGGGGGGTTCCGGCCCTTCTGGGGTGGATGGGCTAGGTGGGGTGACTTTTACTTTCGTTTTTACTTCCTGATTACTCTTAGCCCATTCTCTTTCCCTGCCATCTTCCTCTGGATCTCTGGGCTCTCCCAAGTCCTGTAAGGCCTTTAAGGCCAAGTCCATAATGGACAAAACTGCATTTCTGAAAGTGGAGTATTGAAGTCCCTCTGTACTATTGTATTGGAGTCTACGTCTCCTTTTAAGTCCCTTCACATATATTTTAAACAAACCAGTGCCCTGTAATTAGTTGCATATACATTTAGAATAGTTACATCTTCCTGTGGAATTGATCCCTTAATCATTATCTAGTGCCCTTCTTTATCTATCTTAACGGTTTTTACATTGAAGTTTATTTTGTCTGATATTAGGAGGCTCCACGAACTCTTTTTTGGTTTCTTTTGGCATGGAATATCTTTTTCCAACCTTTCACTTTCAGTCTGCATGCACCTGTGTTGGAAAGATGTGTTTCTTGTAAGCAAAAAACAGATAGGTTTTGTTTTTTTAATGCATTCAGCCAGTCTGTACCTTTTAACTGGAGAGTTTAGGCCATTTACATTCAATGTGACTATTGATAAGTAGTGACTTTGATCTGCCATTTTCCCAAAGATATTACTAATTTTTACTTTGAGCTCCCTGTGATCTTTTACTGAGAGCCTTTCTTCCTTCCTTTACCTTCTTTCATATTGATGACCGTGTTTCTGTGTTTCTGTGTTTCTGTGTGTAACACATCTTTAAGCATCTTTTACAGGGCTGGACAAGTGGCAACAAATTCTTTCAATTTCTGTTTGCTATGAAAGGTCTTTATTTCACCTTTTTTCACAAATGAGAGCTTTGCAGGATATAATATTCTGGGCTGGCAGTTTTTTTTTCTTTGTTACTTGGGCCAGATCTCACCATTCCCTCCTGGCCTGTAGGGTTTCTGATCTGAAGTCTGCTGTGAGTCTAATTGGAGATCCTCTGAGAGTTATCTGACATTTCTCTCTTGCACATTTTAAGATCTTTTCTTTCTGTTTCACTGTGGTGAGTTTAATTACAATGTGTCCTGGTGAGGATCTCTTCTGGTCCCGTACTTGGACGTCTTTCTTTCTCCAAAACTGGGAAATTTTCTGCTACTATCTCACTAAAAAGGCCTTTTATCCTTTCTCCCTCTCAATGCCTTCAGGAACTCCAAGAACCCAAATGTTGGTTTTTTTAATTGTATCCTGTAGATTCCCAACAATATTTTTTAGATTTCTAATTTCCTCTTCTTTTCTTTGGTTTGACTGTATACTTTACTGTGCTCTGTCTTCTAAGTCTGATATTCTCTCTTCTGCCTCACTGATTCTGTTTTTAAGGCTCTCAACTGTGTTTTTTATTTGTTCTATTGAATTCTTCCTTTCATTTTGCTTTCTCTTCAATATCTCCATTTCTCATTCTATTAAATTCCTCATTTCATTTTGATTCCTCCTTAAGATTTCATTTTCATGAGAGATTTTCTTTCATGTCCTACATGGATTTCAGTAGTTCATGCATTTGTTTTTGATTACTTCCTAATATTCTTATCATAAACTTTTTGAGTTCCATTTCTTTCATTTCTTCCATTTCTTCATCTTCATAATCTTGTACTGATGTGTCATGTTCTTTTGGGAGAATCATATCATCTTCCTTGTTCATGTTTCCTAGGTTGTTGCATTTGTTGTTTGGCATTTTTAATTGGACTCTGCTTTCAGTGACTTTCTAGAGGCTTATGGTGGGTGTGGCCAGAGAGCTCTGTTCAGTATTCATGGTTAGGGTGTGCCTAAGGTGACACTCCCAGTTTTGGCATGGTAAATCTCTCTCTGTCTCTCTCTCTCTTAATCAGAAGGGTGGTAATTCTGCTCATCTAAGCTCTTCTCCTTGATGGTCATCAGTGCCTGAGTGCTAGTCTCAGTGGGTATAATATTTGTCTGCGCTGTACCAAGGACCATACAAAGGATCTGTGCAGTCTTCAGTAAGCTCAGATTCCTCTGCTATGTCTCTCACCACATATCCAGGGCTGCCTGAGCCAGATTCCTTGCAGTGTCTCTCACTGGGTAGCAGGGCTGCCGTAACGTGTGGCATCTCCCACTGAGACTACTCAAGTCTCAACCACACAGTGAGTTCTACCACACACCCTCAGTTTTTTTTTTTTTTTCAAAGTCTCAGTTTATAAGCCCTGCACATTCACTAGGTCTTAGTCTCTTGTTATTACTCTCTACTAGAGTCAAATTTATCTGTTTGGTTGATTGCTGGGCACAGCCCCAAGCTGGTGAAGCTGTTATATATGTCCAAAATGGCATCTGCTCTATTGGCTAATAGGCTTTTGTACGGTGATTGGAGAGAGAATCGTGTCCATACCGTCCCTTTTATTTCTTCTCTCCTCTAGTTGGGCTGGTGTACTTTCCCCACAGGGCTTCAAGCCTCATTCCCTCTAAGGTCTTCCTGCTGCTTTTCTGCCAGTGTCTCTGGCTACTGTAGTTTCATCTCACCTCTCTTTCCAGTGCTGGTGTGGAGACTCTCGGCAGCTGGAGTCCCAAACCATGGGCACCCATGCTCTCCATGTAGATCCACCATGTCCCTCTAATTGCAGAAGAGTTTCCTCTGCCATTTTTTCCCTAATTCTTCCCTGAGACTACTCTATCTTCACTTTT
The DNA here is from genome assembly GCA_949820135.1 of Sylvilagus floridanus. Lineage (NCBI taxonomy): Eukaryota > Metazoa > Chordata > Mammalia > Lagomorpha > Leporidae > Sylvilagus > Sylvilagus floridanus. Next base: position 109,666,854 of record OX463241.1, read on the forward strand.
GTTAATCTGTCTTCTCCTAGACTATCAGTAAGCTCCCTCCCTATTCCACCATCTTGGCTCTGGCTCAGTATTTTCTTTTCAATTTTTAAAAGATTTATTTGTTTATTTTAAAGTCTGAGTTGAGAGAGAGAAAGAGAGAGAGAGATCAGTCTTCCATCCACTGGTTCACTATTTAATGGCCACAATAGCCTGGGGCTGGACTAGCTGAAGCTAGGAGCCAGGGGCTCTTCTGGGTCTCCCACGTGGGTACAAGGGCCCAAGTACTTGTCCCATCTTCCACTGATTTCATAGGCCATTGCATAGAGCTGTATCAGAAGTGGAGCATCTTGGACATGATCCAGAATCCATATTGGATGCTAGCATCACAGACAGCAACTCAACCCACTATACTATGCCATCCACCTGATTAATTTTTATATGTTTATATATAATAAATATTCACTAAGGACTATATTATATATATTTACCTACAGATCACATTTTATGTGTGTTTTGATAATCTATTTTGTTATAAGTCTGAGTTTTCTATTAAGCTATCTGTTATTTGAAGGAATGAGAAGTGTCCTGTATGTGCTTTTTATCTCCCCGTGAGATGTATCTCCTTACCTAATGTAGAGTAGCTGTTTAGTTTATTAAGTTAAATAAATGAGAAGGTATTCCTATTTAGCTTATACAACTTTCTGTGTTTCAGTGCACTAAGGTACTGATTGAACTTTCATGAAATAAGGTTATGAATTAAAGTAGAAAACATAGAGGGTGATTTTGTATTTGTTTTTGGTTTATTGATTGTCACATCTATTTTGTGCTACTCTAATAGAACACCACCAACTGATTATTTTACACACAGTAGAAGTTTGTTTCTTGTGGTTCTGGAGAAGTCTGCGAAGGCCAATGTCAAGGAGACAGATGTCTCTGCTTTCAAGATGGCACCTTGGAGGCTACTTCCTGCCAAAGGAGAGGAACAGCATTTCTCATGTGACAGAAAAATAGAAATGCAGAAAGGGTAAACCCACCCCCCCCCAAAGCTCTTGGCTCCTGGCTTCAGATCAGCACAGCTCTGGCCACAACAGCCAGTTGTGGCATGAACCAGAAGATCGAAGACATCATTCTCTCATTCTCTCTCTCTCAATATGCAACTCTGACTTTCAAAAATAATGTAATCTTTTTTAAAAAAAAGTCAATTCTTGCTTATGATAATGAAAATGTTTGACTTTCTTTCATGCCACTTTTGTGACTTTTGGATCCCTCCCTGCAAAGTGATGTTTGTGGTGGCTTTAAGTTCAGAGTTAATTCATACATGTATTTATGAGGTAGGTGCAAATATTTATGAAGTGGGTCAGTTTTTTCTAGCCCTCATCTTAATATCCTGAACTCTGTTGCTCTTTATTCTAAAATCTCAGGTTAAGTGCCAGCATCTCCTGTTTCCTTGATCTGCTTTCTATGAAAACACTTCATTTATTGGAATGATGGCTCTGCTTCTCACTGTAAGAGACAAAATAGGAAGTGGAATGCAAATGTTAGTCTTGAATCCAAACTTCTTGTGACTTACTATTTTATATATTTTAAAATATATCTATTCTATAAAGTAATAAAACAGTGGAAACTAAAATATAAATAATAAATGAGTAAGAACATATGTAGCATTTATCAAGCAGTACTTAGGGGTGAAAGCCATGTTTTATTGAAATGTTATTTTCTAGCTTTCTGTTATTTGGTTTGTGAGGGATAATACTTCTGGTCTTTTCAGAAACTATAGTCTGAATATTCAAAAAGTTATAAAGTTATATAAAGATTTCATACTAATTTTCTTTCACTTGGGAATGAAAGCAAAAATGCCTAGATAGTCATCTAAGTTTAAATTTAATTCAAAGAAGGAGGAATTTCCCTTCTCCCTTCCTCCTTTTCATTATTATTAAGGCATTCTTGATGTCGTTCCTCAATCACAACATATTTTTAAAAAGGGAGAAAGTGCTGCAGGTTCCTTAGAAATAATAGAATATTTAGTACTTAAAATGATGAAACTTTCAATAGTACAAAAATTGCAGCCTGATGTTCAATGTTTAATTCAGTAATTTCTTCAGCAAGCAACCCTTGAGTGTGTATTATGTGATCGATACTATGCCAAGATTTAGCATGTAGATGGAGATACAGAGCTGATCAACAGTTTTTGAGGAACTTAGTATGTTGAAGAAGACATCCAATGTATAACTGGTGATTAGGGAGCAGGGAGAGTGTCTGATATTTTTCTTCCTCAAAAGACCTCAGGCAGCTGAAATTGGTATACTGATATGAAGAGACATATCTTATTATTTTATTGTTTTTGGAGGGAAAAGAACATAGGTAAAGTAGCAGAATATATAATATATTTGAGAAACAGGAAGATTGAAGGGCTGGCACTGCTGCTAATGGCCTGGAAAAGATGTGAAGGGTGACCCAAGATGTTGGGCAGCTACCACCTATGTGGCAGATCATGGAGAACATATGGTATTTCTCCCTTTGAGACTGGCTTATTTCACTAAATTTGATGTTCTCCAGATTCATCTAATATATTTTGTTGTGAATGACCAGATTTCATTTTTTTTAATACCATGTAGTGTACCACAGAGTACATATCTCATAATTTCTTTATCCATTCTTCGATTGATGGGCATTTAGGTTGATTCCATGCCTTAGCTGTTGTGAATTAAGCTGCAATAAACACGGGGGTGCAGATAACTCTTTTATTTGCTGATTTCATTTCACTTGGGTAAATTCCCAGCAGTGGGATGGCTGGATCATATGGTAGGTCTATATTCAGATTTTTGAGTTATCTCCAAACTGTCTTCCATAGTGGTGTTACTGGTTTACATTTCCAACAACAGTGGATTATGGTACCTTTTTTTCTGCATCCTCACCAGCATTTGTTGTTTGTTTATTTTCTGTATGAAAGCCATTCTAACTGGGATGAAGTGAAACCTCATTGTGGTTTTGATTTGTATTTCCCTGACGGCTAGTGATCCTAAACATATTTTGATGTGTCTGTTGGCATTTGTATTTCCTCTTTTGAAAAATGTCTGTTTAAGTCCTTTGCCCATTGCTTAACTGGGTTTTATGTTTCGTTGCTGTGGAGTTTCTTGATCTCTTCGTGGATTCTGGTTACTAATCCTTTATCAGTTGCATAGTTTGCAAGTAATTTCTCCCATTCTGTCGGTTGCCTCTTCAATTTCCTGACTATTGCTTTTGCAGTACAGAAGCTTCTTAAGTAGATATAATCCCATTTGTGAATTTTGGCTTTGGTTGCCTGTGCCTCTGGCATCTTTTCCTAAAACTCCTTACCTGTGCCAATATCTTTCGGAGATTCTCCAGTGTTCTGTAATAATTTGATGGTATCATGTTGCACATTTAGGTCTTTAATTCATTTTAAATGTATTTTTATGAAAGGAGTAAGGTGGGGATCCTGCTTCACACTTCTGCATGTGGAAATCCAACTTTTCCAGCACCATTTGTTGAGGAGACTGTCCTTGCTCCAGGGATTGGTTTTAGCGCATTGATCAAATATAAGTTTGTTGAAGATGCATGAATTGATATCTAGAGTTTCTATTTTGTTCTATTGTTGTATCCATCTGTGTTTTTTCAATACCAGGCTTTTGTGCTTATAACTGCCTTGTAGTATGTCTTGAAATCTGGTATTCCGCTGCCTCTGGCTTTGTTTTTTGTTGTATAAGATTGCTTTAGCTATTTGAGGTCTCCTGTGCCTTCATATGAATTTCAGCATCATTTTTTCTGGATCTGAGAAGAATGTCGTTGGTATTTTGATTGGCATCGCATTGATTCTGTAAATTGCTTTTGGGAGAATGGACATTTTGATGTTATTGATTCTTGCAATCTATGAACATGGTAGATTTTCCATTTTTTGGTTTCCTCTTCTATTTCTTTCTTTAAAGTTTTGTATTTCTCATTGTGGAGACTTTGATATCCTTGGTTAAATTTATTCCAGGGTATTGGGAATTTTTTGTAGCTATTATGAATGAGATCGATCTTAGAAGTTCATTATCAGCCTTGGCATTATCTAAGTGTACAAAGGCTGTTGATTTTTGTGTATTGAGCTTATATCCTGCTACTTTGCAAAACTCTTCTATGACTTCCAATGGTCTCTCAGTGGAGTCTTTTGGATCCCCAATATATAGAATCATGTCATCAACCAATAAGGATAGTTTGACTTCCTCCTTTCAATTTATATCTTTTATTTCTTTTTCTTGCCTAATGGCTCTGGCTAAAACTTCTAGGAATATACTGAGTAGCAGTGGTAAGAGTGTGCATACTTGTCTGGTACCAGATCTCAGCGGGAATCCTTCTAGCTTTTCCCCATTAAATATGCTGTTGGCCATGGATTTGTTGTAAATTGCCCTGATTGTGTTGAGGAATGTTCCTTCTATATCCAATTTACTTAAGGTTTTCATCATGAAAGTATGTTCTATTTTATCAAATGCTTTCTCTGCATCTATTAAGATAATCATGTAGTTTTTGTTCTTCAGTTTGTTAATGTGCTGCATCTCATCGATTGCTTTGTGAATGTTGAACCATCCCTGTGTACCAGGGATAAATCCCACTTGGTCTGGGTGGGTGATCTTTCTGATTCGTTGTTGGATTCGATTGACTAGAATTTTGTTGAGGATTTTTGCATCTGTGTTCATCAGAGATTGGTTTGTAGTTCTCTTTCTCTCTCTCTTTTTCCTCACCTCACTCTCCAGTGGTGGTGTGGAAGCTCTCAGCTGCTGGAGTCCTGAGTTTTGGGTGTCTTCACCCTGCATATAGGTACACTGTGTCCCTCATTTGCAGAAAGCTTCCTCTTATGTTTTATCCCTTGTCCCGTCCCAGGGGACGTCAACTGGGGCCAAGTACCTAGAATGGGGAATGAAAGGGACAGGAGACACAAAGATGGCAGCAAGACATGTCCTGATCAAGCTGTTAATTTTATTTTTCAACCACACACTTATATATCATAAAGGCAGAGTGTCGGGCGGGGGGAGGAGGGGCGATTAGGAGGGCAGGACCTTGGGCAGGGGAAGGAGAGGCGATTAGGAGGGCAGGATGTTGGGCGGGGGAAGGAGAGGCAATTGTTTAGCCCTGCCTCAGTAGTTTTCCATTAAGAGGTCACATGCTGTGTGGTCCCCGACAATCCCTAACTCTTCCCTGAACCTGCTGCTTTATATTTTCTCCAACATGAATATTACAACAGTATTCATATGCATGTATGGGGTTCAAAAAATTTTGCACCAAAATAAACTATTCTTTAAATTCCATTTTCTAAAAATGTATAGACTTTTCCTCATGCATATCTTAAGGTCTTTCATAATAATAAATGATAATGTTAAAATAGCACCTTGGCACCTAAAAATGTGAGAATTTTATCCATATTTGCAGTGATTGTGAAATATTCTCTCTGGAAATTATAAATTCCTTTATGACCCTCATATATTAAGTTAAATCACAAATAATGTTTAGTGTTCCTCTCTTTGTCATGATATCTGGAAGAAGAAAAGTCAGTACATTTTCAGAAATTTTAATATAAGTTCTGTTCACAATACATGATTTGCACTGTTACAGTAGTTTCCATTGGAAAGGTTTATTGATAGACAAGATAGACAAATTGATCATTCATTTTATTCATTTGTTAGAATCTATACTATTTACAAAAAAACAGTTAGGTGTTAGGACCTGAACTCTTGTTCTGTTTCTGCTAGAAATTTTTACAAAAACTGGAGTAGTTAATTTTTATAGCCTAAGTTGTCTATAACACATATATATGTGTGTACATATATAATATTTATGTGTGTTTTATCCATATATATCATATGCTACATATGCTAAATGAATATCATATATATTCTCGAGAAAGAAAAGCTAAGAGACAAGGTTTAGGCTGATGATGCAAGGAACAGAATGAAATTTTTCAAAGACCTTGAGATAAAGAAGTCTGTGTTATGTTTTTGGTATTATGAGTGATTCACTGCCTAGAAAACTTTCTTTATCTGAGAACTATGCAGAAGCTATTGTAATGCATGTTCTCCATAGTTATGTGATATTAGAAACTCTTTTGTTAGAACAGATTTGTTTTCATTCAGAGCCTATATATTTTGTTATTTACATAAAACTAGTACTGATCATCTTTTAGTTCTTCATTTTTATTAGTACATTGAAATTTAAAGTTGAGAGAATAAGTAAGTCTATTTGAATAACCAAGAGTTGAAGTCAAAATAACTCCAGTGGGAAAAGTCATAGACACTTGGTTATAATTTACCTCCCTATTCCCAGTTGGTGGCATTGATGCAATGTTCAAGTTTTAATTATTTTATGCAAATCCTTCCCTGCTTTTTTGAATGTCACTAAGGCATGCAGCCCCAGGTGGTAAAAGGAAACATGATATTCTTCTTTCTATTACTCATTCATTTGGGAGACAGAACAATATTGGACTTTATTTTGTAGAAACATCTGTTATAAATTCCATTTCCTCTGTTTCTTAGAACTCTTGTTACCAAGGAGCTATGGAGCATTTAAATGTCTTTTTGGAGGAAAACTAACAGCTCTGTTTTTATACATCACTACTGACCATTGGAGTCTTATTTCAAGGTTTCTTCTTTTTGAGGATTTGCTTAATTAGCTTTGTTGTTTCAGAGATTTTTCAGGGAGCTGTTGGGTGTTTATTGTACTTTATTCAATGCTTCCTGTGACTTATTTTGTACCGAAATAATTCTATCACTATCGGCACACATTTTTCACAAATTTATTCTCACTTCATTATTGGTCAGATAATTACGAAGCAAGAAACCTTGGTTAAGTGGCTGGCCAGTTTTCATACAAATATATTATCTTTAAATTTGTCCATAGTTTGTCTCAAAACAAAACTATACGTGTATCACATTGTTTTGAAAAACCTTATTTTGTCAGTCGTATGTTGAATTAAATGTAATGTGTGTAGTTCTGGAGGGGGAGACAATCATTCGTGGGTGACTGTTACATTTAGAAAAATCAAGCTTACTATGGAAAATAACTCTACACAATTATGGCTGACAAAATTTTAAGTGATAATCAATTCTTCATTTTAGGGTTATTTAAAGAGAAATTTAATGATCTCTTGCCAGAGATATGACAGAGTAAATATATGCACATAATATAAACACAATTGTATTAAAGTTGCTTTAGGATTTTTTTTGGGGGGGCTATAAATATGTAAATGCCTTCTTGGTCACACACCTACTTGCATATGTTAACATATTTTTTTTATTTTATTTATTTGAAAGGCAGAGTTACAGAGAGAGAGAGAGAGAGAGAGAGAGAGAAATCTTTCATCCACTGGTTCACTCCACAGGTGGCCACAACAACCAGGGCTGGGCAATGCTGAAGCCAGGAACCAGGCACTTCTGGATCTTTCACTTGGCTGCAGGGGCCCAAGGATTTGGATCATCTTCTACTACTTTCCCAAGCACCTTAGTCGGGAGTTGGTTTGCAAATGGAGCACTCTGAACCCAGACTGGTGCCCGTATGGGATGCCAGCTTTGCAGGTGGCAGCTTCAAGCCATCTTGGGCCCAAACTGGCCCCTATACACATATTTTTTCTGAATTTTACTTATAAATAGGCATATAAAGTTAGATATGTACATCTGTACAAATAATGTCTCTTCCTGAAATGTAATAGGAAGGATTGGACATACAGTGCCAAGTAAGGAGAGAAGTTATGGGACTCCAGTTGTAAAAGGGAAACTCAATAGTTAGATACTTCTGTGGTCAGTGCATGGGTATCCATGAATACAGAGGAAAAACACAGATGTGCAAAACCTGATTTCAAACATAGAAAAATTGAGTTAATAGGGATAAAATGAGGAATTCTCCTGAAGGACAGTGATAATCCTGGAGTAAGCATAGAACAAGGCATTTAGCATGATGATATGGTATCCCAACTTCAGTAATACCCACATTTTCTGCTTACTTTACCATGAAAACATTTTAGAAGAAAGTAACAGATAATATTTTAAGTCTCCAAAACAATTTCGTTTCTTGGTTCTTTTTCTATAAAAACTGTATGATTTAAATAAGTTTTTTAAAAACAGAATCAAAATGGTTTACTTTTGATGCAAAAAAGCTGGAAATCTATGTTTTCATTATATGTATTTTATAGAAAATCTTTTGAATACCACTCATATTTGTCTTTTCCTTTTTTAACTCTCCTAGTTGATGATTCGTGGATGAATTAATAGAAAACAGAAATACAGCTGTGTAGGTGTAAACTGTTGAAATCTTTACTTAATATATATATATACTGTTTATCTTCTGTATTTAAGATAATTAAAAATGAATATTGATGAAGAATGGGATGGGAGAGGGAGTGGGAGATGGGATAGTTGCAGGTGGGAGGGAGGTTATGGGTGGAAAAGCTGCTACAATCCAAAAGTTGTACTTTGAAAATTTATATTTATTAAATAAATTTGAAAAAAAAGAAAACAGAAATACAGAAAATAGGAGTAGAAAGGAATAAGGGGCCGGCACTGTGGCACAGCGGGTTAAAGCCCTGGCCTGAAGTGCTGGCATCCTATATGGGCACTGGTTCTAGTTCCGGCTGCTGCTCTTCCGATCCAGCTCTCTGCTATGGCCTGGGATAGCAGTAGAAGATGGCCAAGTCCTTGGGCCCCTACACCCAGGTGGGAGACCCAGAAGAAGCTCCTGGCTCCTGGCTTCGGATCAGCACAGCTCTGGCTGTTGCAGTCATCTGTAGAACCAGTGGATGGAAGACCCCTATCTCTGTCTCTACCTCTCTCTGTAACTCTGACTTTCAAATAAATAAAATAAATCTTTTAAAAAATAAGAAAGTATATTTGTATCATGACTAGCCTCACTCTAAAAAGAAAAAATACATATCAGTCAAGAACTAAAATTCTTGATCTGTCAATCTAGTAGTATTGAGAGGAGAGGATTGAGGGTGATTGTTCACAAGCCAATGAGGATAAGATAAAATATTGCATTTAGAATTCTATCCATAATGATGTATGTGTATGAGTATGTGGGATATGAGTGTTTGTGTTTGAATGTGGCTCTGAATATGTGAAATATAAAAATTTGCTCTCACTTAATTTTCCATTTTGCACGTCTACCAATTAATTTTTATTTTGTATTTTCTAAATGAGATTTAACTTCATTGCTTCATCTCCACTTCCCTCCAGTAGTACAAATATGGATGGCATCTTACATGTACCCTAATGGAACTGAATACAGATTCTCTGACTCATATTTTCAGATGTATTTTTGCATTGGGTACAGGTCTACCTAATTATTTCTACTAAACGCTTCATAATGCTTTTCCAATTGACTTACCAGTTTGGCCTCTGAAGAATAGAGAATAAAAGATTCTGTTCCCCACATGTATTAGAATTCTTGAAATTATTTTATTATTGTGTGTCTGCCAAATTATAGTTTGAAAAGTGGTATCTTATTTTAATTATTCACTGATTGCCTGTGAGTATGAGCATACTTTCATATAAGGAATTTGAATTTCCCTGTTGTAAACTGGGTGTGTATAATCTTCACTTATTGTTTTACTAGAGTTTATGTTTGTTGTATATAATCAGCAGGATCTTTTATGTTCCTTAGATTAATCACCTGATGATTTTAGACATTATAATCGTCATTTACTACTTTGCCATGTTTACTGATTTTGTATATGACATTGTTTATTAAACTGAAATGTTAATTTCAATGTTGTCACCAATTTTGTACTAGCTTTGAATACCTGAAAATTATGCATTTTTAGGTACAGCTTTTATACATGCATTAACTCACAATTATTAATCTGATTATTTAATTTTACTGTCATTGTGTATTTTATGCTCATGATTATCTGTTTCTAAGTGATGGGATAAACTCTATATAAGTTTTTATTCAAAATACTTTTGTAATTTCCTTATTTTTATAACTTGATTGCAACATTCTTACTTCACCTTTTCAGGGATAATGGAGGGACCTAGAGATACACTAATCATGATATACTGACATCAATAGCTTATCCAAGGATTATTTCTTATTTTATCTATCTTTATGTTTTTATTTCCTTTTCATTTCTCATTCTCATTTATCCCTACCTCCACCAGAGACAGCCACTTACTGTATCTGATGTCTGGTCATGCATATGCATGTGTAACGTTTGCTTTGTTTATTCGTGGATGTGTCTTATATTTGATTTAAATGTGGTACTGTGGTAGAGATGAGATAAATACTATTTACTTCTCAATTCTTCTGACTTTTTTTCTGAAGAAGATTTTGAATATTTGACCTATTGTGTGTGAGGACATCCTTATCTTGTTTTTGCGCTTAAATCAAGTTCAGAAGGACGTTAAAATATTAAGTTCAAGCATACTTTCCTTTCAGACCGAGAATGTTATTTCACTGTAATCTTGTAATCCTGGGTTAATTTGTGTTTCTTTATCATTTTCTTCTTTCAATTTCTCTTGTTGTTTCTTTGTGTTTTTTTTTTTCTTAAAAATCTACTTATATTTTTGTCCTTCTTATTCATCTTATTTATTTCATATTGAATAATCTTTTTCTGTAGTGTTACATCATATTTATTTTTGAGTTCAGAGACAATCCTAATTATGATTTTCTTCATTCTCTTTTAATTTCTCTGTATATGTGTTTCCAGATTGTGGTAATATTCCTATACATATCTTCTTTATCTTAACTCTAAGTTTTTCCTTTCCGGGAGAATTTTTCTGAGCTATTCATATATGTTCTTATTTTTTCCTCTGTACATATTTCCTAGCAGCATGAAGCAAGTTAATATTTAGGAGGAAGAAAGAAGTTCTAACTCAGCCCTGGTTTGTCCTCTTCCTGATAAATTTTAAGAGATTTAACAAAAACGATATTTAAAACTCCTCAAAAACCCCAAGATAATCCAATAGAAAATGGACAAGATATTTAAACATGCGTTTAGCAGAATAAATGAAGCAAAATAGTCAATGAAAAAAAAAAAAAGATACTCAACCACTTTCAATCAGGGAATACCAAGCAGAACCACAATGTGGCGTTACTACACACCAGCAAGATGGCAACATTTTAAAAAGTGTGACAAAGTAAATGCTGGTGAAAATGTGGAATGATAGATACTCTCATGCACTACTAATCAGAGTTGAAATTGGTATATCTATGTTAATGAGCAATTTTCCAATACCAAACTTGCACATACATACCCTGAAAGTAGAAATCCAACTCCCATGAATATGCCCTGAGGAAATTCTATGTATATTGGAAAATTCCTAAGAGTAACATATTTTGGAATAACCCACAACACTCCATATCCAAAATACACATAAAAATGACTTCACACCTTCATACATCAGACTGTTATATACATATAACATTAAAAATGCATTTAATACACACTCACATAGTGGTACAATTCCTACAACCAGCGTTTTAAAAGAAGCTTTAAACAATGACTTCAAATTTTGTGATTCCATTTATATGAAGTTAAAAAAGTGAAACTATGCTTACTTTTTAGGAAATGATTACATAGTGGACAAGAACAAGTGTTGGATAAATGTTAAAAGCAAATTTTACAAAATATCAGAGCAGAAGGCGAGAAATTTTGGAAAATCCTGTAAGTCCCAAAATGGAACACAACATATTCCAAATCAATGAGCCAGGAAGCCTCTTGGGTGCCTGTTGGCTCAGAGCTCCTGTTCAAATAGATCCTAATCCTGCAAAGAACAGTAGACAAAAGCTAGGACTCAAGCATAGTAAACCATGATTTGGAAATCTTTGCATAAAGTTTACTTCTTGAAATAGGTAAAAAAAACATACCCATAGAAATAGAAAAAAATTAATTCAACCCTGTCAGTAATACATGCTACTTTTGTGCTGTTAGTTACATGTGGAGGGATAAATATTTTTTGCCTAAATAGATTGAATGTAGACTGTCCCAAATGTGGTGATGGAATTTGATTTCAAATATATCTATGCCTAAAAATCCTATGCTTCAGAATTTATTCTAAAGCAGTTCCAGCTTCTTAGCTAACTCAGGCTCTTGGAAGAGGGAAAGGAAGACCCTTCTAGATTATTTTATCTTTTTTTTTTTTATATAAAGCTTTTATTTAAAGAATATAAATTTCCAAAGAACAGCTCATGGACCACAATGGCTCCCCCCCCCAAAACTTCCCTCCCTCCCCCCACCCTCCCCTTTCCCGCTCCCTCTCCCCTTCTGTTCACATCAAGATTCATTTTCAATTGTCTTTATACACAGAAGATCAATTTAGTACATATTACGTAAAGATTTCAACGGTTTGCCCTCGCATAGAGACACAAAATGATAATACTGTTGGAGTGCTAGTTATAGTATTAATTCACAATGTACAGCACATTAAGGACAGAGATCCTACATGATTTTTTTTTAAATTGATTAATTGTCTATGCAATTTCCAGTTTAACACCAAGATTTTTTAATCATTTGCAATTATCTTAATATAAAGAAGATCGATTCAATATATACTATGTAAGGATTTCATCAGTTTGCACCCACTCAGAAACACAAAGTGTAAAAATACTGTTTCAGTACTAGTAATAGCATCACTTCACATTGGATAACACATTAAGGACAGATCCCTCATGAGACGTAAGTACACAGTGACTCCTGATGTTGATTTAACAATTTGACACTCTTGTTTATGGCGTCAGTAATCTCCCTAGGCTCTGGTCATGAGTTGCCGAGGCTATGGAAGCCTTTAGGGTTCGCAGACTTCGATCTTATTCCCACAGGGCCATAGTCAAAGTGGAAGTTCTCTCCTCCCTTCAGAGAAAGGTACCTCCTTCTTTGATGGCCCCGTTCTTTCCACTGGGATCTCACTCGCAGAGATCTTTCATTTAGGTCTTCTGTTTTTTCCAGAGTGTCTTAGCTTTCCATGCCTAAAATATTCTCATGGGCTCTTGAGCCAGATCCGAATGCCTTAAGGGCTGATTCTGAGCCCAGAGTGCTATTTAGGACATCTGCCATTCTATGAGTCTGCTGTGTATCCTGCTTCCCATGTTGGATCATTCTCTCCCTTTTTCATTCTATCAGTTAGTATTAGCAGACACTAGTCTTGTTTGTGTGATCCCTTTGACTCTTAGACCTATCAGTGTGATCAATTGTGAGCTGAAATTGATCACTTGGACTAATGAGATGGCCTTGGTACATGCCACCTTGATGGGATTGTATTGGAAACCCCTGGCACAATTCTAACTCCATCATTTGGGGCCGTTCCGATTGAGCATGTCCCAAGTTTTACATCTCCTCCCTCTCTTATTCCCACTCTTATATTTCACAGAGATCACTTTTCAGTTAAAATTTAAACACCTAAGAATAATTGTGTGTTAATTACAGAGTTCAACCACTAGTACTAGGATAAAGGAAAAAAAAATACTACCATGGATAAAGTATTACATTGTACAACAACAGTCAGCACAAGAGCTGATCGAGTCACTGTTTCTCATAGTGTCCATTTCACTTCTACAGGTTTCCCCTTTGGTGCTCAGTTAGTCATCGCCAATCAAGGGAAACAAATGATATTTGTCTCTTTGGGACTGACTTAATTCACTCAGCATGATGTTTTCCAGATTCCTCCATTTTGTTGCAAGTGACCGGATTTCATTGTTTTTGACTGCTGTATAGTATTCTGTAGAGTACATGTCCCATAATTTCCTAATCCAGCCTACTGTTGATGGGCATTTGGGTTGGTTCCAAGTTTTAGCTATTGTGAATTGAGCCGCAATAAACATTGCTGTGCAGATGGCTTTTTTGTTTGCCAATTTAATTTCCTTTGGGTAAATTCCAAGGAGTGGGATGGCTGGGTTGAATGGTAGGGTTATATTCATGTTTCTGAGGAATCTCCAGACTGACTTCCATAGTGGCTTCACCAGTTTGCATTCCCACCAACAGTGGATTAGTGTCCCTTTTTCCCCACATCCTCTCCAGCATCTATTGTTGGTGGATTTCTGAATGTGAGCCATTCTCACCGGGGTGAGGTGAAACCTCATTGTGGTTTTGATTTGCATTTCCCTGATTGCTAGGGATCTTGAACATTTTTTCATGTGTCTGTTGGCCATTTGGATTTCCTCTTTGGAAAAATGTCTATTGAGGTCCTTGGCCCATCTCTTAAGTGGGTTGTTTGTTCTGATGTTGTGGAGTTTCTTAATTTCTTTGTAGATTCTGGTTATCAACCCTTTATCTGTTGCATAGTTTGCAAATATATTTTCCCATTCTGTCGGTTTCCTATTCACTTTCCTGACTGTTTCTTTTGCAGTACAGAAACTTTTCAATTTGATGCAATCCCAGTAGTTAATTTTGGTTTTCAGTGCCTGTGCTTCTGGGGTCTTTTCCAAGAAGTCTTTGCCAGTACCTATGTCTTGCAGGGTTTCTCCTATGCTCTCTAGTAATTTGATGGTGTCGGGTCGTAGGTTTAAATTTTTAATCCATGTTGAATGGATTTTTGTGTAAGGTGAAAGGTAGGGGTCTTGCTTCATGGTTCTGCACGTGGAAATCCAGTTTTCCCAGCACCATTTATTAAACAGACTGACCTTACTCCAGGGACTGGTTTTGGATCGTTGATCAAATATAAGTTGGCTGTAGGTGTTTGGATTGATTTCTGGAGTTTCTATTCTGTTCCATTGGTCTATCCATCTGTTTCTGTACCAGTACCATGCGGTTTTGATAACAACTGCCCTGTAGTATGTCCTGAAATCTGGTATTGTGATGCCTCCGGCTTTGTTTTTGTTGTACAAGATTGCTTTAGCTATTCGAGGTCTCCTGTGTCTCCATATGAATTTCAGCATCATTTTTTCCAGATCTGAGAAGAATGTCCTCGGTATCTTGATTGGTATTGCGTTGAATCTGTAAATTGCTTTTGGGAGAATGGACATTTTGATGATATTGATTCTTCCAATCCATGAGCATGGGAGATTTCTCCATTTTTTGGTATCCTCTTCTATTTCTTTCTTTAAGGTTTTGTAATTTTCATTGTAGAGATCTTTAATGTCCTTAGTTAAATTTATTCCAAGGTATTTGATTGTTTTTGTAGCTATTGTGAATGGGATTGATCTTAGCAGTTCTTCCTCAGCCGTGGCATTGTCTGTGTATACAAAGGCTGTTGATTTTTGTGCATTGATTTTATATCCTGCTACTTTGCCAAACTCTTCTATGAGTTCCAATAGTCTCTTAGTAGAGTTCTTTGGGTCCCCTAAATAAAGAATCATGTCGTCTGCAAAGAGGGATAGTTTGAGTTCTTCCTTCCCAACTTGTATCCCTTTAATTTCTTTTTCTTGCCTAATAGCTCTGGCTAAGACTTCCAGCACTATATTGAATAGCAGTGGTGAGAGTGGGCATCCCTGTCTGGTACCAGATCTCAGTGGAAATGCTTCCAACTTTTCCCCATTCAATAGGATATTGGCCATGGGTTTTTCATAAATTGCTTTGATTGTATTGAGGAATGTGCCTTCTATACCCAGTTTGCTTAGGGTTTTCATCATGAAAGGGTGTTGAATTTTATCGAATGCTTTCTCTGCGTCTAGTGAGATAATCATATGGTTTTTCTTCTGCAGTCTGTTAATGTGGTGTATCACGTTGATTGTTTTGCGAATATTGAACCATCCCTGCATACCAGGGATGAATCCCACTTGGTCTGGGTGGATGATCTTTCTGATGTGTTGTTGCAGTCTATTGGCCAGAATTTTGTTGAGGATTTTTGCATCTATGTTCATGAGGGATATTGGTCTGTAATTCTCTTTCAATGCTGCATCTTTTTCTGGCTTAGGAATTAAGGTGATGCTGGCTTCATAGAAGGAATTTGGGAGAATTCCCTCTTTTTCGATTGTTCTGAATAGTTTGAGAAGAATTG
Source organism: Sylvilagus floridanus (assembly GCA_949820135.1). Taxonomy (NCBI): domain Eukaryota; kingdom Metazoa; phylum Chordata; class Mammalia; order Lagomorpha; family Leporidae; genus Sylvilagus; species Sylvilagus floridanus. The sequence continues at coordinate 109,682,744 of OX463241.1, forward strand.
GGGTTATTTCTTCTTTAAATGTCTGGTAAAATTCAGCAGTGAATCCATCTGGTCCTGGGCTTTTCTTTGTTGGGAGGGCCTTTATTACTGATTCAATTTCTGACTCACTTATGGGTCTGTTTAGGTTTTCTATGTCTTCCTGGTTCAATTTAGGAAGGTTGCATGTGTCCAGGAATCTATCCATTTCTGATAGGTTTCCCTGTTTGCTGGCATACAAGTCCTTGTAGTAATTTCTGATGATTCTTTTGATTTCTGTGGTGTCTGTTGTTATATTTCCTTTTTCATCTCTGATTTTACTGATTTGGGTCTTTTCTCTTCTTTTTTTAGTTAGTTGGGCCAATGGGGTGTCAATCTTGTTTATTTTTTCAAAAAACCAGCTCCTCGTTTGGCTGATTTTTTGTAATGTTTTTTTGGATTCAATCCTGTTGATTTCTTCTCTGATTTTGATTATTTCTCTTTTTCTACTAGATTTGGGTCTAGTTTGCTGCAAATTTTCTAGATCCTTGAGATGCATTGAAAGCTCATCTATTTGGTGCCTTTCCAGTTTCTTGATGTAGGCACCTATTGATATAAACTTTCCTCTTAACACTGCTTTTGCTGTATCCCATAAGTTTTGGTATGTTGTGCTGTTATCCTCATTTACTTCCAGAAAATTTTTGATTTCTCTTTTGATTTCTTCAGTGACCCTTTGTTCATTCAGGAGCATGTTGTTCAATCTCCATGTGTTTGCATATGCTCTAGAGATTCCTGAGTTGCTAATTTCCAACTTCACTCCCTCATGGTCTGAGAAGTTACATGGTATGATTCTAATTCTTTTGAATTTGCTGAGACTTGCTTTATGGCCTAATATGTGATCAATCCTAGAGTAGGTTCCATGTACTGCTGAGAAGAATGTGAATGCTTTACGTGTAGGATGAAAAGTTCTGTAGATATCTGTTAGATCCATTTGGGCTATAGTGTTGTTTAAATCTACTGTCTCCTTGTTGATCTTCTGTCCTGTCGATCTGTCAATATCTGTGAGTGAAGTATTGAAGTCCCCCAGTACTATTGTGTTGGGGTCTAAGTCTCCCTTTAAGTTTCTTAACAAATTTTTTAAATAAACCTGTGGCCTGTAATTAGGTGCATATACATTGAGAATTGTTATATCTTCCTGTAGTATTGATCCCTTAATCATTATATAGTGCCCCTCCTTGTCTCTCTTAACAGTTTTTGTGTTAAAGTTTATGTAGTCCGATATTAAGATGGTTACACCCGCTCTTTTTTTTTTTTTTTTTGACAGGCAGAGTGGACAGTGAGAGAGAGAGACAGAGAGAAAGGTCTTCCTTCGCCGTTGGTTCACCCTCCAATGGCCGCCGCAGTGGGCGCGCTGCGGCCGGCGCACCGCAGGAGCCAGGAGCCAGGTGCTTTTCCTGGTCTCCCCATGGGGTGCAGGGCCCAAGCACCTGGGCCATCCTCCACTGCACTCCCGGACCACAGCAGAGGGCTGGCCTGGAAGAGGGGCAACCGGGACAGAATCCGGTGCCCCGACCGGGACTAGAACCCGGTGTGCCGGCGCCGCAAGGCGGAGGATTAGCCTGTTGAGCCACGGCGCCGGCCTACACCCGCTCTTTTTTCATTTCTGTTGGTGTGGTATATCTTGTTCCATCCTTTTATATTCAGTCTGTATGGATCTTCATTGGAAAGATGTGTTTCTTGTAGGCAGCAAATAGATGGTTTTTGTTTCTTAACCCAATCAGCCAATCTCTGTCTTTTAACAGGACAGTTTAGACCTTTAACGTTCAATGTGACTATTGATAAGTGGTAAGTTTGCCCTGCCATTTGCCAGATATTTTCTAATGTATGCTTTGAATTCCCTGTGATCTTTTGCCGTGAGGTTCCCTTCGTTTACCTTCTTTCATGTTGATGGTTGTGTTTCTGTGTTTCTGTGTGTAACACGTCTTTAAGTATCTTTTGCAGGGCTGGACGAGTGGCAACAAATTCTTTCAATTTTTGTTTGTTATGAAAGGTCTTTATTTCACCTTCATTCACAAATGAGAGCTTTGCAGGGTATAATATTCTGGGCTGGCAGTTTTTCTCTCTAAGTACCTGGGCTATGTCTCGCCATTCCCTTCTAGCTTGTAGGGTTTCTGTTGAGAAGTCAGCTGTGAGTCTAATTGGAGATCCTCTGAGAGTAATCTGACGTTTCTCTCTTGCACATTTTAGGATCTTTTCTTTTTGCTTCACTGTGGTGAGTTTAATTACAATATGTCGTGCAGAGGATCTCTTTTGGTCATGTTTATTAGGGGTTCTATGAGCTTCCTGGATTAGGATTTCTCTGTCTTTCTCCAAGCCTGGAAAGTTTTCTGCTAGTATCTCCCTAAAAAGGCCTTCTAATCCTTTCTCCCTCTCCATACCTTCAGGAACACCTAGAACCCGAATGTTGGGTTTTTTAATAGTATCCTGTAAATTCCCGACGATATCTTTTAGTTTTCTAATTTCCTCTTCTTGTCTTTGGTTTGACTGTTTCCTCTCCTGTTCTCTGTCTTCTAGGTCCGATATTCTCTCTTCTGCTTCACCCATTCTGGTTTTAAGGCCCTCAAGATTGCTTGTCACTTGATCTATTGAATTCTTCAATTCATTAAGATTTTTTGTCACTATCGTAGCTTCTTGTTCTACTAGTTGTTTCATTTCGTTTTGATTTCTCCATAGTACTTCATTCTCGCGAGAGAGATTTTCTATCTTATCCATTAAGGATTTCTGTAGTTCAAGAATTTGTTTTTGAGAACTTCTTAATGTTCTTATCAATTCTTTGAGATCTGCTTCTTGCATTTCTTCTATCTCATTATCTTCATAATCCTGACTTGGGGTGTCTTTTCCGTTTGGGGTCATCATAGCGTCTTCCTTGATCTTGCTCCCTCGGAATCTGTTTTTATTTGGCATTTTTTTTTTTCCCCACACTCTTTCTCTGGGTTGTCAAGGTAACGGAGTTTGTGTGCGCGGTGTGTTTCCAGTTTTTGGATCCCCTTCAGGTTTCTACAGCCTCGGGTTTTTGATTCCGTCTGCCTCAGTGATGGGCGGGCGCGCCTTGTCCCACTGCGTTTAATCTAGCTCGAATTAGCAGGGTGGGTGACGAGAGAGGCTAGTGTCCGTGCAGGCTCGCCTCAATTGTGCTGTTTCCCCCGTGGGGGGTCTGCTTCCCCCCGCCACTGTCTCGGGATCCCTGTATCGGCCCCCGTTCAAGCGCTCAGTTCCAATGGCGACTGTGTTCTGCCCGGCTTCCGGTTCAGCCGGCGGGCGCGCCGTCCCACTGTGTTCAGTCTAGCTCGAGTGAGCAGGGTGGGCAATGAAAGAGGCTAGTGTCCGTGTGGGCTCGCCTCAAATGTGCTGTTTCCCCCCTGGCGTCTGCTTCCCCCCGCCAGTGTCTCGGGATCCCTGTATCGGCTCCCGTTTAAGCGCTCGATTCCAATGGCGACTGTGTTCCGTCCGGTTCCCGTCCCTCCCGGCAGCTCCCGTGCCACTAAGGCACGATTTGCCGTTCGCAAACTTACTTTCCCCTAGGTCCTCTGCGTCTCATTCACTGGGTCCGGAAGAATTTCCACTGCATTTTTTTCCGTGAGATTTTTCCTGAGGCTACAGTAACTCTGTTTTTATTAAACTATCTTTTTGCGGACTGCTAGTGCGCGTCCTCACTATTCCGCCATCTTGGCTCCGCCCCAGATTATTTTATCTTAATGCATGATTTGAAACATTCCCATTGAAGAGTTCCAGTGAAAATAAGCCCACAGTTAGGATATCACAAAACACAGATTCAGACTTGAAAATATAGTTATTCAGCAATTTACTACATTAAAGGAGTAAAGGGGAGAACCACATATAAAATACTGAGTAATATTTAACATAGAATATATTTATATGACAGAAAGTCAAGATAACCCTTGAGTTAATAACATGATTTTTTCTTTCAAATAAGTGGAGTCCACATGTACCAAGTTCTGGGGGCTCTAGATGCTCAATAATCATCAGTTCTCCAGAAAGACAAATAACTCTTTATGCTGACATGGTAGAGAGAGAGAGAGAACAAGAGCAAGAGCCAGAGCCAGAGTGAGAGTGCAAAAGAGAGAGGAGAGTGCTTGAGCATCTTTAGCCTCTTATAAAGGCATCAATACCACCATGGCAGCCCATCAACCCATTTCATCCAAACCAGATTAGTTCCTACAGGCCTCGTTCCCATATATCTTCACACTGGAATTTAAGACTTCAACATTCATTTGTGGGGCCACTAACATTTAGCTTACAGGAGAAAGTTGTATTTTGAACTAGGATATTAAACTTCCATTATTATTGACAGACATAGGCAATTTTATAAATTAACATTTTAGCAAACATGATGGGAAATTGTGGAAATGTTAAAGAACATGTTTTAAATAGAAGTTGGATAAGGAAGGTCACTGAAGTTATACCTAGTCAGCATTGTAATAGAAATCTGAGACATATAATAAGGCATGTAAAAGTAAATTACAAAGATAAGAAAGTATCAACATGATTGTATTAATTACATGATTATATACAAGGGAAATCCTTGTATATATCCTTGAGATAATTATTAGAATTAAGGAGTTAAGCAAAATTGCCAAATATAAGAATATACAAAAATAAAATGTATTTCTCTTTACCAGAAAATAGTAATTAGAAATGCAGTTTAAAAATTAACACTAGGGCCTGGCATTGTGGCATAGCAGGTAAAGCCACTGACTGCAACACAAGCATCCCATATGGTCACCTGTTCAAGTTCTGGCTACTCCACATCCAATTCAGTTCCCTGCTAATGTGCCTGGTAAAACAGCAGAAAATGGCCCAAGTGCTTGGGCCTCTGCACGCAGGTGGGAGACCCAGAAGAAGCTCTTGGCTCCTGGTTTGGCTTGGCCCAGCCCTGGCCATCGCAGCCATTTGGGGATTGAACCAGCAGATAGAAGACCTCTGTTTGTTCCTCTCTCTTTATTTGTAAGTCAGATTTTCAAATAAATTTTTTTAAAATATTTAAAGAAAAGTAACACTAAAAGTTATTGCCAAGAAATAAATCTGAAAAATAAGAATTTAATGAAAAAAAATAAGAATTTAATGAAAATTTTATAAAAGTTGATAAAAATGTAAGTTAAGAAATATAACCATTTTATGCCATTTCAACCCAAAATAATCTATTAATTCCAGACAATGGCAATGAAAATTTCAATGATAAATTAAAAGGACAAGTGGATCATCTGGTTAAGATATTATTTTTCACTGTATCAAAATGCAATTTAAGGTGGATCAAAAATAAAAATTAAATGGAGAACTTGTAATACTTTCGAACTACATGTAGGTGAATCTTGAAATTAGAGGTTCATTTTTAAAAAGAGCAAAAAACATGACCAAGAAATAGAAGTTACAATAGATATCTCTATTTTAAATTAAGATTATATTTTTGAAATTATTGTGCTGTTAAAAAAAAGACTTTATTAGAAGATAAATTACCCACATAAAATATGACTTTCCTATTTCAGACAAACAGAATTCTTAAAACTATTAACAAAACCCAACAATCTCAGAAAAGCTGGAAGAAAACAGGTATTTTAGAGAGGGAACAAATGATTAATAAACATAAGAAAAGATGTCCAATCTAATATTTAAACAGGGAAACACAAGTTAAAAATCAAGTAGATTATTGTTCTATCTTTATTCACTAATTTAGTTTTTAAATGTCTCTTTATTTGAACGGCACAGTTACAGAAAGAGAGAGAGGGAGAGTGAGAGAGACAGACAGAGACAGAGATCTTTCATCCACTGGTTTACTCTCCAAATGGCAGCAACTGACAGGACTGGGCCAGGCTAAAGCCAGAAGCTGGATTCTCTTTCAGGTCTCCAACATGGGTGCAGAGGCCTAAGCACTTGTGCCATCTTCTGTTGGTTTCCCAAGTTCATTAGCAGGGAGCTTCATTGGAGGTGGAGCAACCAGGACTTGAACAGGTGCCCATATGGGATAATGGCACCGCATAAAGCGGCTTTACCTGCTATGCCACAGCATGGGCCACTGGATTCAATACTTATATCCCACATTTTTCCTGGCCCAGCCCCAATTGTTGCAGGTATTTGGTGAATGAACCAGAATATAGGAGTTTTCTGTCTCTCGAAAATTAAAAAAAAATATATTAAATTAATACAAAATTCAAGATAATATTTACATCTTAGGTGAATGTAGGCTGTGCTACATAGAAGAAGTACATGGAGAATTTCAAGATGCCAATATTTGTAAAGTTGATAAGATAGTATATAAGTATTCATTTTATTGATATTCTTTAATACGAATAAAATATTTAATGACAACACAAGAAAAATGCAGTACATCTACAGTTACTCATATATGATTTTAATTTCAATACCAAATAAATTATTAGGAAAGTGTAGAATATAAAAAAGTTATTTTTGTATATTCTTCTCCATGTAAATTGTTTTAGGGAATGATCACATGTATATAATAATGGTAGTATTCTACATTCTGAAATAATGAGCCATTTTATGTGTTTAGAATAGAGCTATATTTTAAAAATACTCCCAAATTGTTATCAAAGAATAGTTTCCTCAGGGTACTTCAACCACAGTGAGTAAAACTACTTAACTCTACATTTTATAGCTTTTGGGTTTTGTTTGTTTGTTTTAGTTTATTACTTTTTGCAGGTAATCCTGAAACAAATAGTAGGCATTGCTGCTGAAACAGGGAAAACTGTCTTGTTTTTAATAAAATCTTATACACTTGGGGGAAGTAAAATGCCTGAAAATTCAAAAACAGAAGAAGTTATTATGCCTGTAGTGCAACAAACACAACAAAAATTACATAATAAATTTGGCTAGTCACAAGGGAATAAACTGATTAAGTTATTATTGGGGACCCATTTAAATTATTTTTAGTAAAGATTTAATGCATTTTAAACAAATGTGACATCAAGTATATTTGAGTTTTTTAATGTAAATATTTTAATAGACTTAATTTTTTTAGGGAAGCTTTTAGGTGGCCAGCAAAATTGTATGAAAGGTACAAAGACTGCCTATGTGTCCCTACCCTTCATATAGACCCCTACCCATTACCAACATCCTCCACATAGGTTATGATTTGTGAACCTACTCTGACACATAATTATCACCCAGAGTCTACAATCTATGTCAGGATCACTCTTGTTATCCTACGTTCTATGGGAATTGACCACTGTATTTTTTGAAGTATCCAAAGTTGTTAAAATATTTTTAACCCAAACAAAGGTGGTTAGATGTATTATTATTTTTTTACAATGAAATACTTTTCAGTTTATTTTATAGTTATAAGATTACCCCTCCACAAAGTAAAGAGATCAACAAATCGAAAGGAGAAAAAAACACTGTCCTGCAACAGTAGAGACAATGGCTGTAAGCAATAATCAATTCTCAAAATATCAATTTCACTCCTATAGATTACCTTTCAGGTACTCTATTAGTTACCAAAGAACAGGGGAAATATATGGTATTGCTTTTTTGAGGACTGGCTTATTTCACTAAGATTTCCAGATATATCTATTTTGTTGTGAAAGACAGGATTTCATTCTTTTTTATGACTGAGTATTATTGCAAAGTGTATTTTTACAAAATTTTCTTTAACCAGTAATCAGTTGATGGGCATCTGGATCCATATCTTAGCTATGTCAATGTTAGTATAAATATTTTACAGACCAGTACACTGTCCTAGAAATCCTCTGTGTTCTGCCTATTCATCTTTTCCTCTATAGCCTCTGATATTTTTAGGATCTCCATAGTTTTGCCTTTTTCAGGATATCACATACCAGGAATCATATATGTAGCTTTAACAGACCAGTTTCTTTCAATTAGTGATGTGCATGTAAGTTTCCTCCATATATCACCATGCCCCTTAGTATGGAATAATATATAATTGTCTGAATGTTTTGTTATTTATTTATCCATTCACTATTTAGTCCTCCTACAATTGGCAATTATGAATTAAACTATTATACCTATCTATGTGCAGGTTTTTGTGTTGATAAACATTTTTAACTCCTTTGGGTAAGTAACCAGGGACATGATTGCTGAATTTTATTTTTAAGTAAGAGTGTGTTTAGTTTCGTAAAAAAATGCCAGCTTATTTTTCAAAGTAGATGTGCCACTTTATATTCCATCAGCAATAAATGTGAATTCTTGCTGCTTCACATTTTTATTAATACTTTGTATTGTCAGTGTTATGCATTCAGTCATCTAAAAGATATAATTTTCCCTCCATTATTACATTCACCTCTAAATGATCTCATCTCAAGAAAGTGTCTCTGAATTTCAGGACTAATATGATTTGGTTAGGCCCCTTTGCATTATCCAGGATAATCTCTTTCCCTGAAGATCTTCATCTTAATCACACTTGCAGAGTCCCCCCTTCCAGGGAAGGCAATGTATTTACAGGTTCAGAACCAATGTATATGTACAATGGGGAAAGGAGAGTTATTCTGCTAACCACAATTTTAAGTCTATTCCAGTTTATACACATTGATTTATGAAACTGCTTCTTAAAATAGTCAAGTGGAAAAAAGTTATGAAATATGCAACTATGCAATCTTTTGTAGTTACCCACATGATCACCTTTACTGATGCTCTTTTGCTTTATGTGCATGGATTTGAATCATTACCTGAAACTGACTGCTGTCAGCCTAAGGAAATTCTTCTACTGTCTGTTATAAGAAAGGTCTTCCAGCAATAAATTCATATTTTTGTTTACTAAAGAATATAATTTTTCCTTTTTTAAAATAAATCTAAGATTCTTGATTGACTTGTGTTTTTTTTTCCCCTGCACTTTATGCCATTCCACTGGCTTTTGATTTCCATTGTTTCTTACAAGAAATCAGGTGTTAATCTTACATGTACATCATGTACATTTCCCTGTCATAATGACCTGTTTTTTGTCTTGCTGCTTTCAAAATTTTCTGTTTGCCTTCTTCTTTCAATATTTCAACCATGAGATATTTCTGTGATTCTCTTGGATTTATCCTCCCTGAGGTACATTAAGTGTCTTAAATCTGTAAAGTAACATTTTTCATTAAATTTGAGAAATTTCCAGGCATTTATTTTTGATTTTTTTTCTGTTTTTAGGTTTATTTGTGTATTCCAATGTATAAATATGTTGATGTGTTTAATAGTGACTCATATTTCTCTGACACTATATTCATTTTTCTTCATTTTATTTATTTTTAAGATTTATTATTTATTTGAAAGGCAAAGTTACAGAGAGGAAGATAGAAAGAAAGAGGGCAATCTTCCCTTTGCTGGTTTACTCCCCAAATGGTTGCAGTAGTCAAGGTTTAGCCAGGCTGAATCCAGGAGCCAGAATCTTTATCCAGGTCTCCCATGTGAGTTCAGGGGCCCAAGCACTTGGTCCATCTTTTTTTTTTTTTTTTTTTGACAGGCAGAGTTAGTGAGTGAGAGAGAGAGACAGAGAGAAAGGTCTTCCTTTTTCTGTTGGTTCACCCCCTAAGTGGCCGCTACAGCTGGTGTGCTGTGGCCAGTGCGCTGTGCCGATCCGAATCCAGGAGCCAGGTGCTTCCTGCTGGTCTCCCATGCGGGTGTAGGGCCCAACCACCTGGGCCATCCTCCACTGCTTTCCTGGGCCAAAGCAGAGAGCTGGCCTAGAAGAGGGGCAACTGGGACAGAATCCAGTGCCCCAACCGGAACTAGAACCTGGGGTGCCAGCACCACAGGTGGAGGATTAGCCAAGTGAGCTATGGCGCCGGCCACTTGGTCCATCTTCTGCTGCTTTTCCAGGTGTGTTAACAGGAGATGGATTAGAAATGGAACAGCCATCTTAGGAGGTGGCTTAACCCACTACACCACAGCATTGGCCCTTTGCTCTCTAAACTGCACAAACTCCATGTATCTCTCTTCAAGTTTCTTTGTCTTTTCGTCTTCTTAGTCAAGGCCATTCTTGAACTTATCTATTGAAATTTGTATTGCATTTATCCGTTTCAACTTCAAAATTTACTTTTATTTCTTACAGATGATTCCTACCTCTTAATATTTTCTATTTGATACTTTTTCATCATGTATCTTTTTAAATTTTTTTTTACAAAATTTTCACTTTTATCTATTTTCATCCATTTGAAGGGCAGGGTGATGTTGTTAGGCAGTTATATCTTCTGATTGCTGATTCAATCTTCAAATACTTGCAAAGGCTAGGGCTGTGCCAGGCCAAATCCAGTAGTCTAGAACTCCAACCAGGTCTGTCCTGTGGGTAGCAGGGGCCCAAGCCCTTGAGTCATAAGCTGCTGCCTCCAGGGATATATAAGCAGGAAGGTGGATTAGAAACTGAGTGGCCAGAACTTGAATCCACAATGCAATATGAGAGAAGAGCGTATTGAGTAGTGACTTAGCCTACTGTGCCACAATGTCCCTTCCATCTTTTTAATTCTTTAAACATGTTTACTTTTGTTTCTTTACCCATATTTACAGTAGGTGATTTCAAAGTCTACCAACTCTGCTGTTTCAAAGGCAACCAATAGTGGCTACTATTTTTCTTCCATAGATTGGGCCACCCTTTCTTGTTACCTTATATACCTCCTAATATTTTGTTGATGACAATGTAATTCAAATTATACATTGTAACCACTATATAAACTGATCCCCCAAAGACTTATTGTTCTTATTTTTTGTTTGATGATTTGTTTAGTGCCATGCCTTAATAAAGTCATTTTCACCTATTATGTGTAGCTTCTTATGTGTCTGCAAGTATTCACACCCCCTATATTTTATTCCATATACCTAAGAGATGCCTTTGCTTTGGAGTCACCATTTTGAATTAAAGCTATATTTAAGTCCCGGTAGTCAGATTTTTATACTTTACTGTTATACATGTGCAGTTTGAAGTCTGGTTTAGTAGTTGAAGGACTTTGTCGCTGGGTGTGTTTGTTTTGTTTTTTGCCTCTTTTTTTCTGATGTTTTTTTTTTTTTTTTTATCCTGGGATGAGTGGTTTTGATATTTCCTCTGATTGTCCTAGAAAGCATGAACTGACAGACTTCCAGGATATTTGCAATATGATTTTAAGCCCTGATTACTGAAGTATATTCTTTGGGTCGCAGTGGATTGTTGATAATTCAGTTTTTAGTCAGAGCTGTATTTAAGCACTGTGAGAAACCAAATCTATAATCCAGTAAGGAGACACTTTTTTTTCAAGGATACTTGTAAAGAGAAGGAAGAGACTATTGCAACAGGGAGAGTGAAACAACCAAAGCAAGCATATCAAGGATTATATGAAAAGAATTTTTATTTTATAGAAGGAGCATATAAAGCTAGAAAGAAGTGCATGTGGGGAAGCAGGATAAAAAGAGGAGTGATGGAATAGAAGATCAGAGAATCCTTTATCCTGATGTCAACCTATTTTCAGGTGGAGGAATTTATGAGAGGTTATATGCTGACTCAGGCAGAGGGTAGGTTGCATTTTGGAGATCTGTGCAACAAAAAATAACAAAGTGTGGTTAAGAAGACTTTTGCTCTGATTCATTAGTGGGCACAAACAGTTCAATAAATATTTATGAGGCAAAGAGTGGGCATTTGGAGTGTCTGTGTCCGATCATGCCATAGGTAAAAAGAGGGCATCTTTGACATAGGTAAAAAGAGAGCATCTGTGCCAAGGTATTTCTTTGCAGAAAACCATTTCCAGAACACAAAGGGTAGGGTGTTTCTTTCATCTCCTTTGCGTTTAGGGCTGTTTTGGGGAATGTAGGAGCTGAGAAAAATTCAACCATGTCAGCTCTGGTGCCATTTAGACTTCCCTTGTATGTTCATGGTCTGTGTGTGGTTTGGGGGAAGATTTCTACCTCATATCCTGCTGTTATTGCTCCTGAGTGGGTGTAGCCAAGTGCATAGACAAAATCTTCTTAAACTCTGGAGCTGGCTGGGATCACAGGAAAACTCTTTTTGGCCATTTCCTTCTTTAATTCTGTTAAACTTTTGGCTTCTCTGAAATTTTGCATGTTTCTGTTTCCAGTTTCCTTAAGAGTGCTCTCTATAAAGGTATCCTTTTTTCCCCCATAACACCCATATGAATAAAGCATTCTCTTCTTTGTTATAAAGAAAATCAGTCTCAGGCAGAGCCGAGGGTATCTTCATCCTCATGATTCACCTTCCACCAGGGAAGTACCATGTGCCTCTGCCTCAGATTTGGGGGCAGAAATCTGTTTTTCCCAGAATGATGTTCATCATGTTGGCCCTGAAGATTGTGACAGCCTCTGGTTGCGCTTGATTGTCCTTATGGGCATGAAACTTCAACCCAACTGGTGTGTCAAGGCAGAAGTGATAGGTCCTAGTAACTTCCATCTCCTCTATCTAGGTGGAGCTTCTGCATTAATAGTGGGGAGTAGGATCAGGGAATGAGAAGTGGGACTTCTTTTTAACTCATCTGCCTGCAATAGAGTCTGTGGAGGTGGGATGAGAAATGCCTGTAGAACTCCTGATGAGGGAGTTCTGACTTTTTTGGGTGCACATACTGAGGATAGAGTTTCTGTAATATGGAGCTGTGGAGTGAAGGTAGTAATGAGATTTTCCTGGCTCACATTCTATTGAGTGTCCTCAATTGTTCTGATACTATTTTTTATTGAATGATTTTTAATGTATTTTCCCTATGTCCATAGGATATTTCCACACTTTAAATATTGATTTTGAGTAATTTTCACTGGTGAAATTGTTGGGTTCTTTAAAATGTCAACAACTGGTTCTTACTCTTGTTTCCTCCACTTTCTTTCTCCTTTATCTTCTCTACTTTTGTGTAAATACCTTATAGTTTTCATCCTTTTCAAATTCATCGCAAAAATTCATCCCAAATTATCTAGAAATATTCCAGCTGCCATCTGCAAGGTCTGGATACAGCTCTCCCACAACCTCTTTTCTTTGTTAACTGTTGGAGATTCATAGGCCATCAGACTTCTGGTTTTTCAGGATTCTGCATGAAAATATTCATCACTAGTCTTAAATAAAATCACTCACCTCTTGTATTTCTTGACAGTTATTTTAAGTACTTTTTATTCCTCTGTATTTTGCATTGTTTTGCACTCATATACTTTCCTCTGGTTGAATTCTAGTTAGAATGTAACTCCCTAGGTTACAGAAATCAGACAACCTCATTTCCTGACTTAAGTGGTTTCACAGTGTCATGAAATTAAAAAAGTATTAAATGCCTGTGAAGACAACGTTTTAGTTAAAATGGAGCACAGATTAGTAGGAAAGAGTCTTTTGGTCCCAACTCAGGAGAACAGACCTCAAAGACAATTTAGTTCAGTATGGAACCGTAATGCTCCTCATAAAAAATCAAGTGCTCTGTCATTGACCATTATTCATTTAACATAGAATTATGGAATTTTTATCATGTGGATGATTATTATTTCACTTTTCTCACAATATTATGGAGACTTTTTTGTTTTAAAGATGTATTTTATTTCAAATGCAGTGATAGAGAGAGAGGAAAAGAGAGAGAGAGAGAAAAATTTTCCATCCACTGGATCACTCCACTATATGGCTGCAAAGGCAGGGGCTGGGCCAGGCCAAAGCCAGGAGCTTGATGCTCCATTGGAGTCTCCACATACCAGAAGGGGCCCATGTACTTGTGCCATCCTTTGATGCTTCCCCAGGTGCAACAGCAGGGAACTGCATTCAAAGTACAGACTTGAACTGGTACTCGGGTGGTGGCAGCAACTTAATCTTCTGTGACGCAACTCTGGCCCCATGGTTATTTTTTTTTTTAATGAAACAAAATATTTGGAATTTTTAAGCTATGAAAATGTGTAGATATAAGATTATGTTTTCATCTTAATTATTTTCAACAATATGCAGTTTCATCATGGCAACAGAAATCACTATTTGCTTGCTGTGACCCATTTGTTCACTACATTTACACACAACTTGAAATTAAAAAGAAAGTCAAATTAATAAAATCTCAGTATACCAAGCCTTCTAGGTATGTTATGAAAAATCTCTATTCACTATTGTTCACATAATCTTTTGTTAGGAAATTTTATGATAATGCTTGTGAAAGAACACTGGACTCGTAGAGTTGCTCCAGTTCAGGCCTTACATAGTTTGTGGCCATGGTGAGGTCCTTTAAGTCCTGATCACATTCTTTCAAAGTAAAGCAATGCCTATGCATTGTATTTTGCAGAATGATTCTCTAGGTTAAATGAAATTTGTGTGAAATGACACTGAAAAACCAAAAATGTAATAAAAGTCTTAGGTGTTTGTAACTACCAGAATGCATTCGGTTGAGTTACAAAATTCTCTGAGAAAGACTGCAAACTAAATATAAATTATATTGGAACCCCAGAAGAATATTCTCTGTTTCCTGAATGGATAAACTCATGGCTGCTCAGTGATAATAGAAAGAAAAGCTAGCAGTCATTGGAGGATGCTTCTAACAAAACAACTGCAGGCATGAAAAGCAGCCAGGAGCAAAGAACTTAGGGCCAGAGGCATTACTTTGTTGCTTTGGGAACATTCACAGTCCATGGTGGAACAGGATATTGGCAAACGATAAGGAGGAGAGATTGCTTTGTGTGTGAACTCCTGCCGGATATCTGCCATTTCTGTTTGTTATTCACCTACTTGGAAGATTTGATTACAGCTGTGGCCTGAGAATCTCTGGAGAGAAAAAAGAAATGGATGGGCCAAGGACCTTTGATATATTAGTGTATAATAAGTAGCAACAGAAAGTAAACCGCTGTCTGGAGGGTGTGAGAGGGTAACTGGTTGACACATGCCCTGACATGTTGCTCTGTAGCTTGAAGAATTCCACACTGGCATTTTCAGAAGGGCAGGGAGCTGCTAATTTCTCAGAGGAATAAGATAATTTCACATTATTTTCCCCAAAGAACTGTTAGATAATTAGAAGGACTCATACAAGTCCGTAATCGATTAAAGTACAATAGCTATTAACTCCCTGTATATTAATTTTGATAGCTTAGAACTCCATGTATGTTTTTAATCGTAACCATAATTCAGATAGGTACTATAATCTCTATCCTAGAGATGAGGGAATTGAGATAACTTGAGTAGGGCTGAACAGCTAGTAGGTAGTGGGTTAGGAGTCAGACCTACATGATTCTCATTCTGGATGCCAGGTTCTTTGTCTGCATCCTTGGTTCCAAGATACTAGTTCTGTGAATACTGTTTTTTCATAATGAAAATTTCACTGGTTTACTGTGTATCCTTCAGAAGAATTCATAACTGGAAGTTAAATAAATTTCACTGGCGATATTAAAAGATGTAAATTCTTTAGTTATTCCGCTTTATCATAATGTACATTTCCAAATGTGATATTTAGATATCTTTATAGGATATTGCCTATATGAGTAAATGTTAAATACTAAATGATTATAATTGCATATTTGAAATATATTAATCTTAAGTAGGGATCAAGTTTTTCTTTTCCACTCTAAAGTTTAAGCCTCTTATAATATTAAAATATATTAAAATAAGGGCAGGGATTTTACATAATGGTTAAGATGCCTCTTAGGATGCCTGCACTGCATAACAGAGTGCCTGAGTTTGAGAATCCACTGTACTCCCTTATCCAGTTTCTTTCTCATGCATACCACGGAAGCAGCAGGTGATTGCTCAAATAATTGGATTCATGTCACTCATGTGATATGCTCAAATTGAATTCCCAGCTCCTAGCTTTGGTATGGTGCAAGTCTGCCTGTTGTGGGCATTTGAGAAGTGAATCAGCAGATGGGAGATCTCTGTCTGCTTCTTTGTCATCAGCTCTCTACCTTTCAAATCACAAATAAGTAAATAAGTTTTTAAAATATATGCTAAATAAATGAATCAAAAGATATGAGAAATTTTAGAATTAAGCCTCATTTAAACATACAGTCTTTTAAAGCATGTGTTATAATATCTCTCCCTAATAGTGACGATCTGAAACCCACCTAATGCAAGCAGGTATCCTTTGAGGAAGTATGTCTTCTGTTCCTTTGTGTCTCACTACACCATGGCATTTCCTAAGGATCCTTCAGTGAATTCTTCCTCGTGTGTTTCACTGGGGCCCTCATCCAATTTGTGGCTGGAAATATTAGAGTGGTTGCTTAGAAACGCTGAGGTTGGAAATTTATGAGTTTTCAGAAGGTTGCATTGAAGTGTAGGGGTAGCATATGGTGATTTGACATGTTTTGTTCCCTAGCCAAGGAGAGGGGTAGCCTTCTGTGATCTTTCTAATTATTTCATGGCACTTTAAGATATCAAGCTGAATTTAGAAAACAAGACATCAAGGCTAAGGAAAAATAGGATGTGCTTTTTGTTTCCAATATTTATGACCAAAGAATTTGTTGTTCATTTTGTTAAAAAAAAAAAAAAAGAATGGGAAAAGTTCTGGAAATCTAAAAACAGTTAATAAGTTTTCCCTACAAGATAGAGATAAAGGCTCATTATTTTGGCTAAAATGGAAAGGAAGAATGAACAGCTTGGGACAAGAGGGAATGGGAGACATTTTTATGGATCAGGCAAGGAAGTAGAGTTTGCCCACAATTTTGTTACATGGCCGCATTTAACCTCAAGGGAAGCAGGGAACTATAAAGAATGAAAAGCAAGTTTGTGGAATGACTAGTCTGCTCAGGAAACAGCTTTCTGGAGGAGTGGTTTCAGCTGAGCCTCAAGGATATGAATCTGATGTCCAGATGAGGATTGGGGAAGGGCATTCCCAAAATATGGAAGAGATAGGTCATGTGATTTTTTTTTTAACAGGCAGAGTGGACAGTGAGAGAGAGAGAGAGAGAGAGAGAGAGAGAGAAAGGTCTCCCTTTGCCATTGGTTCACCCTACGGTGGCTGCCAGGGCCGGCGCACTGGGGCTGGCACACCGTGCTGATCCGAAAGCAGGAGTCAGGTGCTTCTCCTGGTCTCCCATGGGGTGCAGGGCCCAAGCACTTGGGCCATCCTCCACTGCACTCCCGGGCCATAGCAGAGAGCTGGCCTGGAAGAGGGGCAACCAGGACAGAATCTGGCTCCCCGACCGGGACTAGAACCCGGTGTGCTTGCGCCGCTAGGCGGAGGATTAGCCTATTGAGCTGCGGCACTGGCCCCATGTGATGTTTTAAAGACCGGCTCTGCTAGAGTGTAAATCACACATCATGATCAATGAACTCCTGATCATTTTTTTCTCAGCTATGTTTCCCAGGATATCCTGTTGCCTGCTTGATGTTTATTCTCTGATAACACAAAGGCACACAAAATTGAACCCATACAAAACCAACATAAGGATGCTTACTCTAATTTCTGATTGTTGTCCTGATTCTTCTTTAAATCTAGACCTGCTTCATCCTTTCACAAAAATTAAAATATCAGAAATGATTCTTTACATTTCCTCTCCTTTCCTCTCCCTAATTACAAACATGAACCCACCATCAATTTCTTATGCTAAATCCAATTGTTTCTTTGAAACGTTAATCTCTCCCCTTTCCACTCCACTGCTGTAATTTACACTGTCACCATCTATGACCAAATCTATCACTATATATTTCCTAACTCATCTCCTTTCTTGTCTTCTATTTTTGTTTTACTTCAGTCTCTTAACACAGAGGGCCCTTTAAAGTCAGACTCAGTCACATTATTATAATACAACTCATTCACACTATAATAATACAATAATGATATTATTATTATTATTATTATACTACAACTTTTCTACATATATTAAGTCCCCATTGAGGTCTGTTAGGCAAGGCTGGTTCCCGATTCATTTCACAAATAGAAACATAGGCTTGTAAGGCTTAGGTCGTCTTCCTAAGTTCATAAAGCTATTAGAGTAAGTTTTAAGAAGTACAGATTTGACCACAAATCATTATATGTTTTCTCTCAATTAAGTTTTTAAAATACTTGGTTATTAAATGAATGAATGGATATATCACCAAAAAAATGGACAATTGGTAGTGCCAAGTAAAATGAAGCATCATGTGAGCATGTCTCTTCTTCTCCATGTAGGGGAAGGGATCCATTCAAGGATTTTAATAAAGCAGCAGCATATCTTGGCCAGCACCATGGCTCACTAGGCTAATCCTCTGGCTGCAGCGCCGGCATCTGGGGTTCTAGCCCCGGTTAGGGTGCCAGATTCTGTCCTGGTTGCTCCTCTTCCAGGCCAGCTCTCTGCTATGGCCCAGGAAGGCAGTGGAGGATGGCCCAAGTGCTTGGGCCCTGCACCCACATGGGAGACCAGGAGGAAACACCTGGCTCCTGGCTTTGGGTGGGCGCAGCACACTGGCCTCAGCACTCCGGCTGCAGCACCCCGGCCATAGTGGCCACTTTGAGGGTCAACCAAAGGAAAAAGGAAGACCTTTCTCTCTGTCTCACTCTCTCTCTCTCTCTCTCTCTCTCTCACTGTCTAACTCTGCCTGTCAAAAAAAAAAAAAAAAGCAGAAGCATATCTGGAAATTTGAAAGATGTCTTCACTACTTGCTGGAAGGTGGGATGGAGGAGGAACTTTTCAAGCAGAGTGGCATTCCATTTTAGAGGATGGAAGGGATTGGAAGGGGGAGAAGCACAAGTTTGTAATCAAAAGAGACTGAGGTTCCTCCAAGTTCTTGATGGCAACTGGGTGCCCTTCTCTGTCTCCTTTTTAGTTTTATTTCCTTCTCCCGCATATTGCCTGGCCCATTAATAATATAATGAGACGTTATATACACAATGGCTGTACCAATCAAATTCAAGAAAAGGAAATGCTTTCCTTCACCCTAAAAAGTCACATCCAAAGTCATCTGAGTAAGACAGAGAAATGAATGTGAAGTTAATACACTCGAGTTGAAAAGAAAGGAAGCGTTAAGAGATAAGGACAAGGTGGTTGAGCTGGGGGGCTTTAAATGCATAAGTTTTAAAGATAGAGAAAAGTCAGTGAACATGCTTTGGTTTTGCCCAAGTTTTGTGTTTTCTGCTAAGTTCTAGTCAGAGAGAATGGTTCTAAATAATTCCAAATGAACTCTAAAACATGCTTAAATACAAACTTAAATGCAAATAGGAATAGAATGGTATGCAGTTTAACAATTTTGTACATAATTTTAAATAAAGAATGTGACATTTGTGTGTATACCAATATTTAAAATGAATTCCTAAAATAATCATTCTTAAAAATATTTGTTCTGATATCTTAGATGTGACTCAATGTATAGGTAGCATTAAGTAATGTGAAAAGATATGTTTAGCTAAATTTCATTTCTACATAAGTGTAGTAAGTCTATTTATAGGAATAGAATTTGAGATAAGCTTAACATAGGAAACCTAACACAAGCTTACTTCAACTCTGCATGGAAAATGGAATGAAAAGATAAATGTATTTTGGTGCCCAAAACATTGAAATACATGCATTTTTAAAATAATATGTGTTTTAACATGAACATTTGGAAAAATCACTTATAGGCATGCATTTCAATTTTTTTCTGCACCAAAATAGACCCATGTTTTAATTCCATTTCCATGAGCTTTTTGAAGTACCCTCATATAGCAAGTATATTCAGTGACTGTCAGAAGATGTAATCACAAAAAATACTAAATATACAGAGTGTACAGAATGTTATGCATTTCTCTGAGTGTATGAGTCATGAATTTTTAGTGAATGTAGTGTCCCTTCATGCATTATTTACCTTTTAAAACAATGAATTTAGAACAATAGATGTCTGTATGAATTTTTTATCTTTTCACTCAGGAGAGTGAAAGAAAAGGAAAGTCTGGCAAATGGGAAAATAAATTTTTTCTAGGCTTTTTTCTGTAAATGTACATTTTTAGTAAGGAAGAGAATTGAGCTGAATAACCTATAATTATTCTGTTACTATGAGGTTCAGCAGAGAATAATAAATGGAAAAAAATTTTGCCATATTTTTACTTACCTTTGATACTTGTATTTTCTCTCTAATTTTAGTTGATTTACCCACTATTAATAATACATTAGTGAATTTCCATAATTTAACAAAGTTTCATAATGATTACATAATGAATGTGATTAATAATAATTTAAATCAAATGGTATTATCATGATAATTTTTTTTAGATTTTATTTAAGGTACACAGATTTCACGTATTTCATATATACAGAATTAGGAACAGAATTGTAAGGTGAGATAACGTTTGACCCTATTTCAATGCATAATAGTAATTTCTTTATTATTTGATAGGTAGCCATAAACAATAGAAAGGATATAAATAAAAAGTAAAAATACTATAGTAACGGCTATTTGATTATATGTTGGCAAAACAAAGCAAGGATATGTGGAAGCATATCTGTGTAAAAGTTTCAGTGTATAAACATCTCATGCAGATAGTATAGATGTCACATTTAGAAAACTCTCTTATAAGGATAGACACCTCAAATATGTTATACTTAAAGCTCTGTCTTTGCTAGGTAGGCTGGCCTTTTACAAGACTGAATCAAATGAACATTGATTTAAATATTTCTCTCCAAAAGAAAAGCATGTTTAATACTTAATTTTAGTATTTACAGACAAGTAACTTCTTCTATTTTAAAAATACATTTATTCAATAAACTGTATGAAGTCCTTCCACAGAGCCTATCTCTAGAGATTCAAGATGAGTTACAGTCATCGCTGCCTTAGGGAACCCACTGCATTTCTGCATGAAAGAAAGCTAATGAACTAAGTACGAAATTGAGTGACTTCAAGTGTTTCTTATGAATTTAAATAAATTATTATTAAAATATAGATATTACATTTTCTGTTGGGATGTAGATATAATCTATAGCTATTGAATTTTGTATGGGCAAAATAGCAATAGGTCTTTTCTTTAAGGAATTGCACAGAGTATGCTGTTGGTTATACTCCTAAAAACAGTAAGTTTTAAATAAAATTGAATTAGACTAAGAGAGATACAGAATTCTTGTCATAGATATTTAGATATATATATATTCATTAGTAATTGTTTTTTATTTTAGATGACCACATCTTACCTTTAAATATTATTGTCACACTCTAAGAGTATAATGTGCCAAAGTGACATGTGTGTATTTAGGGTAGAAAAAACATCACTCATTTTTGAGTGGAGATGGAAGACTGCAATAAAGGAGTAATGATCATACAAAAGGTCACATTCTAGCATCTCTTTTATCTAACTTTGGGGTTGTTCTGTGTAGGTATGTAGCTTTACTACAAAGATATTTGTTGACACAATGATAAAAAAGTGAAAATCTGTTTATAAACATAATCTGATATTTATGATCTAAATAGGAATATATATGTAGTTGGATATTTACAATTATATATCTAGATTCAACTTTGGAAGTGACATAAACAAGCAGTAGAATTGCAGAATATATGCTGGATATCATGGTTTAAAATTTTCCTGAATTTCAAATTAGCTTTAGTAGGGTATATAGAGTATGGAAGTTACGTGGAAATTCATAAAGTTGATGAATGTAAAACATTAAAAATATTTATGAAAGGATTTAGTTTTAAAATCTCTACTACTACTGTGCTAATTCTCACTAATGAAATTATCTTAGTAGCTTTATAGAGTAACTTTCTTATTCCCCTTGGCCTACTTAGTACATTTAAATACAGCTCATTTTGGAGGAGCAGAATAAATATTTGAAGGGACCAGCACTGTGGCGCAGTGGGTTAACACCCTGGCCTGAAGCGCCGGCATCCCATATGGGCGCTGGTTCTAGTCTTAGCTACTCTTCATCTAATCCAGCTCTCTGCTATGGCCTGGGATAGCAGTAGAAGATGGCTCAAGTCCTTGGGCCCCTGCACCCGTGTGGGAGACCCAGAAGAAGATCCTTGCTCCTGGCTTCCGATGGGCGCAGCTCCGGCCATTGTGGCCATCTGGGGAGTGACCCAGTTGATGAAAGACCTCTCTCTCTGTCTCTACCTCTCTCTGTAACTCTTTCAAATAAATAAAATAAATCTAAAAAATAAATATTTGATTTTTTCTGTGTAATAAAGAATTTCCAATTTTCAGTCAATACATTTTAAATTAAATATCGTATCCAAAATGTTTTGTTTCATTTCTCCATTTCTGTTTCTAATCAATCCACTGGGCAGCATCCATGAGAGTGAACAACCAGACTTCATAACTTGCACTGTCAGTTATGAGGCACATAGCTCTGGCCTCAAAGAATTCTTTCTCTCTCCCAAATGAATTGAAGTTGAATCTCATTAAGTCTTTACACCCAACTTCTCACCAATACAATATATGAGGACTAAAAGTAATCAGCATGTTCAGAATATCATTTTACAGTACAAAGGGTTCAGTTTCTTCCACATGTTAATTGCCTGAAAAACAAACAAAGAAAATAAGTCTATTTTGAGTAACAATCATTTTCAGTGTGTGGATTTTGTTTAAATTCTGACTCAAATTCAACTGAATAATGACTTTTTTTTTTTTTAACAATATAGGAGCTTGAAAATGGACTAGCATTAGATGAGAGTAGGGGCTTATTTTAATTTAGTTGGGTGTGAAAATAGCATTGTTGCTGTTATAAAGGGTCCTCATTTACTTCTTTTTAGACATTTACTGAAACATTTAGAAAATTAGCATCATGCTATCTGAGCATTGCTTTGAAAACACACACCAGAAGACAAATGTAAAGAAAAACAGGAGAGAATAGGTTAAATAACAAAAATGTTGATTTGTGTTGAAGCTTGATGTTACATTTCTTTAAACATTCAGAAATGCTCACATTGAAATTTTAAAAGTAAAATTTTACAAAAGCTTTTCACTGGAACAGACATTTGGTGGAGCAGTTAAGATGTCACTTGGGAAGCACATGTGTCATGCTGGAGAGCCTGCTTGGCGTCTCTGTACTTCTGCCTCTCATTCAGTTTTCTGCCTATGTGCGTCCTGGAAAGCCGCACATGATAGCACAAGTACTTGAGTCCCTGCCAACCATGTGGGAGATCCGGATGCAGTTCCAGAGTTCTGGCTTGCACCTGACCTGCCCTGGCTGTGGCAGGCATTTGGAAAGTGAGCCAGCATATGGAAGATATCTTTTTATCTTTCTGCCTTTCCAAACAATTAAAACTAAATGAGTTAAAACTTAAAAAGGTTTCGACAATGTTATAATTGCATAATCTTACATTAATATGTCTGTTATGCACACATGTAAATGTATTGGTGATAAATACATCAAAATTGAGAACAAATGTGCCAAAGATAAAATTGCAAAAGTTCTGAGACATATCTATGTGTTACTGGTTTTCTAATTGCCTACAAAATGAATTTGGGATGATTTATTAACATTTGAGAGCTACAATTTCCTAATAAAAACAAATGTAATATTTTTGCAAGATGTAAATAGGGTGATCTTTGAATACAATTAATATATTTTAAGAAATTTATATTAAATTCTGTAGTGGCCTCCCATTGTAATTGTTGTCTTGATGAAAATGATGACAATGTCTACATTGTTATCATTCTAATTTGAATGATTTGGTCCTGGGTTAAAAATCTTAGGTCAAATGAATCTAACACTTAATCTTAACTCCACTGGTTTTGGTGACTCCAGGAAGGAATCCTTTAATACCCCTTTCCACCAAAGTTGATGGTCTTAAATAGTGTTTTGTGGAAAAATACTTTCTTAGCACCTACTGTATACAAGCACAGACTCTGCCCTTAGAGTTGGAAACATAACAAGGAACAAGATGTACAATGCTTCTAAAGTGACAAATATACAATTGGTAACATTGTACAATGACTGGAGACAAGTAAAGATATAAAGATCAGTTATAACCTGTGCAGAATATTGGGTTAATAAATTTGAAAATGATCAATTCATGCCAAAATCAATATTCTCAACTGAAATTGATTCATTGTAATTTTCTAAATACCAGGAGTAATAAAACTAATTAAAAATTAGTTTAAAAAACTTTTTTACATTTCCTTATTTTCTACTCTGTTATTATTCATTTTATATATGTTCCTTAAGATTAACACAGTAAACTAAACACAATATAATAAATCTGGTGCAGGTGCAGTGGTGTAGCTAAGGTTCTGCCTGTAGTGTTGGCATCCCATATGGGCACCAGTTTGAGTCCTGGCTGCTGTAGTTCCAGTCCAGCTCCCTGTTAATGTGCTTGGGAAAGCAGCAAAAGATGGCAAAAGTACTTGGGGCCCCTGTACCCACATGTAAGTGCAGAAGATCTTGGCTATGGCTACATCCTGGCCCAGCCTCCACTGTTGTAGCCATCTGAGGAGTGAACCAGTGGATGGAAGGTCTCCCTGACTCTCTCTATCTCTGCCTTTCACGTAAATAAATCTTTTAAAAAATAAAAAATACAATAAATCTTAGTTATTTGGTAAAATCGGGTCATATTTGCTAATCTTCTTATTTTACATGTGATTTTCATACAAATATTGCTGTTTGTTTTCCAAAAAACCTGAAACATAGATTTTAGGATGCATATGCTTTTAAACCTGTGTATTTAGAAATAGTTAAATATTATATTTAATAATTAAATATTAATAAATCCATAATTTAAAAGCAAATGATTTAATAATTAACAAAAATACAAGTTATGGTTTATTTACTCTTTTCATATGCATTATGGTCAGATAGATGGTAAATCATTATTTGTACAACAAAACTCTATGCTTTTATTTCAAACTTATATACCTAAATTGTACAGTTTCTTCAATTCTATTAATGACATAGTATTTCCAGAGAAATAGGGCAGTCTAATATTTAAAAATCTGACCTATAAAAAGCTTATTAAATTACCAATGTAATGTACTAGAGAATGTGATTCTTTCTTTTGCTTCCCATTATTTTTCAATAAAGCCAGTATATCATTTTTTTGAGGGTAGGTGCAACACTGTATTTTTTAAAACATTTAAGTCAGAAAGACAAACATTTAATATAATCCAACAATATTACATTTATTTTGAAATTGCATTATGATAATAGAAAACAGTATTTTAAAAGCCTAATTAATTCATCCTAATTTTACCTGTATAAGTACAATTGTTAATATAGAAACAATATTACAGGCCACTATTAATTTTTAAGTTTTCAATGTATATGAACTTTTGCTGCATTGACAAATGAAAGATCTGGCTTTGGTGACTTCCAAGAGGTGATTTTGTTTTACCTGTTCATGAGAGATGAGATAGAGGACAATGGTTGCACCTGTCCATATGCTCATCTGTTCTTATTCATTGTCAGTTATGATAGCTAAATGAAGTAAAACAGAAGAAAGAAAACAGGTCAACAACTTTTGCTGGAGTTGGAGAGAGAATCCTTTGTGTATTTTTTTTGTGGGGATGAGTGGCGGTTCCCAAGAATGAAGCTATAGTTATACGTATATGGAAGAATTCATTTGTAAAATAGTCATTGAATGACAGGTGTCAGCATTCACCTAGGGACTAAAGATTTTTAAGTTGAATAAGGAAATGTTTGCTCTTACACTGCTTACAGTCTAATAGAGAGATCACAAGTTTCAGTTTGTGAAGTCAAAGTGCATTAAAGAAAAATTATAGACGGAAAATCTTGCCTCGTCTCTGAAACGAAACAGCATGTGACACAGCTTCATCCTGGAAGTTTTCTTTCTATTAGCTCACAAAATGGTTCAGTCCTCTGCCCTTTCAGAAAATTGAGAATGTTTTAGATGCATGAACCTGCTCCAATTCATTCTTTGTTCAGCTGTTTGAGGGACACATCTCTTTTTCCTAAATTATCTTGCATCCCCAGTAAAGGTTAAAATGCACTACTGATGGATAGCCAGATTTCAGAGAAAAAGTAAAGATAATATTTTACTTGTTGATCACTGAATGTGTTAGACTGTAAGGCTCTCGTTAGACTTGCAGTACCTCACAGCACAGGTTGGCAGGTCAAAGTCATTAGCTATGTCAACAAGCCACATGTATGAGTTGACGCAGACGTCACTTTTCCTATTTACACATGCTCAACATAGTGACCAGACTGGGTTTGAGACACATGCACATAAATTTTTTTTAAGTTTTATTCTTTTACTTGAAAGTCAGAGTTACAGAGAGGGAGAGGCAGAGAGAGAGGTCTTCCATCTGTTGGTTCACTCCCCAAATGGCTGCAAGGGCTGGAGCTGGACGGATCTGAAGAGAGGAGCCAGGAGCTTCTTGTAGGTCTCCCATGTGGATTCAGGGACCCAAGGACCTGGGCTATCTTCTACTGCTTTCCCAGACCATAGCAGAGACTGGATAGAAAGAGGAGCAGCCAGGACTTGAACCAGTGCCCATATGGATGCCAGCACTGCAGGTGGTGGCCTTACCTGCGACACACAACTATTTTTTTAATTGATGTGTTTTATAAAGCTATGAAAATGTCCAAATAGTTGTACAACACACTCTAAAGAAGTCTAGGTCTATAATTCTCCAAATATTTTTTGTCTAGATGTACGTTAAATCTTCTTGTAATCAGCTCCAGAATAACTGTAAGAGAGTAAAAGATTGGTTAAAATATAGCTAATATGAACTTCTTTACAGCCATTCAAATAAAATTGTTGAAATGAAAAAGGAATCAAGGATTGGCGTAGTAACCTGACTCTTTCATTACTTCAACCTGTAAACCACAGCAAGATAATAAAAGGCTCTCATGTCCCATGCATCACACTCTTGTGCAGGCCTTACAAATAAATGAATGGGTGGGGCAGGCACAATGGTGCAGCCGCTGCTGGGATGCCTGCGTTCCACATCAGAGTGCCTGGAATAGTTGTATCTCTGCTTCCCATCCAGCTTCCTGCTAATGTACACCTCGGGAGGCAGCAGACCACTGCTGAATGCTTGGGAGTTTTGGTCTCCTTGCTTTAGCTTGGCTTCGCCCTGGTTGTTGCAGTCATTTAAGGAGTGAATCCCAGTCGAAGGAAGATCTCTCTCTTTCAGTCTCTCTCTCTCTCTCTCTCTCTCTCTCTCTCTCTCTCTCTCTCTCTCTTCATGCCCTGCCCACTCTGGTTACTCTGGCTTTTCAAATAAATTTGAAAAAGAAATTACAAAAAAAAAAAAAAAGAAATGAATAGAGAAAATGTTTACAATTTGGCCAAGAAACTGAATACATGATAATTTATTGCTTTATACATTAGAGGTAAATGAAACTTGAAAGGAAATAGAGACATTACTATTTATATAAACAGTACACACACATACACACAGATGAGCTGAGCACTGGACCACACCATACAAAGACACTGTACACACTGAGTTTAATGAACTTAACTCCTACTTTCAATTTGACATTCCTGAAAGAGGAAAATAGAAACCATAAGTGTGAAAATTAGAAACAGTTGTGATAGTTTCCTATAATGGGCAACAGTAGAAATGCAACTGAAACTAAGTACGCTCATCCCTTGCCCCTCGGGATCCATAAGAAATTCCTAAGAAATTGGTTCCAGTACAACTTCTTCATACAAAAATATGAGAATACTCAATTCCCTTGTATAAAATTACCCAACATTTGTGTATCACCTACACAATCCCCTTTTATACCACAAAGTTATCTCTAGTTTAGTTATGTCTAGTAAAATTGAAATGGTATATAAGATTTGTTACGCTGTATGGTTTGGGGGATAATGACAAGAAAGCAAAGATCTGTACATGTTCAGTATATAAACAATTTTTTAAATTTGTGGTTGGCTGAATCCAAAGATGTGGAACCCAGATTTTGTGTTAAATTCATTTAATTAGATATTCCCATTTGCAAATTATTTACAAAAATGTTAATCAGTATAAGAAAAGTAGGGGCCGGTGATGTGCGTAGAAAGTAAAGCTGTTGCCTGCAGTGCCGGCATCCCATATGGGGCCCGTTAGATTCCCAGCTGCTCCACTTCCAATCCAGCTCTCTGCTATGGCCTGGGTAAGCAGTAGAAGATGGCCCAAGCTTTGGGACCCATACCCGTGTGGGAGAACCAGAGGAAGCTCCTGGCTCCTGGCTCGGATTGGCCCAGCTCTGGCCATTGCAGCCATTTGGGAAGTGAACCAGCAGATGGAAGACCTCTCTGTCTCTCTCTCTCTCTCTTCCTCTCATCTCTTTATGTAACTCTGAATTTCAAATTAATAAAATAAATCTTTACAAAATAAAAAAGGAAAACTATGAGTTGATAAAAGTAACACGTACTATGTAGTGAGAAGAATTGTTTCTTCATACGTTAAACATGTATTGTACTGCCTGGAAGCACAATTAATTATTTTTCTAACTGGGCTTCATATTTCTTTTTTCTGTTTAAAATGGAGTAAAAATGAGTTAAAGTATGTAAATATCTTGGGATTTCCAGAAGAAAAGTGTAATGTAATATACAATCAAGATATCAGTAGCATTTTAATATAATAGAATGTCATCCTTGAAGTTGCTCTTTAGAAAGTATTGATTTGACAAATGACACTCTCAAATGCATTTTAAAAGTCAAACATCTTGAATGTGGAGGTCTTCCTTCAGATTTTTAATGATAATTAAAACTGGATCATAAAATCTAGTTCACACTGCACTGAAATGTGCAAAGAAAGAGAATTTATTCCTTGTGTGTTTCAACTATTTTTTATTTCTCATGGGAGGAAATATATGTAAGTGCTAAACACATTTTTAATTTTTTCAAATGCAGTGTTATGATTATGAAATCCGACATGACCCCCTAAAATTTACACTAAAATGTGGCCCCTTAAAGTTCCCCAGAAGTGTTATCTGGGATGCCACATATGCTACCGGAATTTGGGGTGCCATATGATTTCTCTACGTAGTTACTAATAAATCCCCTATATTAGTAAGTCCAAGAGAGTTCTTGCCTAATATTTAGAGAATAATTCTAAATACCAGCACAGATAAATGAGGCAGTCATACCAAGCACCAGGAACCAGCCACATGGTAAAGCATCTAGGCCTGGAAGCCTAGAGCACATGGTCAGAAGGCCATGTGTCTTGGAGGCGCAGGGCTACAGCAAGCTCTGTAGGGAAGAAGAGAGAGGGCCAGAACACACCATGCCCCAGCTTTTAACCCACTCCCAAAGGGGAGTGGTTAATTAACCTGATTGGCTGATGGGCACCCAGGTGTGGCCAGGTAAGGGAATGAGGCCACACAGGGGTGTGGTGAAGGTGTGGTCTTCCAGTTCACAAATCTAATCAATTTAGCCTGTATGCCTGCCTACTTCATTCCCCCTCAGAGACTCCAGACCTTAATCTTAAGGGGATGTTGATGGGTGTCGAGTCTCCATCTTCTGTAGCTACTTCCTGCTTATTAGGGGTGCAGACCCTGGCTGTTCTCGGTCCGGAAGTCTCTGCCTATCTCATCTAATGAGTTTGCTTCACGAGCTAGAGCTCTTTCAGTCACCGCCATCCTCAGTGTCTCCTGAATGGTCATCATTATTCTCAGAAGCTGCTGGGTTCTGCTGGGTTATTTTAGATATAAATGAAGGTCCATTGTCACTCTGGAGTGACCATGGGAGTCCAAAGCATGGCACTTGTCTTTCAACACGGCTTTAAACACCGCATGTGCTTTCTCCATTTGGGTCGGAAAGGCCTCTATCCATCCTGTAAAAGTATCAGTAAAGACTAGAAGGTACCTATCATTGCTTGTTGGGGGCATATTGGTAAAATCAACCTGCCAATCTTCACCTGTTTATGTTCCTGTCCTCTGCATTGGAGTCAACAGTGGAAGTGGCCTTATGTGCTGAGGGTTATTCTGTACACATAGTGGCCCATTCATTCTCAGGCTCCGTATAATGAGGTTCCTTAGCCACTTTCACAGATTGAGGTATAAGGGCCGTTTCCAAACTTTCCTGTGTAGCTGCTCTATCTGCTAGCGCATTTCTCTGGTTAACATAATTATCTCCCTTCTGATGTCCCTTGCACTGGATGACAGCCACTTCTAAAGGCTCCAGTACTGCCTGAAGTAGAGCCAGTATCTCTTTTCCATATTTAACAGGAGAATTGTTTGCATTCAGTAAGCCCCTCTCTTTCCAGATTGCTGCATGTGCATGTAACACAAGGAAAGCATATCTGGAATCTGTTTATATATTAACTCGCTGTGAAAAACCTGAGGAACCCCTACTTCAGTGTCTTGGTGTGCTTAGTAACAAGTGTGGTTAGGAGCTAACTGCAAATTTTCACTTCTGTACCCAATCGCTTTGCTTGCTAATGCTTGATCTTGTGAAATGCGCACCCCCGCCCCAGGTTAGCCAATACTCTATAGGTTTCAATTTCCCAAAAGTTTTGCTCCCCGAAAGTTCTGGTTTCCCCAGAAAAGAAACCAGTTGTAACTCCCGCCTGGGGCACCCGCCTGGGATAACCATGCCCCCCATCTAAAGGATCCAATGAGTACTCTTGGTAACTCTCAAACTGGCCAATCAAGCCAAGGTGCGCGAAATATGTTAATCTTGTGGTTTTTGCCTTTAAAAGCTTCTAGTGACTGCCGCTCAGGGCTTCTCTTCGCCATTGCTGGCAGGGAGCCCGTTTGCGCAAACGCCTAATAAAATCCTTTTGCTCTTGCATCTTGGTCTGGAGTTTGGGTCTTTGGGCGACCACCCGAGTGTGTGGGATTCCCGATTTTGGGTTCCTTCAGCTGGCCTTTTCCCAGTTGTAAAGCCCTAGTCAATGCAATAAGCTCCGCCTTTTGGGCTGACGTATTGTGTGGTAATGCTTGGGCTTCTATCATCTGAGTAAGATCCACTACAGCATAGCCTGCCTTTCTAACTGCTTCCTTCATATAGTTGCTGCCATCAGTAAACCATTCAGCATCTGGATTTTCCAGGGGCTCATCTTGTAGGTCTGGCCTATTAGAGTACACCTGCCTGATTCATTCCACTTTCAGAGACTCCATCCCCTAATCCTAAGGGGAGTTGATGGCCATTGAATCATTAGAAATTATGTGGGGATAAGGTCTTCCAGTAGTTTCCTCCTTCCTTGTAAGATAGTATGTAGATATAGGTGCCAACGGAGTGGCTAATGTGATTTGTGACATCAGAGGGAAACAGCAATCCTGGGATCCATGCGGTATCCTTCTGTTCTCTTTTGGTAGATGGTCCTCTTTCCTGTCTGCCTGGTTAATAAAACCTCTTAGAGCCACAGCAAAGGGAGGGGTAATTAGGGGTACACGTATCACTCTCTTATTCTTTCTCTTCTTTTTACCAGTGCTCAAACTTCAAAATGCATAGCATTTTCTTTTTCTTTATGCTATCTCCCTCTCACTATGAAGTAGCAAGTCCTGTGCATTGCATGCCTTATTTGGAAGAGGGAGCAACCTTCTAAAGGATATATCTTAAGAAGGGATGAAAACTCCAGCCTTGTGTTTTCTTATATTAAAGATGATAAGGAGGTGACAAGGATATTTGGGAGAGAGAAATCTTAACACTGTAGGCTGAGTGGCAAGAATATCCCTATCTTGCTAAGTAATTCTGCCTTACAGAAATTGAATGGTAATGGTTTCTCTTTTCATTTCCCCTATAAGAAATTTTGTATTCTTTTTATATAGAGGATTCCTCAAGACAACAAATTGAAAGTCAAGTACAGAGAAAAGTGAAAGAGCAAATAAACTCTTATTTTTTCTAATTAAATCTTGCTGTCACACAATTTGTCAACTTTTAAAAACTTGGTTTTGTTGTGAGATATTCTATTTTTAACATCATGAAATATATATTTGACTCAAGCTACAAAGGTAAACATTTCTACTTGCAACCCATGCCAAAAATCATATTCTTTATTATGTATCCAAATGAATTATAATATCTTCTTGTTGAATATATTCTTCTTTTAATAATTTTTTCCTTATAGCTTTACCTGTAAAAAGATCGATGTATTTTATTTGAAAGGTAGAGTGACAGAGAGAGAGAGAGAGAGAGAGAGAGAGGCAGAAACAGAAAGATAGCAGTATTGTCCGTCCACTGGTTCTCTACCCGTATGTTAGTAACAGTGGGGCCAGGACTACAGGTCTCCTACATAAATCACAGGGACCCAAGTCTTTGGGCCATCAATTACTACCTTCTAGGCTCAGCATCAGGAAACAGAATCAGAAGCATTGGTTACTTGTGACTCAATCCAGGGACTCTCATCTGGGATTCTGATAAGGGATGTGGGTGTGCCAGTTGATGGCTTAACCCACTGTACCACAGTTACCCATGCCTAGTATCCTATTGCCTGAGGCTTAAAGTCTACATTATTCTTTCTGCTTTTCATACTGTCCATCACTTAGGTTAGTGTGGAAGAATCCAAATACCTTTTCTCCTTTTTACATTCTCTTTTAAATTTTGTCAAATGACTGTATTGACATTTATGACTTACATTGTCTTTCTGTAGTTTGGGATTTTGTTCTTTTTGTCCCTATCTATCAACCCATGCTGCATAACTGTACCAAATTTATTTCTGTTTAAAGATGTATGCATTTATTCAGGAGGTGGAGTTACAAACAGAGAGAGGGAGAAATGGAGAGAAGTCTTCCATCTGCTGGTTCACTCCCCAAATGGCTACTATGTTAGGCTGATCTGAAGCCAGAAGTCAAGAGCCAGGAGCCAGGAACTTCTTCCAAGTTCCCCACGTGGGTACAGGAGCCCAAACACTTGGGCCATTTTCCGCTGCTTTCCCAGGCCACAAGTAGAGAGCTGCATCGGAAGTGAAGGAGGCAAGACAGGAAGAGGCAAGACATGTAGGCAGAGGATTAATCTACTAAGCCACAGCGCCCCCTCCGCCCTTCTAAGCATTTATTTGTTTATTTAAAAGGCAAAGTTACAGAGGGAGAGAGGGAGGGAGAGACAGAGAGGGATATTCCATCCTCTGGTTGGTTCACTCCTCAAATGGCCACTATGTTACAAGCTGGGCCAGTTTGAAGCTGGGAGCCAGGAGCTTCTTTCAGGTTTTCCAAGTGGGTGGCATGAGCCCAAGCATTTGGGTCATCTTCTGCTGTTTTCCCAGGCACAATGGCAGGGAGCTGGATCAGAAGTGGAGGAGCCAGGTTTCACATTGGTGGTCATATAGGATGCTGGGGTCACAGGAAACAGCTTAATTCTCTGAGCCACACACCAGCCCCCCAAATATATTTCTAGTGTCAGGTTTTTTCTAAGAAGAATTAATTCATTAATACTAGTGTATTGTGGTCTTATTTTTACTCTATTCTATACCACCAATCCAATTCATTAGTCAATATGTAAGATAAAATTCAACTTCAATAATTTTTGATGGAACATTTTAATTAATTAAATTAAGATCTATTTGCACAAATTACAGATATTTGCACAGTGGATGTATTTCTACTAAATACATTCTTTTTTTTAAATAAAGCTTTTATTCAAAGAATATAAATTTCCAAAGTACAGCTTATGGATTACAATGGCTCCCCCCCCCCCATAACTTCCCTCCCACCCGCTACCCTCCCCTTTCCCACTCCCTCTCCCCTTGCTTTCACATCAAGATTCATTTTCAATTCTCTTTTAACACAGAATATCAGTTTAGTATATATTATGTAAAGATTTCAACAGTTTGCCCTCACATCGCAACACAAAGTGAAAATACTGTTGGAGTACTAGCTATAGTATTAATTCACAATGTACAGCACATTAAAGACAGATTCTACATGATTTTTTTTAAAAAATTGATTAATTATCTATGCAATTTCCAATTTAACACCAAGATTTTTTAATCATTTTCAATTATCTTTATATACAGAAGATCGATTCAGTATATACTAAGTAAAGATTTCATCAGTTTGCACCCACACAGAAATACAAAATGTAAAAATACTGTTTCAGTACTAGTTATAGCATCACTTCAGGTTGAACAACACATTAAGGACAGATCCCACATGAGACATAAGTACACAGTGACCCTTGATGTTGATTTAACAATTTGACACTCTTGTTTATGGCGTCAGTAATCTCCCTCGGCTCTAGTCATGAGTTTCCAAGGCTATGGAAGCCTTTAGGGTTCGCTGACTTTGATCTTATTCCGACAGTGTCATAGTCAAAGTGGAAGTTCTCTCCTCCCTTCAGAGAAAGGTACCTCCTTCTTTGATGGCCCGGTTCTTTCCACTGGGATCTCACTTGCAGAGATCTTTCATTTAGGTCTTCTTTTTTTTTTTTTATAAAGCTTTTATTTAAAGAATATAAATTTCCAAAGAACAGCTCATGGACCACAATGGCTCCCCCCCCACACAACTTCCCTCCCTCCCCCCACCCTCCCCTTTCCCGCTCCCTCTCCCCTTCTGTTCACATCAAGATTCATTTTCAATTCTCTTTATACACAGAAGATCAATTTAGTACATATTACGTAAAGATTTCAACGGTTTGCCCTCGCATAGAGACACAAAATGATAATACTGTTGGAGTACTAGTTATAGTATTAATTCACAATGTACAGCACATTAAGGACAGAGATCCTACATGATTTTTTTTTAAAAAAAATTGATTAATTGTCTATGCAATTTCCAGTTTAACACCAAGATTTTTTAATCATTTGCAATTATCTTTATATAAAGAAGATCGATTCAATATATACTATGTAAGGATTTCATCAGTTTGCACCCACTCAGAAACACAAAGTGTAAAAATACTGTTTCAGTACTAGTAATAGCATCACTTCACATTGGATAACACATTAAGGACAGATCCCTCATGAGACGTAAGTACACAGTGACTCCTGATGTTGATTTAACAATTTGACACTCTTGTTTATGGCGTCAGTAATCTCCCTAGGCTCTGGTCATGAGTTGCCGAGGCTATGGAAGCCTTTAGGGTTCGCCGACTTCGATCTTATTCCCACAGGGCCATAGTCAAAGTGGAAGTTCCCTCCTCCCTTCAGAGAAAGGTACCTCCTTCTTTGATGGCCCCGTTCTTTCCACTGGGATCTCACTCGCAGAGATCTTTCATTTAGGTCTTCTGTTTTTTCCAGAGTGTCTTAGCTTTCCATGCCTAAAATATTCTCATGGGCTCTTGAGCCAGATCCGAATGCCTTAAGGGCTGATTCTGAGGCCAGAGTGCTATTTAGGACATCTGCCATTCTATGAGTCTGCTGTGTATCCTGCTTCCCATGTTGGATCATTCTCTCCCTTTTTGATTCTATCAGTTAGTATTAGCAGACACTAGTCTTGTTTGTGTGATCCCTTTGACTCTTAGACCTATCAGTGTGATCAGTTGTGAACTGAAATTGATCACTTGGACTAGTGAGATGGCATTGGTACATGCCATCTTGATGGGATTGTATTGGATTCCCCTGGCAGGATTCTAACTCCATCATTTGGGGCAGGTCCGATTGAGCATGTCCCAAATTGTGCATCTCCTCTTTCTCTTATTCCCACTCTTATATTTCACAGGGATCACTTTTCAGTTAAAATTTAAACACCTAAGTATAATTGTGTGTTAATTACTAGTACTAGAATAAAACAAAAATACTAAAATGGATAAAGTATTCACATTGTACAACAACAGTCAGCACAAGAGCAGATCAATCACTGTTTCTCATAGTGTCCATTTCACTTCAACAGGTTTCCCCTTTGGTGCTCAGTTAGTTGTCGCCAATCAGGGAGAACTTATGATATTTGTCCCTTTGGTACTGGCTTAATTCACTCAGAATGATGTTTTCCAGATTCCTCCATCTTGTTGCAAATGACTGGATTTCATTGTTTTTGACTGCTATATAGAATTCTATAGAGTACATGTCCCATAATTTCTTTATCCAGTCTACTGTTGATGGGCATTTGGGTTGGTTCCAGGTCTTAGCTATTGTGAATTGAGCTGCAATAAACATTAATGTGCAGATGACTTTTTTGTAGTTGGGCTTGAGACTTGTTCTGCCTTTATCTTTGTACAACTTCCTTTAGCTTCATTCTGTATTCAGCTCTCACTTATTCTCAACAATTCTGAGTTTACTTTTGTGATAGCACAAATGCTGTACCTTAAACGAAATAATATTTCCTATTTGTATCTTTCTTTTTTAATTCCATCTTGCACTATTCATGCTGTTTTCTCTGCCATCTCAACCTCTTATTCTTCTTATTTTCCTCTCTTTTTGAGATGTTTGGTCTCTTATATAGTCTATCTTGTCTGTTTTTATAGTCTATTTCTTTAACTTTTATTTAGTAAATATAAATTTCCAAAGTACAGTTTGTGGATTACAATGGCTTCCCACCCCCCATAACTTCGCTCCCACTCACACCCCTCCCATCTCCTGCTCCCTCTCCCATTCCATTCACATCAAGGTTCATTTTCAATTATCTTTATATACAGAAGATCGATTTAGTATATACTAAGTAAAGATTTCATCAGTTTACACCCACACAGAACATAAAGTGTAAAATACTGTTTGAGTACTAGTTATAGTATTACTTCACATTGGACAACACATTAAAGACAGAGATCCCACATGAGGAGTAAGTACACAGTGACTCCTGTTGTTGACCTAACAATTTGACATTCTTGTTTATTGTGTCAGTAATCTCCCTAGGCTGTAGTCATGAGTTTCCAAGGCTATGGAAGCCTTTTGAGTTCGCCAACTTTTATCTTATTCTGACAGTGTCATAGTCAAAGTGGAAGTTCTCTCCTCCCTTCAGAGAAAGGTACCTCCTTCTTTGATGGCCCCGTTCTTTCTAATGGGATTTCACTAGCAGAGATCTTTCATTTAGGTGGTGTTTTTTTGTTTTTGTTTTTTGTTTTGTTTTGTTTTGTTTTTGCCAGAATGTCTTGGCTTTCCATGCCTGAAATACTCTCATGGGCTCTTCAGCCAGATCCGAATGCCTTAAGGGCTGATTCTGAGAATGATCCAACATGGGAAGCGGGATACACTGCAGACTCATAGATGGCAGATGTTCTAAACAGCACTCTTGCCTCAGAAGCCCTTTTTATAGTCTATTATGTCTCAATTCTTTGTTACTCCTCACTTTTATCATAATAAAATACTCTTTGATACTGAAGTTGTTGACATATAATTTGTGATTTTTATAGTTCCAGTGTATGTTTTTATCTTTTTATAGAAATCACAGGAGATACAAGTATCTTGTATTATTTTTACACATTCATTAACATTCCTAGAAACTGATAATCATTTTCCAGAATGTTTAAAGGACATCTATGACTGTCAATACAGCAGGCAGTCTCAGAAGTTTCAAAGTTAGCACCATTATCAAGTACAAAGAAAAAGAGCATTCTAGATTCGTACTTCCTAATTTTAAGGAGCTGTTCACATATTCTTGCTTCTATCTGAAATGGTTTTCATTCCTGCAAATACATGATATTCCTTGAAGACTCAGCCCAATGGCATTTCCTTAACCAAATCTTCTCTTGTTTACCTCTTTCCCGATAACCAACACATGGTTTTTATTCCACCTCTGCTTAATGTTCTGTGCTTGTCAAGGTTCATCCATAATGTTGTGTTCTACCACTAAATGCATTGTTCTGGCTACAGGTTTGCTTTTCTGAGATTGTTAGCATTCAGGCAATCACTGTGGCGGTGTTATTCATCTTTTTATTATTAGTGATAAAAGTGGAGTAGATATACGATAAATAGTGAATAAATAATTGAAACCCACATGAAACGATCTTTGAAAGGCAGGATTTGATTTCTTAGTAATTGGTCAAAGAAAATCTCCCAAAAGAAAATCTGCTTAAGGTTTTGTCTCTTCATGTGTGCAAGCCAGTTGTCTTCACTTGCTCACATATATACACATACTTAACTGCATTTATTATTTCACATATATTTTCCCTTTCCCATATAAATTTGAAAGCACAATGCAGTAACTTGCTGGTAGGTAAAATAGTTGATCATAACTAAACTGCTTTCTTTTGGTT
Organism: Sylvilagus floridanus; assembly: GCA_949820135.1. Taxonomy (NCBI): domain Eukaryota; kingdom Metazoa; phylum Chordata; class Mammalia; order Lagomorpha; family Leporidae; genus Sylvilagus; species Sylvilagus floridanus. Next base: position 109,720,470 of record OX463241.1, read on the forward strand.
GAGAATTTCTAGATAAGATAGTAACATGAGCAAGCGATTTTCTCTAACTATTTAAATCATGCTCCCTGGTCACTTTGCTATGCTTAAAAGTTACAGAGGGGTTGGCACTGTGGAGCAGTGGGCTAAGCCTCCACTTGCTGTGTGGGAATCCCATATGGGCATTGGTTCTATTCCAGGCTGCTCCTCTTCAGATCCAACTTTCTGCTATGGCCTGGGAAAGCCATAAAAGTAGAAGATGACCCAAGTGCTTGGGCCCCTGTACACATGCAGGAGTCCTGTAAGAAGCTCCTGGCTCCTGACTTCAGATCAGCTCAGCTCCAGCCCTTGCAACCATCTGGGAAGTATACCAACAGATGGAAGACCTTTCTCTCTCTTTCCTCTGTCTCCTCTCCCCCTTCTCTCTCTCTCTCTTTCTCTCTTCTCTCTCTCTATCCCTCTCTTTTTCTGTCTATAACTCTACCTCTCAAATAAATAAATAAATAAAATCTTAAAAAAGATACATTTTATAGCATTTTGGGATTAACATAAGATTATATTTTAAATTCAGGGTCAACATTTATTTTCTGAATTTTATCTTGGGGGTTATACATTAATGTTCAGAAGCAATGTGCTGTAAATGGCTGCTACAATATAGTTTTATTTCAAATGACAATGCATTTTAAAACTTTATAAAATTTATTATTTATTTGAGAGAGAAAGACAGAGAGACAGACACAGGCAGAAGGGGAGAGAGAGAGAGCGTTCACTCCTCAAACTCACCATGAACCTCTGCTAGGGCCAAAGCTAGGAAATGGAAATTCAATATAGGTTTCCTACATGGGTGGCTGGAATCCAATAACTTGAGCCCTTACTGCTACCTCCCAGAGCCTATATTATTAGAAATCTGGAGTTAGGTACTCCAGCATGGGTCATGGATATCTTAACAGGTGTCTTAACAGCTAGAATAAATATCTACTCCCGATTACTTTTTGTCAGAAGAAAACATGCAGTTATAATAATATATATTGTATAGATATGAAAGATATTCCCATGTCCATTGATATAACAAAGTGGGTTATCTGAAAACCTTAACAGGAAAACAAATAGCAGATAAAATACAACATGCAGTAAATATGGCACAGCAAGCACAGCATTTAAATAAATTTATGGACTAGTTTACTAGGACAAAAGAGTGACCCCCAAGGGTCAGAAAGAAAAAGAAAGTAACTTGAGAAGAAAATATGGTGCTGAAGCATGCCAGTGCTAGCCAGTCTGGGTAACTGGGAGATAGAGCCTTAATGTTCATAAAGCGGCAGAAAGGAGAGCTTAACTGAGATTCAGTTCAGTTTATTCAGTTAAGCCAGAACTCTCAACCAGCTGTCATTGGAGTGGTGTATGAAGAAATAGGCTGTCCTCTGGAAACAAAGATGACTTGAGAAATTGACTTTGGGGTTAGTTGTATAACTAATGTTTTTGCTGTGATCATTCATAAATATGGTTTAGGATCTTTCTCTGCCAATAACCTGATAAGGAATTAATATAAAAGTATTCTGTGCCCCATAATACCCCTGGGGAGATTTTTAAAGCAAACAAAAATTCCTCACTGAAGACTTGCTTTCAATAGATCCAAAAGATAAAGCCCCATTAAAGATCAGTTCATTCCAGAGGTGTAAGACACAATACAGACAATCCAACATGAACAAGGGTCAGTGGATACAGAATAGTATCTTTTACATAATAGAATTGCTTAAGGAAGACTATCAAGTAAGTATTTTTAAATGATAAAAAAAATATGAAAATAATTTAGGGCTGGCACGGCAGCTCAATAGGTTAATCCTCCACCTAGTGGTGCAGGCACATTGGGTTCTAGCCCCGGTCAGGGCGCCAGATTCTGTCCTGGTTGCTCCTCTTCCAGGCCAGCTCTCTGTTATGGCCCGGGAGTGCAGTGGAGGATGGCCCAAGTGCTTGGGCCCTGCACCCCATGGGAGACCAGGAGAAGCACCTGGCTCCTGGCTTCCAATCAGCGTGGTGCACAGCAGCCATTGGCGGCCATTGGAGGGTGAACCAACGGCAAAGGAAGACCTTTCTCCCTGTCTCTCTCTCTCACTGTCCACTCTGCCTGTCAAAAAAATAAAAAAAGAGAAAAAAATTATAAGAAAATAATTTAAACAATTAGAAGTGTGCTGGAGCCATAAAAAATCCAGCGTATCTTGAGAAATTTTAAAATCTACTTTCTTTAAAATTACAGATAATATTAAGAGGATTATTTAATTGATGTCATAAATGTGAAGAAATTACTTAGAGAAATATAAAAAAGACACTGAAGACTTGAAACATATATAAGATGGAGAAATCTAACATTCAGTTCATAAAAGTTTCATCAAGTTGAAAATAAGTCAGTGTTCAAAAGATGATGTCTAATAAATTAATAGTCAGTGAAAGACAAGAATTTTGTGATTTAGGAAACTTAATACACTGGAGGCAGGATAAATTAAAAAAAAATCATACCTAGGAATTCAGGTAGAAGTGAAATAGCAGAATATAAAGAGAGAAGTGAAAGACTGCTAGAAGAAAAATACACTGGTTAAAAACGGTATCCATTAGGATGTCAAAATTAGTAGAAGCCAGAATATGATAGTGTGTTCAATGTGTGGGAGGATATAACTAAATATAGACAGCTAAGCTATCCTTTATGATAATGGAAAATTAAGAGCTTTTTCATACAAGTGCAGAATTTTTCTTTTTGCTAAAAAAGTTACTGAAACTTTCTTTTAAAAGGATAGTCTTCAGAAAGAAGCAAAAATAAACCTAAAAAATGTGAGGTGTAAGATAAAATGGTGATGTTGGCATGAAGTTAGGCAAATAGACCCAGGAGATAAATATGATAGAGAATCAAGGAACAGACTACAAGGGTATTGTCTCCTGATTCATGGCATAAGTGACTTTACGGAGGAATAGAGAAGGTATAGATTCAATGTCCTCATGGAAAAATTGCATCTTGACACCTACCTCACAGCATACAGGAATTCTATTCCAGATTAATTGCACACATAAAGGTAAGCTGCTAAAGTTTTTGAAAGAAACCGAGGATAATTATCTTCATGAACTTGAAGTAGTTAAAGATTTATTAAATAGATTACAAAGAGAAAAGCTATAATCTGGACTGCGTTATAATAAAAAAATCCTCTACAATGAGACTGTCATCAAGAGAATAAAAAAAGCCAAGCTACATAGTAGAGTAACTTAGTTGCAATATACTTATCTGTAAAAGAACCATATTCAGGAAATGTAAAGAATTTTTACAGTGGCCAGAATTGTGGCTCAGTGGGTTAAGTTACCACCTGCAATGCTGACAGCCCAAATGGGCACCTGCCCGAGTTCCAGCTGCTCAGTTTCAGATATGGCTCCCTGCTATTAGTTCCTAGAAAAGCGGCTGACATTGGCTTAAGTCCCTGGGCCACTGTATCTACATGGGAGACCCAGAGGAAGCTCCTGGCTCCTGGCTTTGGCTAGGCCCAGCACTAGCTGATGTGGCCATTTGGTGAGTCAACCAGTAGATGGAAGACTGCTTTCTCTCTCTGTATCCCCCTCTGTCTCTGTGATTCTGTGTTTCAAATAAAGTAAAATAAATGTAAAAGAAATTTTTTTTACAAGCTAGTCATATAAAAGACAGAAAGTCCAATAGAAAAACTGGTAAAATCCTTTCAAAACAAAAAGGATGCAATTGGAGACCATTATACATAGTGAAATAAGCCAGTTCCCAAAATACAAATATATGCTGTCCCTGATTTGTGGTAATTAATATACAGAGTACAAAAAAGTTATGTATATGAGCAAAATTGGCATTTTGGGATTTGCTTTTTTGTTTATAGTTCTTGCTTATACTCCTGAGGAACAGTGGTTTTCTACTTATTACTTGTTTCATTCTTTATTTAGTGGAGGGTTAAGCTTGTGTTTATAAAGTAAATTGAATGTCTTTGTAAAAATTAAAAATAAGAATGGAAAGAGGAGGGAGACTTGGAGTAAGGGAGGTAAGAGGGAAGTATCGTTATGCTCTTAAAACAGTACATATGAAATATATGCAATTTGTTTTCTTTATATAAAAAATAAAAATACACACACACACACGCTAAAGCACTTCCAAATACAATCTCCCTATGGTCATAAAAGCATATGAAGGGTGTTTATCAGTGTGAGTTGTAAGGTCATGCGAAATTAAAATTGCAGTGAAATACCACTACACATACTCCTCATCAGTTTAAACGAAAAAGATATTTCACATGCTAGAAAATGTGAAGTAACCAGAACTATTTTACTGCTGTTTGTAAAATAAATTAGTAACACCGACTCGTAAAATTGTTCAGTGGTAGCAACAAACACATACTTAGTGTAAACAGAGCTGAATTGCATATACCTTAGGCTCAAATTATTCCATTTCCAGGTATATACTCAGTAGAAATGGGTGTGCATAGTGCCTCAGAGAGATAAACAAAATGTCCATAACACCCCTGTTTCAAGCAACAAATCAACTAATAGAACATAGAATCAAACTAATTTTGTTTTCATTAGAATACATACATTATCAAACATTTGTACAACAGAAAACCACACAGTAGTAAGAATGAACCAACAACTACTCACAAAATTATAGAAATCTTTTAAAGTTAATATAATATGGCAGATTAAGAAAAGAAATAAAATCATATTTATTGTATGATTGTACTTACATCACATTCAAAAAAGTAAGCTACTGGGATAGACGTAGGTAAAATAGCCGTTACCTGCAGACCTGCAGGAAATAGGATTGACTAGAAGGATACATTAAAGGACTTCTGAAATTTGCATATATTTTAGTTTTTGATCTTGTTGGCTTACATACATAGCTACTATGCTGTGTGATAAAAAAAAATCCGACATTAATATATTTATCTAAGGCAGCTAAAAATTTTAATACAGAAGTTCAACCAATGGTCTCTTTACTTTTTGAATATTCTATTTTATTTTATTTTTATTTTTAATTGTTTTTTTAAAGACTATTTATTTGGAAGGGAGAGTTACAGAGATGTACAGGCAGACGTAGAGAAAGAGATGTCTTCCATCCACTGGTTCACTCCCTAAATGGTAGCAACATCTGGAGCTGAGCCAACCAGAAGCTAGGAGCCAGGAGGTTCCTCTGGGTCTCCCAAGCAGGTTCAGGGGCCCAAGGACTTGGGCCATCTTACACTGCTCTCCCAGGCCATGGCAGAGAGCTAGATCGGAAGTGGAGCAGCTGGGTCTTGAACTGGTGCCCATACAGAATGCCGGCACTGTAGGTGGTGGCCTTACTCGCTATGCCAGAGCTCTGGCCCCTTTCGTTAGTTTTTAACAGATTTATAGATACAATTCTAAGAACACTTAATTGCATTTCATGTCCAGATCTCTCTGTGCTACCCTAAATCTTTTTCTTTTGTTAGAATTACATCTGCCTGCTGTTTCCCGTACATGGTACTGTTCTTGGTGGCATAGAAGACTTTTTTTTTTTTTTACAGGCAGAGTGGACAGTGAGAGAGAGAGACAGAGAGAAAGGTCTTCCTTTGCCGTTGGTTCACCCTCCAATGGCCGCCGCGGTCGGCGCGCTGCGGCCGGTGCACCGCGCTCATCCGATGGCAGGAGCCAGGAGCCAGGAGCCAGGAGCCAGGTGCTTTTCCTGGTCTCCCCATGGGGTGTAGGGCCCAAGCACCTGGGCCATCCTCCACTGCACTCCTGGGCCACAGCAGAGGGCTGGCCTGGAAGAGGGGCAACCGGGACAGAATCTGGTGCCCCGACCGGGACTAGAACCCGGTGTGCCGGCGCCGCAAGGCGGAGGATTAGCCTGTTGAGCCACGGCGCCGGCCATAGAAGACTTTTTTTAATAAGTCAATCCATATACCAGCTTTCTGTTTTGTTTGTTTTTTTTTCAACCACAGAAGCTGTATAATTTCTTCAGTGTTATTCATGACATACTTTTTAATATTAGGCTACTCTAATTTCAGTTATTAATATGTATTTCTCCTGTGCACAATCTCCTGCAACTCTATTTGTGTTATTTAGTTCTCCTTTTCAACAACAAAGAGAATCTGTCTTGCACGTAGACATGGTACAGACTAATGGAGTAAAATGTAAGTTCAAGGTACATACTTTTTGTTTTCATTTATTTTCCATTTTTATCAAGGTATAATTGAAAAATAAAATTGTTTAAATGTAGCATTAACTAATGAATAATATTGTAGTGCTTGTATTCATTAATAGTTATCAGATCACATCTTCTAGATTTAGAAGTCTGATTTTGAGTAAGCCTCAGTTTACTTACTGATAAAATGAAGATAATTAATACCTGTTTCACAAGGTAAATATAAATATCTAATGAAAAATGATCATATTTCTAACATAGAAATCCCTTCATATTAGTTTGCTTTGCTATTCATGACATTTAATTACATGTTTAATTAAATGTTGATCGAATCAGTTAATTTGTAAATATTTAGAGAAATCCCCTTTCCCATTAATTTATTAATGAGATAAAACGAAATTCTGTTACAGCAAAAAATGGAAGCATAAGCTAGCAAAATCAAATCAAAGTGGAAGTTAGCAAAAGTGCAAGTCTCTGAACTGTTAATTCTCGCTGTCATGTTTGGGTGCCTGGATTTCAAACTGGGTTCAAATCCCAGCTCAGTAACTTGCTAGGGATATAACTTAGGTTGTTATTTAATGTTTCTGAGCCTCTTTTTCTTCTCACTTTTAAAGTAAAGATAACTTGTCTGGCACATTACATGTACTTAACAAATATTAGTTTCCTTCTTCTGTAGTCAGAGTAGGAACAAGGTGTATCATGTTTTAAACTTTAAGATTGATTATAAAAAGAAAAAAAAAAACAAGTGTCAGGGTCAATGAATAAACAAAAAAACAGCCAAAACCCAAAAATATCTCGCAATGTTGATACTAGATTCTCAGGAATTGTGAAGAAAATATAAATTCTCTCAGCTATAAAAATATCTAACTTGACTTTATAAACATTCAATACTTCAAAGAAAAATACTTACTGGGTACTTCTCTAAATTTTGGCTTTTTGTTGCTCAAGTTTTAAAGATTTGGTATACTTCACATCAATATTTCAGTAGAATAATAGATTTTCTGTGATTTTTTTTTTTTTGCTAAGTCAGTATGATTGGATACATAGGGAAGTTCAACTCAGTTTTCATCAAATTATATTACTTACCTAAATCCTTTTAATATTTTTTATTTAGAAATTTGAGAGAGGGAAAGAGAGAGAGAGAGAATGGCTTATACTCAGAAACAGATGGAGTTCAGAGAGCCAGAAGCTCAGAACAATCCGGGTGCCTCACCTGGGTCGTATGCTGCTTCCCAAGGTGCACATTATTAGAAAGCTGCAATCAGAAGTCTAGCCAGAACGTGAGTCCAGGCAGTCAGGTATGAGATGTGGGTATCCCAAGTGGTACCTTAACAATTGTGCCAAGTGTGTACCCCAAAACTGTGCACTGTGAACAGCATAACTGTCACATAATAGCAGCTTTCAGATTTGTGAATGTAATAGCCCCATGACAAAAAAAAAACAACCAAACAATAAACTTCCTAGACAGTTGTTTTTAAACAAAAATTCTGTTAAATTAATTTTGACACTGAATGGAAAAAGTTTGGAGATGAGAGTGTTGAGTTCTCAGAGCTGTCTTCCAATTCGAAGAAAATGGCTCTTCTATGTTTTAATATTTAGGCATTGAGCTTTATTAAAAAGAGGAGATATGGATATTTATATTTTTCTTTTTATTTTCTATTTTTTTAAAAGCAGAGCAAGAGAGAGAGAGAGAGATGGAGAGAGAGTGAGAATGAGAGTGAGTGCTTCCATCTGTTGTTCCATTCCCTAAATGGCCACAACAGTCAGTGCATGGCAAGGCTGAAGCCAGGAGCCATGAACTCTATGCAGGTCCTCTATGGGGTTGCATGAGCTCAAGTATTTGGTCATCTGCCATTGCTTTCCAAGGTGCATTAGGAGGAAGATGAACTGGAAGCATGGAGGAATTAGAACTTACCATTGATTACAATGACATCAGTTTTGAGCACAGAATTAGCTGTGTCTCTTCCCACATGTAATAGAATATTTTTCTGTTGACTCTATTATATGAAAAACAAAATTATTGGTTTACCCTAGTCCTTTCTCTCTCAATTGGAGGCACCATTGATTCTGACAGGAAGGAAATCTTAGTTTCCTCAGAGCTGATTATTTCCAGTAACTAACTAAATGAGGCCAAGAAAGGTGTTTCTTTTTAGATAGATCATGCTACAGTAGGCTTTTGCTCTTTGGTGTGTCTTTCTATGATGCAACATTTTCTAGTCAATACATTACTCCATCATTCTAAAGCACTGCACTGGTCAAAATGTGAGTTCCTTCTAAAAACTGCCATGATCCAACACATTGTCTGATGTAAAGTTTATGATCAGCACTCTACTTGGATTAATAAATGAATAGATGGATGCCATTTAAAAGCCTTGCAAATATCATTCTCTACTGCAGAAATCTTTCTAACTTATTTTTCAAAGATTGTTTTATGAAAGGAGAAACGTAAATGTAAATCTTACGGTGATAGTACTTTGAAAACTGTAAAGATTTAAATAATATCCCTTGGGTAGTAGAATTTGGACATGAACCTGATAATAGTCACAGTCAAGCCACCAAATTGGAATTCTTATTGGAAGCAGAACCATATGATTCTATAGAACCTGTTTGCCTGAGACATAAGAGACTCCTCAAGAGATGTTCATCTTAACAAAGAGCTAGAGAAGAAAAGCAATATGGGATTTTTGTTGATTACATTAATCTTTCCTTGTAATGACTTCTTTTCCTCATTCCCTTTATACTGCATATTTGTCCCATAGAATACATATAGAAATTATGGAAAAGATATTTGAAATAGCTTCTCCATTAAAATATCCATTAGGTACTGTTAACATGTCAGCAATATTATGGGATCTGTGTGAAAAAAAATGCAAAACAAAAGGGAGAGTGAGGTTTCTTCCTCAATCAGAGAACTTTGACCACAATAAAGACATCGCTGATACATACTAGGTCCTTTGGTGTTTACAGGGAGCAATAGCAATATAGGCCTTTACCATCCTGGAGTACAGCGATTGCAGAGGGGTCTTTGTCCACTTAATTACTTACTTACTGATTCAGCAAAAATTTATTGAGATCTTAGGCAATGCATTAAGAATCTAAGTAAGTAACACCAATCCTCTACATAAGGAATTGTTGGGCTAAGCAGGAAAGCACTTTAAAGGTCCTCATTGTTGTACAGTGGATCAAGTCACATCTTGGGACATCCACATCCATATTGGAGTGCCAACTGGAGACCTGGGTGCTCTGATTCTGGTCCTGCTTCCTGCTAATGTACCCTGAGAGGCAACAGGTGATAGCTCAAGTGCATGGGCCCCTCACACTCACAAGTCACTTTAATGTGGCTCTGGGATCCTGGCTTCAGCCTGGCCCAGCCCTGGCTGTTGCAGACATTTGTGGCATGAATCATTGGATGGGAGATGTTTCTCGCTCTCTCTCCTTCTCTCTCTCTCTCCGCCTCTCCGTGTGTGTGTGTATATCTGTTTGCTTTTCAAATGGGTGAAAATAAACATTAAATTTATTTAAAAATAAAGAGAACCAGGTAAGTAGATTAATAATTTCCAGACATAGTGCCAGAGGAAGGTACCATGCTATGTACTAATGTTTGGGAGGGCAGTTGAGACTGTCCAGAGATTTCTCAGAACAGGGTAATGGCCATAGTGTTAAACAAAGAATAGAAGTTACTTAGAAAAACTGGTTTCATGGCAGGCAATAGATATTTTGAAGCACACCCATGAGAAAAACTAAATTGTCATGACTGTTTGCAAAACTACATGCTATGATCTGCCAAGTTCTTTGAGTTATATAAATAGGTCATGAAAAATATTAATCTTTAATATTAATCTTTAATAGTTAATATTAATCTTAAAATGGCATATTAATTCCTCTGTACTTCACATGTCTCTTTTAATGTTGACTCCAATATTTCTGTTGGTTCTTTTGGTTCCTTCTCTTTTCAGCTGACTTTTCTAGTATCCTAGGTCAGATTACATGCACACCAGCCAGTAACTGTACATCTTTTGTTTGATAATCATGAAAGTTCCAAATCTTTACATCTTCTTGCCTCCTCAGTTATGGACTCTGCAGGCCTGTCTCTGTATTTTTATGTGAACCTCCTCAGCAAAAAGATTCACAATTCTAACTGTATATTCTTTGGTCTTCATCGGTCTTGGTAACCAGACTCCTCAACTGACTACCTTGCAAAGGGACAGGTTTTTATAATGAAGTAAAACAAGAAATGATTTTAATTTAAATCTTTGGAGTGTGTTCTGATATCCATTCCAGGTGCCTGTGGTTTAGAGAGATATTTTTGGCAATGTTCTGTAAAGTTGGAAAAACATTGCTCTGTGGGTTTCTATGAAACATTTGCGATTTTTCTCATGTGCATCGTGCTAGTAGCAACTCCTAATCAGCAGGAAACAGAGGGCAGGAACAATTTATCCACTAAGTGAGTCATGTAAGGTAAGAGAGATTTGCTGATGCTTAACAGTGATATTTTTGGTCAAAGACTACCTCTCATAAATGTTTTAACATATGCTAAGCTGAAAGTATTTTGGTTCAATTATTAGTGTGGTAACAAAAATCTTGATATTTTTAACATGAATTTTAAAAAGGAACTCAGAAATAGCTATTGGGCTTTTTCTAAGACTTACTTAAAAATCACTTTGGAGATGCCTAAGTTCTGAAATAATTTTGAAAAACAAGAAATATGTTTATATTTTCCAATTAATATAGAAACAGAACTTTAAAAGAGAACAAGAACAGCAAGAACCCATGTATTAGAAATCTAATTTTGGGGGCCATCACTGTGGTGTAGCGGGTAAAGCTGCTGCCTGCAGTGCTGGCATCCTATATGGGCACGGGTTTGAGTCCCGGCTGCTCCAGTTTCAATCCAGCTTTCTGCTATGGCCTGGGAAAGCAGTAGAAGATGGCCCAAGTCCTTGGGCCCTTGCACCCTCATGGGAGACCTGGAAGAAGCTCCTGGCTCCTTGTTTTGGATCAGCGCAGCTCTGTCCATTGGACCATTTGGGGAATGAAGACTTCTCTCTCTTTCTGCCTCTCCTTCTCTTTCTGTGTAACTCTGACTTTCAAATAAATAAATCTTTTTTAAAAAAAAATCTCAGTTTTGGGGCTGGAGTTGTGGCAAAACAAGTTAAGCCACTGCCTCTGGTAATGCCGGCATCCCATGTAAGCACGGATCTGAGTTCTGGCAGCTTCATTTCTGATCCAGATCCCTTGTAAATTGCCTGCAAAGCTAGTGGAAAATGGCTGGAGCACTTGGACCTCTGCCACCTATTTGGGAGACCTGGTAGCAGCTGCTGCGTCATGGCTTTGGTCTGGCCTAGCCCAGGTGGTTGTGGCCATTTGGGGAATGAACCAGCAGATGGAAAATTCTCTCCCTCTCTCTCACTCTTTCTCTCTTTCTCTTGCTGTCTCTTCTTATCTCTCTGTAACTCTGCCTTTCAAATAAATAAATAAATATTTTTAAGAGAGATCTAATTTTAAAAGCAATTTTAATAATGGAACCAGTGAGATAAAATTCTATTCATATTACCATCTAGTTTTCTGTATTATTTTTCCCAATTGTTATTTTTTTACCGTGTTTACTTGGGTGGTAGGAGCCCAACCATTATAGCCATCACCCCTGCTTCCCAGGGTCTTCATTAGCAAGCTTATGGAGCCAGAGTCAGTGCTTATACCTAAGTATGTTGATATGGGCACTGGGATAGCTTCACTGGTTGACACCATTAGGCTAAACAGCCATCTCTCTTCAGTTTTATTTAAGACAGAATTGTTCTTCAGCATTTCCAATAGAATTGTCCCTCAGAATATTTGAAGAGAGTTGACTAGCTTGTAAAATGCTCCTCAGTGTGGGTTGTCATAACCTATTAAGTCTATTAGATTGCTAAGAATCCCTCTTTAATTATATCCTATGTTTTCATGAATTATTTGTCCTTAAGAGGTAAGGTGATGCGGCTTTATCCTTTATGGAGAAAATTTATTGTACAGAATGAGTATGCAGAACTTGGAGTCAGATTTAGATTTGCATTTCACCTTTTCCAGCAATTAGTTGTATGTTTTCTCTAAGCTTCAATTTCCTACTTTTTTAAGTAGGGAAAATGATGAATTTTCAAAGTGGTTGTTGGATGTATTAAGTGATCCAATACATAAGCAAAGCTCCATAGAAGGCTGGACATGTTATTATATTTGCTGTTGGAAACTTAGAAGAATTTGATGAACTGGATTAGTAGCATTATATAAAAGATAGCCCCAGTATTCAAGAAAGTGAATGGAATTACTTCCTTCATTTGGAAATATGCAAAGTATTTATGTTTCCAAGTTCCAAGCTTCAGATCTAATTGAAGTATCATTTTTCATTTTCATTTTCCAAAGTAAACTTACATTTATATCTTTGTTACATTTATTTTGGGAATAAAAAATCATGTGTAAAGTAATTTCTCTCTGATACTGTAGAATTTAGCATAAGGATTAAATAGTAATTTGTTCATTCTAAACTAATTGCTCTTTACTTGTACTTATTTACATAAAGAATAGTACTTTGTCAAGATAAATCAAGAAAATCTATTTAGCAATCATTGTTGCTCAACTGATGACAAGAGCAATGGCTCAAGTTTGGATTCTGGGAATAGGGATTCAACTGGAGCAGGAGACTTGAAAAAGGAGAAAACACACATTTAACTTATTGCTTGAGGCAGATAAATGCCATGAATTATCTTGACTTAAACTGCATCTGTGTTTGGCAACTGTCTATGACCCTGTCTGGTCATTCATTCCACTTCCTGCTTATCCTCTGTCCCAGGAGTCCCACTTAGGTACATGGAACAGTTTTGTTGCAGTTTTTGGTGCTCTGCAATACTCACAGACATCTCTCCTTTCCTCTTGGGTGAAGAACTCAGATATTTTCCCAGTAAGTTAATCTGTATGGTATTTTGGATACTTTGTTACATCATATGATGATTCAAAATAAATATTTAAATTTTCCATAGACATTACATTTAAAAATAACATCTGTGATAATTAAAGTAAATACCTCATAATCTATTTTCCAGATTTTGTGTATGTTAGATAGTTTTTGGTAAACTGGAGCCAGCTTGTGTTCTGAGGTAGTGTTTTGTGTGATTCTATTGTCTCTAGGCTGATCCTGCTCTCATATCTTAACTTTCTCTTGTTGGAAAATGAAAGTATTATTACTATATTTAGCTGCAGTGCTCATCAAGTGATCAGACCTTGGAAGAATGAAAGTACTGATAAGCTTATTCTAAGAGGAAGTCCCTGCCTGGTGAAAGTTAGGGAATGGGGCTTGGGAGATTCAGGAAGGCCAAGGGCTCTAACAATAAGAGACCATCTAACTCAGAATGTGCTTGGAGCGGTTTTGCGTTGAGTAATTCAACACAACAGAATTTCCATTTTATTCAGAAGTTGAGGCTAGAATCAAACATATTCAAGTTTGTTAATGACCTTTGAAGGAATGAACATGGAAATCATAAAAAGAAAGAAAAAATACAAGTGAGACAATATCTCAAATGTGAGCACTTAGGGAGATTTATGTAGTTCTCTTCTTTTCAGGCTTCTGGTTATTCAATTTTTCTTTTAATTTATATGTTTGATTTCCATGCACATCTCTCCTGTCTACTTGTATAAGAGTTACTTTTTAAAATTGATTATTTAAGTGGCTTAGACTTTTGAGGTCATCTCCTTGTAGAATTTTGAAATCAGTTTCTGAAGGGTATTGATACCGCAGTTGAATACCAGTGTACATTATTTCTTACATTTTGTGTGGTCACTTTTTTTAAAAACTGAGGTTTGACATTCAGATACATTGAGAGTTAAGTGGCTAGGGCATTTGAAAGAAACAGAAAGTAATTACAGAAGTGTCTTTCTGTTTGTGAGACATTTTGTCAAAGATATTCTTTTGAATTCATTTAAAAGTTAGAAACACAGCATTGCTATTTAAATAATTCTCCACATAATTCCTTAAAAAGTTGTAATTGCTTTAAGTTTTACTCTTGATTGTAGTCATTTGTTTGAATGTATCTGTGATTGATGCATTTTAATGTTGCAATTGTCTGGCAATTTTCTATGATTATATCCATGACTGGTATTCTTGATGGTGCAATTGTGTGGTAATAGTCTGATTACATCGCTATTAAGATCTTAACACAACTTCCTCTCAGGACATATTTGAAGAATAAAGCCTTCATATCCCAGAGTACAAGCTCCTAGGTAAAGCAAATCCAGTTACCTGACTTGTTGAACTGTCTTTTCATCACATCAACAGGCTGAATAATCCTCAGAAGAAAACCACCATGTTCACTTTTTGAAATTACAGTACTAAGAGTACACATACATACACGTGTGTGTGTGTATGTAATTCCTATTAATCTGAAATCAATGAAAAGTCTTTGTCTCGTAATAAAGACTGGAAAATGGCAGCAGGAATACATGGGGACACTCAAAGATCAGTATCAGGAAGATCAATGGGAAGAGAGGAGGATTACTCAGGTGGCTATCAGAGGTCAGGTAAAGCAAGTACAGTGAACCTCTGCATTTAGATTCAACCAACTGTGAATCAAGAGTATTTTTTTTAATCTGTACTAAGAATGCACAGACTTTTTCCCTTGTCAATAATCCCTAAAAATATAGTATAACAAGAATTTACATAGCTATTTGTATGGTATCAAGTATAATAAATAATGTATTTGGAGTATATGGAAAGTTGTACTTAGGTTATCTAAATTCTAGTCTGTGTTATATAAGGGACTTGAGCATGCATGAAATCAAAATCTTAGAACCACCCCCCCCCATGGATACCAAGGGATGAATGTACTTAAGTTGTCTTTTTCATCTGGCACTTTGAACTGTAGCTTATGATGTCGCTTAGAGCAAACTGAGTGGAGCTGTGGGGATGGAAGACAGATAGAAATCCAAGTAGGAATCAAGAATCAACAATGCAAGGCACACAAAGTGGGGAACTGTTTTCTTTGAAGGGCAAATATGAAGGAAAGGCGAAAATATAACATATAGGGATATAACTTTACATTATTCATTTTTTATAATTTTTATTTGCTTATTTGAGAAATAGTGAGAGCTCCCATTAGCTCTCAAATGACTATGATGAATGGGACTGGGATTGAGAACTGGAAACTCAATCAACATTTCCAATTGAGGTGTCAGGAACTCAATTATTTGAGCCAATAATGCTGCCTTCCAAGGTCTTTGCATTAACGTGAAGTGGTATTCAGAAACTGGATCTGAAGATTGAACCCAGGCAATAAGATAAGGCATGTGGGTGTCTTAACCAGTTTTAGTTGCTAGGCTCAATGCCCACATGGGTTTTGTTTTCTAGCACAGGCAAAATGATTGAGCACTGAAAGCAAGAAAACAATCTAAAAAAGACATAGTGATACTGGAGATAAAAGGTGTGTGGAGAGGTTCAGAATTTTATTTGAGTTCAAAATTGATTTTGAACAGATCATAAGAATTTATTTCACAGAGGTGTAAAAGGAGGTAATGTGGTATAGGAAGAAAAATTCATTTGTAGGTGGAGTAACAAGTTGGGAGAATTTCTGCTGCTTGATTTCTGTATCTGTTTAATTTATGAAGATATATTTTCTCTATCAAAGAAAGTCATGAAGTTTTGTGAATACCTGGGGGTGGAGAAAATATTGAGGAGTTGGAGACTGAGTTTATAATGAGAGCAAACAGAAGGACTGCGGACTGAGCTTGGACAGAAGAGATTTGTTTTGGCACAAAGGTGTGGTTTTTCCCTACAGTGCTTAATTGTCTGGATATAAAGGCAGTGAAAGCAAATGTTTGGAATGATCTCCCGATGGTGATTTACAGGTCCAGTGTAGTAGAAGGACAAAAGCCAAAGTGATGGATTGTGGCTGGAGAGTACTTGAAAGACTACTGTTCCTGGTTCAAACAGAGATAAAAAATGCAGTCGGTGGGAGGCTGATGACCCAGAATAGATGAAATGGCCCATGTCTTCAGGTCTTGATGAAATTTAATAACTTGTAAGAGTAAGAAAGTAAAAGTGCTTAAAGGGTAAATGTTTTAAATACAAAAATAGGATTTTAGATTTAAAGGAAGTACTGACAATACAACAAATAATTGATGTAAGATCCATAACATGGCTTAAAATTATCTGAATTAGCTTATTCTCTTGAAGATTTAAATAGTCTAAAATACAACTATTTCATTTTGATTTGTGATTCTTGATAGTGTGTCCCTCTTGAGGAAGATATTTCTTTGGTCAACATATTTCCAGCTGTGATACACAGCCTCTACTGAAAATCACCACACGTCATTGACAAGGGAGGCTGGACCTGTGTGGTCCCAACAGCAATTACTAAACACGGGAATCTATTGAGCACTTAGCATGTGATGAGCATAGTGAAGGAACTGAAAGTTTGATTTTACTTAATTTTAATTTTAAAACTGAAGCAGTGTAAACATTCTTCCATTAATGAACACATTATTGTTTTAGTGGAACTATATTTCACTTAATGAATGAATTTTGTAGACTATTAGTGTCATATTGTAGTGAACGTGATAGGTATTTTAATATGATTTCATAAGCAATTTTATACTGATTATATGATAAAATGATAATATTTTGCATATGTTATATTTAACAGCACATATTACTAAAACTAATTTTGTCAGTTTTTTTTTTTTTTACCCTTTAAAACTTGACTACTAAAAAGCTTAAAATATGCACATGGCTTGTATTATATTTATGTTGAGAAAAGCTACTTTAGTTTCCTTGATCATAGCTAGATTTTGGAAACTTATAAAAAGATAAATGATAAAATTCCTTTGTAGCAAGTAAACATATGCACAGACATATTTTATGCACTGACATATTTTCCCTTATGTACAAAATCATTAAAATTTGCAAAGTAAAATAGTTGACAATTATCTGTCATCTCAAGAATTTTCCTTATTAAATTTTCCTTACAAGTTGAGGAGACACACTTTATGATTAAAATTTATTTTATGTTATGAGAAAACAAAAATTAAGGTGACACTGTGAAACCCAGTTTCCAAAGAGTAGGGAAACCAAATGAATTGGGCTTCAGCATTCTGTAGGTTTTCTTCCCATGCAGCCCCTTTTGCCTCCTGGGGCATGTGCTGAATCTTGTGGGAACAGGCCAGGCAGAGATGCAGGCAGAGAGAAGTTAAGGGGCAGAGTAGTCAAGAGAACATTAAGCAGTTTTTCAGATCTGGGGAGACAAACATGAGAATTTGGTTCTGCCAAGGTGCCTGGATTTGGGGAAAGTTTTCTCAGACAGAAAGGAGGAGCAGTGAACCAAGAATGCCATAGCTTTTCTTTTGAGGCATTTATTGGTTCTAACCTCTTCAGTGATGTACACAGGAAGGTAGCTAGCAAGGAGAAGATGAGTTTGGCAGTGTTTCCCTGCAGCCTCACCTGCATTGCAGCTCACATGCACCCCTAACACCCTCCTTGTGTGCACCACCTAACTTACCCTACCCCTGCAGTGGGAAACTGCAGCTTCCTCAATTTCACTGCCTACAATATTTTGCTAAATAAAAATAATGCATTTTAATAAAATGACCCCTGTTGACACTCCCACTCCCATCACACACCTGAAGCCATGACACTTCTAGTATTTCCAAAATAAATAAAGGGCCATGAAATGGGCAGTACTCAAGTCAAGCCCCAAACTCTTCTATCTTTTAATATTCAGTTAAGCCCTTGCTCAGAACCACCCCTGTGCCTCCTGATCACGTAAAGGTTTGGCTCAGAATTTTGCTGAGTGCAAGGATCTCTCTTGGGTATACCTGCACTCCTTCCTTAGTGTGCACTTCTGTTTTGTACATAAATAAATCTTGCCTCTCTGCTGACTTTCATTTATGTCTCATCCTTGAATTTCTTCTTCTGTCACAGACAGGAACCTGGACCCAGACACTCCACTATATCCTTCTGCCTGTATCCACTTCTTTGTATCCACAGTCATTAAGAAGCTCTATTTTGCTTAGATCACTCTCATAACACTCCGTTTGGCAAATGTCTGTCTATAAAAAGCCAGGGATTTTAGTGTTTCTCAAGAACAACAACTTTGTATTGTGTACTTTTCCAATATGCAGGAAAAAAAGAGTTATTGTACAAATTGTTTCCAAGATTTTGTACTGAGAGTACTTAGGCAGTTCTGCTTTGCTGAAAGTAGAAATGATTTTTAAATTTAAGAGTTTGCATAATTTAAATAACTTCTCATATGATAATGCAGTATTTTTGAAAAAAAGACTTTTGTGATTCCTTCAGATTATTTTATTTAGTAATTATCATAATCTCAGATTACTTTTGGTTATTAGAATTTGAGCTCCCAAACTTTAGATGATTCATTAATCAACACAGATATAGATAACAGAATTCAGATTAATTTAAGCATCAAGAGCAGCTTATCAATGAATGTCAGAGAAAATTGTGAATAGAAACATTTCAAAGAGAAATTATTTCAAAAGGAAAACAGTCATTTGAAGTTTTTCTAGATAAAGGAATAAAAGATAGCATTTCTGATGCTAATTTTATTTTAGGCCACTAAATGATTTTTAAAAACTCTGAACCAGTTGCAATATCTTAATTAAATGAATTCATTATTTAATGACTTAACTTATTGCCATATTTTGCTATGGATATTTACATATGTGAGAGTACTTCAAAAAGTTCATGGATAAAAGATTTAAAAAAAAAAAACGTATTTTGGTGCATACAGTGAGGATGCAATGGGCTACCTTGGAAATCTGTGATCACTAATTGCTGGGAATGTAAAGGCAAAGACCCCATGCATTTTTTGTATACCATGGTACATATTTTCCATGTGTACTACATGAAGTACCCTTATATATTAATAAGTGTACCTAGCTAAAAACACAAAGCAATGTGGGTTACCTGATGGTGTTTTGTTTTAACTCTTTCACTGCTTAGTAGCAAGATTTTTAAAGCATTGGAAATCATCTGTTTGTGGGTGGGAACCAAGATTTAAAACTAGTAAGCCTGTAAATGTGAAATTCTTCTTCCTTTTAAACAACACTTGGAGGATTTGCTGGATATAAAAGAGTACAAGAGGGGAAGTAAGCAGTGACCTGGAAGCATTTCTACAATGAAACTTCACCACAAAACTCTGCCATATGTGTTATCCTTTCTGTTCCTATCTTGTTCTTACAAGGGTAAAATAAATGGAAAATTTAAAGGGGGCTCAAAGAGATACAAATGATTGTCCCAAAGAATAAGATAGGTCAAATATGTTGTTCTGAAACTTAATTCAAAAATACAATTTGTAAATAGTGCAGACATTGGTATCTATGCCCAAATTAAAACTGTATATTTAAAACATTTAACAAAACAACTTATTTGAGTGGCGCACACACACACACAGAGAGAGAGAGAGAGAGAGAGAGAGAGAGAGAGACTGAGCATGAGCTCTTCTAGTAGTTCACTCTCCAAGTGCCCTCAACAATTGCGGCTGGGCTAGCTGAAGTCAGGATCCTGGAACTCCCTCTGGGTCTCACGGCAGTGACAGGAACTCCAGTATTTCAGCTTTCTCCTGCTGCCTCTCATGATGTGCACTAGCAGGAACCAGGAGCCAGGACTCAAAGCAGGCACTCCACTCTGGGATGCAGGCATGCGAAGCAGTAGGTTAACCACTGCACCAAGTGCCTGCCTGTAAAACAGCGTTTTTATTTTAACCTGGAGTATAAAGATGTTGAATTACCAGAACAATTATTCTATCTGTTCTGTTCCAATGCCAATATTCTTTTCATTACTATGGTTGGCAAATTGGAAGGTGAGGACTATTAATTTAGAAAAATAGAATCCACAACTTTGTAAAAATGAAGAAAACTAATGATACGTAAATTCAAGTGGCTCTTGTGATATATAATTCTGATTTTAATCTATTTCAAGTGAAGAAAACCAAAAAAGGTGTATACTAAAAGAAACTTACTAAAATATTATGTAAGAACTAACAAGAATAAGATATCCTTAAATTCAATAAGAACTTAGTGAAAATTGTGAAATCTACTGCAACCATGTTATATTTGCCAAGACAATAGTACCTAATTTAGATTTATTTAATTTATTGCAAGAATTTCAAGGCAATAAAGAATGTTTCAATTAACAATTCTGTATTTTGGGTTGTTAGAAATAAACCATTAGAAATGTAACTGTCCTTCTAATTTAACATTCATACAAATAGCCTCAGCATAAAAGTGCAATATATAATTACACTTTTCCCAATACGTCTACATTTGAGTTCTTCCTGCCTTTCTTTTGAAAATAAATCTGGACACCAAATATTAAAGTATTTAGCTGTTAGATGAGCATTTAAAAAACACCCAGTGTTACAAAGTAATTGTTTTAGCGTCTGTTTTTTTTTTTCAATGACATCCTTTTTTCTATATCATTTCTAAATTGTCATAGGCTGCTGGTTTTGAATTTATGCGCTCTTTTATCAACATTACTACTTAACAAATACATTTTCGAAATTTTAGCTTGAATATCAAAAGGAGAAATAATACTTTTCTTCTGGAAATTTTACCTCTTCATGAAAGCATGTTTCAAATACCACCGCCTTCTGCAAGTTCTCTTTTTTTCTATCCTATACTGATCTTCCTCTGTTCTGAATTCCTGTTTTGTGTTTCTTCTGTCTCACTTGCATAATCTTACTTATTCTCTGCTTTTGTATGAGAGTAAATTGATTATCTTTTCCAGTTCAGATGAGAATGTGATTCTTCTACCTTTTTCAGTACAGTGTTAGAAATAGAGCAAGTGTCCCAAAAATATTCAATGATTCAAAGTTCATTTTTCAGTAATAGGAATCTTGGGGAACCTGAGTTATTGATACATAATGTTGTAAGTATCTACGAAGGGATCAAATGCAACAGTAACAGCCAGCTTAGATATCGTTCATGGCCAACCTTTCTGAGCAGCTTTTGTGAGGATATACTTGGTAAAGCCATAAGTTGAAGAACTCTGGAATGGTTGATCTTTTGTCTACTCATAATTTTGCCATTAAGGTCTCATGAGTTCCATAAATATGCTACTTTATTTCTACTCCTGGCTGTTGCAATATTGTCAAATGCATATGTCAAACTTTTGATCTAAGATATTTTGCAGTGTGGAGACTGCAATGGTTTTACTATAGAATCCTCAAGTATTAAAAATAATCATCACTACCACAAAAAGGTTAATGTCTGGGGAGTATTTATACATAGACCAAATATAACTGAAAGTACCAAAAAGAAGTAGAAATTTTGATCAAATATTTTCAGGGGGAAGAAGACAAAGAATTTCATTCTCCCTTAGACTTTTTTTTTTTTTTTGACAGGCAGAGTAGACAGTGAGAGAGAGAGACAGAGAGAAAGGTCTTCCTTCACCCTCCAATGGCCACTATGGCTGGCATACCGCACTGATCCGAAGCCAGGAATCAGGTGCTTCCTCCCAGTCTCCCGTGGGGTGCAAGGCCCAAGCACTTGGGCCATCCTCCAGTGCCTTCCCGGGCCACAGCGGAGAGCTGGGCTGGAAGACGGGCAACCAGGACAGAATCTGGCGCCCCGACTGGCACTAGAACCAGGTATGCTGGTGCTGCAGGTGGAGGATTAGCCTAGTGAGCCGTGGCGCCGGCTCTCCCTTAGACTTTTAAAAGATTGGGTTAGAAAACAGATCTAGATATAAAGATATTTGAAAAGCTATGTTTTCAGTAATATTTCTTAATCACTGTCCTTCTTAGCTGTTCCTGTCTTTCATAACTCTCTTAAAAATATTGTTGGAAGATACAGATTGCCAGCTCAAACTATGTTGTTATATTCAGCTGAATATATTTTATTTAGTTGTGCAAGATAAAGAGTTTTTTAAAGATTTTTTTAAAGATTATTTATTTATTTATTTGACATGTAGAGTTACACACAGTGAGAGGGAGAGACAGAGAGAAAGATCTTCCTTCCGTTGGGTCACCTCCCAAATGGTCGCTACAGCAGGCACCCTGCGCCAATCTGAAGCCAAGAGCCAAGTGCTTCCTCCTGATCTCCCATGCGGATGCAGGTGCCCAAGCACTTGGGCCATCCTCCACTGCCTTCCCGGGCCACAACAGAGAGCTAGACTGGAAGAGGAGCAACTGGGACTAGAACTTGGGGCCCATATGGGATTCCGGTGCTGCAGGCAGAGGATTAGCCAAGTGAGCCACAGCACCGGCCCGCGAGATAAAGTTTTAATATACTGATTGTGTACACAAAGAGCAATGCCACATTTTATATCTAAATTCTATGTGCACAGATTCTCTCCTTGTGTTTTCTGTAGGCACTAATTCTTTTTTTTAGTCACTAGTCACCTTTTTTGAAAAGGCGCAACAAATACATATTAATGACTTTATCTGATAATGGAGTTAAAATTCTCTTTCATTATAGGGTGGCTGTCCTTTTTGCAAGATTATCTTCTCCAGCTCAAGAGCAAGTACAAGATTCTTTCTTTGCTCCTTAACAAGCAATATTTCAATTGTCTTAGGTTGCCCTATTTCTTATTGTAAGATCTTGAATATTGTCAGAATTCCACCATTTTCCCTGACAGAGAGTACAGTTCCTGAACTTGATGGATAACTCATTACTTGAGAAATGCTTTGTTTATCCAGAAAATCAAAACTCATAAAAATAATCAGAAAATTTCATTTATATGAAATTCTACAGCAATCGAATTTCCTCCATTCTGGGAAACATGTAGCGAGTTTGGTTTCCATGGTTACTTTTTTACTAGTCTGGCATTCTCTGTGGGTCTATGCTAAACTGGACTAGAGATCAACAAGCCTGGAGTCATCTTAATGAGGCAGAAACATAATGAGAATCATGTTTTATGACTGTGCAGCAGTTTAAATATATACAATTTTTCAGGCTACAAAAGTAAATAAAATTTCAGTTTATAATTGTGTACAAAAGTAATAACATATGAGCTTTAGTTCACAAGACTATTTAATAATGGCATAGGAAGAAGAAGAGAATAAAAATATAATTATAATTATCTATCATCTATCTACTTATGATATCATACTTATGTATGATTCACATAATGTACTCATTCAGATTCCTTAAAAAAACAGAAATAAAACTGCCATCTTATCTAGAAATCTTGCTACTGGGTACATACATAAAAGAAATTAAATCACTATATCATAGTGGGAGCAGGCAGTTAGTTTAGTGTTTAAATACCCAAAGTTCACATCACATTACCTAGTTCAATTCTTGGCTACAGCTTCTGCCTCTTGCTTCTTGTTAATGCAGACTCTAGGAGGGAACAGTTGATGGCTCGAGTAAGTGGATCCTTGCCATCATGGGGGAGACCTCAATTGTATTACCAGTTCCCAGTTCCAGCCATAGAACAGCCCCAACTGCTGTAGGCATTTGGGGAGTGAACCAGATGATGGGAGCACTCTCTCTCTCTCTCTCTCTTTCTGTGTGTGTGCGTGTGTGTGTGTGTGTGTGTGTTTATGTGTCTGCCTCTCAAATAAATAAATGAAACAAAAAAAATTGAAACCTGCATCACCAGGTTTATTATACCACTATTCCCAATAGTCAAGATATGGAATAAATTAAGGTGTCTGTCAACAGATGAATGGATAAAGAAAATATGGTATATAAACATGTAATATTATTTAGCCACAAAAAGAATGAACTCCTGTCATTTTCAGAAAAATGAGTGGAAATGGAGGACATAATGCTAAGTGAAGTAAGCCAGACATAGAAAGAAAAATATCAGAATAGTGATTACAAGAAGCCAGAAGGGGTGGCAGAGGATAGAGGAAGGTTGACTAATAGGTACCAAATCAGAATTAGATAGAAGGATTGAGTTCATGCATTACATAACACACTGAGGTTAATACAGTAGTACTCAACAAACTATTACACATGTGCTGACCAAATAGAAGTGAGAAGCTTCAAGACTGTAGTCATAAAGTGATGACAAAGGGGAGAAATTTGATGACCCTGATTTGATCAGGGACATTGTAGACTACATTTAAATATCCCATTGTATTTCATGAATAAATATGATTATTAATAAAATCTTATGTGTTTTTAAAAGTTTGAAAAACACTTGAAATAACCTTAAAATGCAGTAACTCATTAAATTGAATTTTTCTATAAATGTGGAATGCTATAAGTAAATTATTATAATTTATGTCAGTATATGTGATTTTGCTTGTATTGAAAGAAATTTGTGTTTACCTATTTTAGTATGTATTTAGATCTATGGTAAACTCAATAAAATTTATTTTTAAGATCTATTTATTTATTTGAAAGTCAGAGTTGCATGGAGAGAGAGAGGGAGAGGGGAGAGCAGAGAGAGAGGCTTTCCATCCTCTGGTTCACTCCCCAGATGGCAGCAATGTCAAGGGCTGAGCCAGGCCAAAGCCAGGAGCTTCATCTGGGTCTCCCACGTGAGTTGAGGGAGCCCAAGCAATTGGTTCATCTTTCACTGCTCTTTCTAGGTCATTGTCAGGGAGCTAGATGGGAAATGGAGCAGTCAGAACACAAACCAGCACCTATATGGGATGCTGGCATCACAGGTGGTGGCTTTACCTGCTATGCCACAATGCCAGCCCACCAAACAAGACTTTGAAGTCTTTGTGCATAGCTCAAACGTATTTCCAAGATTCTGTACTCAAGCACACCTCTAACCCCTCTTATTCAGGAAGTCCTTTAATTTTTCTTGTGAAGAAAAATACAATTTAGATTTTAAATTGCATTTCAAGAATCAAGCTATATGTCAACAATATATTTTTGTTGTGTATATGATCTCTGTGTAAAGTTGAAAGAGCTTTGATACACTTTTGTTTCATATCACATCTGGATAGTAGCCCTACTGTAGTTATTTCTCATTTACCTTCAATAAGTATCAAGCTTGCTACACAGATAAAGGACTGGAAGAGCTGATGGGCTATTTTTTATAAATAAGTTTCGGTGGGGCCATACCATATTTAAACCATAGCAAATAGTAAGGATGGTTTCCTTTTTCTTCTTCTTCTTCTTCTTCTTCTTCTTCTTTCTTTCTTTCTCTCTTTTTTTTTTTTTTTACAGGCAGAGTGGACAGTGAGAGAGAGAGAGAGACAGAGAGAAAGGTCTTCCTTTTCCGTTGGTTCACCCCCCAATGGCTGCTGCGGCCAGCGCACCTCGCTGATCTTAAGCCAGGAGCCAGGTGCTTCCTCCTGGTCTCCCATGTGGGTGCAGGGCCCAACCACCTGGGCCATCCTCCACTGCACTCGCGGGCCACAGCAGAGAGTTGGACAGGAAAAGGAGCAACCGGGACAGAATCCAGCGCCCTGACCAAGACTAGAACCCAGTGTGCCGGCGCCACAGGCAGAGGATTAGCCTATTGAGCCCCGGCGCTGCCCAGGATGGTTTCCTTTTAAAGGATTTATTTGTATTTTATTTGAAAGGCAGAGATAGAGATGAGATAGAGATCGAGATCCTCCATCTGCTGGTTTACTCCCCAGATGGCTGCATGTGCCAGGGCTGGGCCACACTGAAGTGTGGAACCAGGAGTTTCTTCTGGATCTCCCACATGGATGCAGGAGCCCCAGTACTTAGGGTATCTTCTGCTGTCTTCCCAGGTGCATCACTAGGGAGCTGGATTGGAAGTGGAGCACCCAGAGCTCAAACTGGTGCCCACACGGGATGCTGGTGTCACAGGTGGTAGCTTTACCTGCTGGGCAACAATGCCAGCCACTGATGGTGGAACTTTTTGATTAATAACCTAAGAATGAGATACTTCAAGAAATCTAGCAACTCTGCTTTTCAACTGATGGACAGTAGATATTCTTTTTAAAATCATAATGCTCTGTTCTTGGAAATATAGGCTGTATACTGATCAGAAAATTGAACACCCTCCATTTGAAAAGTGTTCCCCCGTCCCCAGAACGATAGAGTGCCATTTTGTCCTTTTAACTTAGGAAACTCATATCTTCAAAAGTATGGTGGAGTGGTTATGGGCATAACTAGAGATAGCTTGAAAATTGACTGTCTAGGTGTCATATTTAATGATGGAATCAATTAGACTTTTAAATGGCAGGCAAAGACTAGATTTTTAAAAATATTTAAAAATAAAAATATTACAATGGAGACTCAGAAGCAGTAGTGAAGAAAACTATACAAAACAGAAACTTACTTCAGGAAACTCTTTGCTATCACTGATATGAAAACCATCAGAACTCCAGCAGGCTAGGGGCTGACATTTGGTACAGTGGTTAAACATTGCCACTTGGAATGCCTACACCCCGTATTGGAGTGTTTGGTTTAGTCATGGCTTTTCTGCTTCCAGTGTAGCTTACTGCTAATGCACACCCTGGCAGTAGGTGATACACAAGTGCTTGATTCCCTGCTATTCACATGGAAGACCCGGATTCCGAGCTCATGACTTTAACCAAGCATAACCCTGTCTGTTGTAAGCATTTGGGGAATAAACTAAAAAATAGGAGCTCTCTCTCTGTCTCTCCCTTTCAAATGAAAATAAATACATAAAAATGTAAAGAAAGATCAGATAGAAAGGAGAAGGATAAGTTATCTAATGTCAGAATAAAATATTCAATAGTGAAATTAAAAAGCAGAACTCCCAAAGAAGTGAATTGTTTTAAATATATGTAAGAGAGATAATAGATACTTTCCTACATAACAAAGGCAAAAAAATAAAAGGGGACAACAGAGGAAAAATTACATGTGTTTCAACAGGAGAAAAGAAACAGATCATATATTTATTGTTAAAATCATTAAATTCTCATTGGAAAAATATTTATTAAAATTATGAGTATATTCAGAATAAAACAGCCTGTAGGAAAAATTTCATTACCTCTTTAGGTAAAACATTTAAAAAATACAACCTCTATTCAGAAGAAAAGATAATCTGCAATGATACAGATAAAAGAAGGATAAAACCTCAAGAATATCTATAAAAGAAGTATTTGGTCTAACAATCCTCTTTATCCAAAACTGACAGAAGGGAAAGGAGGATGTTAATGGAGACTTGAGATAATTTTTATCCAAATTAATTTTCTTAGCCATACAAATAGCAATTAAATATGCAAATGATTAATTTACAGATTCCCTTGAAAATTTGGGTAGTTTATACTGATAAACAATATGTTTATCCAGTTGGACAGATTGTGTCTCAGTTGACCACTGGGAATTTCTTAAATAGAGTAGTGAATTTATTTACTGATTTAGTCTTGTCTTCATGGATCAAGTCATCATGTGTACAAAGGTAGTCTTCAAGCTTATCTTACTCATATGTGTCAACATGGTCTTGAGTCTCATTAACTAGAAAAAAGAAATGATTTTTTAAAAAATGTTTGAATAGTAATAAAAGTCACACCACTTCTTAAGTGCGGAATGTATAATTTATATAGAATATGTAAGATTAATTGTCCATCTGTGCATACAGTTATATCAAAATTAGAAAATTCCATTAAAATGTGTGAATTTAAACTGTATTATATTGAGAAAGAAAGTTTCTAAGCTTGAGTAGGAGTAACAAAATATCAGCATATATTTATAGGAAATACATAACAAAATAATAGGCAAATATTGAAATGGCAAATGCAAATAAAAAAAGAGCAGTGTACATTTAAGTTATGCTGTTGTCAATATAAATGTTCTAGAAGTAGGAAAAAAGTAAATTTAAATAGAAAATGATAGATGGCATGTTTTATATAGTAAAGAGCATAGCCTGGACATATATACAAAAATAACTTTTAGAAATATGGGACAGAATGAACAAGAAGACAATAGTAATGCATTAATAATTCCAGGCTTTATCACCATTTTCAGAAATAAATTAACAAATAAATATTCATAATTAAAAATACTACTAAACATTTTAATCATTAGGAAAACAGAAAAGACTGCATATTTAACAAAATCATAAGCAAATCATTCAAATATAGAAAACCAAATTATAATGGATATATTTTCTGTTTTGATTAAAATGCCTATGGGCATTTCTTTAAAAGTTGAAATAGCATCAACAATGGCAACACTTTACAACCATTATTTTTATTAAATTAAAAAAAATACAAAACTTTCCCAACTTTTGAGTGAAAATGGAAATTCTAATTATTAAAAAAACCACTAGGGTCAATGAAAAGACTGTTATCATTAATTAGTAAATAGGAATGAATGCAAATTTACTAATCAGTAGTTCAAAAATGTAAATAGGATAAATTAAAAATACAGTTAGGCAAAGCCAGAAAAGGGGTTAAAGCGATATACAAAGACATTTATGACTATAAAAAATGAAGATACTTCCAAAATGTTATGGGAAATTTTATTAAAAGTTTATTTTGGTGTCAAAAATCTTTAAATCCTTGCTGTTTTTTCATAATATGCATTTTCATGAACTTTGAAAGAACTCTTTTTTAAAATATTTACTTATTTATTTGAAAGTCAGACAGAGTTACACAGAGAGAGGAGAGGCAGAGAGAGAGAGAGGTCTTCCATCAGATGGTTCGCTCTCCAATTGACCACAACCGCTGGAGCTGCACCGATAGGAAGCCAGGAGCCAGGAGCTTCTTCTGGGTCTCCCACAGGGAAGCAGGGGCTCAAGGACTTGGGTCATCATGTACTGCTTTCCCAGGGCATAACAGAGAGCTGGATTGGAAGTGGAGCAGCCAGGACTAGAACCAGTGCCCATATGGGATGCCAGCACTTCAGGTCAGGGTGTTAACCCACTGCACCTTGGCGCTGGCCCCTGAAAGAACTCTTTTATGCATGAATTTCAAACTTTTTGGCAGCAAATAAACTTCTCTTTTAATTCTGTTTTCTATGAGGTCTGCTCAAAGGTGAATGGAGAATTAAGTCTTGTAAATGTTTTCTCAATGAGTATTTTGTGTCAAATATCTGCTGATAGCATGCATGGACCATGTAAACTGTTCTACACAACTACCCAAGGAAGCTGTTACTGTTATACTATTTTATAGGTGAGGATTAAAACCTTAGAGGAAGGAAATTATATTTCAAATTGTATTTCAAATAATAAATATTATTTTTTAAATTATTTACTTAGTTGTAAGGCAGAGAGAGAGCAGTACAGCTGGGACTAGAACTGTGTCTCCTATATGGTATGCTGATATCACACAGCTTATGCCAGTGCACCACATTGCTTACTCCAGGGAAATTTCTCATGCAAGATTGCTTGGCTTTTAGATATTATTCTCTCACATGCTACTTTTTAAATGCCAAATATACAATTAATTGTGTTGTGGGAAAATATAGTGACTAGAAATGGACATGTTTATTTAAATAAATTAAAAGTGAGAAAGTGTTGTATGGGTACATTTCTTAGTTGCATAGAGCAGATATTCTAGTGTATTTAGGCAGAAAAGGGCTTAGTAGGGATATATCTTACATACAAAAATTTGAGGAGTGCTACAATATAACCAAACACAAAATGATCCCAATGGAGCTCTTTCTTCTCCATGATGTAGAAGCTTCCTTCAGTTATTGCTGGCTCCAGATCATTCTGCTCTGCATCCATTTACTGCAGTGACATATTTCCTTGCCTAGCCTGGGTTATCATGCTTCCAACCCCTGGCTTTCTTATAACCTCTATATGTAAGAATATGATTGGTACTTTGATTGGCATAGCTGAATATAAATGCTGCACCATGGTGATACGGAAGTGAAGAAATGTAGTGGTTATATTTATTTACTTGGTGTTGTTGGGAGGTGAGATTTATTAGTGGAGGTTATCACACAGTGGGGAAGATATTTAAAATAATGTAGGAAGCCACAAAACACAAACTGTATAAAAGCCCATGCAAGAGAATTAGAAAAAAAACAAATATATTATGTAAAATACTATTAATTAGTTTCAAGATGTCTTATGAAGCCCACGAATCATCAGGCAATTATCAAAGTTGACTGAAGTCATTACAGAAATCTTAACAAAGCTGCAAGAAATGAGAATGTTGACTCATCTCCAAAGAAAGTGAATCCAGATTATTTTAAAGACTATTATTTTCAATTCTTCAAGAAGTAGATAATTTTCAGGCTGTTAAAATGTTTTCAGAACAAAGAGGATGAAGAAAAGTTAACCAGTAATGTTATTAACAAAATCCAACAAAGAGAGTATAAAAAGGAAATGTCAATTTCAATTATGAATACAGATGCAAAAATAATGCTTAAATCATTGGCAAATGATATCCAGCTGTATTTATAGAACTTATTTCACCATTCTCAGTTGGGGTTTACTTCATGAATGCAAAAATGGATCAATATTAAGAAATCTATTAATAAAATCATTCATATAAAGAGATCAAGTTTGAAATATATTTATTCCCATGCAGAATTTGATTGAACATAGTGACCATGACTAACTCAAACAAAAGACTAGCATTTTTGCCTCAATCCAGTAAGGCTATATACAATATATATCTATATCTAAAATGGAGGCAATATTTTTTATTATTTATAATTATTCTGTCTCTATGGGCAACAAGATCAGAAAAATAACACAAAATTAAGAGACATGGGAGAATATGTGCGATGACCTTTGCTCTCGGGTCAGACATCCAGCTGGGATATTTTCGGCAGTTGTCTAACCTGGGACGATGTTTAAGTTCACTGAATCTCGCTTTGCATGGTTTAAAATAGTGTTGTTGCGTCTGCCTGTACTTGATGTTGATGTGAATAAAGGAGATTGCACATCTAAGAATGAAGCTGGTCCTGTGAGCACAGGTCTATTGTTTACTATTTTTAGTATCATTAGGATGCATCAAGAAACAGTTAAACATAAAGTCAAGAGATTCATTTTTTACCAGGAATATATAGTCTGAATTTTTAAAAAACTTTTTACATTTCCTTTCTGAATCTGAACATACAAAATATAGTCATCTCTTTTGTCATCAGCAAAGCAATCACAGGACCAAGCACGATGGCTGAAGAGGGAGGTTTTGTGCTCACCTTTGCCCCAGAAAAGACCAGGAGAAGCAAAGGAAGGATTGCATTTCTGGGAGACGGAGGGAAAGAAAGAAGTGATGTGAATGGCAGCACAGAGATTCTGACAGCCAGCACAGAGATAAGAGCAAAGCCTGCTGTCATTGCTACCCTGACTCCCCAGTGGGGTGAAGCCGTCTTGCTGGGAAAAGGTAAGCAGAAAGCTCCAGACCCCGCCGTGTCTGCAGAACAACAGCTCTAACAACAGGACAGTTCCGTGGTTCTCACTGGCGTTAAATACAGTGAGGTCTTACCAACTGCTTTGCCTCCAAAGAGGAACCCACATTCCTCTCTCTGCTCTCAAAGCCCTGGATCTAAATTGCTGCAGCACAGGGGCTGCTTCACTCCATTCTGTATTAGGAGACAACAAGCAGCTCCGTCATTAACAGTAGTTACTTGAGCTGCAGCCAGGGCACTTACAGGGCAGCAAACAGGCTGCTTTCTATCCTGCAGCTATGGGATTTCTGTGCACAAGCCCCAAAGCCATGCTTGCTCGTGTTGCATGATCTAAGAAAGTTCCCTCTGCTTCTTGGAACTTGGCAACAGCAGCAGCCAATACACAGGCCCAGATGACCAGGCCTGAAGTACTGTCCTGCATCTCTTCACACAGGATGCTGGGTGGAGGGCACAAGCCCCAGCATCACATCTTGCATACCTTGTATAGGAACTGAGTGCCATTCTTTCTGTGTCCTGCAGCTCTGGGACTATAGCTGTTGGTGCTGCAATACTTGGAGTAGCTTGCAGTCACTGGTGGGACCTGGCAGGCCCTTTCTGTATTCCTCTGGTTTCAGGTCTGCAGCTTCCAGTCCACAATCCCCAGAAAAACCATCACTGTACGTGTGAGAGCTGGGAAAGGACCCCCTTGCATGCTGCAGCTCTGGAATTGTGGTTGTTGGTTCTTTATGTACCAGGGACACCTGCACCCCTCTGTGGGACTTGAGAAAGGACTTACCTGCATTCCTCTTCTCCAGTAGTTACCATGCAGGACTTGGGCAAGGTGTCCTTTAAGGGCTGCAGCAGAGGGACTGCGATTTTGAATTTATATTGGACAGGGTCACCCTAGTGTAGCCTGAGAGACCTGGTAAGGACTCCATTGCATCCTGCAACTCTGAGTCCGTCACTGTTTGTTGCATAATTCCCAGAGGCATCTGTGTTTGCCCATAGGGATTGGAGAAGACTTTGCACCCCAATGATTCAAGCTTTCGCAGGCTGATACATAATCCCCAGCACAATTTGTGACCAACCTGTGGGCTGTGGGTTAGGTACATTCTGATTCCTGCAGCTGTGAGACTCTGCCTGTTGGAGCCATATTCCATAGTCAACATCGGTGACGTCTCCCCTACATCCTGCAGCTCTGGCACTGTGAATGTTGTCTGTATACATTTGCCCTGTGAGACCTACAGAGGCTCTATCTCCATGCCACTGCTGCAGGCCAAATGATACCAGGGCTAATTTCTGGTGTAATTTACACTTTTCCAATGAGACCTAGGCAAGGTACCCTTCCTGCTCTGCATCTCTGAGACTGTGACTATTAGTACTATAATCCTCAGAGTCACTGGACCCTACCCTGAAAGACCTAGAGAAGATCCTATCTGCATATTCTTGCTCCAGGCCCATACTTGCCATGCAAAATCCCCAGTGTAATCTATATTCACCCCACTGGACCAGAGAAATGTCCTTTTACATCCTTCAGTGCTGGGAATAGGGCTCTCAGCACTATAAACCCCACATTCACTCATGCCCATAAAGCAGGACCGGGAAAGATTCTATCCACTTACCACAGTTTTAGGGTCACAGCTGTTGGTGCCACAAGCCCAGCATCACTCAGGCTTGCTTTGTGGAACAACGTCAAAGTTCTCTCTGTCTCACTGCCCCAGGAACATGGATACAGCCATCACAAACCAATAACAAATGAAGAGATCAAAGATAAAGTCCAGGACTTGATGGCTTTACATCTGAATTATGTAAAACATTTAAACAGGAACTAACTCCAGTACTTTTCAAAATATTCCAAAATGTTGAAAAAGATGGAACTCTACCAAACACTTTTTATGAAATCAGTATACTCTGATACTAAAGACATAACACAAAAAGTAAACTGCAGACTGATATTCTTGATGAAGATTTATATGTAAAAATTCTCAGCAAAATATTAACAATCTTACATAACACTACATCAAAAAGATGAAAGGAAAATCCAGTATGAAGGGATAGGATAATTAACATCACAGAAGTGTAAGAGTGAAAAATGTGTTTGAAAATTGGAAAATGTTGAGAAGATCAAAGTGACCGGAAGTGCACATGGAAGCAGGTGCAAGAGGTGAGTCTGGCAGTGTGTAACAGTGAAGAGCCTTAAACCCCATGGTAAGATGCCTAAACTCCATCCTGTAATTAACAGGTAATAAAACTGTTTAAAACTTGTAAAAAAAAATTGAAGATAGGCAAAAATAGCAACACAATCTTGTGTTTGGTTAAATAAAGTTTTATATCATGGAGTTAATTTGGGAGAGGCTAGTGATTAAAGGTAGGCTACAGCCATGATTAATTTGAAATATGTTTTATATCTGAGCTAGGGTATAAGAAGATGGAATGGAAAGCAAGGAGCTATGTTTTTGTTTTTGAAAAACTCAAAGATTAGAGTAGGATAACAAAAATAACTGAAAATGATTAAATTATTATCCAGAATGATTTGAGATGGTGGGGTTATCTTTTACCAAGAAAAGGAACAGAGATAAAAATTAATTTTTGTTCTAAATGGCAACCTCTGTTTACTTTCAACTTTGTTTTTCTTTAATTTGTTTTGTGGCAGGAGTTTAATGTGGAAATTCCAGCAGGTAATAGTGTGTTCAAATTAGGACAAATCTTGTATTAAAATCCTGCCCCTTATATATGTTAATATTTTGAATATCAGTGACAGTAGGTGTACTTTTATGATATTATTTATAATCACAAAGTATTTCACATGTTGGTAGGTTTAATATGTAAATTCTTCCTTCATTTTTGACTGGTTGAATTTCAGTGATAAAGATTTAGTAATTGTTAGAAAGGAGTTAAGAACGAAAAAATAAAGGAAGGAAAATGATTAATTAGCCTTTGGTTCTATCCAAAGAGAGTGTTGGATTACTTTTTCACCTTTTCTTCACTCAAATTATGAATCTAAACACAATTTTTTAAGAGTTTATTTTTAATTATTTGAAAGGCAAATGCACATGTACACAGAGGCAAGAGGGAGAAAGAGAAAGGGAGAGAAAGAGTGCTTCAGTGCACTAGTTCACTCTTCAAATGCCTGCAACAGCTGGGGCTGGGCCAGGCAGAAGTCATGAGCTTGGGACTCAGTCAAGGTCTCCTACATGTGAGACAGGAACTCAACTAATTGACTGTCACCTACTGCCTTCCAGGGTGCATATCGGCAGGAAGGTGGAATGGAAATTTGAGCCAAGACTCCAACCCAGGCACTCTGATATGGAATGTGGTCATCCCAAGTGGCATTTTAACCCTTTCATCAAATATCTGCCCAGAAACATGTCATTAAGATCAAGTTTAGTTATACCAGTGTTAAATACTCAAATAATCAGTGGGAATGTATTCTGCAAGGTAAATATGCATAGTCATGGTTTATTTCTGAAGGAAGCAGATTTTAGATCAGTTTGTCTGAAATTTTTTTGTTTGTTTGTTTTAATTTGACAAGTAGAGCCATAGACAGTGAAAGAGAGAGACAGAGAGAAAGGTCTTCCTTCCAATGGTTCACCCCCCAAATGGCCTCTACAGCTGGAACTATGCTGATCTGAAGCCAGGAGCCAGGTGCTTCCTCCTGGTCTCTCATGCAGGTGCAGGGCCCAAGCACTTGGGCCATCCTCCACTGCCTTCCCAGGCCACAGCAGAGAGCTGGACTGGAAGAGGAGCAACCGGGACTAGAACCTGGTGCCCATATGGGATGCTGGCACCGCAGGTGAAGGATTAACCAAGTGAGCCATGGTGCTGGCCCCTGTCTAAAATCTTAATTCATAGAAATGCCCATTCAAGTCAAATTACTTTCTGAATTAGTAGGTCTGGGATTCTGCATTTCTAAGTTCCAGGTGAGAATGAAGCTGCTAGTCTATGCAACAAATTTTGAGTTGAAGAAGTCTAGATTTACAGCGTTACTCTAGGAAAGGATGAATTTGATGTTTTAAAATTCTGCAAAGAGTGTTTTAGCAATCTGTACAATAACAGAAAGCTGTAAGATTTTCTGTTAAATTACTGAACCCAGTTTTCATCCCTAGTTTGTTATGATTCAGTTTCTGAACACTGGCCTTGTTGCTGGAAATGACTGATCGCATTGCAGAGTGTGAAGTCACAGGTCTTTTTGGATCTCAGTTACCTGAAAATTGAATCTTGAATTGTGACAAATTCTTAATCTTGGCTCCATGAAGGATGGCCTCAGGTACCACTCATCCCTGGAAGCAGCATTTCCTGTTCTAATATGACTGTGAGATTTTCAATAGCTCCTTCATTTTTTCCCTCTCTGCTTTGAAGTTTCTTTGATCTCTCAGCTACCTGAAGAGAATGGGCTAACTTTCTAACCTATCAGGAAAATATCCCTCAACCACTTCCACAGCAGATATAAATAAAAAAATAAACATCAAGTGCACAATCAAATTTTCCCCCTTTGGTATTCTTCACTGAATATTTGATAATGAATTCAGTCACAAAGTTGTGAAATAGCTAAAGTTTAACTTCAATACCTTCCCACCCTTAAAAGACTCCTTCTTCATCTATCACTAGGAATCATAATCTTTTTTTCCTTTGTTTACTATGCCATTTAGTTGATTTTCTATGTACATGATTAACAATTGAGATAGGACTGCTCTCTTGAATAATTTATAGTATATTTAAAGTAGATTAAATTGTTAACTGCCAAATTTCAAATATAAATGTTGAATTACTAGTTTGGTATATTCTTCTCTATGCTTCTTAAATCAGTATCAGCCATTATAGTGTATGCAAATCTATAATTTTATTAATGATTAATTAGTGAGCAACCAACTAATAACTAAGAGCTAGGGGTGGTTTCTTTTAATGGATGACAAGGAATTTGAAATCCTCAATATGAATTATCATTACAAATATAGGGAGCTATGGAAAACATGACAAAACACCCATTAACGGATTTTAGGTATGTATATATCCAAGTCAATCATATTGCCTTGTTTCACTAATTTGGTAGTTTGCATGGTTAATGTAGACTTCTGAAATTTTGGTTTTTTAGACAAAATATCAAATCAGTTGCAGTGTAAGAATTGCCATTCTATTGCTAATTGTTCCTGGCTTAGACCTAGCATCAGAGTATCAACACGACTTTCTGTGTTCTGTTTTCATCCTTGGGTACACAGTAATTATGATGCTATAAATACTTTAAATAAAGGAAAGATTTATCTTAGATGGCTATCACAATGTCATTTTAAAACATAATTTAACAATTGAAGTTAGATTGAAGTACTTTTTCCAACTTTTTGTGTTTATATTTTAGTTTTCTACTTAGCTCATTATAATCATGAGATTGTGCTTCTTAAAATACTGAATCATCAAAGCTATTAAAAATGGTGCAAAGAAGTTTAGATATATAAGAAATACTGTTTGTACATTTTAGGAAAGCAGAGCAGATATCTCCAAAATATGTCTTTGTTTTAAAAGAATTCCTTATTTAAAATATCACAATTGTTTAGCTTTCAATAGTTTGGAAGTTCCTGGGGATTTTTTGCTAACATATGTGCATATTAAAATATCGTGTATCATTGTTCCAAATGTTTTCTGGTTGCTCTAGCTTATGCTTTTCATATTTAAAATGTATGAGTTATTTGTGTACCAAGAGAATAGTTGTGCTTTCTTTGTTTCTTTGTACTTCTAGGGAACAATTGTAACACATAAGCAGCATTTTTAGATTGTATTATTTCTCTAAAGTTTAGTCTAGTCTTTTGTATTTTATAAACTTTGAGAATTTTGTCTTTATATGTATATTTTCTAACTATCTGGCAATTAAAATATATATTAAATATGAGGGTATTCAAAATTTTGTAGAAAGATAGAATTGAAAAATAGGTATATTTTTGAGCATTTGCTTAAAAATCCATGAATAGTTTTTCATAATACACATTTCTCATGAAATTTTGAAGTTTTATCATATACACTGATTTTAAATTTTTTTGCATTAAAATAGACTTTTTTTAAATTCCATTTTCCACAAACTTTTTGAAATACTCTCATACAGGAAAGCAAAGAGAAGCAAAGCTCAGCTAGAATCTCACTACTCTAGACAAGGAGGTCTAGAATAATACCGTTTCTATGTGGTATGTGATTTATTTCTGATTGAGTTTTGTATCTTATTCCTGAAGGAAATATTTAGATTCTGTGAAAGGAACTTGACATTTTGATACTAATATTAGTGTTAAAAAAATCATGAAATTAGTTTTTAAACACTTTGAAACATTTTGCAGTTACTAATTTCTTGGAGTAGTTTTGATTTTGCAAGTGAAGTAGTTTGTGCATATGTTGGTTCAGAAAGAAATATACACATTTTATCTGTAATTATGGAAGTTTGCATGGAAATCTATGTTTATCATTTTGTACCAATCTCAATTTTATAGCTTGCTTCTTTCTCTCAATGATTTTAATTTCAAATGAAAAC
Organism: Sylvilagus floridanus; assembly: GCA_949820135.1. Classification (NCBI taxonomy): domain Eukaryota; kingdom Metazoa; phylum Chordata; class Mammalia; order Lagomorpha; family Leporidae; genus Sylvilagus; species Sylvilagus floridanus. The sequence continues at coordinate 109,758,272 of OX463241.1, forward strand.
ACTAACCTCTTTTTTTCTGTTTTTTTTCCATCTCTTAGAAATTATAATTTTCTTAAATGCCCTTTTGCTTGACTACTAGAAGAAATAAAAGATAGAAATAAATATGTCGTTATATATGTTACAGATTTGTTAATATTAAAAAAGAAGCCCTGCCATTTTGACAATAGTTCATGTCATCAAAGTGTTTGATACCTTCTGATATTGGGAATGACACCCTAAAATCTATACAAAAATGTGGCCCCTTAAAGTTCCCAGAGGCATCATCTGGGGTGCCACATATGCTACCAGAAATTGGGGTGCCATATGATATCACCATATGCTTATTAAATAAGTCCCCAATATTAATAAGCCCAAGAGGGTTCTTGCCTAATATTTAGAGAAGAATTCTAAATACCGGCACAGATAAACAAGGCAACATGGTACATTTTAGGCTTTTATTTAGTGCAAAAGTGCATAGGAAAGTGAGAGCTTCATTTAAGAGAGAGAGAGAGATAAATCTGGGTTCATACTGAGCACCAGGAACTAGCCACATGGAGGAGCATCTAGGCCAGGAAGCCTAGGGCAGATGGCCTGAAGACCATGCTCCCTGGAGGTGCAGGGCTTCTGCCAGCCCCCTCCTGGCAAGAGGCCAGGGAAGAAGAGATGTGAGGGACACACCTTGTCCCAGGCTTTTAACCCACTTCCAAAGGGGAGTGGTTAATTAACATGATTGGCTGGTGGGCATGCAGGTGTGGCCAGGTAGGGGTGTGAGGTCACACAGGGGCCTGAAGGTATTATCTTCCAGCTCACAAACCTAATCAGTTCTAACCTGTATGCCTGCCTACTTCACTCCAACATGATATATTTCACTGGAGAAGAGTAAATTTCTGGTGTAACTGATGAGTGAGGAAAGGAGATTGAGTTTTAAAGATATGTTGGGTAGACAACTTAAGCCATGTTCCAGGATTCGAGATATAAGGAAGTATCTTGAAGCAGAATCTAAAGGCAATGTAGAATATTCAACAGCATATTGTGTGATCTGTACAGCACTTATACATTAAATGTTAAGATAAACTAGTGTACCAAATTACCTGTATTTTCAGAAAAACAGCAGACTCTCTGCTATATATATATATATATATATATATATATATAGTCTTGGAGCACATTATTTTCTATGTAATTTTATTCTTCAGAGATACTCTTAAAATTTTAACTATGATTTTTAGGTAAACATAAAAGTCATTAATGAGAAATAAAGCTCTACTAGATGCCCAGTTATTCAAAATATCACTTCCAGCCAATAAAAGAAAGTAGCAGTGTCCTATGGTGTCACAATTTATTTAAAAAAATGCTAAAGTTTATTTACAGCTGAGTATTTATTTTTTGGCAATCAAAGGTATATAATATGAAGAACACAAATAATGAGGCTTTTAAGAACAGAAGGGATTTGATAAAAAGCTTGTGATTAGGAAAGTGAGACAAAGAGGTTTTCAACATTATAGAATAAGAAATAGGGGGCTAATGACAACTGAAGTGTTAAGAAAATTAAAACATGTTTAAGAAAATAGGGACATAGAATGATGAAGTGAAATGAAAGTCATTTTATAAACTCAGTATTTGTAAGTAGGTTTGCAAACAATAAACTTTACCCAAATGTTTTCATGCTTTTATCTGAGAAAGATCTGTTTTTATTCTTATTTGCCTTTGTTTTAAAAGATATTTTTAATGGATATAGTCTTCTTTGTTGGCAGATCTTCTTTCAGGAGTTTAAAGATGCCGCTCCAATTTCTTAAAGATTGGCAAGCTTTCTGATGACAAATATATTGTATCTTTTATCTTTTTTTGCGTGTGTGTGTGTATATATATATATATATATATATAAAACATACAACGTGTATTTTTCTCTTGCTGTCTTATTTTGTTACTTCTAGAACTTTAAGTATGGTATACTTATAATTGTGCTCATTTATTATTTATTTAAAATTTTTATTTACTGTAGTTGGAGATCTCTGAATTCCCGTGATTTCTTAACTAGTATTGATTTTTGAAATTTCTAGGACAAAATTTTCTCTTGAAGCATTTCTGCCTCATTCTATTTCTCTCCATCTGAGAATCCAGTTAGATGTATAATGGTTTTGTTACTCAACTCTTGCCTGTTGTCTTCTCTTTTAACCCTATGCTCTTGTGTTTCCATTGGAATAACTTCTCGTACCCATGCAATTTTGTGTGTTATGCAAGCGGACTTCATCAGGTTCAAGAAATAATGGACTTTAACATAAAAACCGTTCTTCATTTTGTAGCATCAGTTCCATTCAATTTAAGAAGCTTTTGCAAGTGATGACACCAGCCATTTAATCCATCTGTGAAGAAGTGAAGGGCCTGAAAATAAAGTCATGTCTATATTGTCCTTTCTTTTTAAATTAATGGAAAGAAAATGGGTTCCCTGTAAAGATTTTGCAAAATGTTTACTTCTGTAAAATTTATTTTATTCACTTGTAAGGCAGAGAAAGTGAGAGAGATCTCCCATCTGCTGGTTCACTTCCTAAATGCATGCAACACCAGCAGCTGAGACATGCCTAGCTGAAGCCAGGAGCTGGGAAATTAATTCAGGCCTCACATGTCAGTGACAGCAACTCAGCTACTTGAGTCATCATCAGCTGTCTCCTAGGGTACTCATTAGCAGGAAGCTGGAAGCGGAAGCAGAGCCAGAACTGAAACCCGTGCACTCCAGCATGAGATGTCGGCAACCCAAGCAGTATCTTTTTTTTTTTTTTTTTTTGACAAGCAGAGTGTACAATGAGAGAGAAAGAGAGAAAGGTCTTCCTTTGCCATTGGTTCACCCTCCAATGGCCGCCGCAGCTGGCACACTGCTGCTGGCGCACCGTGCTGATCCGAAGGCAGGAGCCAGGTTCTTCTCCTGGTCTCCCATGGAGCACTTGGGCCATCCTCCACTGCACTCCCTGGCCACAGCAGAGAGCTGGCCTGGAAAAGGGGCAACCAGGACAGAATCCGGCGCCCCAACCGGGACTAGAACCCTGTGTGCCGGCGCTGCAAGGTGGAGGATTAGCCTAGTGAGCCGCGGCGCCGGCCCCAAGCAGTATCTTAACTGTTGTGTCAAATGCTCCTACTCCTTTACAGATATTTTAGGATTACCAAACAAAAAAGAGCCAAAGCAGATGAAAGGAATAACCAGGAGGGGCATTGTGGTGGAAAAGGACTCTTGGGTCAAACTTTCCCAAGAACTTTTCTAGCAATGATTTGGTTTTTTCAAAACAGTCTCATATTAGGCCAATGTTTCTGTTTTTCGGTGGCCCAGTCAGTCAACAAGCAGAATGCATTGGGCATTCCCCTCAAAAACTGCTGCCATGTTGCCCTTGACCAGTTGCTTTTGTAAACTGCTGATTTTTCATAGCCTTCATCTCATAAACATTAGAAAGCAGTAATGATTTTATTACTTCCCACCCAAGCTTCACTATCAATTGGATGTTTGTTCTTGCTTCAATTTTACTAGAATTCATGTTGCTGTGATAGGGGTTTTGTTGAAACTAATGTTATACTTCTCAGTGTCTCAAACTAAATCCTGTTCAGGCAAGTTAAAACAAGTTAGTATCAGTTTATTTTTGGTACAAGGAACTCTTCAACTTCATGCGTAGTTTCTTCATTAAATACATTTTTTGTGAACATTTTCAACACCTCTCATACAATTCTGTGTTTTATGTATAGTATGTGTCTCATTTGATATATTAATCATAGTTGCTTTGTTTTAAATGCCATATCATCTGTAACTTCTATATCATATCTGATTCTGGCTGTGGTGATTTCTTTGGCTCTTGGCATAGGTGTTCTTTTACCATTTTCTTTTGTTTGGCTCATAATTTTTTTGTTGAAGGCTGTGCACCTTGTGTGGTACTGTAGAGATTGCAGTAAATAGGTTTTACGCCTATACATTAAGCATGTATTTGTATGTCTTATGGGCCTTTAGTTCACATTTAAGTTAATCTAATTAGGACTTTGGCTTAAGGTGAAGTTTGTTGTCAGTTTAGTTATCATCAGGGTACCATGATCTTCACATTTCTAAAAAAATATGGTATACTTTACATGGGCTGGTATAAGTAAACTTTTTATTTAGCTTATAGCAATGGCTCCTTATCATTGTCATTAGATATTTATTTACTTATTCATATTATCTACCTCAGAACAGATATTTATATATTTATTCATATTTTATACCTCAGAGAGAAAATTTTTGCCTGACTTCTTCCTCTGCTATGGCCTTATACAAACATTTAATTGTTAGGCTTGTTAGCATTGCTGTAGTAGGTGGTGGGTGTGAGTTCTCTCGATTCTTGAAATTAAGCCTTAGTCTTAGATAGACATTTTATCCCTGGATCTCTTACCCTTGCCTTGCTATAATATAGATGTCTGTGTATCTTCTCTTTAGTGGTATGCTTCCTCCTCACTACCATGTTCTTTTATTCTCAGCTGCAAGTAATTTTTTTGTTTTATTTTTTGTTTTTCTTAAAATAAAGAGAACAATCTACTGTATTTTATAGGTACAGTTCTAAGAAGATAGGCATACTACTCTCCCTCCATTTATCCCTCCCTCAATCCCTCTCCTTCCATTCTTTCTTTTTTTGTCTTTAATTGTTGCATCGACATGCTTTCTGTCTTCTCTGTCATCACAGGTTTAATTCAACACTAACCATAATATTCTACAAGTAAAAAAGCAGAAAGACTATACCATAGTTCACAGACTTAAAACAGAAATCCCATCACAAGATCTGTTTCATTCCTACACATTTATTTTGTTTTCTATATTAACTGCCACATACAAATCAGAGAAAACATATGATATTTACCTTAGTGTTTATGGCCTGTCTCTCTTCCCCTCTTAAAAAAAATTTAAAAATGCAAAACAGGTCCAGGCAAGCTATGCACCTCACTCATGCCAGGTGTGCTCCATCACACTTTCCTAGTCATTCTTCTCTCCCTTTGTGTGGGTGCACAGGGTGGCTCTGGGAGAAAGTGTACAAACGTGTGTGTGTGCTTCACCAGTTTCTTCTGCCAGACCAGACTTGACTTACACCAGTGTGTCAACTCTTTTAGTTGAACATTTTTTCCCAGTGTCTAGGTATGTCTACTTCATATATGCAAGAGCTAGTGTCTCCAGTCTCCCTGAAGGTACAGGGAGCTCCACGGATTTTTGGTCCAGTTGATATGTCTGTACTTTTGGTTATCTCATAAGCTTGAAAATATGAATTTATTTGGGGCTGGTGCTGTGGCGCAGGGGATTAACGCCCTGGCCTGAAGCACAAGCATCCCATATGGGCACCTGGCTGCTCCACTTCCGATCCAGCTCTCTACTGTGGCCTGGGAAAGCAGTAAAAGATGGCCCAAGTCCTTGGGCTCCTGCACCCTCCTGGGAGACCCAGAAGAAGCTCCTGGCTCCTGGCTTCAGTTCGGCACAGCTCCGGCCGCTGTGGCCAATTGGGGAGTGAACCACCAGATGGAAGATCTCTCTCTCTCTCTCTCTCTCTCTCTCTCTCTCTCTCTCTCTTTCTCTCTGTGTGTGTCTCTCCTCTCTCTGTGTAACACTGACTTTCAAATAATAAATAAATAAATCTTTAAAAAAAGAAAAATGAATTTATAATTTTGAGGGAGGTTTTTCCTAATTGTGAGGGTGGGAGCTACATTTTTCCTTTGCTTTACCTCTATATTTCATGCTCTATTTTGATCTAATCACTTCCTTTCCATTCTGGAGACATTCATCTAGTAATGATAGAAAATTAATTTCTGGCCTGGTGCTTGACTATGTCTTTCTTAATGTGTGGCCTTTAATTAGTGTATGTTTTGAAGTTTTCATAAGATACGCTTGTATGTGTAGGCTCACAGATGCTGATTGCCTTTGTTTGGCAACTTTTATACTTAGGTGCTCCTGAATATATATGCATGGCATGTATGCTGTGTATCGTACTGCATTTCACAAAATTTTAACATAAGGCAATTTTCTGAAAAGGCAATTAATTAAATATAGAAGCCTATGAATGCATAATGAATTGCTTTATATTAAGTGAGCGTTCAGATTGAAGGAGTTTTTCTTTTTCTTTCTCTAGGTTCTGATATGGAATTTTCCATCATAATTTTTTAAGCTATTTTAAAAAGTATTCATCTAGTAAAAATAATGTAAATTCCTGTATTCTGTTTATCATATTTATTTTTGCTTGAAAATTATTAGAAAAGACCATATGTGTTTATTATATATGTATAATTATAAATAATAGCTTTCCTCTTTGCTATGGAACATTTTTACTTTTATTATTTTTATAGGTATGACTGCTTTTACAGTAAGGGGTATCTGAAAAAACATAATGATTGATTACTGAAGCCATAAAGTCATGTTCCTTCACACATTGGGGATACCAAAAAGTTACTTCCCTAGGAGAAAGTGTAATCTCAGTAATATTTGTTCAATGCCCATGCTCTGATGAAAGGCTTTGTTCTGTATTCGGATTACTTTGGCATTCCATTAATGAGACAATTCACTTTTTACATTTTGGGGTAAGATGTATTTTAATTACAGCATATGCTTCAGTACAAATGGAGCTGTTACAGATATCATTAATTTTCAACTTTTATAACAGATTTTCCAAGTCAAGGCTTTCCATGTGAAAAGGATGCAGAGAGGGGCCAGTGCCATGGCTCACTTGGCTAATCCTCCGCCTGAGGCACCAGCATCCCATAAGGGCGCTGGGTTCTAGTCTAGTTGCTCCTCTTCCAGTCCAGCTCTCTGCTGTGGCCCGGGAGTACAGTGGAGGATGGCCCAAGTGCTCAGGCCCCTCCACCCACATGGGAGACCAGGAAAAAGATTAGTGCAGTGCTGGCTGTAGTGGCCATTTGGGGAGTGAACCAATGGAAGGAAGACCTTTCTCTCTGTCTCTCTCACTGTCTATAACTCTACCTGTCAAATAAAAAAAAAAAAAAGAATGCAGAGAACATGTATATATATAGTGACAATAATATTATACATATAAAATTGTTGTTGCATTAAACCCTTTTAATTTAAGCGTTATATTTTTGCCATTTTTTGTGATGATAAGCTATTCTTTGTTTTTTTAAAGATTTATTTTATTTATTATTTGAAAGTCAGAGTTACACAGAGAGAGGAGAAGCAGAGAGAGAGGTCTTCCAGTAATTTATATACTTTGTCAGTGTTGAGTTCCTGTGGAAGAATTCGTCTGCATAAGTATTCCTTCCCATGTTGGAGCATTTACTCCTCTTTAACTCTGTTATTATTAGTAGTAAACTCTTAATCCTATTGACAAGGCCGGTGCTATGGCTCACTAGGCTAATCCTCCCCACCTGTGGCTCTGACACCCAGGGTTCTAGTCCAGGGGAGGGGGCGGATTCAGTCCTGATTGCTCCTCTTCCAGTCCAGTTCTCTGCTGTGGCTTGGGAATGCAGTGGAGGATGGCCCAGGTCCTTGGGCCCTGCACCCTCATGAGAGACCTGGAGGAAGCACCTGGCTCCTGGCTTCGGATCAGCATAGCATGCTGGCTGTAGCAGCTACTTGGGGGTGAACCAGTAGAAAAAGGAAGACCTTTCTCTCTGTCCCTCTCTCTCACTAACTCTGCCTGTCATAAATAAAAAAAGTAAAAAAAAAAAATCCTATTGACATGATCACTTTAACTCTTAATCCCGCCTATATGATCACTTTAAAACTTAAGATGTTACCATTACCATCTAGCCCAAGGGGATTTACGATCCCATAGCAAGTTTTAAACTGTACCCTTAGAAGTAAGTCTGTAGGAACACATGCAGTTATATAACTTTACAGTCTCTCTGTAGGACCTGAGAAAATAAAAACAGAGCTCTTCATGAGTTATTTTTAAGCATTTTACATAGATACATTTTATTAGCTATAATTCCTTAATCCCACCTAGTCAAAGGGTCTCCCAATTATTAAGTGTAGATCTTTCAGGGAGTCTCCAAAGGAGCAGATGTAGAACTATCCATAGTTAAATCACCTTGTAACCTGGGGAGACAGGAGGTAAATAGAGCTAAGCTTCCGCCCAGTTATATCTCTGATCATCTACCTTAACCAATAATCTGACATCTCAGTGCTACTATGCCTATTATAGAGCTTAATGCATATATATCATACCGAGGACATATAAACCACCCAGTCTGAGAAATGCCATTTCAGACTGATAGAATCCCACTCCAGAGGTTAAAACAACAACCTGGAATGAAGGGTATCCACTCTGGAGATGAAAATAAAATATAACATAATAAAAATATGATTTAATCTTGCTCGAGAGGTGAAAATAACAAATTGGAATGAGGCGTATCTGCTCTGGAGAAAAAAATTTAAAAATATGATTTAATGCTGCTCCAGAGGCAAAAACAACAAATGAATAAGTGGGATCTGCTCCGAAGGCCATCTTCTGCTGCTTTCTCTGGTGCATTAACAGGAAGCTGGATCAGAAGTGGAGCACTCTGGACTCAAACTGGGACCTATATGGGATGCCCGTGCTACAGGCAGTGTCTTTACATTCTAAGCCACAGCTCTGGCCCATTGCATTTTTTCTTATCTCACATTCATTCTTGATGTTTCTTGCTGTTGGGCTAATTTATTTCACTATCTTTATTTAAGTTTAAAAGTTGTACTTAGCTTTATAAATATTCAGTGTTACAAAGATGTCCATTATTCCTTGGTAGATCTGTTGATTCGATGAAATCTCAATTATCTTGTAGCAATGTTTGCTTTAGTGTGGAAACTGAATTGATTTCAAATTTTATGAATATTAAGGATTCTTGGGCCAGATATAATGAAGAAAATCTTGAAGAAGAAGGATGAGATAGTAAAATATCTTATAAAGCTATAATAATAAAGGCAATTAGTTTTAGTACTGACTAATGGAGGAAAGTGGAGTCTATAGAAATATATGACAGGGACCAGCACTGTGGCATAATGGGCAAAGCTTCCATCTGCAGTTCTGGCATCCAATGTGGATGCTGGATCGAGTGCCTGCTTCTTATCTAGCTTCCCACTAATGCACCTGGGAAAGCGGCAGAGGATGCCCAAGTCCATGGGCCCCTGCATGTATGTGGGAGATTTGGAAAATCTCATGGCTCCTGGCTTTGGATTGGCCCAGCTCTGATCTTTGTAGCTATTTGGGGAATGAACCAGTGGACGGAAGACCTCTCTCTCTGTCTCCCTCTATTTCTCTCTCTCTCTGTAACTCTGCTTTTCAAATAAATCTTAAAAAGGAAAAGAGGAAGTAATACACTGAATATAAGTGGCAAATTTTTTTTTTCCAGGACATGAGGTACTGGCTTGATTGATTATATTTGTAAAAAAAGAAATGACTTTTATATCAAATAAATATATATTTAAAAAAAAAGGATTATTTCAAGTTTGAAATTAGAAGTAATATGGGATGGAAACAATTTTTAAAAAGAACAGATATAAATTAGTGTTACAGGTGAAACATTGGCACAGATTCTTTGTCTCGCATGGAAGGAGAATTTCCAAGAGAACAAGAAGAAATATTTGAAAGCAAATGTATTAGAGTCAAAGACCTCCAGCCAGAGTGGCTTGGAGGGAGGCTCCAAGAGAAGAAAAAAACCTGGAAGGCGGGTGGAGGGCGGGTTTTTAAGCACAATTTTGGAAAAAAAATTGAGAATCATATAGACATTCAGTTACAATGTAGAGAGGAAACCCATCAAAACATGTGATTTGTAATCTTTTATCCTGTCTGATAAAACAAAAAAGCCATCCAGAAAGGTGAGATAAGTAACTTGTTTTCACAATAAACTATGAACTCAGAGCATAGAATCACCACTCCCTTGCCATTCTCATGGTAAAATTGGAGATTGCTAAGGAAATAAGGCAGGCAGTTCTGATCTTCTAGACAACCCTTGGGGGAAAGCAAGCACTCTGTGCCCCACATTTCCACTGGGAGCACCCTGACTGCCTGTTAACCCTGAATCTTCACATTAGAATGTACAATATTTATTTACATAAGTATTATTGTAAAGTTATAAATGTGAGAAATAGAATAGAATTCAGATCTTATCCCTGCTGAGATAAAAATTTACATTTTTAATGTAATTAAGACTAAATAAAAATGAATAAAGTTAAATATATCTTCAAACAAATCTTGATCATGCAACATAAGAAAGAATCTGAGTGTGGCACTGGGAAGCTAGTGGGAAGCTGGATGAGAAGCGGGGACTGGAAACTTTGCCCGTTATGCCACAGTGCTGGTCCCTGTCATATATTTCTATAGACTCCACTTTCCTCCATTAGTCAGTACTAAAACTAATTGTCTTTATTATTATAGCTTTATAAGATATTTTACCATCTCATCTTTGTTCTTGACTTGAGTCAAGAAACCTAGAGGAAATGGCTTTTGCCAAGGCTTTTCATGGATGGGTGAGATACTGACACAGGCTATTATAGGCAAAGGTGCTTATGAGTAGAAGTCAGAAAGTGTAGGGTACATCTAGGAAACTAAGAAATAAGAGATTCCTGGAATGCAAGTGCTTCGAAGGAAACAGTAGATGAAAATAAAGGAGAAGTAGGTTGGGTTCACATACTGGATAGTGTTGTGTCTCATTCTTAGTAATTTATATCCTTTTTTTTTTTTTTGACAGGTAGAGTTATAGACAGTGAGAAAAGTCTTCCTTCCATTGGTTCACCCCCCAAATGGCTGCTACAGCCAGCGCTGCGCTAATCTAAAGCCAGGAGCCAGGTGTTTCTTCCTGTCTCCCATGTGGGTGCAGGGGCCCAAGCACTTGGGCCATCCTCCACTGCCCTCCTGGGCCACAGCAGAGAGCTGGACTAGAACCTGGCACCCATATGTGATGCTGGTGCAGGTGGAGGATTAACCAAGTGAGCCATGGCACCAGCCCCAGTAATTTACATCCTTTGTCAGTGTTGAGTTCCTGTGGAAGAATTCGTTTGAGAAATTAACATCTCATTTATGTTTTGAGACTGTAATTTGGAGAAATGTGAGGAGGTGATTAAACCTGAGTAAATAATTTGTTTAAGGGAATCATGAGAGCACTCCGTGCCTTTTTCTAACACATGGAAGAAGAATCTCATGCTAATTTGTAGCACCATACATTACAGAATACAGATTTCTGAATTTTTAACCAAAAAAATCCTTTCTCTACTGTTAGAAGGAAGAAGAGTGGATTTCTAGAATAGATAGTTACTGAATAACCTAGGTGAGAAGAAATGATGGCGTGAACTAAGAAAGTGAGAATATGAATAAATTGACATTTGAAAGTGATTTGAAAAGGTGTGACTGACAGGATTTGGCAACTAATTAAATGTGGAGTACAAATGGAATATTTTTAGATTCCAGTTTGAATGACTGGAAAAAAGAAGAGATTTTTAATGGAGCCAAAAAGAGAATGAGTAGATTTGCGAGGAACGAAGAAAAAATGTTTAATTTATTTCTGAATACAAGTCACCAGTTATAGGCAGAACATAGTAGTAAGTTCAGAGGTTCTGTTTAAGACTCATTTTATGACTGAGATGATACCAGGTCAAAATGACTGACCCATTCATCCACTCTGGTGATTTTACTGAGAATTGGATTGGTTGTTTGAACACCCACATAAATAAGCACATTTTTTTCATTTTTATGTGGTTGCTTTGTCATTGTGTAGACACACCAGGAATTTCCCTCCATAAATGCATATCTGATGCTTATTTCTTTGCAATGTGTTTTCGAGTTCTCAAGGTAATTGAGTACTCAAAGGGGAGTGAGGGTGAATTGTTGAGCTGTGGCCACCTTTTACATCAATGGAATAGCTTTGAAATGAGTCCGACAGAATACTCTATAACAATCCATTTATTTGAAGAGTGATTGAGTTCTACTTATTTTCCGAGTGCTTTTATCTGGATAAAAGGCGAATAATAACAGAGATACACTTTGCACTTATGGAATTGCCTAAGCAGTGTAAAAGTCAGGTATCAATCAATTCATCACAAAGTGTAATTATTTAGTCATCAATACCGATAAGTTCTCTAAATGAAAATCACCCTATGTGAGAGTGAAGAGGAGAAAGACAAGTAGTCTCCATCTGAAATCAGAATATAAATAGGGATTTGGGTGACCAGCGTTTGTCACACCCATTTAAATATGTTCTTTTTGAAATAATATGAATAGTATAACATCAAAAATCAAAACCTAGTTTTGATCCAGACCAGCGAAGTTTGTGATTTAATTTTGTTCTGGTATAATTTGCTAGAAGCTGAATATGTGTATCATGGCATACAAAGGAAGTTAGTATAAGTTTGTTTTGTTTTGTTTTTCTGTGAGTGATCGTTCATCTCAAGACTTTTAATTCATTTGATTTTTACGAGAAATATAAATCTCAACCAATGTAATTATTTTTAAATTATAGTTATGAAACAATATTTTTTAAATTTTCTAGACTCATGTATGTAATGAGTTTTTTTTTCATAGAATTTTGTTAATATAGAAAACACCTCTGTTTATTCTAATAGGGAATTTAAAAATGTATAACATCCCTCTTAGTTTTATGATTATGTGTCTCTGTTTCTAGGAAGTGGCAATTTGCTGATTAGATGTCTCCAGCTGGACATCTCATGATGAAGAGCCTGGGTTCTGACTTTATTTATTTATTTATTTATTTTGACAGAGTTAGACAGTGAGAGAGAGAAAGACAGAGAGAAAGATTTTCCTTCTGCTGGTTCACCCTCCAAATGGCTGCTACAGCTGGTGCACTGCACCAATCCAAAGCCAGGAGCCAGGTGCTTCCTCCTGGTCTCCCATGGGGTACAGGGCCCAAGCACCTGGGCCATCCTCCACTGCACTCCTGGGCCACAGCAGAGGGCTGGCCTGGAAGAGGGGCAACCGGGACAGAATCCGGAGCCCCGACCGGGACTAGAACCCGGTGTGCCGGCGCCACAAGGCGGAGGATTAGCCTGTTGAGCCACGGCACCGGCAGAACTCCTTACTTTCATAATGCTTTCTTCCTTTAGTTTGTAGTGTGTAGTGTTGATGTCATAAACTTTGCTTTTTGTGTGAATACTCTGCTACTTGAAACATTTGGGAGCTATTTTTTTCCATATGATTTTAAACATTGCATAAAAATGGATGTTATTTCTTGATCTTGTCTAACATCCCCTTTCCCTCTAATGAATAGATGGATTAAACCCAATCATATTTTCTCAACAGAGTCACTGAGATATAATTCAGACAGTGTACAATTCCATCACTTAAATTCAGTAATTTAAAGTATGGAATTCAATGGTTTTAGTATTTTCACAAAGTTGTGGACTGTTGCCACAATATATGTTTAGAGCATTCTTATCTGCCCCAAAATATACTTCATATCACTTATAGTGCTCTCCACTTTTCCCTAGCATTATCCACACTGTTAGGTGAACACTAATCTCATTTCGAGTTTCACCGATTTTGGACATTTCCTTTAAATGTCCAAATCATAGACTATTTGATCTTTGCATCTGTCTCCTTTCACATAACATGTTTTTGGAAATTCACCCACCTATTACTTCATCCCATACCATTATCAAATAATATTCCATTGTATGAACTCACCATATTTTTTAAAAAAGATTTACTTGTTTTATTTGAAAGTCAGTGTTATATAGAAAGACAGAGACAAATTTGGCAGTTGGAAACTCAATTCAGTTTCCTTATTGATGGCAGGGGCCAAAATACTTGATCCACTACTTGTGCCTGCCAGGGTGCGCAACAGTAGGAGGCTGGAATTGGGAGCAGAGACAAGAGTTGAACCCAGTTACTCTGATATGTAGAGCATGTGTTCCAATGGGTGTCCCAGCCATTACCCCAAATGCCTACCCTGAATATATAATATATATTATTATTGAGACTTATTGTATGTTGTATTTTCATTTGAAGGATCCCATCACATTTTTCAATATGGTTTATTCACCATGCTGCTATTTGTGTGTATGTGTATGTGTGTTTTTACTTTAAAATATTTATTTATTTAAAAGGCAGAGTAACACACAAAAAGAGATACAGAGACAGAGAGAGACAGAGCTTCCATCCACTGGTTCACGCTCCAAATTACTGCAATGGTAGGGGCTGGGCCAGTCTGTGCCTGTTGCCTGGAACTCCAGCTGGCTCTCTCGCTTAGGTGAAAGTGCCCAGGTAATTGGACCATCTTCTGCTTTCTTCCCAGCAACATTAGCAGGGTGCATGATCAGAGGCAGAAACCCAGGACTTGAACCAGCACTCCAATATAAAATGCCAGTGTTGCTGTACCATCGTTCCAGCCCTTTATTTATTTTATTGGCTTCTAAAGTAATTTGTAAAATATCCATTTTTAATTGTTTTGGTCTAGGTTTTATGTGTTTTACATTTTTGTAGCTTGAAAGGACTGATATGACTGATATTAAAAATTCCCGTGTTCATGGAAAGCCAAGGCACTGGGGCAAAAAATGTCCTACATGATGGACCTCCGTGGGTGAGACCACAGTGAAAAGAAGGGACCATCAAAGAAGGAGGTACTTTTCTCTTGAGGGAGGATAGAACTTCCACTTTGCTCATTATGGCCTTGTCTCAAAAGGCTTCCATAGCCTAGGCAGCTCATGTCAAGAGCCTTGGGGGAACACTGACATCATGCATAAGAGTATTAGTTGTTAAGTTAACAAGAGTCACTGTGCACTAACTTCTCATTCAGAACCTCTGTCCTCAAAGAGTTGTATTACAATTATGTCTAAGTGCTCCCAAAGATGTATCATTCTTGGGTTAATTAAGTGTCCCGTCCCGCGGGACGTCAACTGGGGCCAAGTACCTAGAATGGGGAATGAAAGGGACAGGAGACACAAGGATGGCAGCAAGACATGTCCTGATCAAGCTGCTAATTTTATTTTTCAACCACACACTTATATATCATAAAGGCAGAGTGTCGGGCGGGGGGAGGAGGGGCGATTAGGAGGGCAGGATGTTGGGCGGGGGAAGGAGAGGGGATTAGGAGGGCAGGATGTTGGGCGGGGGAAGGAGAGGCAATTGTCTAGCCCCTGCCTCAGTAGTTTTCCACTAAGAGGCCACATGCTGCGTGGTCACCGACATATCCCCCTTTCTTATCAATTAAACAGAAATGGCTACCGGTTAGGCCAGGTGTGATGAACGAGCAGTGCCTGTCTTAGGAATCGACCCGGAGCTCCATCACCTCTTACCCGTCATTGGAAATCCTTGCCAGTCCCCAAGGACTCCTGTCTTAGGTGGGTGAGGTTCCGGGAAGGTGCCCGTCATTGGCTTGCTGCTCGTTTTATTGATAGGCCTGGGGCCCTTCCTGGGCTCCCGACTGGGGCAGCGGCAGATCAAAGGGGAGAGTCAGTTGTTGGATGGACTGTGACCTCACCAGCCAGACCTCACCGGCCAGAGAGAGATAACATTCTCCAGGGGATCTTCCATGGCCAGACTTTGGTAATGTATTTGAATTGGTCTGGCTGCTAAATTATCTACTTGCTGTCTGATAAAAGTCATCAGCTTACTGAAAAGACAAGAACCTACAGATAGTATAACAAGTAAACCAGCAATAGAGCCTAAAAGCGGTAGCAAATACGGAAGCAGTCCATTCCATCCCGTCCAAAAGGGATTTTCAGTCATGGCACGCCGGCGAGCTCCAGATCTTCTTGAAGTGTCTTGATTTTATCGTGAACAATGCCGGACTTGTTAGCATCCCACGATGATTAACAGGGTCGTCCAGTCTTTTCATTCCTGTGGGTATAAAGAAAGGGCGTTCTCAGGGCCAAATACAGGCTCTGGAACAACATTATTATTTGCAGGAATTGGTGAGTTAATTTGTTTAACCAATCTTTCGGGTAGCCATCTTGGGGCTGATTGTTTTTGGTCCAGGATGCAGGCTGAGCCACATCCCCAAATGAGTACTGGGTCTGGGCCGTGCCAGCTACTGGTGAGGGGGTCTCGCCACATTACCATAGGTGGAGCCGTGTCAGGGGAAGGGTGCCAATGACGGTCTGCAGCTGAATGATTATTATTATCCAAGGTTAAGAAATTTAGTACAAAGAGCGCATGATTCAATCGATCACGGGGAGAGGCAAAGGATAAGGAAGTGGCTTCAAGCCGAGTGAGCCAAGTTTTTAGTGTTTGATGGGCTCTTTTAACAATTCCCTGACCCTGTGGATTGTAGGGAATTCCTGTAATGTGATTAATATGGAGTGCTTCACAAAATTGTTTAAACTTAGTACTGACATAAGCAGGACCATTATCTGTCTTAATTTTAACAGGTTTTCCCAGTACAGAGAGAGCCGAGATAAGGTGAGAGATAACATCCTTAGCAGCTTCTCCTGTATGGGGGGAGGCAAAGATGAAGCCACTGTAGGTGTCTATAGAGACATGAAGATACTTTAGTTTGCCAAATTTGGGGAAGTGTGTGACATCCATTTGCCACAGTTGATTAGGGAGAAGACCACGCGGATTGACTCCCAAATGAGGTACAGGTTGGCTTGTAATGCATGAGGGACATTCTTTGACTATTTCACGAGCCTGTTCTCGTGAAATTTTACAGAACAAACGGAGAGATTGAGCATTTAAGTGATGCAACCTATGCAAGTTTCGAGCTTCCTGCACTGATCCCACGCTTGTGGGGAAGGTGAGCCTTATAGCAGCATCTACCTGGGCCTTACCTTCTGAGTTTTGAGGTTTTTGGACTGTGCCCACGCTTGTGGGGAAGGTAAGCCTTGTAACATCATCTACCTGGGCCTTACCTTCTGAGTTTTGAGGTTTTTGGACTGTGCCCACGCTTGTGGGGAAGGTAAGCCTTGTAGCAGCATCTACCTGGGCCTTACCTTCTGAGTTTTGAGGTTTTTGCACTGTGCCCACGCTTGTGGGGAAGGTAAGCCTTGTAGCAGAATCTACCTGGGCCTTACCTTCTGAGTTTTGAGGTTTTTGGACTGTGCCCACGCTTGTGGGGAAGGTAAGCCTTGTCACATATTCTACCTGGGCCTTACCTTCTGAGTTTTGAGGTTTTTGGACTGTGCCCACGCTTGTGGGGAAGGTAAGCCTTGTAGCAGCATCTACCTGGGCCTTACCTTCTGAGTTTTGAGGTTTTTGGACTGTGCCCACGCTTGTGGGGAAGGTAAGCCTTGTCACATCATTTACCTGGGCCATACCTTCTGAGTTTTGAGGTTTTTGCACTGTGCCCACACTTGTGGGGAAGGTAAGCCTTGTAGCAGCATCTACCTGGGCCTTACCTTCTGAGTTTTGAGGTTTTTGGACTGTTGTAAGTTGTTTTAAGAAAAGGAGAAGTGTCAGGTAACGGAATGGAATGAGCTACATATGCACTATCAGTATAAATATTAACAGCCTGACTGGAAAACTGTGTAAAGACTTGAAGTATGGCATACAGCTCAACCAACTGGGCCGACTGATAAGATGTATTAAAAATATGGGAATGGTTGTCTGCCACAAAGGCAGCCATCCCGCTGGACGACCCATATGTAACAATAGATGTGGCTGGAAAAAGTCCATCAGAACCTATAGGAGGACAGCTAAGCACAGAACCAACAATGCTTTAGTTTTATGAGCAGCAATTTTGATATATAAAACTGTGGATGACAAAAGACTTTAAGTTGCCACGTTTAAAATTATAAACTCATTATAAACTCAACAAGAGGCACGTGCTTACTTTACATAGCATTTTTGAAAGCACCTGTAGGATTTTACAGAACATTTAACTTTTTAGGCCTCTGTGGCTTTTTTATTAAGATCCAAGATTTTTTTCGTAATCTTCTGTGACTTCCACACACCCTCTTCAACTTACTTGAAACATTCCATCATTTCCATTCCAGTCTAGAGTAAACTAGCCATCAGGATAAAGTCAATCTTACAAACCTTGTTCTTTCTTTATTTAAAATAACTCTTTCCTTTTAACCTTCCTTACCAAATGTACATTTCTATAACATTTTTAACACAAATTTAACATGTTGAGTATATAAGAGTTTACAATAAATTAGCAGTTACACCTAAATGAGTTAAGATGCTGATATTTTTCTACTAGAATTTAATTAAAATTAAAATTACATTCATCTAAAACAAGTACTAATTACCCATTGTTGTTTCATTGAGTACTGATTACCAGGAAACCTGTTAAAACACCCTTGAGCTGACTTGGGGGTTATTGGACTGGCCTATACCTCGCAAATGGTGAGAGATGCAGTCAGCGGCCAATGGGCCAGCCAATGATCTTGAGATATGACTGTGGCATCCGCCCCTGTATCCAAAATGCCCTTGAAATTCTTTCCTTCAATAGTAAGGGTTAACACAGGCCTATTTTTTGTAATTGGATGGACCCAATAAGCATCTGAGGAGCCCAAAGGGGTAATGCCTCGGGGTCTGGGAGAAATTGAGGATGTATTTTCAGTAATTAAAGGCAGAAGAACCAGTTGTGCTAGACGGGTGCCCTGTGGAATGGCAGCTACTCCATTAATAGCGGCTGCTAGGATTTTTATCTCCCCGGTAAAGTCACCGTCAATAATACCGGGAAAAACTTGAATACCTTTAAGGGTGGCTGATGCTCCGCCAAGAATAAAAGCACAGGTACCCGAAGGCAAGGGGCCCCGCACCCCTGTAGGGATAATTTGTGGGCCCTGGGTGGAATCTAATATTGTATCGGAGGCGGCACAGAGGTCCAGTCCTGCGCTACCTGGGGTTGCTCGTTGGAGGGAGGCAATTGCTGAGGCATTTGCTGAGCCTGAGGCTGGGAGGGGACAGACCGTACTGCCCCAGGGTTTGTCCTCTGAGATACGGGGCCAGGGGCTGGCTCCTCTGGGAGTTTCCCAGGATGTGAGGAGGGAGGGGTTGTCCTGAGGAATTAGTCTTTGACCTACATTCATTTGCCCAGTGATAACCCCTATGACATCGGGGGCATGGGGTGGAGGGGAGCGGCCTGCCTGGGGGAGACGGAGCCTCACCTTGGACCATGGGCCCGTTTGATAAGGCAGTTGGACATTCCTGGGCAAAATGTCCGGGCTGTTTACAGGCATAGCAAGTGGAGGTCCCCATGGAGGGATTTTGGGTCAATTTGAGTGCAGCCCCAATTGCCAAGCCCATGGTATAGGCCGATCCCACACCAGCGCAGAGCCTTACATATTCTGAAAGATCACCTTTATGTTTATAGGGCCGAAGAATATCTTTACAAGCTGGGTTGGCATTTTCAAAGGCAAGGTGTGTAACAAATGCACTTTCATTTTCTCCTGGGCCAACTAGTCTCTCAGCCGCAACATTAAGGCACAAGACAAAATCACTATAAGGCTCGTCAGGCCCCTGCTGACTCTTAGCCAAAGAGGCCGTGACTGCTCCCCTTTGAGGAAGTTTTTTCCAAGCCCCTAGTCTGGCAGAGTTAATCTGCGCTAGAAGTCCATCAGGAACTGGGCTTGTGAATTGTTGGAATCATACGGGGCATCTCCCTAAAGCATCTACAGAAGCTGGTTACGGCTGTGGTGGGAGAACGATCTCATGTGACCTGGGAAGGAGTGTGGGCAGCAAGGCAGAACTTGAGTTACAATAATCAACTCTTTTTTGTTAAAAATTTATTTATTTATTTGAAATTCAGAGTTACACAGAGAGAGGAGAGGCAGAGAGAGAGAGAGAGAGAGAGAGAGAGAGAGAAGGCTTCCATCTGCTGGTTCATTCCCCAAATGACCACAACGGCCAGAGCTGAGCAGAACTGAAGCCAGGAGCCAGGAGCCAGGAGCCAGGAGCTTCTTCCAGGTCTCCCAAGTGGGTACAGGGCCCCAAGAACTTGGGCCATCTTCCACTGCTTTCCCAGGACATAGCAGCGAACTGGATCATAAATGGAGCAGCCAGGACTCGAACTGGCATCCATAATGGATGCCAGAACTGCAGGTGGTGGCTTTACTGCTATGCCACAGCGCCAGTCCCAATAATCAACCCTTTCATAAGAACCATCCCTCAGAGCATGCTCCAGTGATTGAAAACTTTCCCACCAGCCCTTTCTCTCAGAAAGCATAATTAGATCTGGGGTTCACCTCAGTCTTTCAACAATTAACACTAAGAAATCATTCAAACATCTGCCTAGGTTTTGAGAGTCCAGTCCTACTCAACTCGTAACATGTTTAGGTTTCTTTATTACATATGAATAATATCACAATATTAAGTGATGACTGTTAAACAAAATTGACATTTCCGAAGAATTTATTTTTTGCCTTTCTGCATCTATCCATGATAATTTTTCCTTCTGTTACTACTTAAAATATATGTTGTTTATTTAGGTTATTAGCTATATTAATTAATATTCCAAATACTTGTAATATGACATCATTGTCATATGTATGTTGAATGTATCTTGTATGTTGAAGCATTTTATAAAAAACAAAAGTTATTAATTCTTTGGGTTTTATTTTATTTTTATTTTTTAAAGATTTATTTATTTGAAAGGCAGAGTTGGAGAGAGAGAGAGAGAGAGAGAGAGAGAGAATCTGTGGCTTTACCTGCCATGAAACAGCACTGGCCCTGTTTACAGTTTTATTTTTAAATTTGATGTATTATTAAAACCTACATTAATATAATTTTTTCATTTGGTTTGTTAACTGGTGAGATTTTAATACAAACTTATGGTATATAGTTTTTGTAAAGATTTATTTATTTATTTGAAAGGCAAAGTTACAGAGAGGCAGATGCAGAGAGAGAGAGGAAGAGAGAGAGAGAGAGAGAGAGAGATGTTTTTGATTTGCTGGTTCACTCCCCAAGTGGCTGCAATGGACAGAGCTGTACAGATCCAAAGCCAGGAGCCAGGAGCTTCTTCCAGGTCTCCCAAGTGGGTGCCTGGGCCCAAGGAGTTGGGCCATCTTTTACTTCTTTCCCAGGCCATAGCAGAGACCTGGATAGGAAGCAGAGCAGCTGGGACTTGAACTGCTGCCCATATGAGATGCTGACACTGCAGATGGTGGCTTTACCTGCTACATGACAGCACCAGCCCAGTATATGGAATTTTAAATTGCCTTCTATGACATTAGCCCTCTGTTGTTACTACTGTGACTATATTGCCTTATTTGGCAAAGTGGAATATTTCCTTTGGGCTTTAATTTAATCACATGAAATCATTGAAAGCTGAGTTTGTTCACTTAAAAGACAAAGCAAATCATGGGGCCGGCACCATGGTACAGTAGGTTAATCCTCCGTTTGTGGTGCTGGCATCCCATATGGGTACCTGTTCTAGTCCCGGTTGCTCCTCTTCTGATCCAGCTCTCTGTTGTCACCTGGGAAAGCAGTAGAAGATGGTCCATTTCTTGGGTCCCTGTACCCAGGTGTGAGACTGGGAAGAAGCACCCGTTCCTGGCTTCAGACGGGCACAGCTCTGGCCGTTGTAGACATTTGAGGAGTGAACCAATGGTGGGAAGACCTTTCTTTTTGTCTCTCACACTCTCTGTAACTCCACCTCTCAAATAAATAAATAAAATATTTTTTTTAAAAAAAAACAAATCAGAACACAGACAAAGACAATGATCCATTTCCAGCTTTGAAGGCAGTTGGGACAGTCCAAGGACAGACGATGCCCCTCTGGAAGCTGAGAACAACCTCTGACTATGAGCAAGGGAATGAGACCTCAGCCCTACAACCACATGAAACTGGATTCTGCCAAATACTTGAATGATACTGGAAGCGAATTCTTCCCAGAACACTCATGCAGGAGTCCACGATGGCTTCATGTTGGCCTTGGAGATCCTAAGGAGAAACTTAGTTAGGCCCAGAGAAACCTGTGGCCTACACAACAGTGAACTAATAAAGGACTTTATTATGCTAGGTTTTGTGGTTATTTGTTATGCAGCAATGCAACATGAATAGAACAGAATTTTTTAATTCTCTTTTTAACTGGTGAAAGCTTTTGAAATCTTTCAACATTTCTAGAGGGTGGAAAGGGAAGGACAGAGGAAAGAATGGAGAGAAGATGGTTAGTGGGCATAGGAGTATATTTGGATAGGAGCAATAACTTCTAATGTTCTATAGCACAGTAGGGTGGCAGATTGGAAACAATTAATTGTGTATCTCAAAATAGCTAATAGAGAGTATTATGAGTGTACCCAAAACAATGAAATGCTAAGTATTTGAGGTGATATATATGCTAATTACTCTTGTCATTGCACATTGTATATATGTATTTAAATATCACAATGTACCCCATAAATATGTCCAACTATTATGTGTCAATTACAAATAAAAATACAAACATTACATTCTCTTTAAGCACTGCTTTAGCTGCATTCTAAAAAATTATTTATTATTTTTAATGACCAATTTTTGTTTTAAATAGTAGACAGTAGGAACAGATTTTTTGAAAAACACACCTCTGCAGGCTGGCGCCTTAGCTCACTAGACTAATCCTAGTGATTAGTACATGGGGTGGGTTCTAGTCCCAGTTGGGGTGCTGGATTCTGTCCCGGTTCCAGTCCAGCTCTCTGCTGTGGCCCGGGAGAGCAATGGAGGATGGCCCAAATGCTTGGGCCGTGCACCCGCATGGGAGACCAAGATAAGCACCTGGCTCCTGGCTTTGGATCAGCGTGGTACACCAGCCACAGTGCGCTGCCAGAGCAGCTATTTGGGGGTAAACCAAGGGAAAAGAAGACCTTTCTCTCTGTCTGTCTCTCTCTCGCTGTCTAACTCTGCCTGTCAAAAAAAAAAAAAAAGAAAAAAGAAAAAGGAAAATCACCTTTCCAAAGAGGGCCTGGAAAAGCATGTAGACATGTGATACAATTTTTGTAAACTTGAATTATTATGTCATATTTCTTGGCTTCATTCTCACCCAAGTATATCTGATAATATATTGAACCTAGGCAAGTAAGCCACTCTCTTAGAGAAAGTAAATTTTTCCAAGTGTGAAAAATTTAATTATGCAAGGACTGACACCATGGCAGTGCCAGCATCCAATATGGGCACCGGTTCAAGTCCTGGCTGCTCCACTTCTGATCCAGCTCTCTGCTATGGCCTGGGAAAGTAGTGGAAGATGGCTCAAGCATTTAGGCCCCTGCACCCACATGGGAGTCCCAGAAGAAGCTCCAAGTTCCTGGCTTTGGATCCACCCAGCTCCAGCTGTTATGGCCATTTTGAGAGTGAACTAGAAAATGGAAGACCTCTCTCTCTCCTCTCTCTCTCTCTCTCTCTCTCTCTTTCTCTCTGCCTCTGCCTCTCTGTAACTCTGCCTTTCAAATACATCTTTTAAAAAATTAATTATGCAAAGCAACTTGAACTGTTTCAGAATGTTTCCCTTTCCTGTGGTATGATTATAATGTCTTGAAAGAGTTTAACTCAGTTCCTATGTGGGATCAGTTTGTTACTGACAATATAAATCAGTTATAACTAACTCAAAGCATCATGTCCTAAGGTTTCTGGAATTGTTTTATATTTCTCAACTTTAGAAAAAAGACTTCAGAGAAGCTGTTCTAATAAAAGTTTATTTAAATTTTTTCAAGTGAGATGTCTTTCTTCACATAATTAAACATATACATATATATGATATAAATATATCATCTATTACAGAGTTCAAGGTAGTTCCTATCTCGTATACAAGGTTGGCCTTGACTAACACCTGTGATATATTGCCAAGTTATGTGGTTCATAAATTTATTCATTGAATGTCAAACAAGCACCATACTCTGCTGAGTTTGTGTGTATGTGCTGAATAACTGATGGTCTCTACCCTCGGGAATAGCATATAAACAGAGGAGAAACAATGTGGTAAATATTATAATATGCCTAGATAATACAGAATTTTCATTCACTGCATATAGAAATGTGTAGTAGCAGAGAAATTACTAAAGAGATTTCATTTTTACTAGGTTTCTTAAATGCCTCAGTCAATACTCTCCTTCATTCTGTCTTTAATAGAAATAGCAATATACAAATAAGAGACATTTTAATTTTTAATTTTATCTATTACCCTCAAACAGGTATATTACACTTCACTTAGCACTCTACATTTTAAACTTCTCGTACAGTAAAAATAAAATCACTTACTTTATTTTTAAACTAACTGTATGTTAATTATCCTTCATTACTCTAGGCATAAAGTGCTAAGAACATTTTCTTTTTGACAGGCAGAGTTAGACAGTGAGAGAGAAAAGCAGAGAGAAAGGTCTCCTTCCATTGGTTTACCCCATAAATGGCCGCTATGGCCAGCATGCTGCGCCAATCTGAAGCCAGGAGCCAGGTGCTTCTCCTGGTCTCCCATGGGGTGCAGGGCCCAAGCACTTGGGCCATCCTCCACTGTATTCCCAAGCCACAGCAGAGAGCTGGACTGGAAGAGGAGCAACTGGGACAGAATCCGGTGCCCCAACCGGGACTAGAACCCGGTGTGCCAGCGCCGCAGGCGGAGGATTAGCCTAGTGAGCCGCGTCGCTGGCCAAGAACATTTTCTTAATATTGGGACCACACTGTGGTATACTAGGTTGAGCCACCACTTGCAATGCTGACATCCCATATGAGAACCACTCCAAGTCCCAGCTGCTCCACTTCTAATACAGCTCCCTGCTAGTGTACCTGGGAGGGCAGTGGAGGATGGCCTAAGTCCTTGGGTCCCTGCACCCACGTGGGAGACCTGGAGGAAGTTCCAGTTTCCTATCTTCTGCATGCCACAGCCCCAGCTGTTGCAGGCAATTGAGGACTGAACTGTAGGACTGAGGATCTCTCTCTCTAACTGCTTTTTAAAATAATTAAAATAATTATAAAAAAATCTTTAAAATTTATATATGTTATCTGAATAGGAGATTCATTAACAACAAAAGGACTGATTTGTTTGATAATATTTCTTACTGCCTTTAAAGTTTTTAAAATCATTGATAATTCATTATGTAGCCTATGCCATAATTTAAAAATTTAAATACCAAAACACCATAGAAAAGGAATAAATGATATATGAAAAAAGTTATGGGTACAGAAAAACTGACTTGCGGTAAATGGCAAATGTCTATTAATTTACTTTTACTGTGAACAAGATACTTGACCTCTCTTGGTCTAGCTCCCTTTGTTCAAATCCGGTGATGATGTGTTCCTGTCAGGACTGGCAGGTGAAACCCACTCCATGGATGCATTTGTGAATATGTGCACTCTTTGGTCACCACTTTGTTGACAGCAAAGGAGCCCTTCTTATCACCCTTCTTGGTAAGGCCCAAATTGGAAATGAAGAGAGAGAAAGCAGCATCTATATGTAATTTATATGAAACTTTAGGCTTAGGACTTTTGAGATGATGTTACACTGAATGAAGATTTTCAGGTTTTGGGGACGCATGATTGTATTTCGTATGTGAGAAGGACATAAAATTTGAGGGCCAGAGACAGAATACTATGGTTTCAATGTGTCCTACAAAGTCCCTGTGTTAGAAACTTGTTCTTCTATGTGGAGGTGCTGGGTGGCAGAGCCTTTAAGAAGTGTGTAGGTTATGAGGGCTCTGTTCTCATTAATCGATTAACACCATTACTAGAATGGTACCTTATACAAGGCTAAGTTCTGCTTCTCTTGCATTCTCACTCTGTCTCTCTCTCTCTCACCCTTCCACTTTCCATTGTAGAATGAAGCATCAAGAAAGTCCTCATTAGATGCTGTCCCCTTGATTTGGGAATTCTCATTCTACAGAAACATGAGAAATAAATTTTACTCATTATAGATTACTTAGTCTCTGGTATTCTGTTACAGCATCACAAAGCAGACCAAAAAATCGATATTAAAAAGAGTGTTATGTATGACATTCAGAGTTTCCAGGTTTGAGGATACACAGGATGGGTGTGCATTAGTGGAAAACAATAAAGGCAGATGGCACCTAATCAAGATTCTTACTGATGCAACATCTCTTGTCCTTCTACAATAAAAGAAGAATCTATAGAGGGGGTTTTGATAAACTTCTGTGTTAGAAATAGTTTAAGCATTTTGATACACCAATACAGCAACAAATTTTTAATATACATTTCTGGCTGCTTGGTTGGCTTTTTGAATGATAATACGTTCTTAGACAAAGTAATCAGATTACATTGTTAGCAGATTTCAAGGCAGAGAGGCAGGGTTAAATTCGCAAAGGCTAGTTCTGTGTAAATGGTCAATCTGTTTCCATGGTAACCGTCTGGCTGAGTAAACTATAAATTTGTAGGTGTTGGTTTATGCCCTCTTATCTTAAAGAATCTGAAAAAGATTGTTTCTATAAATACAGTTTCCATCTCTGGGCTAAGTATGGGTCTGAGGATAAATTTAGTGGAGACTGCATTTAAATTACATAAATAGCTATTTATAAAAACACCTTTCCTTGCATCTTGCACCAGTTTTTCCGTATTAAACATGATCGTATTGCAGTTTCCACTACCCTAATTGTAAATTATCATATCTTTTTAGAAGGCATCCATTTTTATGATTTCTTGGCCACAGGTGCTGATGTAGTTCTCAGTAATGCACAGGCTGTTGTTTTTAATACAGTCTGTTACTTTCTTTTCAAGGCTAAAATAACAAACAATATTAGCAGACACAAAGAGCATTTTAGAATATAGTACAGAACAGTTATTTTTTAATACAAAATAGTGTTTAGAAACTTGCCAGAAATATAAATTTGTCTTATTAAAAGTTTATTACTTATAGAAAAATGTAATTGTTTTGTTTTTTTTAAAATTTTGATTTCTCTTTTAAGCTTTTTTTGTAAAATAGTGTTTAAAGTTTAATTTATTTTAAGAAAAAATAGCTAATTTGCTTCATTTTCCTTAACTGTGAAACCATTGTACACGCACACACACACACATATGTATATATGTATATGCTTTGGTACTATTCATGGTTTTAGCATAATTTCTCCTTCATCCCCACACCCATCAATCATCTGCTGAGCTGAATTGATTGTGGTGCTCCCATTGATTTTAAAGGGAATTCCATACCCTAAACACCTCACTGGCCCTGTGTGTGTGCATATAGCCAAATGATAAAGTGGCTGAGAATTACTTACAGCATGTGCAAGATGAAGATTAGAATAATAATTTCATCATTATCATTTTATTGCTATTTAATATTTATATAGCACCTTTACTTTGAGAAGCTCAAGAAACTTTATGAATTTTAAATTTTGCAGTAGGCTCTAATCTTAACTACACCCTTATGTGCTGGGTAAGGCATAAAATTAATAATAGATTTGAGTGACGTATATTGCTAGAGAAATCTAATTCCATTGCTGCTTAACTCTCTTCTGTTATTGGAAAATGGCATTTTATATTTGCCTAGAAAGCTAGATGGCTATCTCATTATTTTAGCTCTGGGGGTTCATTTACTATTTATTTTCAAATGACTCCAAGTGACATCTTATTCAAAAGTAAAGAAGAAATAAATTGGCATATAAATTCAAAGACAGCTTTTATTCATTTTTTCCCTACCATCACAAACTAACAGTTTCAGAAAAAGCAAATTTGATGGCTATTTATTTAAAAAAAAGATTTATACATATTGTGTCAGTTTTATACTCAGTCCCTAAACTTGGAATACAGCTGAATAAATTTTCTTTGTCTTTCAAGGTAAATGTAGTGGACTCAGTGTTCTATGTTTGGGCCTATTTCTTTTTTTTTTTTTTTTTTTTTTTTTTTTTTTTTTTTGTTTGGGCCTATTTCATACATGGAAATAAATTTCAAATTACTAGTAGATTGTTTATTTTTATTCTTGTAATCTAGAAATGTAATAGAATGTAAATATTATACATTTTGTGAGCCTGAGTTATGCAGTATACCCTATTTCTTCACACTTTTCTATTAAAATGTCTTTATTTATAAAGATTTTTAAAGTATATTTTTAAATCTGGAATTGGATGCAGACTTTAGATATTTTTATCTCAAATAACACAATATTGATTTTCAGTAAGATTCCTATATTTGTGTAATCCTTTTTATTTTGTGGCAACCTAATAGTTTCAAAACTTCATTCACACTTGATTAATTTAGATCTAGAAAGACATGTGAAATAATACACAAAGATAAATAAAGTATAAGGAATGGTATATAGCCCTGGATATGTCTTAAAGCTTAATTACAGGAAACAAATTTTCTAACTGCTATACAGTAGAATAAAGAATTTTGCAAATGATAAGGGATAGAGGATTGGAGGGTGTTGATGGGAATGCAGAGTAACATGGTTGGTTGTTGCTTTCTTATAAATATCACCTTTAATGATAGTAACATCCTAAAAATATACTACTTAAGTGTTTTATATTAGGAAGTTGACACTGTGCAAACTTAAATAATTGACTGAGTAGTAGAAGAATTCCAATTTTGCCAATATTGTCCCTCAAAATCTATGGCCATGGCAAACAAGCCAGGGATGGAGGGGGGTTGATGTGAAGGAACATATCGTGAAGATTTCTCAAAAACGCAAATGTATGAATATAAAAGCAACATGTACTTTGTGTTTAGGAATGTTTACGACTTGGAATCATTTCTCTCTTTGGTCTTTTCAAAGGTTTTTTTTTTTTAACTTATAAACCTACATTTTACATAAACACTTGGATTTGAGAGTTTAGACTATTACTGTAGCCTCATGAGCAGAGGTCCTTGACACCTTCTCCATTTTTAATCAAAATATAAAATTTACTTTTCATCATCTTTTCAGGAAATCATTATCAGGTTTTGAAGAAATTAAACAGACAATTCTCTCTTTTTTAGTGATACATCATTCCTAACAGTTTAGCAAAGATAAAGCAAAATTTGACAAAACTGTATTTGTAGCAATATTGTTACAAGGAGGCCTTGCTCCTCCCTCCCTCTCTATCCCTCTCTTTCTCTCTCTTTCCCTCCCTCACCTTCTCCCTTTAATCCATTCTAATTTTAGCTCCCACATGTAAGGGAAAACATTCTATATTTGTCTTTCTGTGTTCTGCTTATATCACTCAATGTGATGTCCTCCAGTTGCAACCATTTTGATGTAAATGATTGAATTTCATTGTATTTTATGGTTGAGTACTAGTCCATTGTGTGTGTGTGTGTGTGTGTGACATTTTCATTATCCATTCATCTGATGACAGACACTTAGTTGATTCCATATTTTGACTATTATGAGCAATGATGCTCTAAGCATGATGGCATATCATACTGATAAAATATGTTCATTCTTTCTCTTTCACTTGACTGTAATCCGTCTTTCAAGTTAAGTGCACACCAAATCTGCAAGTAACTAGATATCATAGGTATTCAAAGCCTCTAGGGTAGAAATTGTAAGCATTAAATCTACCACTGCCAAACCAGTACTGGAATTATACATAATTGGACTTCTGTGTACAATTTTATCCTATGCTGAAGTAGCTGTCCGATATGGGATGCAGGCATCCCAAGTGGTGGTTTAGCCTGCTGCGCCACAGTGTCCACTCCACTAAATTTTATTTTATTTTGAAATAGCATTCTAATGTAGGTGTAAAATTTTACATTTTGCATGGAAAGTAAAGCAGGGGAGTTAAACTAAGGTAGAGGCAGAAAGAGTAGCCTATCAGTCCACTTTTTATTACTGTAACTAAAATTCCCAGGTTTACTGTAACTTACAGTTTGGAGAACTGCCCAGGCTTTCGTAGGCCAGGATCAGGTGGCCCCATTAGTCTGGCCTTTGGTGTGTGGAGGAACAATCATGTGTTCAACCAGGAAGCAGAGTCACAGGGAGCACACACGTCCTCTGCGTCCCTGTGCCTCATTCTAGAAAGCCATCATGATTAATCAGGGGATTCCACGCCACGAACCTAATCCAGTCTAAACATTTGCAAATTCTCCACCTTCATAAGCCAAAATTTAATAAGCTTCTATGCTAATCCATCAACCATTAATAAGAATCCATTAACTATTAACATTGGAACACTGTAGTAGAAGCAAGGGCTTGCCACCCAGCTGTGGGGAGCATTGACAGGGGACAGATGGTTCTAACTGTCATCCCCTTCATACTCTCCACCAGAAGCAGAGAGATGTGCCAGCCTGCAGCACAAAGAACCGGGTTTCCTGAAACAGAGAGTGGGAATGGGGGGACAAGGACACAAAGAATGGAGCCAAGACAAATCCTGATCAAGGCTCGTTTATTCAACAAACCCAGTAGTATTTAAACATGACCAGCTGTATACAAGAAGGCACACAAAAGATTTACATATCCAAGAGACTTTTGGGGTTACAAAGAGTTCCCAAAGAGTTCCCAATAAGGTTCTTCTCCTTAACAGATCACAAAATGTTATCAATCATTGATTACAAGGGTATAATAAAACATCGAGGTGATAAATGCAGGTTTCAGGTGTGGCTGATTATCTACACCATTTCTTGTGAGAAGTCTAGCAGTGAGATACGGTTCTTCCTGCCTCTTCCTGGAATCTCCTTAGCCTTTTGTCTGTGCCTGGATGTCTCCAGCCATATGTTTAAGTGTAAACAAAAGGGGCGACTGCCTGTGGCTGCCCACAGAGAGATACATATTTGGTGACTGAGTGAGCCAGGGGAATAAACACCTGGTCATTTCAGCTTGATGCAGAACAACTTGGTAATGCTCCCACACTTTCTACTGGTTAGGCCAAAGGCAGGTCAGGCCAGCAGCCTAGTTGTGCTTCTCTTTCTGCCCAAGCCTACTTTAGCTTCCCTTTTTTGGTGAGTATTGGTCTCCAATAATCATATTAAACCCCAAGCTCTACCTTAGCATTTGCTTCAGAAGAATTCAACTTGTGACAACTACTCAGAGATTAACATTGTGTATGTCTGATCCTGGCCTACAGTGTTGATGCAGGGAGCAATAAGCAGCTAGTGCAATGTGAAATAAAAAAAAAAATTAGAAGATCTCCCTTGGTCTCTATCACCATTTCTGGAATGTCATTTCCCTCTAACAAAGGGGCATGAATACAACTGTAACTTCCATATAGTTGAGATTCTAAGAACGAGTCAACAGTCTGCATTACTTCACCTTCTTGCCAAGAAACTATTAGTGAGATATTAAAAACTGATAGATTGCAACATATCTTGCAATGGTCCTTAAACAACAGTAGGCCGATGTATATTTTGTACTTCAGATGTGAAAATTCTAAGAATTTTTCAGGCCACAAAATCGAGATAAAAATTAAGTTTTATCTTGTAAGGTTTGAATTGAATAAAAGTTCTGCATTGTTTATTCCCACCAGAACAGTAGTCTTAATGGTTATTTGCCTAAAGAAGCAGGGTTAGCAGAGAATCTGTTTCCTAGCAGTTAAAATTTAATTGGATAATTTGAACTAAACTCATTTGAGTTTGACATTTTGTGTTTCGTTGTCATTCTTATCAATGAAATTTTGCCATAATAACTTCATGTGACATCAAATGTGTAATTGTGAGGCTGCAAAATAGGTACTTCATAAAATTGAAGGTGCTCTCTTTAAGAACAAACTCTTTAGTAAAGCTCGAAGTGAGTCGTTAACCTCAGTCTACCACTCTGGATTTTCTGTGTCAAATGTGCAATTACCTGATGGAGTTGCCTTGAAAAAAAAAAAAACTAAAACCTTGATAAAACTTTTATAGAAATCCTCGTAGTGTAACAGGAGTCTTGCCCCAAGATATTTATGTGAGTAAATATCATAGCACCAACTCCTGGAATGAGGCCGGGAGGTAACACCAGGTGTTCCACTTAAATGCAATGGACATGCCAGCTGACTGTTATTATGAGCCATTCCAAGGCACGGAACAAAGTCTCTGCCTTGCTGATTATTCCAATTAAGCAGGCATGCCGTTTAATAGGGTAATGAATAAGTGGAACTCTCTTCATTAGGGCACTCAATTTCTGAATCCATGTTACTCAGCAAATTGTAGCATAAAACTTTATTTTCTCCTTCTCTCAGTATGCTAGTTTCTCCAGTATGGACTCTGGGACATTAGTAATTACCTGTTTGGAAGTGAATTCTTTATTGTGAGAATGCCAATTTCAATATGACTACTAAGACTATGTCATTGAACCATACTAATCAGGAACCCATTCTCAAAGCTCTTTAGTACTACTTGATAAGCCAATATCTGGGAGTTTATTTCAAATTTCACGTATGTACTATTGTATAGAAAATATTAACTCTGGGGAGAGTGGCAAGATGGCGGAATAGGAAGGGTGCACACCGATAGTCTGGGGAGAGACAGTTTAATAAAAGTAGAGATACTGCAGGTTCAAGGAAGAAGTAGGGGAAGAAACAGCACAGGAAACTCTTCTGGAACTAGTGATTAAGAGTGGACCTGCGTGGAGAGCGTGGGAGCCCGCAGTTCGGGACACCAGTGGCAGACTCAACACTCCAGCACTGGAACGCGAGGTGAGCTGAACATCAATAGCCCGAGACACTGGCAGAGAAGCCGAAAGAGGAGACTAGAGCGAACAAGGCTTGAAACCCTGTGGGGAAAAATTCACCAGGCTAACTAGAA
Organism: Sylvilagus floridanus; assembly: GCA_949820135.1. Classification (NCBI taxonomy): domain Eukaryota; kingdom Metazoa; phylum Chordata; class Mammalia; order Lagomorpha; family Leporidae; genus Sylvilagus; species Sylvilagus floridanus. Next base: position 109,790,662 of record OX463241.1, read on the forward strand.
GAGAGGGAGAAAAAAAATGTGACTGATATGGACACGAGTTTCTCTTTCTCCGCCCACCTCTCAAAGGTGAGCAAGGCAAAGAGCAGGCGCCATTTTGGACATACATCATAAGCAGGGCAACCTCGAGTCTGTACCGGCCCTGAGCCTAGCAGAAAAACCTGACTCTGGGAGGAGGGTGAAATAACAGGAGATTAGAACCTAATGAATGTGTGGTGCTAATGAACTGAGAGGGTGAAAAAAGAGACAGTGGGGGAGAGAACTCATGGAATTCACCACGTGAGTACTCTCCAGAGACGCTACAGTTCAGTAGCCTTGGCAGCCCAGTGGGAGACTGTAGGAGAATTTGAGCGTACACTGAGGGCCGCAGAGATTCCCTCTGTGGTCCTTGGGAAAGAGCTTCCGATCTCTGGCTCCTGTGGGTATATCATTCGCCTGCTAATCACCCCCAATTCCATTGAGCTATGCAGAATCACTTCCCTTTTGAATCAAAAAAAAAAAAAAAAAAGAAAGAGAGTGATTTACCACGCCTAACCTGGGAGTGTCACCTTTGGCACACCCTCAACCCTGAGGTATCAAACAGAGCTCTCAGGCCACACCCATCTCAAGCCTCTAAGGCTCCATAGAAAGCAGACAGTCCACATAATCTAGAGTTATGGTATAACAAGAAAAAACACCACAGTGAAGAAACCAATATGCCAAACAACAAAAGCAAAAACCGAGGTAACAAGAACAAGGAAGACACTATGATGCCCCCAAATGAAAAAGACACCCCAATTCAGGATTACGAAGATGATGACATAGAAGAAATGCAAGCAATGGATCTCAAAAAATTGATAAGAACACTAAGAAGTACTCAAAAACAAATTCTTGAACTACAGAAATACTTAATGGACAAGATAGAAAATCTCTCTTGTGAAAATGAAATATTAAGGAGGAATCAAAAGGAAATGAAACAACTAGTAGAACATGAAACTGTGATAGTGACGAGAAATCATAATGAAATGAAGAATTCAATAGATCAAATGACAAATACATTAGAGAGCCTTATAAACAGAATGGTGAAGCAGAAGAGAGAATATCGGACTTAGAAGATAGAGCACAGGAAAATATACAGTCAAACCAAAGAAAAGAAGAGGAAATTAGAAATCTAAAAAATATTGTTGGGAATCTACAGGATACTATTAAAAAACCCAACATTCGAGTTCTAGGAGTTCCTGAAGGCATGGAGAGGGAGAAAGGATTAGAATGCCGTTTTAGTGAAATAATAGCAGAAAATTTCCCAGTTTTGGAGAAGGACAGGGACATTCCGATACAGGAAGCTCATAGAACCCCTAGTAAACATGACCAAAAGAGATCCTCACCAAGACACGTTGTAATTAAACTCACCACAGTGAAACAGAAAGAAAAGATCCTAAAATGTGCAAGAGAGAAACGTCAGATTACTCTCAGAGGATCTCCAATTAGACTCACAGCAGACTTCTCATCAGAAACCCTACAAGCTAGAAGGGAATGGCGAGACATAGGCCAGGTACTAAGAGAGAAAAACTGCCAGCCCAGAATATTATATCCTGCAAAGCTCTCATTTGTGAATGAAGGTGAAATAAAGACCTTTCATTGCAAACAAAAATTGAAAGAATTTCTTGCCACTCGTCCAGCCTGCAAAAGATGCTTAAAGATGTGTTACACACAGAAACACAAACACGGCCATCAACATGAAAGATGGTAAATGAATGTACAAAAAGATAAAGAAACTCCACAACATCAAAACAAACAACCAACTTAAGAGATGGGCCAAGGACCTCAATAGACATTTTTCAAAAGAGGAAATCCAAATGGCCAATAGACACATGAAAAAGTGTTCAAGATCACTAGTAATCAGGAAAATGCAAATCAAAACCACAATGAGGTTTCACCTCACCCAGGTTAGAATGGCTCACATTCAGAAATCTACCAACAATAGATGCTGGAGAGGATGTGGGGTAAAAGGGACACCAATCCACTGTTGGTGGGAATGCAAACTGGTTAAGCCACTATGGAAGTCAGTCTGGAGATTCCTCAGAAACCTGAATATTACCCTACCATTCAACCCAGCCATCCCACTCCTTGGAATTTACCCAAAGGAAATTAAATTGGCAAACAAAAAAGCTGTCTGAACATTACCAACCCAAATGCCCATCAACAGTAGACTGGATAAAGAAATTATGGCACATGTACTCTATATAATACTATACAGCAGTCAAAAAAAATGAAACCAGAGGGAGGAGATGTACAATATGGGACATGCTCAATCAGTCGTGCCCCAAATGATGGAGTTAGAAATGTGCCAGGGAATTCCAATACAATCCCATCAAGGTGGCATGTACCAAGGCCATCTCACTAGTCCAAGTGATCAATTTCAGTTCACAATTGATCACACTGATAGGTCTAAGAGTCAAAGGGATCACACAAACAAGACTAGTGTCTGCTAATACTAACTGATGGAATCAAAAAGGGATAGAACCATCCATCATGGGAAGCGGGATACACAGCAGACTCATAGAATGGCAGATGTCCTAAATAGCACTCTGGCCTCAGAATCAGCCCTTAAGGCTTTCAGATCTGGCTCAAGAGCCCAAGAAAATATTCTAGGCATGGAAAGTCAAGACACTCTGGAAAAAAAAGAAGACCTAAATGAAAGATCTCTGTGAGTGAAATCCCAGTGGAACGAATGGGGCCATCAAAGAAGGAGGTACCTTTCTCTGAAGGGAGGAGAGAACTTCCACTTTGACTATGACCCTGTCAGAATAAGATTGAAGTCGGCGAACCCTAAAGGCTTCCATAGCCTCGGCAACTCATGACTAGAGCCTAGGGAGATTACTGACGCCATAAACAAGAGTGTCAAATTGTTAAATCAACTTCAGGAGTCACTGTGTACTTACGTCTCATGTGGCATCTGTCCTTAATGTGTTGTCCAATGTGAAATAATGCTATAACTAGCACTGAAACAGTATTTTAAAGTTTGTGTTTCTGTATGGGTGCGAACTGATGAAATCTTTACTTAGTATATACTGAATCAATCTTCTGTATATAGATAATTAAAAATGAAAAAAGAATCTTTTTGTTAAATTGGAAATTGCATAGAAAATTAATCAATTTAAAAAAATATATAATGTAGGATCTCTGTCCTTAATGTGCTATACATTGTGAATTAATACTATAACTAGTACTCCAACAGTATTTTTCACTTTGTGTTGCTATGTGAGGGCAAACTGTTGAAATCTTTACTTAATATATAGTAAACTGATCTTCTGTATATAAAGAGAATTGAAAATGAATCTTGATGTGAAGCAAGGGGAGAGGGTTTGGGAAAGGGGAGGGTTGCGGGTGGGAGGGAAGTTATGGCGGGGGGAAGCCATTGTAATCTATAAGCTGTATTTTGGAAATTTATATTCTTTAAATAAAAGCGTTATAAAAAAAATGAAACCAGGTCATTTGCAACAAGATGGAGGAATCTGGAAAACATGCTGAGTGAATTAAGCCAGTCCCAAAGTGACAAATATCATATATTCTCACTGATCCGTGACAACTAACTGAACACCAAACAGGAAACCTGTTGAAGTGAAATGGACACTATGAGAAACAGTGACTTGATCAGCTCTTGTGCTGACTGTTGTTGTACAATGTAATACCTTATCCATTTTAGTATTTTTTTTCCTAGTACTAGTGGTTGAACTCTGTAATTAACACACAATTATTCCTAGGTGTTTCAATTTTAACTGAAAATGATCCCTATGAAATATAAGAGTGGGGATAAGAGAGGGAGGAGATGTACAATTTGGGACATGCTCAATCGGACTTGCCCCAAATGATGGAGTTAGAATCGTGCCAGCGGATCCCAATACAATCCCATCAAGGTGGCATGTACCAAGGCCATCTCACTAGTCCAAGTGACCAATTTCAGTTCACAATTGATCACATTGATAGGTCTAAGAATCAAATGGATCACACAAACAAGACTAGTGTCTACTAATACTAACTGATAGAATCAAAAAGGGAGAGAATGATCCAATATGGGAAGCGGGATACACAGCAGACTCATAGAATGGCATTTGTTAAGTAGCACTCTGGCCTCAGAATCAGCCCTTAAGGCATTCGGATCTGGCTCAAGAGCCCATGAGAATATTTTAGGCATGGAAAGCCAAGACACTCTGGAAAAAAAAAAAAAAAAGAACCTAAATGAAAGATCTCTGTGAGTGAAATCCCAGTGGAACGAATGGGGCCATCAAAGAAGGAGGTACCTTTCTCTGAAGGGAGGAGAGAACTTCCACTTTGACTATGACCCTGTCAGAATAAGATCCAAATCGGCGAACCCTAAAGACTTCCATAGCCTCGGCATCTCATGACTAGAACCTAGGGAGATTACTGATGCCATAAACAAGAGTGTCAAATTGTTAAATCAACATCAGGAGTCACTTTGTACTTATGTCTCATGAGGGATCTGTCCTTAATTTGTTATCCAATGTGAAGTAATGCTATATCTAGTACTGAAACACTATTTTTACATTTTGTGTTTCTGTGTGGGTGCAAACTAATGAAATCTTTAGTTAGTATATACTGAATCGATCTTCTGTATATAAAGATAATCAAAAATGATTTAAAAAAAACTTGGTGTTATATTGGAAATTGCATAGATAATTAATCAATTTTTTTAAAAAATATCATATAGGATCTCTGTCCTTAATGTGCTTTACATTGTGAATTAATACTATAACTAGTACTCCAACAGTATTTTTCACTTTGTGTCCCTATGTGAGGGCAAATTGTTGAAATCTTTACGTAATATGTACTGTACTGATCTTCTGTATATAAAGAGAATTGAAAATGAATCTTGATGTGAATGAAAGGGGAGAGGGAGCAGGAAAGGAGGGAGGGTTGCGGGTGGGAGGGAAGTTATGCGGGGGCGGGGAATCCATTGTAATCCATAAGCTGTACTTTGGAAATTTATATACTTTAAATAAAAGCTTTAGGAAAAAAAAAGAAAATATTAACTCTGGGTAGACCTGTGTGATATGATTATATGTAAGTTTCCTTTTCCTTCTGTTAGTCTTTACATTTATATCAAAACAAAAAGTATCACTTTTATAATAATGGAAAAACAATATGATTTAAAATGCATATAATTTAATTGGCATATTTAAATGAGAGCAATTTTAAAAAGCTGTAAACTCAGGAACTGATAGTTTAACGACCTAAAAGAAGTAGTGTGGAAGGAAAAGCAAGATGAATAGAGCTCCTCCTTCTATAAATTCTTTTGATATCATTAGTATTGATTTTTTTTTCTTTTCTTTCACATTTTCCACAGCAAAAGTGCCTATTATCTTTCTGTTTCTCTTACAATAAATACAGATAATCTTACAGAAAATCGTACAGGTAAAAGAAACCTTAAATTTCAGCAACTTTCCCAGCTGTTTTTTTATAGATGATGATCTTGCATTCTGAGAGTTTACATGGTACCCACGAGATTGTTTCCTGGGTGGTGGACAGGTTCACTTGATTTTCATGGGGTTCATTGCTTACATTTTAGAATAGGAACAGTGAAGTCAGCAGCACTATTTTTACAATAAGACATGATTGCTTTGACAGTGTTAGTGTGACCTCTCAATTAATTATTTTGGTTGCAAAGCCAAGGGTCTGTTATTAAGCCTTCAAAGGCAGATACTGACCCAAGTGAAAAAAACTTGAAAATACCTAGAATCTGGGGTTAGACTCTGAAGACTTACCCCTCTCACTCGTAACTATGACAAAGGGCATGTCCACTTTATCATCTTTAGTCAAATTATCTTTTTTCCTTCTGGCAGCTCAATCAGAAAAAATATGACATTGAAGTATGAAATATGAGCCTGAAGATTTAGAAGTAATAGATGAGGGAGAAAAATTGCTTGTCATTTACCTTGCATTCTGTGCAGCTGCAAAGACTCGTTCCCACAGATGCAGCTGTTTGGGCCAACTTTGACTAGTAATTCTTCCAGCAGCATTTTCCTTAGCAAGTGTCACTGACTATCTTGTTCATCTATCTTATGTAGAAGTAGAGCATTATTTAATTTTATCAAAGTTGCTTTTCGTAACTGCCTTCTATCTTCAAAATAAAGGGAAGTCTGTGTTCCTCTAACTACAGTCATGGCTTTAGAATTTGCCATCTACACTTTGTTATCTCTTGGTTGTCCCATCAAGCTTAGAAACAGTTTTGGGCACCTTCATTTCCACGAGTCCCTCAGAATGGACTTCCTGTTAGAAGACAGGATAGAGTGTTACTTTCATGACTACAGTGAGATACCTGAGGCACCTAAGACTACAATGAGAAAAGGTTTATTGGGTGCACTGTGCTGGAGGTTCACATCCAAGATCAGAAGGCTGCATTGGTTTGACCTCTTCTAAGAGCATCAAAGGACACCAGCAGCAGTGAGTGCATAGGAAGAATCATCTGGTGAGACAGGAAGCACAGACAGTGGAAGGTGCAAACTCGGCCTTTTGCAACAACCCTCTTGTAAGATGAGAACTCAAAGGGTCACCTGAGAACTAGCTTCTAATTGCAGTCCCCAAAGGACCAAGACACTTCCAGCATGTCCCACTTCCTAAAGGATCTACTACTTCCTGGTAGCTTACCCCAGGTAACACTGGGCCTTTGGGGGACAGCCAAAATCCAAACCATTGGGAAAACCATAGCAAATAGTTCTTTCAATTGTTTGCCTTAATGGGAAGGTGTTTCCTGAGTTTACTCATTAAAAGGTAAAAAATAAATGTGTTACTATGCTGAATTCCCAAGCCAGTGGTTCCTTCATTCTCCTTTCTCCCAAGCTCATTGAGCTGCACTGGGACGTTAAAGACAGAAATCTCTCTAATTCCAAATCTGTAAAGATGCCAGTGCTCAAAATGTTGATTTCTAAATGTGTATTTATTTTTAGTAAAGTTGAATATTCCAAGTGCTAAGGCAATTAAGTTCCGTAGTAGATTTCATTAAATCTTGAAGCTGAGAAGCATGAAGAAAAGTTTAGCATGTGGAAGCCAAAACAATCTTAATTATTATTAGTGTTATTATTATTTTAAAGATTTATTTGTTTTTCAACAGAGTTACAGAGGGAGAGGGAGAAACACATACATACAGAGAAAGATCTTCCATGCATTGGTTCATTATGCAGCTGGCTGCAATGGTTGGAGCTGGGCTAGCCTGTAGCCAGGAGCCTGGAGCTTCCTACATGTCTCCAACACAGGTGGCAGGGCCCCAGGTACTCGGGACATCTACTGCTGCTTTTATCAGGCCACTAACAGAGAGCTGGATTGGAGGTAGAGCAGCCGGGACATGAATCAGTGCCCATGTGGGATGCTGACGTTGCAGGTGGTGGCTTAACCCTCTGAACTACAATGCCAGCCCCTATAATCTTTATTATTGCTAAAAATAATTGATGATATATGGTTTTTATTTGTGGGCAACGCTGAACCCAAGAAGCAGTGGTCTTAGAGGTACAGCTGTGCAAGTTTAGGGCATGTCTATCCTCATCTACTCTGGAAAGCTCCTTAAAAATTTATAGCATGCAGGAACAGATTGGAAAGTGTTTCCTGAAGGCAGCTGACTTCCAAGAAGGCAGAAGAATGATCTGCTCTACTCACTTGTAATTCCTCCTTTTAAGTCTTATTAGATGAAAGGTTGGAAAAGGGATTCTAAGCCAAGGTTCTTATATCCGGTGAACATCTTCCCATGGGAAGAAACATTGGAGATAGACTACTTCTTACATGACCCTTTTGTTGAAACTAAACAGAAATAAAGAGTATGCTATTTTAAAATCGCCGCTTTACCATTTATCCAACTATAGCTAGTTTTTTCCAAATTGTCTTTTATTGTATTGCATAATTTTTTTCAGGCAGAAAAAAATAATGACAATAGCAACTTTTTTAGCTTGACTAATTGACAAGTAGAGCAGTTTGTGCTAGTTGGCAACAATATCTTACATGTCATTGTTCCATGATAGACATAGCTGGAGGACAATCTGATCATATCCAGTGTTGCAGCACACACCCAAATCTGATTTATTTTTCTTCTTGAGAATTGCAGATGGTCAAGTCTCCCTTTCATTGCCTTTGGGATCAATCCATTTGTTGAGCTGATGGAACTAACTAGCCACATCTTGGTACACCTGTCCCTATTTAGGGAAAATATTGCTTATTTGCCATAAACATTCTTTTTAGGGTCTTATGGCAGATGTTTCTTTGTACTACCTGTCTGAGATTAAATTCTTAGAGGAAAAATGGCCAGAATAGTACTTTCAATAATAATGTGAGTGCTCATTTATATGTAAAGGTAATTTTTCCCATCAAATTTACTTCTTTTGACTGTCTATCTTACTGTTGAATAACAATAATTTTGTAGTTTTTGTAGGTCAACCAAAGTCTAGTATCGGTAGTTTGACAGGCTTCAATGTACTATTATCTGAATTCATTCAAAATGCAAAATATACATCATACATGTTAAATTTAAGGAATATAAACTGCACATATTATTATATATGTATACTATATTACATATAATATATAATATATACTATATATTGCACATATAAATGTACATGAAAAATTGATAATGTTTAGACTATTAGATGCATATTGCAAATATATAAAAATTGTAAGTTAAAAAGAAGCTTATAACTTAACCGTTGCACTATGGAATCTGAAACTATATTATTCAGCTTTTGTACTTTGAACACTTGAGGCAATGAGAATTTAAAAGGCGAATATTGACTTAGTATTTTTATGACTATAGTTTTGAATTGTAGTCCCTCTAAAAGTCTGGTAGGTGACCAGAAATCCCTGGACTGCACTTTGACAATGTTTACTTAATAAAATATGATAATATAATATAGCATAATGTGTGTTTCTGTGTGTGTGTGTGTGGTATCTGGGGGTGTAGCCTATACAGGATGCTTAGCAGACAACTCCCTGGTGAAGTAAACTTTGAGCCAAGGGCTAATGATGCTGAGGAGTGAGCCTTGTACCACGAAGAGCATTTTCTGTACAGGAGCTGTCAGTGCAGATGCTCTGAGCAGACAGGAGGTGAGCAGTTTGCATTATTGACTTAGGTAATTAGATAACCTCTTTATAGAAAGATTTATCTGTACATTTCAGCTGTTCTTGGAGTGACTTTAGTTTTTTTAATGAAAGTTTTTGTAGAAATGTGACATGTATTTAGGATCATACAATGACCATATGATAGTGCTACTTTACTAATTGCTCTTCTTTTTCCATTTACATAGGATAAAGGATGCCCCCACTTCATTTGCTATTGACTTTGGAGATTCAGGGTGTATTTAAAGTCATTTTTGTCCAATTAAATAAAATAAAATAGTTATAAGTATATATAGACATTGAGCAATTAAAATATATGCCATGGATGGAAGAAATGCATAATTTGCAGGAATTAACTATGTGATAGATTTAAATAATTTTTTCAAAGAAATTTCTGATAATATTACTGTTATAAGAATTCAGAGTCACTTCTTTGACTAACAGTGGTGAAGAGTAATGATAATAAGGGAGAGTGAGCAAAGCAAGTTAAAGTAGATTTTATTTAGAAGCTGAAACTCCTACTTACCAGGATTGCTCCCCAAGGGAAGGTTCATTAAGGTCTGGCTATTGGGAGTGTATAAAGGGAGTGCATAGCAAATAATCAATTCTTCTACATAGTTTTAATATGTCAGGGCTCCACTTTTTTTTCCTGTGTTTGTTGTGTAGTGGTCATGATTCCTGACCACTTAACCAACATTACCAGGTTGACCACTTGGGAGATGAGACAGTTGAGAATAGGAGAAATATTGTCTTTTCTTCTCTCTCTATTTTTTTTTTTTTAATTTACATGGGGACAAAATTTCAAGTATCTCTTTTTTAAAGATTTATTTATGTCTGCAATGGCCAGTGCTGGGCCAGGCTGAAGCCAGCAGTCAGGAGCTTCTTTTAGTCTCTTACATGGGTGGTAGGGGCCCAAGTACTTTGGCCATCTCCTGCTGCCTTTCTCAAGCCATTAGCAAGGACCTGGATTGGAAGTGGAGTGGCTGAGAGGTGAATGTTGCGTTACCAGCTATACCACGATGCTGAGCAAACATTTCATGTATATTTCATATATACAGATTTTTTTTAACAGAGTAGACAGTGAGAGAGAGAGAGAGAGACAGACAGAGAGAAAGGTCTTCCTTTTGCCGTTGGTTCACCCTCCAATGGCTGCCGCGGCCGGCGCACCGCGCTGATCCGATGGCAGGAGCCAGGTGTTTCTCCTGGTCTCCCATGGGGTGCAGGGCCCAAGCACTTGGGCCATCCTCCACTGCACTCCCCATGTATACAGATTTAAGAGCATAATACTTTTCACCCTTACTTGCCTTGCATTCACCTTCCTTTTTTTGTTTTTCTTTTCATTTTATTCAATGACACACTTTCAATTTACTTCATAATCTTAAGCTTAAACTTATCTTAAATAAATAATTCAACAGGTAGAGAAACTACTGTTCCTCAAGTGTATGGATAAGGGTTATAAATAATAGTCAAATCTCAAAATATCAAATTCACTGTACACATTCCTTTTTTGTACTCTATGTATTAGTTACCAAAAATTGCAGAAAACATGCTATTTGTCTTTTTGGGGCTGACTTATTTACTAAGTGATTTGGTCTCCAACTGTGTCCATTTTGTTACAAGGACAGAATTTGATTCTTTTTTATGGTTGAGTAGTATTCCACTGTGTTTGTATACAGCATTTTCTTTATCCAGTCATCAGTTGATGGACATCAGTGTTGATGCCACATATTAGCTATTATGAGTTGAGCTGCTATAAACACAGAAGAAGTAAATCTTTCATATGCTGATTTCACTGATTTCATTTCCTCTGGGTAAATAATCAGGAGTGGAATGGCTGGGTCATGTGATAGATCTATTTTCAGATTCTGAGGAATCTCCATGCTGTTTTTCATAATTGCTGTACTAATTTGCATTCTCATTAACAGTGTGTGTAACAGTGTGTTTTCCCTGTATCCTTACCACCATTTTTTAAAAATTTTTGGATGTTAGTAATTCTAACAGGGGTGAGATGAACCTTGTTGTGATTTATTTGCATTTCCATGATGGCTAGTGAACCTAAGCATTTTTTTCATGTGTTTTTGGCCTTGTATTTCATCCTTTGAAAAATTCCTGTTCATATTCTTAGACAAATTCTTAAAAATATTGCTGTTTTGTTGAATTTCTTGAGCTCCTTATATATTATGGATACTAATCCTTTATCAGATGTATAGTTTGCAGATATTTTCTCCCATTCTGTCAGTTACCTCTTTACTTTGCAGTGCAGCAGCATATTAGTTTTATGGAATCCTGTTTGTTTATTTTTGCTTTTTCTGCCTGTGCTATTAGAGCCTTATCCAAGAAGTCTTTGCCTATGCAAGTGTCTTAAATCATTCCCCCTATGTTTTCCTCTAGTAATTTGAGGGTTTCAGGTCTTAGATTTAAATCCATCATGACTTGATTTTTGTATAAGGTGTAAGGTAGAGGTCTTGTTTCATATTTCTGTCTGCAGAGATTCTATTTTCCCAAAACCAGTTATTTAAGAGATTTTCCTTTGTCCAGAGTTGATTATAGCTTGTTTGTCAAAGATTAACTACTTGTAGATGTGTGGGTTAATTTTAATTTCTGGTGTCTTTAATCTGCTCCTTTGGTCTACATGTCTATTCTTTTTTTTTTTTTTAAGATTTTATTTATTTATTTGACAGGTAAAGTTACAGACACTGAGAGGGAGAGACAGAGAGAAAGGTCTTCCTTCCATTGGTTCGCTCCCCAAATGGCCGCAATGGCTGGAGCTGCAGCGATCCAAAGTCAGGAGCCAGGAGCTTCTTCCTGGTCTTCCATGTGGTTGCAGGGGCCCAAGGACAAGGGCCATCTTCCACTGCTTTCCCAAGCCACAGCAGAGAGCTGCATTGGAAGAGGAGCAGCAGACTAGAATGGGCACCCATGTGGGATGCTGGCTCCACAGGCAGAGGATTAGCCTACTGAGCCACAGAGCCGGCCCCTACTTGTCTATTCTTATGCCAGTACCAGGCTGTTTTGATTATGACTGCCTTAGAATATGTCTTGAAATCTGGCATTGTGATGCCTCCAGCTCTATTTTTATTGCTTAGATTGCTTTAGCTATTCAGGGTCTCTTGTGATTCTACATGAATTTTAGGATCTTTTTTCCAGATCTAAAAAGCATGTCTTGGGTATTTTGATTGCAATCATGTTGAATGTGTAGATTGCTTTAGGTAGCATGGCTATTCTGAGGATATTAATTCTTCCAATCCATGAACATGGAAGATTTTTCCTTTTTTTTTTTGTATCTTCTATTTATTGTTTTGTGATTTTCATTGTAGAGACCTTTCACATTCTTGGTTAAATTTATCCCAAGGTATTTAATATTTTTTTAGCTATTGTAAATGGTACTGATCTTACAAGTTATTTCTTAGCCACAGGATTGTTTCTGTTACAAATGATACTGTTTTGTGTGTTGATTTTATATCATGCAATGTTGTCAAAATCTCTTATGAATTAAAATACTGGAGATTTTTGGTTCTTCAAACAGGGGTAATTTTACTTTCTCCTTTCCCATTTATATACATTTGATTTCTTTTTCTTGTCTAACGACTCTGACTAAAACTTTCAGAACTATATTCACGAGTAATGATGAGAGCGTGCATCCTTGTCTCGTTCTAGACCAATTAAGGTGCATTGTGCCTCACTGATCAGTTGCTAACCACTTAATCCATGCTGCTTTGTGTTGTATTCTGTTACAATGCTAGAATCTAGTTTCTCAATAGAGTTGTCTATGAGTATTGGGCCCAGGGTGTTCCCTAACTCAATATTTTCATTTTCTTAGGGGCAAGGACATTTGTCTAATAAGCAGATAGCAGGTGTCATAAAAACACCTGGTTCCTACTCCCTACAATACCCTTTCCTAACTGCCTATTAACCCTCTTAACTCCTCGCATTAGTTATTTTCAGAAATACTCAAGTGGTGCTGTGTGTTAAGTTCTACTTCAAAAGCAGCACCATATATCCAAGTATTCACTACTCTACCTCTGATACAACTTCCTACTAATGTGCCCGGGGTTGATCGTAGAAGATAGCTCAATTATTTGACCTCATGTTATCCATTAGAGACAAAGATGGAGTTCCTGGCTCTTGGCCTCAACCTGACTGATCTGGCATTTTGAGGAGTGAATTAGTGGATGGAAGCTCTCTCTTGTCTCTCCTCTCCCTGTAACTCTTTCAATTAAATAAATGAGTAAATAAATAAATCTATAATTTTAAAATCTTTTATTTTTTATTATCCACATCAATATTTTATAGAAAAAGTTAAAGCGTCCTTTAATGTTAAATTGTAATTATATGTTTTCTATTTAATTTTCAATATAGAGACTTAAGTTTTTACATATATATAATCATTAAACATAAATATTTTTGTCCTAATTTCCACTTTTGAGTTCTCATTTAAACATTTTTGCATGTAACTTTACAAAAAAAAGAAATTCTCAATTTGGGAATATCATTCAAATAAACTGATGAAATGTGATTTTAAGGTTTAATTTTGGAAAGCATAGTTTACTTGTATCTTTTATATCTGTATATTCCTGAAAATATTTTGGAAGGATGACATACTTTATTTCAAAATCCACTTAAGTTTACATATTCCATACACTCACTTTGCAGTCTATCAATAAAAATCTTTATTGGTTAAAATTTTCAAAAAAATCTATATTTGATATAGATGTGTATGCGATATACTCTTGAGATCAGATTTCGTCAAACTTTAATTAAAAAAAAAAAACCTAATGAGGTTGTTCCTAGTCTTCATGCTATTGGGGAAGGTCTTCACCTCCATCTACCTAAACAGTGTCACGCATGGCAGCATCTCTTTAGTGATGCTCTCTGTCCTTAGCAGATAGGAAGCAGATCACCACGCTGCGTCCTCACACAGACAGTTCTCTATTGCTGCCTTCTCACAAGCTCATCAGGAATGCATTGTGTCCCAGCCTGAAAGAATATGATCAACATCCTTTCCTGAAACACCATCAGGACCAGGGCTTTCTCCCAAGTTAGCAGTGACAACGGAGGATGTTTGGAGGACTAAGCAGGATGTGTGAACTCATCTGAGCGTGAAAATGGCACCTTTGTGGCTTTTGTTTCTAAATTGATTCTTCTTTGTTTGTTACTTATGATTTAATTTCTAAGAATACCATCTCCCCTGAGAAAGCTTCCTGAATCCTCTTTTATGCTTTCCCAATGTTGCTTTTAAGAACAAGATAGAGTCCTATTGAATGATGCTGCTTTCAGAAGACTCCTGCCACACCATATGTTTGCTTTTATTGTTACACCAATCACAGTCTGCTTTACGTTAGAGTTGTGTGTGGACTGTAAACTTCTCAGCCGGTGAGGGTGTGGGAAGACTGGAAAATGTGCATGTTTTAGATTCAGAGAGTTCTGGGTAGGAACCCACTTTGACTTTAGGAGTTTTTTTGATGGTTCTGATTCGTACTTTCCTCATTTGTGAATGGGGTAAATGAATGTTTTGTGGCTTATTTGGAACTGTATGAGATATAAAATATTGAGGACTCTAAAATGTTAAGTCTGTTTGTCTTTGCATCATTAACTACAGGTTTCATATCTCACAGAATTGCCTAATGTATTATTTTTAATTTCTAGAAAAATAAATTCTGCTTTCCTTTCTAAGTGATGAAAGAGTTATTTCCACTGGTATCAGTGCTCCTCATCTGAGAAACATTCAGTTGAAACTATTACAGAGTTGAATGATTAAATGTTATTCAGGAGGAAGGAGACTAGGAAAGGTCCTGGAGGTTAGGTCTGTACTACTGAAGGGAACAAAAATCATGTTGCTTCTGAAATGGAGCAGTTACAGAAGTAGGAAGTAAGAAAGCAGGTGGAACTGAAGCACAGATGTTTTTTCTGACACATTAGTGTTTTCTATTTAATACTGAGGAATATGACATGATGTTCAAGTATTATGTACTTCATGGTTAGGTTACACAATCAGGTATTAATACTTTAAATAATCGTTTTAGTTAAAAATGGAAGAAGTAGATGTTAAGAAAGAATGATAGCAGTGAGATCAGTAGGGTTAGTACTAGTGCCTGAGGAACTCCAAGTATAAATGAGAAGTCTTCAAACTTTCATGAAACTCTGGAAAAATATGCATAAGTTTCATGTTTTCTATCAAAAATAATCTAATCACTTAAGATAATGTTTTTCCAAGAAACATTTTGCAATACTTTTGTATGTAAATACAAGCATATATTCATATGTATAAGAATATACACACAAGCCAGCTTAATTGTAACTGCTTCTCTGAGTGGTGCAATAGTGACAGTTTATTTTCTTTTATTTATCTTTGGATTTTGGTTTCCCATAGTATTTAGTTCTTGTATGTGTATTAATGAAATAGCACAGATTTATATAAGATTCCTTTGTACAATTTTATTTTACTAACAAATTTACTGATCTAAGTTTATTTTTGTCAAACAATTAGATGTCTTCAATTTAGTTGTACAATATTTAAACTCCATGACCTCTGTTTTCGAGAACTTGTGCTCTTTTTCAATTGTTTGATCTCCTACCCTCTTGGGTTTCAAGTGTTGTCACTTTCCTTTTGTTTTCTTGCTTTGTTTCCCGAGCTACATGTTTTTCCTTGGTTCAGTCTGAATAAATCTGTATTTATTTACACTGTGGACCTTTATTTTGTTTTCATTTGTTTTGCAGAGACAAATTCTGCTCTCTGACCAATGATATTGTGCTCAGATGTACTCTTCTCTTCCACTGCAGTTGTGTGCTTGTTTCTCCCTTTTATCCAATCTTAGGTAGTAAAGGAAAATCTATAATTACAGCAAACACTGCTATTCGTGTTATCTGTCTTCCTAAGCATCTGCAGTAAGCTTCTTGTGCAGGGAATAAATGAACAGGTCTCAAAGAGGACTAGCCACCAGCACATTTGTTTTACTCGCCTATTTCTAGACCCTGGCTGCGTAATTATAATTTAGTATATTTGGATATGACCTCGACATATGTGTGTTTAACATTTCTGTCAGAAGATTTTCAAGTACATCCACTTAAATGAGCCAGTGTATTTACTTAGCATATATAGGCATTGTACTAAGAATTTTGGGCATTTTAACTCACTTAATCCTCACAACTCTGTAAGGATTTCAATTTTACTATTACTTCCTGTAAGACAAAATATACAGATATTAACTTCACAAAGCTAGTAATTGATACAACCGACTTCACACACAGGCAAATTGAATCTAGAGTGCAGACTTTCAGCTACTAATAGATCTGACTTTCTGATTTTCTGTTCCTTTAAAATATATTAGGCTACCAAGAGTTTTCTTCTAATATATAAGCATGTGTTTTTTGGATTTTATAATTCTATAGATAAAGTTGATGGTGGAAATTGTTAAGGAGTCAGAAGGCTAGGCTGATTTGGTAGAATAAAGGTCAAAGAAATGATGCTATGTCATAATCATGAACAGTTCCAGAGGGATTTTAAACATGAGCTGCTCTGGTTTCTTATATGTAAAAGGATCTTTGAATAAGGGCCACCTGGTGAGGGATGTGCAAAGAATCAGCCTGCCATTCTCAAAACAGTTTGTTTTACTGTGAAAAGTCCATCTATAGTCCAAGCATGTCTAAGCATGAAGGTGAAGCACTGTGTATAAAAGTCACCAAATACTGTTGCATATTTACTGTATACTAGGTAATTGTAAATGCTTTCATATATTAAAAATGAGCTGATAACCATAATACACAAATCAAATTTACAAACAATATTATTCAGTGGTTATGGAAGAACATTTCCATGAGTAAATTCAGATTAGGATTATATGTTTGATTATACTTTGAATAATTGCAGCAATTAGCAACTTCAGCAACTTTAGTTCATTTCTGTGGGTACAGATTAAAAGATAGGAAAGCTGTCATTTCAGCCTGGTTGTCTTTGCCAGGATTTGTGCAATCAGAGAAATTGAATTTGGAAGCTTGATTTACAGTAAGTCTTGATTCATTGGTCTAATATTTTTGGTTATCAAAATTTTAGATTTATTTTAAAATAAGACTATATGACATTTCATGTTTTTTAAAATTTTATTTATTTAAGGTATAAGCATTTCATATATACAGATTTAGTGATACATAGTGATACTCTCAACCCTACCCTCACTCCCACCCACGCTCCAAAACTTCTTCCTTCTCCCTCTCCTATTCCCACTCTTAATTTTTACAAAGATCTATTTTCAATATACTTTATACTGATAAGGTTAACCCTAAATTAAGTAAAGAGTTCAACAAATAATATGTAGGAAAATAAACACTGTTTGTCAATGGTAGAGACAAAGGCTGTAAAGGACCATTGAATCTCAAAATGTCATTTTCATTACGACACATTACATTTTAAGTACTCTTTTATATACAACAGATCAGTGAAAATATATGGTATTTGTCTTTTTGGAACTGGCTTATTTCATTAAGTATAATGGTTTCTAGTTGCATACACTTTGTTGCAAAGAAAGCATTTCATTTTTTAAGGTTTATTTTATATATTTGAAAGTCAGAGTTATACACAAAAAGAAGGAGAGGGAGAGGGAGAGGGAGAGCAAGAGGGAGAGGGAGAGGGAGAGAGGGAGAGAGAAAGAGAGAGAAAGAGAGAGAGAGAGAGAGAAAGGTCTTCCATCTGCTGGTTCACTCCCCAGTTGGCTGCAATGGCTTGAGCTGAGCCAATCCAAAGCCAGCAGATAAGAGCTTCCCCTGGGTCTCCCATGTGGGTGCAGGGGCTCAAGGGCTTGGGCCATCTTTTACTTATTTCCCAGGCCATAGCAAACTAAAAAAAAAGGCTATTGTGGCCGGTGCCACGGCTCAATAGGCTAATCCTCCACCTGCAGACCTGGCACCTCGGGTTCTAGACATGGTCGGGATGCCGGATTCTGTCCCGGTTGCTCCTGTTCCTCTCCAGCTCTCTGCTGTTGCATGGGAAGGCAGTGGAGGATGGCCCAAGTACTTGGGCCCTGCACCCGCTTGGGAGACCAGGAGTAAGCACCTGGCTCCTGGCTTCGGATAAGCACAGCGCACCAGCTGCAACGCGCAGGCCATAGCAGCCACTTGGGGGGTGAACCAACAGAAAAAGGAAGACCTTTCTCTCTGTCTCTCTCACTGTCTAACTCTGCCTGTCAAAAAAGGCTATTTTTTGTGTTAATTTGATATCCTGACACTTTATGAAACTCTATGATTTTCAATAATCTCTCAGTTTAATCTTTTGGATTCCTTATATATGAAATAATGTTACCTGCAAATAGGGATAGTTTGACTTCCTCCTTTCCAATTTATTTCCTTTTGATTTCTTTTTACTTGCCTAATGGCTCTGGCTAAAACTTCCAGGATTATATTAAATAGCGTTGGTGAGAGTGGGCATCCTTGTCTGTTTCCTGATCTTAGGAGAAATGCTCCCAACAATTCCCAATTCAATAGTATGCTGGCTATGGGTTTGTTATATATTGCTTTGATAGTGTTGAGGAACATACTTTGTATACCCAATTTGCTTACAGTTTTCATCATGAAGAGATGTTTTATTTTATCAAACGTTTTCTCTGCATCTATTTGATAACATATGAGTTTTGTTCTTCAGTTTGTTAATGTGATGTATCACATTTATTGATTTGCAAAAGTTGAACCATCCCTGCATACCAGGGATAAGTCCCACTTAGCCTGGGTGAATGATCTTTCTGATGTGTTGCTGGATTTGACTAGCTAGTATGTTACTGAGGATTTTTGCATCTATGTTCATCAGGGATATTGGTCTATAGTTCCTTTTCTTTGTTGTATATTTTCTGGTTTAAGAATTATGGTAATGTTGGCTTCATAGAGGGAGTTTGGGTGGATTCCCTCCCATTCAATTGTTTTGAATGGCTTGATAAGAATTAGAATTATCTCTTCTTTAAATATCTGGTAGAATTCATCAGTGAAGCCATGTGGTCCTCAGCTTTTCTTTGTTAGGAGGGTATTTATTTCTGACTCAATCTACATCTTGGTTATTGGTCTGTTTAGGTTTCCTATGCATTCATGACTCAATTTTGGTAGATGGTGTATGTCCAGGAATCTATCCATTTATTCCAGATTTCTCAATTTTTTGGCATACAATTTTTTATAGTAATTCCTGATGATTCTTTTTTTTTCCTGTGGTATCTGTTACTATATTTCCTTTCATATTTCTTTTTTTATTCATTTAGTTCTTCTCCCTCTTTTTTTGGTTAGTTAAACCAATAGTATATCAATTTTGTTTATTTTTTAAAAAACAACTTTTTGTTTCACTGATTTTTTATTTATTTGTTTCAATTTTGTTTATTTCCTTTATAATTTTAATTATTTCATTCCTCCTACTTATTTAGGATTTGCTTTGTTGTTGTTTTTATAGGTCCTTGAGATGCAATGATAACTCATTTATTTTGTCTTCATTCATTTCAAGAAATTTTTGGATTTGCATTTTGATTTCTTCTGTGACCCACTATTCATCCAGGAGCATGTTGTTCAGTTTCCATGTCTTCATGTATTTTCTTTTTTTTTCATGTGATACATTGTGTTATCTTTATTACATATTCTTGCTTTTCCAGTGAGACCTACCACTTTCAGGCCACATATTCTTTCCCTGTGTCTGTAGAGTGGTGGAAGCTATTCTGATAAAAACTTCTCCTAGACAGACAGCAGCATCTATAGATTTTTGAGTTAGTGATTTACAGCTTCAATCCATTGTTTTCAGAGAAGATGCATGGTATGATTTCAATTTTCTTGAATTTGATGAGAATTGCTTTATGGCCTTGCATATAGTCTATCTTAGAGAAAGCTCCACGCACTGATGAGAAGAATGCATATTCTGCAACTGTGGGATGAAAAGTTCTGTGGATATCAGTTACGTATATTTGGTCCATAGTGTTGATTAGTTCTGTCTCTTTGTTGATATTCTGTCTAGTTGATGTATCCATTGATGAAAGTGAGATTTCTTTAACTTTTATTTAATAAATATAAATTTCCAAAGTACAACTTTTGGATTAGAGTGGCTTTTTCCATCTCATAATTTTCCTCCCTCCTGCAACCTTCTGGTCTCCTGCTTCCTCTCCCATCCCATTCTTCATCAAGATTCATTTTTAATTATCTTTATATACAGAAGATCAATTTAGTATATACTAAGTAAAGATTTCAACAGTTTGCACCCAACAGAAACACAAAGAGTAAAGTACTGTTTGAGTACTAGTTATACCATTAATTCACATAGTACAACACATTAAGGACACAGATCCTATATGGGGAGTAAGTGCACAGTGACTCCTGTTGCTGACTTAACAATTTACACTCTTTTTTATGGCGTCAGTAATCTCCTTAGGCTCTTGTCATGAGTTGCCAAGGCTATGGAAGCCTTTTGAGTTTGCTGACTCTGATCTTATTTACACAAGGTCATAGTCAAAGTGGAAGTTCTCTCCTCCCTTCAGAGAAAGGTACCTCCTTCTTTGATGGCCCATTCTTTCCACTGGGATCTCACTTTCACTCACAGAGATATTTCATTTAGTTTTTTTTTTTTGTTTGTTTTTTCCAGAATGTCTTGGCTTTCTGTGCCTGAAATACTCTCATAGGCTTTTTAGCCAGATCCAAATGTCTTGAGGGCTGATTCCGAGGCCAGAGTGCTATTTAGGACATCTTCTATTCTATGAGTCTGCTGTGTATCCCACTTCCCATGTTGGATAATTCTCTCTAGCTGACACTAGTCTTGTTTACGTGATCCCTTTGACTCTGAGTCCTATCATTATGATCAATTGTGAACTGAAATTGGTCACTTGGACTAGTGAGATGGCATCGGTACATGCCACCTGATGGGATTGAATTGGAATCCCCTGGCACATTTCTAACTCTACCATTAGGGGTAAGTCTGATTGAGCATGTGCTGAGCTGTATATCTCCTCCCTATCTTATTCCCACTCTTGTATTTAACAGGGATCACTTTTCAGTTAAATGTAAACACCTAAGAATAATTGTGTGTTAATTATAGAGTTCAACCAATAGTATTAAGTAGAACAAAGAAAAATATGAAAAGGGATAAAATATTAAGTTGTTCATTGACAGTCTGGACATGGGCTGATCAAGTCATTGTTTTTCATTGTGCCCATTTCCTTTCAAAAGGAATTCAATAGGGTTTTTGAAGACCCTATTACTATTGTATTGGAGTCAGTGTCTTCCTTTAGATCCATTAACATTTCTTTTATATTGCTAGATGCCCTGAATTGGGTGCATGTACTTATAGTCACATCTTCTTATTAAATAGATCCCTTAATGATTACATAGTGCCCCACTTTGTCTCTTCTAAGTTTTCATGTTAAAGTATATTTTATCTGATATTAGGATGCCTACAGCATCTCTTTTTTGGTTTCTTTTAGCATGGGATATCTTTTTTCATCCTTTCACTCTCAGTCTGTGTGTATCATTGTTGGTGATGTGTGTTTCTTGTAGACAGCAAATAGATGGGTCTTATTTTGTAATCCATTCAGACATTCTGTACCTTTTAACTGGAGAGTTTATGCCATTTACATCAAGGTTACTATTGATTAGTAACAGCATGGCCCTGCCATTTTTCTATAAATATTCCTATTGTTTACTTTGAATTTCCTTTGTACTTTTACTTGGAGATTTTCTACCTTCATGTTCTTTCATAATGATGACTCTCTTTTGGTGATTCTGTATGTAGCATCTTTCTGCATCTTTTATAAGGCTTCACAAGTGGTGACAAATTTCTTCAATTTCTGCTTCTTCTTAAAGTTCTTTATTTCACACCAACTAATAAATGGGAGTTTTTCAGGGTACAGTATTTTGGGCCAACTGTTTCTTTTCCTCTTATCATTTGGACTATGTCCATGGCTTGTTCTCTCATCACTTGACTGTCTTACATGCAGAACAAACTGTTCGTTTTAATGAGGTCTGTCTTATCATTTTCTTTTAATGGATCATGCATTTGGTGTTAAAACTAAAAAGTCATTGACATATCCATTGTAACCTAGATTTTTTTTCTTTTGATATTTATGCTTCTTGGATTCTCTTAGGTTTCTAAATCTATGATTTAGTGTCTGAAAGTAATTTGGGAAAAACCCTCCCTCATTATTGCTTTAAATATGTCTTCTGATCCTCTCTTGAGTTTCACTTATCTTTGTCACAACTTTCTGAGTTTTCCACACTTCTTGGATACTCCCTTGTTTGTTTTTTTCTCTTATTTTTACTTTTCAATTTGGAACTTTTCATCAAAAATACCTTAAAGCTCAGCATTTCCTTAGCCATGGTCCAATATCTTAACGAGTCCATCAAATGTCTCCATCTTTTCTGTTATAATATTTTATGTTTCTAACATTTGTTTTTTTATTCTTTGTTTGAATTTCCATCTCTTTTAATTACACTACTCATTTGTTCTTGTATGCTGTTTACTTTATTTCTTAGTTCTAACATATTAAAGTTTCTTAAAAATAATTTCCTGTCTGATAATTCCAGCATGCTTGCCATTTCTGAGTCTGGTTTTGATGATTGCCCTGTCTTTTCAAACTGTTTTTGCCTTGTGGTGTGCCTTTTAATTTATTTTTCCTTTTTCTTTTTTTCCAAATTCATTATTTATTTGAAACTCATTCTGTGTGTGTGTGTATGTGTGTGTGTGCGTGAGAGAGAGAGAGAGAGAGAGAGAGAGAGAGAGAGAGAAATCTCTCATCTGCTGATTCACTCTCCAAATGTCCATCTCAATATTTAGGCATGGAATAGATTTGAAGCCAAAGGCCTGGAACTCAATCTGGGTTTCCTAAGTGGACAACAGGGACACAACTGCTTGAGTCATCACCTATTGCTTCTAAGGATGTACAATAGCAGTAAGCTGGAGTTGGGAACAGAGCTGGGACTTGAACTCAGGGTACCAATATGGAACGCAGGCATCCCTAGCAGCAGCTTAACTGCTAAGCCAAGTGGCTGCTCCCCCGGAGTGTTTTTAAACTTGACAATGAGTAAAGAAGATTAGAAATCATTATAGCGGGATTAGTGGGAACTGTGGTAAACTGGAACTCATGTATAATGTTCAAAGTCATTTAAATACTAACTGATAAAATCAGTCTGTGAGCTATATTTAACCAGCAGTTTGTGATTCTGTAACTTTTGGCTTAGATGTTGTAAACAGTCATATTCAGTCATATTGATTGCTTTTTTTTTGTTCACAATTACCTTACCTAAATAACTGTCTTTAAAATGAATGTAAGTGGCAAACCTTCTAATGGGTGAGAATAGTTACATGCACACAGAGATATATATGTTAATAGCATATATGTGTGTGGGTATGTGTGTGTGTATGTGTTATGTGTGTATCCATTAATTTAATGAAAATATATTTATAACATCTTTTCCAAAGGGAGAAAACAAAGAATTCTGATTTAGAGTATACCCATTCTACAAAGAGTTTCTGCTTTGAATGCCTTTGGTTTCTATCAATTGATTTTCATAAGGGATAGCTAACTAGGTGCTCAAAATTGCTACATGCTTTTCATGTACTTCAAACATAAAACCTTTCTGGCATCCAGAGCCAGGAAGTGAAAATGCTAAGCATCAAGTAAAGTGGATTAGCCTTCAGAAGGGGAGCTTCAGACCGTCAGTGCCAGAGGGGTTAATGGAAAACAGTGTGTCATATTTGCCATTTCCCCTATATTATCTTGCCCAGAACACCTGCTTAATGAACTAGACATAAATTATCATACCATAAGCACATTCTTTAATAACAATAGCCCTGTGGAAGCATTTCTTCTTGTGAAAATAATAAACTCAGAAAAATATTTGGATGAAGTTTTCTTAAGTACTACATGCAAAAAATATAAAATTCAATTCTTCTGAATATTTCCTCTCTGAAAGTAGTAAAAGGTATCTTATGATTTTAAGCAGTTTATTTCAACTGGAATTTATTTCTATGTCAGTATCATAGACATGTTTTGATTTTGTATATCTCAAGCATACAAACAGTGTTATAAAGATTATTTTTCCCTCATGTTTTTCCTCACGTGTAACAATTTCTTTAGCAGTTTTCCCTTTTGAGATATATCTGAATGTACAAACACATACTTCTTAAGTTATCTATATATGCCTATATAAAGATATATGAACATCATTAAATTATTTATTCAGTCATAACTTCAAATATAAGCTATATATTTGTATATAATAATGCTCTGATATCATTAGTTAAAACCATGTTTTATTGATTATGAATATGTTGATAAATAATTGTGTTACATCTAGCTGTAATGTCAATACCTAATTCCTTTTCTTTAATTTTGATATAGCATTAGAAGTTTGGAAACTAGGAAAGATTAAAAAAATCCATTATACTATGGGATGTCTTCCTAAAAATGCTTTGCTTATGTGTGAAATGAATTAAATTCTATCATACAGGTGAATATTTTTTCCTTAAGATCCAATATCTTTTTCTAATATCTCAGGCATTTTTTACTCACTTCATGTTTGATTTATCATTCCTTATTCTTTTGTTGCCTTTTCCTCCATCTTTGAATTTTCCTGTTGCCTTTTGGCCTTTATGCTAAAAAAGTATTAATTATGCAGGTTAGGTGATATGGGCATATCAACATCAAAGGAAAGAGGATTCCCCATTTGCTAAATTAATTTACTTCACTGAGACTTCATAACCAACAATCCTCACAAAAATACCAAAAACATAATATTTTTAGAAAACCCAAGAAGCAATGAGAAGTGATGATGTTTTACTTTTATTTCATATTATATTGCTTCTAGAACTTTCTCTACATCAGGATAAAAATTGGTTTGAAGTGCTTCAACTTAGGTACTTAGATTCCATAAATGTGTATTATAGAAGAATCTTCTTTATTGAAAAATCTCCTATAAAAGCACTTGACTTACATTTCTAAACTACTGGAAGACATTGATTTCAAGGGACTAACACATATTTTTACTCAGAAAAGCCAATTTTATTTTTCTCTGCAATTGACAGTTAATTGGCAGAAAAGATACAGTGTAGTTTTATCAGACATTTGAAATAGAGTTCATTGGATGTGAAACTATGCCATGAAATTGACATGTTTGCTTTCAAGCAGGAGGAAAGAGGCTGGGATAAAATCACTTCATCAAAGTTAGAGAGAAAAAAGCTGATGGACCAATCTTCAGTGGTGTCACAGACTAGCACTAGAACTGATTCCTCATTAACTGGAAATAGAAAATGATCTTTAAATTTATTTGTGGAACTATTTACTGTGTTTAAAGATTTCTTTGCATATAGATATATAGATCCACTGATTCTTTTTTTATTTTTTTTTGACAGGCAGAGTGGACAGTGAGAGAGAGAGAGACAGAGAGAAAGGTCTTCCTTTACCATTCGTTCACCCTCTAATGGCTGCTGCGGCCAGCACACTGAGGCCGGCGCACCACGCTGATCCAAAGCCAGGAGCCAGGTGCTTCTCCTGGTCTCCCATGGGGGTGCAGAGCCCAGGCACTTGGGCCATCCTCCACTGTGCTCCCGGTTCACAGCAGAGGGCTGGACAGGAAGAGGAGCAACCAGGACAGAATCCAGCACCCCAACCGGGACTAGAACTCGCTGGCACCGCAGGCAGAGGATTAGCCTATTGAGCCGCGACGCAGGCCTCTATTCATTCTTAAAATAAAATTTAGGTTCATTTGGATTGTTGGGGTGTAATGCAAATTGGGTACAATCTTAAACACCTCCCTTAACAGCCTTCTGTTGTTACCTCAGGTCACCACCGACCTGAGTTGCATTTCTGAGTCCCATCCATCATATTAAATAGTCTCCTTTGCATGAATCACCAAAAAATATGTTTTACTCAAATATAATGCAAATTGAAGTTATGTATATAATTGATTTTTGATTCACTTACAAAAAGATTTGAAGAAATAATTGTGCAATCAAACCTTGAAAAATAGACCACTTCAGTGGTCTCTGAATCACTCAATAAATCTACAAGTTGAAATAATTAAATACACAATTTAGTAGTTCTGATGATCTATGGTGAAAAGTTACATACCGATCTCTTAGGGGGCCCGCACAAAGAGAATGCTCATCAAACAACTGACCAAATGGGCTTTTGGTTGGACACATTTAGTAACATTGAATGTTGATCTGAGAAAATATTTTGAAAAAGCAATGAGATTCTTTTTGTTAGGTGGTAAGGCAACCGAAATATTTATTTATTTATTTTGACAGGCAGAGTGGACAGTGAGAGAGAGAGACAGAGAGAAAGGTCTTCACCCTCCGATGGCCGCCGCGGCTGGGCACGCTGCGGCCGGTGCACCGCGCTGATCCGATGGCAGGAGCCAGGTGCTTATCCTGGTCTCCCATGGGGTGCATGGCCCAAGCACTTGGGCCATCCTCCACTGCACTCCCTGGCCACAGCAGAGAGCTGGCCTGGAAGAGGGGCAACCAGGACAGAATCCGGTGCCCTGACCAGGACTAGAACCCCGTGTGCTGGTGCCGCAATATGGAGGATTAGCCTATTGAGCCGCGGCACTGGCCAAATATTTATTACTCACAGACTTGTAGTATAATGATCAAAGGACAACATATAATATTGCATTCCAATAAAGCTTTGGCAGGGGTTGGATTACAAACATTCAGTAGCTGAATTCTCCACCAAAATACTTAAAAGGTAGAAAAGTTTTCCATGTTGTTATGTTGTTGCACCGAATGTCCTTGTCATATGCTCAGGTTATCAGAAGCAAAGGAAGGGGTGAATTTGTCATTTGATTTTGACAATGTAAAAGACAAGCCTGTATCCCCAATTTGATGTGCTTACCTGCATGAATAACACCTGTGGCAAAGACCAGAATTTTTTGATGAGAAGAGTTGCCTCATTTGAACAAATGTACAGAAATTTTTGGACAGCTCCAAGTTGTAGAATATATAACAAGATTTTAAACTAGAAATTCCAGTTTACTGATTTGAAAAGATTTAACATTTTCTGTAATTTTCCTGGGAATTGTTACATGGCTAAAAAATGTGTTGCACAATGAGAATTATGATTTATTAATTAACAGTTGGTTATGATACTAGCTCTTGTCAATATATCACAGTAGATGAAAACAAATATATAACAAGTGCTGTTTATTGTACAATGTGATTAAAAGCAAAGAGTGGGAGTGTGGGTGGGTGAAAGGGGAGTGTGGGAAGTATCAATATATTCCTAAATCTGTATATTTGAAATAGATGAAATTTGTTTACTTTAAAAAAAAATAAAAACAAATAAAAAATTAAAACAAAGATCAATATTGTCATTATGATGCCTTTTTTCTTGAGTCTACTTTTTTTGCTTCTTCAGTCCTGTTTTAATATTTATTTGTAATATGTTTAGTGTGCTATATATTAAGCTATAAATTTATTTTGTCAATTTAAGTCTCATAGGCCTTTTTCTTATTTTTGAGAGAGGCAGAGAGAGAGATTCCTAACCACTGATTCCCATCCAAATACTCACACCCAGATGAGAGGAGTATGGAATTCAATCTGGGTCTCCCATATGGGTGGCAGGGAATCAATTACTTGAGTCATTACCAATGCCTCCCAGGTCTGCATCAACAGGAAGCAGGATTCAGTTGCTGAAGCGGGATATCTAACACAGATGTTCCAATATGGGATGTAGACATCTTAACTGGCATCCTAACCACCAGACCAAAAGCCTGCCCTTTCATAGGACTTCCAAACATCACAAGTGTTCAGTAAAAGCTGAATTTGGAATTTAGAATGTACTCTTTAATAACTTTCAGTACTGGGGCCGGTGCTTTGGCCCAGTGGATTAAGCCCCTGCTTGCATTACTGGCAAGAGAGACTCCTTTGAGTTATGCTACTCCATTTCAGATCTGACTGGGTACAAAGGAAGATGGGCCAAGTACTTAGGCCCCTTCCATCCATGTGGGAAACCTGAATAGAGTTATAGGCTCACAGCTTTGCTCTGGCCCACCTTTGGCCGTTACAGTCATTTGGGAAGTGAACCAGTGAATGGGAGATCTCTGTCTGTCTCTCTCCCTCTGTATCTTTAAATAAATGGATATATCTTTAATAACTATATAAATGTAAGGCATTTGATAATTACAGGTTATGTTCTTATTCATTATTTGATTTATTCTTTTGTTTGAGATTATCTTACAATTGCAAAAACCTGTTAAGTAAAATGTATATAACTCAGGGGCCAGTGCTGTGGCATAGTGGGTAAAACCTCTGCCTGTAGTGCTGGCATCCCATGTGGGTGCCAGTTCGAGTCCTGGCTGCTCCTCTTCTGATCAAGCTCTATGCTATGGCCTGGGAAAGCAGTAGAAAATGGCCCAAGTCCTTGGGCCCCTGCATCCGCATGGGAGACCCTGAAGAAGCTCCTGGCTTTGGGCTTCACGTGGGCACAGCTCCAGCCATTTCGGCCAGTTGGGGAGTGAACTAGCCAATGATAGACCTCTCTCTCTTTCTCTCTGCCTCTGTCTCTCTGTAACTCTGCCATTCAAAATTTGTTACAGAGAGTTACAGAGAGGCAGAGGCAGAGAGAGAGAGATAAGTCTATCGTCTACTGGTTCACTCCCCAATTGGCCAAAATGGCTGGAGCTGTGCCCACGTGAAGCCCAAAGCCAGGAGCTTCCTCGGGGTCTCCCCATGCAGGTGCAGGGGTCAATAAATAAATCTTTAAAATATGTATGTAACTCAGAAATTTTGCCAGAAGTCAAGCTAACCCAATGATTATTCAGCAGTTAAGCCCCATAGGTGAAGCACTAATGTCTTTAAATATCCTTTGTGGTTTCCTGGACTTTTTTTTAAAATCTCACTGGATACACTGCAATTCAAGCCAAGAGCTGAGTTATGTAGATGCCTCACTTAGAAGACAGCACAGTTCGCAGTAATTGCAGTGTTACAGCCGTAGAGTTATGCATCTCATGCATCACTTTTTAATCTGTCCAGTTCTGCTTCATTCATAGATGCCAGTTTTATTTACCTTAAGCAGTTGCTGAAAACCAGGTACATTCTGTTCAACACATACTGAAGAAAATGAATCTCTTGCTGGGAAAAATATTTGACATATTTGCCAGGAAATTAAGCTGGCTTGCCTGCCTTCTTTCTTTTCTGGGAGCGGGTCCTACCATATTCCTTTCCTAGGAATCATGTGTAAGTAGACTAAAGACTTGTACTATAACCCCTGATTTCATAACACCATGAATACTTTATTTGTTCAACTTAAGATATGTTCAAAATATGCTTTTAACCATAACATACTAAAGCAACACTTTTTAAATGGTTAAGGCAGTTTTCCTACAATGTGAAAACTGTTGTTTTCATTCAATATGTTCCCTGTAGTTGGACATCTGAAGTATTTGCTAGTGATTGAAATTGCTGTATTATTCTTTACATGTTTAACTACATGTGATTAAATTATTGCTAAAGCATGTTTATGTTTTTCTTCCTATTTTTGTGAGTACAAGTGATTTCTTCCTCTTCGATATTAGATTTGGACACACACTTACTTTGGTGAACAACAGGCCTTAAGATGCCCTGTAATTTCTATTTGTACCCTGGATTCTCTGCTATCAACAGAAAAAAACCTGCTCAAGCAAGTACTCTGGATCCACAGGGAGCAGGAGGCAGGTGTTGCTAAGCCCAGTCTTTCCCATATGATTCAGCCTAGATCAGATGAGAAGATGTGCAGATGAATGAGGATCACTGGTCTAGATCAACCTAACTACCCAGATAAGCTCAGTCTAGACCAGTCTGCCCACAGCCAAGGCATAGATGGAAGGGAGAGTCTTATTGTTGTTTCAAGTGATGAATTTTGAGATGGTTTATTATGGAATATTTTTGTGATAATAGCTACATTATGCTTATATGTAGGATATATTCCTAGCATTCCTAGACATAGAATTGCTAAGAAAGTGATTCTTTTTTTTTTTTTTTTTGACAGGCAGAGTTAGACAGTGAGACAGAGAGAGACCGAGAGAAAGGTCTTCCTTCCGTTGGTTCACCCCCCAAATGGCCGCTACTGCTGGTGCTGTGCCAATCCAAAGCCAGGTGCTAGGTGCTTCCTCCTGGTCTCCCATGTGGGAGCAGGGCCCAAGCACTTGGGTCATCCTCCACTGCCTTCCTGAGCCACAGTAGAGAGCTGGACTAGAAGAGGGGCAACTGGGACAGATTATTTATAACTTGGTACCTTATAGATTCCATTCTTTATTGATGTTTAATATTTAATGATAAAAACAAAGCATAAGTAATTTTTGTTCTTCTTCACCAGGAAACATTAGTCTTACTTTAACAATTAAATTTATCTGTATAGATTATAGAAATAGGTATTTCATTTTTGTAAAAGTACAAAAGGTTAAGATAACAAAGTCTTCCACTAAGAATAATAAAATCAAATACATGAGTTCTATTTCTATTGAACATTGCCATTATCTTTCTTTCAAGCAGATTTCAAAGCCTAGAGCTTCCTGAAAAAAAAATTGGGTAAGAAACTCTGTGTGCCCTTTAATGGTTATGGCATTTGGACTTTTTAAAATTTCTTTTTATTTATTTCCTTAAAGGGAACAGATTTCATGTATTTCACATATACAATTTCAAGAACATAATGATACTCCCCACCTTCCCTCCCTCACTCCCTCTCTCCCCCTTCCTTTCTTATTTTTATTTTTGTGATTATATAATTTCAATTTACTTTAAAATAATTTTTCTGAAATGGAGAGGCAGAGAGAGAGCGAGAGAGCGAGAGAGAGTAACAGAAGAAAGGAGCAAGCACACCACCCAGAGAGAGATCTCCCATCTGCTGGTTCATTGACAAAAATGCCTGTAATAGACTAAACCCCGAAACTTGAAACTCAATCCAGATATACCACATGGGATATTCCACACTGAGTCCACACGCAGGGACTCACTTGTGGTGGAATGAGAAGGCCATGCCAGATGGCCGCTGACAATGGAACCTGCCTGCCAACAGGCTGTGATTGGATGGCTTCAGCAACTGCTTGGCAACAGGCTGTGATTGGATGGCTTTGGAAACCATATGACAACGGAACCTGCCTGCCAACAGGCTGTGATTGGATGGCTTCAGAAACTGCCTGGAAACAGGCTGTGATTGGTTAGGACATAAACCACCCCTTGACCGGATTGGCTGCCTTGGCTATATAAGCTGCTGTACCAACTGAAATAACTGAGTCTGCAGGCTGCTGGCCTCTTGCCTGCTTTCACCCGAGGTCTGTGTGGTGACTTTGTGCCTCTCACCCCAACCACACTCCTCCTCAGAATGAATCCACAGCAACACTCACTTGGACCATTTTCTGTTGTTTATTAGGGCACACATTTTCAGGAGTTGAACTTGAAGTGGAGGTGTGTTGGGGTCCCAAGCTCTTGCATGTGGGATACAGAAATCCTAAGTGGTATCTTTTTTTTAATTTTTGACAGGCAGAGTGGACAGTAAGAGAGAGAGACAGAGAGAAAGGTCTTCCTTTGCTGTTGGTTCACCCTCCAATGGCTGCCGCGGTCGGCGCGCTGCTGCCTGCGCACCCCGCTCATCCAATGGCAGGAGCCAGGTGCTAGGTGCTTTTCCTGGTCTCCCATGGGGTGCAGGGCCCAAGCACTTGGGCATCCTCCACTGCACTCCCGGGCCACAGCAGAGAGCTGGCCTGGAAGGGGGGCAACCGGGACAGAATCCGGCGCCCTGACCGAGACTAGAACCCGGTGTGCTGGCAGTGCAAGGTGGAGGATTAGCCTGTTGAGCCACGCACCGGCCCTAAGTGGTATCTTAAATGCTATTCCAATCCCTCTCACCTTTGTGGCACTTTGTTTCTTGGCAATAAATCTCCAACACAGATCTAACTTAAAAATTACTGGAAAACATTTTGTTGTCCTAAAGCACAGCCAAGTTTTCAGAGGGTAATCTGGATCTTATTTCATTGGAAGTAGCATGCATTTGTTAATCTTCCTGCTTTCCTGCAGGAATTTCTAGACTCTTTAGATTGTGGGTGCATATGGCCAGGTGCATGATAAGAAACACATTTGTATTCTTACTAGTTAGTAAAACCTGGAAGTGCGATTTGATCAATAGCTGTAAAAATCATATTGAAGACAACTTTATTTGCTTAAATATAGCTGATCCAGCCATTTCAATAGATACTCTAAGTATGTGTCAAGAATTTTAGAGAGTTGTATGTACTTAAATCACACTGGCTTCCCATTCAATTGCCTGTTATTGAATTGTTGTTTGGTGAGCTGCAGTCATCTTATTCTGAGAGATAGTATTAGAAACCTCTTTGTGAAGGCCATTGTTGCACTTACTTTGAGTTATTGATATTGTTTTGTCTGTAATGCAGAGTCTTCTCTGAAATATCATAGTAGACATATTTTCCAATCCTACTTTGAAAAACCATATATCTTCTTGCCTTAGAATTTTAACTATTTTATGTCCACATTATACTCTGTTTTTGCTTCAAAATACACTCAGCCCTATAAAATACACGGCAAAATACAAAATGTAATTAACAATAAAAATTGGCTTAAATGTGTTACTAACATTAGGGTGTTCTTTTTAAAAATATTTATTGTGCTTATTTGAAAGATAGAGAGAGAGAGAACAAGAGCGAGAGTGAGAGAGAGAGAGAGAGAGAGGTCTTCCATCTGCTGGTTCATTCCCTTAATGACCACAATGGCTAGGGCTGGGCCAGACCAAAGCCAGGAGTCAGAACTCAGTCAAAGTCAACCATGTGGGTGGCAGAGACCTAATTACTTCAGTCATAACCTGCTGCCTCCCATGGTGTATATTAATAGGAAACTGGACTCCAGAGTGGAACCAGGACTCTAACCTAAGTACTCCAATAAGGGATGTTGGTTTCCTAAGCAACATCTTAATCATTGCACCAGTACCTGCCCCAGGGTGTCCTTTCTGTGTGATGTAAAATTGTGAGACAGAGATGAATTCTCCTGTTCACACTACATTACTGTGAATAGGTATTAGTTGCACTACCTATTCATTTTGGCACTCACAGGAACACTGGGTAGCAGTGTAGCACCGCTCCTTTTTTATTTTTTTTTTCTTTTTGGATTTAAAAAGAGAAAGTATGAGCTGGAAAACCTTTCCTGTGATTGTTGACATACTAAGGGTCTTGAGACAGTAAACATTACACAATGCACACAGGTTTTATTTGGTATCACACAACTATTTGTTTTGTACAAATAAATGATTATCTTATTTGGTTAGACCCAAACTGTCTATTCAGAAGCGAAGAATTAATACTTCTGAATTATACCTATGTCGGACACATACCAATCCTAAGTGTTTAAAGTAGTAATTAAAATATAAAGCTTAATATTTCAATTATTTAGATATATTCAATTAATTATTGTGGAGTACACTGAAACTTCTATGATTTTCTCCATACAGAGATCTGGAGTATGTATGTTTTTGATTTTTCATGTCGGGGCTGGTGCTGTTGTATAGCAGGTAAATCTGCTGCCTTCAGCGCCAGCATCCCATCTGGGCACAGGCTGCTCCATTTCCAATATAGCTCCCTGCTATGACCTGGGAAAGCAGTAGGAGACCCAGAAGAAGCTCCTGACTCCTGGCTTCAGATCCATGCAGCTCCGGCCATTGCGGCCAAATGGGGAGTGAACCAGCAGATGGAAGACCTCTCTCTCTCTCTCTCTCTCTCTCTCTCTCTCTCTCTCTTCCTTTCTTTCTCTCTCTGTGTAACTCTGACTTTCAAATAAATTAAAAAAATTTTTTTCTAAGGTCATTATTTTCTTCAACCTAACATACTTCAATTGACCATGTGGATTAAAAAAATGATAAATTCACAAACAAAAACTACTATTGACAAAGATAATTTACTTTGGAATATATATACACACACCATACAAACAAAAAAAATGATTCCAACATTTTCTGAAGATGTGTTTAACCACATCGTACTGATGTTTTCCCTTTTAGGTACCAAGTAACATTTTTTTGATATTACATTATTACTTCACTTTGCTTTTTAAAAAGAAAGCTATGTGTTGGTTATTGAATCCCCGTTAGATCAATACAATCCACTGATTCTTTTCATTATAAAATTAATAAAATTAAAATAAATCAAGTATGAGTCTCACCATGAATTGGGAAATTCTATAACTCCCAGACATGTGTGAACCAGGGGAAATCAATAATACCCAAGTGCTTGAAGAAGCTGTATTTTCACTGATAGGAAAAAAGGGGGAAAGGTGCCATAGGAAACTATAATCACGAACATGTCATTGATGATTTGAAGGACAAGTCATAGCATGCAGGCTGCTGTGAAAATCGAAAACATCTTGTGAGGTCAGTTTCATTAAAAGTTGGTGTCCCAAGATAACTTGTGTAAACAAATACCAGTACTCTGTGGAGGAAGACCTGCTAATCTAAGCTCAAAGAATTCTCACAAATAAGCAGCTAGGAAAATATATACAAGGCTATAAACAATAGTCAAATCCCACGATGTCAATTTTGCTCATATATAACACATGCTTTTTAGTGTTCTATAAATTACTACAAATCAGAGAAAATTTATGAGTTTCTCTTTTTGAGACTGGCTTATTTCACTAAGCATAATGGTCTTTTTTTTTTTTTTTTTGGACAGGCAGAGTTAGTGAGAGAGAGAGAGAGAGAGACAGAGAGAAAGGTCTTCCTTCCTTTGATTCACCCCCCAAATGGCTGCTACGGCTGGCTTGCTGTGGTCGGCGTGCTACGCCGATCAGAAGCCAGGAGCCAGATGCTTCCTCCTGGTCTCCCATGCGGGTGCATGGCCCAAGCACTTGGGCCATCCTCCACTGCCCTCCTGGTCCAGAGCAAGAGCTGGACTGGAAGAGGAGCAACAGGGACAGAATCCAGTGCCCCAATCGGGACTAGAACCCAGGGTGCTGGCACCGCAGGCAGACGATTAGCCAAGTGAGCCGTGGCACAGGCACATAATGGTCTTAAATTGCATCTATTTTGCTGCAGAAGACATGATTTCATTCTTATGGCTGAATAGTATTTCATCATGTATACATGCCACATTTTCTTTATCCAGCCATCAGAACTGCAAAAATTGTAACTACCACTAGATGAACTAGATGTTCATTAAGGGAAAATTTAAAAGATACACTTCAAGCAGAAGTGAGGTGATTCCAAAAGAAAAAGTTAAGATTATGAAAAAAATAAATAATAGAATCAATGGTAAGTGTATATCCTGTGGCAAAATATGTCCTACATGAAGCACCTCTATGGGTGAAACACCAGTGGAAAGTAGTGGTCATCAGAGAAGGAGGTACTTTTCTCTGCAGGGAGGAGAGAAGTTCCACTTTACTTATGGCCTTGTATAAATACTGATGGAGTTTGTGGATTCAAAAGGCTTCCATAGACTAGGCAGCTCATGTCAAGAGCCTTGGGTGATCACTGATGTCATCTGTAAGACATCTTGTTAAATTAACAACAAGAGTCACTGTGCACAAAAGAAGTGAAATTAACTTCAAGCTGCAATGACTTTGAGCAGCCCTTGTCTTGATGGTTAGGGAAAAGGGTTTTGTTTTTTTTTCCTGCAAATTGTTGAACTTTTTACTTAGTATAGAGTTGGTCTTCTGTGTATAAAATTAATTGAAATTGGATCTTAGTGTGTAATGAGGCTGGGAATGGGAGAGGGAGGAGGAGGAAGGGTGGGAGTGTGGGTGGGAGGGCGGGTATGTTGGGAAGAATCACTGTATTCCTAAAGTTGTACTTATGAAAAGCATGGAGTTTGTATTACTTAAATAAAACGTTTTTTTTTTTTTGGGGGGGGGAGTATATATTTTCTCACTCTAGTTAGAGTGGATATTATCCAAAATTTAAAAAAAAATAACAAAAGCTGGTAAGGATGGGGATGAAAGGGAATCCTAGTATACTGTCTCTGGGAATGAAAATCAGCATCTCCATCATGAAAAAGAAGCATGTGAATTATTCAAAACACTGAAAATTGATCTATCATGTGGCCTATCTGTCCCACTTATGGGAATGTATTCAAAGGAAATGAAATCAGAATATGAACATGGTATCTTCACTTCCATTTTATTGCAGCCCATGTTATAACTGCAAAGATATGGAGTCAAGCACCAAGATGTCCAACAACTGATGACTGCATAAAGAACATCTTGTATATACACATGATAGACTACTACTCAGCCATAAAAAAGATGAAATCCTGACACTGGAACATAAAGGATGAAACTGAAGGTCATCATGCTTAATGAAATAAGCCAGGTACAGAAAAATAAATTCTATTATGTCTTCTCTAGTATATGGAAGTTAGTATACAAATATATTTCCCAGGAGTTGGATGGCTAGGTCATATGGTAGGTCTGTATTCAGATTTCTGAGATATCTCCATACTGTCTTCCACAGTGGCTATTCCAGTTTACATTCCCACCAACAGTGGATTATGGTACCTTTGCCCACATCCTCACCAGCATTTGTTGTCTGTTGATTTCTGTATGAAAGCCATTCTAACTGAGGTGAGGCGAACCTCATTGTGGTTTTCATTTGCATTTCCCTGATGGCTAGTGATCCCAAACCTTTTTTCATGTGTCGGCCATTTGGATTTCCTCTTTTGAAAAATGCTATTCAAGTCCTTTGCCTATTTATTAATTGTATTATTTGTTTTATTGTTGTTGAATGTCTTGAGCTGTTTATAAATTCTGAATGTTAATCCTTTATTAGTTGCATATTTCCAAATATTTTCTGCCAAATGGATTATTCATTTGAATATAATCAGTTTGATTGTGATTTTCTATTCACGTTTGTGTTTTCATGTCTTGTTAATAGAAACTATATCAACTTCATCTTTCATTCACTACTAATTTAATGAAATTTCCATTTCTTTCATATATTATGTTCTTTTAGACTGCTTACCATATTCTATAAAATGAACATACAGTTATAAATTAGAATTCTTATAATTTATGTTTCTCAGTGAAAATAATCTTAAAGTGTGTGACCTTTTCTCCCTTCATATCCAGTTTGTTAAACCTCATATTGTTTCAGAATATTAATTTTGTCTTGAAATTATTTAAATTTAATAATTTTCTAAACATCATCCTATGATTGCTATATAATATTGCATATGATCTAAACATAATAGTGCTGATGTACAGTTCTTTCCAATCTTCGCACATCTATTTACTCTTCTTTCCTTATATAATTGCATCGGATAAGATTTTAGTACAGTTGGAAAACAAATGGCCATAGCTAATATCTTTGCCTTCATTTTTAATTAACAGAAATGGTATTAACAAATTAATGCAAAGTATGAAGTCCTTGAAGGTTTTGGGCGAAATCTTGGATTTTTATCTGATATTATAGTGCTTTAAAAAATGACATATTTATTTTTCTAAAGAAAAGAGATAACCATTTAGGTGACTGAGGCCATAGTGCTCTATGGAAATCTAATAAAACAGATGCATTTTTACCCAGGAAAATGTGAATGCACATCAACACAAGCATATTGTGTATAATTTTAGAGGTTCATAAATCTGGTAAATATTCTTTGAATCAAAGTTAAG
The DNA here is from genome assembly GCA_949820135.1 of Sylvilagus floridanus. Classification (NCBI taxonomy): domain Eukaryota; kingdom Metazoa; phylum Chordata; class Mammalia; order Lagomorpha; family Leporidae; genus Sylvilagus; species Sylvilagus floridanus. The sequence continues at coordinate 109,828,334 of OX463241.1, forward strand.
ATTGCTTAATCTACAAAAATCACATTCATTAAAACATTCCATATTTATTGAACATCCATTATATGGCAGTAATTGTAAAACATATGGCCTATATAATAAAGAACACACTGAAGCTTCACACACTAGGAAGCCTATAGAACAAAGCAAAATTCAAATGAAATATGATCAGTGGGATCTCTAAGAGGATTTGTTATTTTTATCTCAATGATTTCTTTCTATAAATGTTTTTACAAAATCTGATTGTCTAATTTCAAACACCATTTTTAAATTATGTAAAAATTACATATATGTCATGAAGAAACACTAATTAGTTAATCTAAGAATTATACTAGTCTATTTCATTAGCTTTTTTAATGAGCTCCACTATATTTCATCATATTACTCTGGTGTTTATTTGAAGGCTTTATTTTTGTTCTGTCAACATAAGGGTACTCAGAGCTTTTTTTATTGTTAGTTTTGCAAAAATGTCTATAGGTCATTTTTTGCTCAAAAGAAATAACAGATCCCTTAGGCTTTTTTAGAAGGAGTTTTGTATGCCTTTGCTTCCGAAAATGTTGTTGACAACTTGAAAATAAATAAATGGATCAAATGCTTTGGTTGGACTGATTGTTGTGATGGACAAGCTGCCTTCTCGAGGGTAGTGTGGCCACAGGCTTGCTGCACTGAGGATGGATGGAAAGTCTGGAACTTTATCTTACCTGCAGTGCTGTTGCCTCTTGGCATGAAGAGCAGATGATTATTTTCACTGGACCTCTCAGCTGCTTCTCAGGCCTCCTGCACATTTTGCAGGTTTATACACAGGCAGAGGAGGCATTCTGCCTCTGGCTGGATTAACCTCACTTTTTCCTGGGTCTTTAAAAAAAGAGGATGTCAAAATGGTCAAAACATCCTTGGGTGTATTTTTATCAATCTTTTGAAATGAAATTGTTTATACCTGTTACCAAGGAGGTTACAGGACATGGTTTTTATTTCAAATGACTAATGCAGCATTTTCCTTACTAAAATTTGAGGCTAAAAATAATACATAGGTGACATCTCATTAATCTAAGTTTACAATGTTTTGGGGAATGTAATACTCACTGAACTTGCATATGTATCATTGCATATCAGCTTATATTTAATATTCATATGTGTGAGAAGATGATAGACTTGAAAGCTGTAACAAATGATAAATTCCTTACCCAGAATTGATAAGAGTAACTATCAGTTACTAAAATAAATAGAATCATTCCAAAGTATAGTCTGAGTTATTCCTTTACTAAATGCTTAATATTCATATAAACTATTGGATCATTAGTTCATGGCCAGTCTTGAACTTGATCTAAGACTTAAAGCCTTGATCTTTTGTTTCATGAATATTTAATTGAACTGAACTCTTTTCCTCGTATAGTGTGAGAGTGAAACATTATTGCTAAAGTTGTTCGTTGTGCTTGGCATTTTAATTTACTTTGTTAAACTTTTCAACCAAGGACTATTTCAATTCCAATGAGCATACTTTATCACACTTTTTCAGATGATTACATTTTCCCTTTGAAGTTTTTTTTTTTTTTTTTCCAATTCTTCTGAAGTTTGAGACTATTTCTCCCTCCGGTTCTAGCTTAGTAAACATGACATTGAAGCCAACCAGAAATCATTCTTCGATTTGGAGATTTTGGTTGGTAGATGACTAATTATAGTTTCAGGAATGTATCATACTTCTAAATATTCTTCTAGAAATGATCAACTGTGAGCCATCTTCATTTCTATAACTGATTAATGGTGTGTGTAATTTATCTCAGCTAATAATAAATGCATTAGTATAAATTACTGTACCGTGAAGAGTACTTATAAGTTACCAATGAAGGCATAATCACCTTTCCTTCAACATTCTATCTTTATTAAGTGGTAAGGTGTACTGAGATACATCATACTGGGGCTGGTTAGATTAGGAGGAAGAGATGGATTTTTACTATATACTCTGGATGGCCCATTGACGCTGTGTGTATGCCTTCACATGAATTACAGAGTTACATTGAAGTTATTGATTTAAAATTCCTAATACTATTTAATTGAAATGTCATGACATTTTTGAGTATCTTATGATTTCTGAAGCGTTTTCCGTTTTTCAATTTATTCTCATTAAATAAATAATGAGTAGTTGATATGCATGCTTATTAAGTAATATAACCAAGGAAAGCACAGTTCTTCTGAGACCTAGTCAGCGTCTTTAAATTACCTTGCTGTTACATAAATTAATGGTTTTGCAAAAATATTAAGAAATTATTAGTTTTATTTAGTTCAAGTATTTCTATGCCACCTTTAACATAGACTTTATCCAAATTGTCTAGAGGTCTCAAGATCAGCAGGCTGAACTTAGCCTGAAGATATCTTTTGTCTTTCTCAGTGCTGTTACAATTGTAAAATAAGGAATGAGCATAAAAATTTGGATTTCTAGTTTCTCTTGAAAAGTAGAATGACTTGGCAAAAAGACTGCATGTCTCTGAGTGAAAAAAAAAGAACAAATACTGTTGAAGAGGTGGTGTCTCCTTGTCAAGAGATTAGGTTCTAATAACCCAATCCTTTGAATCTCCTGATATAATTACAGAAATACAAACAAAATATGACACGCAATTATGAAAATTCTTACATGAAGCTTAATTTATTCCTTATGTTATTGGTCTGATGAGCTTAGGCAACTGATTTTGCGACTCCTGATTGTGTGATTTCGTGCTGTCTTGGATTATCATCAGTTCTCAGTCAAATGTCTCATTATCTGTCTAACACTTAAATGCTGATCTTCCTATTTAGAAAAACAGCTCTTATGTAGAAAAACATATAAATTGTATTATAAAATCCTTCTTTGCATTCTATAATATCTTCTACGGGGCTTCTAATTGCAATATGTAGAAAGTACATTGTCGCAATTATTACTCTAGAGTATATTTCTCTTTTTCTTTGATACTTAGAGTTCTATATTTCACTTCCCATTGCAGAAATCTATTTGGGCTTGTAAATAGTTCTTCTTTTATGAAGCTTATATTTCATACTATTCCTAAATTTGATTTTCCTTCTATATTCCTCAGCTGAAAAATATGGCAATATCATATTTCAGCTACCAAACATACAGAAACATTGAAATTTTCTACCTCTCAGAGTCTCTTTCTCGTGCTCTAGGACCTAACCTGTAAAGAGTTCATCTGCATTTTTCTACTCAAATTCACCAATTTGGCTTAACAAACAGTTATAATGTTATAGAAACATAAAATAAGTATAAATAAAAATAAAACAATTTTCTTGACTTTTGAAAGTCCCATAATTAGACCTATACTATGAAAAATCCATTTATGTGACGCAAAGATGGCAGAGGGACTCAGAGCAGTGAGCCCTAGGGGTACTGGTGTGGAAAGGCGGCTTCAGGTGCTGATGTTTCACCCCAGTTCATCAATCATGAATTTAAGAAATGAGAATTCTGTGCACGAAAAAGGATATCCTGCAAAGACAAAAAGGGGAAGGCACATATGAAAACATTTATAAGCAATCTGATTTGCTTGAAGATAAAGTAAAAGGTAGGGAATATCATAGGTAAGTTAGAGAAACAGGAATTACATTATGAAAGGCCCTGAGTGACATATGAAGAGTTTAGTCTTTATTGTTCAGCTAAGAGAGGATTTGAAAAACCTTAGGCAAAGAGATAATAGAGTTAGAAATGAAATTTATTAAGAATGGTTGACAGTCTGTATTTAGTACAAACTCTCCACTGGAAGGAGTCCAGTTGGGGGATAATGAAACTGTTGTGAATATAAAAAATTATGAGCAGAATAAAATGGCCTTAGGATGGCTATATAGGGTTTTATCTGATAAATATCTAGAAGGCAAAAATCTGGTATTTTAATTAAAAATATAAGAACAAAAGAAAAGGGGCAAAGAATAATTTTGCCAGTTTCCTAGTTTTCATGATCAAATAGTTGGTCATATAAGAATATGTACAAAACAGGAAGAATGTGGAAATTCCCCACAAAACTCAGTTTATTGCCTAATATTTGCAATGTGATTCTATTTTTTATTTAGCATAACAATAAAATACAGTCTCCCAGAACTTTCAAAATACTTTTTGTGATAATTGGTATTGGACGGCTAGAGATATGCAGGAGGCTGTAGACATCCTGCCATAGATATATGAGCTAGTTCCACTAAACTGTAGAAATACTTATTCTTTCCTATTAATAGAATAAGTTATGGTATCTGCAATAAACGCATATAAATACAGTTACTACATGTTGGTTCTGAGGTAAGCTTTTATATACTTTGTAAGTTTCACAACTGCCAAGCAATGTTTTATAGGTAAAAAAGCAGAAGATTACAGACTAAATATGTAATGTCAAAAAATGCCTAAATTACAAATCAATTAAGTCTGAAATCTTAAATAGCTCTTTTGCACATCTGATAAGGCTGGCTACAGTTAGAAATGTAATCTTTCTCAAGTTTGTATATCAAGTAGATACCTGAGTATTTCTGATCTCCTTCTAGCTTATCTGTATTTGCTCAGGAATAAAGTAAACACTAATGCAATATTAAAGATATTGTCATGAGCATAAAAGATACACCCAGGGATTAGGTAATGATTTTTTTCCCAATTGCTACAAGTTTCCCTAAGATTTCTATTTTTGTCTTTCTATAGCCTTATCTTATGATGCCTCTCTATAGTCCTAGAATTTCATCCTGATGTTTATTGTTGCAACATCAGAAAATATTCCTTCTTGGGGAAAACGTGCCGAATACATCAGGTAATCCTAATATCTCTCTCACAAATGTGGATTGGGGTACTTGGTAGACTGTTGGGAGTTGAATTTATAAAAAAAATCCTGTAAAATACAGGGACTAGAAAAGAAAATGCTTAAAATATGATTTCCTTCTTATAACTCATAGTGGAGAATTTATCTTAAAATAACACCAAAACAATACTATCATGAATTCACATTTTCATAAAATAAATATGGATATTATTAAAACTGTGTTACTGGGGAGTGAACTGGTGGATGGAGGACCTCTCTTTGCTTCTCCTTCTCTCTCTGTATAAATCTGACTTTCAAATAAATAAATAAATCTTTAAAAAAAAAGCTCAGGCCAGTGCCATGGCTCACTCGGATAATCCTCCACCTGCAGCGCCAGCACCCCGGGTTCTAGTCCTGGTCTGGGCACTGATTCTGTCCCGGTTGCTCCTCTTCCAGTCCAGCTCTCTGCTGTGGCCTGGGAGTGCAGTGGAGGATGGTCCAGGTCCTTGGGCCCTGAACCCGCATAGGAGACCAGGAGGAAGCACCTGGCTCCTGGCTTCGGATTGGTGCAGCGCACTGGCTGTAGACATTGGGGGGGGGCGGTGAACCAACGGAAAAAGGAAGACCTTTCTCTCTGTCTCTCTCTCACTGTCTAACTCTGCCTGTCAAAAACAAAACAAAAAACAAACAAACAAACAAACAAAAAACAACACCTCAAAGGAGAGATGTGGAGATGCAGTTTTATCATGAATAGTATACTACATAATATATAAGCTGCATAGCCTGATATTTAAGTCACAGGAAAATTGAGGATTCAAAAGTGTCTTTAAGGGAAATGGAAAAATCAGCCATGACTGCATAGCACATAACTGATCTTGACTATCTAATTCTTTGAACATAGGGGATTCTGACTGATAGTGAAGAGAATCTTAATTTTATTGCTTTTATAAATATAGGATATTTGGTTAATAGAACTTAAAATTAACATCTAAGCTCACAGGACATTGTTAAGAGGAGAGGCTATGTTAAAAGTTAGTACTCCAGTCCAGCTCTCTGCTGTGGCCCAGGAAGGCAGTGGAGGATGGCCCAAGAGCTTGGACCCTGCACTCGCATGGGAGACCAGGAGGAAGCACCTGGCTCCTGGCTTCGGATTGGCGCAGCACACTGGCTGTAGCCATTTGGGGGTGGGGGTGAACCAACGGAAAAAGGAAGACCTTTCTCTGTCCCTCTCTCTCACTGTCTAACTCTGCCTGTCAAAAAAAAAAAAAAATAGTACACAGTCATTCTGTCTAATAACCACCCATTCATTTTGTATTGGTGTTTTCTTAAAAATTATTTTAGAGAAGTTTTAAATCTACAGAACAAAGATTGTGAGCTAATATTACAAAGAGTTCGCATATACAGCTCACCCTATTCTGTGATTAACATTTCATATTAATATATTTGTCACAATTCGTGAACAGCACTCAGACTCCCCTATTTTTTTTAATACAAACTACTTTTTGCCCTCTATACCTCCAAGCTTCTTGTAGTCAACATTTTGTGTTAGATTGAGTTTTTTGTTAAAGGAAGAACATTAAGGGGGGATCATTTCATATTGTCTTTTTGTGCCTGGCTTATTTCACTCAACATGGTGTCCTCCAGTTACATTCATTTTGTTAAAAATGGTAGGATCTCATTTTTTATAGCTAAGACTTCTATTGTGTGTTTTTTTATATGTATTCGTCTGATGATGACTACCTTGGTTGATTCCATGTTTTGGTTGTGTGCGAACAGTGCTGCCATACACATTGTGGCATAAATATCCCTTTGATACAATGAATTCATGTCTTTTGGGTATACACTCATTAATCATATGGAAGATGTTTTTTCAGTTTTTAACAAAATCCCCAGGCTGGTGCTGTGGGGTAGCCGGTAACTTTGCCACCTACAGTGCTGGCATCTCATGTGGAAGCTGGTTCAAAAGCTGTCTGCTCCACTTCCTTTTATATATATATATATATATAAAGCTTTTATTTAAAGAATATAAATTTCCAAAGAACAGCTTATGGATTACAATGGCTCCCCCCCCCCCCCACAACTTCTCAGTGGGAAGCAAAATAGCAAGGTTTATTAGAGTAGGGACATCCATTCTTATGGATGGGCACCTCTCCAGACAGAACCTGAGAGAGAGTGGGTAGTTCACATTTAGGCTAGGACTTTTAAGGGGATGAGTCTTGCCTTCCTGCCTTTTCCCTCCCCTTCTCCTTCTTCTCCCGAACAAAGGATTTGTTGGGTGTAAATAAGAAAAACTCCTTTCTGAGTTTTTCCCCCTGAAGTTATCAGACAGGGGAAGTCTGGCTGGTGTCGCCCTGCTTTAGAGGAAGGATGTTTATCAGTCCAGGTAGAAGGGGCAGGACCCCCTAGAAGGTCATCAATATCTGGGCGGGACTTTGAATTGCAGATACTAGGCTGCACCTGGAAGGTTATTTGGTAGAAGGGGCAGGACTCCCTGGAAGGTCATCGGGATCTAGGCAGGACTTTGAAGTGCAGATACTGGGCTTGTGGAGCTTCCTCAGTAGGTACTGGTATTCAGGCTTTCTCATACACACATGGGCTCAATATCTGACTTCTTATCTGTTATATCCCCCCTCAAGAAAAAAATGCCCATGATTCTTTTATGGGGATAAGTGGATGGAGTTCTGTCTTCTATAGCTACTTCGAAGCTGACAAATGGGTGTAGCAATGGATATGGGTATTTTTCTCTTGCTATCTGTCCTATGGTGCTTGAGAGTGGCCCCACGAAGCATTGTCCTGCTTGGTCCAGAGGGTGTGTCACCTTGTCTGAGGTAGGCTGGAAGTCCTGTCTTTGAAGCACCTGGAGTCAGATGGCTTGCCTTCTGTTAGAACAAACAAGGATGTTAAAGCACAATAGTCTGCAGAGAAGCAGAAAGAATGTGGATGCTATGTCACCAAGGAGAGGCAATAATCAGATTTCCATGACCAGATGTGATGTTAGGACAGATATTTTAGCCTTGTCTGACCTGGTCCTAGAGTTGTTTGGCTTTGTCCAAGAAAGCATGACTATGATTTGGTACCCCTTTAGTTTGACTCTAGTTTGGGGCACTTTCTTGGGTAGCAGGTAGCAGGTCTAGGGCCTGCCTGTTGGAAGGACTGAATTAGCAATCCCTTTGTGGGAGCCCTAGTCATGGCAGCTTTTCAATGAATGGAAGATGGACTTTGTTGGCTTTTTCCCAAAGGAGGGGGCTCAGCTTTGGCTCCCTGTTGAGAGCCTGGTTTAGGAATTGTGCTATTTCCCTGTATCTGGGAATCTATAACCTCTTATGGAAATGCTGGGACTGCCTGAAGTTTGCAGAAGTAGGAATTTTCTGCATGCCCCATATCCTCTCTAGGGTTGGTTTTCTCTCCCCAGGGGTGAGGATAAGGGTTAAATAATTAACTCTCTAGTGGACTGGCTATGCATTTTTCCCCCCTCTGGATACCTAGTAGCTAGTTTTACTAGGAAGTTAAGCCAATGTACAAGACTAGAGTCTCAGGCTGGGAAGGAGACAGACTAATAAATCATTTACATTTAACCATCTACATTTTATATTATTGTGCACACCCCTCAAGAGATAGGCCCTTTAAATCCTCAGTGAGGATCTGTCCAAATAGGTGCAGGACTATCTAACTTAGCTGTTACTGAAAGCCCTGTTTTTAGGAACTGGCAGGGAGGGCTTTCTAAGTTTACTACTATTTGGATATGCTTTAAGGCCTGGCTGGATATGTGAGGCCCAGACCTATCCATTGGGTGCTGGAAGAGAATTGCAAGAGAGATGCACATCTCCTTAAGGGAGGTACCCTGTTAACTCCCATTATGTGACTGGAATAGGAGGAGAGCTGAATAGGAGGCTGGTACAAATAGGAAAGTTACGTTTCACTGACCCTAAGCCATCCCCTCAATAGCAGTGACTAGAGCTGGAAGCTGGGCAGAGTCTGGGCAGAGCCAAAGGCCTTTTAGCCTGGGGCCACAGAACCTGCCATTCTGAACCAGGAGTCCTTCAACACCTGGGGAAGTTCCGTCCAGTGGCCTTGCTCTTGGCAGAGCTGACAGAAGCCAATTTCTGTCATGACAGTTGCTTTCCTGGTACCCTGGCTCCTCATATCAGAAACAGGTGCCATTTGAGGTGGACTGGCCTTGTAGGGTGTCCTTGATGGCATATCACCATGTAAAGCAGCCAATGACTGGCCTGTCGCCTATCCTTACATTGATCCTGCTGCTAGCTTGTTCCTTGTTCTCCTGATCTCTTAATAAAGTAGACCATGGAGGCAGCCTCTATGATGTCAGTCAAGGGGGTGCTCAACCCAACCTTGATTTTTGAAGATTTCTTTAATATCATCAGGGTGACATAGAAAACTATGGTCATGGGCAAGTTTTGACACTTAGTATTTTCCTGTGAGTTAAAACTGTGCCCATGAGGAGTACTATGATCTTTTAGGTAAGATCAACTGTGGTGACCTGTTTATGTATTTTGAGGGCATCAGAACAACTTTCTAAAAGAGGCGTTCTGCCCATTTGCCATGTACACAGAAAAATCAATCTAGCTGTAGCATTATTTCATAGTTTTAACCTCTCATTTTTTTTGTCTTTTGGCTATGCTGTTTGGTTCTCTACACTGCGGCCATGCATTATTACAGAAAAGGTCAGTCATCCCTTACATAAGGTCAGGGGATCAAACTGTACATCACAGTGGAGAGTCCTGCAGAACAGTACTAACTTCCTTTCTGGAAGAGAAAAGAGGAGAAATGAGGCAGCGAGTCAGGTCTTTCTGATTGCTTAGCCTGACTTCCTGGGCTTTCAGATTTAACTGGCATTTAACCAGTGCTTACTGCATAGCCTGACTTATAGGAGAAGATGTGGCAGATGTCTCTGCTATCCTTTGGGTTATGGGTCTGGGTTGCCGGGTTTAACTAGTCTTACTGTGTAACCCATAAGTTTAAGTTTTTGGGCTTCCGTGTTTTCACCGTAGCCTGTGGACATTACAGCTTTCTTGGGCTCCTGGAATCCAGGTCTCTAGTATCTGCCGCATAATCATAGCCAATCATCCCCAAGTCTCTTTTGGAACACTTTCTCCCTTTTGGCTAGACCTCCATTTGATCCATATTTGAACTAGCAATACATGAACTAGCAATGCCTGGTTATTCAGCATCAGCTGATGGAGACTTTGTCAGTCCCTCTTTAAAGAATTTGGCTTCTGAGCCAGAGACTGGAGCAGCTAGAAAGAAACATACTTGTAGCCGAAGTTTAGCATCATTTCACGTCTTGGCAACACTTTTAACCTCAATAGCCCAATTGGTTATTTTCTGTGCAAGATGAGAGATATCTCTTTTGATATTTCCAGGGGCCCCTCTGGAGATAGCAAAAGTGCTCCACTTCCAATCCAGTTATCTGCTTTGGACTGGGGAAGCAGTACAAGATGGCCAAGTCCTTGGGCCCCTGCACCTATGTGGGAGACCCCGAAGAAGCTCCTGGCTTCGGATCAGTGTAGCTCTGGATCGGTGTAGCTACAGCCTTTGTGGCTAACTGGGGAGTGAACCAGCGAATGGAAGACCTCTCTCTCTGCCTCTCCTTCTCTCTTTGTAACTCTCACTTTCAAATAAATAAATAAATCTTTAAAAAAAAAAAGTCAAAAATTCAGACATTCTGATTTCTGATGAAGATTACTATAGATATATTAATCAAAGATATTTGTGCATTCAACACATAGATGAAATATAGATAGATAGACAGATTTGATATCTATCTTCAATTGTTGTGTTCTATAGCATTTGTCAAACATCAGATTATTGACTAAGGAAACAGCACTGCAAAAGGAAATATGGGGTATTTCTAAAAACTCAAGGAAAAATGGAATTAAAAGATTCATACAGGGGCTGGCGCTATGTGCAGCAGGTTAAGGCCCCAGCCTGCAGCGCCGGCATCCCATGTTGGTGCTGGTTTGAGTCCCAGCTGCTCCTCTTCTGATCCAGCTCTGTGCTGTGGCCTGTGAAAGCAGTGGAAGATGGCCCAAGCCCTTGGGTCCCTGCACACGTGTGGGAGACCAGAGGAAGTTCCTGGCTCCTGGCTTCGAATCAGCTCAGCTCTGGTTGTTGCAGTCATTTGAGGAGTGAACCAGCAGAATGGAAGACCGCTCTCTCTCTGGCTCTGTTTCTCTCTGTAACCTCTCAGCCTTTCAACTAAATAAAATAATTCTTAAAGAAAAATCATGCATAGTTTTTTGTAATAAGTAGTTTCCATGTATACATATATACAAATATAAAGAGATTCATTCAAGTTGTTGGTCACAGCTTTTTTTTTTTTTTTACAATCTGTGTATAACACTGTTTTATGATAGTTTCTGCTTAAAATCATTTTATTCCATAAACATTACTGATGCATTAACATTGAACTCATGGCCAAAACAATGCTCTATCTTATGTGTGAAGTTGATATAACACATAAATTTTCTCCATAAGGCAGAACATGGCCTTCTTGTGTTTAGCAACAGTAGAGCGTACTTCAGTACCACATTTGGGGCGTCTAAACCATGAAAGCACCAAGAAAAACGCAGAAATGTTAAAAATGTGGAATTAAATAGACTGTGAAAATAATATTGTTTACAATTTGAGTGCTGAAGTATGAAGATCTTTGCCTTGCTAGAGGTGATTCCAGGATTTTGTCACTCTGGGCATATCCATAATGGCTGAGAAAGAGCAGCCAGTATGGATTTGGGGGTTACAAATATGGTTTAGCAGGGAAGCAAATTGGCAATGACTGAATCTGCCAATGGTAATGAGAAGCTGTGTAAACACAGGAATTGTCATTAACTGAAGTGTGTGAAACTTGTAAGGCTCAGACTTAGTGCTGGAGCATTTAAACCCCTAGGAATCCTAGAACTGCCTGTCCTACCACCAGGGTCAGTGCCTGGGCTCTTCCAGTACAGCAGGCCCTGTCCCCCATAGAGGCTTTCCTTGGTTCAACTTCTGGGATTTCTAGGATTTGGGGGAACCCTCCCAAATTGTTTTAGGATTTCTGATCAACCTTCATTTTAACACTTTTTACTCCTGAACCAAAAATAAAAGAGAATGTATTTCTCTTTTCCACAAAAGGGGTGACTTAATTCTCCAACTTTCACAGGAAGCTCATGGCAATACTTGTATTCTACCCTTAACGCCACAAAATAAAAAAGAAAGCTGCTAGATTTCCATATTTAAGCAATATGAATATTCATATCTTTAAAACACTTTCCTCCAGGAAACTTATCAATCTATATACTTATGCATGCATGTGCATATGTGTGTGTGTATATGACAGTACATCAAAAAGTTTGTGAAAAAATTGAATTAAAAGATAACTTTATTTTAGTGCAAAGATTTTGAAAGTCATGTGTAGTATTTATATATGTTTTCCATGAATTTTTAAAACTGCATATGCATATATATGTATGTATATATACACACATATCCTTGTAATTTATGATATATTTAATTCAGAATTTTGGAAAACCAATTTTAAATTAAAGCTTGTAACTATTTAGTCAAACCATAAAATGATAAAATTTCTGAAAATCTGCTTGAATGACTGTTATCCTTGTAACATCATAAATAAAATTCGGATTTATATCTGAAGAAAAATAAGGTTGTTTCAAAAGTCTACACAAAAATTTTATGCTTCAACATCATTTATTTAAATTTGCACTGAATTATTTGTGTACTTCCAAATATATTTCTATTATTTTGTAGATATAAAGTTTATTTTTTGAAAAATCATTCGATCATTTGTATTTTTAAATTGTTCAAAGTAACTTAACTGGAACAATCCCACACAATATATTCATGTTTAAAATTTTCTAATTTTCTTAGAAAGAAACAAGAAGTACTTCCATTAAAATACCAATAATGTTATATTCCTAGTGGTATATATTTCATGGGAAAAGCTGACTACAGCTTAAAATGTTAGTGTCATAACTACATTTCCTTAAATCTTATGCTTTTTAAAAATCATTCAATATAAAAGGACCATTTTATTTTTGCATTTGGCTTATGGATGTCTTCCAATGTGTAGGACTGGCTCAATATATCTTCTTTTCCTTTTAAGGAAATTGAGAGACATTAAATTCATAATGTATAGGTAAATTTCAGGCTTAGCAGACACTCATTAAACTGTCAACATTTAACTTTCTTTCTTTGTGTATCTGAGAAAATTAAGTCGGCAAAGCTTGCTGCAAGAATGTTGAAATGCATAGTGAGGAGGAAGGGCCATGTCCTTTAAAAGCAGTATTTAGAAAGGGCCGCAGTACATTACCAAGTCTGACCCTCAAATCACTGTACATCATAAATTATTCCCCACGACATTTTGGGACATTTATGACTACAATATTTTTGATCTCTTAACATGTAAAAATAGCACAGATATTCCCAATTGTCTTAGTCTATTCAGACTACAAACTCATAGATACAACCTTCTAGCTGTGCCCTCACATGGCAGAAGTGGCAGGCAGCCAGCTGAGGCCCCATGTAAAAGGTACTGATCCCATTCATGAGAGTTCCTTCATGACCTCATCACGCCCAATGGCATCACCTCTTAATACTGATTAGGTTTCAAAATAAGTATTGTAGGAGGATTAAAAACTTTCAAGGTGTAACACCAGGGTTTTTTTGTTCATATAAATAATGTTATTCTTAGTAGAGAAAATGCTTACATACATATACACATAAATATGGTGACAGGGAAGCATGCCTTTCACCAAGAAGTGAAATCCTGCATTTTACTTTAAAAAGTTCTCTGGCATTATTTTTTATTATGTTATAAGAAATAAGAATTGTGTTTACTCTCACAGTTTACAAATAGCATTTACTTCAAAATAATGATTCATAAATCAGAAGTATTCCCAGTGTTGATTATAGTTACTTTTCACCCAATCAATAGCTAAGCATATAGATCCATCAAATGGATTTAAATTGGTAGATAGTATCCTTGGAAAGCCATTATTATAAAATGACTTTTTTTTCTGTTATTTAAAAAAATTGTGTTTAAACCATTTAATAAGTGTATCTTTTCTACACGAGACACATCTCTCACGGATGTGTTATTGTAACATTTATATTTTACATATTATAATAGAAATACACATTCACTGAAGACTTTTTAAACTTTAATTTAATAAATATAAATTTCTAAAGTACAACTTTCGGATTACAGTGGCTCCCCCCCCCATAACTTCCCTCCCACCTGCAACCCTCCCATCTCCCATTCCCTCTCCCATTCCGTTCACATCAAGATTCATTTTCAATTATCTTTATATACAGAAGATCAATTTAGTATATACTAAGTAAAGATTTCAACTGTTTGCACCCACACAGAAACACAAAGTATAAAGTGCTGTTTGAGTACTAGTTCTAGCATTAATTCACATTGCATCTACAGCTCCAGAGCAAGCATGACGCAGCCACCTGCTTCGTGGACGCCGGCAATGCGTTCAAGAAAGCCGACCCCCAAGAGGCCATCAACTGTCTGATGAGAGCCATTGAGATCTACACGGACATGGGTCGGTTCATCATCGCAGCCAAGCACCACATCTCCATCGCCGAGATCTACGAGACAGAGCTGGTGGACATTGAGAAGGCCATTGCCCACTACGAGCAGTCCGCGGACTACTACAAAGGCGAGGAGTCTAACAGCTCAGCCAACAAGTGTCTGCTGAAGGTGGCCGGCTACGCCTCGCAGCTGGAGCAGTATCAGAAAGCCATCGACATTTATGAACAGGTGGGGACCACCGCCATGGACAGCCCCCTCCTCAAGTACAGCGCCAAGGACTACTTCTTCAAGGCGGCCCTGTGCCACTTGTGCATCGACATGCTCAACACCAAGCTCGCTGTCCAGAAGTACGAGGAGCTGTTCCCAGCCTTCTCTGATTGCCGCGAGTGCAAACTCATGAAAAAGTTGTTGGACGCCCACGAGGAGCAGAACGTGGACAGCTACACGGAGTCGGTGAAGGAGTACGATTCCATCTCGCGGCTGGACCAGTGGCTGACCACCATGCTGCTCCGCATCAAGAAGTCCATCCAGGACGAGGAGGAGGACCTGCGCTAGGCTTGCTGCCCCTGGGCGCCGCGGGCCGGGCCTGCCCGCTGGACAGTCACCCCATTCTCACCGTGTCCCTCGCCCCGTGCCCATGTATTTAAGCCCCCGAGGTGCCCGTCTGCACCCCAGAACCGGCTGTACACAACCTCCGATTCCGACCTCTCTGCTCTGGGTGCCGCAGGAGAACAGGGTCGGCATGGGCGCCCTGCCCGATCGCTGGTGGCGAGGCCGGAGTCTGACTGTGCTGGTGTCCCCCAGCAGAGCTGCAAGCACAAGCGGTCCTGAGAGTTGCCCCTCCCTGCCCAGGCCCCAGCAGCCCTAACCTCTCAGGGTAGACCCGAGGCCTGCACCTGCTCCTGTCCTAACGCTCTGAGGTTGTGTTGGCCAGAAGCTGCAGTTGGCTCAAGAAAGAAAATAAAAAATACCACTTTTGGGGGAAAAAAAAAAAAAAAAGAGATCCTACATGAGGAGTAAGTGCACAGTGACTCCTGTTGTCGACTTAACAAATTGACACTCTTGTTTATGGCATCAGTAATTTCCCTAGGCTCTAGTCATGAGTTGTCAAGGCTGTGGAAGCCTTTTCAGTTTGCCTACTCTGATCTTCTTTAGACCAGGTCATAGTCAAAGTGGAAGTTCTCTCCTCCCTTCAGAGGATACCTCCTACTTCGATGACCTGTTCTTTCTGCTGGGATCTCACTTGCAGAGATCTTTCATTTAATTTTTTAAAATTTTTTATTTTTGCCAGAGTGTCTTGGCTTTCCATGCCTGAAATACTCTCATGGGCTTTTTAGCCAGATCCGAATACCTTAAGGACTGATTCTGAGGCCAGAGTGCTGTTTAGGACACCTGCCATTCTATGAGTTTGCTGTGTATTCCGCTTCCCATGTTGGATTGTTCTCTCCTTTTTAATTCTATCAGTTAGGATTACAAGACACAGTCCTGCTTATGTGATCCCTTTGACTCTTAATCCTTTCATTATGATCAATTGTCAACTGAAACTGATCATTTTGACTAGTGAGATGACATTGGTACATGCCACCTTGATGGGATTGAATTGGAATCCCCTGGCACATTTCTATCTCTACACTTTGGGGCAAGTCCGTTTAAGCATGTCCCAAATTGTACTGAAGACTTTTGAAAATATGATGAAATATGAAATAAATATGAAATAAACTAAAGTTTCAGTTCCGAAGTAAAGTAAAATTCAGTACCCCAATCTATCTACCTTAAACTAGGTTTGTATAATCCCTTCCTTCCTTCCTTCCTTTCTTCCTTCCTTCCTTCCTTCCCCTCCCTTATTCCCTCCCTCCTCCCCTCCATCCCTCTCTCTCTATTTCTTTCTTCCTTCCTTCCTTCCTTCCTTCCTTCCTTCCTTCCTTCCTTCCTTCCTTTCTTTCTTTCTTTCTTGGCTGTAAGATTTACTTATTTACTTATTGGAAAGTCAGAGTTACAGAAACAGACACAGAGAGAGCAAGATCTTAATCTGCTGCTTCACTTTCCAAGTGGCTGTGATGGCCTGGGCTCAGCCAGGCTGAAGCCAGAAGCTAGGAGCTTCTTCCTGATCTCCCACATGGTTACAAGAGCCCCGGGACCAGAGCCATCTTCTGCTTTTCCAGGCTTGTTAGCATGGAGTTGGATTGGACGTGGAGCAATTGGAACTCAAATCGGTGCCTATATGGGATGCCTGCACTGCAGATGGGGACCTAACCCACTGCACCACAGCACCAGTTCCTATATAATGCCTTGCTAAGTGCAGACCAAGAGGACACTTTTATTCTCTATAATTTTCTGGTTTAAAGCCATATAGTATGTCATTGTATGACTATACTCCAGTTTATAAATTCTACATCATACTTAAATAGTTATTTTTTAAAACTTCAGAATTGTCAGTAGCTCTCAGTTGTACATTTTTGTAGGTAACACTTTGGTTACATTTATGATTACTTCTCTTGGGTTAATTCCTGGTAGTAAAATATACTTCAAAATGCAAAACATCTATTAATCTACACATAATGATGCATATTCCCAAAAACATCAAATTAACACATATTTCCAAATTGTTCCTAAATTGCAGCATCACCAACAGTAAAGAGACTGCCCTTTCCAAAGAGACTTCCCAGAAAAGTATCTGTTTTAAAAGTGGGTTAACTGGGCCCGCACTGTGGTATAGCAGGTTAAGCCGCTGTCCACAGCACAGAAATTCCATATGAATGCCGGTTCAATCTCCAGCTGCTCCCCTTTTGTCCCAGCTCCCTTGCTAATGCACC
The DNA here is from genome assembly GCA_949820135.1 of Sylvilagus floridanus. NCBI lineage: Eukaryota > Metazoa > Chordata > Mammalia > Lagomorpha > Leporidae > Sylvilagus > Sylvilagus floridanus. The sequence continues at coordinate 109,845,454 of OX463241.1, forward strand.
TGGGAAAGCATCAGAAGACAGCCCAAGTGCTTGGGCCCCTGCATCCCTGGGAGAGACCTGGGTGAAGCTGATGCTCTTGGATCCTGGCTTTGGTTTGGCCTAGCTCCTGCCATTGCTGCCATTTGGTGAGTGAACCAGCAGATGGAAAATCTCTCCCTCTCTGTAACTCTGCCTTTCAAATAAATTGAATACATCTTTAAAAAATTGAGTTAACATTTATTTATGTAAGCAAGAGTTTAAATCATTATAAAATTAAATATTATAGGCCGGCGCCACGGCTCACTAGGCTAATGCTCCACCTTGTGGCGCCGGCACACTGGGTTCTAGCTCTGGTCGGGGCGCCGGATTCTGTCCCGGTTGCCCCTCTTCCAGGCCAGCTCTCTGCTGTGGCCCAGGAGTGCAGTGGAGGATGGCCCAAGTGCTTGGGCCCTGCACCCCATGGGAGACCAGGAGAAGCACCTGGCTCCTGCCTTCGGATCAGTGCAGCACACCGGCAGTGGCGGCCATTGAGGGTGAACCAACGGCAAAGACAGACCTTTCTCTCTGTCTCTCTCTCTCACTGTCCACTCTGGCTGTCAAAAAAATTAAATATTATATACCAGTTTTAGATTGATCATATCCTTTACATATATTTGTGCAGTTTCTACTGAGGTATTCAGGTTTTCCTTACAGATTGAACTAAAGTCTTTCTGTATAAGGATATTGGCTTTCTAGTCATTATATTTCATGTGATTTGTCTCTAGCAAATTATTTTATTATTTTCCTTTCCCATAATGGAAATCATTTTTAATTGAGAAATGTAAATACATTTGCACACATCATCATTTCTCTATAACTGTTTGATAATTTTTTCCTTCCTGATAAGATTCTTATCCACTATTTCCATTTTCTTTTTTTTAAAGATTTATTTTATTTATTTGAAAGTCAGAGTTACACAGAGAGAGGAGAGGCAGAGAGAGAGGTCGTCCATCTACAGGTTCACTCCCCAATTGTCCACAACGGGTGGAGCTGTGCTGATCTGAAGCCAGGAGCCAGGAGCTTCTTCTGGGTCTCTCACATGGGTGCAGGGGCCCAAGGACTTGGGCCATCTTCTACTGTCTTCCCAGGCCATAGCAGAGAACTGGATCGGAAGTGGAGTAGTCGGGACTGGAACCAGCACCCATATTGGATGCCGGCACTGCAGGTGGCAGCTTTATCTGTTACGCCACAGTGCCAGCACCCCAACCCCCATTTCCTTTTATTTTTAAAATATTTTCAAGTTTGCATCAACACTGTTAATTGAGCTGCAATTTATTTTTTAATATCCACTATAGTGTGATATTAAAATGTATATCTTTTATTGAATAACATGTTTTTGTAGTGTTTGTCTACAGTTTTAAATATTTAGGTCTATTTTTCAATTATTTTTCTGCAATATAAGGTTCTATATTTTCCTTTCTATACCCTCTTTCTTGGTATTGCACTTTATTTTATATTTAAACACTTAAGTACTTATAACAAAGTGTCTTTTGACGTTATTACTGTGTAAGAGCAAAGCTGTCAAAATGAGTTGAGGGCGCTCATATTGGTAAAGAAAATTAAAGTTGACATTTAGATAATTCTGATTAGGAGAAAGTAGGCTTGGAAAGTCGTCCTAATTAATCCTGTGTTTCCCTGGATGCTTTTATCACAGACCCATTAGTCAGCACGAAAGATGCCAGTGAATAGCTCAGCTCCCACACCTTGTCGTCGTCTTCCCTTTCTCTCTCTTTTTCATTGCTCTCGGGAGACTTTTTCATTTGCGGGCCCCAAAGATGAGCTCTGATAAGCGATATTGCCTCGGTGTCTGCTCCTCACTTTTGACACTGATTGACCCTCTCTGGCTCAGGGAAGTGGTAATACACTGCTTTAGTCTTACTCTCTTCATTGCTTTCTTTGTGACAAAAGAAAAGATCACGACTCTCTTGACAAAAGTTTGAACTAGTGTCTGTGTGGGCAAAATACGAAACCAGGGAAAAATGTCTCAACACGCTTGCAAACTTTTCCTATTCCCGTTTGGTTATGAGCTTAAATGTACGAATTGAATTCTCTCATCGTATTCACCATGGTAATTGTGTCTGCAAAGATATTTGTATATGATTTTCCTAGAAATTTCATGATGTGAATCATGGAATCTAAAAAATGGGCTACTGCTTCACAATACTAATACATTTAATTAAATACAAATTAAGCAAATTTAATCTAGAGAATACCAATCTGTCAGGGGGAGAGCACAATGTATAACCAGTGTCATGTTGATTCAGCAACATGGTTTCTGTGTGCTTTTGTTTTATTTTGCTGGTCCTTCCCTTTCTCCCATCTCTGACTTTCTCTTACGGTCCTTCAAATCCTGGTTCTTAAAAACAAGCTCGAAAAGCCTTTTTTTTAAAAAAATTATATACTTATTTGAAAGGCAGAGTTACAGTCAGAAAGAGAGAGGCAGGGAGGGAGAGACAGAGAAAAGATCTATCATTCTCTGGTTCACTCCGCAAATGGCAGCAACCCCCAGAGCTGGGCCAATCGGAAGCCAGGAGCCGGGAGCTACTTCCGGGTCTCTCCCACGCAGCTGCAGGGGCCCAGGCACTTGGGACATCTTCTCCTGCTTTCCCAGGAGTGTTAGCAGAGAGCTGGACGGGAAGTAGAGCAGCTGGGACTAGGAACTGGCGTCCATCTGGGACAGCGGCACCACGAGCGACAGTTTTCACTACGTCACGGCGCGGGCCCATCTGGAAGGCTCTGGGGGAAGGATTACACGGAACCTCTTGTCCAGGTGATTCTGATATCTTATTTTGTTGCTTTTCAGGGCTTTGCCTGTGAATTAGCCTTTCAGATGTTAGCTTTTTTTGTGACTAGATGTTCTGAAATTCACCTCTTTTCTACTCAGTTTTCTGTTTCCTCAGGGACTCTGCTCACAGAACAGTTTCTTTTTTAAAAAATTTTTTGAGGGAGAGACAGAGAGAAAGGTCTTCCATCCACTGGTTGACTCCCCAGCCGGCCGCAATGGCTGGAGCTGCGCCTATCCAAAGCCAGGAGCCAGGAGCCTCTTCCAAGTTCCCCCACACGCATGCAGGGGCCAAGCACTTGGGCCATCTTCCACTGCTTTCCCAGGCCATAGCAGTGAGCTGGCTTGGAAGAGAAACAGCGGGGACACGAACTGGTGCCCAGATGGGATGCCAGTACCATCGGAGGAGGCTTAGCCTACTTAGCCATAGCTTAGCTCTCAGAAAGGTTTCTTACTGGGCCTCCTACAGCTAATTATATGAGTTTGTAACTTCATTTTCATCATAGCTATGTTCCCCAAATTTCCAACCCTTGTCATTTATTTGAGCATGCACACACACACTTATACACACACGGACATACACATATATACCCTGACACGTGTGGAACTCAAATTCTGATTCTATACTTGCTCCTATTGATACCTATGGTTTTAACTTTCTTTCTTTGTCTTAAAAGGAGGGAGCCAAAGTCTCCTTCACTGAATTATACTTAATACCTAATCTAAATTTCTTTAGATTTTTTAAAAAAATTAATCAGTTCGAGGAGTATAAGAAATAAAAGAAACGGGGCCGACACTGTGGCGCAGCAGGTTAAAGCACTGGCCTGCAGTGCCGGCACCCTATATGGGTGCTTGTTCGAGTCCCAGCTACTCCTCTTCTAATCCAGCTCTCTGCTATGGCCTGGGAAAGCAGTGGAGGATGGCCCAGGTGCTTGGGTCCCTGCACCTGCGAAGGAGGCCTGGAAGAAGCTCCTGGTTCCTGGCTGTGGGTCGGCTCAGCTCCGGTCATTTTGCCCATCTGGGGAGTGAACCAGTGGATGGAAGGTCTCTCTATGTCTTAACCTCTTTCTGTAACTCTGTCTTTCAAATAAATAAAATAAATCTTAAAAAAAAGAAATAAAAGAAATGTGAACTCATATTCCCATCCCAACACAAATGATAATATATTAAGTTTTGGGAGAAAAATCATGATTGCATCAGAGGCCTGAGGATAATATTAAAAGACAGAATTATATTCAATTTGTCTGAAAAATAGAGAAGAAATTATGCCAAACATAAAGATGTTCCTGTCATTTGTTTTAAAGACTAAATGACAAAAGTTGTATAGCCTGAAAATATTAATAACGTTCACTTCTTATCAAAACCAGATCAAAGAAGAGTCCTTGGTTTTGCAGGATTTTTACTTCTATAGAATATGCTTCTTCAGTGATTTAGGACTCTTCTATCAGCAAATTAATTTCATTTATTTATAGTATGCCTTTTATCATAAAGTATGTAATTTATTGTATTGAGTTAACGTTATATCTCATATTATGTTTAAGTTTACCCCTATTAGATACTACGGTGTCTGTGTTTTGACTAAATATTTTATCTATTTTGTTAAATATAAAGATTTTTAATCAATAAATCACATATCTTTTAACACAATTTTGTTCATCTAAAATGCAAGTTAGTGAACATTTTCAACAAGAAACAAAGGGAAGCATGTCAGTAGTTGTCCCACTATAAAAGAATGTCTTGGATTACAATAGGTGAACCTTTATCTGTATCTGTCTTGCTGTCATCTCTATCTCTATTTTTATATCTCAAGATAGTTTATCCTATTTTCAGAGTTGGATCTTAAGAACAAGTCTTGACTTACGTGCTACAAAAAAGGGCAAGTATGATGTATATTGACAACATAACACTTGACCAAGTAGGGGGAGTTCTTATCTTTTTGTTTACTCATGTATCAATATCTACCCATGTAAATAATTACACATTGCTTATTATAAAACAACTAATATTATATATATAATCTTTGTTAATTACTTGAGGCATATATATATTTTTACAGTTATACTTTTATACAGTTTTACTTTATACTAACATTTTATTGATCTTCCTCAAATAACTTGTAGATATATAACTTTATAAACAATACAGCTATGAAAATGTTAAAATTTTAATTAAAAGTTTTCCTAGGCATAGAAAAAGCAGGCATATTGTATTTACTATTTTTGCCCCTGTCTCTGAGAAATTCAGAGTGCATTTTAATGTTTAATCATTACCTGGATGAGTTTCAATAGCACAGAAAATCCTTGACTACAAGGACTAGCACATGACATCAACATCTCTCACAGGAGTTGGGTGCATTAATTTTCTAATGTCCAGATGTTGGAGAGGGAGTTTCCCTATCACTTTCGCTGAATGTGTTTTCTGGTGAGTCTCAATTGGAGCCATCATCCCATTAGCCAATCAAAATTGCCCCTCTTTGGAACCAATCATGAGAACTTCCCCTTATCTTCCCTTTTCTGAGCCAATCATGAAAACATTTCTTAGTATCTCCCTCCTGTGGGGACCACACTCAGTGCTGCTGGGAGTTGTTCTCTCACGTTAGCTTTCTTTAGGGATCCCTCTTAGCAATGTTTTTTTCCCTCCTTCACTTCTGCTTGCTTTATTGTTTTCTTAAATAAACCACTTTTGCTTTACACACACACGAATAAATAAACAAACAAATAAATACATCAGGAGGGGCTAGTGTGTGGTGCAGCAGGTTAGTCTGCAACTTATAGTTCCAACACTTCATCTCAGAGTGCTAGTTTGAATTCTTGCTACTCTGCTTCCGATCTGACTTCTTGCTAAAGTGCCTTTTAAGGCAGAGGAATGTGGCCCATATACTTGGCCATTTGGGGAGTGAAAGAACAGCTGGAAGCCTCTCTCTCTGTCTCTTTTTGTCTCTCACTAAATAAATCTTTAAAAATTTCACTGAGATGAAAAATGTCAAACACTGGAGAAAGAATTCTTGAATTTTAAAAAATATTTATTTAAAAGATACTTATTTCAAAGGTAGAGATACAGGGAGAGAAGAACAAACAGAGGGATATTTTCCATCTGCTGGTTCACTCCCCAAATGGCTGTGGCTGGGCTGAAGCCTGGAGCTAGGCGCTTCTTCCAGGTCTATCACATGGGTGCGAGGGTCCAAGCACTTGGGTCATCCTCTGCTGCCTTCCCAGGCACATTAGCACATCAGAAGTGGAGCAGCTGGTAGTGGAACTGGCGCCCATACGATATGCAAACATTGCAGGAGGGAACTTAATTTTCTATACAGCTCCAGAAATAATTCTTTTGAGAATATTTTATGGAAGAACAAAGTTATTACTTTCAATATTTCTCAGAAAACCAAATATCTGCTTATATGTTACTGAACCACTGTAATGATTGCTGTATATTTCTCTAAGAAGTTTATAAATGTACTGTGATATTTATACAAATAGACATAAATTTGATAATATGATTTCCTCCTCTTTGTTATAATGATTATAACAAGAGTAGAAGACATTTAAATTATTAGAATAATTTTCAGCAATATATATATATATTTTTTTTCAGCAATAGAATTATTTTCATTTCTATCATTTGCATCTCTCCTTGAAGAATAATATAATTAGATTTTTTCAATATAAATATATAGTTTTTTAGTAGGAGATACTGGTGGTCTTTATCTTATGCAGTATCTGTGATCCTTATTGAAGTCACAATGCATTTGTAAGTCAGAGAATCTAAAATGAGACATGCAAGAGATCCACATCCTTCTGTAGCTCATGTGCTAAGTTCGTGGTGTTTTCTATGCATAATCTACTGTGAACCACATGATGCCTACCTGAGTTAGGAAGAGTAGTGTTCTTTCTTTCATAGTTATTTATACACCTATTTATTTTTAATTTATTGTTACTTGGCCAAAAATAATTGTGTGTATTTGGTCTGTGTATACTTTCTAGAAAAATTCAATCAAGTTCATGAAGAACTGTGACTAAAGCCAAGATTGCAAGGTATTGGAGCAACCTTGAGATTTATATCTCAAGATTCATTTGACTTTGCATCTAATATCTACTTGCTTTTGTAGCATTTGACCATATCCTTAAAAAGAGAGAAACCACAATTTGAACTGTAGCCTTGATCTATAGGTTCCTGAATTTAAACAGTATTACTGTGACAAAATGGTACTGTGGGCAATTGAGAATTTACTCTAAGTGAATCTGTTCTCTGAGTTAGAACTAAACAAGCAAAATCAAAACCATGGGTTTGAGACACTCTTAATTTCTTGGGCATGCTGTTTAATTTCTCCAATTTTTCCTTAAAATGATCTGTCTTCTGAGTTATAATAACAATTATCTCACAAAGACATTAAGAAGATTAAATCATGAATATGTACAAATGGCCCAGGAGAGTGCCTAGCAAATTAAATTCTTAATACATATTAGGCCTTTTCTCTTTTTTAGTCAACTTTATGAATCTTTTGTCTCTTGAAAAATGTTTCTGGACAAGTGTTTGGCTTTTGACCAGGTTATTCTTCAATGTAACCTGTGGATAGGGCCAGTAGGGGGCAGCAAAGCACCAATTGCAAATCCATAAATCTGGTTCCTACCTCCAGAAAGATTTACAGTGCATGTGAGACAGCAAGCCCTTGGACTTTCTGAGAGGTCCAGACTGATTCAGAAAGCACAGAGCGCTAAAGCCATAGTAAATGTGCTTAGCAACTACAAAGTAAGGTATGAGGAAGTGGACATTCAAACTGAAGACTGGGAAGCCAGATGAACTGAAAAGCAGAGTCAGCTAAGCACATCCAGTTGGAAAGTAAAGTCATGGTGAATAGTTAATAAGGGGTTGGAATGAACTTGAAATGACTTTGACTAGAGACTCAATCTTGGGCATAGGAGTCTAATATTATTGGGAGTGCTTGCATTTGCTTCTTAAACAAGGCTCCATTCTTCCCTACTGAGGACAAAGCCATGTTCTTGTTCAGTGTGTAAGAATCTTTCATGTCAACTTCCCTTGTATCAGTGAAGCAAGTTTGTACTTATGAAAGCTTTATAGTAAAATTAGGTGACAACTTAGAAACATTGAGGGTGAACACTGAATCCTAGGTCAGTTTGGGAGATTGTATCTTCCCAATCTGTGAGGCAGAGGCACTAGAGATTTTACCTCTGAGCAGGGTCATCCAATATTATAATTATTATATTTTGCTCTGCTTTCTTCCCATGTTCCTAGAGTAAACAGCCTTTTGACATGGTGAGAGCTTTATGGCAATAGATAATGAATATGTCAAGGCTGATGATATGGATTTGAGAAACAATAAAGCAGCAGAAAACATATTTGAGGGTCAGAGAATAAAAATTCTGATGACAGAACTCAGCTTTTGCAAAAAATGGTTCTTGTAAATTTTTATTCTTCTGTGGAAATCACAGGAGAATTATGGTAAATTCTACTAGTCTAAGTTCTATCTAGGTACATTAAAAAGTTCATGGAAAACTAGAATTAAGATATAAGTATATTTTGTGTAATAATTGAAATTCATGTGTAGATTTTTTATAATAGACATTTTTCATGAACTTTTAGAAGACCCTGGGTATTATATTGAATGACAGGTAATTATAATTTTTTTCTTAGTGTGACCACATTTACCTACTATCAGAAATACATAAGCAAACAGATAGACAGATTTTCTTTCAAGGTTCATCTATGAGAGATCTTTAAAAAGTTCATGGAAATACATGTTGTGAAAAAAACTATTCATGGATTTAGAAAAAAAAATGCTCCAAAATAACGAAACATTTTATCAAAGCATTTTATATATACCAATAATTGGAGTATGCAGATAAATGCACATAAGAGTACAGAGTATTTTTGCCATCTGTTTACACTCAACCAACACTGAAATTAAGAACAAATCATTATTAGCACCAGGCAAGTCCTTACCATTCTCCCCTCTCCATTACTTTTTTTAACCTGTTTAACAGTAGTATACTGTCATTTACACATTGTATGATTCAGTGATGCATCACTGTACAAAAAGACATGACACCTACACAATTTTTATACTCTCTGTATTAACTGTGGATTCAATTAACTAGTATATTGTTGAGGATTTTTGCAGCTATATTTTTCAGGGATATTGCTATATAGTTTCCCTTCTTTTTTGTAATTTTTTTTGGTTTTAGAATTAATGTGATGCTGGCTTGTGGAGGGAGTTTTGGAGGAATTGCTTGCTTTCAATTGTTTTGAATAGCTTAAAAAGATTTGGAATTAATTCTTCTTTAAAAATTTGTTACAATTCAGCAGTGAAGCAATCCGGTCCTGGGCTTTTTCTTCTCTGGGAAGATCATTATTACTCTTTCAATCTCCTTGGTTATTGATCTATTTAGGTTTCTTGTTATTGTGCCTTAATGTTGCTAAATTGTAGGTGTCCAGAAAGATATCCTTTTCTTCTAGATTGATGAATTTGTTTGCATATAGCTATTTGTAATAATTCCTGATTATTCTTTTTTATATCTCTGGTATCAGTTGTAACAAACATTTTCATCTCTGATTTTTTTTTGGACAGGCAGAGTTAGAGAGAGGGAGAGAAAGGTCTTCCTTTTCCATTGGTTCACCCCCCAAATGGCTGCTGCGGTTGGCACACTGTGCAGATCCGAAGCCAGGAGCCAGGTGCTTGCTCCTGGTCTTTCATGCGGGTGTATGGCCCAAGCACTTGGGCCATCCTCCACTGCCTTCCCAGGCCACAGCAGAGAGCTGGACTGGAAAAGGAGCAACCGGGACAGAATCTGGCACACCAACCAGGCCTAGAACCTGGGGTGCTGGTGCCACAGGTGGAGGATTAGCCAAGTGAGCCATGACACCGGCCTCTGATTTTTTTAAAGATTTTATTGATTTATTTGAGAGGTAGAGTTGCAAATAAAGAGAGGAAAAGACAGAGAGAAAGGTCTTCCATCCACTGGTTCATCTCTCCAAATGGCCACAATGACTGGAGCTGGCCTGATCTGAAACCAGGAGTCAGGAGCTCCCATGTGGGTGCAGGGACACAAGCACTTGGGCTATCTTCTACTACTTTACAACACCATAGTAGAGAACTCTATCAGAAGAGGAGCAGCCATGACTAGAACTGGGGCCAATGTAGGATGCTTGCGCTGCAGGCAGAGACTTAGCCACTACACAGTAGTGCCAACCTCCCTCTGATTTTTTAAAATTTGTATATTCTCCCTTTCTTTTGGTTGGTTGAACCAATGGTTTTGTCAACTTTGTTTTCTTTTTTAAAGCAGCTTTCCCTTCACTGGTCTCCATTAATTAAAATTTTGTTTATTTCTTTTCTAATTTTTATTATTTCTTTCCTTCTAATTTGGAGTTTCATTTGATCTTGTTTTTATTTTTATTTTTTAAAGGTTTTTCTATTTATTTGAAAGTCAGAGTTACACAGAGAGAGGAGAGGCAGAGAGAGGTCTTCCATCTGCTAGTTCACTCACCTGATGGCCGCAATGGCTGGAGCTGTGCAAATCCGAAGCCAGGATCCAGGAGCTTCTTCCAGGTTTCCCATGCAGGTGCAGGGGTCTAAGGACTTGGGTCATCTTCTACTGCTTTCCCAGGCCATAGCAGAGTGTTGGATTGGAAGTGGAGCAGCCAGGTCTTGAATCAGCACCCAAATGGGATGCCAGAGCTTGAGACCAGGTTGTTAAACTGCTGTGCCACAGTGCCGGCCCCAGTTCTTGTTTTTCTAAGTCCTTGAGATGTATTGTTAGATTATTTATTTGACACCTTTTTAATTTCTTGACCTAGGTACTAACTGCTTTTGCAGTATCTCATAGGTTTTGATATGTTGTATGGTCATCTTTATTCATTTAAAGAAATTTTAGGATTTTCCTTTTGATTTCTTCTCTAACTCACTGTTCATTCATGAATCTGTTGTTCAATCTTAATGTACTTTTATATTTTCTAGCTTCTTGTGTTGTTAATTTCTAACTTAATTCCATTGTAGTCAGAAATGATACAAGGGAAAATTTGTTTTTTAAAAATTTGTTGAGACTTGTTTTATGGTCTAACATATGGTCTATCCTAGAGAACGTTCCATATGCTGTTGAACTGAATGTGTATTCGAAGTATGTGGCATGAATTGTTCTGTAGATACCCTTTAGATCCATTTGGTCAGTAGTGGAGGTTAGCTCTGTTGTTTCTTTGTTGATTTTTTTTATCTAGTTGATCTGTCCATTGATGAAAGCAGAGTTTTGAAGACTCCCGTTATTATTGTGTTGGAACACATGTCTCCCTTTAGATCTACTAGCATTTGTTTTCTAAAACTGGTTGTCCTATCATTGGGTGCATATACATTTACAGTCTTCTTGCTAAATTGATCTCTTAATCATTACATGACACAATTAACTTCTTTGCCTGTTTAACCAAATTTTTATTTTATTATAATATTTATTTATTTGTAAAAATCAGAGTTACAGAGATGGAGCGGCAGAGAGAGAGAGAGAGAGAGAGAGAGAGAGAGAGAGAGAGAGAGACCTTCCATCCACTGGTTCATTTCCCCAAGTGGCTACAATAGCTATGGCAGAGTCAGGCCAAAGTCAGGAGCCAGAGCCCCTTCTGGGTTTCCTACGTGGGTATAGAGGCCAAAGGACTTGTGCCATCTTCTGATTTTTCCAGGAAATTAGCTGAAGCTAGATTGGAAGTAGAGCAGCCAGGATGCAAACTGGTTCCTTTGTGGGATGCTGGTGTCACAGGTGATGACTTTAACTGCTATGCCACAATGCCAGCACAAAAGTTTTTGCCTTAGAGTCTGTTTTGTCTGACTTAAGTATAGTTACTCCTGCTTCCTTTTATTTCCATTTGCATGTGATACCTTTTTCTATCCTTCATTCAGCCTATCTGTACCTTTATTTGTGAAGTGTTTCTTATAGGCAGTACATAGATGGGTCTTATTTTTTTTTTAAATCTGTTCAACCAGTCTGTATCTTTTAATTGGAGAATTTAGTCCATTAACGTTCAAGGTTATTATTGATAAGTAATGACTCAGTCTTGACATTTTTGCATAAATATTCCTACTGTTTATTTTGAATCTCCTTATTTATTTTACTAGGAGGTTTTCTGCTTTATTTCACAGTCTTTCATGATTCTAATTGTCATTATCTGTTTCTGTGTAAAGTATATCCTTAAGTGCCATCTGTAAGTCTGGCTGAAGAGTGAGGAATTGTTTTGATGTTTGCCTGTTTTGGAAGATCTTATCTCACCTTCATGCTTTAATGAGAGCTTCACTGGGTTTAGTATTCTGGGTTGTCAGATTTTTTCTCTTAGGACTTGGACAATATCTCTCTATCCTCTCCTGGTTTACTGGATTTCTGTTGAGAAATCTGTTGTCAGTTGGGTAGGAGTTCAGTTCATGGTGATCTGGCATTTTTGTGTTGAAAATTTTAGGATATTGTCTTTATGAAAATTTTTTGAAAAATGTGTATAATGTGTCATGGCTAGAGTCTTTTCTGATCATGATTATTTGGGGTTGTATGTGCTTATTGTATTTGGAAGTCCATATCATTCTCCAAATTGGGGACATTTTATGCTTCAATTTCATTGAACAGGTTTTCTAGTTATTTTTTTCTTTTTTTTTGCCTATACTTGTAGGAACTCTTTTTTAAATTTTTTTTTGACAGGCAGAGTTAAACAGTGAGAGAAACAGAGAGAAAGGTCTTCCTTCCGTTGGTTTACCCCCAAAATGGCTACTACGGCTGATGCACTGTGCCGATCCAAAGCCAGGAGCCATGTTGTGTTCTAATTTCATGTAACTCTGTCTGTGTTTTTGAGTAAATTTACAATCATTCTTTTGAATTCTTTTTCCAGGCATTTCATCAATAGCACTTTTTTTGCAATCCTGTGTTAATGAATTATTGCGTTCCATTGGGGGAGTCATATGCCTTCCTTGTTCATGTTTGTGTGTGTGTGTGTGTGTGTGTGTGTGCGTCTTTCTACATTGGCTTCTATGCGTCTTGGTGAATCTCTTGTTACTATCCCCTCTGGAAGTTTTATTCCCTGGAAATGTGCCTCTTGGTCTGGGTGATGTACTTGTCTTACACTTTAGTTTCAGGGGTGTGTGCTGGGTGGGCCTTGGAAGTCTTTGGCCCAGCAAGAGTCCATAATGTCACCCAAGTTGGGCATAGTGGCCACATCTGGCAGCAATTAGTAGAGGGGAGAGGTGATATTAGAACCAGCTGGTGTGTTGATAATCCCAGCCCCACTTTTTTTTTAAGTTTTTATTTATGTATTTGAGAAGTACAGTGAGAGAGAAGGAAAAACAGAGAGAAAGGTTATCTGTGGTTCACTTCCCAAATGGTAGCAAGGGCTAGAACTGAGCTGATCTGAAGCCTGCAGCAAGGAGCTGCTTCTGGGCCTCCCACATGGGTGTAGGGGCCCAAGCATATGGACCATATTCCACTGGCTTCCTAGGCCATAGGCAGAGAGTTGGATTAGAAAAGTCTCAGCCAGGACATGAATGGACACCCATATGGGATACTGGCGCTACAGGCAGAGGATTAGCCTATCAAGCCCTTATGTGTGTCAGGATGAACCAACTGATTCAAAGCATAGAATGAGCTAATGGCATGTGTACACCCTACATTCCTGGGCACACACAGCATACAAAGCACCACCCCACTCTGCAGTGTGTCCTATTGAGTTCTTGACTACAAAGGGAACATCAGAAATGGTTCAGCATATAGCTTTTTAGTGGAGGATTCCTCTAGATACATGCAGCTATCCTACTATCATCCTGGCCACTCCTTCTGGCTAAATAATTCCATCTCACCTAGATGACAATACCTGTAATGGTCACAACATTTACTTACTGAATAAGTGCCTTTATAATATAGAAAGGTTAGAATTGAAAACAGAAATAACAGCAAACATCAAACCTAAGATATTCAAACTTCAGTGATAGAGTCAGGAGTAATCCATGTAATAGGTATTTAAATGTTTATATTATCTATGATAATCTTGCATATTAGATATTTTGATATTACATTAAATTAAAATCTATAGTTGAAAATGTGTAATTCATGCTAGAAGTGATATTTCCAGATTCAAAATATCAAAGAGTTTGGCAATACTCTAAACTGTATTGTGATAATGAAAAATCTTGAGTAGCTTTATTTATATTTAATTTGCTACTTTCTTAAGATTTTAGCATTTGAAAAGGTTTTTCTTGTTACACATACATTTGAAGGCCCTAAAGAGGAAATAGGATCATTCAATTTTTAGTGGATTTAAATATCAATTGTAATTGAGTTGTAAATAAAACTTATCTGAAGGCAGTTTAAGTTTTTATTTTGATTTCATCAAACAAAGACAAGTGTTGTTCATTATTGTCTTTTCATTATTTTAATAAACAGAATACACAGAAATTATTTGAAAAACAATGTTTCCTACTTTTTTCTTTAAATTTAAGAAATTGTAAGCACTATTAAGAATAGAGTCACTTTGGCCGGCGCCACGGCTCACTAGGCTAATCCAACACCTGCAGCGCTGGCACACTAGGCTCTAGTCCCGGTCGGGGTGCCAGATTCTGTCCCGGTTGCTCCTCTTCCAGGCCAGCTCTCTGCTGTGGCCCAGGAGTGCAGTGGAGGATGGCCCAGGTCCTTGGGCCCTGCACCTGCATGGGAGACCAGGAGAAGCACCTGGCTCTTGGTTTTGGATCAGCGTGGTATGCTGGCTGCAGTGTGCCGGCCGCCAGCAGCCATTGGAGGGTGAACTAATGGTAAAGGAAGACCTTTCTCTCCGTCTCTCTCTCACTGTCTACTCTGCCTGTCAAAAAAAAAAAAATAGAGTCACTTTGAACATTATGCAATTCATTTTGATTGTTTTATTACCAAAAAATTTGAAACCTCCAAATCTTTAGTTTCTAACTTTTTCAGCATTGTCAAATAGTGGAAGACTGTGACAGACACTGTTGTCAGACTCTGTCAATTATTTCTGTGAAAAGTTTTGAATATCAAAGCACACTCAGTTCCAGAACCTCATTCTCTGGAGTTGCTACAGCTCTTGTTTTAGATTCTAAGTGTGGGAACTAGCACTCTTTGAAAAGATGTACTTCAGGGCTTCATTACCCTCTGGCAAGATCTCTGTTCTATATATTCTCTAAAGTGTAGTTTTGAAGGAATATTACACATCGTTCTGAAGTGACATCAACAAAATCACAAAATGAGAAAAATTATCTTACTATCTTATATAATGGGTATCAAATAGGCATTTGATTCTTCTACTAAGGGAATGACAGGAAGCCTATGATATCAATAAATTAGAATTTACAGAACAATGATTACAACGACATGTCTGTTATTTGTAATTTTTAATCTGCTAAAGATGCCACTTGCGTGGTTTAGAAAACAATATGCTTTAGAATTCCATGTTTTATCCCTTTTTCTTACATTAATTAATTAATTCTGTGTCTGAGGGTGCTTTATCTGTGAGATGCACCATTTGGACTAATGATCAGCATGATTTCTTTGAGCATAACTTCTTTATGATTTTTGAACTCACAGATATTTATGTAATTATTTTGACTTTCTGTGTAAGGTTTCAATTTTTTTAACTTTTGTTTAATAAATATAAATTTCCAATGTACAACTTTTAGATTACAGTGGTTTTTTTCCCCCCATGACTTCCCTCCCACCTGCAAACCTCCCATCTCCCATTCCCTCTCCCATTCCATTCACATCAAGATTCATTTTCAATTACCTTTATATACAGAAGATCAATTTAGTATATACTAAGTAAAGATTTCAACTGTTTGCACCCACACAGAAACACAAAGTGTAAAGTACTGTTTGAGTACTAGTTATAGCATTAATTCACATTGGACAACACATTAAGGACAGACATCCTACATGGGGAGTAGGTGCACAGTGACTCCTATTGTTGACTTAACAATTGACATTCTTGTTTATGTCATCAGTTATCACCCTAGGCTCTTGTCATGAGTTGCCAATGCTATGGAAGCCTTTTGAGTTCGCTAACTCCTATCTTATCCAGACAAGGTCATAATCAAAGTTCAAGTTCTTTCCTCTCTTCAGAGAAAGATACCTCCTTCTTGGATGGCCCATTCATTCCACTGGGGTCTCACTTGCAGAGATATTTCATGTGGGTCTTTTTTATATCCAGAGTGTCTTGGGCTATCCATGCCTGAAATACTCTCATGGGCTCTTCAGCCAGATCTGAATGCCTTAAGGACTGATTCTGAGGCCAGAGTGCTGTTTAGGACATCTGCCATTCTATGAGTCTGCTGTGTATCCCGCTTCCCATGTTGGATCATTCTCTCCTTTTTAATTCTTTCAGTTAGTATTAGCAGACACTAGTCTTGTTTATATGATCCCTTTGACTCTTAACCTTTTCATTATAATCAATTGTGAACTGAAACTGATCACTTTGACTAGTGAGATAGCATTGGTACATGCCAACTTGATGGGATTGAATTGGAATCCCCTGGCACGTTTCTTACTTTACTGTTTGGGGCAAGTCCATTGAGCATGTCCCAAACTGTACACCTCCTCCCTCTCTCCCTATCTTATTCCCACTCTTGTATTTAACAGGGATCACTTTTCAGTTAAATGTAAAAACCTAAGGATAATTGTGTGCTAATTAAAGAGTTCAACCAATAGTATTAAGTAGAACAAAGAAAAATACAAAAAGGGATAAAGTATTAAGTTGTTCATCAATAGTCAGGACAAGGGCTGATCAAATCATTGTTTCTCATAGTGTCCATTTCACTTCAACTGGTTTCCTTTTTAGTGCTCGGATAGTTTTCATCAATCAGGGAGAACATATGATATTTGTTCCTTTGGGACTGGCTTAATTCACTCAGCATGATGTTTCCCAGATTCCTCCATTTTGTTGCAAATGGCCAGATTTCATTGTTTTTACAGCTGTATAGTAAAATATAGAGTACATATCTTATAATTTCTTTATCCAGTCTATTGTTGATGGGCCTTTAGGTTGATTCCAGGTCTTAGCTATTGTGAATTGAGCTGCAATAAACATTGAAGTGCAGACAGCTTTTATATTTGCCAATTTAATTTCCTTTGGGTAAATTCCAAGGAGTGAGATGGCTGGACTGTACGGTAGGGTTATATTCAGGTTTCTGAGGAATCTCCAGACTGACTTCTACATTGGCTTTACCAGTTTGCATTCCCACCAACAGTGGGTTAGTGTCCATTTTTCCCCACATCCTCACCAGCATTTATTGTTGGTAGATTCTTGTACGTGAGCCATTCTAACCGAGGTGAGGTGAAACCACCTTGTGGTTTTGATTTGCATTTCCCTGATTGCTAGTGATCCTGAACATTTTTTCATGTGTCTGTTGGCCATGTGGATTTCCTCTTTTGAAAAATGTCTATTGAAGTCCTTGGCCCATCTTTTAAGTGGGTTGTTTGTTTGTTGTTGTGGAGTTTCTTGATCTATTTGTAGATTCTGATATTAACCTTTATCTATTGCATGATTTGCAGATATTTTTTCCCATTCTGTCAGTTGCCTCTTCACTTTCCCGACTGTTTCTTTCACAGTACAGAAACTTCTCAATTTGATGCAATCCCAAATGTTAATTTTTGCTTTGACTGCTTGTGCCTCTAGAGTGTTTTCCAAGAGTCTTTGCCTGTGCCCATATCTTGCAGAGTTTCTTCGATGTTCTCTAATAATTTGATGGTGCCGGGTCATAGATTTAAGTCTTTAATCCATGTCGAGTGGATTTTTGTGTCAGGTGACAGGTAGGGGTCTTCTTTCATGCTTCTGCACATGAAAATCCAATTTTCCCAGCACCATTTATTGAATAGACTGTCCTTGCTCCAGGGATTGGTTTTAGATCCTTGATCAAATATAAGTTGGCTGTAGATGTTTGGATTGATTGCTGGTGTTTCTGTTCTGTTCCATTGGTTTATCCATATGTTTCCAGTACCATGCTTTTTTGATTACAGCTGCCCTGTAGTATGTCCTGAAATCTGGTATTGTGAGGCACTGGCTTTGTTTTTGTTGTATATATTGCTTTAGGTATTTAAGATCTCCTGTGTCTCCATTTGAATTTTAGCATCATTTTTTCCAGGTCTGAGAAGAATGTCTGGTATTTTGATTGGTATCACATTGAATATTTAAATTGCTTTTGAGAGAGTGGACATTTCGATGATATTGATTCTTCCAATCTATGGGCATGGAAGATTTTTCCATCTTTTGTTATCCTCTTCTATTTCTCTTTATTATTTTGTAATTCCTATCATAGATATCTTTAACATCCTTGGTTAAGTTTATTCCAAGGTATTTGATTGGTTTTGTAGCTATTGTGAATGGGATTGACCTTAGAAGTTCTTTCTCAGCCATGGTATTGCCTGTGTATACAAAGGCTTTTGATTTCTGTACATTGATTTTATAGCTTGCTACTTTTCCAAACTCTTCTATGAGTTCAGATAGGCTCTTAGTAAAGTTCTTTGGATCCTCTAAAGAAAGAATCATATTGTCTGCAAAGAGGGATAGTTTGAGTTCTTCCTTTCCAACTTATATCCCTTTAATTTTTTTTCTTGCCTAATTGCTCTGACTAAAACTTTCAGAGCTATATTGAATAGCAGCAGTGAGAGTGGGCACTGTCTGGGTGGTACCAGATCTCAGTGGAAATTCTTCTAACTTTTCACCATTCAATAGGATGCTGGCCATGGTTTTCTCATAAATTGTTTTGATTGTATTGAGGAATGTTCCTTCTATACCAAATTAGGGTTTTCATCATGAAATTGTTTTGTATTTTATTGAATGCTTTCTCTGCATCTATTGAGATAATCATATGGCTTTTCTTCTGCAGTTTGTTAATGTGGTATATCACATTGTTTGATTTGCTCACATTGAGCCATCCCTGCATACCAGACATAAATCCCACTTGATCTGGGTGGATGATCTTTCTGATGTGTTGTTGCATTCTATTGGCTATAATTTAATTGAGGATTTTGCTTCTGTGTTCATCAGGGATATTGGTCTGTAGTTTTCTTTCAATGCTGCATCTTTCTCTGGCTTAGGGATTAAGGTGATTCTGGCTTCATAGAAAGAGTTTGGGGGGAATCCCTTTTATTCAATTGTTATGAATAGTTCGAAAAGAATTGGAGTTAGTTCTTGTTTAAATGTCTGGTAGAATTCAGCAGTGAATCCATCTGGTCCTGGGCTTTTCTTTGTTGGGAGGGCCTTTATTACAGTTTCCATTTCTGTCTCAGTTATGAGTCTGTTTAGGTGTTCTATGTCTTCCTGGTTCAATTTAGGTAGGTTGTATGTGTCCAGGAATCTATCCATTTCTGATAGATTTCCCTGTTTGCTGGCATACAACTCTTTGTAGTAATTTCTGATGATTCTTTGTGTTTCCGTGGTGTCTGTTGTTACATTTTCTTTTTCATATCTGATTTTATTGATCTGTGTCTTCTCTCTCTCTTTTTTTTAGTTAGTTGGGCCAATGGAGTGTCAATTTTGTTTATTTTTTTCAAAAAACCAGCTCTTTGGCTGATCTTTTGTAATTTTTTTTATTCAATTCTGTTTATTTTTTCTTTTATTTTAATTATTTCTCTTCTCCTAATATATTTGGGTCTGGTCTGCTGCAGTTTTTCTAAATTCTTGAGATGCATCGAATGCTTATTTATTTGGTGCCTTTGCAATCTCTTGATGTAGGCACCTCTTGCTAAAACTTTCCTCTTAACACTGCTTTTGCTGTATCCCATAAGTTTTAATATGTTGTGTTGCTATCCTCACTTATTTCCAGAAAGTTTTTTTATTTCTCCTTTGATTTCTTCTATGACCCAGTGTTCATTCAGGAGCATGTTGTTCAGTCTGCATGTGTTTGCATATGCTATAGGCATTCCTGAGTTGCTAATTTCCAGCTTCATTCCACTGTGGTCTGAGAAGCTGCATCGTATGATTCTAATTCTTTTGAATTTGCTGAGATTTGCTTTATGGCCTAGTATGTGGTCAATCCTAGAGAAGGTTCCATGTACTGTTGAGAAGAATGTAAATTCTTTAAGTGTAGGATTAATAGTTCTGTAGATATCTGTTAGATTCATTTGGGCTATAGTGTAGATTAAATATGCTCTTTCCTTGTTGATTTTCTGTCCAGTTGATCTGAAAAACTCCACTTTCTGAAAGTGGAGTATTGATATCCCCCAATACTACTGGATTGGAGTCTAAATCTCCCTTTAAGGCCCTTAATATATCTTTTAAATAAGCCAGTGCCCTCTAATTAGGTGCATATACATTTATGATAGTTACATCTTCCTGTTAAATTATACCCTTAATCATTATATAGTGTCCCTCTTTGTCTCTCTTAACAGTTTTTGTTTTAAAGTATATTTTGTCTGATATTAAGATGGCTCTGCCAGCTCTTTTTTGGTTTCTTTTGACATGGAATATCTTTTTCCAAACTTTCACTTTCAGTCTGCATGCATCTTTGTTGGAAAATGTGTTTCTTGTAAGCAGCAAATAGATACATGGTTTTTTCATTAATGCATTTTTTAGTCTATGTCTTTTAACTGGAGTGTTGAGGCCATTAACATTCAATGTGACTTTGCCCTGCCATTTTTCCAAAAATATTTCTAATAAGCTTTGAACTTCCTGTGATCTTTTACTGGAGGTTCTTCCTTTACCTTCGTTCATATTGATGGATGTGTTTCTGTGTTTCTGTGTGTAACACATCTTTAAGCATCTTTTGCAGGGCAGGAAGAGTGGCGACAAATTCTTTTAATTTCTGTTTGCTATGAAAAGTCTTTATTTCACCTTCATTCACAAATGAGAGCTTTGCAGGATATAATATTCTGGGCTGGCAGTTTTTCTCTCTTAGTACCTGGGCTATATCTCTCCATTCCTTCCTAGCCTGTAGGGTTTCTGATGAGAAGTCTGCTATGTGCCTAATTGGAGATCCTGTGAGAGTAATCTGATGTTGCTCTCTTGCATATTTTAGAATCCCTTCTTTATGCTTCACTGTGATGAATTTGATTACAACATGTCGTGGTGAGGATCTCTTTTGGTCATGTTTCCTAGGGGTTCTATGAGCTTCCTGTACTTGGATGTCTCTGTCCTTCTCCAAACCCAGGAAGTTCTCTGCTAGTATCTCACTAAAAAGGCCTTCTAATCCTTTCTCTTTCTCCATGCCTTCAGGAACTCCTAGAACCCAAATGTTGGGTTTTTTAATAGTATCCTGTAGATTCCCAACAATATTTTTTAGATTTCTAATTTCCTCTTCTTTTCTTTGGTTTGACTGTATACTTTCCTGTGCTCTGTCGTCTAAGTCTGATATTCTCTTCTGCTTCAATGATTCTGTTTTTAAGGCTCTCAGCTATGTTTTTAATTTGTTCTATTGAATTCTTCATTTCATTTTGATTTCTCTTCAATATCACAATTTCATATTCTATTAGATTCTTCATTTCATTTTGATTCTTCCTTCAGATTTCATTTTCACAAGAGAGATTTTCTATCCTGTCCAGTAAGGATTTCTGTAGTTCAAGAATCTGTTTTTAGAGCTTCTAAATGTTCTTATCATAATTTTTTTGAAATCCATATCTTGCATTTCTTCTATCTCATCATCTTTATACTCTTGAATTGGAGTGTCAGGTTCATTTGGGGGCGTCATAATGTCTTCTTTGTTCTTGTTTCCTTGGTTTCAGCATTTGTTGCTTGGCATTGTGGAGATATCCTTTGTTTTTTTTTTTTTTCCTCATTGTAGTGGCTTTTCTCATTATACTATGACTCTAGATTAAGTGGACTGTCTGCTTTTGCTGGATCTTTAGAGGCTTGTGATGGGTGTGGCCAGAGAGCTCTGTTCAGTTCTTCAGGGTTAATAGTGTTTCAAAGTTGACACTCCCAGGTTTGGCATGATAACTCTCTCTCTCCTCTCTCTCTCTCTCTTTTATTGAGAAGGGAAGTAATTCCACACAACTGAGCTATTCTCCTTGAAGGCAATCAGTGAGTACTAGCCCCTGTGAGTATAATATTCATCTGCTCTGTCCCAACGACCACACGAAGTATCTGTGCAGTCCTCAGTGTAAGCTCAGATTCCCCTGCAGTCTCCCACTGTGTTGCCAAGATTACCAAGTTTGTGGCGTCTCCCACCAAGTACTCACGTCTCAGGCACTCCATAAGTTCTCTCACACACCCTTAGTTGTTTTTTTTCACAGTCCCAGTTCATAAGCTCAACGCATTCACTAGGTCTTAACCTCCTGTTATTTCTCCCCACCAGAGTCAGGTTTTTCTGCTTGGCTGAGGGCAGGTGCAGCCCTGAGGTGCCACAGCTGTTACATATGTATAAAATGGTGCCCGCTCTTTGTCTTGCTCCCCTTTGTAGGGTGAGTGGAGAGAGAGAGAATTGTGTCTGGACAAGTCCCTTTTATTGTTTTTTTCTTTCCTCTAGTTAGCCTGGTGAACTTTCCCCCACGGGGCTATAAGCCTTGTTCCCTCCAGGCTCTTCCTGCCACTTTCTGCCAGTGTCTCTGGCTACTGAGATTTTGCCTCACCTCCCTTTGCATTGCTGGTTTTTAGACTCGGCATCTGGGGTCCTGAGCTGTGGGTGCCATGCCCTCCACGTAGGTCCACTGTGTCTCACTAGTTCTGTTTTTTTTTTTCCTAATTCTTCCCTGAAAGTTCTGTATCTCCACTTTTATTAAACTATCTTTTCCCACACTATCAGTGTGCTCCCTCCCTATTCCACCATCTTAGAGGACTCTGCTTTCAATATTTTGTAAGATATGCATCATATAGGTAGTAACCAATTTGCCCTCTCTCTCTTTGTCTTTCCTCTACACACACTTCTCTCTCTTGTTTTGTTTGCATTTAGTTTTCCTATTTCTGTTAAGTAGTTGTGTCCCCTTCTATTGGCCTCCTTTGTAGCAGAAAGGGAAGCCAAGGTAAGCAGTTTTTACTTTGACTGTGGAATAGAAAAATCTCTGGGCCAAGGGTCAAGCATTTGACTCTTTTGTTCAGATTAATTATTTGCCCTTGTCACAACTTCAAAAAGATGAAAGTTATAATAGTCACAATGCATTTATCCAGGTTACTGAGGGAAATTTCCATTCTTCTACTTTCTGATTGCCTAAGGTTTTTCATAAAAGCTACTTAATTGCAGGTTAAAGAATTATAGCAATGGAGCCTTTACATTCAAAGTCATTATACTAGGTTATTCCAAGAAAAGTATCTTTTGGTTATATTTTTACTTTTCTTTTTTTTTTCTTTCTCAGTGAATTGTGTGTCTATCTTTGCCTCCATCCTGCCAGTCTGGTATTGATTCTCCATGAACACTGGATGATCCACCATTTTGTATTTTTTAACTAGTATTACAAAACAAATTATACCAAAACTTATTGGCTTAAGTAAGCATGAGAGGCTTAGTATCTTGAACAGTCATTCATGTGCAATTGGCTTAGCGTTGTGATTCTGGGTAAGAGTATATTATGAGGTTACAGACAAGATGTTTTCATCACTCCATCAGAATACCTGCACACCCATGTCATAGGAGCCTGCTTCCCATAGGGCAAATTACCTTGAAGGAATCAAGGTATAATCCTTGTATAATCAAGATATGAAATGCTTTCATAGTACAATCCTGAAAGTCATACACCAACATGCAGGCCAGGTTCTTTAATCTCTCTAATATAGGAGAACTACACAAGGGCATGAATCCTGAGAGAAAGCAATTGCTCAGTTACAGACACTTTATACCTCACAAAGTTTTTTATATTTGTTGTCATTTTACTATCTTAAATTAGATTAAATTTTCATTTTACCAGTGATGCAATTATGGCCCAAATAAAATGAATCCATTCATTATAATTCTTAGGAGTCAAGACACACATTCTTAACAAACTTTGGGGATATGCAGTGAGCTCCAGAATGATGTTAATACATGTGTATCTATTTAACTTTTCCTGTTTCTCAAACCTCTTGATATGAAACCCTCTGGATAGCCTGATGAGGGACAGAGTGTAAGGCAGCTTTATCACAGATTTGCCAAGTTAAAGCCTTAGCTTTCATGGCAATGAAACAACCTCCATTAACATCAGTAAATCCCTTTAGCTTAAGTGCAAAAAGTCAATCATAGGAAAATCACAAAGCATGAAGTCACCTATAAAATATCACTACCAGTCTGCTCTCAGGAAAAACAAGCAGTGGAAGGCAAAGATGCTTTCTGAAAGCATCCACAACCTCTCCTAGCAAAGCAAAGCCAAGACCAAATTACAGTATCTGTCTACACTAGAATGGCTATTACCTGAAGAAAATTCAGAGCGATTGTCCTTGAAAAATCAGATCATCAAATCCCATAGTAAGAATGATCACTAATTTGATGTCAACCTTTCTCACAGATAAAGTTCATGTATGGGAGGCAACCACACTGAGCATTTAAGGAAGTCACACAGTTTACTGTTACTTTTGTTCTATTTTATCTAGGTTTTCTCTCTTTTGATTTTTAATTTTTAACAAGTCTATGATGATAAAACTTTCTCTATGATGATAAAACAAAGTCTTAGGCATTATAAAAAATTAACTAATTCCCACTACATCGATGCATTACAAACATTGAAATGACAACCTTCTTAATTTCTTGGGATTGCATGCATACAGGGAAAAAAGTATTTGCATAATATTGTTAAACATGTGTTAAAATTATCCTAGTCCAATGTTCTGCTTACATGAAACAATTGAACACAAACAGAAACAGGCTATTACTACCCGGGCTGTGCACTGGGCTTTGGCAACCTCTTTCAGTTTCCTGCTCCAATGTTTGATTGTCCTCCTGTCATGAAGTTCTTTATTTAGTAGCTCTAAGTTTCAGGGTACTCAAGGCCTCCTAAGCTCTTTTCAATCTTTTGTTTGCTTTCTAGTGATCAATTCACATTTATTTTATTCTTCAGTCTAAGTGATTCATTGTTCAATTAACATTTCTTGCCTTCTATAAATTATTCCTCAATTAAGTTTAGTGTAGGGTAATTGGTTTAACCCTTGGCAACTTCTTGCCGTCTATTTCACCGCAGAGGCTCTCTGCCCCTGATGCCTGGCTGTCCTTGATGCTGTATGCATTCCACATACACTTTTTCTTCAAATACAGAAAGTGCTATTGAGGTCAGAGGAAAGGTTAGACATTCATTTATGGACAGTAGATGCCCATTAGCACTGCATTTTCCGTTCTTTTGAAACTTATTACACTATTAGTCTTCTAGAATTGGTGTGACTCTCTTTCTGTAACAAAGAATACAAACATTTTTTTTTTAAAGATTTATTTATGTATTTTAAAGGCAGAGTTACAGAGAGCCAGAGGCAGAGAGAGAGAGAGAGAGGGAGATAGAGGGAGGAGAGGTCTTCCTTCTGCTAGTTCACTCCTCAGATGACCCCAACAGCCAGCGCTGGGCCCATCTGAAGCCAGGATCCAGGAGCTTCTTCTGGGTCTCTCCTGTGGGTGCAAGGACTCAAGCACCTGGACCATCTTTCACTGTTTTCCCAGGTCATAGCATAGAGCTGGATCAGAAGTGGAGCAGCCTGGACTTGCACTGGCACCCATATGGTATGCTGGCACTGCAGGCTGCAGCTTTATCTGCTATGCCTCAGGGCTGGGCCCCAGATATCTTTATTACCATCATCATCGTCATCACAGACCACTGCTGGCCCTGTTGCTGATCCTTTTTGATTTGATCACTTTAACAGAATTGCGAAATATCAACCCTGTCCTTTTATGAAATGACCAATTCAGGATTGAAGGAAGGAGAGAAAACTTAGTAATCTCTTGATGCCTCTACAGTGTATACACATGTGTGCACAAACACAGCTGGGACTGGGATAAACAGAAACAGATTGAAGAAAGGATCAGGTCATTATTAGCAAAAGGGAGACCATCTGTTTGCTGGGGAGTGTGGTGTGATCAAGTGGGGATTCAAAGAATCAGGATACATGATTTCTCCTCTAAAATGTATTATTGCCTATGTCACCACTTCTCAATTTTAAATGTGTATGTAACACACCTCAAGTCTTGTACTGCACATTTAGTTTTAGTATTTCTGGGGTAAAAACTGAGCTTCAGAATTTTCTACAAGTTCCTAGGTGATGCTGGCTACACTTTGAGTAAGAACTCAGTTAACTGGCTTTGAAGTTTCTTCTGCTTCTTCAGTTTCAATTCTTTTGATAAATTGGCTGAGGATATTGTGGTAAAGTGGGTTAAGCCCTTGCTTAGGATTCTTGCATCCCTTTGGAATGCTAGTTCTAGTCCAGTTGTCCCACATCTGATCCATCTTAGTATTAATGGGCACCTTAGGGAGGCACCCTATTAAAGTTTCAGTACTTAGGCTCCTGCTTCCCGCACGGGAGACCCAAAATGCAACTCCGTGTTTTTGGTTTTGCTTGGCTCAGGCCTAGCTGTTGCAAGGATTTGAGGAGTCATACATTGAGTAGAAGATCTCCCTCTCTCTCTCCCTTCTCAATCTTTCTCTATCTCTGTCTTACATTCTTTCAAGTAGATTAAATTTTTTAAACCAAAATGGCTGGACTCAATAGTATTTAGAGAATCTCAGTTTTACATTTTGAAATGTGCAACCCCATTCCACTAAAAGTGTGTTGAAATTTGAATCACAGTTAAGGAAATATTTGTGATTAATGAAAAATTATGTTTTTCATATTAAATTAAGCCATAAATTACTGATACAGAGACATAAAGTACCAAGAAAATAATTGAATGTACAGGAATAATTTTATAAATATATGATTTTATCATGAATAATATAGTACCTATCAGTTAATAGTATATATAATTTAATGAAAATTTCCATATATACACACATACAAAAATATATGGTATATATATGTTCTTAAATTTTTAATATCTTGTCATGGAAAGCTTCAGAAGTATAAAATGAAAATAAGTAAGTATAACAAGACTGATTATAAAATATTAATATTTGTACAGAATTAATTTTTTCTACTTCCTGTACCCTAGCAGTACATTACTTGAAGTTTGAATTATTTTAAACAAACGTAAGTTATTGCATCATTTTAATGTTATTTTAATAAGATTATTATAAATAAGAAATCTTTTAACAGAAGATTATAGCTCTCAAGACCACATTTTATTTGTGTGTACACTTTTTAAAAAAATACTGTTTAATTTCCGTGGTGGGACTGGCTTTCTGAAAAACCTATTAAAAAAAAAAAACTAATGGTTTTCTGAATTTACCAATTCCTGTGGTGTAAATACTCCCAGCACTACCAATTTGCATCACTGAACATAGACTTCAAAAGTTGGTAAAAATAGTTCTCTATGACCAGTAAAAGCTGTCCACAGCCCATCACTCTTATCACTATGCCTATTGAACTACATGGCTTAGACATACAAATCTGTTGTTTTCTCTGCCACTCAAACCCTGGAGTGCTGGGTTAGTCTGAATGTATCTCTGTAAATATTTTAATTTATTTCAACAAATTATCAAAGTGCTTCATCAAGTGCCTGGGAGTAGAATATGTTAGGAGTAATGATTTCTTAATTAAATTAAACAATGTCACACGTTGCTATTATGACACCTTATACCAGTGGGTACTCACTAAAAATTATTTCCATGAACAAATGATATATTACAAAATTTAAATGAAGTTATATTTATGCAAAAAATACATATTCCCATTCACAGAAAATTGAGGTCAGAGAATTGAATATTTTATTTAAAATAACATTTCAT
The DNA here is from genome assembly GCA_949820135.1 of Sylvilagus floridanus. NCBI lineage: Eukaryota > Metazoa > Chordata > Mammalia > Lagomorpha > Leporidae > Sylvilagus > Sylvilagus floridanus. The sequence goes on from OX463241.1 coordinate 109,872,982, forward strand.
AAACTACATACGTGATTCATATTCAAAACCAAAATGCCTCAGGCTATTCTGTTTTCAGGCATGTGAATCATTGAAAATCAGGAGATGGAAATCCAGGGGATATGATGTTAAATAATGCATGAGTGATTTTTTTCATATCTCATTAGTAAAATGCTACAAGAAATAGTAATGTTAAAAACAAAAACCCAAAAAGTATCCCTTTCTTAGACCATTTTTCAGCACCATCACATTTTAAGAGTCACTTTTTCTACAACCTAATGGAAAATCACATGAAGTTGTAATGCCGTACAGACAGTTTCTATTCTGTTACTCAAAAGGAAAATCATGAATCTCATTTTTGATTCAAGAATCAGATTCTTTTTTTATTCCACTCTTTTTAATCTTCTGCAACAAACAGTTTCAAATCTTTTCCGCCTAATAAAATGTGAATTACCTCTTGGGTTCAAAGTTATTAGAGCTGTTTTATTAGCTCTTGTACTGTACAGCATTTCAGTAAGGAACCTGGTTATATAAATAATCACCTTTTCCCTACCTCCTGGATTCCATCTATAATTAATAGTCTATATCACCTTATCTTACAGACAACCATTTCTTCATAAGCTAATATGTGATCTGGTACAGATGTAGCTGAGTGCCCTAAGAAGCCAGTATATCATCTTCTGCTGCATTTTAAAGCCTGCAGTTTTATGTCTAACACTTGGCATTGTAACCATGGTATCTGCAGTTAGATGCAAGATCCAAAAGCATCAAACAAAAGGATTATTTCTTGGGTCTGTTGTACACAATCTGGGACTCCGAAGGTGGCCAATTGTGAGAGCATGTAAGAAAACTGTGTAATAAAGAAATTCATCTTAACAAATATTCAGTTTAGGGAATTTGTTATTTGAGGATCCTACCAGAAAAAATGGTTACAAGCAAGTTAGTATACTTATATATGACCCTGGCTTTTACAGCTTGTATTCAAGCAAAACTGTATTTTTTATAATTTTCCCTTATCTCTTTTTTCAGTAAGATATGCTCTAAGGCATATCATTTCAGTTTGTAGATGATGAGTAGATCTTGATGATGTAGATGATGATGTAGATCTTGAGACAAAACACACACACACACATACACATACAGAGAGATACATGTGCAGATACAAACATATAAATGTAAAATATTTGACATAATCTTAGTAGATTTTAGATTCCAATGCATAAGTGAATTCCAGTATGTTAACTGGAGTCTATGGACGCCTGTTTTTTTTTTTTTCCTTCTTAACAACTTTCCAATACCTGTATGAATATTTACATTGATTTTGTAGAGCTTTGGCAGGATTGTTAACCGAGGCGCTTTGTTTATAATCAACGGAAACCACGGTTCTCTACTAATTCCTTCAGTCAAGTATTTCATATCAACTGCCCAGATCCCCTAAAATTAAACTTAAGTGTGCAGTAATAAGATATAATTTTAGGCAATCTGATTTTATTTCTTAGTAGTTCGAATATTACTTATAAGGACTTAATACAGAGACTAACTTCTGTAGTTCTTCATTTGTTTTCTGTCTCAGTTATCCTAAAACTTCAGGCTTTATTTTTCCAATAATCAAAAGACGTATTAAACAATTAAATAAACAGGATGCAATCTACCTGGAGGGAATTTTGATTACTTCCTTAGAGAGTAGAAGAAACTTCCTGTGATTTAAAATCAATTCCTACCAGTTTCAGTTTCTCTCTCTCTCTCTTTTTCTCTCTGTCTTCCTCTCTCTCTCACAGACACACATACACACACACACACACACACACTCTTTTCTTTTGCATGAATATTAGAAGGCAAAAGGTGGTGGATTTCTATCTTTGCTGCTTTCTGGGGACAATATCCAGATGGTGATAATGTATGAGTTGAGCTATGCAGGAGCTGTTCCAGGATGCCTTGGGACTGTCATAGCTGCATCTAAGTAGGCAATGTCAATAGGTGGTCAGATAATATAATCCAAGGGCCATATTTTCTGAAATCGCTAGATGAGCCATATGCGTTTAGAAAACATACATTTTTTTGTTGAGTAGTCATATTACTCAATATAGAGAAAAAAAATTCTGGCTTTTGTAGGCTTGGTTATGTGAAAAATGTCTCAAAGTCCAGCATTCCAAACTACTGTTGGTTCAGACCAAAGTCAAAGAATATTGTTGTTTCACCTTGTATAAGTCACTTAACCTGTACCTAATTTTTTTACCTGTAATAAAATCTAGGTTAATTACCCATATAACAATGTGATTGGTCAATGAGTTAAAGCACTTTGTGTTTTCTAGTTAAAATGAAATATGTAGTATAATTAAACAATAATACAATGATGATTAATCATTTTTCACAATTTAATTATGCAATGTGTATGATTAATCTTTGTAATTTAAAGGGTATAATACACAAGCAGAATAATTATGTATAATGGAACATGAGGTATAGGTTAAAAGGTATATATTAAAATTACTCATAAGTATCCTAGAAAAATTATTAAATGATATTACTGAATATGCCTTTAATGTAATTAACTTCAGAGCTTTATATAGAAAAGGCAGGCATTTTCCTCCCCTGTGGCAGACAAGGAAATGTTCTCTTGTTTTCTCTATCTTCTCTCTCCAGCTGAGTGTGTATTTTTGAGCATTCTGCATTTTTTATTCAAATCTTCTAAAAAGGGAACAAGAAGAGATCTGAGAATTTTGGAAGGACAGACAGGGTCAGCTCTTCTGGTAGAATATTTAATTCTATAGTCTGCATTTGAACAAGTGATTTAAATATAGGCAGTTTTCATTATATTAACACATAATCTTTAGTTGCCTGATTGCTGGATGAGTTTATCCACACAATGTCTTAAGAAGGTGACATTTTTCTTTCCAAAATTTGAGGTAGCAAATGGGAAATGGTCAACTGGAGGACATGACCCACAATTCCCTCTGGATCTTGCTGTTTGACAACAAAAGAGGGAATTACTTACTTTTCCTGTCACATACATATGGAAAAGGCTATCTGCTCATTCATTTACTTATTCATTAGCAAGTATTTTATAAGCTGTGGCCAAGTTTCATATGAAAACTCAGTGGATGGAATCTGCAATGACAAAACATCCACACAGGTCTCTAGTGCCTGCCTAGATGACAAGATAACTTCCCGGTGTCCTGAAGGGAAATATGTTATAAATGCTTCCTATGTTTTTGGTGCAGTTTACTTAAAAATACCTGTCCCGAGCCTAAATCTGCAAATTAAGTTTACTCAGATTATTTTTAGGACTATTCCAGAAAATTAGCTAACATTTGTGACATCTTCCAATATGAAAAGACATTCCTGGTCCCAGACAATGACTTGGAGTTTTATTTTGCAATAAAACATAGCTGTAAGTTAATATCTGGCTATTCTAAGAACTAGACCAGAGGGGTCATCTTGTTATAGCAGGGATACTCAGAATGATGTAAGCAGTGTTTTCTTGTTTTAATATCTTGCAATCCATGATACTTTGATTAAGAGCAATTTTTGATGAAATTACTGAACCAAAAAGGAAAAATAAAGACTTTAAAATGCAAGTGTCCTTTGTAAGGCCTTAGGGAATTGCTCTTCAAACCCATGCTTGTCAGTAACTCAGAGTAACATCATCAGGAGTTAAGCATGTCCTTGAAGAAGCACTTAAGCAATCTGAGGTGACAGAACCATAGCTGGTTATTGTTATTGTGAGTTAGGCTGAAGCACAGTGCTAGGCAGTGCGGCAGAACTGAGAGCACTGGGTAAAAGCTGAAGACAATATATCTCCTGAGGTATTAGTGTGGCTTCCTAGAGTGGTGGTCATGTGCAATGAGATGGCACTGAGAGCGTGGATGACACAAAAGCAGATGCAAAAAAGCAAATTCAGCTCACACCAAGAGGCAGTTAAGTTACACTGGGCTACAAATGTGCAGATTTCTATACCTATATCTGTTCACTCTGTTATCAGAATGGTCTTTAAATAAAAGTAGAGGCATATATGATACCATGCTCTTTGTTTATAAGGACGAGGGTGGTCAGAATTCCATTTGACCTCTTCTATATCTGGAATGTAAATGTGCACATACACTTCTTAGGCTCATCAGTTAGCTAAGGGTATACTTATAAAGATGAATGGGTGAGACTTGCCAAATCAGTGCTATAAACCTTATCTGCTATGAAGTCCTGAGCAAACTGCCCTCTAAGCACACTTCAATCTGCAAGCATTGCTTATGTGAGACTTCAAGAGAGGCTGTTATGTAGAATGCAGCGTAGTGGAAGGTATTCTAATGGAGATGAGACTGAGTAAACATCTGGAGGCAGAATATATGGTTAGGGGGATGATGAGTTCATCACTTTTTTAGAAAAGATTTAGTTATTTGAAAACCAGAATCACAGAGAAAGACAGAAAGGGGGAAAGAGAGAAAGCAAGAGAGTGAGAGAGCGAGAGAGCGAGGGAGAGATCTTCCATCCGCTGATTCACTCCCCAGATGATCACAATAGCCAGCTCTGGGGTAGGTCAAAGCCAGGAGCTAGGAGTTTCTTCTGGGTCTCTCACATGAGTGCAGGGGCCCCAGAGCCTGGTCCATCTTCCATTGTTTTCCCAGACCATTACCAGGGAGTTGGACCGGAAGTGGAGCAGCCAGGACACAAACCAGCATCCACATGGGATGCCGGCATCACAGGTGGCAGCTTTACTGCTATGCCACAGCACTGGCCCCAGCTGATGCCTTCTGTAGAGCAGAGTTTTGTAGACTTTTGTAGAGTTTCTTCCTTAGAGAAGAAACTAGTATTCTTTGTGTTAGGATAGAGTTAGTAATTTTTAGTTTCCCCAAATTCTTAACTCCTTTTAGTTGCCATAACTTATCCACTGCAATTGATAGATTGGCAAGTCAGTGGGTTTTGGTTAGAATTCATTCACTCATGTGATTTGGAATGTGTAGATTTTAGGTGTTAACTTGGCTATGGTATAGTTCCCCAGTTGTTCAATGCAAATACTAATCTTGATGTGACTGCAAAGGTGATGTGTAGCTGTTATGAAAGTTTATAACCAGTTTCCTACTAGCAAAGAAATGTTTTCTACATAATCTGGGTGGGTCTAACTCAACCACTAAAAGGTGTTCAGAGTAGATCTGTAATTTCACAGAAGAAATTCTGGCTCTGGACAGCAGCTTCAGCTCATGTGCAAGAGTGCCAGCCTACCCTTCCTGGTGGCTCATTAATTTTTGACTTGCATGACCTGAATACAGCATCATGTAGGGCAATTCATTGCAGTGAATCTATTGTGAATCTATGTTAAGTAATATATTATCTCCCAATGGTTGATTTCCTTTGGGGGAACAGAGACTGACACAGAATGCCTTGCAAGTAGATTATTTGTGGAGAAAGCAGGTATTTAATTTTTTTAGTAAGAAGAGATTATGTGACAATTGGAGCTTAAAATAAATTAGACCTGCATCTAGAGACAGTGCGTAAGGTAGATTGCAGGGAGAATATGTTGTTTTCTCTGTTGGTTCCTGAGATATTGAGCTAATCCAAATAAGAGGTCTTGGACTCTATTTTTGAGAACTGGAAATAGAATATGAGATTCCTGCTAAAATAGACAAGGGACCTGAGTAATCTGTCTCATATGAATTTATTTTGTTTAAAAAATGTAATGATGGGAATTGGAGAATATACTGGAGGCCCCCACACCCAAAATACATGCAAAGTAGAGATGTCAGTGGCAAGTGTTTTGGACCAAGGTGGAGTTAAAGTCAAGGTCGAAACAGATCAGAGGTGGAAAGAGCCACTGTTCATATGGTTCTAGGAAGATTCAGATTAGCTTCAAGAGTCAAAGACAGTGTGACATTGAGATTACATGGTTCAATAGTGGTATGTAAAACCAAGAGGGTAGTGTGGATTGCAATGGACACTTTCCCCAGCAATTTAGAGTAGTTTTTCTTGGGGTAGGGTTTGACTATGCTGCAGTACCTGTAGATATTCTATATTTGGTGTCAAACTCTATTTGATGTCTCTTAAAATTAAGATAACCTACTGTTCAGAAGAGAATTTGGGATTCAACAGTGGAAAACATTAAAAATACAAGGCATTAGTTGATGTTCTTTAGAAACAGGCATTTAAGAATGGTTTATACATGTTATTTCTCTGAGATATTTTAAGTCAAATTTAGTTTTGAAACATAGTATTTAACTGTCACCCTCTAGAAATATCTAACTAAATATTTATACAGCACTTGATATCCTACGTCAGATTAGCATTTCAGTGCTAGTTCCATGCATATTGGCAGTGTGATGTTGAAAAAGTTATTTAATCCCTTAAATTACAATTTCATCATCTCCAAAATTGAAAGGAAGTATGGGAACATTGTTTAACTGTTAGGTTCTTATGAGTAATGCAAGCAGCTAAAGCATTTGGTTTAATTCTAAATGCTGCTGATCCATTATTTTGTAATTGTTATTGATTGGCTCAATTATGCTTTTTATGCACCCACATTTTAATTAGCAGTTATTAGTTTGGAAGAAAGGAGCATGACATTTCAGTTTGGTATGTAAAAATTAAGATACAGTCCTGGTATCACATTTGAATTTTAACCAGTGAGCCAAATGCCTAACTCAGCAATGCACATTTTAAAATAGTTCTTACAAGGAGGAGAGAACTTCCACTTTGACTATGGCCTTGTCCAAATAAAATAGATAAGAGGCTTCCATAGTCTTGGCAGCTCTTGATAAAAGCCTTGGGTGAGGCCAGCGCCGTGTCTCAACAGGCTAATCCTCCGCCTTGCGGCACCGGCACACTGGATTCTAGTCCTGGTTGGGGCGCCGGATTCTGTCCCAGTTGCCCCTCTTCCAGGCCAGCTCTCTGCTGTGGCCATGGAGTGCAGTGGAGGATGGCCCAAGTGCTTGGACCCTGCACCCCATGGGAGACCAGAGAAGAACCTGGCTCCTGCCATCGTATCAGCGCAGCACACCGGCTGCGGCGGCCATTGGAGGGTGAACCAACAGCAAAAAGGAAGACCTTTCTCTCTGTCTCTCTCTCTCTCTCACTGTGCACTCTGCCTGTCAAAAAATAAAAAAATAAATAAAAAAAGAGCCTTGGGCGATTACTGACATAAATAAGAGTGTCAATTTTTAAATCAACAGCAGAAGTCACTGTGCACCTGCTCCCCATGTAGGACCTCTGCCCTTAATGTGTTGTAGTTTGAGAATTAACAGTAAAACTACTACTCAAAACAGTACTCTATACTTTGCGTGTCTGTGTGGGTGCAGTCTGTTGAAATCTTTGCTTAGTATATACTAAGTTGATCTTCTCTATATAAAAATAATTGAAAATGAATCTTGATGAAGAATGGGAAGGGGGAGGGAGTCAGAGATAGGAGGGTTGTGGGTGGGAAGGAGATTATAGGGGGAAAAGCTGCCATAATTCAAAAGTTGTATTTGGAAATTTATATTTATTAAATAAAAGTTAAAAACAGAAATCCAACAAAAATAGCTCTTACATCTCTGCAAAAAGATACATTGGCAGCATATAGAGTTCAGTGAGGCACAGGTGTAAGCGTACTGCCTTATACCTTGAGAATTCTTACAAAATTATCCTTAATCCTGGTAGTTGTGGGAATATGCCTCCCTAATTGGATTATTTTGTAGTATTTGGCTAATCATGCTGTGATTTCATAAGTCCCTCAAGCACTGTTTAATGGTAAAAGTTTCAGGTCAGCTGAGTGAGTAAAAGTTAGACTTTAGAGCACTGGTAACCTCAGGCAACTGAAGTTATTCTGAAGGAGTTGCATCTAAATGAATGAATGCCCTTGGTTAGGGTGGCAGAACAGCTTTCACAGAGGCCCTGCATTGAAATGAACTAATTTTAAGGATTTAAAATGACAGTATAATTTGCTGGGAAGGGAAGCATAAAAGCTCTAGCCAGAAAAGGACAAGAAAACATTTCATGGGATCTCATTGATGTTATAACAATTGTAGCTATATTAAAAACAAAAATTATTATAAACTAAAGAGTTTGTAATCAGTTGCCCTCATTATGAAGATAAAATGGTATATCTCAAATCATTTCTCAGAAAGTCTCCTGGTTTTAATATTCCTATGAGCAAAAAATATCACATTATTTGTTGTAAGCATTAACAAAATATTTACATAGATGTACCAAACTGTATAATTATGTGGAATTATTCTATTTTTTAAAAAAATCTACCATCTTAGTCTGACTTCTTCATTTTAAAAAATATGAAAATGTATTTGAATGACAGAGAAAGAGAGAGAGAGAGAGAGAGAGAGAGAGACAGAATTTTCTTTCATTCAATTGATTCACTCCCCAGCTGCCTTCAGTAGTCAGAACCAGGACCAGGACCAGGGCCAGGCGAGTGAGGATGCATCCAGGTCTCTCCTGTGGGTGGCAGAGACTCAAGTACTTGTTCTGTTACCTACTGTATCCTGGAATGCACATTAGCAGGAAACTGAAATTAAAAGCAGAGCTTGGACTCAAACCCAGGTAATCCCGAATGGGATGTGGGCCTTCCAAGAGGCATTTTAGCCATAGAACTAAATGTCCACCTCAGTGTTGATTTAAAGTAACTGAAAGAAAAGTAAATCATGAAAAATTACTAATAAACACTATAAAAAATAGTGAAGAAATAAATCAATGGATTAAAATTGAACTTTGAGATATAAATACTATACTTTTGCTAGGTATTATTTTTTATGTGCTTGGTATGACATTTCAAGTAAATAAAAATGTGGATACCCAATGGGTAGTATTAGAAAACTTATTAACTCAAAAACAAATTGATATTTTTCTCATATATCAGAATGAATTTCATGTAAATTAAAAATTTTAATCCAATGAAATACAAAAAAGAAAAAATAAATATTTGATATGGTGTGAGAAATCCTTGCAAAATATTAATGATGATATTTTTACATATCATCTTTTTTCCTACTCTACATTTCATACTTTTCAATCAAACATATTAAACAGGCTCTCTATTATTTTGGATGAATTGTGGCACATCAAAACAAAGAATACCTTGCATCTGCTTTTAGATTTTGGAGGAAACACAGAGGAAGGATGAGGGAAGAAAGTGGGTCTGTCGACCTCACTGGGTTTGAGCATAGCCCAGAACATGTGGTCACAATGTGGAGAGGAAACTGAAGGCCACATGTCCCTGCATAAGTATGGAAAATTATTCTCTAGGTCATTAAATATTTCCTAACTACTGAAAATTATTTTATCATATTACATGATACATTCTATTCAGTCGTGTACTTATTTTTGAAATTTTGGGTTGTGTCTAAATTGTAATGTAGTAAACACTTCTTTAAGAACTGATTCATGTATTTATTTTCAAACACAGCCTTAATTATTTTTGTATAATAAATTTCTACATTTGGTAATCTGTAGAAAAATAGACATCTTTTTAGGTCTGTTGATAATTATGGGCATAATATTTTTTGGAAAGTTTTGCCAACCTAGAATATAAGACAAAGTGCATGAGTTGGCTCCCTCACTATACTTCTGGCATCTGTATCTTTTGTTCTCATAATTTTAGGCAATTATTATGCAAAATACTAGATAATTATTTCAATTTATATCATTACAACCAAAAAAAGATACACCTGTAAAAGCGTTGTTGCCAATTTTCAATGGTGTTTACTTTTAAAGAAACATCTTTTTTCTCCTAGTGTGTTTAATGTGTTCTGGAAATACATTAAAAATAAGGTTTATCCAACAAATTTTCTACAAAATATTCTGTAACTACCTTCTACTTTTTAGTCTCACTGTAACTTTTAAAAGGGACACTAGTTTTAAATTCTTATTAATCCATTCTACTTTTCAATTCCTTTGTGTTTTTGAAATTAGTTTTAAACTTTAGTTATAAATTTATGTAAAATTAACTTTAAAAATTACATTTTTTTTCTATTTCTTCTATGTTTTCTATATTTACTACTAACTCCAATCATTATGGAGCTAGTATTGTAAGGTTACAGTCCAACATAATTTTCTCCATGCATTTAATCAAATCTTTGACCTTTATTGTTGATTGGTCATGTGCTCTGTCCTTGGGATAGAGTGGTGTATAAGACCTTTTATTCCTTTAAATGTGTTACCAAGCTATAAAGAAAAAAATATGAAAATATCAACATAATAGTATATTATTATTAGTAGTAGTAATATTATTACTCTTATTATTCACCATGATGATGGTGATTATCATGTACTGTGTAGGAGCAAAGTCTTGGGAATTTGTGAGGATAAATTCTGGAATTCCAAAAAGTGATGTCTAGGCTGAAAAATTTAGGATTTATTGAATGCATTCATGGAATGATGATACTACAGAGATTCTTTGAAAACAGTGTCACAGAGGAACACCTGTAGTTACAGAAGAAAGCCTGAAGTTATCTAAGAGCATTACATGTTCAGGATATGAAAACATATCAATGAGGCTGGTACAAGGTATGAGAAGGGGCCTAGGATGAGAACTAGAAGACATAAGCAAGTCATCATGCAGAGCTTCATGAAAGACACTAAGAACACTGGAATTGTTTACTCATGGCAAACCAGCTATTTAGGGGTATTATAGTCCTTGAACAAAAAAATTAAGTGTTAAGTTAGAGCATCACATCTCACCTGCAACTAGCTACAGACACATTGGTTTGCTCAGTGGGTGAAAAACAAATATTCATTGTATTAAGGCACTGAAATCTGAGGATGACTACTAGAGCAGCAAGGGATTTGTTATCCATGCACTATGAATTAAATGTATCTCCATTGTCATTCAGCATTCAAAATAGAATAACTTACTTTAGATTAAATGAAAACCTGTGTGCTGAGCCCTGTGATGATTATAGGTAAGATGGTGTATGAAATCCAGCTATATGAAGGGATTTGACAGCAATGGGAGTGGTTAAATGTTACAAAGTAAAGGAAGTTAAACTGTAAAATAAGCTTATGTTAGAAACTGATAGCCACAATGTCGGTTTGAGGGTTTTTTTCTTCTCTTGGATTCTCTTTCTTTGTGTTCAGGACTTATTTTCAATCTTTAATAGAATCATCTTAATGATAAATAGGGAGATGAGGGAAAGTAGGATTTAGAAATCATCAAATAGGTATATTGTAAAGAAGTGTTTCAACTTGTACACACCAAAGGAAAAATAATTATAAGATTGTATGCATTTATTAAATAATGACTTTTTTAAAATGAAAGTTTTCTGTATTGCTCAGTGGTAATAGTTATTGAGAGTGTCTGTGGTGCCTAGTAGGTGAAAGACATTTAAAATAAAAATATTTTGTGTCATTTCTTTCTGTATTAATTTAATTTTCTTCCTCTTTTTAGCATTCTTCCAAGCATTGAAATAAATCCTTAAAAGTCACCTTTAGCATGCTATTACCATGAAACTATACAGATAATTCTTCACTTATTGATATCAGTAATCCAGGTACCTGTTAGGTTTTTTTTTAATTTTAATTTTTGACAGGCAGAGTGGACAGTGAGAGAGAGAGAGAGAGAGAGAGAGAGAGAGAGAGAGAGAAAGGTCTTCCTTTTGCCATTGGTTCACCCTCCAATGGCCGCGGCGGCCGGCGCGTTGCAGCTGGCACACTGCGCTGATTTGAAGCCAGGAGCCTGGTGCTTCTCCTGGTCTCCCATGCGGGTTCAAGCCCAAGCACTTGGGCCATCCTCTACTGCCTTCCCGGGCCACAGCAGAGAGCTGGCCAACCAGGACAGAATCCGGTGCCCCGACTGGGACTAGAACCCTGTGTGCCGGCGCCACAATGCGGAGGATTAGCCTATTGAGCCACGGCGCCGGCCCTAGGTTTGTTTTAAAAGACATATCTAGGGCAACAATTTAAATTTTTAAAATAATAGTTTTCTTCTCACTTTTATTGGTTTTCCACCTAATAAATTTAGTTAGGAACATAGTTAAGTCCTCTAGCAAAAGTCCGTCTATAACCGCAATGTCTTTAATTACTTGGATTGGTATTGTGTTTCTCTCAATAGGTTACTTTATTTTTAGAAGGTTGTTTATACCACAGGTTGAAGTATTAGTTGAACAGAGTTTCCTTTTATAGTGTCTAATAATAAGAGTGTAAACAGGAAAGTCAATTGAGGTTGGCAGGTTGGGGGAGTAGTGTTGGAGTTTGTGCTATTATCTGCAGAAACAAATTGTACAGGCAAAAGCAATCAGCATATATCAATTTAAGCTGTAGAGTTGAGGTTTGGGTAAAATGCTGCTCTATATTCTACCTCCATTTGTGCTTGCTCTACAGGTTCTTATTTATTATTGAACATTATTACAAATTCTTAAGGGAAAATGGTATAATTCATTTGAAGTAATGTTGCACTATTGTGTGTGCAATATGCTCAAATTCCTACAATTACTATTCTGACTTACATGGTAATGAGATGTTATTCAAGAATTACTTCTTGTGGTTACAAATACACTAGATTCATTTCTTTTTGTTAACATATTTGCCCTATTTATAGTCAACAAGAAAAATAGTATTTAATTAAGTGAGCTCTATGAATCATTATCTCTGAATAATTTGTATGTCCTTTGTAAAATGGGCTATGCAAACTATTTAGCTTCATATATCATGTAAGGAGCCATGAACTATTTGGGGCTATTAAGTATTGATGGCGTTTTCATCTGAATCTGATTTCTATGTTCATAACACATTGGGAATCACAATTATATATTCATTTTTAGGTCATTCAAGTATTATAAAATTCTCTGCTATTTGTATCACAAGATAATTGTGTATGTAAAAGTCATTCTTAGGTCAGTGTTATTTATCAAAAGATGTTTAAAAATTAATATATGGAATAATCATTAAGAATTTATTGAATGCTTATGGTATACTTTACAAAAAACTAGGAACTATATGTTATGTAACTTAGGTACAGTGTATAATTTTTTATAGTTGGGAGGACAAAAGTAGCACATGAAAAGTAATTAGAGAAAGAAGATAACAAAGTAGTAAATTGTGTAGTGCATGAATTCAATAGATCAGAGAAAGTGAGGTGAGGAGTAGAGGCTTACATTTTGGGATAATATTCTAGAAGGCACTTTAAATTTGATTTGGGATGACAGCATCGTCATTGTTTGGACAGCTAAAGACTTTTCACTTTCACTTGTGGAAAAGCAAGATATGTGCATAAAAGTGGATATAGCTTTGTGTGTTAAGGGAATCAGGGTGGAGGAAACAGTGGGCAAGACTGGAGAAGGCTTTAAAAACTGTGAAAAAACATAAAACAGTAGGTAATGATATATGTAATTGGGCATGCATATACATATGAGTATTTATACACAATCCATGTATACATGGATAAATCGATGTGCTTATAAAGATGGATAAAATACTAAATACTTAAATAACATGCAAAATATACTTTCCTATTTACTGTAGATAAATAATGGTAGCAAGCATCGTTATGCTTCAGCCTGCAATTAATGGAACTAAAATTAGGTACCTAATCTAGGAAGAATAAAGTATTTTCTCTTACTGTAGTAATTTGGACTAAGATCCACAGACACCAGTAGAACTGTTATTGATAACTAGAAGCCATAAATGATGAAACGATAAGGCTGGAATCGCTCACTTGAAAGTTATGTGAAAACATAAAATATGACCAATTCAGGGGGAGCAATTCTCTGAGGAACCAAATGAAACAGATATGCAGGAGTCCTCATCTTTGAATGACTAAAATATCTCTATTGTAAACTCTTCTTTGAATAGGAATAAGACTTTTAACTTCAAAATTCTATTTCCAATGTAAATTGTGGATTTTATAGCATATTATGGCACAAATGAAAAGCTGCATTTTAGGTTGACTTATATCTATTTGTAAACAACCTGATTTTTCTTACCAAGAGTTTATGTGTTTTCTTGTTTTGATTTTTATTTGTTAGTGGTTTAGGGAAAATATCTTAAGGAACCACTCTAACTTAGAGATGTAATAATTACATGTCTTTAGTTCCAGTTAACAAAGTTCTGATGTAATGATTGTCACTGTGAATAGAAACAATATAAGGAAGTATAAATAAGTAAAAGAAATTGACTAGATCTGTCAGAGATAAATTAATATCCTTCCTTTCTTCACAATGGGGTGCTAATAGTCAAATAATTAAGCCAAAATTTAACTTGCCTTAAGTCAATATCAAAGAAACTATTTCCTAGATTATTATAGACAACTATCTTGGGAAAATACTGTATAAGAAAACAAAACAAATTTTAAAATGTATAAGCAGTGAAACTACTACTACATTGGGATAATAATTCAATAGTAAGTGGATGAAATCATAAATAGTATGGAGTGCCATGTATACGATAAATTATATATCTTCAGTATAAATAACTTCTATTAATATTTTCTGAGAATTTCTACTTTTTTTAAAAGTCTAATTAGAAATAATGAACAGTATCTCTGGGAGGGGTAATGGCTTTTTCACTTTATCTGGCTAGACTAGATATATTTTGGGAAATAAATGCACTTTCTTTGACGATTTTCACAACATGTTTACTTTCAAAGATGTTTCACGCAAAGATATAATGCTACAATGCTATCGAGTTTATTACAGATATTTTCAGATGGCCACTGATCTAATGGACCATGTGGAAAGGATACATTTTTTTGTCTTCATGTAAACAAAGAGCCCACAATAGCCAGAGAAGAACAGGTGATAGTAGGAGGAGTTGGAAAGAACAGTCATCAAGGTTATCAGAAAGATTTTAGTGAATTAATTTACTTAAGAGAGTATTTGTTTACCTTAACAAGTATATATATTAGTTATACCTGTTTCTCTCCAGGCACTTTTCCAGGTGTTCAGAATATGTCAGTGAGCTAGACAGACGAAAACCCCTGCTATTGCTGTGCTTTGGCTTTTTCATAGTGCATTTTTCCCACCACTAATTAAAATATACAACAAATATCTGGCATATTTCATTACCCATTTTCAAATTTCATGTATATTTATGTCATCTTTTTGCATTCACTCACTTAATTTGCTTGTATTCTCAAATGTCAAAAACAGAGACCTTGGGGCCTGTGTTGTGGCACAGTGGGTTAGAACTCTTCTTGTGACGCCAGCATCCCATATCAGAGTGCTTGTTTGAGTCTAGTTACTCTACTTCCCATCCAGCTTCCTCCTAATGTACCTGGAAGGGCAGCGGAACATGGCCCAAGTGCATGCTGCCCTGTCACCCATGTGAGAGACTGGACTAGCGTTCCTTGTTCCTAGCTGCTGGCTTTAGCCTGGTTGGGACATGGGCTGTCTGGCCATTTGGGGAGTGCACCAGCAGATGGAAGATTTTCTCTCTCTCTTGCACTCTCTCTCTCTCTCTCTCTCTCTCTGTCTCTCCCTCTCTCTAACACACACACACACACACACACACGCGCACGCGCGCACACACACACATTTCTCATTTCAAATAAGTAAATCATTAATCAATCTTAAAAAAAAAAAAAAAGGAAAAGAAAAATACAGAGGTTTTAAGTCACTTCATTACTCAGTAGAGGACCACTTCCAAAGACCTGTGGAAGTTCTTTTCTAGAGAACATGAGATTGTCATAAAAGTACTGACTTCTCTAGGGTCCCTTTTAATGGAAGATAAACTGTACTATTCATAGGTACTACTTTGAATCCCTAGTTTGAGTAGCTGTGAGAAAACCATGGCCACATTTAGAATTGCATTTTTTAAATTTATTTGACAAGTAGAGTTATAGACAGTGAGAGAGAGACAGAGAGAAAGGTCTTCTTTCCGTTGGTTCACTCTCCAAATGGCCGCTACGGCCGGCACGGCGCCGATCTGAAGCCAGGAGCCAGGTGCTTCCTCCCCGTCACCCATGCCAGTGCAGGGGCCCAAGCACCTGGGCCATCCTCCGCTGCTGTCTTGGGCTACAGCAGAGAGCTGGACTGGAAGAGGAGCAACCGGGACTAGAAGCTGGTGCTCCTGTGGGATGCCGGCACTGCAGGCAGAGGATTAACCAAGTGAGCCACAGCACCGGCCCCCTAGAATTGCATTTATGCACAGTGCTTTATTGGAGGATAAGAAACAGGAAGAGAGTACAAGGGAGGATAAATGCAGGATTGTTGCCACATTCGTGAGAAACCTCAGTCTAGAAAACTCCATGGGAGCCCTGTAAGCTTTGCAAGAATGCTTAGATCTTAGGGGATAGGCGATCCTACCATGATCTAAAATGATATCAATTAGAAAATATAAAGTTACACAAGGTGAAACGCAGCTGAGAACAGGAGAATATGTAATTTTGTGTTATCATACAAACAGTTTCAGAAGTGTACCCCTACCTAGGGGATTTGAAAGGAACACACAACACAGCCCTTGTCACTAAAAGTAATAGATTAGGAAGAATGCAGTGAGTGTGGCACTTTGAGGTCAAAGGAATCATGGACTGTTTCATGTGGCTGCAGATACCAGGGAGAAAGAAGCCACTAAAAATGCTACTGCTATGACGAGGCACAGAGAATTCCTGGAGGCCACAGTTAGTGCAGAGAGAAGAGCTTCTGTCTCCTACTACCGGGCAAAGACATCACTATTACCCTAGCCAGCCTTAGAACTCAGAGGCGTCAAAAAACACTGCTAATAAGGAAGTAGGCACAGAAGCTGTAAGCAACATCTGGAAGTGTTTGCAATATAGTGTCAAGTGCAAATGAAAGATGTACAACTTTATAATAATATCTAGACATGTATATTATGTATGTCCATATGTATAAAATTACAGGATTAATACTTTCTTCAATGATTTTTACTTAATGTTATACTCAAAAGAAAGAATTTATTTTGTTACTTCAGTCTGATTTCTATAAAAATGTTCATAACGTGTACCATTTTTGAATTAAAACCATCTCATTCTCCTTTGAAATAGTTTTATAATTTGATGACTGATGCATCAAAGTGGATTTTCAAAATATTATGTCAGGAGTAAGGAGTGAATAACAGTTCAGAGTCCTGTACGCTTTACTTCTGCAACTGATCAAAGAGAGTTTTGGGGGAAGGAAGCCTAACAACTTCCAAGATATTTGAAGAACATCTTAAAGTACTAGTTCCAACTGCAGCAGTTATTGGACTCAGTTCTCAAGGAAGCAGAATGAATTTATGGTATTTATCACCATGTGCCTACCTAAGGAGACAGACATCTATCAGAGTTGCTGAGGCCATGTGAGATAGGAACCTTAATGTTTGGTTCGAGCAATTAAGTCATGGTTGTGGGTAAAGGTGTCCCACTGAACTCCCTTCTCATAGGGTTTCTGTGAGAAAGAGGGATTAGAGGGGAATACTTAGGATCAAAATTAGGCAGTAAATTGAAGAAGAATGCTGAAAGTTTTCTTAGAAACCATGAATTTGTTTTATTTTCAAATTAGTGACTTTTTTTCCTTAAAATAGTACCAGCCCAAATGGACCATGACCTTCACAGTTATATTTTTCTTCTTTTGTACAGAACTTATCTTCAGTCTCTTTGTAATATAATATTGTTGTTTTAAAAATGGGCCATTCCTGTTTACATTCTAAGTAAAAGTTGGTGTGTGTATACTGACCACCAAAGTGTTCAGATAAAAACAGAGAGCAAGAAGGATGGTCTCTAGACCGTGCCAGGGCTCATGGTCAGGTGAAACTCACTGCTTTAGAAAGCAAGAGGGCATTGGGTGTTCAGAGGTATTAGGATAACTATCCCTAGGCATGAAACAGGATTGTTTGTGTCAGTTAGTAAGACTGTTTTGAATTTCTACAAAAATACACATCATGCGAAGAACTCTTAGTTCATTACTTCCAAATATCTAGTCCACACAAAGAAGGAAAGAAGTCAGAAATCAAAACCAGCTTCCACCTGTAGTAAAACCACATACTCAGATCAACATACGTGATTAATTATTTAGTAGTTGATCATCATATAAATGACTTAAAATTTGGAATAAATCATATCCTTGATTATGGCAGATATTAATCTATGTAAATCACTTGAAATAATATTCATATGTTCATTAAGATTAACATGGCAATCAGTAGGATGACAAACATGGCAGTATGTCTACCACATATATCCAGTAACTTATGGTTTAAAAATATTTGGTGAGTTCCTACATATTCACTTTTATGCAGTCACTCTACCTTTCATTTTCACTATGGACTTGTTTCACTGAGATGTACTGATATAGTCAAGATGTTTTATTGAACTAAATATAGATCAATAATGATGGAGACCCTGTCTTTTTTCCTTTTTTAAAAGATTTATTTTTATTTATTTGAAAGGAAGAATTACACACACACAGAGAGAGGGGGAGAGAAAGAGAGATAGTGCACTTCTATCTGTTGGTTCACTCTCCAAATGTCCACAATAGTCAGGGCTGGGCTGGGTCGAATCCAGGAACCAGAAGCTTTATCTGGATCTATTATGTGGGTGCAGGGGCCCATAGATCATATTTGGTTGCTATCCTGAGTGCATTTAACAGGAAACTGGATTGGAAGTGGAGCAGCTGAGACTTGACCGGCACCCATATGGGATGTTGGTGTTACAGGTGGTAGGTTAAGTCTGTATGCCACAATGACGATTGTGAGGTTGTTTAAAAAAATTTATTGATATAAAGAGAACAGATTTTATGTATTGTTTAGGTTCAACTATAAGAAGATAACCATCAACCTTCCCTCAACCTCCCTCCTTCCTTTCCTTTTTTTTTTTTAATTTTTGCAAAAACATGATTTCAGTCTATTTCATAGTCACAGTCTTGGTGGACCACTAACCATAATATTCAACAAGTACAGAGTAGAAAGAAAAAACATATTCAGGGAGTATACTTGTGAAAATTCTCTACCAATTATTGGTATTTATGATGCAAAAAGAACACAATAATCCAAGGACTGCCATGAACAAACTGGGGAAATGTAAACAGTAACTTTGACAGCAGCGGTGAGATTACGCTTTCAGAGTGGAGTGTCATGATTTGAGAAATGAAAAGGAAGTCCAAGCAAAATAAAAAGGCAAACACTTTGCTGCATTTTCTTGCTTTATTTATGAGAATTGAGATGATTTTTTCATTTTTATTCTATTTGACTAATCCCTCAATTGAAAATAGAAAGCATCAGTTACAGTTCTCATAGAATTATTAAGTACTCAATTGTATTCTGTTTCCTGGCTGCCTTCATTTTAGCTTTGTATTCCTAGGAAATCTCTGATTTTATATATACAAATACCTTTTCAACCATAAACATCAGTAAGCATTGAAAGCTTGAGCCAATTCTGTAATCCTATCCAGCCCTGATCTCATGTTGCCAGAGCTTTTAAAGTCCTTACATTCATGTCATGTCTTTGACATTCATAGCAGGCACAAGAGAATGAGCTTAAAATAAAACAAGTGATACTTACATGAAAGGTATAAAACCACTGTCTTCAGGGTCCTTATCTTTTCAATAAACTATAGAATTTATGCCTAGTTTTTTCCTTAAGAGAAAATTTGATCATGTTTCACACCACCTATTGTTGACACTTAAGCTGTAATAAAAGGGCTTCTTTTCTTTCACATAGCTGTTTTCTTTCAAAAAATTAAATCTGTGTAAGGAACCTTCTGCCAAAGGGCATCTAATTCTTATCATTTCATGCTATTTTTTGTTACTGCCAGAAAATATATTCTCAAGGCGAACTCCAAAGTTAAATTTATATTGAAGGCCTTTAACTTCATATAGATGTGGTGCAATTTCATCTGCCCTCTGTGCAATCGAAAGAAGAAACAACACTACTGCAGATGAAAAGAATAGAAAAGCAGAGCTTTATTTCAGGGATGTAACAACCAAGAGATCTGGTTCTTAGTCACCAAAAACTCTTGTACTTTATGTACATCATTCTTCAAACCAACACAAATGAATCTGAAGCTTTGGAGAATTAAATGACTTGCCCCAGGTCACCCAGGATTAAGTAATAGAGTCAAGAACTGAACATGTATCCACCCATAGACCCTGAAATCATAAGAACTATGGTATATCACATTCAAATATAGCTTTCAGCTCAGGCTTTCCTATTTATATAGAGAACAAAAGCTGAACAAATGTAAAGTTTCAAAAATATACCATACATGAAATTCAGAGTTTAAATGTGTATCATTCTTTTTTACTTAGCCATTTTATCAAAGTTATAAAAAAATGATGCTTGGTCAAACTTGAGTCAAGTCCCTTTGTGCTCTTCCTTTTAAATTTTAGTTTTTACCAAATAAACGTCCATCCTCCTTATCTGATTGTCTTGGGCATTTTGTCAGATTCTTTCTTCACCATCCCCTAGGTAATACTGATCACCTTGACCAGTCTTCAGCGGGAATTCTATTAGGTCAGTTTAGCCAGGATGCTCCAAGCCCCTTCCCCTGTTTTGCCTTACAAATTACACATTGTTCCTTGTCTGTAAATCCCCATGTGCTCCTACTATAAGAGCACTGTCACCAACTTGAACACGCTGTTGCAGTGATCTCAACGTCTACCATAATGGTCCTGAATCGTGTCTACCTCCATGTGCTTTAAGGAATGTCATTAGATAAATTTTTAAGAAAAGTTTGGGTTAGGATACACTGACTTTTTCCAGCGCCACGGCTCACTAGGCTAATCCTCTGCCTCGCGGAGCCTGCACACCGGGTTCTAGTCTCGGTCAGGGCGCCGGATTCTGTCCCGGTTGCCCCTCTTCCAGGCCAGCTCTTTGCTGTGGCCCGGGAAGGCAGTAGAGGATGGCCCAAGTGTTTGGGCCTGCACCCGCATGGGAGACCAGGAGAAGCACCTGGTTCCTGCCATCGGATCAGCGTGGTGTGTCGGCTGCAGCGCGGCGGCCATTAGAGGGTGAACCAACGGCAAAGGAAGACCTTTCTCTCTCTCTCTCTCTCTCTCTCTCTCACTGTCCACTCTGCCTGTCAAAAAAAAAAAAAAAGGATACACCGACTTTTTAAAATAAATATAGAGATGGCCACTTTATAGCTTTCTTCTAGAGAATGTGTAAAGAACAAATTTTCTGCTTACAGAATAAGACATTCAGTTTGTAGACATAATCTATTTCTATATCTCTATTTCTCATGATATTGATGTCATTTGCATTCTAAAATTTAAATATTAGCTGCTGTTTTGGGCACATAACTAACAGTGAAGTATATTAAAATCTAAAGCAGATAAAATATAAGAAGATTTCATTACACAGTGTTCTAAGAGGGGAGTAAGAGATTCTTTGTAAAAGGAATTAGAAGAACAATATAGACACTATTTATTATTCTGTTATTGTTTAAGAAGGAGCATATTAACCATCTAATTCACTGAGTCCTCAGATTCCCAGTTGAGATTTTAAACTATTTAAAAGGATAAAGCTCTTTTAATAGGAATTGAATTGTATGTCATCTGAATACACATTTTGAAATCCAAAGCGCTAGTGTCAGAATGTGACTTCAGTTGGAGACACAGTCTAACCAGTTAATTAAGTTTCCAAATTAAAAAACAAAGTAACAGACATGTAAAAGGTGTACATATTTATGGAGTGCCTTGTAATGTAGTGTTGTGTGTTGTGCTATCATGGTAAATATATCCATCTTTTAATGCATTTAATATTTGGTTATGATGAAAATAGAGCTAATTAAGTGAAAGAGGTTACTAGTGTGGGCTCTGTTCTAATAGGAGTGGTGTCCCTTCAAAAAGGGAAAATTTAGATAGACACACCTGGAAGGAGAACGACATGTGGCCATTAACAAGCCAAGAGGAGAGGTTCAGATCAGAAACTTTCCTCACAAGTCTCAGAAGGAGCCAGACCTTCCTACGCTCTGATTTTGGATTTCTAGGCTCCAGAACTGGGATATATTACATTTCTGTTGTTTAAGCAAACCTGATTATGGTTTATTGTATGGCAACCCTAGCCAACTAATATGAGGGGATCACAAAAAGTTCATGAAAATGCATATTATGAAAACAATATGCAGAGATTTCAAATTATTTTTGCATCAAAGTAAACTTACCTGTTAATCCATTTAAACAAATTTTTGAAGTATTCTCATGATACTATTCTTTATTGGCATAGTGGTGTGCCTCTATTCTTATTTAGTCTTTATTAAAAGATCATTTACCTGAAAATTCCTTTAAGGTATTAGTATATGGTTTCTATATTTTGAAGTTTTGGAATAATGTGAAAAGGAAAACTCACCAGGGGAATGAGTTTTCTTAATTATACTTACAATCACTGATAATCTATGATATATATATATATATATATATATATTATAGGTAATTATACTTTACTGCCTTTTGGACGAAAATTAATTATAACCAGACAGCTATTGTTGGTTACTTAAAAATATTATTCTTGATAACTTTTTCATAAAAGTAATAAATAGTAGATCAATAGCCTTCATTATTCCATGGGCCTGAGGAAAGAAATTGTTAAATATGTGTTAAAGTTCGTAACTACCAAAAACCCCAGGATATACATTTCCAATGTTGAAACATTTGGAAAATATGAACTTGAATGGAAAGAAAAAATATCACTTGAATCACTATCTGTTTCCATCCCCGTAAAAGGCATTCTGGAAATGGCAAAAAGATATTCAGTTTTTATTCAGTAAAAACTTGCTCTCCCACGCTATCTTCTGATTTCAATATCTTTTTTGTGAATGATAGCTTTACTGCCACCCAAAAAAATACAAGGCCTGCATACATTGTCATGGTCTCTGATTCATTTTCCAAAGCATCTTCACATATAGTTTTAATTAAATCTGGAAAGGATCTCTCCCACAATTGCCAGTGGCTCAGCATTCTCAGGTTGCAGTGTTGGTAGCCAGCCTGTATTAGCTGCTCTCGCTGTGTTAAACAGCTATTCAGTATGTATAGCTGTTGGGCCTGACCTTTTCATCCTCGAGTGTTCAGATTAACAGAAAGTAGAGTGGCTGAGAGGTCTCACTGATGGAATCTTTGTGCTCGATTCTGAGTTCAGAATAAGGTGGTAATAACAGTTCTTGGCTTAAGCACAATCCATTTTAAAAGTTCTGTAATTGCTAAATTATAATAATCATAATTATGTGAGATGACTGCAAAGGAGGAGATCAGGAAAAACACTTTTCTGCTCTAAAAGGATTTTTATTTCATCCATTTCAAAGCATGCCTGCTTGAAGCAGTACACAGCCGGGATATCTATTATGCAATTTTTCAGCGATATCACTGCAATCACTTACTTGGAAATAATGAAGAACTTTCCATTCCATCACATCCTGCAAAATGAGAGTGTACCAGTCTTTCAGATCTACTGGCAATCAGCAGTAGGATAGCAGCCAGTTCACAGAATTTGTGAGGAATGGATTAAAACCGATGGGAATAGTATATGTAGTTCCATTTATTAAAATATATATGAATACTTGTGTATTTAGTAAAATTCATGCTCTGTTTATAGATCATCTCTGTACAAAAACAGTTTTAAGGCTAACCCATTTGTGCATAATTTAAGCTATTAAATATAACCTTTATCCCATGAATACTTGATCTAATATGTTTATTTCACCTACTGTATGTAGAACTAGAGTTTAAATGTCTTATCACTTTAACCCTTTTATTATTCAGAAAATACTCAAATATTTCAAATTAGACATTTATATTAAAAGTTTTGAAAGAATTTCAAAGGTTAATGTTTACAATAAAATGTTCAAGAACTTATTCCTAACAGACCTAAGGTTAAGAGGATTGAAATCTGAGTATAATAACATAGCATAGAGAAAGTGTTCCATTGTCAGATGCATGTTAGTGAGTTCCTTTTAATATTATGAGCTCATTCAACTACAGTCCTTCAATTGTCTAGTAGACAATGACAAGCAATGTATATAACTCACAAATTCAAAGCGATAGATAAACTTCTGCACATATTGCGATGACAATATTTGTAACAAGTATCATTGAAAAAATCATAGATTTTGAAACTTGAGTCAACCTTAGAAGTGATTTTAATCCCTGCATTTTCTAGATGATTAAAGTTTAGAGTTGTTAGGGACTTGCCAAGGGTCATCTACTCTTCCATTTTACATGTGTTTTCCCATTCAGAAAGACCTAGTTTAAAATCCCATGTCTAGCAGCCAATGCTTGGGATTTGAGACTATTTATCTAAGCCACGAATAACCAAGATTTCCTCATCTTAAAGAATGAAAAAATATGAAGAATGTTGGTAAATACTTGGGTATATGGTCATATACATTGAAATATTGAGCTATTCCTAAACTAGGTTATTTATACAGCAGTGGTTGAGTGGGGTTAGCTATTTTAGATCTTAAATTTCTTATCTGAGTATAATGAAATAAAAAATAAGGGGCTCTTCAGGCTTTCTCCAAATAAAAAGAATGAATTTTTATATAGTATCTTTCCTGTCTATTGAAACTAGAGTTTCAAGAGTTCGTGCCTAAGTATTTGATCACTTTCTGCTTCTCAAGCATAGAAAACCTGAGAAAGTGTCACTTTTCCTAGGGAGCTTAATGAGTAGGTTGGACACAGATTTGAGACTAGAATTTAACTTTTGGTAAAATGGGAGAAGTATGCAGAACGCTCTCAGAAAAAGTGAAAGACAGGGATTTGGGGTTGTACAAATACAGATGAAAAGCTGCAGAGCTTATCTCAGGTGAATGAGCTGTATTTAAGGAGAGAAAATGCAGCCAGCCACGTTCTCCTGTAGGAATTGGCTCGATAATTTTCAGGCCATATCTGTGTAAGGTAAAATTTACCTTGCAATGTTCAATACTGCCACAGAAAGTAAAGATCAACATTGATTTGATTCTTTACCTGACTAAAAATTGTTAACAGAATTTAACCATGCAGTTACACTAACAACACTAAAGAGTGATTCTGTTGATCATATTTTAGTGCAATTTAAATATTTCAGGTAAAGCAAAGTGATGTCTAAGCATAATTATTCCAAAGCTCCTTTTTTTCATTTTTAAAAAAGAAAAAAAAAAAGGAACAAGAAAAGAGGCATCAGCCAACCAGGTGACTGTAAAAGGAATGGCAAAGTGACTCAGAGCTACTACAGTGAGACAGGTAGAAGGAAGATGCTGCCCACAAAAGAGCATTGCATCCAACATGGAATGTTCCTGCTATACTCCGTAGATGTCTGCCCTGTGATGAGCTTAAGTCTATGAACAGGAAGAATCATTAAGCATATTTACTCAGAAACAAGATCACAAGCTTAAGGTTTGTGACAAAATACTAAAATACTTACCAAATATCAAGAGGCTCTCTTTATGTTGTTTTTCATTCTAAGATATTTTGTCCCATGATATTTGAAAGTGAGCAGGCTTACACATGCTTTTATGTTATAATATTCATGTCTATATAGATTTTTATATGTACATGTTCATATGCACATATATTTCTATTACATTCAGGAAAATATATACAAGTTTATTTAACATATTAATTATAGGAGAATCCTCTGACTCTCTCGTGGTCACACAGGACAATGGGTGTTTGGAGCAGCAGTTAAGACATCTCTTAGGATGCCCACATCCCATATGGGAATTATTGAGTTCAAGTACCAACTCTGCTCCCAATTCTACCTTCCTGCTAGTGCATACTTAACCTGGGAGGCACAATGAATCCGGAGGATGGCACAAGAACTTGGGCCCCTGCTCCCATTTTGGGCACCCATATGAGACTCTGGTCTCCTGGCTTTAGCCTGGCCTACCATTGGCTGTTGTGGGCTTCTGAGGAGTAAAGTAGTGCATAGAAGCTTGATTGCTCTCTCTCATCTCTGCTTTTCAAATAAAAATAAAATAAACAAAAACTGTAAAGAAAAAGAAAAGCATAAAAATTGCATGTTGCATGTTTAATCTTAAAGTTTTCTTCACATTTCATTGGCCAAGTGAGCTAAGCCTGACATCAGTAAGACAGAAAAGTTTAATGATCCCCTAGGGAAATTGCAGAAGGTAAATGTGAAAAATAATTCAGTAAATATCAAGCATTAATTAAAAGTATACAACATAGCAGGAGGTATACAGATTTCAAGTTAAACATATTAAATCAACCATTCTATATCCAGATGTTCTCAAGTTTAAGTTTGTTAATGTGATTAAAAATAGTTACACAAACAGAAAACAGTGGTAAAACACCTCTCAGAAGATACATAATATCATCAAATTGAAGCTATAAAAGTGGTCGTAAAATCCTAAATCACACCATGAAAATCGAGAAATTATAGGGAAGTTTGACTCTCCCAAGTTCTTACTAATTGATGACATTTTGGAAGGGGTAAGCACATACACTATTAAACCTAATACTAATATAAAGTGTGACGTTAGAAATATTGAACTAATCAAACTAAGTCCAAATAAGTTAAGAAATAATTGACATAAATGGTATCACAATAAAAAAGAAAGACTACCTGAAAAAATGGCAGAAAGTGTTTTAGTGGTATTCCTATCACCTGTCCTCAGAATACTGCCTGAGTCATGTACATGAGACAGCTGGTTAGATATCTTTCTCTATGTGGTATTAAGCAGCTGTCTACCCCAAACCCTCAATTATACTCCCACTACTCTTTATAAATTCCTTAATATAGAGGATGTACATACCTGAGTGTAAATGGTTTTGAAGGAGAGAGGAATAAGGTTCTGAAAAGGATTATGGTTTCTAAGGGCCATGTACCCTGAAGTACAGTAATATACTTTTTTTAAAAAATATTTTATGTATTTGAAAGTCAGAGTTACACAGAAAAAGAGAAGGAGAGGCAGGGAGAGAGAGAGGTGTCATCCATCCATTGGTTTACTCCCCAGTTGGCCACAATGGCCGGAGCTGTGCCAATCCAAAGTCAGGAGCCAGGAGCTTCCTTCAGGTCTCCCATGCAGGTGCAGGGGCCCAAGCACTTGGGTCATCCACTGCTTTCCCAGGCCACAGCAGAGAGCTGGATCAGAAGTGGAGCAGCCAGGACATGAACCAGCGCCCATATGTGATGCTGGCACTGGAGATGGTGGCTTTACCCACTACGCCACAGCACCAGCCCTGTAATATACATTTTGTATGTGGAAGAAAACCTTAGTTAATCCGTTTCTCTGCTTATATTCATTCAGTACCCAGACTGTTTGAAACACTATGTCAAGATTTAGGATAGTTGGGAGGAAAGACAACCAAAGTTCCTTCAATCTTGGATATTTAGAGAATAGAAACATGTTGTTGATATATAGGAATATGTAATATTTTCAAATGTGATGGAGAAAGCCCTTGGTTTTGGCCAAGACTTGAGGGAAGAACGAGAGTAGCTGAATGGAATAGGGTACACACAGTACAGAAAAGAGTAGTATGAGGATAAAGGAAGTAGCACCATAGGCTACAAAATAAACAAGTTGAAGAAGAGCAGCATGAAGGTGAACAAGGGTGGGGGATGAATCCAGAATGAAGAATTAGCAAGATCATTTAATATGAGATGTACACTGTGAACAAGGAATCATGGTACCTGTAAAGTTGCAACAGAAGTACAGCTATCCTAATCTGAGAAAACTGTTTCATGGAACATGACATACGGTGAGGAAAGTAAGGGAATGGAGTTTTCAAAGTGGAGGTGTAAGTCCCAGGTTGTGTGAGAAATGGAGGTGCTGACGCCTTAACCCCTGTTGAAGGGAAGAGACAGAAACAACAATGAGCAGGAGAAGTCAAGCTGTGCTTCAGTTGCAACAGAAGCCTCACCCAACCCTTTGGTATCTCAGGGTTGAACGAATCTCCCGGGTGTCCTGCATTGAGGATACAATTTGTCAGTGGACAATGGGTGAAAGTTGTGCTCCCAACCACAACACAGAGGGATGTAGCTTTGGGTGAAGGAATTCTCTTTAATGCAATTCCCGAATAGGGTAGCAATCCAGGAGCTAGAGTGATGAGTCAGTCCTTCATTCGGAGGATAGGATCTGGGCAGGATTGAGGGTAACTCAAGACTCTGATCAAAACAAACAAACACACACGAAAAACAGAGGCTGACAAAGAGTAAATCCACAGTGCTGGTAAAGTGTGAGACTGGAAACATCAGGCCAGATCAGGGAGGACCTCAGAAAGCATTTCAGGATTCTGCACTTTAATTTAGACATGTAGAATAACCCTTAGAACTTAAGCACAGGGTGACATGGATTTGAATTAAAAGAGCCATTTAGCGCCGGCACTGCGGCTCAATAGGCTAATACTCTGCCTTGCGGAGCTGGCATACTGCGGTCTAGTCCTGGTCGGGGTGCTGGATTCTGTCCCGGTTGCCCCTCTTCCAGGCCAGCTCTCTGCTGTGGCCAGGGAAGGCAGTGGAGGATGGCCCAAGTGCTTGGGCCCTGCACCCCATGGAAGACCAGGATAAACACGATAAGTACCTGGCTCCTGCCTTTGAATCAGCTTGGTGTGCAGGCCGCAGCGCGCTGACCGAGGCGGCCATTGAAGGGTGAACCAATGGCAAAAGGAAGACCTTTCTCTCTGTCTCTCTCTCTCACTCTCCACTCTGCCTGTCCAAAAAAAAAAAAAAAAAGAGCCATTTAGCAATTTTGAGAAGATAAATTGAAGGAAGCCAGTGGTAATTTAGAGTGACCACATGTAAAGGCTAAGCTGGATGAAAGAGTGGCCTGGAAGTGAAATATTAGTGGGGGATTATACAGTTCCATATATAGTCTGGGGTTGATAAACACTTTCAAGGAGGTTAAGACTTTAATGTTAAGTCAAGGGAATGGCTGAGGTTGTGATGGGCACCGCTTAGAGAATGAGGGATATATGAAACTTAGGAAAGAAACCTGAAGGACTTCAACATTTACTATTGAGAGAAAGGGGTACTGGAATTTTAAAGAGAAATTGCAGATGTTGAAGAGAGAACCCTGGGAGTCTTTCAAGAACAAAAGGAGGGGTTCTTTTGCTAATTGCAACTGAAAGATAAAATGAAATCAGCACTAAAAATGTCTCTTACATTTGGCAACATTAGGGTTCGCTTCTAGCAGGTAATTTAGGACAAGTGACTTGAATGCTGAGTTTTGAGAAATAGACATCTTTTTCCTGACTTTTACTTTATGAAGTAAACTTAGGCTGAATTTTCCAATAAAGTGGAGGGAAATAATAAAGTTTGAAGTTAGATAAAATTAGCATAGGTTTGAAATATTTTTGAGGGAACATGGAAAGGAAAACCCATTAAAAAGATGAAGTACTCTTGTTGGTTAGTATTATAGGAACTATCTGAAGTTTCTGATAATAAAATTATAAAAATATTGGGCTACTTAAGTTGTTTATTTATTCATTTGTTTGTGGTATTTATAGTCCTTCATGCTTGAGGATAAACACAGAGAAAATAATGGTGTTTATCTTGGTGGATGTTAACAGAGTAAGAGCAAGGAAGCTTTGGTAAGTCAGTGGCCGAAGTGATGGCTCATTTCATCAAAGTTGGATAAGAAGAGTATTAAGGAAAAGATGTAGTTGCATTTTTAAGCAGAGACAATTTCTAAATGGCAAATATAGATGATTGTGAAACAAATGGCAGAACTTCAAATAGAACATGGCAGACCAAATATGCTTATTTATCTTAATTCTTTTTGAGACACTAGGAAAATGACAGTAACAAGAATTTTCTAAAGGTGTGAATCGGGAAAGGCAAAGAAAACCTGAGGGAAGAGGTGAACAGCAATATTTGGAAAGCTGGAAAGTGGAAGATTGAATGGTAACTAACTTGGCAGACCTCAGCAAATTACAATTATGTCAGCCCCAGGGACAGCACAGAATCAGACTGATTCAGGAACTCTGGAAGACTGAGAATTTGGATGTCAGAAATATTTTGAAAGAGGGGCTATAAATAGATATATAAAAAGGAATACTGGTTAAAATATAGCTATGTTTATGGAATTATCTCTAAACAGTATCTTTTGACTCTACATTTTAAGTTATGAATATTATCAACTCTGTCCTGTCTTACAGCTATTCTCCTTCACTTTTCCACATCTCACATTTGCATTTTTACATTGCACTTTTCTTTTTATGTTTGAATTTCACATTTGTACTTTAATATTATATTCTGACCTATATGTTGGTGATTCTGAATGATTAAGACTCTTAATTCTGTCTTGGGTTTCTGAACAGGAAAATAAGAGACCGACACTAATTAACTCCGTATAGACTGAACAGAATCAAGACAGAATTTCCCTGCAGGGACAGAGACTGCCACAACAGGAGACAGAATTTCCTGCAGGGGATGGAGAAGAGGGAGAAGTAGGAGATTGGGGGGGGGGTGCTAGGGGGAAGAGAAGGGAGGGACAAGTGAGAGGGAGATTGAGAGGGAGCTGGTGTGTTCCTTTTTGCAAAGTGGAAGGAAGGGGAGTGGAGAAAGGGGGAAATGATGGGATAAGGATGTATAATCTGCTCTCTCCTGGCCACTCCCAACAGATTAGTTGGAGTGGCCAGCAATCTTGGAATCTTGGAATGTTTCTCTTAGTTGTGTTTTGCTCTTAGGTAGTCAGATGAGAATTCTCCTCTGTATAACAACATTAGGAGTTGTAATAAATTTCTGTATAAACAACAGTAAAGTCAAAAGAGAGTTGTGTTTATACATGATAATTGTTATGCCCAGTTCAGTTGTCCTCAAAGACCACCAAGGAGCCGATACCGCTGTAAAGCACATGAGAGTTTTATTGCAGGTCCGGGCCTGGACTCTCAATCAACACCGACACAGCAGGTCTGAATTGAGAGCCCCAACCCTTCAGTTAACAGGGTTTTTATAGGGTTTTCAGAGACATTCTATACATCATGGTACCATTTAGCAAATCATCTCATCCTGAAGGAAATTCAAAGGACATCTCCTAGAATTGATTAGTGCATCCAGTGGCGGGAATGGACATACTAAAGGTGGTTGGATGGCTTTGTGGTTGATGCCTTTTGAACTGATTGGCCGAAGCATAGGGTCCAAGCTGCTGGGGTGTAACGTGCCGAACTGCAGGGTCTCAGGAAGCTATTAATGACCTTATCTGCCCTGAGAAGACACCAGGAACTCTAGGTATTTCTCTGTTATCTGCTAATCGGCTGTTGCTACGAGAGTTTATAGCAAGGGGAGTTCATTTATTTACTGTTAGGAACTTCTGGCTTAGGGTTCAGGGCCTGGTCAGGCCCAAGTTACAAGATGGAGGCCTAATTTAAAATAGTTATACCTTGATCCAGGCTCAGGTCTCACAATAATCATATAAACATTGTTTACTGCAGAGTCAAGCAGTGTACTGTGAATGTATATCTTTTGTTTCTGCCTTTTATAAATTTTGCTTATTTTTGTTTCTCTTTTTCTTATTCAGTTTTTCTTTGGATTTCCAAGAGTGAGATTAGCTCACTGCAAATCCAAGCTATAGGAATGGGTGTTTGGCAAAGTTTTTAAGATGCTTCTTGGGACACTTGCATCTGACATTGCAGTGCATGGGTTCAAATCCCAACTCTGCTTCCAGTTCCAACTTTCTGCTAATGTGCATCTCACAGGCAGTGGTTTTTGGCTCAAATAGTTGGGTTCCTGCCACCCATACAGGAAACCCAGATGGAGTTTTGGGCTCTTGATATAAATCTGACTAGTCTTGGCTGACATAGAAATTTGATGAATGAACCAGCAAATGGAAGTTCTCTCTCTCTGCCTTTCAAATAAAAAAGTGAGTTAAAAAATTCAAATTCAAGGGGCCTGCATTGTGGCTTAGTGAGGAAGGCTTCCACCTGCTATGCCGGCATCCCATATGTGCACTGATCCCTGCTGCTCCACTTTTGATTCAGCTCTCTGCTAATATCCTGGGAAAAACAGTGGAAAATAAGCCAAGTGTTTGGGCCCCTGTGACCCATGCGGGAGACATAGAAGAAGCTCTTGGCTCCTGGCTTCATCCTGGTCCAGTCCTGGGCATTCTGGCCATCTGGGGAGTGAGAGAGTAGATGGAAGGTCTCTATCTCTCTATTCTGTCTCTCCTTCTCTCTAAGTCTGACTTTCAAATAAATAAATAAATCTTTAAAAAAAAAAAACAAATCCAAGCTGTATTACTTCTCAGTTATTTGAATTTACTTGTCTATGCCTGAAATATAGTGATATTAATAATGGGATTACTGTGTTGAATAAATGTTAATATACCCAAAATGCTTAGAATGAAGTCACATAAACACTTGAAACATTTTCTATAGAAGTATTTGTTATAAATTTTCTTTATTATATTGTGTTCTTTCAGTTTCATGAATAAGATTATCTAAGTCCTAGGGATGTAGATAAAACTTTTCCCTCAAGGTTTTCTCTCCTCCTGCACCCATAGTGCCTGCTACCTGGATTTCCCTCAAGATATTTGTACATTGGCTCCTCAGTGGGCTTTTTCTTGTTATCTCTAATTTCAAGATAGCACATGTTTAGCATATAAGAAGATAGGCTTGTAAAGTAAATTCATGGAGTTCTTGCAGTTAGATGAAAGTCTTTATTCCCTTCTCAACTTTGATTCTTAATCTGCTCCAGGTTCTCAAAAAAACTTTCTGATCTTAGAAGGCTTTTTTTTGTTTTCCTTCTGAAAGGCATGAGTGGTTCCTTTGCAGTCTGAAAAAGGTTTATTTGTAAGCAATATCTTTTTATTATCTTCTCTTATGAATCTACCATTTTATCATTGGTAATATCACATTTCAGGAAGTTGGTCACTTATTTTTATTAATTCTTAACAATAATTGTAGATATTTTTGTATGGTCAATGCCACACTGAAGTTTTAATAAGTTATCTTCTATTATTTCCCACTTCCATTTCCCACTTTCTTTTCCTGCTTGAATTTGTGAGTTAGCTGATAGCTCTCAATTAAAACATTTCTCATATATGTGGAAATATATTTAAGCAATATACATAGAGATATATATTTATATATAATCTATATATTACCTATATTGAACAATTTATTGCATAAATAATATTGCTTATTTTTAAATTTATTCAGCTTTATCCTCTAATATGTTTGGATTATTTTCTTTTGATTTTACCACTTGTCTTATTTATTTTTACAGAGATTTTTCTTAATCTTTAAATGTACTCTCAGAGCAAGTGTTGTAATACAGCAACTTAAGAAACCATTTTGGACACCAGCATCCCATATCAGAGTGCCTGGGATAGACTCTTGATAATTACTCTGATTCTGATGTACCTTCCTGCTAATGTGCACCCTAGGGGGCAGTGGATTATGGATCAAGTGCTTGAGTCCCTGCCACCCATGACCTGGATGAAGTTCCATCTTGGCTTTGGCCTAGCCTAGCCCATTTCTAGCTATTGAGGGCATTTGTAGAGTGAATTAGGGCATGAGATCTCTCTCTCTTTTTCTCTTTTTCTTTCTCCTTCTGTGTGTGTGTGTGTGTGTGTGTCTCTTTCATGAGTAAAAATAATTACATAAAGTTAATTCCCCATAGCATTGGGTTTGCAAATTAATTGTTTTTAAATTTTTTCTTTGTTGAATATAGGCATTTCCTTTAGTCAATGATTTTTCCTTGTTGTTGTTGGTATTTTGATCTTCCTTTTCTCTGATGCAGACTTTCTTGAAATATCTAGTAATTCCTTATGCACCAATATGAGTTAAATCAAAGGGTGATTGTAGTTCATGTGAGTATGGTCAGAGTTTTCCACAGAACGGCCTTCACTTTGGACTAAGCAGGATGTTTTACTGAGGCTACTAAGGGCAAGAATTCAGAACATTTTATTCTGGAGTGTTAAAAATGCCTTAGCTCTCCCTATATTGTACATTTTATTTTATTTTATTTTGCTTTTCTGAAAAGATAATCAATTGTGTCATTTGGGACTAAAATGCCTATGGCTCTCATTTTTCCCCAGGGCATGGGGGAGTATTGGGATCACTGCCTCTTTTTCCTTTGAAATTTTCAGATAATGCCTGTGTTTTCATCTCTCTTTCTCACATTTAACTTCAGTTGGACTTTTTGTTCTTGAGTTTTCCATGTTCCTGGTCATCAGCTAAGTGGACTGGCTGCCTACTGGAATTCCAGCCAATAATTCCTTGAATGATATCTTAACAGAATTAGTTTAACGCTTCTCTTCATAGATTTCATCTCATTTACTTTATTATAGGGTTATATTTTTTTCTATACATTTATTTTTAGGAAAATTTAAAATTTCTTTTTCTTTTGCTCTTTTATTTTTTTGACAGGCAGAGTGGACAGTGAGAGAGAGAGACAGAGAGAAAGGTCTTCCTTTTCCGTTGGTTCACCCCGTAATGGCCGCTGCGGCCAGGTGCTGTGGCCTACACACCGCACTGATCCGAAGCCAGGAAGGCAGGTGCTTCTCCTGGTCTCCCATGCAGGTGCAAGGCCCAAAGACTTGGGCCATCCTCCACTACCTTCCCAGGCCACAGCTGGACTGGAAGAGGAGCAACCGGGATAGAATCTGGCTCCCCGACCAGGACTAGAACCCAGGGTGCCAGCACCGCAGGCGGAGGATTAGCCTATGGAGCTGTGGTGCTGGCCTCTTCTTTTGCTCTTAAAAACTGCCTTCTTCGTAGTAAGTTTAGCTAGTGTTTTAGGAAACATGCAATATGAACATTTGTGCTTGATTGTCTTGACCCAAGCCTACACAGTGGTACATGGAACATGTAACTTGTATTAGAGTAGAGGGAGAGTAGAGAGTAGAATCCAGTTAGAAGCCTCATTTTGTAAGTTGATGCTATCTTAAATTAGACTGGCTGCTGTGGAGATAAAGAAATATGATAGGTTCAAAAATATTTTGGAAATAAAATTTAAAAGTCATTTTAATTATTTGTTGGATAAATTCACATTTATATAGTTTAGTTTTTTGTTCACAGTTTCAGTAGTTCTTTGAAATGTTTTTAAGAATGCAAGGTGATTTTAATCCATTAAATCTCACTTTAGAAAGTGATAATGACATTCCTTTTGTTGCTTTAGTTAATAACATATTACTATTTTAAAATCTATTATATTTCTTAAAGATCAGGAATCATAAATGTACATAGTGTTCAATACATTGGCATACATGATATTTGAAGATTATGAGATTGCAAGCCTCTGTTACCCACGATATTGAGCAATTGGAGGCAATCCCTGAACCAATATTATCCAAACCAAGCTAATGCAACATGCCCAGTACAAATAGGTCTGGAATATGCTTTGTATTTCATTACTAAATTCTAACATTTTACAGTTATGATCAATTCAATATCTAAATACTTGAGTATGCCTGTTTCTGTCCCTTGGGAAAGATACATGCTCACCCATTAAATTCCAAGGAAGATTTCACAAATTGTTCATAACTGGTTTTAAAATCTTTGTTGGGACCTATTTGTCCTTGTGAACTGAGATGTATTACATCAAGTGTTAATTTTTCACTTTAGTTATACACTCAACAAGTCCTTGCAATTTTCTCAAGGAAGAGGATCTTCCTGACTAAGAGGCATCTGCAGATCATGTTGTTGCAAGATATTTACTAATGAGAAAAATAGAGAAGCTAACCAAAAATAGGATTTTAAAGATGGAATAAAGTTCAAAAGTAGGCCTGATAACAATTACTAAAAGAAAATCTCACTTATTATTTCAGCCTATTCACTACAATTGTATTTATCTCATCATTACAAGAGTTCCACTTTTTTTGGAGGTGGAAAATACAGCAGAGGATTCAAATTCCTGTTAGAAACAAGTGAATTCATACATTTATATGGTCCTGGTGGGGGAGATGGAAGCCAGAGATTTGAGAAGTGTTTCATAAGCTCAGTGGCTCATCAGAAAACCTTTAAAGATTCTTTAAAAAGTTGGTGGATTTGGGGGATTGAAAGTCCATAGATGTTTTCAATAAAGTTAAATTTCAAGGACTAGAGAAAAGACATTTTATAATGCGCCAGAATTTGGAATTGAAGATGTTCTTGCACAGCATTTTTGAGAAGTTTTGAAAGTGAGAATCTGGAGACTGCACATGGTGGCTCACAGTAGAAAATGTCAAAAGAAATGAAGCAGATTCATACATGTATACAATATATTGTTTATTCTTGTTTGTAGAATGCTGGAGTAAATTAATAAAATTTGTATAATTACAGAAGAAAAATAAGAATTATTAGGACCATAATATACTACTGAAAGTGAATTCTATAAATTTTACTTCTTTTTGTGTGATTATATATGAAAACTACATTTCCTGACTTACCAAGTCAGTTGACTGATTTTGCTCCTTAACATAAATTTATAAACTGTTAATTCACAATTTAGTAGTAAGGTGAATTGATACCAAAAATATGAAATTGCTTTGTTATTTCAAAAAAAGCCTTTGTCAGTTACTTCAAAGGAGCTACAAAATGCATGGTTTTAAATTTCTAAATGACAAGATTGGGAGTATATGACAGATAAATTATAGGATAATGACCAAACGATGAGTGATGAGCTAAATTTTAAAAGATCAAATTTAATATGATAATATTAGATCTTTATTGAATCTAAAAATATATTTCTTTTTAAAAAAATCATCTGCACATTTTGATTTAGAGAATAGTGATGAGTTTAATAGTACTATATGTGAAAACATCTGAATTTCCATTTTTTATATTTTGGGTCACCAGCCTCAATAACAGGGCATAGATGACAACTATAATATGTGATTACACAAATAATAGCATCGCAGAGGTTGATAATAATCTTACAGGATTCTCTAAATGTCAGGTTATGTATGATGTGCTTTGTTCTGGATTAAGAAGACTTTTTTTTTAAATTTTAAAGATTTTATTTATTTATTTGAGAGAGTTACAGAAAGTGAGAGGGAGAGACAGAGAGAAAGGTCTTCCATCCACTGGTTCATTCCCCAAATGGCCGCAACGGCCGGAGTTGCGCCAATCCGAAGCCAGGAGCCAGGTGATTCTTCCCAGTCCCACACGTGGGTGCAGGGCCCAAGGGCTTGGGCCATCTAGTACTGTTTTCCTAGGCCATAGCAGAGAGCTGGTTCGGAAGAGGAACTGGGACCAGAACCAGCGCCCATCTGGGATGTGACACTGCAGGCAGAGAATTAGCCCACTGCACCATGGCGCAGGTCCTGAGGACTTCTTTATTTTTAAATCAATTTCTGATGAGAGTCAGTTGTTGATAGGCATATAACTGATAGAATATCAAGAGTAGTTATAAATCTGAAGTCTTTAGTCTGAAAATAACAAAATTTGGGCTAGATGAGAGCATGTTAGTTTTCTTTAGAGATTTCAGATATATTACTCTCATTATCAGTAAATAATAGATTTAAATTTAAGGGAAGAATTATTTAACAGGAGATATATAAATAAAAATCTTAGGGAGCAGAGTGTCAGGGACATCATAGATTTAGATTAAATTCTATTTTTTGAAGATTTTTTTTTACTTATTTAAAAGAGCAGCAGAGAGGGGAGAGAGGGAAGGAGGGAGGGAGGGAGGGAGATAGAGAGAGAGAGAATCCTCCAACCACTGGTTCACTCCCCAATTGGCCGCAATGGTCATAGCTGTGCAAAGCCAAAGCCAGTATCCAGGAACTCCATTTGGGTCTCTCACGTGGGAAGCAGGGACTCAGCACTTGGGCTATCTTCCACTGCTTTCTCAGATACATTAGCAGGGCCCTGATGTGGAAGCAGAGCAGCTGGAAATCGAGCCAGTGCTCAGATATGGGGCGCTGGTGTCACAGGCTGCTGAGTAACCTACTGTGCTATGAAGGTGGTCTCAGATTTGGAATGAATTCTTAGTTACTGCTTGGAATAGATAACATCTCTGAAGATTCTTAATATAGAGATATTGTGGTTAAGTTAAACATTGTCCTTTGTTCTTTTTCCTATAATAAGCAAAAGTAATATGCAAAACATAAATTTTTTGAGTACTGGCTATGTCTAGCAAACTTACAGATTACACTTTACTGTATCCATTTTATAGAGAGGCTTTGAAAGGTGATTGCTAGTCTAATTTCATGCAACTAGCAAATGAAACAAAACGCAACAACAGATTTGAGCAGATTGGTCCCATTCAAAAGTCCATGGTCATCTCATGAGGCTCCAATCTCTTTCCTCACAGCAACCCCTCTACCTTCACAAATGTACGGTGATTATTTAGAAACAAACAAGCAACTATGCAGTCAAACAACACAAGTCTAGAAACATCTTAAATTTTATCTCAGAATATTTCCATTTTTAATTTCTTAAGGCAATGTGTATATTAAATAAATGGACTGTAGAATCATATAGATGGGACCAAAATGAGAAAAACAAAGGGGAACAAACTACAGGTATAGAATCAGAAAGCCAGCTGTGCTATTTTATATGATGAGGAGTTGGGTAGGATATTCAGATGAAAAGTTTCTTTTTTATTTTTTAAAGATTTATTTATTTATTTGAAAGTCAGAGTTACACAGAGAGAGGAGAGGCAGAGAGAGAGAGAGAGAGAGAGAGAGAGAGAGAGAGAGATCTTCCATCTGCTGCTTCACTCCCCAATTGACTGCAACAGCCGGAGCTGTGTGGATCTGAAGCTAGGGGCCAGCAGCTTCCTCCGGGTCAACCCACATGGGTGCAGGGTCCCAAAGACTTGGGCCATCTTCTACTGCTTTCCCAGGCCTTAGCAGAGAGCTGGATTGGAAGTGGAGCAGCCGAGACTCGAACTGGTGCA
Source organism: Sylvilagus floridanus (assembly GCA_949820135.1). Taxonomy (NCBI): domain Eukaryota; kingdom Metazoa; phylum Chordata; class Mammalia; order Lagomorpha; family Leporidae; genus Sylvilagus; species Sylvilagus floridanus. Next base: position 109,911,554 of record OX463241.1, read on the forward strand.
CATATGGGATGCCAGTGCTTCCAGCCAGGGAATTAACCTATTGCGCCACAGTGCCAGCCCCGCAGATGAAATGTTTCTTATCAAACATTCTAATGTATGGAATGTTGTGGCATGTGTTGTGGGGGCAATGGTTAAGCCTCAGCTGGATGTACTGGAGCTTCCCTTATTGGAGCACTGGTTCTAATCTCAGCTCCTCTGCTGACAACCCAGATTCCTGCTAATGCATCTGGGAAGCAAATAGATTGTGGCTCAAGTACTTGGGCATCTGCCACCCATGAGGAAGACTCCTGGATTTAGCCTGGCTAAGCCCCGGTTGTGGTGGCCATTTGAGGAGTGAACCAGTGGTCAGAAGATTCTCTCTTTTACTTTCTTATTCTGCTTTTCAAATAAATCTTGTAAAATATGCAAATAGAGCTGAAGATATATGTGAAAGCTATAGATTTGGGAGCTTAATTTTCAGAATACACATTTGCAATTAGCAAGAATAATTTATAGTGAGTGATGATATGGAAAGATCAAGAGACAAAGGAGGAAAGTCACCACAGTAACCTACTTAAAAGTTACTTGTGGAGGGGGTAAAAGGAAAACTACTTATCACTTAAAGACACTTTAGGTTGATTTCTTTCATTTTTATACCCTGAAAAGCTTTCAAAAAAGTAATTAAAATTATACTGAACATGATATTTTAGTATTTTAATTATCTGTAGATATCATATGGCACGTGTTTCTGTAAACAAACATTTGGTAAACACATAGATTAGTGACATATTAGTAACTTAATGGCTTAGTAGAATTTTCCTCAAAAATAGGTATTTAATTTTTTTCTGATTTGGGTTATAATTACACTTTAAGAGCATATTTGGATATATGCTGATGGTTTTCTCTACAAAACATTACTTATTGGGAAAAAATTCAGATTTTAGAATTATTATAATAAAAATGTATCTATTTTGGAGTTTCAATTTAGTGTCACTAAATTTCTTTGCCTGCGATTATACCTCTTGTACTGCTTTGAGCAAAGTATATTGATGCATCTTTTGTAATCTTCTTACAACTAGGGGACATCTTTAATGTTTTCAGTTCTTTGCTACTTAAATACCATATCCAGTCTTCTACTTGCCCACACTGCTTTAACTGGGAATGGGGAACAGAGCGCGTGCTGCACATACCTTAGATAGCCTACCACAAGTTGTTAGGCTTTTTATTGTTATTGTTTATTTTTTTATGTTAAGCTCCTTAGGAAAATAAATGTGAACTATGAATAATTCATTTTAATATCTCCTAATTTTATCCCTTTTCTCCTGGACTCTATTACATGCTTATTTAAGGCAATATTTTATTTTATTCATCAACAAATTGCTGCAGGAACACACATATCTTACAGAATTTAGGGGCCAACTCTAGCAAGCTATGTTTTAGCATGTGGAGGTGGGAATCTTAAATGAGAATTCTTTAAATAATCAACAGACTCAAATTTAACATATCGGGAAGTTCATCAGTATGTAATTTCTGTATAGTTCACAGAAAAGTAAGTTGATATGCTTATGTTAGCTACTGTTATGGAAATAAGAGACCTTTAGAGTCACAAACAGGCAAGAAATGAAAAAGAAAGGAGCTGAATGTTGAAGAAGGGTAAGTAATTTTCAATTTGATGAATAAATTAGTCATTTGCTGTAGATTCGTTTACCCAAAGTAAACTACAATGCTACATTAAATCAGATTCCATAACTCAGAGAAAGGGGGGGGGGACCAATCCGTGTAACTTACTGCAGCATATTGATATAGTCTTCTAAATTATTATTAGCTGTTTTTGCTAATCCTTTACTGTACCTGATTTGTAAATTAAACTTTATTGTAGATGTGTATGTATAGGAGAAAACACAGTGTGTATACAGTGTTTGGCATATCAGCAATTTCAAGTATTCACAGGGGAATTCAAACATATCCCCTCCAGTTAAAAGGGGAATATTGTTTTGGCAGCTCATGTAACTCCACAAGGCTAACCTGAAATGTAAATACCCATTTCTTAATAAACATTAAATTTCAGATTAAAATTAATTAATTAATATTAATTATTGATATTTTGAAATAAATTGATTTTGCTCTGGGGCAAAATACAAGCCCAGTCTTTACCTGAAAACAGTATTGACAATAATAAAATATTGGTCAGCTCTGACTTTTTCCTTAAGATGTTATTTTTTCCCAAAATAAATTCCTAAAAATGTGTGATGGGATGAACACAGTAAATCTTTGGATGATTCTATGGAGAAGTATTTTTTGAAAAGTATTGATGAGGTAAATAGCTTAATAAAAACAAATAGAAAAGAAAATATTTGAAAGTGAATAATAGTAAGTGAAATGAAATCTTAAAAGATTTAATCAGTTGTTGAGAATCCAGACATTAACTGAAGCTTTCAAATTAGACCTCCTCCAAGCCACTGGAATTTAGAGGTTTGTTGAAGTACAGAAGATTTTGAAACCTATAAATATGAGGAGCTTTCAATAAGTTCATATCTATTATGAAAATAGTTGCATGGATTTCATTTTTGCACCAAAATAATATCTTGCACCAATAATAATATCTTTCCACCAGCCTTTAAAATAACTTTGTATGCAGAGAATATATTTGTATCAGAACTAATTTAGGAAATCAAAATAAGGTATTTTATTGTTCTGAAGAAATTTAAGGAATTTTTAAAATCAAAATAAACAAATTTTACAATAACGCTTTGGAAACACATGAAATCCTGATAATGCTAGGACCAGCCAGATAGACATATAGATCATTTCCAATCTGCTACTTTTAAGCCTCTTTTTTTCCTTGCTCTGTGAAATCCTTCCTCATTTAAATGTCCAGTTTACCCTGCTTATCACATTGTCTCATGAAAAATCTAATTTTTCGGAAGGTCTGAATATAAATCATGTTTCTTAGGTAATACTAATGATTTATTTCTTTATGATACTATCTTTTAAGACAGTTATCAAATTGTGGACATTTAGGCATTAGTTGTCATGAGAGAAGTGTTTATCATTCTAATCATGTGGGTAGGCTTTTAATCATGTGGAAGGCATACACCAACTATGAGTAGAGTGTCTGTAAATTGAGCAAGGCAGGAGCTGGTATGTGCTTATTCCCGGTCTCTTATCCATTCCTTAATCACATTCTATCCCGAGTTCTGGACTGTCTGTAGCTTCTCAATCAGTATTAGATTTGGAGAAGAAAAACACACACACACACACACAAATACATACACACACTAACTGTAAACTGGGGATATTAGGTAAATGTCCAATATTGCCATTATTCAATATGTAATCTTAATGTTTAAAATTTACAACTTCAGATAAATTATGTCTTCATGATTTTCCTCTGAACATATGGAAGGACTTTAAGACAGAATCTATTTGTATGAAATTATCAAGCTATTAATTTTATTCATCTGTTGATGAGATTGACTGCATAGTTGATTCAAATAAAGTACCACAAACCATCAAAATGATCCAAAGACTCAACTCAAATAATCAAGCACCCCATGGACAAAGCTGGACAAATTTTTGAAAAAAAAGAAAATACAGTTTTATTAATTTTTATTGCTGTCATAACAGATTACCATAAACCTACTGACTTTTAAACTATGCAAATTTATTGCCATTCAGAAGCATAGCACATATCTTAGCTGATGAATCAAGGTATCTGCAAGTTTGCCTGGCTTTCTAATGGGTCTAGGAGAGATTGAGTTATTCTGCTTTTATGGTTCCTAGAAGAATTCAGCTTCTTAGCATTATAAAGCCAATATCTTCCTTTTCTTGCCAGCTGTCAGTTAGGGGCTGATTCAAGCTTCCAGAGGTCTGGCTTCTTCCGTCTTCAAACACAGCAACAACCTCCTGAGTCCTTAGTTTGCATCCTGATGATCTATACTTCATATATTATTGTATACTTCTATTTTTATAGAGATTTCTTTGTTTCTTTCTTTATGTGTTTTTCTGTATGTATGCTTGTATTTGAAAGGCAGAGCAACAGAGATAAAGGGAAAGAAATTCACATTCTAAATTGCCAGGCCAAATGCAGGAGACAGAAACTCCGTCTTGGTCTCCTACATGGGTCACAGGGGCCTAAATGCTTGGATAATCTTTGGCTGCCATTCCAGATACATTAGCAGGAAGATGAATGACAAGTGAAGGAGCAGGAAGTGGAATGGGCACTCCCATATGGGATGCTGACTTGTGTCTCAAGCAGCAACTTTACCCACAGCACGAGAATGCCAGCCCCTGTTGTACACTCTTAGATACCAGAGATTAGATTGGTTCCACAGGATATTCCAAATTTCCTACTTATCACAGGGTTTTCTTTCCCTAAAGTTTATCTCCAAAGTACTTTTTTCCATATTCAGTAACATATTGATGGACCCTAGGAATTATTTGGGGATCAATATTCTTCATAGTATCATAATATTGAGAGAAAGTTTATAGAACAAGCTAAATATCCATGAGTTCATATGAGCATAAGTAAATAATATACTAAATACATAAATGGATGATAAGGGATTACTTTTCGTTACAGAATAATTCTAATTACTGAATGTAGAAGAAGTAATAATAAAATAGGAATAATCATATTTTTTGCAAGCCATATTTATTCATGGATGCTGAAATCAGTGAGCCAGAATTTAAGAGGAAGAACTTACTTGAATAGTCTGAAGATAATCTTCCACAAAACCTCCATTTAATACAAAGAGAAATTGATAACTATACAATGAAGAAACCTAACAGGCATTCTCTTATTTTTTTAAATTTTATTTAATAAATATAAATTTTCAAACTACAGCTTTTGGATTACAGTGGCTTTTTCCCCCACATAACTTCCCTCCCACCTGCAACCCTCCCATCTCCCACTCCCTCTCCCATTCCATTCACATCAAGATTCATTTTCAATTAACTTTATATACAGAAGATCAATTTAGTATATATTAAGTAAAGATTTCAACCATTTGCACCTACACAGAAACACAAAGTGTAAAGTACTGTTTGAGTATTAGTTATAGCATTAATTCACATAGACAACACATTAAGTACAGAGATCCTACATGGGGAGTGAATGCACAGTGACTTCTGCTGTTGACTTAACAACTGATACTCTTGTTTATGGTGTCAGTAATCACCCTAGGCTCTTGTCTTGAGTTGCCAAGGCTATGGGAGCCTTTTGAGTTTGCCAACCCCGATCTTATTTAGACAAGGTCATAGTCACAGTGGAAGTTCTTTGATGGACCATTCTTTCCACTGGGATCTCACTCGCAGAGATCTTTCATTTAGGGTGTTTTTTTTTTTTTGTTTGTTTGTTTTTTGTTTTGTTTTTTGCCAGAGTGTCTTGGCTTTCCATGCCTAAAATACTTTCATGGGCTCTTCAGCCAGATCTGAATGCCTTAAGGGCTGATTCTGAGGCCAGAGTGCTGTTTAGGACACCTGCCATACTATGAGTCTGCTGCGTATCCTGCTTCCCATGTGGCATTGTTCTCTCCCTTTTTAATTCTTTCAGTTAGTATTAACAGAAACTAATCTTGTATTTGTGATCCCCTTGACTCTTAATCCTACCATTATGATCAATTGTGAACTGAAACTGATCACTTTGACTAGCGAGATGGCATTGGTATATGCCACCTTGATGGGATTGAATTGAAATTCCCTGGCATGTTTCTAATTCTGCCATTTGGGGCAAGTCCAATTGAGCAACAGACATTCTCTTAAGCAATGAATCAAGGTTAACTTCCCAGTAATAGGATGTATCAACATCGTATACACTCTGATATGAGGCATAGAAAAGAATGCATCATTTCATTCGTCTCAATTACGAGAAGCCATTAGAACAACTAAAGCAGAGGCACTTGTCCACTATTCTTCTGGAAGTCAAGTTAATGAAAGACAAGGAAGGACTGAGAAACTCTCACACATTTGAGGGACTAAAGAAATATGAAAGCTTAATGCAATGTAGGAGCCTTGATCAGATTATGGAACAACAGCAGCAAAATATATGAGTGGAAAAATTAATGTTTAAGATCTGTAATTTAGTTCATAGTTTTGGGTCAATGTTGATTTTATCATGTTAGTAATTAAGCTATTAACATATAAGGACTTAAGAAAGGAAAGTATCTAGTGGTAATTTGAGTGTTCTCTGTACAATTTTTGCCAGTTTTCTCTGCCTTTTATTATGAAGAAGAGCTAATAACAATAACAAAAAGCCTGTGTAGGGTTATAGATAATTTTAATTTTATCCTATCTGTTTATCTGTATTTTGTCACTTATGCAAATACAAAAATAAGATCAACGTGACACAGGAAGGAAATGTACCATATTCCCACCACAAACACCTAAGTAGAAAAGATGCCAAAATGATGAGCTCGTTTAACAAATAACTCCTGCAGAGTACAGGCCTGCATATAAAGGTGTGAAAGTGTACATTTCAAAACCATTGGTGTGTGGAGAATAACATGGACTTGGAATCTAAAGCCAGAGGTTTCTATTTTATTGATCATCAGTAGACCTTTTCAAATTAGCTAACCCCTGAGCCACTCTTTCCTCGTCACTTGCCATTAAGTTATCTGTGATGTGGCCTTTGCAGGCATTCGGTGACAGAGTGTGGTAGCGCGCTCTGATAATCGCGACATGCTCTTCACTTACCTCTTGTTCTTGTTTAGTTTCCCTGACTGACAAGGGAGCCACTGGCAGATAGGCTTCTGCATGATATCTGATCTGAGAAAGTCACTGAATTCAGTGTCGAGGCCCACTGTGTCCTCCTTTAACTGAAATCTGGCTGCAGGGAAGGCTTTTGGTGACGAGCGAGATGAGTGAGCACTTTTCCCTTTTGAGCCTGCATTTAGGATGAAATATGTATGGAAATTAAGTCATTTTCAGTTCATCTTGATTTTTGTTGCTCTCCTCATACCTTCCTGACCTTCCTTTGCCCCTGAGTTTCTCCAGTGCTGAGTGATGATCATGTAGGTAGAAATCATATGGAAAGCATGTCATGCGTGCAGTATGCACAGAGATGCAGGAATTTAATTTCCTTTCAGTGCAAAGCAGCACTGCCTGTTTAAGACTGATTTCCCTTTACAGCAAAATCTACAAAAGTGTATTGGGAGAAAAAGTTTTCCACTTTAAATAAATTCTGCTGCTTGTGCTTTACGTGAGGAGATTTATGAAGTTCATTTAAAAAATTGGCTAAGTGAAAGGAGTTTTCAATCTGAAATGAAGACAAACTAAGGAGGAAAAACATAAAAATATATGGGGATCTGACTCATCCCAGCCCATTAGCTCAGCACTGGTGCATGAATACATAATGTTAATGCAAGTGTACAGTTTTAAAACCTGATTAGAGTGCAGAGTAGGAGTTTAAAAAATAATCAAATGAATCAGTTTTAGAGAGCACATGAAAGAATAGTCTTTTTGCAGATGAAAATGTAGAGAAACAGAGAAGAATATCTCCCATTTAATCCTTGCTTCTCAGGGAAAGTGTTTTAAGGAAACAGATAAAAGATTAAAACTAGCTTCACATAAGATAGACAAAAAATACATAAATTTGTGACCTACAAAAACAAATATTTCTATCCCTAATGTAATTTGTAGGTAGAAATAATCTGACAGTTTAATGCAAGCATAAATAATAGAAGATTAGTATAGAGAGTAAGTTGTTAATCCTTATTTACATTCTAGCCATTTGTTTTTTGAATTTATAGTTACAGAGCACACAATTCAGCATGTTTCAAGCAAAGACAAAACATTTTTATTAAAATCTCTTTTATTTCTGTCTTTTAGTTTTACAGCAGCAATAATAAGACATATTCCTGACATAAAGGAAAGAGAATGATGTGCTATGAATGGGTGCACCAGCCTAATATGATTACCATATCTTTGCAGGTAATTTTTTTTCCTAGTGAGGAAAAAACATTCCCTATCCTTGTGACATTGCTCAATTTATATGAAAGAAAATGAGTCATTAGGAATGGCTTATTGTCTGTGGATGAAACAGTCCACTCATCTCGTAGTTGTGTGCATTTTCTGCTTTAGATTCTATACATTACTCTAAGTTACCATGCATTGCCTTGGAAATGAAATGTCTTTCTTTGCACTTAGAAACAAATGCAGAGCAGCTCATTTTCTTTTGCTAAGAGGCAGAGTTAGAGCATAGGTATAAAAAGAATTATTTTTAATATAAATGAAAAATGCTTCCCTGAATGTATTGGAAATTTTCTTCTGGTTTAAACATAGTGACTCTTAAAGAAAGACTTGTGCAATCATTAGCACAAATTTATGTAGGAGATTATTTGAAAAGACTTTTAAAAGCCTGGGAAGCTAAGACTATAACACATCTGTTCATTAGCTCTCAGCTTAACAACTGTGCAGCCATTCACCCTCACCTTCCTGAATCAATGTTCCTATTAAATGGAGGATGTCCTTCTGTGAGCTCAGAGGAACTTAGCCTTGCGAAGACTGAGGACACACAACCAAAGTTTTACATTTGATCTATAACTCAGGAAATTCTTAGGGGTATTTGGTGATAATGACTATAAGAACTGGCCCTAATAATTAAAATTTGAAGTAGGATTCAAAGTTTTAAATGTCACAAGAACAGAAAAATGGTTAGTCCAATTGCAGTATATATCATGACCCTCGTTTGGCAAAGTCATTGATATAAAAGATCAGCATCTATCAGCTCATCTTTGGAGCTATAAGAATAACTGGTCAGTATAGTTTCTGACGTGGATACCAAGAGACAACATCTCTAGATCTTTGCTGTGACATACCAGCACTCAAAAGCATTTCTAGGCTATCATCTAAAGATGTCTACATATGTATTCAATATAGGTATAGGTATATATATATATATATATATATATGATGCACAAGTGACAGATGTTAATAAAGCTGCATGTTGAAACACTGTTCAATCCCTTGAAAGTTCAATTAGTATTAATACCAATTCAGCTTTTAAAATACTTGGTAGATAATAGGCTGTCAGTTGTGGCTAGCAGGTGGCATGATTATCACAGCTGTGTAAAAAAGGATCTGGAATGTATTAGCTTAAGAAAGTAAAATTATTTAAATAGAATTTAAATTGATAATGTTTAAGCATGAAGCCAATGACCATGAAGGTAAAGCCACAATTGCAGTTCACTATTATATGATGTTTTATTGGATTAAAAAGTACTAAGTTGGCCCAGTGCTGTGACACAGTGGGTTAAGTTGTCACTTGTAACACTGGCATCCCATATCTGAGTGCTGGTTCAAGTTCTGGGGGCTCCACTTCTAATCCAGATCCATGCTTATGTATCTGTGAAAGAAGTGGAAAAGGAGCAAAATGCTTTGGTCCACGCTACTCACGTGGGAGACCAGGTAGATTTCAGGGCTCTTGGCTTTGGCCTGGACCAGCCCTGGTTGTTTGGGCTGTGAACCAGCAGATGGCCAATCTCTCTCTCTCTCTCTCTCTCTCTCTCTCTCTCTCCCTCTCTCTCTCTCTCCCTCCCTCCCTCTCTCTCTCTCTCTCTCTCTCTCTCTCTGTGAGTATCTATCTATATCTTTTATCTATATCTCGGGTTAGGGTTATATAGGCATAAATATAGATGGATAAATATTGTCCTCCCTTTCAAATAAATAAAATATTTTTTAAAAGGACCAAGAAACATGTCAATTAATCCTCAATCTGTATAATACCTCACAAATTCCAGAGGCTATTTTTTTCGTAAGTGCACAGCAAACAAGTGGTAGAGATAGTAATCTAACTCATGATTATTACACTCCATCTTTCTGGAAGTGAGAGGAATTTTACTGTTAATATTGGACTTGGGCCATCTTCTACTGCTTTCCCTGGCCATAGCAGAGAGCTGGAGAGGACGTGGAGATGCTGGCGCTTCAGGCCAGGGAGTTAACCCACTGCACCACAGTGCCAGCCCCGAAAGCTACAATCTGATTTGAATTATTGCTAATGTGACATAAAAGGTATTCAAGGAAAGAGAAAATTAGACAAGGAAGCTAAAGCAATTTAAATCTTCCATGTTAATTAAGTGGAGTTTTATGGGAGAATAATTGTTCTTGTGAATTTTTTTTGAAGAATTTAATTAATTGTTTGCAAATTGAGAGGAGAAAAAGGTAAATTATTTACCTTTGTTTTGTTCACATTTCTATCAAAAAGAAAGAAAAAAGTTTATAATGCCAATAAGAAGATAGGGAAGGTTAGCAGGTCTCCATAAAATGTATACATCTGCCATTCTTCCTATAAAATATTAAGTTAAATAAACATATAGAGATCATGTCAGGTATAGGATGGTGAAATCCCCCAATATCTATTGGATAACTCAAATAACATGGAAAGGTTAATTAAAAAGTAATTTTACCTGACACATAAAAATTGTACATAATTCTGTGATACCATGTGTCTCATTGCAGTTAGAATGGCTGTCATTGAACAGACAACAAATGCTGCTGAAGATATGAATATAAGGGAATTGTGGAACACTACTGGTGGAAATTTCAATGAGTACAGTCATTGTGGAAAACATTTTAATAGTTCCAAAAAACCTAAAGATAAGGCTACCACATAAACCAACAATATCACTACTGGGTATACATGAGGGAAATATAATGAGGGAAATAAAATCGGTCTGTGAAATTAAGAGTTGCACTCCCATATTTATTTTGTAGCACTATTCACAACAACAAGGAAATGGAAACCATCTTAGTGTGTTTAACTGACAAATAGATAAAGGAGGCACTTTTTTATTTTAAAATTTTATTTAAATCATATGTTTCATATATATATATATAATTAGGAATGTAGAGATAATTCCAGTCCTACCATCCTTCCCATCCACAGACCAAACCTTCTTCCAACTGCCTCTCCCAGTCTTAATTTTTACAAAGATCTATTTTCAATTTACTCAATACTTGTAAATTTAATCATACACTAAGTAAACAGTTCAGCAAATAGTATGAAGAAAAAAAATCACTATTCCTCAACAGAAGAGACAAGGTCTATAAACAATCAGCAAATCCCAAAATGTCCATTTCACTCCAATACAATACGTTTTAGGGTACTCTATTAGCTACTACAGATCAGGGAAAACATGATATGTGTTTTGCAGGATTGGCTTATTTCACTAAGTATAATGGTTTCCAATGTTGTCCGTTTTGTTGTAAAAGACAGGATTTCATTTTTTTTTACAACTGAGTAGTACTCCATAGTGTATATATACCATCATTTCTTTGTCAGTCAACAGTTGATGGGAATCTGGGTTGATTCCATACCTTCACTATTGTGAATTGTGCTGCAATGAACATAGGGGTACAGATAATTCTTTCAGATGCTGATTTCTTTTGGTTTGGGAGATTCCCAGGTGTGAGATGGCTGGGTCATGTAGTCTATATTCGATTTCTGATGTATCTCCTTATTGTCTTCCACAGTGGCTGTGCCAGTTTACATTGCCACTAACAGTGGATTAGGGTACCTTTTTCCCCACTTACTCATTAGCCTTTGTTGCTTATTCATTTCTGTATGAGAGCCAGTCTAACTGGAATGAGGTGAAACCTCATTGTGGTTTTGATTTGCATTTCCCTGATGGCTAGAGATCCTGAGCATTTTTTCAAGTGCATTTTGGCCATTTTATTTTTCTCTCTTGAAAAATGTCTGTTTTAGTCCTTTTCCCATTTCTTAACTAGATTGTTTGGTTTGTTAAATTTCTCAAACTCTTTATAGATTCTGTGTGTTAACCCTTTATCAGTTGTGTAGTTTGCAAATATTTTCACCTATTCTGTCAGTTGCCTCTTCATTTTGCTGAGTGTTTCTTTTGCTGTACAGAAGCTTCTCAATTTGATATAATCCATTTATCAATTTTGGCTTTGATTGCCTTTGCTTCTAGGGTCTTTCCATGAAGTCTTTGCCTATGCCATTCTCTTGTAGGGTTTCCCCAATGTTTTCTAGAATTTCATGGAATTGGGTTGTAGATTAAGGTCTTTGATCCATTTTGAGTGGATTTTTGTAAGGTGTATGGTATGGGTCTAGTTTCATACTTCTCCAAAAGGAGATCCAGTTTTCCCAGCACCATTTGTTGAGGAGACTTTCCTTGCTTCAGGGGTTGATTTTAGGAATTTTGTCAAAGATAAGTTGGTTGTACATGTGTAGATTGATTGCTATAATTTCTATTTTGTCTTTTGGATTTCCTATTTTTGGGGGTCCCAGTGTCAGATTGTTTAGAATATAACTGTCCTGTAATATGTCTTGAAATCTGGTATTGTGATGCCTCTAGTTTTCTTTTTGTTGTGTAAGATTGCTTTAGCCATTTAGGGTCTCTTGTGTTTTCATATGAATTTTGGTATCATTTTTTTTTCTAGATCTGCGAAGATCACATGGAATCTATAAGTTGCATATGGTAGTATGGACATTTTGATGATGTTGATTCTTCCAATCCATGAATAAGGAAGATTATTCTGTTTTTTGATGTCTTATTCTATATCCTTCTTTAATGTTTTATAATTTTCATCAGTGAGATCTTTGATATAGTTGGTTAAATTATTCCAAAGTATTTGATTATTTTTGGAGCTACTGTGAATGTGACTGATAATAAAATTCTTTCTCAGCAATGACTTTTTTCTGTGTATACGCAAGCTATTGATTTTCCTTGTTGATTTTATATCCTGTGACTTTACCAAACTCTTTTATGAGTTCCAGTAGTCTCTAAGTAGATTTTTAGATCCCCTATATATAGAATCATATGATCTTCAATAGGGATATATCATTTGACTTCCTCTTTCCTAATTTGTATCCCTTTGATTTCTTTCTCTTGCCTAATGACTCTGGATAAAATACCCAGGACTATATTAAATAGCAGTGATGAAAGTTGGCATCCTTATCTGATTCCAGATCTTAGGGGGGATGCTTCCAGCTTTTTCCCATTCAGCAGGATGCTGCCTGTGGGTTTCTCACAAATTGCCTTGATTTTGTTGAGGAATGTTTCTTCCATACCCAATTTGCTTAAGGTATTCATCATGAAAGGATGTTATATTTTTTTTAATTTATTTTTTTGACAGGTAGAGTGGATAGTGAGAGAGAGAGACAGAGAGAAAGGTCTTCCTTTGCCGTTGGTTCACCCTCCAATGGCCGCCGCGGCCGACGTGCTGCAGCCGACACACCACGCTGATCCGATGGCAGGAGCCAGGTGCTTCTCCTGGTCTCCCATGGGGTGCAGGGCCCAAGCACTTGGGCCATCCTCCACTGCACTCCCTGGCCACAGCAGAGAGCTGGCCTGGAAGAGGGGCAACCGGGACAGAATCCGGAGCCCCGACCGGGACTAGAACCCGGTGTCCTGGCGCCACAAGGCGGAGGATTAACCTAGTGAGCCGCAGCACCAGCCAGGATGTTATATTTTATTGAATGCTTTCTCTGCCTTTGCTGAGATAATCATATAGATTTTGTTTATCAGTTTGTTAATGTGGTGTATCACATTTATTAATTTGTGAATGTTGAACCATCTCCACATACCAGGGATAAATCCCTCTTTTTCCAGTTGAATGTTCTTTCTGATGTGTTGTTGGATTCTATTAGCTAGTATTTTGTTGAGATTTTTTCATTTATGTTCATTAGAAATTTTGATCTATAGTTCTCTTTTTATGTTGTATTTTTTTCTGGTTTAGGAAATCAGGTGGTGCCTGCTTCATAGAAGGAGTTTGGGAGGATTCTCTCTCTTACAATTATTTTGAATAGCTTGAGAATAATAGGAATTATTTCTTTAAATCCCTCGTAGGTTTCAGCAGTGAAGCTGCCTGCTCCAGGGCTTTTCTTTGTTGGGAGGGTCTTTATTACTGACTCAATCATTATTATTCTTTTTTGGTCTGTAGGTTTTCTGTGTCTTCCTGGATCAGTTTTGGTAGATTGTATGTGTCTCGAAATCCAACCATTTCTTCTAATTTTCCAATTTGTTCACATAAGGCTCTTTGTAGTAATTCCTGATTATTATTTTTGTTTCTGTGGTATATGTTCTTACATTTCCTTTTTCATTTCTTTTTTTTTTATTATTTGACAGGTAGAGTTATAGACAATGAGAGAGAGAGACAGAGAGAAAGGTCCTCCCTCTGTTGATTCATTCCCCAAATGGCTGCTAGAGCTGGCACCGCACTGATCCGAAGCCAGGAGCCAGGTGCCTCCTCTTGGTCTCCCATGTGGGTGCAGGGCCCAAGCATTTGGGCCATCCTCCATTGCCCTCCTGGGCCACAGCAGAGAGCTAGACTGGAAGAGGAGCAACCGGGACTAGAACCTGGCACCCATATGGGATGCTGGCACCACAGGCAGAGGACTAACTAACCAAGTGAGCCACAGCCTCGGCCCCTCCTTTTTCATTTTAGATTTTATTGATTTGGATCTACCCCCTCTTTTTTTCTTGGTTAGTAGAGCTAAAGCCATATCAATTTTGTTTGCTCTTTAGAATAACTAGCTCTTCATTTCCCTGATATTTTGTATTTTTTGTTTCAATTTTATTTATTTTGTCTCTAATTTTATTTTATTTTATTTTATTTTATTTTATTTTATTTTATTTATTTTTGACAGGCAGAGTTTGACAGTGAGATAAAGAGACAGAGAGAAAGGTCTTCTTTCCATGGGTTCAGCCCCGAAATGGCCGCTATGGCTGGCAGGCTGCAGCCGGCGGGCTGCTGCCAGCGCGCTGCGCTGACCCGAAGCCAGGAGACAGGTGTTTCCTCCTGGTCTTCCATGCAGGTGCACGGCCCAAGGATTGGGCCATCCTCCACTGCCTTCCCGGGCTACAGCAGAGAGCTGGACTGGAAGAGGAGAATCCAGGACAGAATCTGGCGCCCCAACCTGACTAACCCAGGGTGCTAGCACTGCAGGTGGAGGATTAGCCAAATGAGCCTCGGTCCCGGCCTCTAATTTTGTTTCTTTCTTTTCTCCTGCTAATTTGGGATTTGGTTTGTTGTTGTTTTTCTAGGTCCTTGTGAAGCATTGCTAGGTCATATATTTTATGCCTTTTGATTTTCTTCATGTAGGTACTGATTGCTATGAATTTCCCTTTTATCACTGCTTTTGCTATATTCCATAAGTTGTGGTGGGTGTCATCATGGAGATCTGGTCAGTGCTCCAGGTTGGGGCAAGTATCGAAGTAATGCTAAAGTTGTGCATGGTAGATATCTTCTTAACAGAAGGAGGAGAATGGTCACCTCTGTTAGTGTGATCACCACCTCGCCTCCTCTCCTCGAGGGTGAGCAATGACTGGGTGTTTAGCACTCATTCATACTGTCATAAGAACCACAGAATTGTGCAGTTCTCACTGTAGCATGATTCCCACTGTAATGACCTGCCCTAGACAACCAACACTTTCTGAGAGTGTAGAGCCACACCCAGTGATTATCCAGAGACCCAGCTACACCTTGCATATTCTAATGTAACCAGAGTCTCCAGGGTCTCAGCACACAAGGTTCCCGCAGGCACTGGGCACAGATGTTTTGTTCTACCCTGTCAGCCTATCCAGTCAACAGAAAGGCAGATGTTCCCTGAGTCAGCTCCACCTAGGCATCTTGATCCTGGGAGGCTGTGGGCACCTTACCATCCTATGTGGTTTCCCAGTTACCTCCCAGCCAGGCTCAAAATCTGTGAGGACTGCGGATTTTCCCCTTCACTAGAATCTCTGGATAACATGTGTGCACATGAGGCTCTGGCCAAATGTTGCTCTCTTCCTGCCACTGCTGCCAATACTGCAAAAGAGATGGTGCCCTGTCTCACCCAGTTGCTGTGCACGCATGCAAAGTCTTCTGTTGTTCTTGCCTAAACCTAAAATGCTTCCCACCGTTTCTCAGGCAGACAGTGGGCAGTGGGTAAGCTGGAGTTAGATAAAGTGCCCCCTCTGCTACCAGTAGGTCCACAGGCAACTGATAGCAACCACTAGCCCCCAGGGTTCCAGTCAGGAATCATGCCACTCTCTCCCTCTTGCTATATCACTATAGGTTGCTGCAGTCTGGTCTTACTTCTGTCTCCATACTGCGTCTCGCTCTGGTTCTTGGCTGCTGCAGTCGTTTGTTGAGTCCATGTACTTCTTACACTTTTTAAAAACTATTTATTTCTAGCTAGCACAGTGTTTCATTCCTTAGTGCACCATCTTGGAATCTCTCTGGAATTCTTTTGAGTAATCTAGATATAAGAGGAAGATATAAGGCTTCATAAACCAGAGCTGATTTGTTGCAAGGAATCAGTTTGTATTATTGTGAAGGCTGAGTAACCAAGTACAAAACCACAGGGTAGCTCTTTAGATCTTCAGAAAGAGCAAGCTAGGAACTCTCCAATAGGAAGAGGCACTCCAGTCCACAAGTGGCTTTTTTTCTTCCTCGGGGAAAACTTGCTTCAATCCATTCAAATGGTTGGGTTAGGCTTGCCCCCCCACAAAAAAAATAAATAAAGTCAACTAATTTGTAAGAATTAAGTATATCTACCAAAGAGTTTCACAGAAAACCCAGATCAGTGTTTGAATAAATAGCTAGATAAATTTTCTAATCAAATAAATCATGGAACGGACTATCACATTATTTTTGGCAGGAAAAAAGAACAATAGTTGCAAAACCTTCTCAGTGGACATCCAACATTTTCCAGTATAACCACAATTCCCACACCTGCACATATATTCTATCATCTAGAAAATAGATACTCTGTTAAAGACAACAACAAAAAAATAAAACAGAGGTAGCATCATATTCATAGTAAAAACTCCCAGGAAGATCAGGAACATGAAAAGGAGGTCCAGTCTTAGCACTTCTATTCTATTTTGTATGGGTGTCCTAGCCATGTCAATCATAAAGAATAAAAAAAGCATTATGTTGAAAAAGAAGAAATAAGAACATTTATCTCTATAGGCAACATGACACTGAATATAAAAACTCCCAAGAATTTCATACATACACAAATACACGCACATACACACATACACACACATTCATTCACATGCAAACTATTCCATCTAGTGCATACTTTGAGCAAGGTTGTAGGATTTGAGTTTTTTTTTTTTTTTTTTGACAGGCAGAGTGGACAGTGAGAGAGAGACAGAGAGAAAGGTCTTCCTTTGCCGTTGGTTCACCCTCCAATGGCCGCTGCAGCTAGCGCGCTGTGGCTGGCACACCGCGCTGATCTGATGGCAGGAGCCAGGTGCTTATCCTGGTCTCCCATGTGGGTGCAGGGCCCAAGCACTTGGGCCATCCTCCACTGCACTCTCTGGCCACAGCAGAGAGCTGGCCTGGAAGAGGGGCAACCGGGACAGAATCAGGCTCCCCGACCGGGACTAGAACCCAGTGTGCCGGCTCTGCAAGGCAGAGGATTAGCCTATTGAGCCACGGTGCCAGCCAGGATTTGAGTTTGATAAACAAAATTTGATGGTGTTTATATACATTAGTAATGAATATTTCATTTTCTAAATATTCATTTATTTTTATTTGAAAGGCAAAGTGAGAGAGACAGAGGGAAAGAAAGATCTTATATCTGCTGGTCCACTACCAACATGCCTGCAGCAATAAGGGCTGTGTCAAGATAAACCTAAGAACCAGGAACTCCATCTGGGTGTCTGAAATGAGTGGCAGGAACCCAGGTTTTTGTGCCATCATCTTCTGCCTTCACAGGGCCATCAGCAGGAAAGTGGATAGAAAGCAGAGTGTCAGGATTAGAGCCAGAACTGCAATACGATATACAGGCATCACAGTAATAAAGGCCCTACCAACAAAGAAAAGCCCAGGCAGATGGATTCACTGCTGAATTCTACCAGACATTTAAAGAAGAATTAACTCCAATTCTTCTCAAACTATTCAGAACAATCGAAAAAGAGGGAATCCTCCCAAATTCTTTCTATGAAGCCAGCCTCACCTTAATCCCCGTAGAAAGATGCAGCATTGAAAGAAAACTACAGACCAATATCCCTAATGAACATAGACACAAAAATCCTCAATAAAATTCTAGCCAATAGAATGCAACAACACATCAGAGAGATCATTCACCCATACCAAGTGGGATTGATCCCTGGTATGCAGGGATGGTTCAATGTTCGCAAATCAATCAATATGATACACCACATTAACAAATTACAGCATAAAACCCAGATGATTATCTCAATAGATGCAGAGAAAGCATTTGATAAAATACAACACACTTTCTTGATGAATACCCTAAGAAATTGGGTATAGAAGGAACATTCCTCAATATAATCAATGCAATTAATGAAAAACCCAAGGCCATCATTCTATTGAATGGGGAAAAGTTGGAAGCATTTCCACTGAGATCTGGTACCAGACAGGGATGCCCACTCTCGCCACTGCTATTCAACATAGTTCTGGAAGTTTTAGCCAGAGCCATCAGGCAAGAAAAAGAAATTAAAGGTATACAAATTTGGAAGGAAGAACTCAAATTATCCCTCTTTATTTAGAGGGTCCAAAGAACTCTACTAATTTACTATTGGAACTCACACAAGAGTTTGGCAAAGTAGAGGATATAAAATCAATGAACAAAAATCAACAGCCTTTGTATCCACAGGCAATGTCATGGCTGAGGAAGAACTTTTAAGATCAATCCCATTCACAATAGCCACAAAAACAATCAAATACCTTAGAATAAACTTAATCAAGAACATTAAAGATCTCTACGATGAGAATTACAAAATCTTAAAGAAAGAGAGGATACCAAAAATGGAAAAATCTTCCATGCTCATGGATTGGAAGAATCAATATCAAACTGTCCATTCTCCTAAAAGAAATTTATAGATTCAATGTAATACCCATCAAAACACCAAAGACATTCTTCTCAGACCTGGTAAAAATGAGGCTGAAATTCATATGGAGACACAGGAAATCTCGAATAGCTAAAGCAATCTTGTACAACAAAAACAAAGCCAGAGGCCTCACGATACCAGATTTCAGGACATACTACAGGGCAGTTGTAATCAAAACAGCATGGTACTGGTACAGAAACAGATGGATAGACCAATGGAAGAGAATAGAAACACCAGAAATCAACCCATGCATTTACAGCCAACTTAAATTTGATTAAGGATTCAAAACCAAACCCTGGAGTAAGGACAGTCAATTTATAGATGGTAATGGGAAAATTGGATTTCCACATGCAGAATCATGAAGCAAGACCCCTACCTTTCACATTACACAAAAATCCATTCAACATGGATGAAAGACCTAAATCTATGACCCAACACCATCAAATTATTAGAGAACATTGGAGAAACCCTGAAAGATATAGGCACAGGCAAAGACTTCTTGGAAAGTTCCCGGAGGCACAGGCAATCAAAGCCAAAATTAACTATTGGGCTTGCATCAAATTGAGAAGTTTCTGCACTGCAAAAAAACATTCAGGAAAGTAGGCCAGCGCTGTGGCTCAACAGGCTAATCCTCCGCCTGAGGTGCTGGTACACTGGGTTATAGTCCTGGTCAGGGCACCAGATGCTGTCCCAGTTGCTCCTCTTCCTGTCTAGCTCTCTGCTGTTGCCCAGGAATACAGAGGAGGATGGCCCAAGTCTTTGGGCCCTGTGCCCGCATGGGAGACCAGAAGAAGCATCTGGTTCCTAGTTTCGGATCAGCACAGTGCACTTGCTGCAGTTCTCCGGCTTCAGTGGCCATTGAAGGGTGAACCAAGAGAAAAGGAAGACCTTTATCTCTGTCTCTCTCTCTCTCACTGTCCACTCTGCCTATCAAAAAAGAAAAAAGAAAGTGAAGAGGAAACTGACAGAATCGGAAAAAATATTCGCAAACTATGCAACTGATTAATAGCCAGAATCTACAAAGAGATCAAGAAACTCCACAACAACAAAACAAACAGCCCACTTAAGAGGTGGGCCAAGGACCTCAATAGACATTTTTAAAAGAGGAAATCCAAATGGCCAACAGGCACATAAAAAATGTTCAAGATCACTAGCAATCAGGAAAATGCAAATCAAAACCACAATGAGGTTTCACCTCAGCCCGGTTAGAATGACTAACATGTAGAAATCTACCAACAACAGATACTATTGAGGATGTGGGCATAAAGGGACACTAACTCACTGCTGGTGGGAATGCAAACTGGTAAACCACTATGGAAGTCAGTCTGGAGATTCCTCAGAAACCTGAATATAACCTTACCATACAACCTCGCCATCCCACTCCTTGGTATTTACCCAAAGGAAATTAAATTGGCAAACAAAAGAGCTGTCTGCCCCTTAATGTTTATTGCATCTCAAAATCACAATAGCTAAGACCTGGAATCAACCTAAATGCCCATCAACAGTAGACTGGATAAAGAAATGATGGGATATGTACTCTATAGAATACTATGCAGCAGTATAAAAACATGAAATCTGGTCATTTGCAACAAAATGGAGGAATCTGGAAAACATCATACTGAGTGAAATAAGCCAGTCCCAAAGGGACAAATGTTATATGTTCTCCATGATTGGTTCCAACAAACCGAGCACCAAAAAGGAAACCTGTGGAAGTGAAATGGACACTATGAGAAACGGTGACTTGATCAGCTCTTGCCCTGAATGTTAATGAACAGCTTAATACGTTATCCCTTTTAGTATTTTTTGTTCTACTTAATACTATTGTTGAACTCTGTAATTAATACACAATTATTGTTAAGTGTTGAAACTTAACTGAAAAGTGATCTCTGTTAAATACAAGAGTGGGAATAAGAGAGGGAAGAGATTGTACAATTTGGCACATGCTCAATGGGACTTCTCCCAAATGGTAGATTTAGAAACGTGCCTGGGGATTCCAATTCAAGGTGGCATGTACCAATGCCTTTCATTAGTCCAAGTGATCAATTTCTGTTCACAATTGATCATAATGGTAGGACTAAGAGTCAAAGGGATCACATAAACAAGACTAGTGTCTGCAAATACTAACTGATAGAATAAAAAAGGGAGAGATTTATCCCAACATGGGAAGCGGGATACACAGCAGACTCATAGAATGGCAGATGTCCTAAACAACACTCTGGCCTCAGAATCAGCCTTTAAGGCATTCGGATCTGGCTGAAGAGCCCATGAGAGTATTTTAAGCATGGAAAGCCAAGACACTGCGGCAAAAAAACAAAAACAAAACAAAAAAACAACAAACAAACAACAAACAACTAAATGAAGATCACAAGTGAGATCCCAGTGGAAAGAACAGGCCATCCAAGAAGGAGGAACCTTTTTCTGAAGGGAGGAGAGAACTTCCACTTTGACTTTGACCATGTCTAAATATGATCAGAGTTGATTAACTCAAAAGGCCTCCATAGCCTTGGCAGCTCACTACAAGAACCTAGGGTGATTACTGACACCATAATCAAGAGCGTCAATTTTTTGTCTTCAACAAGAGTCGCTGTGCTCTTACTCTTCATGTAGGATCTCTATCCTTAATGTGCTGTGCATTTGATTTAATGCTATAACTAGTACTGAAACAGTATTTTACACTTTGTGTTTCTGTGTGGTTGCAAATTGTTGAAAGCTTTACTTAATGTATGCTAAATTGATCTTCTGTATATAAAGATAATTGAAAATGAATCTTGATGTGAATGGAAGGGGAGAGGGAGCGGGAGATGGGACGGTTGTGGGTGGGAGGGTTTTTTGAGGGGAGAAATGCCATTGTAATCCGTAAGCTGTACTTTGGAAATTTATATTCATTAAATAAAAGTTAAAAAAATAAATAAAATATTAAAAAAGAAGTAAAAAGACAACCTATGGAATTGAAAACATGATTTAATCACATTTTTGGTAAATTACTTATAGCCACAATTCATACAGAATTTCCATGCTTCAATAGTAAAACCCTAATGAAGTGGGCAAAATCCTGAATATAGGTATCATTCAATGATGATATACATAATGACTATGAAGTGCATGAAAATATGTTTAATTCCACCAGTCATTAAGAAAGTAGAATCATACCCAAAATGTTTCCAGTTTTTATTGACCAGAATGGCTATAGCAAAAAACTAGCCCAAGAAACTGGAACCTCATATGTTATTGGCAAAGATTCAAAACTATGTATTTTGTTTCTTTCTAATTTTTATTCATTTTTATTTATTTGATAGGCAGAATGAACGAGGCTGGGGAGAGGGAGAAAGACAGAGAGGGAGAGAGGAAGAGAGGGAGAGAGAGAGGGAAAGATTTTTCCATCTGCTGATTCACTTCCCAAATACCTACAACAGTAGCACCTGTGGGCCAAGCTGAAACCAGGAACCAGGAACTTCATCTGGTTCTCCCACTGGGTAGAGGAATTCAAATACTTGAGCCATTATCTGCTGCCTCCCTGCCTGTGCATCAGCAGGAAGTTGGATCAGAAAGGGAGGCAAAGGCGGTACTTCATAGGAGACACTCTCATCAGAGATGCTAGAGTTCAAGCAGGAGCTGAACCTTCTGAAACTCTGTGTATGCATTGTGCAGGCGAGCTCAGTATTTCTTTAAAATAGTAATCATAGAGTTTCTAAACTATGCAGTACACCATTCCTAAAGAGAAATGCTGAAGCATTCATATACTTTGCAAATTTATATTATCAGAAGTAAATATGATTATATTATTATATTAATAAAATATTAATATTATTATATTAATAAAAGTATTATGTCCAAAAGAAGGAGGTGATGCTCTCTGCTTTATAACAGAGGAAATCATACCTCAGACCCCAAATTTGAGCCTTGGCAAA
Source organism: Sylvilagus floridanus (assembly GCA_949820135.1). Classification (NCBI taxonomy): domain Eukaryota; kingdom Metazoa; phylum Chordata; class Mammalia; order Lagomorpha; family Leporidae; genus Sylvilagus; species Sylvilagus floridanus. The sequence continues at coordinate 109,934,250 of OX463241.1, forward strand.
ATACATCCTATTCAATGGAGAACACAGAATTAATTTAAATGAACAAATCATATAATATAAAAATATATTTGATAGAAATGATATACTTAGTAAAAATAAAAGGAGTCTTCATAGGTCATTATCTTTAAATATTTAATATAAATTGATTTACTGCACTGTAAAATAGTGCCTCTTTCTTAAGGTAGCAGAATTAAAAAGTCTAGTGAAAGTAAGATATGAACAGATTTCAATTTTAGCAATGGGCTGTCGTTAGTACATGAAATGAGTTTTCTGACTCTGGTAGTGTTTAAACAGAGGTAACATGATCAATTGGGGATTTTGATTACAAAACATAATCATGATTAAACATTTATGTCTTAAAAATTGAAGTGTAATGTGAAAACATAACCTCAGAATCTGAAAGATCTGGCTTTAAATAATACATCTGCAGTCCTTAGCAATATGGCTTGAGAATTTGATAAATTTCTAAATACAGTTTTCTCATTTGGATGTTAAGACTTAATAAATTTTCTTCTATTAGGTATTTCCCAAATCCCAAGAATCTTTAAAATAAAGAATAACATCCAATATGTATTCATCAGTTAAAAAACAGAGGTCCTATGTGGACATTTTAATTTTTTTAAAAAATATTATTTATTTATTTATTTGAGAGGTCGAGTTCCAGAGAGAGAGAAGGAGAGGCAGTGATAGACAGAGGTCTTCCATTCGCTGGTTCACCCCTCAGTGGCCGCAATGTCTAGATGTGCTGAACCAAAGCCAGGAGCCAGGAGCTTCCTCTGGTCTCCCATGTGGGGGCACGGGCCCAAGGACTTGGGCCATCCTATACTGCTTTCCCAGGCCACAGCAGAGAGCTGGACTGGAAGAGGAGCAGCTGGGACTAGAACTGCAGGTGGAGGATTAACCTACTGCGCCAGGGCACCAGCCCTACATGCGGACATTTTCATTGTTAATTCAATACAAATCCAAAAGCCATATATAATTATGATTGACTTATAGATCTAAAAATCTTGAGATTTCTGTAGATTAAGGAAGATCTTTAAAGATTTTGTGAATATCAAAAATAATTAGGAAAAATTTGTTGCTAGCATAGATAAGAATTGATTTTCTACTTTCTTTTGTTTATAATGATCATATACCTGGTAATTTATCAATTATTTTAAAATATTAATTTTACTTATTTGTAAGGTAGATTGACACAGATGGGAGAGATAGAGAAATACTTTTTGACAGGCAGAGTTAGTGAGAGAGAGAGACAGACAGAAAGGCCTTCCTTTTTCCATTGGTTCACCCCCTAAATGGCTGCTACAGTTGGGGTGCTGCTGCTGGCGCGCTGCGCTGAGCCGAAGCCAGGAGCCAGGTGCATCTCCTGGTCTCCCATGCAGGTGCAGGGCCCAAGGGCCTGGGGCATCCTCCACTGCCTTCCCGGGCCACAGCAGAGAGTTGGACTGGAAGAGGAGCAACCGGGACAGAATCTGGCTCCCCGACCAGGACTAGAACCCTGGGGTGCCGGCACTGCAGGCGGAGGATTAGCATAGGAGGATTAGTGGCACAGGCCAGAAATAATTCTTTTTATCTGCTGGTTCAATCCTTCCCCTGCTGCAGTGACTGAGGCTGGGCAGGTTAAAGCCAGGAGCCCTGGCCTTCATCCAGGTCTCCATTTGGGTGACAGGGATTTAATTAGCTAGCTCATGTTCACTACTTTTTCATGTGCATTATCAGGGAGCTGAATTGGAAGTACCAGCCGGAAATCCAACCAGCGCTCTGATATTTGATGCCAGCATTACAAGCTGTGGCTTAATGCACTGTACCACAACACTGGCCTTGGTAAAATATCAATTATTTTAGCCAAATTATTGGCATTATTAGCATTTTGATCTAAAACTTTCACACCATTACTAAAGCAAATAAATAAAATGATGCAAATGAAGATCTCTTAGCCTCTTTCAAAAAGATTTACTTTCTATCAGGATCAAAATAAGCCAGATTACCTTTAAAATATATGTATATATATTTAATACGTAACATATATAAGATTATATAATGTAGTATTTGCTTCATTTTTCATTTTCATATTCCTAAAGGAGGATTATTTTCTTGCTTAGTCTTGGAACATTTTAAATCTTTCTTTTCCAATTCTTTTTAGAGCTCAATATCTCAAATGTTATATGTGTTGGCTACAGAGAGAAATGCTAGTTTTCTCTGGGGCACTGAGTACTAATTTTGGATGATATAAATATTGAAAGCTTATTTTTTTCAGAATGGCATTAATTTCAACAGATACTTGAATATATGAGTGGAACTATAAAATTTAATAAAGAGAAGGTTTCAGGCTTACCTTTTTCTCTACAAAGAAATTTGTTTTCTTGATCAATCACTATTTTCTTTAAATTTTTTATTTATGTAAAATGAACAAGTTTAATATATTTCATAGAATACATATTTAGGAGCATAGTGATTCTTCTCACCCTACCCACCCCACTCCCATCCACACTTCCACCTTGCCTCCTTCCTTTCTTATTCTTTTAATTTTTACAATGACATATTTTCAGTTTATTTTATAATCATTAAGTTTACTCCTCCACTAAACAAAGAATTCAACAAAAAATAAGAAGAAAAATATTGAATATTGTTCCTCAACAATAGAGACAAGGGCTGTTAACAATTAATCTCAAAGTGTCAATTTCGCTTATATACATTATTTTGCACTCTGTCAGCTACCACAGATCAGGGAAAACATAGGATATTTGTCTTTTTGAAACTGGTTTATTTCACTTCAACATTAGAATCAATCACTTTTTAATCAAGGGTATTACTGACTTTCAGATGGACTGACCTTTATTCAAACTGCTGCTTCTGAAACTAAAGCTTTCTAGCAGAGCTAATCTCTTATGTCTAGTTACGTGATAGCTAAAATAATTAGATAATTTTATTAGAAATTATTGTGCTTAAAAGAAATTGGAAGCTATTTCTACTGCCTAGTTAGCTTTATGTTATTTTGTTTATGTAGAAAAACTCCCTTTATTTAAAAGCCCTTCATCTAAAAATATATATTTTTATGGTAAGTGACTGAATAAGAGAAATAATCCTCCAAATGATAGTGCATTGATTAAAATCACACCCCCTCCTTATTTTCAGTATAATTTGCATGACATTTGTCATTCGCATTCTCTGATTGCAGTTTTGTGAGAGCAGTTAAATTACTTCTTGACTCAGTTTTGAATAAATCAAATTAGATTGTATGATTATTATTATTATTATTTAACATGTAGAATTATAAATAGTGAGACAGTGAGAGAGAGAGTAAAACAGAAAGGTCTTTCTGTTGGTTCACTCCCCAAATGACTGCTTTGGCTGGCTCTGTGCCGATCTGAAGCCAGGAGCCAGGTGCTTCTTCCTGGTCTCCCATGCGGATGCAGGGGCCCAAGCTCTTGAGCCATCCTCCACTGCACTCCCAGGCCACAGCAGAGAGCTGGAGCAACCAGGACTAGAAGCTGGTGCCCATATGGGATGCTGGCACCACAAGCAGAGGATTAACCAAGTGAGCCATGGTGCCAGCCCTGATTGTATTATTATTGATAATAAATTATTTGAGTAATAATTATACTTTTTAAAACATTTTTCCAAACTAATAAATTGTACAATACTCTGTACAAAGATTGACATTTTGACTTGAGTGAGTGACAGACTAATACTCTATCTTAATTGATGACATAGTTTTCAGTAATTTGGATGAGCAAATTGAGTTAGTCTTAATGTCCGTCTCCGTGTTCCATTAGTGTCCACCATATGAACAGGAATCTACTTCAATTTGGCATGTTGAATTGCAATTCCCAGAGGTATATTTTAGGAATAGTTGATATTGGTATCAAGATGTGTCAATGCATGTTTAAAAGTGTTTAAAGCATTTCTGTAAATTGATGTTGTCAGTAAACCATATGTTCCTGTTTTCAAATCTAGTATGTAGTAACAGAGAACATTTATTGGGTACTTACTATATATTTGGAATTATTATATGTTCTTTTGATGGATTAACTCATTTAATTCTCAATATAATCCTATGATATGGAATCTATCATTATCTTTATTTTATAGATGAGGAAACTGAAATGCAAAATGATTAAGTGCATGCCAAAGTCATACAACTAATTAATCAGTGAAGCTGGGCTTAGAAAGCACAGGAAGTCTGTTGGCTGAGTTCAGATTTGAAAAGCATAAATACATATAGTTATTATTTTATGTACCTACAGATATTGTTTGCCAGTATAGCATTAAATCTTTGCAAAATGTCCATGTGGAAACATTCAGTGTCCTGGCTTGGGTAGACAGTGAAATTACATATTTGTAATAATATTCTTTGAAAACATTCTTATTAGTAATTTCAATCACACAATTAAACAGTGAGATTTTAAAGTTCATCACACTGCTATAAATTAATTTAAGCTTCATTGCTGCCTTTAAGGTGTCTGTTTTCTTAGTAATCAAAACAAAATTTCTGAAGTTTGAACCCAGGAAAAAATTTGCAGTAGATAATGAGGTTTGGCTAGAATATAATGCTAAGTTTAATAAGAAAACATATGTAAATTTAATTTTAATTTGTTTTCATACTGAGTGAAATCTATTCTTTGAGAAATCATATGTGAAAGAAGTTAGAATACTTTTTTTCTGCAAAGGTTTAGAAAAAATGAGTATTACTTTGATATCTTCAACAGAATTTTAGGCTTTGTCATGTGCTAGACATTGATCAGTTGGGGATACAGCAGTACACACAAAAAATATAATATCCTTCTGCTGATTTTATGTTTTGTTGTTCATAGACCTATGGGCTATCTTCTCCTGCTTTCCCAAGCACATTAGCAGGGAAATAGACTGAAAGTATAGCTATACCTCAAAGAGACATGTAATAAACTGGTATCACAGCTTAACCTGCTGCACCCATCAACAGCCCTATGCTTAGCTTTTGACATATTTTTAGTTGACTTTTGTAAATGGTAGATAACAGCCAGATTCATTTTCCTTGATATGGATATCCAGTTTTCCCAGAACCATTTGTTGAAGAAATTGTCCTTTCTTCAAATTGTCCTTTCTTCATATGGTTTTTTTAAAGATTTATTTATTTATTTGAAAGTCAGTGTTACACAGAGAGATGAGAGGCAGAGAGAGAGAGAAGTCTTCCATCCGATGTTTCACTCCCCAGTTGTGCCGATCTGCAGCCAGGAGCTTCTTTCAGGTCTCTCACGTGGGTGCATGGGCTCAAGGACTTGGGCCATCTTCTACTGCTTTCCCAGGCAGAGAGCTAGATCAGAAGTGGAACAGCTGGGTCTTGAACCGGCACCTATATGGGATGCTGGCCCCGCAGGCCAGGGCATCAACCCATTGTGCCCCAGCACTGGCCCCTCAATGCATATTTTTGACAACATTGTAGAAAATAATTGGCTCTAGATGGGTATAACTATTTGGAAGGAAAAAGTAAAATGTTGTGTTTTAAAATTATACAATCTTAACTGTAGAAAAGCCTGAATATTAAACAGATAAACACAAACTGTTAGAATAAACAGATTCAGCAAAGTAGGATACAAGTCAACATACAAAAAATAAAAAGAGATGCATTTCTATACAAAAACAGTGTACACTTTGAAAAGGAATTTAAGAAAATAGCTCCACTAACAATAGCAATAAGAATAAAAATTAGTTAGAAAGTTACTTAATAAATGAGATGGAAGACTTTTACAAAGAAAATTTTTGTTGTTTTAAAGATATTTAAAAAAGAGCATATGTAAGTGAAAAGGCAGATTCAATGCAACCATTATCACAATTTCAACATCATTTTGCAGAAACAAATCAGCCCTAAAATTCATATGAAATCTCAAGGGACCCTGAATACCCTAAACAAACTTGCAAATGAAGAACAAAACTGAAGTAGTCATATTTCATATTGAAAAACTTTCTACAGAATGAGAGTAATCTAAATGTGATTTTAGGATAAAGATATTCTTATAGGCCAACAAAATGGAGCAGAGGGCCCAGAGGCCTGGTGTTCTGGGGCGATGTGTTAAACTGTGGCTTCTGGCACTGGTGTCCCATGTGGGAGTGCCCTTTGAGTCTCTGATGCTTTGGTCTGGGCAATTGCGGGTCATTGTACCCATTTATGGGGTGACCCAGCTGATAGATTCTCTCTCTCTCTCTCTGTTTCTCTCTGTCTCTCTGTCTCTCTCTCTCTCTTGTGTTTCTCTCTTTCTGTCTGTCACTCTACCTTCCAAATAAATAAGTAGATAAATATTTAAAAAGAATAATGATCCAGAATTACACTCTCACAAATGTGACCAGATAGTTTTCAATCAGAGTGTAATGATGCTACAATAGGGATGAGATAATCCTTTCAACAAATGGCAACTGGGAACAATCAATTTCATATGCAAACCAATCAAGTTGGACCTTTATATATTGACATATAAAAATTAACTCAAAATAGATCAAAGAGCTAAATGTAACAATTTTTAACTTATAAAACTTATAGAAAAAAACACAAGGAGATATCTCCAGGTTATTGGCCTGATTTCTTGCATATGCTAGCAAATCACAATAAAAAATAGACAAACTTAACTTCATCAAAATTGAAAACTTAGGGTGCTGTTAACATAGTGAAGAGACAAACTTTAGAATGAGAGAAAACATTTGCAATTTGTGTATTAGTTAAGAGATTGACTTTCAGAATCCATCAAGAATTTCTAAAACTGAATAATACATAAAACAGGCACCCTGTTTAAAATTGAGTTAAGGATATGAACCCATATTCTACAAAAATATATATGCATTATACTAACACATGTAAAAATATTCAGCATCACTAGTCATTAGGGAAATACAAATCAAAACCACAATGACATAATATCACACATACTCTATTGGTTACTACCAAAAAAGAAGAAAACAAGTATAATAAAAATTATGATAAAATTATTGAAAAGTATTGGTGGGAACATAAAATGGTATAACTGCTGTGGCTCCTCAAAAAAGTAAAAATAGGATTACCATATTATTAGTTAAACTGCTGTAAGCCCTGAGAGAGTGAAAGTAAGACCTCCAGAAGTATAAATACATCCATGTTCGTAGCAACATAATTCACAATCGATTAAAAAAAACACCTAGCTGTCCATGAACAGAATAATGGATAATTAAATTCAGCACCTAATATATTGGAATCTTATTTGTAATTAAAAAGGAAGGAAATGGGGGGTCAGCACTGTGGCATAGTAAGTTTAGCCCCCACCTGCAATGGTGGCATCCCTTACGGGCACCCATTTGTGTCCTGGCTGCTCTTCTTCTGATCCAATTCTCTACTTATGGCCTGAGAAAGCAGTGGAAGATTGCTGTAGGCAACCCCTGCACCAACGTGTGAGATCTGGAAGAAGCGCCTGGCTCCTGGCTTCAGATTGGCTCAACTCCACCTGTTGTGGCCATATGGGGAGTAAACCAGCAGATGGAAGACCTTTCTCTGTCTCTTCCTCTCTGTCTGTAACTCTGTTTCACAAATAATAAGTAAATCATGAAAAAAATAAGGAAGAAAATTATGATATATTCTATAACATGGGTGGACTTTTGAATATTAAGCTAAGTGAAACCAGTCAATCACAAAAGGAAAAATATTTATCTCATTTCAGCTATACATAAGGTACTTAGTATTAGTCAAAATCATAGAGACAGAAAATAGAATGGTGACTGGAAAGCATAGAGAATAGCTTATTTTTCAATAGGTATGGTCTTAGTTTTGCAAGAGGAAAAGAGTTCTGGCAGTGGATGTGAGGTTGGTTACACCACAATATAAATGTACTTAATATCATTGCAGTTTGTGTTTAACAATGGCTAAGATAATAAATTTTGCATTATCTGTATTTTATCCCAAAAAATCACAAAAAAATTATTTGTGGTATTCTTAAAATTCTGATTGCTTTAATTTTCTCATAAATAAATTTTCCTGAAGTGCTATCTGAATAAAGAGAATAAAGAGAAGCTCTCATTGCAAGTGGGTCAGCAATGTGTCTGAATGCTAGTGGGTTTCATGGAAAAATTTAAAGATGAAGTCTAGATACACCAATTTGTGTAATAGAGTTCGGGTGCTTTACTGAGAGGTTAGTTCTTATTCTGAGAGTTCTCTCTCTTTCTGGCCTTTTAAAAATTGACTGTTTTCTTGAGACTAATTACTTATTTGGAATAATCTTAGTCCCTCTGCAGTGGGCTTTCGGAGCTGCTCTGTTCTATGTGTGGAGTGTGAACTTTTCCATTTATCTTTATTTTGGTGATAACATAGCCTTTGATCTTCTATGTGCACCTGCAATCACTACCTTTTTTTTAAATAAGGAAGTGTTCATTCATCCCAAATATTTGCCAGGGAAACTGATAAATGATAAGAATCATGTGGAAAGTTAAAGGTATAGAAATATTATTTTTCAATTCTAGCATGAAATCATCGACTAGCACTGGGCTGCTTCTCTCTTAGATTTTAACAAATTCTGTCAGCTAAAACTGATGTGTTGTTAAGTCAGAAATGCATGAATGAACAATGTGTGAATATAAAGATGGAGTATTTTTTCATTCAGGTGTATGTGAAAACCTCTGACTGCAGTGTCGCATTATTCTCTAAGGCCCAATAAATGTAGAGAAGCTAGAAAGAAAAGAAAAGGACAAGAAGGAATAATTTATAATAAAATATTAGAAAAAATATATATTGATGCTTTGGTCAAACTCAACATAGTGTGGAAAGTGAGTAGAAATGGATCATTTATTATATTGCATTAAAGTCCCACTCATGTTCACATTGAAACTGCCTAGAGAAATGCAAAACTGTGATCTCCAAAGCTACAGAAATGAAGATAACAGTAAAGCAATATTTGAAATATGATTATAGGGATACACTTCCATTAATTTTAGATATGCTTTATCTCATTAGCTAGACTGTAAACTGTGGTACAATTTGCGATTTTTTTTTTGTAGTCTGAGTTTTAAAACATCTGCTATGATATCTTTTTCCCTTTGCTGATATACATAATTTTTGACTAAATCATTTTATTTGTTTATTCATAAATATAACATTCATCTCATTTCAGTTCCAACTATCACTTTTACCTTTAATATAGTTTATGCCTGAAAGTTGTCTTCCTAATTATCTAACCTTGCTTAGGGTCTTAGGGTAAAAGTTTAAAAACAGTGTCAGCCTGTTTATTGAAAATATTCTCCTAAAGGATGTCTTTGTTTAAAAAGAACACATTATATATTAATGTTTATATCTAGAACAATCTTGTTTATCTCAAAATATTCAACAGATCAGACATATTTTATGTTGGCTGGCAATGAATAATATTACACATCATAAGTTGTTTCACATGATGCTGGCTTAATCCTGACCCAGCTACTAATCTCAAAGTTGGACTATATTAAAGCCATTTTTTGGTTTACAGGAAAATCTGAGGAAGTTATAATCTCCTTTTAAAATTTCACTCATGCTGCTTCTCCTTGATAATTTTCCTCAACATGCTGCAACCAATTGAACACTACAAAATTGGAGCCCAGCCATGTCTTACTCAGATGACTGAAATGTCCTCTTTTGGGACCTTTTTAATGAGGGGATTAGCCTTCTTCATTCCATTTGTGCAGTCATAAACTTGAGGGCAGGGCATGGTATGATATTTTCATCTTTTTACTATTTAGCATGGTGTATATTATTTAAATTTATGAGTAATTATTCCATTTAGTTCACAACCTATCATTCATGTTGATGATTCTTCAGTATCCCTAACATCCCACTTCCATCCAGTATTTTCACTCTCAACTTTCTGCTTATGTAAATCCTAACATATCTTCAATGATATCTTATTTCCTTGAGATTAAACTAACACTAGCATGTTCTTCTCCCCTACGGAACATGTTCTCTGAGTAACTGGGATTCTTCATCACTCCCCCCGCGTATTTTTTTTTCACATTCTCTATCATTGCCTTTGCTCAGGCCATTGTGCTTGTAGGAATATCTTCAACAAAATTGATTGATCGAAACTTACTTCCTCTTTCTCCCTACTTTCTCTGAGAAATCTTACATTTCAATATAAGACTAAAGATCTGTTTTCTTTCTTGAGTAATCTTCCAAAGTTATAAATTTACCTTTCCAGGTAAAACTTTGTATTCCTGGTTTTCATTTTCCCCTCTTAGTGTTCCTTCTGTTCATTCATAAATAAAGGGGTAAGTGCTAAAAGTTAAAAATGTAAAAGTCTGAAAGGAGATGAACAACGAACATCTTTTCAAAGAATTTGGAGTGCTTAAAATAGGGACTAATGGCTGATTGCATTTTGGTTTTATTGTCAATATTTTCTTAAAGAAGTTTCTAATAAATGTTTATGGGAAGTTTGAATTGCAATTTCAAATTCTCACTAAAATTGTATTGACGTTCCTTTGCTTTTGAAGTATTTCATTTCTCTGTTCATTATGTGAAGTTAAAGAAGCTTGGTTTTTTTTATTGAAAAATAACAAAATCATTTTTAAAATTTATTTAAAAATAATTAATTTATTTTTAAATAACTTTCTTACTTCCAGGAAAACTAACAAGCTTAGAGAGGGAGGGAGGCTGGGGGTGCAGAGAGAGAGAGCGAGAGAGAGAGAGAGAAGACAGTGAGAGTTTGGTTGAATATGTGCATGTGGGTGCATATGTATCTGTTTATGATTTAAGAATTTCTTTTTTCTGAAGAAGTTTTATAATTATTTCTTCAAAACAGGGGTAAAGATAAAAAAAAGATCAACCCCCCCCCCAAAAAAAAGCTAAAGAAATATGCCCACAAAATCTTACTTTAATGCCATATTAAAGATGGGTGGATAAAATAAAGGGAAAGGGAAAACTTTTAAGAAAGGAGAAATCTCAGTGGTGCAGTGTTTATCTTCACAATTTTGAAAAATGATCAGAAAGGCATTTCCTGTCGTGTTGGACTCATATCCGAAACTATATGATATGTATGGTATCAGTACTTAGTAGCTGAATCAATGAATGCATAAAATGAAGATTGGGTATGTTATTACAATTTATATTTGATGGGGAAATTGGAAAAAATAATTTTATTCCTCTCCTAAATACAGAAAATCATAGGGAAAAGTCAGAACAGAACCAAAAGATTTGCAGTAGAGAATCTCCACTCTGCACACTCACTTCACTTCAAGCACTTTAAATAGATGAGTACTTGGCCACAGCCGTGAGGAAAGAGAACAGAATCTCTGAGGGTGGATTATTTTTAAAACCCATGGGTGATTTTAATAGGTTGGCATAGTTGAGAATCACTCTTTAAGAGAAACAGAAAATACGAGAATGATCATAAGAATATTTTGGGGAACATTGTTCAAACATTTCTATTTGTTCAAAGACATGAGTTTCATGAAGGATGGCTGTTCCCAAAGCAGCACCGTCTCACAGTATTTGATGCTGTCCCTGCTCTCATGTAACAGTGGCTGGGGAGATGAAATGCTGCTTTCTTGTCACAAGCTGGATAGAAAAACATATTTAGACAATTATGTGTTCAGAAAGGCAATGTTCAAATGTCCCGAGTCACTGTAAGAGCTTTCTCCTTGTGGTTCCCAACTGTAATAACAACCTTTTTGTTGCCCCACCTTTCTGACCTTTCTTATAACTTTCTAATGCTTTCTGAAAATATGCCTTTTCACCTCATGTATATAATATAAATTCTCTCTCATGTCAGTTAGGAAATGTATAATTAAACTTGTAAGCTACCATTGAATGCAATTTCTGGGAACCACTCCATGAAAACTAGTACAGCGTTATTTTTTCTTGCTTGTGGATGTGGTTAAAAGCTGCCTGTCTTTATTCTAAAAATAATTGAGTGTGCGAAAATTTTGAAAGATGGCAGTTAAGGATTCTTGTGCTTCCATATTTACTTTGCTAATCTGGAGAAAGAAAACAGAAAACAATTTTGGCATTTGGATCCTCATCTACTATTAAATTATTTCTATGGTTAAGATTATTTTAGTTTTGTAATGTAGCAATAGAGGATTTCGTCCCATAACTTGAATATATTCAGAAAATTTTCCTTTATGGAACAATGGGAAGTCTGGTCACGGTGACTCCATATCCCTAGATAATTATGTATCTTATATCAGGCAAAACACAATAACCCTTTGGAAGCACTATACATTTTCCTCTTCTTTCCCCCTCATACCTCCTCCATCCCCCTTTCCTTCTTTCCATCCACATTCTCCTCCTCTCTTCCTTCCAGTCATCATCATCATCATTGCCATTGTCATCATCACCACCAACATCATCACCCTGATTCTTCTTTTATTTTTTTTTTTCTGAGTCATTTGAAGCTATGATTTTGAACAGGGAACCTCCAAAAAGACTCCACAAAAAGGCTTTACACACATTTAAGAACAGAGAATATCTTGTCTGACTAGTTGTATCAGGTGGTGACTACCAGAAACACTGAGAATCACTGAGCCAGAATTATGATACAAGAGAGATTTTTCATTTGGTTTCATAACCTTGAGGAGCACAAACACAAAGATTCTAAAGCCAATCAAAATGATGGTTCTCCCATATCCCCATTCATCTGCACTTTTTGTCTGATCTAGGCTGAGAGAACATAGGGAGGCAGTTCAAATGCTGGGTTTGGCATGATCCTCGAAGCTTGTTTAGGATAAACAGAGTTATTATATTAGAAAGCTTGATATTCATTGATAGAGATAAGATCAAGCTTTTAATTGAAGCAGGGACTGTTTTGAGAGTTGGTAACCAAAATTGCTAACAGGTTTGGGGCAACATAAGTCATTTATCCCAGAAGAAATCATGGAACTTGCTGGCACTTCGGCTCAATAGGCTAATCCTCTGCCTGCGGCATAGGCACCCCGGGTTCTATTCCCGGTCGGGGCACCGGATTCTGTCCTGGTTGCTCCTCTTCCAATCTAGCTCTCTGCTGTGGCCCGGGAGTGTAGTGGATGATGGCCCAGGTCCTTGGGCCCTGCACCCGCATGGGAGACCAGGAGAAGCTCCTGGCTCCTGGCTTTGGATCAGTATGGTGTGCTGGCCACGGCAGCCATTGGAGGGTGAACCAACAGAAAAGGAAGAACTTTCTCTCTGTCTCTCTTTCACTGTCCACTCTGCCTGTCAAAAAAAAAAAAAAAAAAAAAGAAATCATGGAACGTATTCCAAGGTTAACATAAAGTGGCTTGGTCCTCAGTAAATCAGAGACTAGGTGAAAGAGTCTGAATTTGTGAATTGTTTAGCTTAAATTACAGATTAAAAGCAGATAAACGTTAATACTAAAATGTTTTTGATGCTGCACAACTTCAATCCATGTTCTCGTACTCTCATTGAATGTGTGTGTTTACACATCTTGTTTTTAATCTTGTTTAGTGTTTTTAAAGTCTCTTGTGAGTTCAATAATATATTTCCAATTTTCTAATTTATGCCCTAATTACAGTGTAGAGAATTAAATCACTACAAATAAATACACAAAATTAGCAAATCTGAGATGATCCCAAGACTATTTTTTGTTTATTCTTTCTTCTATCTTTAGCTGAAACACAATTCTATGTATCTTTGGAGTACCATGGAATGTTTCTATAAATATATAGACTGTGTAATGGTCCTACAAGGTAAACATATCTGCCCGTTCAAACATTTACCATTTCTTAATGGTGAAAACAATAACAAAAACTTTACATTGAGTTTTTGTTTTTAGAGAAATGTGTAGTACATTATTATTATCTATAGTCCCTCTACTGTGCCATAGAACAACAGAACTTCTCCTCCTCTCTCTTAGTACCTGTTAATCATTTCCCTTTGCCTCCTTGCCCTCCCTTGTGCCACCTCATCCCCCACACCGGCCTCTGGTAACCACTTTTATATTCTTTTTTTTATTTTTTAATAAAGCTTTTATTTAAATAATATAAATTTCCAAAGTACAGTTTATGGATTACAATGGCTCCCCCCCCCCATAACTTCCCTCCCACCCCCAACCCTCCCCTTTCCCGCTCCCTCTCCACTTCCATTCACATCAAGATTCATTTTCAATTCTCTTTATACACAGAAGATCAGTTTAGTACATATTACATAAAGATTTCAACAGTTTGCCCTCACATAGAGACACAAAGTGAAAATACTGTTGGAGTACTAGTTATAGTATAAATTCACAATGTACAGCACATTAAGGACAGAGATCCTACATGATTTTTTTTTTAAATGATTAATTATCTATGCAATTTCCAATTTAACACCAAGATTTTTTAATCATTTCAATTATCTTTATATACAGAAGATCGATTCAGTATATACTATGTAAAGATTTCATCAGTTTGAACCCACACAGAAACACAGTGTAAAAATACTGTTTCAGTACTAGTTATAGCATTATTTCACATTGGACAACACATTAAGGACAGATCCCTCATGAGACGTAGTACACATTGACTCCTGAAGTTGATTTAACAATTTGACACTCTTGTTTATGGCGTCAGTAATCTCCCTAGGTTCTAGTCACGAGTTGCCGAGGCTATGGAAGCCTTTAGGGTTTGCCAACTTCGATCTTATTCTGACAGGGTCATAGTCAAAGTGGAGGTTCTCTCCTCCCTTCAGAGAAAGGTACTTCTTTCTTTGATGGCCCCGTTCTTTCCACTGGGATCTCACTCACTTTTATACTCTTAACTCCTAAGACACCAACTTTATGCTCATATAAGAGAGATCATGTGACACCTGCCTTGGTCTGCTTGGCTTATCTCACTTAGCATAATGCCCTTCAGTTCCATCCATGATGGTGCAAATGGAAAGATTTCATCTGGGTAGTATTATATTATTATATGTAATACATTTTCTTTATTCCTCACTTTATTAACTCCTGTTTTCTTCTCGTAGTTTCACATTTTCAGGTTTTATATTGAGGATTTTAATCAATTATGTTTTTTTTTGTACTATCAAGATATGGGGCTCTAGTTTCATCCACATGTGACTTATAGGTTTTGCTTTAAGACATATTTCCCTATAAGACTGTTTTTTCAATGTGTTATCTTAGCATCTTCGTGAAAGAATAATTGGCTGTTGATAAGCATGTTTACTTGTAATTGTTCTATTCTGTTCAGTAAGTCTAGATGTTTTTATGTTGTTTCATCCTGGACATTAGCCCATAAATTTCTTTGCTATTTGCATCCTTGTCTGATTTTAGTACCAAGATAATGCTGGCTTTCTAAAATGAGTTTGGATGAATTCTTTCCTCTTCTATATTTTTGGGATAACATAAGAAGAATTAATATTAATTCTTACTTAATTGTTTGGTAGAATCATCAGTGAAGCCATCAGATACTGGGCTTTTCTTTGATGAGAGTTTATTTTTTTAATCATTTTTTAATCTCATTTATTGTTATTGGTCTTCTGGAAACACTATTTCTACATGATTCAATCTTGTTAAGGTATATGTGTCCAGTAATTTGTCCGTTTCTTCTAAGTTCCAATTTTGCCAGTGTATAGTAGTTAATAATATTCTCTAATCTTTTCTATTTCAGGGATGTCAGTTGAAATGTCTCCTTATATGTCTGTGATTTTGTGTATTTGAATCTTCTCTCATTTAATCTTAGTTTAGCTAAGAGTTTTCAATTTTGTTCATCTTTTCAAAGAATCAGAACTTCATTTAATTTATTTTTATGGATTGTTTTAGTCTACTTCATTTATGTCCCCTACATTTTATTTCGTTCCTTGTACTAATTTTTGGTTTGATTTATTCTTTTTTTTTCATTTCTTAAGGTGCAGTGGTAAGTGTTTATTTTTGATATGTTTGCTTTTTAAGTAAATGGTTACTTCTGTATACTTTCCTCTTGCTACTTCTTTTACTGTGCCCTGTAGGTTTTGTTATGTAGTGCTTCTATTTTGTTTCAAATTTTTAAATTTCCTTCTTTATTTCTCCTTGATCAATTGAATGTTCAAGATTAATTTGTTTAATTTCCATGTGTTTATGTAGATTCCAGAGTTTTCCCTATTATTTACTTTTATATTTTTAATCACATTAAGGTCAGAAAATATGCTCTATATGATTTTGTCTTTTTAAAATTTGTAGAGGTTGCTACATGAACAAGAATATGATATATTCTGAAAAATGCCTCATGTTCTATTAAAGAGAATAAGTATTCTAGAGCCATTGAATGAAATGTTTGATAGATATCTGTGAGAATTAATTTACCTAAGGTGAAATTCAACTTTTATTTATTTTTTAAATTTATGTTTGCATGAGCTATACATTTCTGAAAGTGGATTTTAACTTTATTACTGTATTGAAATCTTTCACTCTCTTCAGGTCTATTAATATTTGCTTTCTGTATTAGAGTACTCTGAAAATGTGTGCATGTATATTCACAATTTTTCCTCTCGTTAGGTGGAGTAATATAAATTATTAATGGCCTTTCTTGTCTCATTTTGGAGATAACTACAGAGAATGCACAGAAATCCATTTACTTAGATGTATCTAACAGTAACTTTGAAATATATAACATAAAAAATACAGAAATGATCATGATAAAGAAATTTAAGCAAAATAGATTTAGAAGGAACATATCTCAAAACAATCAAAGTAATATATTGCAAACCCACATCCAGCACATATTATATGGTGAAAATATGGAAGCAATTCCTTAAGATCTAGAACCAGACAAGGATGCCCACTTCCACAACTTTTATTCAATATAGTTTTGGAGGTTTTAGCCAGAGCCATTAGGAAAGAAAAAGAAATCAAACAGATGCAAATTGGGAAAGAAGAATTCAAATTATCCCTGCTTGCAGATGACGTGATTCTATATATAGGGGTACCGGAATAGTCTAAGAGAGTTTGGCAACGTTGCAGGTTATAAAATCAAAGCACAAAATAATAGCATTTGTAAACACAAACAATGTCATGACTGAGAAAGAATTTGTATGATAAGTGTCATTAACAGTAGCTACAAAAAATGTCAATATCTTGGGATAAATTCAAGTAAGTATGTAAAAGATCTCTACAATGAAAATTATAAAATATTAGGGAGGATATAGAAAAAATGAAAAAAATTCTATGTTCATGGGTAGGAAGAATTAATATCAAATTAATATCAAAATGTTGATATTACTGAAGTTTGCAGCTTCATTGCAATTCTAAGCAAAATACCAAAGAAATCCTTCTTCTTCCTTTTTAAATATATATTTAATTACTTATATGAAAGTCAAGGTAACAGAGAAGGAGAGAGAGAGAGAAATATTCCACCTGCTGGTTCACTTGCCAAATATACACAATGGTCAGGGCTGGACCAGTCTGAAGCCAGGAGCCAGGAGCTTCATCTGGGTCTCCCATATGGGTGGCAGAGCCCAAGGACTTGAGTCATCTTTGGCTTATTTCAGGTGTATTAGCAGGGAGCCAATTTGGGAGAGGAGCAGCTAGGATATAAACCAGCACCCATATGTGATGCTGGTGCTGCAGGCAGCAGCTTAACCTGCTATACCACAGTGCTGGCCCAAAGACATTGTTCTTATATCTAGAAAAAAACAATGCTGAAATTCTTATTGAAACACAAGAGAGACCAAATATCTAAAGCAATCTTAAACAACAAAAACAAAGCTGGGGCATCACAATACCAAGTTTCAAGATATACTACAGTGCAGTTACAATCAAAATAGCTTGGTACTGACACAAAAGCAGATATATAAACTAGTGGAACAACATACAAACCTCAGAAAGTAATCCACACAGCTTCAACCAACTAATTTTTGACATACAAGCTAAAGTCAATATGTGGAGAAAGGACAGTCTCTTCAAAAATGCTGTTGGGAAAATTGGACTGATGCATGCAGAAGTATAAAACAAGACATCTTACCTCACACACATTGGCATAGGCAAAGACTTCTTAGAAAAGATCCTAGAAGCATGGACAATAAAATAAAAATATACACATGTGATTACATCAAGCTAAGAAGCTTCTGCATTGCAAAAGAAGCACTCAATAAAATGAAGAGGCAACTGACAGAATGGGTATAAATAGTTGTAAACCATGCAAGTGATAATGGATTAATATCTAAAGCTATAAAGAGTTCAAGAAGCTCAACAACAACAAAACAAACAATCCAGTTACGAGATGGGAAAGGGACTTGAACAGCCATTTTTCAAAAGAGGAAATTCAAATGTCAACAGACACATGAAAAAAATTCTCAGGATCACCAGCCATCAGGGAAATGCAAATCAAAACCACAATGTAATTTTACCTCACTCCAGTTAGCATGACCATAATCCAAAAATTAAAAGATAATAAACACTGGAGAGTATGTGGAGAAAAGGTACCTTAATACCTTGTTGGTGAAAATGAAAACCAGTGCAACTATTATGGCAGAGAATATGGAGATTCCTCAGAAGTCTGAAAATAGATCTACTTTGTGACCAAGCAATCGCACTCCTGAGAATTTACTCAAATGAAATGAGAAAATTAGCATATGAAAGAGTTGTTTGTAGCCCCATGTTTATTGCAGCTCAATTCACAATACCCAAGATATGGAATCAGTCCAGATGTCCATCAACTGATGACTCGATAAAGATAATGTAGTATACATTCAACGGAATATTACTCATCCATAAAAAATGAAATTCTGTCCTTATGCTTAGTGAAATAAGCATCCCAAAAGAGAAACATCATGTGTTTTATTTGATATATGGTAGTTACTGCAGAATCAAAAAAAAGTGTAAGAATGAAACTAGTATTTTATTAATTCTGTATTGTTTTTAGCCCTTTCTTATACTCCTGTGAATAGTGGTCTTTCTACTTTTCATTTATTGAACATTGTTGTTAGTGATGCTTTAAGTCTGTGATTATACAGTAAATTGAAATTATGTTCTTGCAAAAATTAGAGGAAAAAAGAAAGAGAGGAAGAATTAATTGGGGGAGGAGGAAAGAAAGGAAGTATGATTATATTTTATATATATTTTACATATATTTTACATGAACTCTATTTGCCTTATATTAATAAGATATATAAAAAATCAATCAGTATAAAGACAAAGAAATAAAAGTAAAATATTTTCCCTTACCTGCCTGCCATAGAAAAATAAAGCTGTGCTTTGTGGTTTCTAATTATGATTTTAAGTTCCTGTTTCCAGAGATTTGGATTAAATAGATAAAAAAATGGGAAATCATGTTGATAATTTTCAAAAATTCCCTCAGTATACATGTACAGCCCAGCTTGGGAATGACTATTCTCTGACTAGCTTTTTGAAAAACTTGTACATTTAAACCTGCTTAAGCTCTGAACAAGGAAGATCAGGAATCTGTAGGAGTCTCAGTCGTCTGATTAGCAAGAAAAATTTAGAGTTACCAAGTGTTAAGGTAGATTCGTTCTGAGAGGAGGAGTTGCGGCAACAGGTGCAGAGTCACCACACAGACCCTGGGAGTTGGGTGAAAGCAGGCCAGAGGCGAGCAGCCTGCAGGCTTGTTTATTTCAGTTTGTACAGCAGCTTATATATCCTAGGCAGCCAATCTGGTCAAGAGGCGGTCTATGCCCTAACCAATCACAGCCTGTTGCCAGGTAGGTTCCATTGCCAATGGCCATCTTGGCATGGCCTTCTCATTCCACCACAACCAAGATGACTTATTTGTTTTTTATTGAGAATTATTCATTTGAAAGTCAGAGTTACAGAGAGGGAGAAACAGAAATACATAGAGAGATGGAGAGACAGAGAGAGAGAGAGAGAGAGAGAGAGAGAGAGAGAAAATCTTCCATCCACTGTATCATTCCCCATATGGTCTAAATGGCTAATGCTGGACCAAGCCATAGCCAGAAGCCAGGAGCTTCTTCTGGGTCTCCCACATGGGTGGTAGGGGACCAAGCAGTTGGGCCATCTTCTGTTTCTTCCTCAGGCCATTATCAGCGAGCTGGATTTGAAGTGAAACAGCTGGGTCTTGACCTGGTACCCATATGGCATGCTGGCATCATTGGTGGTGGCTCTACCTGCTATACCACAATGTTGGTCCCATGATGTCTTCTAATGATTAAAAATATATAAATAAAAATGCAAAATGAGAAAGCTTGATTCAATTTGCTATGGCCAAAGTTTGCTTGCAAATTTAATGCATTGTCTATTCAAATGCTGGTTATTTATTTATTTTGTTGTTTTTGATTCTTGAGTGATGAAGATTTCTAACAAATGTACTAAATGAAAATTTAAAGTTTTTCTAGGTCAGCAACCGTTTTCTGGCTTGGCATTTTGTAAACTCTTCTTTTGTAAAATGAGAACTGCCACCTTTTGTGGGGTTTGGAGGGAATATTTGTAAATCACTGGCTGAGAGTACATAATAAGAATGTTATTTCTTCTACAGAAACATGTAATCTTGTTAGGGAGACAAAGCACAGAAAGATGGTAGAGTTCCCTGTAAAGCAATGTGATCAGGCTTCTTAGTGTGAGTTCAGTGACGTGTCCTTCTCCCACCTCAGAAATGAATGTACACTCAGGGAGACAATCAAAAGAGGTTCACTTCAACAGAAGATTTTCTTGCTGTTTCTATGACAAGCAAAATAAAATAATCACAACACTTAACTTGAACCTTTAATGAAGTTTAGTCAGCAAAATTTGCTGAGCACCCACTGTATGCAAAGAAATGCACTCGAACAGGGTGGCAAATATATATATATATAATATATACATTATATATAATATAAATAATATATAATGTATACATACATATTATATAATGTATAATATATTATAATATATAAAATATATATCATAATATAATATATAATATAATTATAATCTAATATGATATAATAAAATATATTGCATACACAATATATAGTATATAATATACATTATATATTATATAATATATTTTAAAATAATATATAACTATATATAAATATATAAATATATATATATTGCCTGGAAGTGGAAACTTCCAGGAGAAAATAACTTTCTGTACAGATATATCTTCTGAAACAAACAAAAAATCTTGCCTCATATTTGCAAGTTAGTTTTAAAAGGTTTATGTTAAGTTGTAAGTGCTTCTTTCTGTATTTCTACACAAATGAAATGACAAAGGAAATAGCAGAAATTGTTCCCTACACCAAAAATGATTTATTAGTTGACTTAATATTTGTACACTGATTTTTTATGCTTTCAAAAATTTCATTTAAGGTATACAAGTTTCATGTATTGCATATATACAGATTTAGCAACATAGTGATTATTCCCGCCCTACCTTCCCTCCCACCCATGCTCCAACACTTCTTCCTCTTCCCTCTACTATTACACTCTTAATTTTTAGATAGATCTATTTTCAGTTTACTTTATACTCATAGGTTAGCCCTACACTAAGTAAAGTGTTCAATAAATAGTATGTAGGACAAAAAACAAACACTGTCCCTCAACAATATAGCCAAGGGCTGTAAACAATCAGAGGATCTCAAAATGTCCACTTTACTCCAATACATTATGTTATAGGTATTGTATTTGTTACCCCAGATCAGGGAAAACATAGGATAGATGTCTTTTGCGGACTGGCTCATATCACTAAGTATATGGCTGCATTCATTTGGTTGCAAAAGATAGGATTTTGAACTCCATTCTAGCAGATTGTCTGCTAATAATGAATACAGATAAAAGGTGTTTTCCCAAGAGTTGCCTTATCTGAAGAATCCTAAGAAGGTAAGGTTAAAGACAAAGGACATCTTCAAACAGTGGTAAGCAGCGATATAGTTAAAGTTACTTTCTCATAAAAACACATTATGTATTGACCAGCATATAATGTTAAAATCAAAACTAAAAACATCTTTTCTCCAAGTTCCTACAGCTGTGTGTGCACTGTCCATATCAGGCTAGATTATATGCCAGTTATCTCCAATATATCTTCATAATGATTCAAAACTCTTAGTGAATAACATTTCCCTTGATGTTCACCTCTTTAATTCACTATTTTCTGGAGCAGCTTTCCTCCTAGATTTATTTCACTCAGGTTAATTTTGAAGTAGATTTTTATTTTTAAAGATTTACCTATTTATTTATAATACAGAGTTCCAGGAATGGGGTGGGGGGGAAGGAGAGAGAGGGAGATGGAGAGAAAGAGATTCCATCTGCTGTTTCACTCCTCAAATTGTCAAAATATCTTGGTCTGATCCAGATGAAACCAAGGAGCCTTGACCTCCATCCAGGCCTCCCATGTGGGTGGCAGGAACCAAGCACTTGGGCTGTCCTCTGCTGCTTACCTAAGCACATTAGCAGGGAACTGAATCAGAAGTAGAGCAACCAGGACTTGAACTGGACTCATATGGTTGTTCAGTGTCACAGATGGAGGTTTACTTCACTGTACCACAATCCCACCCCAAAATTTTACACATTTATTATTATGTTCTTTCATTCATCATTACATTGCTCAACTTCATTAACAAAAGCCAAGAATTAGTGAACATTGAGATTTAACACATTGACATGTGAGTATGTAATCTGCTTATATGCTTGCATCCATTCGACTTTTAATTTTTTTCTTGCTACACAGTTAGTTGAAGTTCCTTGTAGGGAACAATAAGGGGAGGGTGTTTGGTACAATGGTTGAGACACCTATTGAGACACTATATATGGCACTGGAGGCACTGGGTTTGAATTTTAGCCTTTCCAGTATCAGGGAATATCTGGTCCACACCTGAAAAATCACTTGGTCTAGTGCTGCCAAGGCAACAGCAGGGCTAATTTTTAAGTTGATAATTTTGTACGGCCCATAAATTATGCTATAAATATCCAAATGGCCCTTGATAGGAAAAATATTTCTCATCTTTATATGTGCACTTTGAGAGGCAGTACTTGATGACTCAAATGCTTGGATTCTTGCAACCCACAAGGAAGACTCAGGCTGAGTTCTACATTCTAGGCTTCAGACTGTTCTAGGCTCACCTGTTGGAGGCATTTAGAGACTTAGAAAAAGCAATAGAAATAGTATATTATTGTAATAAGTTAACACAAATTTAATGATTAGAAACAAGAATTACTATCAATTCTTTTGATTAGAAATGAGACATATGACTTATTGAATTAAAATAAAAATATCAAGAGGTTTCTATTTCCTCATGGAAAGGTCACTTCCTTGTGTTGTCCATCTGCTAGAGTCCACCTGTACTCTTCATCTCATGGCTCCTTTACTTCATCTTCAAAGCAAGCACCATTTAGTCCTTTGCAGGTTGCATTTTTCTGACTCTTGATCAAACATACATTTTTCTCTGACTATAGTTGGGAAACCATCTCCATTTTTAAGAATTCATGCATAGAAAATTAATCAATTTTAATAAAAATATATCATTTAGGATCTCTGTCCTTAATGTGCTGTACACTGTGAATTAATACTATAACTAATACTCCAACAGTATTTTTCACTTTGTGTTGCTATGTGAGGGCAAACTGTTGAAATCTTTACTTAATATATAGTAAACTGATCTTCTGTGTATAAAGAGAATTGAAAATGAATCTTGATGTGAAGCAAGGGGAGAGGGAGTGGGAGGGGGGAGGGTTGCGGGTAGGAGGGAAGTTATGGGAGGGAAGCCATTGTAATCCATAAGCTGTATTTTGGAAATTTATATTCTTTAAATAAAAGTGTTATTAAAAAAAAAAAGAATTCATGTACTTAGAATGGGCTCCCTGTATAATCCATAATGACTGCCACATCTCAAAGTTGGTGACGTGAATCACCTTTCTTTCTATGTAAGGTAACATGTTCACAAGTTGCATAGGGATTAGGGATGGACATGTTTGAATTACTGTTACTGTACCTACCGTGAGAATGCTAACGGATTCAATAGTAGCACTGCCTCTATAGAAGGCACTACCTCTGTGTGTCTAAAGGAGAATATCAAAGGAACAAACTTGGAAAAGGGGCCCCTTCAAGCTGAGATTTAGACTTCATTTGAGAAGTTAAGAATGTATAAATGGAGGTAGGTAGATTTAGTCCTAAACTTTGATGTTTTCTGTCTAGTAGAAAAAAAATGAAGAAATAAAAACCCACCACATAAATGAATAAAAAGCTTGGAATTAAAACTTTCAAAATCAATGAAAAAAAAAAAAACCTTGAAATTAAACTTCCCAAAGAAACCATAAAAGGACACTATAATAAAATAGTATTTGGATAGGAGACTAATTTAGATTTTGTTATTTAAGAAGAAATCTTATGGGTTATATTAGTAGATATTTCAGTGGTATTAGGGAGACAGTCATGAAAAGATTTGTAGGCACAGAAATGCAAGCTTTCTTCCCTTCTAAGTGGAGGCAGATATAATTCCTTTTTAGAGAACTAAGAAAAACTGAATATTGGTGCATGAGGGTAAAAGTAGAGGATATTTAGTTGGACAAGTAGATAGAGTTCAGACTACAACACAAGAAACAATGAGTAAAGTTTTGAGCTTTTATAAATGCAGGATGAGATGTAGTTTACAGGTTTTGGCAAGGTAGTAATTTAATGTGATTTATATTTTTAAAAAATCTCTGTTGTTACTCAATAGAAAATAGATTGGGGCTTATTGATTTATCTGTTGACTTTTTAGAATCAGTGGTTTATGAAGGCAGGGACTGTTTTTTCTTCTTTGCACCTGTCACAATATTTAGAAAGTGGTAGGTTCTTTGAAAAGCTTTTTTTTTTCAATGAGTGAATAGGTAAGTAATTGAGTGAATAAATATGATAATTATATAAATAAAGATAATTGTTTCTTAATGGAAAGTTTTACAGACATGAGGAAGAAATGCTAAGTGGTAGCAAAAATGGTTTAAGTATTCTGGACAAGATGAATTGCATGGTGCGGAAATTTTAATCACCTTGGCAGGAAGCCTGTACCCTGAGTGCCTGCTTGGGGTACCAAAAGAGTAAACATCACTTGCTTTTTCCCAATTTTGAGTTTCTTTATGAGCATTAGTGCCGGTGAAGGCAAGTTCAGCAAAATGGCTCTATCAGCCCACAATGTATTCCTTACCATTGGTTTTAATAGAAGACAGTCCAATAAGCAACCAGATAGCATGAGCAGAATGTTTTTCACTAGATAAAATACTAAATTTATTTATTTTATATGTCATAAATTAACTCCTTATGAATTCATTCATTTTCTGCAGCATAAACTCTTTCCAAATAGCTCCCCAGAACTGCTGTCAGGTTGGAACTACCTGGAATACATACAGTTCTGCATCTTTTGGTATCTAGTACTCTTTACTGAATTTCCTCTTTTTTAAATCATTAGGTCTAGATCATACAGATGAAAAAGCCAGAAGTGAAATATGAAGAAACTGTCTTTGATATAGGACCAACAATTATGTCTAATACCCTTGATCTTGTCCTTTCTCTTTTTTGAGTTTGAGAATAATTATCTGCTCTTCAGTTTTCTTTCCTTTATTTGTTTCCTCTTCTTCTTTCTTTTCTTCCTTTATCTCTCTCTCCATTTCTTTTATTATCACACTGCAGTTTATCCGTTCTATTATTTTTGAAGATAATTACTTATCTTCTGTCTACTAGTTTATCTTGCAGTTTTCCTGCTTCCATGAAATTGTTTCATTCCATCATCAGTGTTGTCTCCTGTTTAAACCAGTCTCATGGTCTCCTACACCTTCTTTCTAGCATTGTTCTGCACTGTAACAGGGTTGGGAAAAATGGGAAATAGTGAAATGATAGAAAGTGATGAAATTTTCTTGAATAGTAAAAGTATGAAGCTGAAATCATGCCAGTTAGAGGAACTGATTAGAGGAACTGAGAGTGTAGCAACAAGAGAGATAGGGATCAAGCAATGAAAGAATTATGACTATAATTCATACTAAATGTGAAAATAGATTGAATAAAGAATAGGAAAAAAGAGGGGATAGATTGTGCTATAAGAAAGGAGAGTGTTGAATTTTAAGTACTTGATATGAAAAATTAGATAAAAAATGAGATCTGAAATCTCTACTGTTTAGTGACTATGAAAAACATTGATTGAGGTCATGTGTTTACTCCTGTAGGTCTATGAATATTTAAGTAAATTTTAGGACAGCTGAGGCCCATAAATATAGTATCAGTTTCATGATTTACAGAGTGTTTAATTTTGTCCTATTCATGTAATATATAACCCAGCTTGTCATCTATAAAATACTCACTTTAACAACTCCTAAAAAGACCTATTGTAAGAAATTAAAAAGATTGATACTATGCACTTAAAAACTACTTCTTCCTTCTCCTTACTTTCTTTTCCTTGAATTATAAAAAAAACTTCTCCTATTAATAGATTTCAAATAATAGTGTCTTTTTACAAATATTAAAATATTTGCAAATATTGAACTACAGATAATTTATTCATGGTAATTTCTGTTTTATTTCTTAAAATTAATTCTTCTACATGTAAATCTTCTGTATTCTTGTTTAAACTAATTTATATATTAGAATGCACTTTAATTACAACTTCTATTTTATTCTTACATTAAATTATTTATTATATTATGAGCTGCTTGATGTTTTGTAGACAAATGTCAAAATTTTATTAACAGTAAGCATACATATTTATGGGTTACAGTGTAATATTTTAATATGCATGTTTACAATCTGTACTGATAAAATCTGCATAATCAGTATCCCTTTTATGACATTACTTTATGAATAGAAATCTCCTTTATTTTTTTCATACAATACATACTAGGTTATTTCAAGTTATTGTCTCCCACTGTGTTTTGGGACACTAGAAATTTATTCCTTCCAAATAATCCACATTGTTATCTATTATCAAAATTCCCTCTATCCCGCCTACCCCTCTGAGACTGAACTAATTAACATTCTGTGTTGAGAATGAGTTTTAACTGTTTGCTTTTAGCTTCCACATAGGAGGGAGAACATGTGGTATTTATCTCTCTGTGTCTATTCTATTTCACTTAATAGTATCCCTTTTAATGGATGGATCATATTCTATATTTTCTTTACCAATTAATCGGAACATGATCATGTTGGTTGATTACTTATCTTTGATATTGTGAACAGTGCTGCAATAAACATGAGAGACCAATTATCACTCGGATAAAGTGATTTCATGTCTTCTAGACAATAGCCGGTAGTGGGATTACTAAGTGATACAGTAGATCTTTTACTAGTTTAAAAATAAGTCTTCATGTTAAACTCTATTCAGTGGAGAATTAGTTGATGAGTATATTGTAAAATTAAAATATTATCTCAATAAAAGTGGCCCCAAAAGAAAACAGATTAAATGGCAGAATTGTAATTTTGTTCTTATACTTCCTTTGAATTGTTCTTTGCAATCAACTAATAACAACTCAAAGATACATAAAATAAAGTAATCCCCACATGATTTTTCATACAGGCTGTACTAAAATTACATTTCTATCAACAGTGTATCAAAGTTTCCCTTTTAAGAAATCCCCACCAGAATTTGTAACTTTCTATCTTTTTTGAGAATAGCAGTTCTGACTCCTTGCAGTTCTGACACGTTCTGTCTCATTGTGGTGGCTCAAGATATTGAGCATTTTAACATATATTTGCTGGCCATTTGTATTTATTCTTTTGAGAACTGTCAACTCAGATCCTTGGTCCTCTTAATACTGGGATTGGTTGTTTTTTGTCTTTGTTTTTGTTGAAATTTTTGAGTTGCTGATATGTTCTAGATCTTAATCCTTTGTAGGATAAGTAGCTTGCAATTGCTGTCTCTGATGATTCTGTTGGATATCTTCACTCTACTGATTGTTTCCTTTTCTGTGCAGGAGCTTCTGAGTTTGAAATAATTCCTTTCTCTAGTTTAGCTTTTGTTGCCTATTTTGGATGCGTCTTATCCTACATCAATATCTTGACGTGTTTCCCCAGTTTTCATCTAGAAATTTGCTAGTTTCAAGTCTTTTGTACAGGTCTTGAATGGACCTTGAGTTGATTTTTGTATAACTTAAGAGGGGAAGATCTAATTAGAATCGTCTACATATGCATATATAAGTTTGCCAACAATGTTTAATGAAAAGACTGTATTTTCTCCAATCTATGTTCTTGGCACCTTTGTCCAAAATCAGTTGGCTAGTATGTATGTGGATTAATTTCTATGTTCTGTATTTTGTTCTATTGATCTATGTGTTGATTTTTTTTTTTACCAATGCATTGCTTTTTTTAATTACTGTACTTTGTAGTATGCTCTGAAATCAGATAATGTGGTGTCTCCAGGTTTGTTTGTTTGTTTATTTCTTAATTTCTTTATTTTGCCCAAGATTTCTCTGTTTTGGGTCATCTGTGCTTTTATATGAATATTAAGATTACTTTTCCTAAATCTGTAAAGAATGTCATTGGTTGCACTGAATGTATAGATTGCCTTAGGTAGCACGGACATTTTAACCATGTTACTTCTTTAATTCCATGAACAGATAGCATCTTCCCATTTTTGTACATTATTGATGATTTTTTCATTGGTATTTTGTGTTTTTTTTTTGTTTGTTTTCTATAGAAGTTTATTCGCAAAACAGAGCGTGGCTTCACGGAACAATTTACACAGCTGGGAGAGGGGACGCTGGGCTGGAGTGGGGAGACCCCCGGAGAGGGGCATCTACAGAACCTAGGACAAGCGAGGATGCCACTCTGGTGTTTTGTGGTTTTAATTTTAGAGATATTTCTTTTATTGGTTAAAATTATTCCTAAATATTTAATTTTTGTGGCTATTGTAAATGACACTTCTTCCTTGATTTACTTTTCAGCAAACATTATTGGTACAGAAACTGTGATAATGTGCAACTCTTTTGTCTCTAAAGATTTTGTATCCCATGACTTCACTGAATTGTTTCAGTTCTAAGGACTTTTTTGGTGCAGTGTTTTAAGTTTTTCTATGTAAAAATCGTGTGTTCTGCAAGTATGAATATTTTTACTTCCCCTTTTTCAATTTTGATATACTTTGTTTAGTTTCTGGTTTTCTTTGTGTTGCTGTTGTTACCACATTTATTGATTTGTGTTGAACCAGATTTAATTGATCCATCCTTTCATCCTTAGGATAAATCCCATTTGATCATTATGTATAATGTTTTTGATGTGGTAATGTGCTCAGTTAACTTGTTAATATTTTGTTGAGAATATTTGCTTCTATGTTTATGCAGGATAGTGGTTTGAGTTTTATTTTGTCCTGTGTCTTTGCTTGGTTTTATTATTGAGTAGTGCTGGCTTCATAAAATGTTTAACGGAGTTCCATTCTTTTCAGTACTTTGAAGTAGGCTGAGAAGTACTGGAGATAGTTCTGTAAATGTTTTTGAAGAATTAAGTTGAAAAGTTGTCAGGTCTTGGGCTTTTCTTTGTTGGGAGACTTTAAATCACAGCTTCAATATAGTTACTTGCTATTAACCTGTTAAGATTTTCTATATCTTTTTGATTTAGTCTTGGTAGGTTTTATATATACAGGGATTCCTTCATTTCTTCATTTTTTTTTCAAATTTATTAGTAGACTGTTGCTTATTGTAGTTTCTTATGGTTATTTTTTAGTACTATGGAATCAGATGTAATATTTCTTTTCATCTCTAATTTTATTTATTCAAATTTTTTGTTTGCTTTTTTTTCTAAAATGTTAGCTTTTCCATTTGTAGACTTTTTGTTAGTCTCCAAATCATTTATTTCTCCTCTGATCCTTATTAATTCTTGCCTAATTGAGATTCATCATTAAATTGTTTGAAATATTTCTAATTTTAAATGCCTGACTTAAAAATATAAACTTCCTTCTTCTGCTTTGATTGATTATCACAGATTTTGATATTTTGTTTTCTCGTTTGCATTTGTTTCAAGCATTTTTAAATTTCCTTTCTAAATTATTCAGTGGTCCATTGGTTATTCAGGTTTTCTATTCTTCTTGATTTTATTCCTAGTTTTATTCATTTGTGGTTTGATAAAATACATGATATGCATTCAATTTTTGAAAATTTACCGAGGCTTGATTTGTGGCTTAAAATACGGTCTATCCAAAACTGTTCCATGCACTGATGAGAAAAATGTCTATTCTGTAGCTTTTGGATGAAATATTCTATAACATACATTTTCTCTGCTATGTAATTGAAACATGAAACATCTTTGTTGATTTTCTATGTAGATCATCTGTCTTAAGTCCCCTACTATTATTTATTGGAATATATCTACCCTTAAATTTAAAAACATTTACTTTATATCTTTGGGTGGTCTTGTGTTGAATGAATATACATTTATGGTAGTTATGTCATCTTGCTGGACTAATCCTCATCAATTTTCAATGTCCTTCATCTGTTTTAGCTGTTTGGTTTTAGAGTCTCTTCTATTTGATATGAGTGTAGCTATTCTGATTCATTATTTTTATTTCCCTTTGCATGATATAACTTTTTTTCAAAACCTTCACCTTCAGTCTATCTGTATCTTTACTTTTGAAATGAGTTTCTTGTTGGCAGAATTGTGATTTTTTTATTCTTATTGCTTTAGCCCACCTATATCTTTTAACTTGGGGAGTTTAATCTGTTCAATTTCCAGGTTTATATTGATAAATAAGAATTAGATCCTGTCATTTTAAATTACTTACTAATTATTTTATTTTTCTCTGTTTATTTCTGCCTATATTATAATTTATTTTTTGTTGGGTCATTTTCTGTCAGATACATTTAAATTCACTTCTCCTTCTCTTTTGTATAGTGTGTTTGTCAGTGTATTTTAATCTGTTATGCATGTTAATGATGACTGTTACAATCCTTTTGCTCATAACATTGGACTTGTTTTAGGATTTCTTGTAGGACAGTTCTCCTGGTGGTGAATTCTCCCAGTTTTTACTTGCCTGACAAATATTTTCTTTCCCCTTCACTATGAAAGATAAATTAATGGCATATAGTACTCTTGGATTTTTTTTATTTCATTCAAAACTTTGAACATACCATCCCATTTTTTTCTGATATGTAAGATTTCTGCCAAGAAATCTGCTGTTAGCATAATGTGCTTTTCTTTATCTGTAATTTGACCTTTTTTTCTCTCATTGTCTTTAGTATTCTTTCTTTGTCTTTAACTGAAAATTTGATTATAAAGTGTCTTGAGAAAAGTTGGTTTTGGTTGAATGCAGTTGGCGTCCTCTAGCTTCCTGTATCTGGATGTATATAACTCTTATGACTTAGTAAATTTTGAATTCTTATTGCATTATATAAGGTCATCATTTCTTTTTGTTTCTTATTTCCTTCAGGTATCTCTGTAGTATGCATATTTATTTGTTTAATGGTTTTTCAGGTGTCTTACAGGTTTTCTTCATTATTTTAAATTATTTTTCTCTCTCTTTTTTTTTAAATTGGATTGTTTCAAAAGCCTTGTACTCAAGATCAGAAATTCTTTCTTCCATTTGATCTGTTGTGTTGTTGAAGCATTCAGTTGTATTTTTTATTTTTTTGATAGAAGTTTTCAGGTCCAAAATTTCTGGTTGATTTTTAAGGATTACTGTGCGATTTCTAGTTCATATCATGCATTGTTTTCTTAATGTCTTTGAATTGTATATCTGTATTATCTTATATCCCATTGAGTTTCCTTGGGGTAATTATCTTGAATAATTTTCCCAGCAATTCATAGATTTCCTTCAAATCAGAATCTATTTTGGGTGAACTATTGTGTTGTTTTGGAGATGTTATGCTTCCTTGCATCTTTCATGTTTCCTGTGTTCCTATGTTGACACCTGCACATGCAATGTAATAATTCCTTCTGTTTTATGTGATAATTTTCTTTGGAAAATATTTCTTTTATCTGGATGGAATATGAAGTTTCTTAGGGAGTTGCTTTGGCTTTGGGTTTTAGATAAGTAACCTCAGTAATTTCTTCATCTCTAGTCAATGATGTCAAAGTGTGTATGAGTGCCATAGTTGTCTAGTCTGCCATAGTTTGGGAAGGTAATGATATGACTTTGAAGTGGACCTGGGATTCTGAAAGCATATTGTTAGGTTCCAGAGAGCTATATGTAAGTCACTCTAGGGTTTCTGATGACAATAGTTATATTTTTGGTGCTTTGGGACACAGAAGAGGCTGTCCTATATGATACTGGCTCTTGTGACACCAGTTTCTATGGCCCTGGGACTTTATTTAATATATATATTAAATATATATATATATATTTATATATATATATGTGTGTGTGTATCTCTATCTATCTATCTATCTATCTATCTATCTATCTATATATATATGGGGGCCTCCTCCCCAGGACTTTCTGGGTGGTCATGGGTGATGTTTTGTCTTATAGAATGAAAATCCTCAGTTCTAGCACTGGGAAATATGAAGTGGATCTTTCCCAGGTCCCATTGGATAAATACAGTTAATTCTGAGGTTTATATACTGGCAGGTGTGGTTCTGCAGTGATAGCCTGCATGTAGGTTCTTACCCAGGCCCCATAGTGTAGATTCAGATGACTCTTAAGAATACACTGTTTATAGGCATAGTCTCAGAGCTACCATGCAGGAAAGATAATGTGTCTAGGTTCCATAGGAAAACCATACATTATACAAAGAATCGTGCATTCGAAGTCACAACTCTGTGTCAGTGGAATGGAGATAGATCTTTCCTCATGTCATACATGACAAATATAGGTGTTTTCTGGACTTGAAGAGTAACAGTTGCAGTCTGAGAGATGAAGCATGCAGTGAAGATCTTACCCAGATCCCACAGTTCATTCAAAGGTTATGCTATAGATTATTCTCTGACAGACATTGCTTGGAGCAGCAGACTCTAGTTTCGGTCCTCCCAAGCGCCCATTAGGTGAGCTTCAGTGATTCTTTGGAATATAGCACCAACAGTTCCAGTCCCAGAACTGAAGGACTCAGAGGGTACCTTATATGCCCCACAGGATGATCAGAGATTATACTTGGAGTTCTGTACTTGGAGGTGCAAACCCGAATGTGTGGAATGCAGTTAGAATCTTCACTCATTCCACAGGTGAGAAGAAGTTTCCCTGAGACGCATGGAACAGCCAGTTGCAGACCCATAACTACAGGTGCAGTGAAATTCTTGCCCAGGTTTCTCAGGTAACTCTGCAGAATATAGTTTCAACAGTCCCAGTCCCAGAGCTGCAGGAGTATATCTTATCCAGGTCCCATACAATGAACACAGGCTATCCTGGGGTTTGTACACCAATAGGTGCAGGCCCTGAGTAAAAGAATTCTGATAGAACCTTCCTCAGTCCCTTCAGGGGAATGCAGTTGTCCCTGAGTTGAAAAGTAGCCACAGTCCCAGTCCCAAATCCTCTGGATGCAGTGGGTCCTTACCCAGGTCTCACAGTTGAATGTGGGTTATGTTGGGCACTATGTATTACAATTCATATTGTAGCCACCAGCTCAAAGTAGAGAAATTAGAGAAATTGCAGGTATTGTCTTCCAGGTCCCATCAATCAGTGCATTACTCTGGGGATTGTAGCACCAACAGTGGTAGTCCCAGAGCTGCAGGGTACAGAAGAGACTGCCACAAGTTTCCACAGTGCATGCCAGGATGACAATAGGACACGTGTCCTGACCACCTAGCATCCAGTACTAAGGGATGCAAAAGGAGATTTCTACAGGATGGGTCTTCTGGACTTGTGTATTGGCTGTAGCTGGCACTGAGTCCCAAGAAGCACAAGGCAATTTCCCTTGACAGCATGGCATGTTCAAGCATGGTTCCAGTGACCAGTAATCCTTCAGCTGCAGAATGCAAAGCGAACTGATATCCGTCTTATGAAATGCCCTGACTTTTGGTGTTGATGGAGGTATCTGCTGTCTGCAATACAGAACAGAGTTTAGTGGTGGCAGTAGTGAAGCAGCTGAGGTTTCAGGCTCTGGGGACAGGAAGAGGTAGTGTGTGTCTCCTTTTTTTTTGGATCAACGTAGTCACTCGGACTCCAGGTGGCTTTCTAGATTGGATTTAAAACCAAGGAGGACTGTGGAACTCTCCTGGAGTTAAGGTTGTTGATCTGCAGCATCTGTGGGGGTCATGGAGCTGTCTGATTACCTTTTCTAAGCAAGACAGTATTCCCCCCTAGCTCAGTAATATAGTAAGGGCTGCAGCATGCTTTGTTTCTCTCTTGCTCAGCTGGCTTTAAGAGACTCTGAACTAGTTAGAGTTCCTATCACTTAACTGAAGTTTTTCCCTCAGTCAATCTCCTAGAGATATGGACCTTTATCTGTTGCTCTGGTTTTAATCTGTTATGCAGGTGAGTGTTGGACCTCTCTGATGTGGTTTTTTGTTTGTTTGTTTTAAATCTTTGGGGCTGAACTTGTGGTGTAACAGGTAAAGATGACACCTGTGATACCAGCATCCCATTTGGGCCACTATTTTGTGTCCCAGCAGCTCCACTTCAATTCCAGTTCCCTGACAGTGGCCTAGGAAAACCAGTATAAGATGACCCAAGTGCTTGAGGTCCTACCACCCATGTGGGAGACCTAGATGAAGCTCCTGGCTCAGCCCTGGCAATTGAGACCATCTGGGGAGTGATCCAGTGGATGGGTGATCTCTGTTCCACCCCCAACTCTGGCTTTTCAATACATAAATAAATCTTTTTTTTTTTTTTTAAATCTGTTTGTGGTTCATGGGGAAAGAGAAAGATACCACGTTTAGTCATGTTACTTTACATCTCTTTGCCTCAATTCCTTCATTTGTAAAGATAGGAGTTTTAAAATTTATTTATGTTTTTGTTTATTCAAAGATAGAGAATGACAATGAGAAATAGAGACAGAGAGAAAGAGAATGATCTACTAGTTGATTCTCTCCTAAAATGCCAGGAACAGTCCGGGGGGGGGGGGGGTGGGCAGAGAGAAGCCAGGAGCCTCAAACTTGATCTTCATCTTTCATGTAGATGGCAGGAACCCAGATACTTGAGCCTTCAATGCTACATCCCAAGGTATGCATTAGCAGCAAGCTGTAATTGAAAGAGCTGGGACTCAAAGCCAGGCACTTTGATGTGGAATGTAGGTATCCCAAGTGGCAACTTAATAACTGAAACACATACCCATCCGTGAACAGTAATTTTAACAGTGCTTCTTAATAGGACAGCCATGAAGAATATATGAATTATATACCATAAGTTCTCAGAAAAGTGATGGGCTTTCACTTTTATTGGTCAATATGAACAATTTAGACACAAATGAATTCTATTGTCAAATTATCTTAACTTCATAGAAAGTGTCATTTTTGAAAATTGTATTTGAAGAACAACTCACTGGGTTCTCATCAAAGTTGGGAGATTGCACCATTGAGGACTGATGTACTATTTCAATTGCCAGCTTGATCCAGAGATGTCCCATAATCTACATTTATTTTTAATTATTCTTAGTTGTGAAGGTTAAGCCAATTAATTTTTTTCTTTTAATCATAAGAAAATATATTGAGATTCTCCCATTATTTGTGAAAGTCCATTGTTTACTTGTAAAGTAGATGATTTTATTTTGTTTTTCAAAGTTTCATCAGTAAAACTTCTCCATTCTAATTCTTTGAAAACCTAAAGTTTAATTACTTTACTAATTTGGAGGGACAGTTGATGATTTTTAAATAAAATTAAGCCAAGAAGTTTCACTTAGACAAGAACATAATACTGTCTTTTTTTCTTCTTCAAAGTCAGAATCATTTCACAGTAGCTTTCAGATTAGGCATTAGCTTGACAACCTTAAAGAACACATCAGATTCTGAAATGGGAATTTAAAAATATATTCAACTGCAAAGATCTTTAAAAACAATTTCACACCTTTTTTTCTTAAATAATCACACATCAGTGACCATCTCTCAAAACCCAAGGCAAATTCTGTTTGCTACAAAACAATGTCAAATGATTGGTAGCTTAAAACTTTATTATCCCTGTTTAAAGAAACTTCCTTGTCCTCTGAGAGTTCATGAATAAATAAATTAGAGGATACTGGAAATACATATATATATATATATATATATATATATATATATATATATATGAAATACAGCACATATCCTCTGTTGAAGACTTGGAATGGAAATGTGTTAACACCAGCATGAGCTTCATGATTAGTCACTCCCTGAAACTATGCATTCCTTGGGAATTGCTCAGAGTGTTGGGAATGAAACATGAAAAGGCATACTTTAAACGAAGGCAGTAGGAGTAACAAGATGAACTTTTGTGTTCTTAGAGTTTACAATATATAACCATCTTTATTGAGACTCCAATATTTGACATGATACGATAATTCAAGTAAAATTCATGCTGCATAATCTTTGTTGGGCAAAATGGATGGAAAGAGCATACTTTAAACTGTGGCTATATGATGAACTTCTAATAAATTTAATAGTGAAATATAATCTTATGTCTAGGAAAATAATGTAACATGGACAGTCAGCAAACACCAACAATGACATAGGTGTTGTGAGCAGTTGAAACTAGAGACCTATATAAAATATGTGTATTCTCTACTCCATTATTCCAATATTATTAATAATATTCCATTAGTAAAACTTACAGTACCGAACTTATTTTCTCTGGCAGTATTTTCCTTTTAAGTGATGAGTACCTGCTTAGTCTGTATCACAATATTTACCTAATTAACAGATTGACATACTAAGCTATACAATCTGTCCATATATATACTGAATTCTAAACACATATTTCTTAATTCATATTGAATTATGTTTGTTATATACATTAGTCAAAATGTGTTCTTGTGAGAACAATAATAAGTGCAGTTAGCCCTCACTATCCAAAGATTCCTTAATCTGTGGATTCAAACTGTTGTGAATGTGTGTCCTGGCATAAAATAAAATTCAAAGCAGAGACAAAAGTAAAGTGTAACAATGAGAACATGATTTATTTAAAGGAGAAAGTGAGTATACATCTATGCATGAGTGAAGCTCCATAGAGAGAAAAGAGAGCTATCCAGGAGAATGTGAGGGAAGGCATAATGAGAGCTGTCCCCTGTCCAGTGGTTCCTTTTATGGGGTAAGGCTTGGTGCCTTATTTAATTTACAAATGGGGTGTAGCTTGGGTGGGATTTCGTGCTTGTGAGGTTTTTTGGGAAATTTTCACAGCCTCTCCATGGTGGGAATTAGCTTGCACATGCTCATCATGGCATCTTCTCTTTCTTGGTCCTAGAGAAAACTCAGGACATAGGAACATGTGTTTGCTGGATTGGCATGTAAAGGTGTAGCATTGAGATGATGGACTGGCTGGCATCACGGCTCAATAATCTAATCCTCTGCCTGCGGCACCAGCACACTAGGTTCTAGTCCCAGTAGGGGCACTGGATTCTGTCCCGGTTGCTCCTCTTCCAGTCCAGCTCTCTGCTGTGGCCTGGGAGTGCAGTGGAGGATGGCCTAAGTCCTTAGGCCCTGCACCTGCATGGGAGACCAGGAGAAGCACCTGGCTCCTGGCTTTGGATGGGCACAGTGCTCTGGTCGCAGCACACTGGGTGCAGTGGCCACTGGGGGTGAACCAATGGAAAAGGAAAACCTTTCTGTCTCTCTCTCTCTCACTGTCCACTCTGCCTGTCAAAAAAAAAAAAAAAAAAAAGATGATGACTACAGATAGAAACTGTGGAAAATTTTATAGCACACATACTTCTTAGCTAATTCTCTGCCCAGTATGGGACTTATATTAAATCAACTGCACATGAAAATATTCCAAAAAAATTTTCTGTACTAAACATTTTCATATTTCTTTTCTTGTCATAATTTCCTAACAAATATAACAAATATTTATGTAGTGTTTATATTACATTAGGTATTATAATTAATCCAGAAATGATTTATAGTATACAAAATGAGATACATGACTTTTCACAAATACTAAAATATTTTATATAAAGGCCTTGGGCATCTGTGGATTTTGTAATCTGCAGGAGTTCTGGGAAACACTCCCCCATAGAAACATAAAGAGAGTTCTAAAGGTAATTCAGAGCATATAAACATTCTCCTTTTTTCACATTTTATTTCAGAGCAGTTTTAAATTTACAAAACAAAAATTTTGAGGTAGTAATACAAAGAATTCCTATATACCCTCACCCAAGTTCCCCTACTAAATTCCCTTAATCATACTAAAATAGTCTTTAAATAGGGTCAGAGGGCTTGCTATATAACACATGAAGATGCCATCATTTTTTTTGGAGAACAAGTATAATAGTGCTTTGAGAAACTGCAGGCTGTCTATGACATTGCTTTTCCTAAATATAGATATTAGTGGAATACAATAGTTGCTAATGGGCTATTGAACAACAGGACAGAAAGGAAGCTAGACTGGGGTGATATATGCCGATTAGCTACTTCTTTAAGTAGCCACGGGTTAAAGCACTGGTTATTTCAGGCATCAGTCTAAGAAGCAGTACAAAGGGGTTCAAATTTGAAAGAGGCCACACCTCAATTTCTGCTGGTAGGAAGTATCATGTTGGCTTATCAACTCATTATTAGCAGGACTTGTGGCAGGAATCTTTTCCACTTAAAAAAAATGGAATGAGATTCTGAACATAGTCATCTTACTAGATCTTATCTAGAAAAACTAGACATAATCCCCAAATGGAGAATAAAATGTGACTATTTGGGAGGGTGAAAAGAGTTTTAGAACATTTCAAAGTCTAAATTTTATGAAGCAACATAAAATTCGCAGAGAGGAGCTAGCTAACTTCATATTTGCATATGAAGTATGACCAATGATTCACTCTGAAAACAATGGGAAGGTAAATTTATAATTTAACTCAGGGTCTGCATAGCATGGTGTAAATGAATCAAATGCTATACAATAAATTTCATGGACAGTTAAGTTTTAGTTCTGGCAGAGTAAATCACAGGTGGCCTCCCATTACAGATAGATGTATTGTTGGGATGATAAAAACAGTGAAGTAAAAAAGTCTTATCCAACTTTAAGTATCTGAGCTTCAGAAGAAAGAGAAACTCAGTGGGGGAGATAACGAGCAGAGATAGGAACAGAAAAGAACTAATCCCAGTGCCAAAAATAAAAGGAAGAATCAAAGCCAAGCCACCTATGTGACCTAGCTGAACAATCTCAGGGTGAAATGAATCAATCCAACTTCCAATTTGTGGCCTTGCTGTAGAAATGGGTCTAGAAAAATCAAAGAGGATTGGTTGAGGGAGGGGCGTGGGAGAGCCTGCTGGGGAGTTGTTTGATCAAGCTGAGCTTTGCTCTATCAGATGAGAAAAATCAAACAGTTTTACTGTGCATTGGTGGAACATTTATGGATTTTAATTCCGCTAAAATGCACAGGTTCATTTTAGCTAGGAGTGGAGTCAGAATATGTCACCTAATGCATTTAATCTGTATTTATCAAACATTCAACTCCATTCCTTTTATTGATCTAAAAAGAGCTAGAAATCAGAATTCCTAAGTAACACTTAACAAGTAAAATAAAATAATTGAAATCATAGATATACTTGTTATGTTTGAAGATGTAGATATATTTTCAAAACCTGAGTTAGCTTTCTTTAAGCCATTTAATAGAAAAACAGAATAAAATCTTTTCAATATTAAATTTTCTTACAATACCCAATCCCCTTTTTCTTTGCTCCCCTCTGGGAAACAAATATTTCAACTCAAAATATCTAGGTCTATATAGCTTCTCAATCTAATAAAAAATTATATTTTACAAATCTTCAAGTAAATATTAAAATACTACTTTAAGGCTGATAAGATATAAATATATTGAGACAATTTCATGCATTATTCTGTGTATGTCATTAAATATTACAGTAAGATGTAGTTAAGGAATTTCTTTTCAGTAGGTTTCTATTCAAAGATTTTCATTCATAAGTAAAACTTATCTTTGTACTGCTATGTGTGTAAAGGTATGTAAATTAGATACCCCTTCTCCCCTTTTAGATCAAATTGTATTATCGTTTAAGTAGGAAGGGAAAAAAAGACTAGGAGTTATTTTTGAACATATGTATATATCTTGATCATGTGTTCATAGAAATGATTTGGAGAGTTAGCTCTCTGTACAGTAACTACATAGCTTTGTGAGTGGTGCTCTTTATATGCACTTTTATTTATTTGAAAAGCAGAGTTACAAATAGAGTGAGACACACACACACACACACAGAGAGAGAGAGAGAGAGAATGAGAGAGAGAGAGAGAGAGAGAGAGAGAGAGAGAGAGAGAGACATTCTATCTGCTGGTTCACTCCACAATTGTTTGCCTTGGCTGGGATTGGACCAGTCACAAGTCAGGAGCCAGAAGATTCACCAGGGTCTCCTACATGGGTGCAGAGGCCCAAGCACTTGCACCTTCTTATTTTGCTTTCCCAGGCACATTAGCAGGAACTGAATTAGAAATGGAGCAACCATGACTTGAACTGGTGTCTATATGGGATGCTGGTATCACAGGCAGTGGCTTAATTCACCAGGCCATGATATCAGCTTCACTTTTTGTACTTAATGTAGAAATATCTTTTATTTTTTCACTCATTTTAATTTATAATTAACAATTCAATGGATTATCATCATCAGGAAATACATCAAGATAGTGAAAAGACATACATATACATAAGTATTTATTAGCAAACTTTAGATAAATTAAATTTAGCAGAGATAGAGCATCCATGAGTCAGGCAGCCCATAGAATCAAGAAAGTT
The DNA here is from genome assembly GCA_949820135.1 of Sylvilagus floridanus. Taxonomy (NCBI): domain Eukaryota; kingdom Metazoa; phylum Chordata; class Mammalia; order Lagomorpha; family Leporidae; genus Sylvilagus; species Sylvilagus floridanus. Next base: position 109,974,776 of record OX463241.1, read on the forward strand.
GAGAGAGCTCCACCTGGAAAACAGTGGGCAGGCAGTATTTACAGACAGAAAAAGGAAGCAACGTACAAAAACAGCTTGATTTATTTTAGCTCAGCATTTGCCTTATTTGGACATGGTCTATTCAGTTGACAGCCTGTGATTGGCTGAAGATTAGCTATCATAAGAATATACTTTTGTTATATTGCAGTTTGTATGCAAATTAAGGTTGCCACTTGCTGTGTTGGAATTCAAAATATAAAGGCAATTTTATGACAAATATAATTTAATTTAGCAAGTTAATTTGGTGTGGAAATAATATTAATGGTGGTGATATTTCTGTTGAATAGCATTTATCTGTGAATCAATATTATGGAATAAATGGATCTGCAATCCTATCTCAGCTTTGCCATTGTCTACTTGTATAAGTTTTGGACAGTTACTACTTAGCTGAGTTGTCCCATCTACAAAATGGAGATATAAAATGCAAATGTATGGCCAGCACCGTGGCTCACTAGGCTAATCCTCCACCTGTGGTGCTGGTACTCCGAGTTCTAGTCCCAGTTGGGGTACAGGTTCTGTCATGCTCCTCTTCCAGTCCAGCTCTCTGCTGTGGCCCAAGAAGACAGTGGAGGATGGCCCAAGTACACCTGCATGGGAGACCAGGAGGAAGCACCTGGCTCCTGGCTTCAGATCTGCGTAGTGCGCCGGCTATAGGGACCATTTTTTGGGTGAACCAACAGAAGGAAGGCCTTTCATGTTGTCTCTTTCTCTCACTGTCTGACTCTGCCTGTCAAAAAAAATGCAAGTGTAAAATAATCACAATATCATGTGCATGCTAAGCTTATACTAATATTTGATTACTATTAAGATTATTGTGTGCTAATTAATTAATAGTAGTATACACATTACTTAATTCAAGTGTGATATATGCCATTAGATACCACAGAGCATTAACATATTGCATTATCAAATATTTTAAAATAGATGGTAGTAAATAGTAATTGGTGAGGAAAATGTATTTACTTTACTTGGGCTGCTATTTACACAATTTTATAATTAGTTGAGGCATTCATAGTTCAATCTGTGGAAAGTGGTGTAGATTTTGATGAATGTCATGAATGGCTCCTGAATTTGGCCGGGCTTGCCTCCCCATTTGGGGAGTAAACCAGTGAATGGAAGATCTCTCTCCTCGTTCTCAATCTGTATCACTTCGATTTTTTTTCTTGTCTAATTGCTCTGGCTGAAACTTCTTGGACAATTGAACAGCAATGGTGAGAGTGGGCATCCTTGTCTGGTTCCTGATCTTAGTGGGAATGCTTCCAGCTTTTCACCATTCAATAGGATCCTGGCTGTGTGTTTGTCATGAATTGCCTTGGTTGTGTTCAGGAATGTCCCTTCTATACCCAATTTTTCATCATGAAGGGATGTTGTATTTTATTATGTGCTTTTTCTGAATCTATAGAGATAATTATATAATTTTTGTACTTCAGTTTGCTAATGTGATGTATCACATTGATTAATTGAATTATGAATTTTGAACCATCCCTGCACACCAGGGATAAATCTTTCTAATGTGTTGTTGGATTCAGCTGGCTAGTATTTTGTTGGAATTTTTTGCATCTATGTTCATTAAAGAAATTGATCTGTAGTTTCTTTTTTTTTTTTTGGACAGGCAGAGTGGACAGTGAGAGAGAGAGACAGAGAGAAAGGTCTTCCTTTTGCCGTTGGTTCACCCTCCAATGGCTGCCGCGGATGGTGCGCTGCGGCCGGCGCACCGCGCTCATCCGATGGCAGGAGCCAGGTGCCAGGTGCTTTTCCCTGGTCTCCCATGGGGTGCAGGGTCCAAGCACTTGGGCCATCCTCCACTGCACTCCTGGGCCACAGCAGAGGGCTGGCCTGGAAGAGGGGCAACCGGGACAGAATCCGGTGCCCTGACCGGGACTAGAACCCGGTGTGCCGGCGCCGCAAGGCGGAGGATTAGCCTGTTGAGCCACGGCGCCGGCCTGTAGTTTCTTTATCTGTTGTGTCTTTTCCTGGTTTAGGAACTATCTTCCCCTAGACTGGAGCTGTAAGCTACCTCCCTATTCTGCCACATCGGAATCATCCATAGACACAATTATAAGAATATAATGAAACTCCTTTTCTCCTTCTAAGAATTCCCTTCCTTCCATCTATTTTTTCTTTCTTTCATTAAATTTGATAATTTTAATGATATTAAAATAATAAGAGCTAAACTAAGATGAACATGCAGCCCATGCTGAGCATCTTCAAAATGCATTTTATCAATAAACTCACACATTATCCACATCTTTGTATTATTATTCTCACCTTTTGAATGAGGAAAATAAATCATATTGAAAATAAATTTATTGCTCAAGGCTACCACAGGGAAGAGTAGCAGCCTAGCTTCTATGTTAATAAATTCTCAGATATTGTCCACTGTCAAGCCTTTTAAATAATGTGTTTTCAAGTCATTCCAGCCACAACTTTTGAGCAAATTGATTTGGCGTAACATATATACAAGAGTCAGGCATAATTGACTTGGATTTATCAGAGATTCCAGTAGCATGTTGTTCTGTAGATGCATGGGACTGACTCTTCATGTGGAATTTTTAGAAATTTTTCTGTATAATCTTGTATAATAATTCTGTATAATTCGGTATAATAATATGTGGACAATATCTCATTTAAATGTAATTCAAAAAGGCAACTTTATACCCAGTGCCTAACATAGTGCCTAGAAAATATGAAGATTATTATATATGTTTTTGTTGAATGCAATACTTATTAAATAAAATATTATATTTTGAATAACTAAGTGATCAGTGTTGGTCTCATAATCAAATTTGGAAGAAAATTAAGATTACTGGCTCAATATTCTCTTTTCATAAACTATGAAATACTTTAATATATTGACATATAAATATTCATAACTGCTATAGTTTCATTTTATTTAGGCTTTTATATATAGTGGAGTAGGCGTTCCCAAAAAAGACAGTCCACTCAATTTGTGCTGGACAATAAGTTAAATGTTTTAAAAATTATGTTCCAATCCTACTTCACACCTGACTGCTTAAATATGAAAGACAGATTACTTTGTATGCATATATATATATATGTATATATATATATATATATATATATATATATATATGAGTCAAACAAAGTTAAGATACAGGAGTATGCCTCTAATATTAGCTTTGATATTGCATTGCAAAAGAAAGTACCATACCCAAATCTCGAGAAAGTTATTGGTATAGTAACTATGTACCTATCTAAAGTATCTTTATGCTAAAAATTCACTAGTAGCATTAGAAAAAGGCAAATTAAAAAAATTCATTTTATGACTTCTAGTATTTTAGTAGCTTCATTATTTGTTTTAGAAATCTATTAGCCAAAATCAGATTTTCTAATATATATGCCACTGTATAACAATTATACAAACCCTATTACTATCCTGAACCTTGTTTAGTAAAAAGGCTAGTTTGCCTGCATCTCCATTGCAGGATTCTGTGAGTCATTATCTGCAATTTTCAAATTTGTTTATTCCCAAATTAAGCACATTAAATAATATAATACACGTGCCATAAGAACCAACCACTCCACTTATGGGTTTTTACCACACCCCCCAAAAAAGCATACATTCTTAGACAAATCTGCACAGAAATATTTATAACAACTTGATCTGTAATACTTAAACACTGGGTACAACTTAAATGTCATTAACATGTGAATGATAAATTGTGATATATTCATATAATGAAATACTCTTCAGCAATAAAAGCGATAAAATATCGATACATATTACATAAATAAGAGCTCAAACAATGCAGGAATCATTAAAATAAAATTCTGAAAATGTAACCAGATCAGAATTTGGGCAGGAGCTGTGGCTAAGATTTATGGAACACAGGAAAGTTTGTGGATCATGTAAATATTCATCATTTTGATTATGGTGATTGTTTCATGAATTTGTCTACATGTCCAAACTTACCTAATTGCTTGATTTAAAGATGTTCAGTACATTAGATGACCAATAAGTAAGATTAGAATTATTTGTGAAAAACTTGTGACCTTCTACAATGCTCAGTAATATGTATTGTTCATAGAGACATAATTATATTTGTAGAAATGAAGTTTCAAAGCATCACACACCACATACACAATTACTGTAAAGCTCAAAAGCAAGAAAATTGGGGTGGTGTTTACATTGCCAGTTAGGACTCTCTCTTCCTATATCAAAGTGCCTTGTTTGTCTTCTAGCTCTGCTACCTATTACAGCCTCCTGCTAATATAGACCCCAACACCTGCTGATGATGGTTCAAGTACTTGCATTTGGTCCACATATGTGGGAGTCTTCGACTGAGTATTTGGCTCCAAGCGTCTGTCTAGAATAAATCTTCCTGTTGCAGGTTCTGTGGGTTCTCTGTCTCTCTCTCTCCCTCCCTCTCTTTTTCTTTCTTACTCTCTCTCTTCCCTCAAAATATATAAAAGAAAAATTAAAAACAAGCAGTAGGTCAGTGACAAATCAACTGTCAATAGTCTTCAAGACTTAATGATGGAAAACAGAGGATGCATTGTTTATTATTAATTAAAAATGCTATAATTGTGTTATATATTTTATTTTTTAAAGATTTACTTATTTAATTGAACATCAGAGTTACAGAGAGAGAGGAGAGGCAGAGAGAGAGAGAGAGAGAGAGAGAGAGAGAGAGAGAAAGAGGTCTTCCATCGATGGCTCACTCTCCAGTTGGCCACAATGTCTGGAGCTGTGCTGATCCAAAGCCAGGAGCCAGGAGCCTCCACCAGGTCTCCCACGTGGGTGCAGGGCCCAAGGACCTGGCCAATCTTCTACTGCTTTCTCAAGCCATAGTGGAGAACCAGATTGGAAGTGGAGCAGCCAGGTCTCGAACCTGCACCCATGTGGGATGCAGGCACCCCAGGCCCGGGCGTTAATCTGCTTGCCACAGTGCTGGCCACAGATATTTTAGTTTTAATATAAAGACATGATTACCCTGCTAAATTCTTTAAACTTAACTCCAATAATAGGTATTTCAATAAATAATGGTATTTGTATTATATATAATAAGACAGAAACATCTGGTGTTTGTCTTTTTTTTTGCTAAATCACAGATGATTAATTATTTCCTATGTGTCTGAAGAAAAGTTAATTAATCACCCACCATTGTTAGCTTAATTTTCTGCAACTGATATCTGTTATTTTAAGGTTTCAGCCTTCTTTGTACCTTTTTGTTTATTTGTTTAGGTTAGTCTTAACTGCCGATATATTTATTTACAAATTTTTTGAAAAAAATTTTAAATTGTCTTAAACATTTTTTGCTTTTAGATATAATTAAAGTATCATTGGACAGGTATCTGGAAACCATTTTATGATGTTGATTTTTGAATTTGGGTTATTTTGGAGAGATTTGCCTTATTTATATTATTGTCTTTCCATGATGAAAAAAAAAAGAAACTACTGATTTGTGCCTTATGTAAGCTTTGTAGTTTCATAAGTTTCATAAGTTGCTTTTAGGCATTTTTGCTAATTTTTAGAAGATTATTTCTATAGTTTTCACTGAATTATTTTCCTATTATGTTAGGGTTTTTGATTGAACCCTTAACATAGAGTTAAACATATGTTTATAAAGTCAATTAAAAATAGATTTTAGTGCAAAATAAGGGTGGGAATAAGGGTGGGGAGAAGGGTAGGAGTAAAGGTGGGAGTGGGTACAGTGGGAAGAATCACCATGTTCATAATGGTATAATTATGAATTGTATGAAGTTTATAACTGTAAAGCTGTATAGTTCTGTATACATTCCTATGGACATATTTCTAAGGTTTCAATTTAAAACCTAATTATGGGAACCCCAAGTCAACGAAGCTGGGTGGTAAAAATACCATCTTAAGTATTAAAGTGATCATATGGATAGGATTAAGTATCTGGTAATAACTATAGAATTAAAAAGGAGTGAATGCTTCAACATGGGAAGCAGTCCACAGAGCAGACTCATAGAATGGCAATCGCTTTGAGTAGCACTCTGACCTCAGAATCAGCCTTTAAGGCATTCTGGTCTGGCTGAAAAGCCCATGAGAGCATTTCAAGCATAGAAAGCGAAGACACTCTGGCAAAAATTGTCCTACATGAAGGACCTTGGTGAGTAAAACCCCAGTGGAAATAAGTGGTCATCAAAGAAGGAGGTACTTTTCTCTGAAGGGAGGAGAGAACTTCCACTTTACTTATGGCCTTGTCTCAATATTGACAGAGTTTGTGGATTCAAAAGGCTTCCATAGACTAGGCAGCTCATGTCAAGAGCCTCAGAGTCACTGTGCTCTAACTTCTCATGCAGGACCTCTGTCCTCAGAGAGTTGTTTTATAATTATGTCTAAGTGTTTGCAAAGGATGTATCATTCTTGGGTGCTTATATAGAGTTAATTAAGTTTTTTAAAAAAGAAAATAAGTGAAATTAACTTCAAGATGCAATGACTTTGAACAGCCCTTGTCTTGCTTGCTAAGGAAGTTTTCTTTGTGTGTGTGCAAATTGTTGAACTCTTTCCTTAGTGTAAAGTTGGTCTTCTGTGTGTAAAGTTAATTGAAAATGGATCTAGGTGGAGAATGGGACTGGGAATAGGAGATGGAGGAGAAGGAGGGGTGGGAGGGTTGGTATGGTGGGAAAAATCACTGTATTCCTATAGTTGTACTTATGAAATGCATGACGTTTGTATTCCTTAAATAAAACATTTATTTGGGGGAAAAATGTTCCTCAACTGTCAAGACAAGGGCTGTACAAGTCATTGCTTCTCAAAGTGTCAATTTCACCTCTACAGATTGCTTTTAGGTGCTCTATTACCACAGGTCAGGCAGAATATATGTATCTGTCCCTTTAGGGCTGGCTTACTTCACTAAGTATGATATTTTCCGGATTCATCCATGTTGTTGCAAATGTCCAGATTTCCTGAACAACAACTTCTAGAATCTCCGCTTTAAGTATACTATTACTTCATAAATTTTCATCAACTAGATTGAGGTTAAGAGAATTTTTAAGCTTAAACATCTAAAGGATATACAGCCACACTAGGAGCCTGATATTTGGAGGACTCAAATGAGCTAGCACTTGTGAAGCCCTGGGCATCAGGACAGCCCTTTCTTGCCTCTATGGCATGTGCAAGGCACTGGTGACACTTGGGAATTGTGTGAATATAACTGCTAGAAGATACATAGCAAGCCTAACTAGAAGATATCTCCATATCCTAAATATATTTACTTATTTTTAAAAAAATGTATGTATTTATTTGAAAGGCACAGTTACAGAGAGTTAGAGAGAGCAAGACAGAGAGAAGAAAGAGAGAGTCTTCCATCCCTGATCCAAAGTCAGGAGCCAGAAGCTTCCTCTGGTCTCCCATGTGGGGGCAGGGACCCAAGGACTTTGGCCATCTTCCACTGCTTTCCCAGGCCACAGCAGAGAGCTGGATTGGAAGTGGAGCAGCCAGGACTAGAATCAGCACTCATAGGGATGCCGGCACTAAAGGTGGTGGCTTTACCTACTACGCCACAGAGCCAGCCCCTTGAATATATTTATTTACCTATTCTCTGCTCCCCTATAAGTCCATAATCCTCAGTATTTCAGATAGCACCCACTTCAGTGAAAAATCCTATCATGTCCTAATGCATTTATCTCTGGAATATTTTTCCTTAAAAAAAAAAATCCACAAATTTTGTAGGCTACCATTTTGTGCTGAACAAAAGCTACCCATCATTTTAGTAAAAGAAAACCATGCTGAGCAATGGCTTAATTACACACATTGCCACTCTTCCTTGATAATAATTTAGTCTGAAAGTTTCAACATTCAACTACAACTCAGGTTCTTTTATTTTGTTATTTTATAACAGACTATTTAAACAATGAAGGTGTCTTTTTCTTGGTTTTTTTTTTTTTTTTTTTTGACAGGCAGAGTGGACAGTGAGAGAGAGAGAGGGAGAGAGAGGTCTTTGCCGTTGGTTCACCCTCCAATGGCCGCTGCGGCCGGCGCACTGCGGCCGGCGCACCACGCTGATCTTATGGCAGGAGCCAGGTGTTTCCTCCTGGTCTCCCATGGGGTGCAGGGCCCAAGCACTTGGGCCATCCTCCACTACACTCCTGGGCCACAGCAGAGAGCTGGCCTGGAAGAGGGACAACCAGGAGAGAATCCGGCGCCCCAACCGGGACTAGAACCCGGTGTGCCTGCGCCGCAAGATGGAGGATTAGCCTATTGAGCTGCGGCGCTGGCCTTGAAGGTGTCTTTTAAAAATAATCATTTGATAATATGCATTCTAGTAGTGAAAATAATCCAATATTTGTTCCTATGCATCTTTACTTCCTTAGTGTTCCACACTGTGGTTAAACAATATTTCATGAAGAGGTACTTTTTATCTGCATTTATGAGAAAGTTTATAGCACTGTGAATTAGCCATGAGTCTATTTTAGAAATATGAAAATACAACTTCATCATACTGGTTCTCCTATGATATTGTATATTACAGTTATATGTATGTTGAATCACTGTGTGAATGCAGAGTAATAGTTTGTGGTGTTTAATACTTTCGGTTAAAATCTCATTTTTATGGTTCAAGAAATGTGACTTGACCCATACGCTCTATGGACTGATTTATCCATTTCATATCTAGTGAACCTAAAACGTCTTTAAAAGAGTTCTGAAGATGTTGGTGAACTTCTTAAAGCATTTAATACTAAAAAAAAAAAAAAAAAAGAATTCCCATATGAAAGGGTTTAAATGGCTCAAACCATAAAAGGATTATTTTTCTAACAAGGGAACTTGTGTTCTGTAGACTCCTTTTCTATAGTGCAAGATCAATTCTGCAGATACCCAGGTAATTAACTCTTTGGCTGCAGTATACCCACAAACTTGATATCCATCCCATTATTGGATGCTGGGGCTTAAATTTCAAATCCTTGTCTGGGCTTTGAATTCAGTGCGAAGTTGTTCCGTGAATTAGATTTCATCTCATTTAAAGTGGCTCACTGAAAACACAAATGTAGAAGGAAAAGGGGTTCTCTAGCAGGAAGTCGATGTTCACTGTGGAAGTATATGAGCATTATTGGAAGCTATTTGGTTTCTAAGAAAAGCAGTTTATAGGGGATGGGACTGTGGTATAATGTGTAAAGCTGCCGCCTGCAGCACCAGCATCCCACATGGGTACCAGTTCAAGTTCTAGCTGCTCCACTTCCAGTCCAGCTCCCTGCTGATGTGCCTAAGAAAGCAGTGGAAGATGGCCTACATACTTGGGCCCCTGCCCACGTTGGGGACCTAGATGGTGCTCCTGACCTCTGGGTTTGGTCTGGCCAGGCCCTGCAGTGAAGTGAACCAGCAGATGGAAGTTCTCTCTCTCTCTCTCTCTCTCTCTCTCTCTCTCTCTTTTTCCTCTCCATCTCTGAAACCCTGCCTTTCAAATAAATAAATACATCTTAAAGAATAAAGCAATTTATATTTCTTAATTTTAAAATTGTTCCCTGAAAAATATGCTATGATTCTTATCAAATATATTAATGATAGATAGGAATTTAAGACTAATTTTCCTCAAGAACATGGAGGAAGTAATTTTTTAAAGGCATTTTCACAATAGATGCCCTGAGATAGTTTTCTAATATGATTCAAAGAGATACTAAGAGGACCTAAGAAGCAATTATTATCTGCTTTGCCTAACTCAGCATACACCGGTAAATTGTAAGAAAATCTTGAACGTCTCCCACAAGGTCATCCTGTTAGTATTTTCATCAGAAGTAGCATGGCTCTTCAGGAACAGAAATTTAACAATCCTTCAGTAAGAACACTGGGATTTCTAGCTGACATTATTGCACTCTAAATTCTAAAGGACAATCATTGTTTTCATTTTTGATAGAAGAACACAAAGAAAGGAACACTGAAACACTTAATCTAGAGGCCAGGACTGGGGCCAGTGCCTTGGTGTAGTAGCCTAAATCTCTGCCTGAAGAACCAGCAGCCCATATGGGTTCAGGTTCATATCCTGGCTGCTCCTCTTCCAATCCAGCTCTCTGCTTCAGCCTAGGAAAGCAGAGCAAGATAGCCCAAGTACTTGGGCCCCTGCACCCATGTGGGAGACCTGACAACAGAAGCTCTTGGCTCCTGGCTTTTGGATCTTGCCATTACAGCCATTTGGGGAGTGAACCAGTGGATGGAAGACTTTTCTCTCTGTCTATCCCTTTTTCTGTCTGTAACTCTACCTCTCAAATAAATAAAATCTTTTTAAAAATCACTGTAGAATAGACAATAATCACAACTCTCTTTAATTTTAAATACTAAGTAGAAGCATTGGAAGGAATGTGTGTGGGTTTGAATCAGAAGTACTAATGAATAAATGAAACTAGATTTCAAACATCCAGCATTTTAGATAAAAATAATGTTGGATTTCCATGTCATATCAAAACAAAGACTATAATAAATGTTCAAAACCAGCATTTTGGTGTTACTATGTCTAAGTTATTCAGGTAAAGGCATTAATATTATCAGAAATCAATCTTGAAAATACTTCTAGATAATCCATTAATAAAGAATCACATTATAATAAATTAGACATTTAATTTTTAATTCTGGTTCATATACAGAATACCTACATATCCTAATTTCACACACCTTATATGTACATACCTATGTGTTTTATCAACAAGATAGAAACTACAGCAATAAGTCTTTAATACCATATGGTATATACCAGTATGCAAATAAATAGTCCAGAAAATTACCATGAGTCTATAAAATACAACAGCAGTATGCATATATTTGAAAAAAATGTTATGAATTGCTTTGAATGGGTTTAACTAAATTAGGATAGTTTGTCAATTAACTATTTTATATTCATAAATATTTATAAATATATTCTGTCCCATTCTACTTTTGGATTCCTTAATTGGATTAATTTGGATTTCTTAATTTAGATTTCTTAATAAGAGCCTAATATCTGAAAGCCTGAGACTTTTGTTCCGATTTCTAAAATTATATGATGATTGAAGTCAGGTTATCATTAGTGTCACTTTGTTTCAATCCCACTAGACTCCCTAATGTACCCTTATTCTTTGATGATATTTATTCATTTAGAAACATGATCTTTCAATTAAAACAGTTTATTAAGTGCCTTCTCAGAGCAAAACATGCATTCTGTAATGGGCTGAGTAGATAATTCTCTTAATGGTTCTGGAAAACAAAACTTACAACTTGGAAAAGAATTGCATATGCCTGTGAATGACTATAATTAAAAGTTTAGCGGCTGGTGCCTCAGCTCACTAGGCTATTCCCCTGCCTGCGGCGCCGGCACACAGGGTTCTAGTCCTGGTCGGGGCGCCGGATTCTGCCCGGGTTGCTCTTCTTCCTGTCCAGCTCTCTGCTGTAGCCCGGGAAGGCAGTGGAGGATGGCCCAGGTGCTTGGGCCCTGCACCTGCATGGGAGACCAGGAGAAGCTCCTGGCTCCTGGCTTCAGATGGGCGCGGTGTGCCAGCCACAGTGGCCACTGGGGCAGTGAACCAATGGAAAAGGAAGACGTTTCTCTCTGTCTCTCTCTCTCTCACTGTCCACTCTGCCTGTCAAAAAAAAAAAAAAATGGAAAGAAAAACAGCCAGCCAGCCAAACAGACACAGAAAGAATCTTTCATCCCTTGGTTCACTTCCAAAATGCCCACAAAATTTGGGGCTGAATAGGTTGAAGTCAGGCACCACAGTCTCAGGGTATATATATTTGCAGGAAGCTGGATCCAAACACAGCCAGGCATCCAAAGGAATGTCTTAATGTGCTGTGATAAAACCCATTTCTCTCAAATTTTATAATAGGAAAATATTCAGTATGCAAGGGACTTGGCAGCTATGATGCTCACATTTTACTTGCAAACACTATTTAACCCCCCATTACACTAGTTTTATTCTCCTTCCTCTGATATTTCTGTTTTTCTTTAAATTTCTGCCAATTTGCCCTTAAAAATAAAAATAGCATTTCTTGTATGGTTGTTAATTTAATCTTGTCTCTAATATAGTTCTAAGATAATTTCCTCAAGAGATTTCCCAAATATTAATTTAATCATTTCTTCACATGACTTTAAGCTTGTCAAATTTACTCTAAAATTGGATCTGAAATTCTAACTAAACTGAAATAAACTTCTCTGACCTTGAAAAGTCAACTGTAAGAAGAAGTTATATTTCTTTCCTTTCAGTTTAGAATTTAAATTCAACATGCTTGAATTTCTAGTTTTCTAAAAGATTATTATTTTTATTCAAAGTGTGACTCTAACTAGCAGAAATTATATTCTATGGGCATTTCTGTATGTAATTCAAGTGGAAAATGTAATTATAATTATTTATTAATTCATATACTGGTAGTTTATAGTATATCTTCTTGCCTCAGAAAATACAGTTATGGATAATACAAAGACATTATAGCTATAAATTAAAATGTTTAATTAGATACATCTGCAAATAAAGAGCGAGAATGTATAGTTATGAGGTTTGTAATATATTTTATCATTTCATTATTATACAAATTTATAAAGTTCTCATAAAATTAAGCTGCATATTTATCTTTTTGATGCCTGTATTCCTGGAGCTATCTTTATGGATAATTAGACTACTAAATTTTGAAGACTTGTATTTAGTGTGTTTATCAGTCAGTTTCCCAGCTGGAAAAAGCAGTTAAAATTAGGATAATTGATGAAAGACTTTAAAAAGGGACAAAATAAACAGAAGTAGGACATAAAGAGACTACATGACATATCCCAGAACTGCCGGACTCTTACACTTGTGCCACTATCAGCCTTAAAACTTTTGTGTTGCTGCTGGGGAGGAAGTATTTTTGGAACATCAAAAAGGGAGTTTCTTGTTGAGAGGGCAGTTTTAGAAAGAACAGGTTCATCTGGTTTAATAGCCTAGGCAAACTGAAAATAAGGACACAAGGGCTGTAAGTCTTCTAATTTCTTCTATTGACTAAATTCATCCAGGAGCCTGGGTACATAGCTACCTTCTGATGTGGTTTTTACAGGTCAGTCTTTAGACAAATTACAAGATGGATTTTAAGAAGCAAATAGAAGATATTAGGCAGAGCAGACAACAGGAAAGAGACAAACTATTGCATCAAATAAAACATTCAAATATATTTTAGCACATCAGCGTTTTACAAATAAATGAAAAATTTTGTTACTAGAAGATAATTTATATTAGGCTGATTCATTTAGAGTAGTGGACAAACAGCAGCATGAAATTGAGATTAATATTCAATTCAAGACATACTACAGAGCAATTATAATCAAAGCAGCCTTTTACTGGTACAAAAGCAGAAAGCTAGACCAAAGACAGAATAAGAACTCCAGAAATCAATCCATGCATCTATAACCAACCTATCTTTGACAAAAGAGCTAATATCAATTCCTGGAGCAAGGGCAATCTCTTCCACAAATAGTTCTGGAAAAACTGGATATCCATGTGCAGAAATATGAAACAAGATCCCTACTTTATACTTTACAAAAAATACATTCAAAATGGATCAAAGACCTAAATCCAGGGCCCAATATCATCACATTATTAGAGAACATTGGGAGAACCCTGCAAGACACTGGCATAGGCAACAACTTCTTGTGGAAAGAAAAAACAGAAGCTTAAGCAGTCAAAACCAAAATTAACACATTGAAATGCAAATCAAAACCACAGGAAGGTTTCCCCTTATCCCCATTTGAATGGCTTTCATACAGAAATCAACAAATGCTGGCAAGGATATGGGGAAAAAAGGTACCCTAATCCATTGTTGGTAGGAATGTAAACTGGTACAGCCACTGTGGAAGACAGTATGGAGATACCTCAGAAATCTGAATATAGGTCTACCATATGACTAGCTATTCCACTCCATGGAATTTACCCAAGGGTAATGAAATCAGCATATGAATGAGTTATCTGTACCCCTGTGTTTATTGTACCTCAATTCACAATAGCTAAGATATGGAATCAACCCAAGTGTCTGTCAGCTGAAGACAGGATAAGGAAATTATGGCATATGTACACCATTAATACTCTATGGCAGTAAAAGAATGAAATACTGTCGTGTGCAACAAAATGGAAGAAACTGGAAAACATTATATTTAGTGAAATAAATCAGTCCCAAAAGAACAAATACCATATGTTCAATGTAATCTGTGGAAAGTAATAGAGCACCTAAAAGGTAATCTACAGAAGTGAAATTGAAACTTTGATATGTGATGACTTTGAACAGTTCCTGTTTCTACTGTAGAGGAATTTTTTTTTCAGACTATTTGTTAAACTTTACTTAGTATAGAGTTAATCATTTGTGTATAAAATTAATTGAAAATAGATCTTAGTAAAAATAAGAATGGTACTAGAGGGAGGAGGAAAAAGGGTAGCTTTGATAAAATATTATAATATGTTTGACTACCAAGTCTAATGAGATAAAGCTGGATAGAATTTCTTTTTTTAAATTTTTAAAATTTGTGTAAAGGGAACACATGTATGTATTTCATATATATATGTATGTATATATAGTATTATCTTAAAAATATTTAAGTTATATAAGTTCCATGTATTTCATATACAGGTTGAGGAGCATAGTGATTCTTCCTACCCTGCTCTCCCTCCCACCCATACTCCAACCTTTCTTCCTCCTTCCTCTCCTCTCCCCACTATTTTTACAAAGATCTATTTTCAGTTTACTTAGTTATCATAAAGTTAACACTACACCAAGTAAAAGAATTCAACAAATAGTATGAAGGAAAAAAACACTGTTCCTCAACAAAAGTGACAGGGCAGTAAACAATCAACAATTCTCAAAATGTGCATGTCACTCCCATACAATGCATTTTAGATAACTCTATTAGCACCTGCAGATCAGGGAAAACATATAATTATTTTACTAAGTATAATGGTTTCCAGTTGCATCCATCTTGTTGTAAAAGACACATTTTTTATAGATGAGCAGTACTGCATAGTGTATATATATCATAATTTATTTAAGCAGTCAACAGTTGATGGGCATCTGAGTTGATTCCATATCTTAGCTATTATCAATTGTGCTGTAATGATATGAAGTACATAACTCTTTCATATGCTGATTTCTTTTGATTTGGATAATTCCCAGGAGTGGGATGGCTGGATCATATGGTGGGTCTACATTAAGATTTCTGATGTATCTCCATACTGTCTTCCACAGTGGATGTAAGAGTTTACATTCCCACCATCAGTGGGTTAAGGTACCTTTTTTCCTACATCCACATGAGCATTTCTTTATTAATGATTTCTGTATGAAAGCCATTCCTAATGGAATGAGGTGAGACCTAATTGTGGTCCTGATTTGCATTTCCTTGATGGCTAGTAATCCTGTGTGTTATTTTAATCATCTGTTGGTCATTTGAATTTCCTTTTTTGAAAAATGCCTGTTAAAGTCCTTTGCCCATTTCTTAACTGGATTGTTTGTTTTATTGTTGTTGAGTTTCTTGAGCTCAATATAAGTTCTGGATGTTAACCCTTTTTAGTTGCATAGTTTGCAAATATTTTCACCCATTCTGTCAGTTGCTTCTTCAGTTTGCTGAGTGTTTCTTTTGTAGTGCAGAGGCTTCTCAATTTGATGTAATCCCATTTGTCAATTTTGGCTTTGTTTGCCTGTGCATCAGGAATTTTTAACAAGAACTCTTTCTGTATGCCAGTGTCTTGCAGGTTTTCCCCAATGTTCTCTAATAATTTGATGGCGTCATGTTATAGATTTAGGTCTTTAATCCATTTTGAATGGATGTTTGTGTAAGTTAGGGATTTTGTTTCATACTTCTGAAAATTGATATTCAGGTTTCCCAGCACTAAATTTTTTATAGAAAGCTTTTATTTAATAAATATAAATTTCATAGGTAAAAATATGATAGTTATGTGCAATTCTTACCCCCAAACCACCCTCACACACCCAAACCATTCTGCCTCCTACTCCCCCTCCCATCCCATTATTCATTAAGATTCATTTTAATTATTTTATATACAGATGATCAACTCTATACTAAGCAAAGATTTCAACAGTTTGCACCCATACAGACACACAAAGTATAAAGTACTGTTTGAAGACTAGGTTTACTGTGAATTCTCATAGTACAACACAGTAAGGACAGAAGTCTTACATGGCGAGTAAGAGCACAGTGACTCCTGTTGTTGATTTAGCAATTGACACTCTTATTTATGCTGTCAGTGATCACCTGAGGCTCTTGTCATGAATTGCTAAGGATATGGAAGCCTCTTGGATCACAAACTCCGACATTATTTGGGCATGGCCATAAGTAAAGAGGAAATTCTCTCATCCCTTCAGAGAAAAGTACCTCCTTTGATGACCCCTTCTTTCCAGTGGGATCTCACACACAGAGATCTTGCATATAGGCCATTTTTTGCCACAGTGTCTTGGTTTTTCTTGCCTAAAATGCTCTCATGGGCTTTTTAGCCAGATCCAAACGCCTTTAGGGCTAATTCTGAGGCCAGGGTGCATTTGACATTCTATGAGTCTGCTGTGTGGTCTGGTTCTACTGTTGGATCATTCTCTCCCTTTTAATTCTATCAATTATTATTAGCAGAAAATTGATCTTATTTATGTTATCCCTTTAACCCTTAATCCTATCTTTATATCAGTTTAGAACTTAAACTAATCATTTTAACTAGTAAGATGGCATTGGTATCTGCCAATTTAATAGAATTTGGAGTCCAATGGCTAGTTTTTATCTTTACCCTTAGGGGTAAGTCTAAGGGAGCATGTGCCGAACTGAACATTTCTTCCCTCTCTTATTCCCACTCTTATTATTAATAGGGATCAATTTTTAATTGGATTTAAGCATCTAAGAATATTCTGTGTTAAGTAAAGTGTTCAACCAATGATATTAAGTAGAAAAAGAAAATACTTAAAAGAATAAAATTGTAAGCTCTTTCTTGACAGTCAGTACAGGGGTTGCTCAAGTCATTGCTTCTCATAGTGTCTGTTTCACTTCTACAGGTTTCCTTTAGGTGCTCAGGTAGTTGTCACAGATCAGGGAGAAATATGATAAATCTCCTTTGGGACTGGATTATTTCACTTAGCATGATGTATTCCAGTTTCCTCCATTGTAGTATTACATAGATTACATATCTCATAATTTCTTTATCTAGTCTTCCATTGATGGGCATTTAGATTGATTCCATGTCTTATCTATTGTAAATTGAGCTGCAATAAACATGGAAGTGCAGATAGCTCTTTTATTCGCCAATTTAATTTTCTTTGGGTAAATTCTGAGGAGTGGGTTGGCTGAGTTGTATAGTAGGGCTATAAGCAGAATTCTGAGGTATCTGCAAACTGTCTTCCATAGTGGCTTTACCAATTTGCATTCCCACCAAAAGTGGATTATTGCCCAGCCCAATTTTTGAAGAGGCTGTCCTTGCTCCAAGTACTGATTTTAGCTCTTTGTCAAAGATAAGTTGTTTGTAGATGCATGAATTGATTTCTAGATTTTCTATTCTCTTCCATTGGTCTACACATCTGTTTATTCTAGTACCAGGCTGTTTGTATTATAACTGCCCTGAAGTATGTCTTGAAATCAGGTGTTGTGATGGCTCTGGCTTTGATTTTGTCATATACGATTGCTTTATGGTTGATTTCTGGAGTTTCTATTCTGCTCCATCGGTCTATACATCTGTTTTTGTTCCAGTAGCAGGCTCTTTTGATTATAACTGCCTTGTATTATGACTTGAAATCTGGTATTGTGATGCCACCAGCTTTATTTTTGCTGTATGAGATTGCTGTGCTCTATGCAGGACAGTTAATTTAGATCAAAGTCATGAACAGAGTTTGTCTACTGTTTCGGCAGCTTCTGCTTCCAGGGCTTCTTGCTGACTGTAGACCAAAATATTTTTTAGCAGAGCTGTACTGAAAATAGCGATTTTTTTCTTGTCATTATTTTATAAACAATACAAGATAACAACGATTTACACAGGATTTGCATTGAATTAATCATTGAAAGTAATCTAGAGAGAATTTAAAGTATATAAGAGGATATACACAGGTTATATGCAAACACTACATTGTTTTGTGTAAGGGACTTAGGATTTGCAGATTTTGGTGTCTTCATGGGGTCTTGGAAACAATGTCCCATAGACACCAAGGGTTTACTGTGGACTTCAGGTAAAGGGATGGAAAGGTTATTCCATTGAAAATAATAATGAATGAGAGTTGGGTGACTACATTAGTAACAGACAAATATACATTTTAAATCAAAGTTGTTGAAAGGGATAAAAAAGAAAAAAATATATTGATAAAATGGAAAATGTTAAACAATATAATAATTATAAATATATATGAACACAACAGAATTCCAAAATATATTACATAAAAACATATGAAATAAAAAATGATCCATTAAATTAGTGGGAGAATTGGATAGCTTCATAAGAGTTTGAGACTTTAATATAACAGTTTCCACAATGGATAGAGCTTCTAGATGGAGCCTTGATAGAATATAGAAAACTTGAACAGCACCATCAATTAACTAAACCTAACATATATATATATATATATATATATATATATATATATATATAATATTCCAACAACAGCTAAATACACATTCTTCTCAGGTAAACCTGAGACATTCACCACCTTGTTACTCTGTATGTTACTCCACAAAACATGACTCAGTATATTTAAAAACATAAATATCATGCAAAATATATTCTTTGATTAGTATAAAGCTTGAAATCTATAACAGGAGCCATCATGTGGCATAAAGGGTAAAGCCACCACCTGCAGTGCCGGCATTCCCATATGGGCGCTGGTTTGAATCCTGGCTATGCCACTCTGATCCAGCTTTCTGCTGTGCCCTGAGAAAACAATAGAAGAATGCCCAAGTCCTTGGGCCCTGCACCCATGTGGGAGACCCAGAAGAAGCTTCTGGCTCCTGGCTTCAGATCGGTGCAGTTTTGGCTGTTGCAGCTGTCTGGGAGTAAACCAGTGGGTGGAGGACCTCTCTGCCTCTGCCTCTCTGTAACTCTGCCTTTCAAATACATAAATAAATCTTTTTTAAAGAAAGAAATCAATATCAAAGAAACTTGAAAATTCACAAACACATGGAAATTTTTTAGTATCACAAATATTATTTATTTTTCACTTAATTTTTAAAAATATTCTTTTTTTCTATATAAGGTGAGCAAATTTTATGTATTCCTATATACAGATTTAGGAGCATAGTGATACTTTCCACCCTACCCTCCCTCCCACCAATGCTCACACCTTCCTTTCTCCTTCCTTTCACACTCTTTCTTTTAATTTTTACAATGATATTCTTTCAGTTTATTTTATAATCATGAGGTAACCCCCCACTAAGTAAATAATTCAACAAATAGTAATAAGAAAAAAAAGACACATGCTAATTAAACAAGAGTAATGATTTAAAATTATTCATTACATAAGGATCAAACAACCAGCCAGGAGAAGGCAGTAATGAAGGAAATGAGGACCCATTGGGTCAAGCTGGACATCACCAGAGAAATTAGAAATTATTAGAAATGATTGCTAATGAGAACACAGCATATAGAACTTACATGGAAGAGTAAATCCAGTACTCAGAAATATATAACTGAATATGCCTCAAGTATATATATTTGTGAAAAATCTCAAATCAGCTACCTAAGTGTGCTTAGAAAATATAGAAAGAAGAAATGAAGCAAAAAGTTGGTGCCATAATTTCTCCTTCATATTAATTACATATATTTTCTAACCATTTTAATAATTAAATCTCACAAAACAAATATATTTTATTTTTCTCAGAGAAAGCAAAAGTTGGAGTATTAAAGCATGCAGCATGGTAAAATCTCTAACACACATCATCAGCAGATTCATCTTTAGATAGCTACAGATGAAATTTATAAATACATCTAAAGTGGGAGACTTCAGCTACCTAATACTGAATTCTAAATTGCACATAGGATTGCTACACAAGTATTTTGTATTTTAATTAAATATTTTTTGTTGAATTTGTGTCTACCTGTAAAACACCATGTGCTGACAAACTTGAGTGAGTTGTTAAAATATACCACCAGTCAGATTCTGGAACTAATCTCTGCTTTTGAATTAGATTACAGCAAATATTACACAGAGAGCATGATGACTTGATAGATGAACATTTATCATTCTTGAGTATGGAATTGTTTGAGCAGAATCTTATTTTCAACCTTAGAATTACATGTCTATTCTGCATCATTTGTTAATTTATTCAATCAAGTGCTGAGCAACAATGTTAAATTCAAATAGACATAACTCTCATTCTTTTTAATTTTATTTTTTTTATTCTTTGATACACAAATGACTCAGTTTAATTGCAAACTGGAAAGTCTGCATGAAGGAGACTACCAGAAAATGAAACAACAAAAAAAAGTATTTGGGGGCAGAGAAAAGAGCTATAATATTTTGCACACATGCATCTTATTTATTCTTCATAGAAATTGGTGTGATATAGTTTGTATTACTATCAATAGAATTAAAGCTTCATTGAGGTATTTGGTTTTTTCTATCAGGTACATGTATTAGAGCATTGCCTTACACCTAATAACTATTACATATTTCTAAATGTGGATGGAATGGAAAAAATGAAAGAGAAATGGAAAGAGAAAGACTTGAAGAAGTATATTGAATTTTTATTGTAGAATGAGTCTCAGGGAAGTAAAATGGCTTCTATAAGGTCATTACTTGAAAAAATTCTGTTTATTTCTCAGACTAAGAAAATATATTTTGAAGAATTAATTTGAAATCCAATACAGTAACAAGGTCCATAGTTTATTGCAAGTAGCTTAAATAAATTAATTCTCAATAATCTATCTAATATATTTTCCTGTTTCTCTAAATATATTGAAAAAGAAAATGAAACTCAGTCTCTTCAAGGGGAGGCCCCTTTCAAACTGTACCTTATAAACCCAGCAGCCTCTAATAACATCGTACACTCTCAGCGATCCTTCAATATATTGATACCAATAATGAATTTTCTGAACAAGACAAATTTCAAAGAACTTGAAGGCCTTTACTAAATAGCAGAATGTTGAGTATCATATAAACTTAAGCAATACTGAATGCATCAAAATTTCAATGCATTATACCATTATGCCCAATAAATATCAGAAAATTTTTATAACCTGATTTAAACCATGTGTAAACAGCATATAATGTTCAGTACAATCTTCATGTAGCTCTTACTTCATTTATTTCATTTCATTTAACTGAAGAGATTCCAACTTAGTATTACATATAATCTGAAATGATGAGAATGCAAAATAAGGAAATATTTTTCATCAGAACATTAAAAGTAAGTGTTGCTAAATAAGGCATTGAGGATTTTTATATTTTAATAATCAATATTTTCATATCTGTAACCATATTTCCTTGTGTATACATACTAAATTTAATATAATTTGAATGATTTAAATGTAAGAACTCAAGAACAATAAATATTGTTCATTATTTTGTTGATTTATGGTTATGTCACACAGAATAACTTAGTTCAAATCAGTCCTTGTCTAGTTGCCATTTTAAGCATGTAGCTATGTTTTATTAAGTAAACTATTAATAATTGCTAATAAGAATTAGGGCAACTACTTGGCATAAATAAATGTCTATGAGCTTACCAGATTCAAATTTATATTGGAAGGATACAGATTAGTTTTAATAGTATTGCTTTAATAAATGGCCATGAGTATGTAACTGATTTTTACCTTTGTCTATGAGACTATTCAAACAGGTCAAATAATACAGCAAAAATAATACAGATAACACCTGTTTTTATCAATCATATTTTAAGCACTTCTCTTGTAATGTTTAATTTAATTCTTTTAAAAAAACACTTTATTGGCCGGCACCATGGCTCAATAGGCTAATCATCCGCCTTGTGGTGCAGGCACCCCGGGATCTAGTCCCAGTCGGGGTGCCAGATTCTGTCCCGGTTGCCCCTCTTCCAGTCCAGCTCTCTGCTGTGGCCCGGGAGTGCAGTGGAGGATGGCCCAAGTCCTTGGGCCCTGCACCTGCATGGGAGACCAGGAGAAGCACCTGGCTCCTGGCTTTGAATCACCGTGATGTGCCGGCCACAGCATGCCGGCTGTGGCGGCCATTGGAGGGTGAACCAACAGAAAAAGAAAAAGGTAGGAAAAAATATGTTTTCAGGAAGAATAGCCATTGATGTCATAGTACCTCTATTCCAATTTTTAAGCCTCATATATGTGCATCTTAGAAAAGTAAATAAAGAATTCAGCAAGCAGTAAGTAGAAACACCACTGTCCCTCAGGAGTATAATATATACAGTAATTATCATAAAGCAAATAGAAAAATATGTCATTGAAAAATTAAAAGAAAATTTAAAAAGGAACGAGGCAAATGGTGGGAAAGAAGGTAGGTAGAATCACTTTGCATATATTAAAAACATGAAATAAGTTCCCTTTATATAAATAACTTAAATAAACACAAAAACAAAAATCTATCAAGCTTTCTCAAATTTTTTTATCCATAAGCATAGTGATAATAACTACTGTATATTTTACTGAAATAAATGAATAAAATATAGGATATAAAAATATTTATCATAATTTTTGATACAAAGAAGACACTTAAAGAGGTTATTCTTATTAGTCTATTATACTATTGATATTGGAATTAATAATAACTATCAAAATCAGACTAGTTTAGAAAATCAGATTGTTACATTAAATAGTCTGAAAAATGATGAATTTTAGCTGTTCATAATTCATATTTCAAATATCACAGTGAGATATTCGTGAAAATATTTCAAATAATAAAATGTAGTGGACAAAGGCAGTAAATGCAAAAAAGTAGTGTTATTAGTAAGAATTTGCCAAAAGTCACAAAGAATTAATAAAAAGAATCTCCATGAATCACAGTATTGAGGCAGAATATTTTTCATTCACCTTGAAACATTGATTTTTATCCTCCTCTCTCACTCAGGAGTTGCAATCAAGGAAATCCAGTCCTATTTCTGTCCTGACCTTCTCTCCACTTTTACCCCCTTATATTCCTCTTCTGTGTAGTGAGTGGTTGTAAAAAAATGTTCTAGTATTAGCAAAGTTGCAGAATTTTATATGATGGTCCAGAATTAGTTTGGTGAGCAAAATGGTTAATTGAATTTATTATTCTTTTCCTTTGATTTTTCAAAGGCAATTTAGTTTATTTGCCATTTATGGGATAAATTCCAACATACAGTGTATATTAAGACTAAATATGAAACCATTACAAGCCATAGATTGCTTCATATCAGTTTAGGTTATGTCTTACTACCCAAGAAGTTGTAGCCACACAATTTTTATTTTAGGATTTTTAGTTTTTGAAATGCAGTGAAAGGAATGTGAACAAGAGAAATATTCCTTCCCTTTGAAATCCACGATGGACACTTTCACTTTAATTTGTAATCATATCTGTAGTACAAAACAGTGTTTCATTTGGTTTGACCCTTCACTGTATAACTTTGTCTATTCCTTCATTTATTCCATGCAGTATGACCAAGACCTGGCTTCATGCCAGCAGGAGACATTAAATGATGAATAAGAGAAATGATATTCTTGTCCTCATGACAGAGATAGTCTAGACGGATTGAAATTCACTAAGAGATAAAGTTACATGAGTAATTAGATCATAACAATTGGGATAAGAGATACTAAGGACTTCTGAAAATGTTTAGTTAGGTACACCTCCAAGTATGAGACAGAATGGAGGGGCAGGTGCTGTGGCACAGCAGATTAAGCCGTGGCCTGCAGAACCGGACATCCCATGTGGATGCCGAATCCTATCCAAGCTGCTCCACTTCTGATCCAGCTCCCTTCTAATGCACCTATGAAAGCAGCAGAGGATGGCCCAAGTGCTTGGACTCCTGCACCCACTTGGGAGACACAGAAGAAGTTTGTGGCTCCTGGCTTCATATCGCTGCAGCTCCAGTTTTTGCAAACATTTGGGGAGTGAACCAGTGGCTGGAAGATCTCACTGTCTCTCTGTGTTTCTCGTTCTTTCTCTCTGTAACTATGCCTTTCAAATGAATAAATCAATCTTTAAAAACTAAATAGAAGGAAGGGAATGTGAGAAAATGATTTTTAAGTGGAGAGCTGGAAATTAATTAGAGGAAGAGGGGTTCTTGGGGGGAAGGATGATGAGAGCAGGTGGCTGATAAGGAGTAAGTGGAAGACTGTTGTGGAGAAGATGGAACACCAGCTGTGGGCCACAATGTGTCTGGCCATGTGAAAAAAACATTGAGGATTTGGGCCTTTAAAGACAGTAGGAACCCACTGAGGGATTTCAAAACAGGTCATAGTCAAAGTGGAAGTTCTCTCCTCCCTTCAGAGAAAGGCACCTCCTTCTTTGATGGCCCGTTCTTTCAACTGGGATCTCACTCCCAGGAAACTTTCATTTAGGTCCTTTTTTTTTTTGCCAGAGTGTCTTGGCTTTCCATGCTTAAAATACTCTCATTGGCTCTTCAGCAAGATGTGAATGCCTTAAGGGCTGATTCTGAGGCCAGAGTGCTGTTTAGGACATCTGCCATTCTATGAGTCTCCTGTGTCTCCCACTTCCCATGTTGGATCGTTCTCTCCCTTTTTTGATTCTATCAGTTAGTATTAGCGGACACTAGTCTTGTTTGTGTGATCCCTTTGACTCTTAGACCTATCAGTGTGATCAATTGTGAGCTGAAATTGATCACTTGGTCTAATGAGATGGCCTTGGTACATGCCACCTTGATGGGATTGTATTGGAATCCCCTGGCACATTTCTAACTCCACCATTTGGGGCAAGTCCGATTGAGCATGTCCCAAATTGTGCATCTCCTCCCTCTCTTATTTCCACTCATATAGTTAATAGGGATCACTTTTCAGTTAAATCTAAACATAAGAATAATTGTGTGTTAATTTCAGAGTTCAACCAATAGTATTAAGTAGAAAAATAAATACTAAAAGATATAAAGTATTACATTGTACATCAACAGTCAGTGATCAAGTCACTGTTTCTCATAGTGTCCATTTCACTTCAACAGGTTTCCTTTTTGATGCTAGCTTAGTTGTCACCAATCATGGAGCACATATGATATTTGTCCCTTTGTGACTGGCTTAATTCAGTCAGCATGATGTTTTCCAGATTCCTCCATCTTATTACAAATGACCGGATTTCATTGTTTTTGACTGCCGTATAGAATTCTATAGAGTACATGTCCCATAATTTCTTTATCCAGTCTACTGTTGATGGGCATTTGTGTTGGTTCCAGGTCTTAGCTATTGTGAATGGACCTGCAATAAACATTAAGGTGAAGAACGCTATTTTGTTTGCCAATTTAATTTCCTCTGGGTAAATTTCAAGGAGTGGGATGGCTGGGGTGTATGGTAGGGTTATATTCAGGTTTCTAAGGAATCTCCAGACTGACTTCCCTAGTGGCTTAACCAGTTTGCATTCCCACCAACAGTGGGTTAGAGTCCTTTTTCACCACATCCTCGCCAGCATCTGTTGTTGGTAGATTTCTGCATGTGATCTATTCTAACTGGGGTGAGGTGGAACCTCATTGTGGTTTTGATTTGCATTTCCCTGATTGCTAGTGATCTTGAACATTTTTTCATGTGCTTGTTGGCCATTTGGATTTCCTCCTTTGAAAAATGTCTATTGACGTCCTTGTTTTGTTGTTGTGGAATTTCTTGATCTATTTGTAGATTCTGGTTATTAATCCTTTATCAGTTGCATAATTTGTAAATATTTTTTCCCATTCTGTCAGTTGCCTCTTCACTTTCCTGACTGTTTCTTTTGCAGTACAGAAACTTATCAATTTGATGCAATCCCAAATGTTAATTTTAGCTTTGAATGTCTGTGCTTCTGGAGTCTTTTCCAAGAAGTCTTTGCTGGTGCTTATATCTTGCAGGCTTTCCCCCATGTTCTTTAATAATTTGATGGTGTCGGGTCATAGATTTAAGTCTTTAATCCATGTTGAGTTGATTTTTGTGTAAGGTGAAAGGAAGGGGTCTTGCTTCATGTTTCTGCACGTGGAAATCCAGATTTCCCAGCACCATTTATTGAATAGACTGTCCTTACTCCAGGGATTGGTTTTGGTTCCTTGATCAAATATAACTTGGCTGTAGATGTTTGGATTGATTTCTGGTGTTTCTATTCTGTTCCATTGGTCTATCCATCTGTGTCTGTACCAGTACCATGCTGTTTTGGTTACAACTGCTCTGCAGTATGTCCCAAAATCTGGTATTGTGATGCCTCTGGCTTTGTTTTGTTGTACATGATTGCTTTAGCTATTTGAGGTCTCCTGTGTTTCCATATGAATTTCAGCCTCATTTTTTCCAGGTCTGAGAAGAATGTCTTTGGTATTTTGATTGGTATCACATTGAATCTACAAATTTCTTTTGGGAGAATGGACATTTTGATGATATTGATTCTTCCAATCCATGGGCATGGAAGATTTTTCCATTTTTTGGTATCCTCTTCTATTTCTTTCTTTAAGATTTTGTAATTCTCATTTTAGAACTCTTTAACGTCCTTAGTTAAGTGTGTTTGAAGGTATTTGATTGTTTTTGTGGCTAGTATAAATGGTATTGATCTTAGAAGTTCTTCCTCAGCCGTGGCTTTGCCTATGTATATAAAGGCTGTTGATTTTGTGCATTGATTTTATATCCTGCTACTTTTACAAACCCTTCTATGAGTTCCAATAGTCTCTTAGTAGAGTTCTTTGGATCCTCTATATAAAGAATCACATCGTCTGCAAAGAGGGATAGTTTGATTTCTTCCTTCCCAAAATGTATTCCTTTAATTTCTTTTTCTTGCCTCATGGCTCTGGCTAAAACTTCAAGAACTATATTGAATAGCAGTGGTGATAGTGCGTATCTGTGTCTGGTACCATTAAGATGGTACATTATAAATTGAACTGCTACAAATATAGAGGCACAAGTAAATCTTTCATATGCTGGTTTCATTCCCTTTGGGTATATTCCCAGGAGTGTGATATCTGGGTCATATGGTGCACTGATTTTTAGATTTCTGAGCAATCTCCATACTGTCTTACCTAATGGTTGTACTATTTTACAATCCTACCAACAGTGTGAAGGGTACCTTTTTCTCTACATCCTCACCAGCATTTGCTATTTTTTGATTTTTGGATGATAACCATTTTAACTGGAGTGAGGTGAAACCTCATTGTGGTTTTGGTTTGCATTTCCCTGATGGCTGTATTTTAATCCTTTAAATATAGTTTGCAAGTTTTTTCATTAGTTGGTCTCTTCACATTGTTGAATATTTCCTTTACTATGAAGAAACTTCTTAGCTTGATATATTCCCATTATCTAGTTTTGCTTTTATTACCTATGCTTCCAGGTTCTTATCCAAAAATTCCTTGCATATGCCAATGTATTGCAGCATTTCCTATATGTTTTCCTCTAGTAATTTGATGGTTCTAGGTTTAGATCATTGATCCAGCGTGAGTTGATTTTTATCACTTAGGATTGCTTTAGCTATTTGTGGGTCTCCGGATAAATTTTAGGATCTTTATTTCTGCATCTGAGGAGGATGTCTTTAGTATTTTGACTAGAAGAGTATTGAATCTGTAAACTGCTTTGGGTAATGTTGACATATTGATGCTATTGATTCTTTAAATCCACAAACATGGAAGATCTTTCTATTTTCTTGTGTATTCTGTTTATTTCCTTAACATTTTTTAATTTTCATCATAGAGATATTTCATGTTCTTAGTTGAAAGAGAATAAGAGTTTTTGTTTTATATTGTATTTTAAAAGCAGCTCCTCTTTTACTTCTTGTTTTCAGAAACATCAATATAAATATCAGAATAATCTGAGCTTTCAGAGCTATATCAAGAAATATATATATATATATATATATATATATATACACACATACATATACATCCAACCATGAATTTTATTTACTTGTCACTGGAGCACATCTATACAAGTTCTTCGATAGCATTATATGTCAAAAGTTTTATAGTGTTTGCAGCCTTGGACTGATAAATGACTCAGAATGTGTACTTCTACTGTACTTGCCATTATTTCAACCTAAAATATTGTAGGATTGAATGTTCTATAAGGATGCACTGCCCTAAGGAAATGGTATTGCTTTCACCTTTGTTTAAACCTTTAATAATGAAATGTTCCATAACTGGTTCCCAAGGAAGCCTGAAATCAAAGCCATTTAATTTATTCTGTATTTCTTGTATAACACAAAATTAAAAATCTCAATTCTTATCCACAGCTGTTACATTAAACCTGACAATTATTTCCTAAACCAGTTTTAATTTGGACATGTATTCTGAAATAAAATAAAGTTAACTAATCTATGATCCAAGGTTTTCTTTTGTATAATCCATTATTTGTCTATATTGAGTAGCAAGAAACATTAATGATACATAATAGAAAATTTTGTTACTTTATTTTAATTTTGATTTCTGAAGATATAAAAATAATTAATATAATTGTGCCTAGAAATTACATGTCAATTCCATGTTAGCTGGATAATGTCAAGAATATTTGAACTGAAAATGATACTGTTAGTAAATGATATATCTTAGTTTTGATCCTCTCTTGTGGTTGGGAGATGGACATCTGATTTGGAGTCCACTTGGCCTTAGTTTTCACTTGAGAATAAATACCATCATGTCTTACACAAGAATGATACAATGTTTGATGAGAGTACTTGTAAAGTATTTTGAGTATTTAGAAGCAAGATGTCTTATGAACTTTAGAATTTTCCTTGACATTTGAACCTAATCATAATATACAAATAGTCAATTTTGTTTTCAGATTTATTGCATGTATCTTAAAGTGCTATATTGTTAATTTATATTTGTATTTACTTTACTTGAAAGGTAGACACATACACACACACATGCACACACACACACACACACACAGAGATCTATCTGCTAGTTTACTTCCTAAATGCTTTATACAGCCAGAGCTGTGTCCCAGGCTGAAACCAGGAGCCCTGAACTCATTTGGGTCTGCCATATGGGTGACAGGGACTCAAGAGCTTGCAGCATCATCTGCTGCCTGCCCGAAGGACATTAGCAGGAAGCTGCATGGTAAAACCAGTAGCCAGGGCTTGAATATGAAATGTGAGGAGCCCAAGCAGCAACTGAGCCACTGTGCCAAACACCCACACCTAAAGTGGCAGATAGTTAAAATGGAATACTTCAAACAATTTTAAATATCAATCTTTCCAGAGTGTAATATCAAAATAAAAATTCTTTTCATATAATATTTATAGCAAATATTAATATGTAGCACTTTGAAAATAAGCGAAGAAAATAAGATTATAATAAATGAGTTGTAATTAAGTAAACTGCTGTTAACTAAGAATTACCAATAAATTAATAGTTGATGCTATAAATCAATAGTTATGGTTTAAATTTGTGAATTCAATGAACATAAATTTCTTTAACATTTTAAGACCTATAGTAGGTTGCTGATGAGTCTGGGATTAGAGTTGTGTCTCAGGATCAAGGTAAAGGAATAGTAATATGTGCATAACAATTTATCTACCTTTACTTTTTCTATTTTAAACTCATTTACATAAAATTTCAAAAAATGTAGATGCCTAGAATGTATACTCTGTGGGTAATGCTATTACTGATGTTGCCAACCTTCATCTTTCCTTTTACTTAATAAAGGAGAATTAGCACTGCACCTATATTTAAAGGTATATAGGGCTTTCTAAAGTTCAGCTAAGAAATTAAAATAAAAGGCATATCTGATTTACACATGCTCAATATTATTTTATGTTGAGTTATGACTTGTAAATATGTGGAGCCTATGTTGTGGCTTAGTGGGTTAAGTTGCCACCTACTACTCTGGCATCCAATATTGTGCCGGATTGTATCCCAGAAGCTCCACTTCAGATTTACCTCATTGCTAATGGCCTGGGTAAAGCAGTGAAAGATGGCCAAAGTGTGTTTTCCCCTGCCTCCCATGGTGGAGTCCCAGAAGAAGCTCCTTGCTTCTGGCTCTGGCCTGGCATTAAAGCCATCTGGGAAGTGAACCAGTGGTTGGAATGTCTATCTCTGTCTTTCTCTCTCTCTGTAATTCTGATTTTCAAATATATAAATAGGTCTTTTAAAAAAACATGTAAACATTTGAATACCAGAGTTAGGTGATGGGTATATGGTTCGAAGCATTGTTATAGAATGCTAATATACATGAGTATTTGGTTAAATAAAATATAGAGTATGTTGAGGTTTATAGCTATTTTCACTTTACTTTGATATATTAAACTATTTAACAGTTCTAGGATTAGAATGAAAGTTCAGTCAATAACAAATGCACAGTATTAAGTATGCAATAAATAGGCAAGTCCAGGAAATGAATTATTCATGTAGCTGATGATAATACCTTTGATTCAGAGTTGTACTGAGGACTGAGTGAGATACCACATATTTAATTTCAAGAAAAATGTTGGACAGAAATATGCATTAACTTCATACTGGATGTTTTTAAAATGTTAATATTTTCATACACTATCTGATGGTTTGTCATTATTGATTGCTTTATGTGGTAGGAACAAACAGCTTCCTTCTAAAAGGTATGCCTGTTTCTTTCTTAGCAATGATATTCCTAAAATTTAGCTAGGCAAGTACATGTTCAGTATAAAACCTAAGCTTCAAGTTGCTTCTTAGTTAGATACATCCATGCTACCAAATGTGTCCAATGAGATATAAAGTTATACACTCAATGTAGGGAGTGCAGATTAGTGTAAGTTGTACTTTTATTATCTTCATTTACTGTTTCAAATTGGAACATATGTTGAAACTATATTTTAATGAAGATATCATAATAAAATACTTTTACTGCAAAAATATTTTTCAAATTCAGCAAACTAGAGCAACCCAGGTGCCAATTTTTTACATTTCTAATGGCATTTTGGGTTTTCTGTTCCTATTGGTGACTGCTTGCCCAGCAACCAATCTCTTAACTAAAATAAGCATGCCAGTGAATTTTATTTACAGAGTTAGCACTTCTTGATAGAGTTCTTATTCTTTCACTCTTATAAGTGAAAACTAAAGACCACAAACTTTTGAAAAAAATTCAATGGGTAAGATGAAAAATAAATAAAAGAAGAAAAATTGATTCCAAGAGAAACATGACTATCTTATGGGACAAAAGGTAACCTTCAAAAATCACTTCTTTCTAAATCTTTCTTCTTAGACATCCTATGAAGAGAATATTACAAATATTTCAAAAATCTTTTAGGAGTTATAAAGAGTTAGGAGTATTGAAGAAGTCATCTAAAATAGAGCCAATAGTCATGACAAACTGAAAGAAAGGATAAACAGGAGTTTACTTCAAGGAATCAGCTATGTAAATAATAAAATCCGAAAAATATTAATTAGAGTGAAAAGGGAGAAAAATGCTTAAATTTGCAGAGAAGAAAATATCCTAAAACAGATTTTAAGTATCTCAAAAGATATCAAGAAAGACGTGAATAAAGACTCATACCAAAAATAGGTCATTGCTAGAATTTAGGATTCCAAGAATGCAGTCATGATTTTAAAAGGTTTATTTTAATTAATAAAAATATTTGGTAGCAGAAAATTGGACAAACTCTTCAATGTAATCAGATTAAAATAATTTTGAGCACAAAAGAATATCTACATTGAAATTGTTACCATCATGAAATCAAAGTTAAAGTAGCCTAAATAGAAACTATATTTACCCAGACTGTTTCTAACAGCATTATTTTATTTAAGTATGTAACTAATCAATGTTTAGCTTGTAAATCAAGAATGACATGAGTTTGTAGCAATTTCTCAATTAAAATTTCCATCATTTTAAATTCCCTTTACTACATAAAATAGGCCATCACTTAGTAATTATCTGAAGAAAATACGTGTCTCCACAAAATTTGCCTCAGTGAACTTGGAGGCATTATTAAATGCATTGGATTTTATTAACATAAAACTAGCATGTGTTTTAAACAGAAAAAAATATGTTGGATATGAGAATTTGGTTTTGTATCTGTTTTTGAAAGGAAATAGAAACACTGTGAATGATATGGATTAGGGCAATTAGTAGAGGGTATAACAGTTTGAAGCCAGCTTTAAAAATTCCTATTGCTTCTGTATCAAGTATAGCTCCTACAGTTATGCTATAACTATGGGCTGCTGTCAGAAAGAAAGTTTCTGAATGAACAGAGGAGAGTGAGGAAAGAATGAAATCTCAGAAGAAAATGAAAGTTGTACCTTTTTGGTCTCACTTCCAACCTCAATAATGGGAGTTTCCTGCAGAAGAAGCCAGGAAGCTTTCCTGGGACATTGTTGAAGGAGATGATCCAGTGTTGCAGGGGCACCAGTCGAAAAGG
Source organism: Sylvilagus floridanus (assembly GCA_949820135.1). Taxonomy (NCBI): domain Eukaryota; kingdom Metazoa; phylum Chordata; class Mammalia; order Lagomorpha; family Leporidae; genus Sylvilagus; species Sylvilagus floridanus. The sequence goes on from OX463241.1 coordinate 110,007,132, forward strand.
AAACAAAGTTGCTAAGCCTTCCCTCCACAAGGCCGCTGAGCCTTTGCTCGAGTTTGCTGCACTTCCGCATCCCAGTGACTCAGCGTTTCCAACAATCCAAGATGGCCCCCGGGGGAGGTACCTAGCCTGACAGGAGACTTCCGTATTCGTGAACAGTATGTGTCCATGGCTTTGATACACCCTTGAAGGCGTGCCCGGCTCGTGTCTTGCCTTACCTTTCTACTGGTTGACTCGGTTCCCTTGTGCCCTGGACAGCCCCCTTTCTGTGTCTATAAAAGCTCTTCGCCTCCCAATAAAGTCGAGAACCTGGCTGCGCCGGGCAATTGACTGATCTCCCTGCTCTGGTGTGGTTCTTTTGCCACCAACACTCATCATCCCACTCAGCCCCTGAGCTCCCCAGGCTGGATATGAGGAGCTCTATCGGACCTGCTGCCCCATGAGGAGCAGCACAGTGGGATATGGAATACTTTGACTTGGCTGCTTCCAAATGCCATAAGATAAGACAGAAGATCACAGTTAACAGAATGAAGTTCAATAGGTCCTGATATCCATCACTGACCATCAGAGCAAAATGGCTGCTTCCTCACTCTGCCTTCTAACTCTCACCTCATCCAGTACTACAGAGAGAGAAGGGGATTTGGAAGAGGATAGCTAAGTTGCTAACTTGAACCACTATTTGAAACAGATATTTGGCTCTGAAAAGATTTGGTCCTAGTCTGATGGAATTTAGTTTAATAGCAGCAATAAAGCATGAGCCATAGAATTAGAATTTTACATCCATGGTGTCATTTGGCCTTGAAGATCATCAGCTTCTCTCTGAGTACTGATGAAAGAAAGATTGTTCTCATAGTCTGAATTTGTTTAACTTGCATCTGTTTCATTTCCACTTCTGGCCATTTCAACAGCAACCCAGCCTCTTTTTCACATTTTGTCTTTGATACAACTACTAAAACTAGAGGGGGTAATTTTAAATCTAATGACACAAATCTGCCTTGCACAACATTGAGAATTTTACTTCAATATAATTTCATCATCTAATTCTTGGAAGTCACCACAAGCTCCTCCATAAAGCAAAGACCAAGGACACAGACTCCATTGTGAGTCATTCATGGCAAAGAACTCTGCTCATGAAACAGAGTGAGGCATATTTGGTTTTCTCCTGAGTTTCTGCCAGTCAACGCTGGTGTGGCTCAGCCTTGAAATCAAGAAGCATGGGGCTCCCATGTGTTTATGCGAATAACTGGGATGTTCTTGGGAATGTAAATGTAAATTACCAGAGATGATCTGTTCTTAACAGCATTAAAGCATTCTTAAACTCCTGTAATATCATTGTAAATTTGTTTTTCTGTAACCATAAGTTCACAATTGTTCATTTCCTAGGCGGATTCCAAATAAAATTTGGTAACTGATTTGTTGAACAGTTTGAACTCAGTAGGGCATACACATGAAAATCAATTAGCAGATTGTAAGTGACTATTATGTGCCAAGCTCCGTAGGTGGCTCCACAAGTTATATGAAAATGAATTAGGCATGACCCCGGCCTCAGAAAATTTAGCTTAGTGTGGGAAAGAAGGTATGAATGGCAGCAGTGATAATATAAAATAGAGTTTACTATAGAGTTTACTATACTGTTAGAATTTTACATTCACACAATGAATTTAAAGATCATCAGCATCTTTCTGAGTACTGAAGAGATGTTGTTAGAGGTTAACTTTATTTAAACAAGACACCAGCTTATGGGAATTTTCATTAACTGAACAAAAAAACCCCACATATGTATTTTCCTTTTGACAGGCAGAGTTAGACAGTGAGAGAGAGAGACAGAGAGAAAGGTCTTCCTTTCCGTTGGTTCACCCCCCAAGTGGCCACTACAGCTAGTGCCTTGCTGCTGGCATGCTGCGCCATTCCGAAGCCAGGAGCCAGGTGCTTCTCCTGGTCTCCCATGCAGGTGCAGGGCCCAAGGACCTGGGCCATCCTCCACTGCCTTCCCGGGCCACAGCAAAGAGCTGGCCTGGAAGAGGAGCAACCAGGACAGAATCTGGTGCCTCAACTGGGACTAGGACCCAGAGTGCTGGCGCCGCAGGTGGAGGATTAGCCTTATTGAGCCAATGCGCCGGCCCCCACATATATTTATGGAAAGTAGACTGCTTCTCAATGACAGCATTATAAAGTGGTATTTTAAAGGAGGTGGTAATATAGGCAAATGAATATTGGTTTTTGTAATGAAGTAAATTTAGCAATCCATTTATTAGTAATGTATTTTAGCCAAATCAGTATATATTAATTTTTCTTCTATTTTTGTCATAGAAATAAATCAAGAAATAAATCCCTTTCTCTCAAGAGTACCAGATGAGTTAAGAATTGGAGGGTAGAGTGTGGAAGCAACTATTTTGCTCTGATGGTCAGTGATGGACATCAAGACCTATTAAAATTCATTTTGTTACCTGTCAGGTGGAATATCTAGCTAATAGGACAATCACTGTTATCTTAAATATGTTTGTCATTAATATTTGAACACGATTTTTATTTTAATAGAAGTTAATGTATTTGACTATAAATAGGATTATAAGTGTATTATCTGTGTATCATATAGGAAATGTGTTTGAAATCCATATTCCATTTTCCCAAATTGCACATTTTCTGAATGAGTTTATATTTTCAATCACTGATATAATTCAGTGGTTACCAATGTGCATTAAGGGACATGAGCAGATGAATCTCTCATCTTGAGACTACTTTAAAGCAATTACACATTTAGAAATTAAATTACCTAAATCTGTGTCCAAATTACAATTTTAACCATCCTTTTCATTCTGCTTTGTACTTCATCTGTTTAAAAATATAATTCCATTTTACCATCTTGATAAGATCAACATAATAATTAGGTAGCTGCTGTGAAGAATGGGGGTAAAATGTATTTTTGAAGCAAGGAAATGTCTTTGGAAGTTTCTAAGGAAATAGACTCGATTATAAAAATCAATAAGAACAGGAGACAAATAAAGCAATCTCGATACCATTTTAGAAAAACAAGTTTTAACATAGTATATCAAAACATGATTCTATATGCTCTCTAATTTTCAGAGATTTGATAAAATTAAATTTTTGTTTAGTACATATGATATATTTCAAATTTTAAAAGCCACATGTAAAAATAATTTTTACAAATTTTTAAATTCCTTGTGCTTTCATATTACCTTCTTTTGATTATTTATATATTATATAGATATCATTACTACTTATTATTCATAGAGAAATAACATTCTATATATATTGCTTTTGCTTAAGGTTTTAATTAATCTTTTCAACTATCAAATTTTTCAAATGTAAAATAAGCAGAACATTAAAAAGTGTGTTCTATAATCCAATAAGTGCTAAACTTATATGTGTATGTGTGTGTGTGTGTGTGTGTGTGTGTAAAATGTCTAATATGTCAGTTTCATGGTAGTGGTTTTTAGTATCATTGAAATTACCATCAATATCACTGTGTCACTCGGTTCTGAATTCAGTATGATCCATTATTTGGAGGTTTGGGACTACAAACAGAATGCTCTATGGAGAAATGGGCTCTGCTTGCTATCACAGCTGTATTTACATTCATTCTCTGCAGACATCTAAGTGTTGCTAGTGAGTAGCAATAAAAGGAAAGTCTTGAATATTGCTGGTTTTGAATTGCTCTCAGGAAGATGTGAGTTTGAATTCTGGCTCTGCCTCCTCTAAGTTGCACGAGCTTGGGAAAATTCCTTAGCCTAGGATTACTAATGCTTTATTGGCAGGACTTTTAAAAAATTGTAAAGACAATCCATTAGTTCACATGTTACATACAAATCTTAAAAAAAATTAGTACTATCTGCCATAAAGTTAATGTGTATGATTGCCACATATTTTACCCATTCTTTTAACTTAACAAATTAATAAATAATATAATACTGTATGGAGAAAATAAGAACTGCTTGAGATTATACTTTTTTTTTTGACAGGCAGAGTTAGACAGTGAGAGAGAGAGAGAGACAGAGAGAAAGGTCTTCCATTTTCTGTTGGTTTACCCTCCAAGTGGCCACTACGGCTGGCGCACTGCGCCGATCCAAAGCCAGGAGCCAGGTGCTTCCTCCTGGTCTCCCATGCGGGTGCAGGGCCCAAGCACTTGGGCCATCCTCCACTGCCTTCCTGGGCCACAGCAGAGAGCTGTACTTGAAGAGGAGCAACCGGGATAGAATCTGGCACCCCGACCAGGACTAGAACCTGGGGTACCGGTGCCGCATTGTAGGATTAGCCTAGTGAGCCGCGGCGCCGGTCTGACATTATACTCTTAACGAATAGAGAGCTCATGTGCACTGGCTACCTAGAAATTATTCTTATTAATTAATAAAAATACAGTGGGTTAAAAGCTGAAGAATAAAAGCTCAAAGAAATTCCCATTTTATAACAGTTGTGCAGCCAATCCATGAACGAAACAACGTTAAATCCTGAGATCCAGACATCCATTGGTTTCTTTGAATAATTTATCACATCAGAGTGCTAGGATATGATACCCGCTTTCACTTCTCACTCCAGCTTCCTGCTGTGGTATACCTTAGAAAGCATCAGTGATGATCTGAGTAATTGAGGTTTTTCCACTCATTTGGGAGACCTCAATTGAGGTCCCATCTGTTGTCCTTGTTCCCTGAGCATCCTCCGTGTTTGGGAAGTGAACCAGTGTATGAGAGCTCTCTCCGTTTTTTTGTCTCCCTATCTCTATCTAATAAATAAAAATAAACCATATGTAAACTATGATAGAGAACTTCTATTGATGGTTGCCAGGTGGTGGAGGGATGGGGTAAAAGGTAGTGAAGGTTTAATGGCTATAGGAAAAAAATATTTTGGTGGGGGAAGGTGATGAAAATGATTAGGAATTAGTGCTGTTGGTTGAACAACAATTTGGATGTATTGCGACATTGAATTTTTCATTTTAAATGATTAATTTTATGTTATGTGCACTTCAGCTCAATTTAAATACAGATAATAAGATAATAAGGAAAGAGTATTTTAAAAAATATTTTCAATAAAATAAAATATGTATATTGTTCAATGATGCATTTTAATGCATATTTTATTTTAACAATATTTATTTATGTATTTATTTGAGAGGCAGACTTACAGACAGGTAGAAGGAGAGGCAGAGAGAAGACTTGCTTCTGCTGGTTCATTCCCTGATTGGCCACAAGGGCTGCAGCTGGAGGCAAGAGCTTCTTCCAGGCCTGCCACCTGAGTGTAGGGGCTAAAGCACTTGGGTCATCTTCCACTGCTTTCCCAGGCCATTGCAGAGAGCAGGATTGGAAGAGGAAAAGCCACAACATGAACTGGCACCCATATGGTATGCCTGCACTGTGGGCAGAGGCTTAAGGATGCCTACATATACCACATTATTCTAATTAAAATCATTTCCAGATTTGAAGCCGGTAAAAAGAAATGACCACAGTGCTGGCCCTTAATACATATTTTATCTTGCAAACTCAGTGAAAGATAATGGAATTGCAAAAGCTGGTGTTTCATTTGCTTAAAAGATATGCCAGATAATATGTAAAAAATAAAAGTAATATTGATATCCAAAGAGCTAAGCTGATGCATTCTAGGTTAACTGATGGTGCTTACTCAGCACATACGGTATTAGATGAAATTGTTAATGTAGAAAAATTATAAACAAAATATAAATCGCACATATCTGAAACACAATCTTAGTCAGTTTGGGTACCTATAACAAAATAGTATAGACTGGGTGGCCTATAAGCAATAGAAATTTGTTTTTTAGCAGTTCTGGAGACTGGTAGATTTAGATTAATGTGACAGTATAGTTAGGCTGCTGACGTCTCATGGCCTCACGTAGTGGAAAAAAACCCATCTATCTATCCTGTGTCTTTTTATAAAGATACATCCAATTCAGGAGGGCTCCACTTATGGAAGAATGAACTGGCCCCTATATTAGACCATATACAAAAATCAATTCCAAAGTGGATCACAGATCTAAGCACAGGAACCCAAATCGTGAAATTTCTAGAAAAAAAGAAAGCACAGGGGAAACACTTTGGCATAGGCAATTAATTTTTGGAAACTGCCTCAAAATCTTAGGCACCAAGGGCAAACCTAGACTAATGAGGTAAAAGAACACAATTGACACAGTGAAGGGAGAACTTACAGAATGGGTAAAAGTATTTACAAGTACATATTTGACAAAGGCTTAATAAATAAGGAACATAGAAATCACAACAACTAAAAGTAATCAGTCCTGTTAAGAAATGGGCAAAAGACCTGAATAGACAGTTCCCAACAGTAGAAATACAAAAGGCCAAAATTTACGTGAAAAATGCTCTATATCATTAGTTATCAGGGAACTACTAATCAAAACTATGAGGATCTATACCTCACTCCTGTCATAACAGCTATTATTCAAAAAAGAGCAACAAATGCTGGCAAGGTTGTAGAGAAAGGGGAACACTTTTTTTTGGACAGGCAGAGTGGACAGTGAGAGAGAGAGACAGAGAGAAAGGTCTTCCTTTGCCGTTGGTTCACCCTCCAATGGCTGCCGCGGCCGGCACGCTGCGGCCGGCGCACCGCGCTCATCCAATGGCAGGAGCCAGGTGCTAGGTGCTTCTCCTGGTCTTCCATGGGGTGCAGGGCGCAAGCACTTGGGCCATCCTCCACTGCACTCCTGGGCCACAGCCGAGGGCTGGCCTGGAAGAGGGGCAACCGGGACAGAATCCGGCGTCCCAACCGGGACTAGAACCCGGTGTGCCGGCGCCACAAGGCGGAGGATTAGCCTGTTGAGCCACAGCGCCGGCCGAGAAAGGGGAACTCTTATACACTGTTGTTGGAAATAGAAATTAGGGTAGTTACTGTTTAAACAGTATGGAGATTTTGTAAAAAAAAAAAAAAAAAAGAAAAGAAAACCAGGACATAAATAGACTTGTTATATGATCCAGTGGTCACACTATTGGACATATACTCAAAAGTCATGAACTCATTGTATTAAATTATATATGCACTATAATGTAATAACAGTACCGTTCACAATAGCCAAAATAAGTAATCAACCAAGGTGTCCATTGTCAGATGAATGAATGGATAAAAAGTGCTCCCTATAGGTATCTATAGGAATATATATATATGTATATATATATATATATATATATATATACAATGAAATATTGTGCAACTACAGAATAGAAGAAAATAGTAAAAATTGAATTAAAATGGTTGGAGCTGAAGGACTTCATGTTGAGTGAAATAAGTTTCACACCAAAGACAAGTACCACTTGTTCTACCTTAGATGTGGGAGCTAAAATTAAAAAAGAATGCAAAAGAAATGTATGAGTGTTTTGTCAAAATACACTATTTTGTCAAACTTTGCTTTAAATCTTCATCAAAGTATTAGGAATTATATACTACCATAGTTTTAATGATTTTGTGACTTTTAAAATTTATATGAGTGAAGTTGAATTTTTTATCTGATTATTGTTTATAACCCTTGCTTTTATTCTTGCTCAGATGTAGTCTTTTTTCTTTGTTGATATCTTTTTTCAGTGGGGCATTAAGCCTTTAACTATTATGTAAATGTAAAATATGTTATCTCAAAAACAATAAATAAAATATTAAGTTGAAACAAGTTTTTTCAGGGAGCAGCATTATAGCACAGTGGGCTAAGTCACTCTTTATGACATTTGCAAAAATTGTATTCCACGTCAGATCTAAATGCCTGTTAATACACTTAGTAGAGTAACAGATAACAGCTCAAGTGCTTGGGCTCCTGTCATCTATGTGAGAAACGTGAATGGAGTCTGTAGCTCTCAGCTTCATTTATGTGGGGAAGCAGCAGATGGAAAACTTCTCTTTCTGTGTTTCTCTGTTTCTATGTGTCTCTGTCTCTTACTCTGCCTTTCAAGTAAATAAATCTTTAGAAAAGAATTTTTTTAATAACATTTTATTTAAAGAATATAAATTCCCAAAATACAGCTTATAGATTACAATGGCTTCCCCCCCATAACTTCCCTCCCACCCGCAACCCTCACCTTTCCCACTCCCTCTCCCCTTCCGTTCACATCAAGATTCATTTTCAATTCTCTTTATATACAGAAGGTCAGTTTAGTATATATTAAGTAATGGTTTCAACAGTTTGCCCTCACATAGAGACACAAAATGAAAATACTGTTGGAGTACTAGTTATAGTATTAATTCACAATGTACAGCACATTAAGGACAGAGATCCTACATGATTTTTTAATCATTTTCAATTATCTTTATATACAGAAGATCGATTCAGTATATACTAAGTAAAGATTTCATCAGTTTGCACCCACACAGAAACACAAAGTGTAAAATACTGTTTCAGTACTAGTTATAGCATTACTTCACATTGGACAACATATTAAGGACAGATACCTCATGAGACGTAAGTACACAGTGACTCCTGATGTTGATTTAACAATTTGACACTCTTGTTTATGGCGTCAGTAATCTCCCTAGGCTCTAGTCATGAGTTGCCAAGGCTATGGAAGCCTTTAGGGTTCGCCGACTTCGATCTTATTCCGACAGGGTCATAGTCAAAGTGGAAGTTCTCTCCTCCCTTCAGAGAAAGGTACCTTCTTCTTTGATGGCCCCGTTCTTTCCATTGGGATCTCACTCGCAGAGATCTTTCATTTAGGTCTTCTTTTTTTTGTTTTTCAGAGTGTCTTAGCTTTCCATGCCTAAAATATTCTCATGGGCTCTTGAGCCAGATCCGAATGCCTTAAGGGTTGTTTCTGAGGCCAGAGTGCTATTTAGGACATCTGCCATTCTATGAGTCTGCTGTGTATCCCACTTCCCATGTTCGATCATTCTCTCTGTTTTTCATTCTATCAGTTAGTATTAGCAGACACTAGTCTTGTTTGTGTGACTCTTAGACCTATCAGCGTGATCAATTGTGAGCTGAAATTGATCACTTGGACTAGTGAGATGGCCTTGGTACATGCCACCTTGATGGGATTGTATTGGAATCCCCTGGCACAATTCTAACTCCATCATTTAAGAATGATTGATCAATCCTTGGGAAAAATATTTAAAAACCTTAAAAATAATTTGGAATTTTTTTAAAATTACAAAAATTGAAAACAGTTTCAATACGGTGGTTCAATACGGAATAGTTCCCAAACTCAGAGAAGAGAGAGAAATAGCAAGGAGAAAAAGGGAGAGCCAAAATAAGTCAAAAAATGAGGGTACCAGCCAATGTTACCATTTCCTCCTTTAGTCTTCAAATACATTCCTCTAAACAATCTGGCATCTTGATATCTTGGTGATCACATGTGCCATGGCAACAATGATTATGAACTCTGCTCTTTCTAGTTTCCTTATGGTATCCCATCAAGAGTTAGAATTTTTCCAGATGTGAAGATAATTGCAGGAATTCATATTTTGGTCCTATTTAATTCCCTTTCAGATTCTCATCTTATTGTAGGCATACATAAAGCACAATGCTCTTAATATATTTAACAGGTTATCATGCAGACAAGGATATAAATATATCACTGAGACATAGACAATTACAGAGGTATTGTCCAGTTTCTGAAAAAATTGACTAAAATGTTTGTCTTATAAAAACAACTCTGTTGACACAAGGCATTTAGAAAAGTTTTGAGAATATTTTCAACCTGCCACAAGATATGTAATTGAAGACCACAGTAATACTTTCTGTGAAAAATGTAATATTTTATTTTAAAAATGGATGTTTACAGGGTTTTCTTACTTGCCCAAGTCTATGTACCAAATAAAACTCACAGTATTTTGAACACAACATTTGTATGAGCATTCCAGGTACATTAAGGACATGTTTGGAAAACTTGGTCACATTCACAAATCATGCTAACCTAGAGAGTTTATCTGAGTGTAAGTTATTTCTACAAAAGTTAATGTTCCTCTGTCTTAACACATTTTAATATGTATTAAAAAAAGAAAAAAATCTGTAACACTTATTCCATTCAGATAAAAGGGGAAAAAAGAATCAAACAAACAATTTGAGACAGAAACTATGAATATAATAACATTAATTAACAGAATTAAAGCATTAGAAATATGTTATCGTTCCCTTTTATGTTAGAAAAATAAAAGAATAAAAGAGGCATGTAGGCTGTTAAAGTCTAATATCTCTCCTTTTCTCTCTTTCACACATTTGCTAAGTTTTTCCCTGTAGAAAGGCTGAAAAAAATAATGCAAAAGAGCAGTTTGCTAAGTTGCAAGAATTAAGTTGATAGGTTTTAAGAACTTAAAAACAAATCAATACAGAGAGCATCATTGCAAATCCTTTGACTAATTTGTTTTGAAGTTAACTCTTCTTTGTTACTTGGAACAATTTTCCCAGCATTTTCCACTGGGATAAGGATGCTTTATTAGTAAAATTTAACTTGCTTATGAATAAAGAATGAACATGTGATAATAGTCCTCTGCAGAGCAGTAGTTAAACCTGTTCTGGGACAGTAGCCTAAATTGTATTGATGGGAATGTAATTTGGGTCTCTGGAGTCACCCACTAACATTTGCTATCTATTCATTCTACCCTAAATTTACTCTACCTCATGGGCATTTTTCCTCATTGTGTCATGCAATAATTAATGGAGAAAAAAGATAGATGAAGAGCAAAATTATTGCTCTCTATGAGTTTATAGGAGAGGTGGCGTATGTTTAATAAAATAAAAAATGCTCATAGATTAACTAGAGCAATTTGATTGCTCTAGTTCACTACCTGTATTTGTAGCATCTTATAGATGGAGGGTTTTTTTTAAGATTTATTTTATTTATTTGAAAGTGGTAGAGATAGAGGTCTTCCATCAGCTGGTTCACTCCCCAAATGGCCGCAAAAGCCAGAGCTGAGCCAATCCAAAGCCAGGAGCAAGGAGCTTCTTCCGGGTCACCCATGTGGACGCAGGTGCCCAAGGACTTCTGTTGCTTTCCTAGAAGCATTAACAGTGAACTGGATCAGAAGAGGAACAACTGGGATTTGAACCAGCACCATTTGGGGTGCTGGTGCTTCAGGTCAGGGCGTTAACTGGGTGCCACATTGCCAGTCCCACAGAGATATTTTCATACAAGCAAGTTTCAAAAAGTTTGTCTTGGGAAATGTGATCACAAGGTTGTCACTTTTGAATCAAGATACAATTAACCAAAAAAGTGATTTACAATTTTTTCTCTTAAAAGGAATTAAGATCTCCCTTTCAGATATGTTATGCATCAAATTAGATGTAATGAAGTAATTATAGATAGTAAAAAGAAGAAAAAAAGGTACATTATCTTTTAATTTTAGTTTTCATGAGCTCTTTGAAACCTACTTTGAAATGGTTGAATATTATTTAAAAGAAAAGCAGAATTAAAAGACATATGAAAATATGGAAAATTTAGATTTCACTCAATAAATACATCAATTTTTGAAGATAACCATACTTATTCCTTATGGTATTGTTGGTTGGTTTTATGATGTGACAGTCAACTAGAATGCTTGGATAATTGAATATTATCGTTGGAGACCAGATAAAGTAAAATATTTGCTATCTTGGTCTATACAGAAATAAGTTGATTGATCTCTGGACTTGAGTAACATAAAAGAGCCTGGAGTTGATTTACAGCAACTCTACAGGAGTTGTCAAAAGAGCAGAAGGCATAGGTGATGTCAGCAAGACAACAATCTAAGAAATCCCAGAATTTCCTTTCCCTCGTGAGGATATTGATTCAACAATATGTGGAACATTTCCCTTTGTAAGATCTCCAGAGTCTGGTTAGGGGGCTCCTGCACCTCAGGTGAGCTCATGCTCACAGGCACATAGAAGCTGGTCCCAAAATTCATGGCACTTACATGCTTCCTGCTTCCTGACACAATGCCAGGTCAAGAGGAAACTCCCATGGCCCAGATCTTATCTCAGGAGGACATTATGTTCTCTTTGAAATTGTAGGGTTAGGAAGCTGACTGACAGACTGGCTCTGTCTTGATTGATCTAGGGGCTGGCAGGAAACAGTGACAGGTTGGTTACCACCAAAAGTCAAGGCAATGGCTCAGACTTATACACACCCGCCTTCCTAGTCCCCCTCCCTGCCTCAGTGAAGGCCATTACTATGGTCAGACAGTTTCCTACTATTCTTCATTTGTTGTCTTTTATTATTAAATTATCTTCACACTTTTGTAACTTCAAATCGTATTACACAGTTGCAGTAATGAAAACATTGATGGTATAGGCATAAACACAATATATAAACCAATGGAATAGCATAAAGAGACCAGATTTAAACTCATGAAGAGCCAGTCAAATTATCTTCGACAATTGTATGAAAATTACACAATGATGTATGAATAAATGGTATTGGGAAATCTGGATGTACACATGCTGAAGAATAAAACTGGTATTTTATTGTGCAGCCTACACACAAATGGGTTCATAGCGGATTGAAGAGTTTAATGTAAGACCTGTGATTATAGCACTTCTATAAGAAAACAGAGGTTAATAACTTCATAATATTTCCTGACTTTTTTCATGCAAATTATAAAAAAGTACAGTGAAGAAAGGCAGAAAAGAAAAGTAGAATTATACCATACCACGAATTTCTGCACAGCAAAGGAAATAACCATTAAAGGAAAAGGGAAGTTCATGTAATTGGAGAAAACCTTTGCAACAATATATAGGGTTACGTTTCAAATATATATAAGAAACTCCTCTAATTCAAGAGGTCACATCATATAACCTGATTTTTAAATGTATGTAATACTTGAAGAGACATTTCTTCAAGATAGACATCCAAATGGCTAATAGGTACATGAAAAGACCCTCAACATTACCAATTATCAGAGAAATAAAATTAAAATACACAGTGACATACTATCTCACTGTTGTTAGGATGATTGTAGATATGATTGAATGTCCCCTCTAAAACTCACACAGAAGTACAATTGTAACTTCCTATGGAAATGGGATTTTTAAGAGATGATGAGGGATACTCCCTCATAACTAGACTGATATTACTATTAGAAGAGTGGGTTTTCTGCATCGGGTTCTCATTCATTCTCTCTTTAGCCTTCCACTGTGGAATGTGTTTTGCTATAGAATGATAACACATAAAGTCCTTTGTCAGATGCCAACATCTTGATACTGGATTACCCTGCCTCCAGTGGTGAGAACTAGTGAATTTCTGTTTTTTTTTTTTTTTTTCAATTACCCAGTCTATGATATTGTTTCATAGCAGTACAAAAATACTATAAGATACCCTTTTAAGAATAGAAAATAATGTGCTGACAAAGATGTGAAGAAATGGGACATTTTTTTCTGCTGTTGGACGTCATGTGGAATGGTACAGCCACTATGGAAAACATTATGTAGGTTTGTTACAAAAATGACCAACAGCAATGCTATGTGATACAGAAATCCTAAATATTAACCAATAAGAATTGAAAAAGTATTATTTTTAAAATATTGATTTATTTATTTATTTAGGCAGAATGATAGCAAGAGAGGGAGAAATAAAGATTCTATTTAGTGATTCATTTCCCAAATGGTAACAATGTTCCTAACTGGTCTAGGATGAAGCCAGGACCCAAGAACTCCATCCATGTCTCCCACCTGGATGGCAGGGGCCCAAGTACTTGGGCCATATTCTCCTGCCTGCCTGTGTGAGTCAGTAGGGCACTGGGTCAGAAGCAGAGCAGCCAGGACGCATATCAGTGATCTGATATGGGATGCCTGCATCACAAGTGACTTAACCTACTGTGCCACAGTGCCAGCATCTGAAGAGAGGATTTGAGGACATATTTGTGCTTAGTTTTTGATACATGAATATTCACTATAGCAAGCGGGAAGAAACAATCTAAAGACGTATTCACAGATGGATGAAAAAGCAAAATGTAGTGTATACATGTAAAATCATTCTGCATTTAAAAACCAGTAAATCCTGCAGTATGTGACAACATGCCAATATCTGGAGGATATACTATGCCAAATAAGCCAGAAATAAAAGGATAAAAATTGCATGATTCCAACTCTATCTAATCTCCCAAGTCATCCAAACCATAGAAGCCAGAGTAGAATGGTGGTGTCTAAAGGAGCCCTCTAAGTTGCTGTTTTAGTCACATGAGAAGAAAGTCGTGAAAGAGCTCTCCAGTACAATAATGTCTGTTTTGTTAACAGTATGATAGTATATGCTTAACAGGATAGATTTCAACATGGCAGGTTTCATGTTATATGTTTTAGAACAGTAATTTTTTTTTAAAAGATCAGAATGCATAAGGATGCCCACTAACAAAATAATCACTTTCACATTCTATCCTATAAAAATAGAAAAACTGTGATAAACATTGTAGATTCTGAATATAACCTTCTGAAATTTCTGCTTCTTCTGCGCTGCTAATGATACCATGTAATCTTATCTTCCACCTGGTGCTGAATTCCTAAGAAACTGGTACATTTGATCTTAAAATAGAAACACATGTACAAGTCATTAACTGGGATTGTAAAGTGGAAGTGCCCCCACCCCGCCCTTCTCAACAAAGGACTCATCATAATTCTAGTACTGCAAAGTGTCCTTGGTAAGTCAGTAACAATAATCCTCTCTCCATGATTCTCTTCTATTACATTTCAGAAGAAAATCTCTTTCTCATAAACAAGTAGTAAAAAAGGAATTTGATAAAAAAAGATCCTAAAATAATAGTTGTTTCAGGAGGAAGATAAAACAAAACCATTGTCTCACCATTATTTCCCTTCTCATATTTCATGTTGTTACATTACCGATGCATACCAGTAAATAAAGCAATGCAATAAAAATATTTTAGACAAAGGAAATAACAAAAAATCCTTCTCTCTGAATAAAACATTATATTCCTTATTTTACAGATTACCTGAAGCATGCTCTTTTCATAAATAAAATTGTCTTTAATTCAGTTATATTCTTTTTTTTCTCTCCTAGCTTTTGAAGTCTAGTCATCAATATTCTTTTATTAGAGAATTTACATGCCATGTATTTTCCAGAGTATAAATTTCTTAATATTATTATATATTTTACAAAACTCTGAAACTCTTTTGTACTCTCAGTATCCATCTAAACTTAGCAGCACCTATTCATGAGAATTCTGAAAGAGAGATAATATTGATTGTGGATGTCTAACATATAAACTATGTTTTGGGGCAGGCATTTAGCATGGAGGTTAAGACTCGGCTTTAGAGACTCACTTCGCATATCCAGAGCCTTGGTTTTTGCCTTGGCTCTAATTGCAATTCCAGCTTTCTGCTAATGAGACCTGAGAGGCAGCAGACAATGTTTTAAGTAGTTGAGTCCTTGCTACCCTTGTGGGAGACCTGGATTGAGCTATTGGCTCCTGGCTTCAATCTGGTTCTGCCCTCGCTGCTGTGAGCATTTGGGAAATAAACCAGTGAAAGAGTGTCTCTCTGTGTCTCTCTGTGTGTCTCTGTCTCTGTCTCTCTCCATTTTTGCTCATCTTAATTTCAAATACATTGAAACATTAACTGTCTTTTCTTTTCAGCAAACCAAACACCAGCACAATACGATGTGAAGAAAACCATACTGCCAAGATGGCATCCTTCTGTTAGAAGGGGAGGGTTAAGAAAACAAACAAACAAAGAAAAACAATTGGTTTTCTAGGAAACAAGCATTTCTCATCTTTCTTGTGTGAATTTATCATTTGTTAAAATGAAAAAAATTACCGTATGTTATATTAAATAGAGTATTATTGCTGCTTTATGGCCATTATTAGAGGTTAATCATTACACTAGCAATTTGGAATAAAAAATAATAAATAAATAAGAAAAGAAAAGTCAACCTTGAATGGAAGAAAATTTTCAAGTATGATGGCTAAGGCACAAAAAGGCAAAAAAAAAAAAAAAACCCCTCATAATTTCATTTACACGTGCAATCCAAAGATGTGAAAGCACAGAAATAAAGAATAAAATGGCAGTTCCCAGCCTGGGGGTGGGGAGATGTTGGTCACAGTACAAACATTCAGTTTTAGTGGAGTGATAATTTCAAAACATCTCTCAAACAACATGGTGACTATAGTAAATAAAAATACTGGGTAGTACTCTACTTTAAAAATTCCGAGAGTAGATTGTTAGCTGCTCTCACCACACATGTGCATACAAAAGCTAAGCATGGGAGGTAATGTACATAAGGTAATGTATATGATTCTACAATGTGTACATATTACAAAACATGTTGTAGTGATAAATAGAGATCATTTTATATCTAATAAATTTTCAAAAACTAAATGTGAGTTTGATGTCTGTGTATTCTTGCTTTCTCCTAGGAAAGCCGTTGTCTCTGGAAAATCCTAAGTAGCACCTCTTTCTTTCTTGAAACTATCTTTTTGTAAGACACTGATTCACAAAAGCATTCAACAGAAAATTATTCCCCTCTGTAGAAATGGGGTTGATTCTTAAGGATTTCCCGTGGAACTTTGCTTATTATTGCTTGGCATAATGTCAATCCTGACTAGATATTCTAACATTTGCACAAGGAATAAAGGTAGATATCACAAGAACACACATACTGACAAGTACTAAAGGCACATAACAAAGTGACTGCATGATTATTTATCACAATTATGATCCAAACAATAATTATAAAACTTGACAAGAACGAATTGGAGATTTGGCATGCCAGTTAAGAGACTGGAGAAAATGTCTTCATCCTCTATCAGAGTATCTGGGTTTGATTCCCAGCTTTCTGCTAATGTAGGCTCTATGATACAGTGGTAGTCGGGTTCTTGCCACCCATGTGGGAAGCCAGGATTTAGTTTTGGGTTCTGGGCCAAAATCTCAACTATTGTGATCATTTGTGGAGTGAACAAGTTGGGTGGGGGGAAATCTCTGTCTATCTATGTCTTTCTGCCTCTCAAAAAACAGAGTAAAAAATCTTGAGTAGAAAAGTCTGAATCACTTAGAGGTACTTTAAAAAATGCCTTAGTTTGTTAAATATTAAGGGTATTTCACAATTAGTAGTTTTTGGTTGCTGTGGGGAGCTGTTAGAAACTAAGGGTCTGGTGCATGCCATGAATCCTCACGGTCTTCTGGGAACCCTCTAAACTCTCACTACTTGTAGTTGTTTTAGTGGCGTTGCAAGTTAAGCATTTGTTTGTAATACCAGCATCCCATAATGAAGTGTTGGTTCCAGTTCCAGATGCTCCACTTCTGATTCAGCTCCTTGATAATGTGCTTGGGAAGGCAGCAGAAGATGGCCCAGTACTTTATCCCCAACCACCCACATGGAAGAGCTGGATGAGTTTTGCACTTATGGCTTCAGCCTGGACCAGCCCCTGCTGTTTTGGCCATTGGGGACCTGAACCAGCAGATGAAATCTTGCTCTCTCTCTCTCTCTCTCTCTGTCTCCCCTCGTCTTTCCTTCTATATCACTGTATTTAAATAAAACAAACCTTTTAAAAAAGTAAAAGAACACATCACTACAACACTCTATGTTAATAATTGACCATGAGTATTTTGGTTTTAGCACTACATGAATTCAAACTTGCAAATAACACGAAGAAGAGGCATAATACTGAATAAGCCATCAAGAGTTTGTTTTTCAACAGTTTTTACAAAGCATTCTAAGTTTAAAAATATTATTCCCAGAGGAAGCAATCTTTCTGTTTCTTAAAATAACTTAAAATAAGTTTTATTAGTTGTAACAAATGTTCCACTTAAGTGCAGGGCAGGATGTTATGTTTGGGGAAATACGTGTTTACGTGGGAGTAGGAGAAATATGGAAAATCTTTATGTGTTCTGCTCAATTTTTCCATTAACTTAAATTTTCTCTATAAAGTCTATTAAATAGAAACAAAATCACAGGCAAAATAACACATAAAATTAGAGCAGTGGTCCTCAACCTTTAGGTGCACCAGAGTCACCTAGATGCCTCGTTAAAAGACAGATGTCTATGTCCACTCTTTGTCTCTCTCCTTGGATTTAGGTGAGGCTCTATAATTTGCATTTCTAAATACTTCCCAGATGGTGCCAAAAGTTCCGGTCCTTATATCATGCTCTGAGAATGAAAATGACTCTTCTCTAATACAGTAAAATAATTTCTTCAGATGACTTTCTGTGATTCTAACTGATTAGTTAATCTTGAAAGACTGGTTAGCTACACTTGAAAGAGTATGAAATCTTCCCACATTTTCTATTTAAAATTATTTTCTGAACAAAGTCATTTGCATACTTTAAACAAAAATGGCTGGCTCTTTTCCAATTTATATTTAGATTTTTATAGATGCATAATATAAATTGAGAACACATTAAGATTGTTTTTAGATGAAAATAAATGATTGACAATAATGAATCAGTAAGTAGTATAATAAATGATCTTTTAGTTTCTTTAAATAACAATTTAATAGCCTGCCTAAATATTAAAATAGCTGTAATTTTGCTAAAATATATAGAAATCACAGCGTTTAACTTTGATAAATTTAGGAAATATATACTCCATTAGGGTAATAAAATGTGATGAAGTGTTCTATCAAAACCACTGAATTGAGTGAAAAGTCCTTTCGCTGATGTTTGAAAAGGCTAAAACTGGCAATTACACAGACACATTGTGTTACTACAGCTAGAAGATTAGTAAACGATTTTATCATGTTAGTGACACTTAGGCTTCTCTTGAGAGTCCACAACTGAACAGTCACAGAGAGATTCTGTGGCTTTTCCAACAATTAATTGCTAGACCCAGGGTAGAACCAGGACCTGACAACTGGACTCTGGACGGTGTCCTCAGTACCTTTCTGCCTCTGCTTTGCAACCAGGCGAGGCAAAAGAGCAGCTGCATGTATCATAACAGACGCTGGAAAGCAAACTAATGAGAATCAGCTTGTGAATGCTTTTCGACCCGAAACTCCCCGCGGGCAACCAAGGTTAACAAAAAATAGTTTATACTGAAAGCAACACGATAGAGAATTATTCTTTAGGCCAAGGGCAAGGAAAGGCCATGGGTCTGTTATTTCCCACTCATTTATAAACTGATGGAGCATGATACCATGAGTGTGGGTGATGCTGCCATGTTGTCCAAAGCATTTAATTGACTTCGTAAATTTAAACTTCTTATTTCATGTCTCCCATAATTGTATTTTCTTAAGCATTGTATAGATGCTCTTTTATTGATACTTTGGAGTTTAAAAAAGGGAGAACTCAAGTAGGAAAGGAAGTTTGAATGAATAGTTGGTAAAACTCTAAAACAGTATTAAAGATTCAGGAAACATTACCTTAAAATGTGGGCATTTTATGAGAGAAGAGGCGATGTCTGTTTTGTTCTGTGTGAAAGCAAATTAGGCCACTATCAAAAAGCAATAATTACTGAGTCAGAAGTTTAATTTTAATTATCAGAAGAACAATTTTCTCAACTCTATGGGAACTAAGAGACTGTTAACAATGGGGAACAGAGCAAACATGGGATGGAGAATGTGAAAGAGTAAGATTCAAATTCCGTGGGGTCGGTGTTGTGGCACAGCTCTTTATGCCACTCTCTGTGACACCAGTACCTCATATGGGTGCCAGTTTGAGTTATGGCAGCTCCACTTTCAATCCAGCTTCTTGCTAATACACCTGGGAAAGCAGCAGAAGGTGGTCCAAGAGCATGGGTCCCTGCACCCGGGTGGGAGACCCAGATGGAACTTCTAGATGTTGGTTTCAGCCTGGTCCAGCCTTGCCTGTTGTAGTGAAGCTGAGGGTGAAAGACGTCTCTATCTCTATCTCTATCTCTATCTCTATCTCTATCTCTATCTCTATCTCTATCATCTCTCCTTCTCTCTCTGTAACTCTGTGTTTCAAATAAACAAATAAATCTTAAAAATCAAATTCTTTTGGTGATTAAAGGTCTTATGATATCAAAATTATCAAATTCCATATATTCCACTTAATAAAACTGGGCAGCAACATGAAGCCAGCCATGGCCCCAGCATTAGCAATGTATCTTGGTTCAAACCCTGACCTTCAATGAGCCAACTGTGTGCTATTGGCCATGATGTGTCTTCTGTAAGTCAGACATTCCTCTTGTGTGGATCATAAATAACAACACCTAGTGACCAGAATTACTGAAAGCATTTAGCCAGATAATCTTTGGGAGAGTAGCTAGCATAGTGACTCACATAGAAATCTATTTTATTAAAAATTTTATTAGTAAAAAATTTTATTATGTTATTAAATTTCCACTTAGTTTTCCTCTTTTACTTTTGAATTTTTTAAAGCAGTTTTTTCAGAGCTAATGGATTTTAACTATTAATCGTGTGAGGATTGTGTTTCACTGCCTTAAGATACAAGAAACATGGATTAGAGAAAGAGATGGATAAAAGAGAAATTTGTGTTATAGAAAGATTTAAAGAAGAACATGTAAAAGTTGGGAGAAATTACATTCTCTTACACTTAATTCAAGATAATCAGCTTTTCAGACACATGCACTTATTTATGCTTAATATTCGGGAAGATGGGTTAGCAGTATGAATTATTCAATTATGAAACAATATGCCAAGGGCATCCTAATGGGAAAATTGGGAGGATTAAATACTGTATTGCTTTAAAATATCTACTTTTTATGATTGCATATTTTAATCATGAACAGAAGAAGCCTCAGGTAAAAAGGAATATTTGCTAATTTTTTAAAGGTGCTCTGTGAGAAAATGTCTAATTTCACACTAAAATGACAATGCAGGAATCCTAGGGGGAAAAGAATGGAATCACTGAGTGTAGACCTATGGACAACCTCAGAAATGATTGTCCTAAGGAAGCTTTTTTTTTTCCAAATAAGGTACATAGAAGTTAAATAATGTTTGCAGGTTTCATATCTGTATTAGCTTGATAATATCTGTAGTTAATTAAATAATCTGCAAAATCAAGTAAAATACTTCAAGCACCTTAAGACTTGCTATTGTTTCATTGATCAAGGATTAGAAAATATTACATAATTTTTCTTTTTTTTTTTCATTTCTAATTTCTATAAGTAGTTTTTTTTTTATTTTTTATATAAAGCTTTTATTTAAAGAATATAAATTTCCAAAGAACAGCTTATGGATCACAATGGCTCCCCCCCCACAACTTCTCTCCCTCCCCCTACCCTCCCCTTTCCCGCTCCCTCTCCCCTTCTGTTCACATCAAGATTCATTTTCAATTCTCTTTATACACAGAAGATCAATTTAGTACATATTACGTAAAGATTTCAATGGTTTGCCCTCGCATAGAGACACAAAATGATAATACTGTTGGAGTGCTAGTTATAGTATTAATTCACAATGTACAGCACATTAAGGACAGAGATCCTACATGATTTTTTTTTTAAAAATTGATTAATTGTCTATGCAATTTCCAGTTTAACACCAAGATTTTTTAATCATTTGCAATTATCTTTATATAAAGAAGATCGATTCAATATATACTATGTAAAGATTTCATCAGTTTGTACCCACACAGAAACACAAAGTGTAAAAATACTGTTTCAGTACTAGTAATAGCATTATTTCACATTGGATAACACATTAAGGACAGATCCCTCATGAGACGTAAGTACACAGTGACTCCTGATGTTGATTTAACAATTTGACACTCTTGTTTATGGCGTCAGTAATCTCCCTAGGCTCTGGTCATGAGTTGTCGAGGCTATGGAAGCCTTTAGGGTTCGTGGACTTCGATCTTATTCCGACAGGGTCATAGTCAAAGTGGAAGTTCTCTCCTCCCTTCAGAGAAAGGTACCTCCTTCTTTGATGGCCCCGTTCTTTCCACTGGGATCTCACTCACAGAGATCTTTCATTTAGGTCTTCTGTTTTTTCCAGAATGTCTTGGCTTTCCATGCCTAAACTATTCTCATGGGCTCTTCAGCCAGATCCAAATGCCTTAAGGGCTGATTCTGAGGCCAGAGTGCTATTTAGGACATCTGCCATTCTATGAGTCTGCTGTGTATCCTGCTTCCCATGTTGGATCATTCTCTCCCTTTTTCATTCTATCAGTTAGTATTAGCAGACACTAGTCTTGCTTGTGCGATCCCTTTGACTCTTAGACCTATTAGTGTGATCAATTGTGAGCTGAAATTGATCACTTGGACTAATGAGATGGCCTTGGTACATGCCACCTTGATGGGATTGTATTGGAATCCCCTGGCACAATTCTAACTCCATCATTTGGGGCCGTTCCAATTGAGCATGTCCCAAATTTTACATCTCCTCCCTCTCTTATTCCCACTCTTATATTTCACAGAGATCACTTTTCAGTTAAAATTTAAACACCTAAGAATAATTGTGTGTTAATTACAGAGTTCAACCTCTAGTACTAGGATAAAGAAAAAAAAATACTACCATGGATAAAGTATTACATTGTACAACAACAGTCAGCACAAGAGCTGATCGAGTCACTGTTTCTCATAGTGTCCATTTCACTTCTACAGGTTTCCCCTTTGATGCTCAGTTAGTCATCGCCAATCAAGGGAAACAAATGATATTTGTCTCTTTGGGACTGACTTAATTCACTCAGCATGATGTTTTCCAGATTCCTCTATTTTGTTGCAAGTGACCGGATTTCATTGTTTTTGACTGCTGTATAGTATTCTGTAGAGTACATGTCCCATAATTTTCTAATCCAGTCTACTGTTGATGGGCATTTGGGTTGGTTCCAAGTCTTAGCTATTGTGAATTGAGCCGCAATAAACTTTACTGTGCAGACGGCTTTTTTGTTTGCCCATTTAATTTCCTTTGGGTAAATTCCAAGGAGTGGGATGGCTGGGGTGTATGGTAGGGTTATATTCAGGTTTCTGAGGAATCTCCAAACTGACTTCCATAGTGGCTTCACCAGTTTGCATTCCCACCAACAGTGGATTAGTGTCCCTTTTTCCCCACATCCTCTCCAGCATCTATTGTTGGTGGATTTCTGAATGTGAGCCATTCTCACCGGGGTGAGGTGAAACCTCATTGTGGTTTTGATTTGCATTTCCCTGATTGCTAGGGATCTTGAACATTTTTTCATGTGTCTGTTGGCCATTTGGATTTCCTCTTTTGAAAAATGTCTATTGAGGTCCTTGGCCCATCTCTTAAGTGGGTTGTTTGTTTTGATGTTGTGGAGTTTCTTAATTTTTTGCAGATTCTGGTTATCAACCCTTTATCTGTTGCATAGTTTGCAAATATATTTTCCCATTCTGTCGGTTTCCTATTCACTTTCCTGACTGTTTCTTTTGCAGTACAGAAACTTTTCAATTTGATGCAATCCCAGTAGTTAATTTTGGTTTTCAGTGCCTGTGCTTCTGGGGTCTTTTCCAAGAATTCTTTGCCAGTACCTATGTCTTGCAGGGTTTCTCCTATGCTCTCTAGTATTTTGATGGTGTCAGGTCGTAGGTTTAAATTTTTAATCCATGTTGAATGAATTTTTGTGTAAGGTGAAAGGTAGGGGTCTTGCTTCATGGTTCTGCACGTGGAAATCCAGTTTTCCCAGCACCATTTATTAAACAGACTGACCTTACTCCAGGGACTGGTTTTGGATCGTTGATCAAATATAAGTTGGCTGTAGGTGTTTGGATTGATTTCTGGAGTTTCTATTCTGTTCCATTGGTCTATCCATCTGTTTCTGTACCAGTACCATGCTGTTTTGATAACAACTGCCCTGTAGTATGTCCTGAAATCTGGTATTGTGATGCCTCCGGCTTTGTTTTTGTTGTACAAGATTGCTTTAGCTATTCGAGGTCTCCTGTGTCTCCATATGAATTTCAGCATCATTTTTTCCAGGTCTGAGAAGAATGTCCTCGGTATCTTGATTGGTATTGTGTTGAATCTGTAAATTGCTTTTGGGAGAATGGACATTTTGATGATATTGATTCTTCCAATCCATGAGCATGGGAGATTTCTCCATTTTTTGGTATCCTCTTCTATTTCTTTCTTTAAGGTTTTGTAATTTTCATTGTAGAGATCTTTAATGTCCTTAGTTAAATTTATTCCAAGGTATTTGATTGTTTTTGTAGCTATTGTGAATGGGATTGATCTTAGCAGTTCTTCCTCAGCCGTGGCATTGTCTGTGTATACAAAGGCTGTTGACTTTTGTGCATTGATTTTATATCCTGCTACTTTGCCAAACTCTTCTATGAGTTCCAATAGTCTCTTAGTAGAGTTCTTTGGGTCCCCTAAATAAAGAATCATGTCGTCTGCAAAGAGGGATAGTTTGAGTTCTTCCTTCCCAACTTGTATCCCTTTAATTTCTTTTTCTTGCCTAATAGCTCTGGCTAAGACTTCCAACACTATATTGAATAGCAGTGGTGAGAGTGGGCATCCCTGTCTGGTACCAGATCTCAGTGGAAATGCTTCCAACTTTTCCCCATTCAATAGGATATTGGCCGTGGGTTTTTCATAAATTGCTTTGATTGTATTGAGGAATGTGCCTTCTATACCCAGTTTGCTTAGGGTTTTCATCATGAAAGGGTGTTGAATTTTATCGAATGCTTTCTCTGCGTCTAGTGAGATAATCATATGGTTTTTCTTCTGCAGTCTGTTAATGTGGTGTATCACGTTGATTGTTTTGTGAATATTGAACCATCCCTGCATACCAGGGATGAATCCCACTTGGTCTGGGTGGATGATCTTCTGATGTGTTGTTGCAGTCTATTGGCCAGAATTCTGTTGAGGATTTTTGCATCTATGTTCATGAGGGATATTGGTCTGTAATTCTCTTTCAATGCTGCATCTTTTTCTGGCTTAGGAATTAAGGTGATGCTGGCTTCATAGAAAGAATTTGGGAGAATTCCCTCTTTTTCGATTGTTCTGAAATGTTTGAGAAGAATTGGGGTTAGTTCTTTAAATGTCTGGTAGAATTCAGCAGTGAATCCATCTGGTCCTGGGCTTTTCTTTGTTGGGAGGGCCTTCATTACTGATTCAATTTCTGACTCACTTATGGGTCTGTTTAGGTTTTCTATGTCTTCCTGGTTCAATTTAGGTAGGTTGCATGTGTCCAGGAATCTATCCATTTCTGATAGGTTTCCCTGTTTACTGGCATACAGGTCCTTGTAGTAATTTCTGATGATTCTTTTGATTTCTGTGGTGTCTGTTGTTATATTTCCTTTTTCATCTCTGATTTTACTGATTTGGGTCTTTTCTCTTCTTTTTTTAGTTAGTTGGGCCAATGGGGTGTCAATCTTGTTTATTTTTTCAAAAAACCAGCTCCTTGATTGGCTGATTTTTTGTAATGTTTTTTGGATTCAATCCTGTTGATTTCTTCTCTGATTTTGATTATTTCTCTTTTTCTACTAGATTTGGGTCTAGTTTGCTGCAAATTTTCTAGATCCTTGAGATGCATTGAAAGCTCATCTATTTGGTGCCTTTCCAGTTTCTTGATGTAGGCACCTATTGATATAAACTTTCCTCTTAACACTGCTTTTGCTGTATCCCATAAGTTTTGGTATGTTGTGCTGTTATCCTCATTTACTTCCAGAAAATTTTTGATTTCTCTTTTGATTTCTTCAGTGACCCATTGTTCATTCAGGAGCATGTTGTTCAATCTCCATGTGTTTGCATATGCTCTAGGGATTCCTGAGTTGCTAATTTCCAACTTCAATCCCTTATGGTCTGAGAAGTTGCATCGTATGATTCTAATTCTTTTGAATTTGCTGAGACTTGCTTTATGGCCTAATATGTGATCAATCCTAGAGTAGGTTCCATGTACTGCTGAGAAGAATGTGAATGCTTTACGTGTAGGATGAAAAGTTCTGTAGATATCTGTTAGATCCATTTGGGCTATAGTGTTGTTTAAATCTACTGTCTCCTTGTTGATCTTCTGTCCTGTCAATCTGTCAATATCTGTGAGTGGAGTATTGAAGTCCCCCAGTACTATTGTTTTGGGGTCTAAGTCTCCCTTTAAGTTTCTTAACAAAATTTTTAAATAAACCGTTGGCCTGTAATTAGGTGCATATACATTGAGAATTGTTATATCTTCCTGTAGTATTGATCCCTTAATCATTATATAGTGCCCCTCTTTGTCTCTCTTAACAGTTTTTGTGTTAAAGTTTATGTAGTCCGATATTAAGATGGCTACACCCGCTCTTTTTTCATTTCTGTTGGCATGGTATATCTTGTTCCATCCTTTTATTTTCAGTCTGTATGGATCTTCGTTGGAAAGATGTGTTTCTTGTAGGCAGCAAATAGATGGTTTTTGTTCCTTAACCCAATCAGCCAATCTCTGTCTTTTAACAGGACAGTTTAGACCTTTAACGTTCAATGTGACTATTGATAAGTGGTAAGTTTGCCCTGCCATTTGCCAGATATTTTCTAATGTATGCTTTGAGTTCCCTGTGATCTTTTGCCATGAGGTTCCCTTCGTTTACCTTCTTTCATGTTGATGGTCGTGTTTCTGTGTTTCTGTGTGTAACACGTCTTTAAGTATCTTTTGCAGGGCTGGACGAGTGGCAACAAATTCTTTCAATTTTTGTTTGTTATGAAAGGTCTTTATTTTGCCTTCATTCACAAATGAGAGCTTTGCAGGGTATAATATTCTGGGCTGGCAGTTTTTCTCTCTAAGTACCTGGGCTATGTCTCGCCATTCCCTTCTAGCTTATAGGGTTTCTGTTGAGAAGTCAGCTGTGAGTCTAATTGGAGATCCTCTGAGAGTAATCTGACGTTTCTCTCTTGCACATTTTAGGATCTTTTCTTTTTGCTTCACTGTGGTGAGTTTAATTACAATACGTCGTGCAGAGGATCTCTTTTGGTCATGTTTATTAGGGGTTCTATGAGCTTCCTGGATTAGGATTTCTCTGTCTTTCTCCAAGCCTGGAAAATTTTCTGCTAGTATCTCCCTAAAAAGGCCTTCTAATCCTTTCTCCCTCTCCATGCCTTCAGGAACACCTAGAACCCGAATGTTGGGTTTTTTAATAGTGTCCTGTAAATTCCCGACGATATCTTTTAGTTTTCTAATTTCCTCTTCTTGTCTTTGGTTTGACTGTTTCCTCTCCTGTTCACTGTCTTCTAGGTCCGATATTCTCTCTTCTGCTTCACCCATTCTGGTTTTAAGGCCCTCAAGATTGCTTGTCACTTGATCTATTGAATTCTTCAATTCATTAAGATTTTTTGTCACTATCGTAGCTTCTTGTTCTACTAGTTGTTTCATTTCGTTTTGATTTCTCCGTAGTACTTCATTCTCGCGAGAGAGATTTTCTATCTTATCCATTAAAGATTTCTGTAGTTCAAGAATTTGTTTTTGAGAACTTCTTAATGTTCTTATCAATTCTTTGAGATCTGCTTCTTGCATTTCTTCTATCTCATTATCTTCATAATCCTGACTTGGGGTGTCTTTTCCGTTTGGGGTCATCATAGCGTCTTCCTTGATCTTGCTCCCTCGGAATCTGTTTTTGTTTGGCATTTTTTTTTTCCCCACACTCTTTCTCTGGGTTGTCAAGGTAACGGAGTTTGTGTGCGCGGTGTGTTCCCAGTTTTTGGATCCCCTTCAGGTTTCTACAGCCTCGGATTTTTGGTTCCGTCTGTCTCAGTGATGGGCGGGCGCACCTTGTCCCACTGCGTTTAATCAAATTCGACTTCGCAAGGTGGGCGGCGAGAGGGGCTAGTGTCCGTGCGGGCTCGCCTCAACTGTGCTGTTTCCCCCGTGGGGGTCTGCTTCCCCCCGCCAGTGTCTCGGGATCCCTGTATCGGCTCCTGTTCAAGCGCTCAGTTCCAATGGCAACTGTGTTCCGCCCGGCTACCCTTGCAGCCGGCGGGCGCGCGCCGTCCCACTGCGTTCAGTCTAGCTCGAGTTAGCAGAGTGGGCGACGAAAGAGGCTAGTGTCCGTGTGGGCTCGCCTCAACTGTGCTGTTTCCCCCGTGGGTGTCTGCTTCCCCCCGCCAGTGTCTCGGGATCCCTGTATCGGCTCCCGTTTAAGCGCTCAATTCCAATGGCGACTGTGTTCCGTCCGGTTCCCGGTTCCCGTCCCTCCCGGCAGCTCCCGTGCCACTATGGCACGATTTGCCGTTCGCAAATTTACTTTCCCCTAGTTCCTCTGCGTCTCATTCACTGGGTCCGGAAGAATTTCCACTGCATTTTTTTTCCCTGAGATTTTTCCTGAGGCTACAGTAACTCTGTTTTTATTAAACTATCTTTTTGTGGACTGCTAGTGCGCGTCCTCACTATTCCGCCATCTTGGCTCCGCCCCCAATATTACATAATTTTTCTAAGCAACTTTCAAAAATAAACTCTTAAATAGAAGTGTGAATGATTAATATGTTAAATTTTCAGTCCATAAAACTTGTAGTTTCTTTATTTTGTATTTGTGAAATGAAATGAAATACTCAGGACTGCTGTGAGCCAACAAATATACATAATGCAGAGGGTGCTCTTTCTTTCTAATTTAGATGGAGTTTTGGGGTATATTATCAGAACCTGGAAAACAAAGCCAAACCAAGATAAGCACTCAAACTCCAAGGAAGATTATCTCAAATTTGAGCTCGGAATTGTCAGCTATTAATTCTATGAGCCTTGGACAAATAATACGATCCCTCTGGTAACTGGTTTCCCCCTTATATTTTATAAGAGACTAAATACCCTTAAAATGATATCCCCAGGAGAGTGTACCAGGTTTCTACAATCAGAAAGTCTACTTGGATAAGACAAAAACACTCATGGGATTAATCATCAAGGAGATTTCTCACGATGCTTTACTGACTCATATATATTCTAGCTCCAAATCTGTGAAAGCATGAGAACAAATAGTAGTTACAGAATTATAAAAAAAATGGATTTTTGAATAGCCCTTGTTGATCTCATTACCCAGTTCAATGGCAGTTTTTTTTTTTCAAATATGAATATCCACTGTTCTCAGACAATGTAAATCACAGCTCTTTTGGGATTCCCTAGTACTTGGTCAGTCACATGCATGAAAGTATCACCCAGTAGACTGCATTTTCCTCTAAATATGGAATCATTAGTCTTTATTTTCTCAGCATCTAGTTAAAGGTTGTCTATGATACAAAGGTAGCAGCAATACTTTACCAACTCTATCAAGAGAGTAAATTTAAATGAACCTAATGTACAATCAAAACTTTTTAAAAGATTTATTTATTTATTTGAAAGGCAGAGTTAGAGAGAGGTAGAGAGAGAGGCAGAGAGAGAGAGAGAGAGAGAAAGAGAGGTTTTCTATCTGCTGGTTCACTCCCCCAAATGACTGCAAAGGCTAGAGATGGACCAATCAGAAGCCAGGAGCCTGGAGCTTCTTTGGGTCTCCCATGTGGGATCAAGAATTTGGGCCATCTTCTCCTGTTTCTCAAGTCTATTAGCAGGGAGCTGGATTGGAACTGGAGCAGCTGAGACGTGAACTGGCACCCACATGGGATGCCAGCACTGTAGGTGGTGGCTTTATGGACTAAGCCACAGTGCCTTCCCTGAATCGAAACATTTTTAAAAGCAAAATCCCCCTGTCTACCCAAAGCCGCAGACACACAGACACAACACAGATATATGCACACACACATAAGAAGGAAAAGTTTAACATTCAAAGATTTGGATGACTAGTGAGTTATTATGAAATATTAGTGAAGAAATGTTTTATATTCTTTTTACCTCTCTATATATTCTATTTATAGATATGTATTTGCAACATATAGCTCATTTGGTTATATATGTTTAAAATTGTCTAAAATCCACATAAACATGGAGAACTGATTATCTTAGGGTGGGTCTCGTGGTGCCATAGATTAAGCTGCTACTTGGCAGACATGTATGCCATATTGGAGTATAGGTTCAAGTTCCTGTTCCTTCACTTCTTATTCAGCTTCCTGCTAATACTCCTGGGAAAGCTGCAAATTGTGGTCAGCAGTGCGTGGCTTCATGACATCACCCTGGAGACGCGGATGGAGTTCTTGCTCTTGACTTCAGCCTCTCCCAGCCTGACTATTGTGGGCATGTGTGGAGTAAACTAGCAGAATGGTGCTTGGCCTTTCTCTTTGTCTCTAACTCTGTATCTTTCTTTCTATCTTTCAAATAATAAATCTTTTGAGAAATGGATGGTCTTTCTCTGGCAGTTTGTTTTTCCCATTTTAATTATGAGTTTTAGATACAAGTCTAAGGACATAATGATATTCCCCTCCTCCCCCCCCAACATCTTAACTTCCTCCCTTCTAACTTTCTGCATATTCTATTAGTTTTCGAGATAACACAATTTAAATTAATATTACAGTAAAAGGCTTCACCCTTATACATTTTTTGGTCAATTAATCATCAATAATTTCTTTCAATGAAATACAACCAATGACAATGTAAATCTACATAATTCTTGTGTTATAATAAAATTCATTTAGACTTTAAGGCATTTCTTCTCAGTAGTTTATATACAGGAATAGTTTTATGCAGATTATAGTGCAAATAATTATACAATACTTTTTTGTATTCTACTAGATAGCACAGGTCAAGGAAAACATACGATATTTGTCTTTGGGATTGGCTTCTCACTAAATATAATGGTTTCCAGTTTCATGCGCTTGTTTGTGAAAGATAGGATTCCATTTTCCTTTATGGCAGAGTAATAATCCATCATGTATATGTACCACAGTCTTAGAATGATGGACATCTTGATTTATTCAATATGTTAACTACTGTAAATTGAGCTGAAATAAATATCAGGGTACAGATAATTCTTTCATATGCTCATTTCATTTTGTTTGGATAAATTACTAAGAGTGGGATTACTAGGTCATATGGTATATCTGTTTTCAGCTTTTGGAGGTATATCCATACTGTCTTCCATGATGACTGTACTAGCTTAAATTCCTACCAATAAGAATTTTTTCCCGCATCCTTGCCAGCATTTATTGTTTGTTAATTTCTATATGAGAACCATTCTGACTGGGATGAAGTAAACCTCACTGTGATTTTGATTCGCATTTCCCTGATGGATAGTAATCATAAGCGTATTTTCATTGGTCTGTGGGCCATTTGAATTTCATCATTTGAAAAATGCCTGAAAAGATCCCAGAAGCACAGGCAATCACAGCAAAAATAGACAAATGGTGTTATATCAATCTAAGAAGCATCTGTACTGCAAAGGAAACACTTAACAAAGTCAATAGGTAATTGACAGAATGGAAGAAAAATATTTTCAACTGTGCAACTGATAATAGCTTAATACCTAGAATCTATAAAGAGCTCAAGAAATTCAACAATGAAAAAAGAAATAATACAGCTAAGAAATGGGCAAAGGACTTGAAATGGATGGTCTATTAAAATTATCTTTGAGTGACATTTTATTTTATATATATTATCTCATATATGAAAATTACAACTCCTCTAATTTCTTTAATTATCAAAACATTTCATTTACTTTATAATCTTATTTAGCTTAATTTATATATTATTTAGAAAGAAAGGGGGCTTATGTCCTAGAATATGATTTGACAGTATTTATATTTTAGTTAGACTTTCTGCTGATCAAGAATAAAATATTAAGGTAATTTTAAAGATAATTTTCTGGGGGATGGCATCATGGTTTACTTGGTTAATCCTCTGCCTGCAGCACCAGCATCCTATATGGGCACCGGGTTGTAGTCTTGGTTGCTCTCTGCTGTGGCCTGGAAGGGCTAAGGAGGATGGTCCAAGCGCATGGGCCCCTGCACCAATGTGGGAGACTGGGAGGAAGCACCTGGCTCCTGGCTTTGGATCGGCGCAGTTCCAGCCATAGTAGCCATTTGGGGGGTGAACCAAAGGAAGGAAGACCTTTATCTCTGTCTCTCTCTCGCTGTCTATAACTCTACCTGTCAAATAAATAAAAATAAATAAATTAAATAAATAAAAATATAAAAAAATCATGGTGGGAATGTAAATTAGTACATCCCCATGTAAATTCCAAAAAAAGTAAGATAAACATAAAGATGATTTTCTAAAAAATTGCAAGACAGCTTCATAAATTTAAATCCACATGCCTATTTTCTTTTTAGTCAGGCAGAGTAGACATTGAGAGAGAGAGAGACAGAGAGAAAGGTCTTCCTTTTCCATTGGTTCACCCTCCAATGGCCACCGTAGCTGGTGTGCTGTGGCTGGCGCATGGCGCTAATCCAAAGCCAGGAGCCAGGTGCTTCTCCTGGTCTCCCATGGGGTTCAGGGCCCAAGGACTTGGGCTATCCTCCACTGCACTCCCGGGACACAGCAGAGAGCTGGACTGGAAGGGGAGCAACTGGGACAGAATGCAGCGCCCTGACCAGAACTAGAACCCGGTGTGCTGGTGCCGCAGGCAGAGGATTAGCCTATTGAGCTGTGGCACTGGCCCACATGCCTATATTAATGTTATACAAAAGGCTTTATTTTGTGGTAAATGCCATATCAAAAGATTTCATTGTCATGATATTATTGTAATAAGCCTTTTTTTCTATTTTGTTAATATAAGAATGCATTTATATAAAATGGTAACAGTTATAATTTTCATTGCTGTATCAATAATTCAAAAATGATTAATTATTGATTCCCTTTGGACAATATTAATATATATTCTTAAATATAAATACTAATATAAATATATTTAAGTGAGGCTTAAAAAGGAATTATCATAAAGACGGTGAGGATTTTTGTTTGTTTTTCCTTTATTCTTCTTTTTTTTTTTTTTTTTTTTCCTTTACAGGCAGAGTGGACAGTGAGAGAGAGAGAGACAGAGAGAAAGGTCTTCCTTTTGCCGTTGGTTCACCCTCCAATGGCCGCCGCGGTCGGCGCGCTGCGGCCGGCGCACCGCGCTCGTCCGATGGCAGGAGCCAGGAGCCAGGTGCTTTTCCTGGTCTCCCCATGGGGTGCAGGGCCCAAGCACCTGGGCCATCCTCCACTGCACTCCTGGGCCACAGCAGAGGGCTGGCCTGGAAGAGGGGCAACCGGGACAGAATCCGGCACCCCGACCGGGACTAGAACCCGGTGTGCCGGCGCCGCAAGGCGGAGGATTAGCCTGTTGAGCCACGGCGCCGGCCCCTTTATTCTTCTACGTCAGCCATCTATCATACTTTTTTGAAGTAATACATTCCAGATAGAAATATTGACTTAAAATTCTGTTCTTTATTTCATGTTTTATAGTTTTCATTGGATCACTTTTTAAAAATTTATAATAGGCACATTAAGAAAATATAACTGTTTTGTTTTATAGGCATTCTCTAAGGACCACTTTACTTAATTATGTTCATGTAAAAAAGAATTTTGAAAAAAAAAATTGGAAACCTATTAACACTGTGAGAAAGAATATCATTAAAATATTAAATAAAATCTATACAGATCATTTCCCGAGAAATAAGAAAGTCTACATTTTTGAAGGATTTTAAAAAAGTAATTGCAGAACTGATGTATTATTTCTAATTTTCTGCAGGAGCAAGCTTGGAAGACCTGATCCAAAACCCACAAGGCCTTCATAGCAAGATCTTTCTTTGAGAGGGTTACGCTCAATCCCTGACTCAGTGATTTCAGAGATGAGAGAGAACGGCAAAACCACAAAGCAGGAAGGTAAGTGAGGCAAGACTAAAGTCATTTAAAGGTCAAAGGAAGAAGATACATTCAGTTACATTATCCTTTGAAAAGTGACTTCTGCTCATGCATAAATGCCAACATTTGAAAGTCATTAACAGGAACATCAAAGGGGAAAAAATCTCTTTTTCTTTTTTTCGTTCTTTCAAAGTACTGGACAAAAAGTTTCTTTGATATAGAAGGAATTTGAATGTTAAAACTGGAGAGCGTGCAACTTGGAAAATTTTTATGTTCTAATGTTGTTCCTAGGTAATATTGATTAATAAGTAACAAACGTCTGTTTGTTACTGGTAACCACAGATGCATTTGTTATGCTTTGAATGGAAATCGTACCATAAACCACTTTCAGTGTCCATATGCCATTCAGATAGATATGGTAATCCTGGTATCTATTATGGGCTGCCTCTTTTCTTCTGTCTCCCATCCTTCTAGATCACATGCAGGAACATGGTTGGAAGTGGGCCTGAAAATGCCTTTTTCATGGAAGCATGTAAGTGGCTGTAGTGCAAAAGACCACAGTAGGAACCCAAAACATTGGCTGCAGCGCACGTCCACCATGAGGGAGTGTCATACTTACTCTTGGAATCCTCGGTGAATTCATGGAGGAAAGAGTGCTAGCCAATAGTGGTGGATGCATTGGCATGGGCTAGGGAAGAGAGAGTTGGAGAACTGTCTAAAGAGGAGAAACTTTGGCTAGTTCCATGCAGGTCCTCATTAGGCATCAAGGTGTTCTGTTTCAATGTCACTGCATGCTCTACTTTCTGAATGGTAACTAATAAGGATAGATTTATCTGTGGGTCATTTAAATAGGATTTTTTTTTCCTAATCACAACCTTGGCTGCCTCATAAATTAATTTTACTTGATGGTTTAATTAGGAAAGGATCTTGTTAGCTCTTAGGTTAAAATTAGTAATGAAATATATTGATTGGATTTTCCCTTGTTATATGAATGACAGGTTGCTCAGACCTCTCATTCTTCTCATTCTTGAAGAGTTTGTTATGCAGTTTTGTTAATATTTATTTTAATGAATTTTTAAAACTTAATTTTGCACTAATTTTAAACTTATAAGAAACGTTATACTGACCCTTTTCTACTTAAAGCCAACATTTTGCAAAGCAATGGAAATTATATTAAAATCAACACATTAACATTGATGTAAATCTATTAACTGAATTCCAAACTTATTTAAATTTCACCAGGATTTCCACATATTTTTTGTCCATGATCTTATTGATGATCCCAGATTGTAATTTGTATTTATGTCTTCTTAGTCTCCTTGGAACTGTATGAGCTCCATATTTATTCCTTGCTTTTCTGTTTTTCTCAGTCCTGACATTTTTAGCACACATGGACTCAGCAGTCCAACTCAGTTAAGGTGTAATGTGCCTTGACCTGAATTTTCTGATTCTCCCTCGTATTTGAAATGAATTTATGCATTTTCTTTGTAAGAATAGCACAGGAATGATGGTAGATGGTATATAGTCAGCACTACACATCAAAGAGTTTATGACTATGATTTATATTTGAGGATATTCACCCTGATCATTGATCAATATGTTACTCGCTGCATTTTCTATGGACAATTACTATTTCTCCCTTTGTAGTTAAATATATTGGAAAGAGATTTGGTTTTAGCTTCGCAGTTAAGGTGCCTGCATCCCACATTATAGTACCCAGGTTTGATTCTGGCTGTTTCTTCTGACTCCAGCTTCCTGCAAAAGAACACCCTGGAAAGCAGCCACAATGACATGAGTAGCAGGGTCCCTGTCACCAGTGATGGACAGGCCGATTAAGGGGATTGAGTTCTTGATTAAAACCCTGGCCATTGTCAGCATTTGAAACAAATCAGAAGAGGGGCATCTCTGTCTGTCTCCTTCTTCTTCTCCTCTTATAAAGACAAAATAAAATAAATATACGGGAAGAAAAAATTTGATGATATGCAAAGTTCGTTTCTCCTTAAACTATTGCCCTCACATTTTTAAATCCATTGGCAAATAGTGTTTGTTCTACTTTATCTTTAAGGATATTATGATTCCCCCATTGCCCTTATCACAATTTCTCTTTCTTTTTTTTTCTAATCCATTATTCTACTTTGTCAGAAAATATAACACTAATTGTCTACTTTCCTCGGTAGAATCATTATATATGTATATATATTTAAGGTTTATTTATTTATTTGAAATTCAGAGTTACACAGAGAGAAGGAGAGAGAGAGAGTGAGAGAGGCCTTCTGTCCACTGGTTCAGTCCCCAATTGGCTGTAACGGCCAGAGTTGTACCAATCCAAAGCCGGGGTGCAAGGACTTGGGCCATCTTCTACTGATTTTCCAGGCCATAGCAGAGAGCTGGATCAGAAGTGGAGCAGCTGGGACTTGAACCGGGATATGGGATGCTGACACTGCAGGCAATAGCTTTTACCCATTACGCCACAACATCGACCCCTATATATGTATATGCTTTATAATACAAGCTGTCTTCTAAAAATTTTTTCTCAGTCACCATTTGGATATTATCATCTAGTAAATTTCTTAAGAAGATAAATAGATGCATGATTTTTTAAATTCATTAATATCAAAAATTCTTTTCCTACTAGAGTTGAAGCTTGAAGGACATCAAAGTGTTTTACTGAGTTTTTAATTGTAATAAATTGTATTCTATATAATAAATATACAGTAGGATGGTATGAAATACACACAAATAGTAATATGGTTATTACATGAAGCAAATTAGCATATATATCATCTCACGTAGTTAACCCCTTTTTTCCCCTGTTTGATTGCTTTTGTGGTAAGCAGAGCTAAAATCTGCTCAGGTAGCATGAATCTCATATATGGTACAATTATATTATCTGCACCCCATGTGTTGTCTGTGGTTCTTTAGGCTTTGTGTTCCTACATATTCAATGCTCTGTCCTCTGTCCTATAGCTTCTCATTTCCTTCCCTCTTCTGGCCTCTGGGAATCATTATTATTTTGTTCACTATTTCATATATTTGATTGTTTTTCTTAGATTCCACATATAAGAGATCATGCAATATTTTTCTTTCTGTTTCCGGCTTTTCTTTTGAGCATAATTTCCCCCAGGCTCATCCATGTTGTGATAAATGCAAGATATCTTGCCTTTCTAGGACTGAACAATATTCCATTTTATATACACAAGTTGTACCCAATCCACCATTTTGGTTTCTATATTTTCAGTTACTTATAACTAACTTGGAAGCAAATCATAAGTTAATTTCTTTCTTCTTTGTCCTAATTTCACTTACAGAAAAAATTATTTTCTTACAATAAATCTTAGCAATACTGGCATATAGTTTATTTTCCTTCTCTTATTAAGTCAAGAATTTTTGCTTTTTCACTTAAAGGAAAACACTTTAAGGCTTATCACCAACATCACTACCCTTGCACT
The DNA here is from genome assembly GCA_949820135.1 of Sylvilagus floridanus. Taxonomy (NCBI): domain Eukaryota; kingdom Metazoa; phylum Chordata; class Mammalia; order Lagomorpha; family Leporidae; genus Sylvilagus; species Sylvilagus floridanus. Next base: position 110,043,984 of record OX463241.1, read on the forward strand.
TTGACCCAATATTAAATACAAGAAGGTTTATGCAAATATAAACTCTGTGAAACCTGAGATGATCACTACGATAATCAAAGAAATCACGGCTGGCGCCGCAGCTCAATAGGCTAATCCTCCGCCTAGCAGTACCAGCACACTGGGTTCTATTCCTGGTCAGGGTGCCGGATTCTGTCCCGGTTGCCCCTTTTCCAGGCCAGCTCTCTGCTATGGCCCGGGAGTGCAGTGGAGGATGGCCCAAGTGCTTGGGCCCTGCACCTCCCCATCTCCCCATGGGAGACCAGGAGAAGCACCTGGCTGCCGCCTTCGGATCAGCGCAGTGCGCTGGCCACAGCGTGCCAGCCGCGGCGGCCATTGGAGCGTGAACCAACGGCAAAGGAAGATCTTTCTCTCTGTCACATGAGATGGAGAGAACCTATTCATGTAACTTATTAAACATATTACTACAATTTTTCTTATTATTAACCTTTTAATGAGTCTAATTTATAAATTAAACTTTAACAATACATATGCATATTAAGGAAAACATAGTTCATATAGGATTTTTTTAAACTTTTATTTAAACTTTTATTTAATAAACATAAATTTCAAAAGTATCACTTTTAGATTTTAGCAGCTTTTCCACCCATAACTTGGTATTGGTATCTGATTCTCTTTCTCTGCTGCATCTTTTTCAGGTTTAGGAATTTAGGTGATGCTGGCTTTGTAAAAAGAATTTTGGAGGATTCCCTCATTTTCGATGTTCTGACTAGTTTGAGAAGAATTGGAGTTAGTTCTTCTTTAAATGTCTGGTAGCCGGCGCTGTGGCTCAACAGGCTAATCCTCCGCCTTGAGGCGCCGGCACACCGGGTTCTAGTCCCGGTCGGGGCGCCGGATTCTGTTCCGGTTGCCCCTCTTCCAGGCCAGCCCTCTGCTGTGGCCCAGGAGTGCAGTGGAGGATGGCCCAAGTGCTAGGGCCCTGCACCCCATGGGAGACCAGGAGAAGCACCTAGCACCTGGCTCCTGCCATTGGATGAGCGCGGTGCGCCGGCCGCAGTGCGCTGTCCGCGGCAGCCATTGGAGGGTGAACCAATGGCAAAGGGAGACTTTTCTCTCTGTCTCTCTCTCTCACTGTCCACTCTGCCTGTCAAAAAAAAAAAAAAAAAAAAAACCAAAAAATAAATAAATAAATAAATGTCTGGTAGAATTCAGCCGTGAATCCATCCATTCCTAGGCTTTTTTTTTGTTTGGAAGGCCTTTATTACTGATTCAGTTTCTGACTTGGTTATAGGTCTGTTTAGGTTTTCTATGTCTTCATGGTTCAATTTAGGAATCTATGCATTTCTGATAGATGTCCCTGTTTGCTGGCATACAACTCTTTGTAGTAATTTCTGATGACTCTTTATTTCTGTGGTGTCTGTTGTTGTGTTTTCTTTTTTATCTCTGATTTTATTGATTTGGGCCTTTTCTTTTTTCAGTTAGTTGAGCCAATGGTGTGTCAATTTTGTTTATTTTTTCAAAAAACCAGCTCTTCATTCTGCTGCTCTTTTTTTTTTATATAAAGCTTTTATTTAAAAAATATAAATTTCCAAAGTACAGCTTATGGATTACAATGGCTCCCCCCCACATAACTTCCCTCCCTCCCGCTACCCTCCCCTCTCCCGCTCCCTCTCCCCTTCTGTTCACATCAAGATTCATTTTCAATTCTCTTTATACACAGAAGATCAATTTAGTACATATTACATAAAGATTTCAACAGTTTGCCCTCACATAGAGACACAAAATGAAAATACTGTTGGAGTACTAGTTATAGTATTAATTCACAATGTACAGCACATTAAGGACAGAGATCCTACATGATTTTTTTTAAAGAATTGATTAATTATCTATGCAATTTCCAATTTAACACCAAGATTTTTTAATCATTTTCAATTATCTTTATATACAGAAAATCGATTCAATATATACTATGTAAAGATTTCATCAGTTTGCACCCACACAGAAACACAAAGTGTAAAAATACTGTTCCAGTACTAGTAATAGCATTATTTCACATTGGATAACACATTAAGGACAGATCCCTCATGAGAAGTAAGTACACAGTGACTCCTGAAGTTGATTTAACAATTTGACACTCTTGTTTATGGCGTCAGTAATCTCCCTAGGCTCTGGTCATGAGTTGCCGAGGCTTTGGAAGCCTTTAGGGTTCGCCGACTTCCATCTTATTCCGACAGGGTCATAGTCAAAGTGGAATTTCTCTCCTCCCTTCAGAGAAAGGTACCTCCTTCTTTGATGGCCCCGTTCTTTCCACTGCGATCTCACTCACAGAGAACTTTCATTTAGGTCTTCTTTTTTTTGTTTGTCAGAGTGTCTTGGCTTTCCATGCCTAAAATACTCTCATGGGCTCTTGAGCCAGATCCGAATGCCTTAAGGGCTGATTCTGAGGCTAGAGTGCTATTTAGGACATCTGCCATTCTATGAGTCTGCTGTGTATCCCACTTCCCATGTTGGATCATTCTCTCTCTTTTTCATTCAATCAGTTAGTATTAGCAGACACTAGTCTTGTTTGTGTGATCCCTTTGACTCTTAGACCTATCAGTGTGATCAATTGTGAGCTGAAATTGATCACTTGGACTAGTGAGATGGCCTTGGTACATGCCACCTTGATGGGATTGTATTGGAATCCCCTGGCACAATTCTAACTCCATCATTGGGGCAGTTCCGATTGAGCATGTCCCAAATTGTACATCTCCTCCCTCTCTTATTCCCACTCTTATATTTCACAGGGATCACTTTTCAGTTAAAATTTAAACACCTAAGAATAATTGTGTGTAAGTGAATTAAGCCAGTCCCATAGAGACAAATATCATTTGTTTCCCTTGATTGGCGACGACTAACTGAGCACCAAAGGGGAAACCTGTTGAAGTGAAATGGACACTATGAGAAACAGTGACGTGATCAGCTCTTGTGCTGACTGTTGTTGTACAATGTAATACTTTATCCATTGTAGTATTTTTTTTTATCCTAGTACTAGTGGTTGAACTCTGTAATTAACACACAATTATTCTGCTGCTCTTTTGTAATGATTAACGGACCAATTCAACAGGAAGATAAGTCTCAGCCACTACCCAAGTGAAGCTAGTACTTGAACCAATATACTCTGCTAAAACAAGTGGGTCGTAAGCACTCAGTCAGTATTGCCCCCTCACCAGTATCTTAACTGTTACGCTAAGGCTAATGCATTTTTGGTAACAGCTATGCTAGCAGATTTGAAGTTGTGTCCATGATGATGATTAATTATGTTCAGGACCATTTCATATAACTATTGATCATTTTTATGTCTATTTTGGATAAATGTCTATTTAGATCTTTGCCCATGTTGTTGTAAACTTTCCCCCACTATTGAGCTATGTGTATTTTGAATGTATTATCTTCTTATCTGATACACTATTTGTAGATATTTTGGCCCGAAACATTAGATTATTATTTCATTTATTGATTGTAGTTTTCCTTTGAGGAGGCTTGTTAGTTGCTACTGTCCCATTTCTTTATTTTTGCTTTTGTAGTCTCAGCTTTCAGTGTGATATCCAGAAAAGTCTTTACAAAATCCAGTCAACATACAAGAGATTTCCCCTTGTAGTTGCCTCGAAGAATTTTTTAGTTTCTGCCCTTTATTTGGAGTTGATTTTTTGTATCAGTGTAAGGCAAGAGTCCAATTTCATTCTTCGTGTGTGGAAATCAGTTTTCACAGCAACATTTACCAAGGGCACTATTCTTTCCTTGCTTGTCCTTTTGATGCCCTTGTCAATAATTAGTTCACCGTACATGTTTGGATTTATTTCTGGTCTGTGCTATTCCATACAGGTTTGCACATCTTTTTTTATGCCAGTACCACACTCTTGTGTTTATAAAACTTGGTGTGATCATTTAAAATCAGAAACTGTTAGGAATTCAACTTTGATTTTTCTTTCTCAGATCTTTTATAGTTCCTAAAGGATTTTAGGATTTTTGTTCTATTCCTTTGAAGTATCCTATTAGGACTTTGCTAGGTCTTAATTAGATCTGATGTTTAGCTTTAGTAGTATGGGCATTTTACCAATATTAATTGTTCTGATCTGTGAACATAAATTCCTTTCCTTTTACTTGTTTTCTTCAATGTATTTCCTTAATATTGTATAGGGAAAATCTATTAATGTCCTTGGTTAAATTTACTCTTAAATATTTTATCTTTAATTGCTATCATAAATAGGATGGGTTATTTTTCTGTTAGATCATTTTTGTACAATGACAAAGGCCTAGGGTGATTACTGACATCATAAATAAGAGTGTCAATTATTAAATCAACAAAAGGAGTCACTGTTTACATTCTCCCCTTGTAGGACCTCTGCCCTTAATGTGTTGTACTATGAGAATTAACAGTAAAACTAGTCTTCAAACAGTACTTTATACTTTGTGTGTCTGTGAGGATGCAAACTGCTGGAATCTTTACTTACTATAGAGCTGATCTTCTGTATATAAAGATAATTAAAAGTGAAACTTATTGAAGAATGGGATGGGAGAGAGAGTAGGTGATGGGATGGTTTGTGGTTGGGAGGGTGGTTATGGGTAGAAGAACCACTATAATCCAAGAGTTGTACTTTTGACATTTGTATTTATAAAATAAAAATTTTTTATTAAAAACAGATGATTTTTGTATGAAAATGTTACTAATTTTGATGTTGATATTGTATACTGAAACTACTGAATGCACATATTAGTTATAACAGTTTCTTGAGGAAATTTTTTTAATATAGAATTATGTTATTTATCAATACAAGCAATTTTATTTTTTCAATCGGGGTATTTTGCTTTTTCTTATCTGATCTTGTTAGTACTTTTGATATTATGTTGAAAAGAAGAGGCAAATGGGAATTTCCTTTCTTGTTTTTTTAAATATTTATTTATTTGAAAGGCAGAGATGCAGAGGCAGAGAGAGAGAGAGAGAGAGAGAGAGAGAGAGAGAGAACGTCTTCAATGGCTGGAGTTATGCCGATTTCGGAATCCAGGAGCCAGGAGGTTCCTCCAGGTCTCCCATGTGAGTGCAGGGGCTCAAGAATCTGGGCCATCATCCACTGCTTTCCAGGGCTGTAGCAGAGAGACAGATTGTAAGAGGAGCAAGCAGCACCAGAACTGGCGCCCATATAAGTTGCTGGCACTACAGACTGTGGCTCCAGCTGCCACATCACCACATGGGCCTTGAGTTTCCTTGCTTTGTATCAGATCTTAAGGGATAGACTTTAATTCTTTCCCATTTATTACAATCTAATATCCTCTATCTATCTATCTATCTATCTATCAATCATCTATTGTCTATCTATCTGGAACAGCCTATATTTCCAGAACATGATGAACAAAGCAACATGAGATTAATATAAGCATAAGAGAAAACGATGCCTGAGTTTTGTAGGCTTCTGCTGAAGTAACACTGCATACTCCTCCATTGCAATCTTTCATTTTTAAATAGAATGAGTTTATTCTAAAAAAATGATAAAAGTATAGTATCCTACATACATAAACTAATAACATAGATATTATCATCATCACAGTTCATACTGTATATAATTGTGTGTAATATACATTTTGTGTGAAGATTTATTTATTTATGTGAAACGCAGAACGAGAGAGAGAGAGAGAGAGGTACTAGATGTACTAGTACTTCAATGTACTAGTTCACTCCTCAACTGGCTATGATATATGGGGCTGGGTCAGGCTAAAGCCTGGAGTCTAAGACTTTCTCTGGGTTTTATACATGGGTGGCAGAGGCCTAAGCACTTGAATCATCCTCCACTGCTTTCTTAGGCACAGTAGCAGGGAACTGGATGGAAACAGGGACATCTGGGACTTGAATGGACACTCTGATGCAGGATGCTGGTGTTGCAAGTGGCAGCTAGACCTGCTGTGCCACCATGCACACCCCTGTGCTACATTGTTCTATGACTGGTTACCTAGGTTTGTCTGTATCAGTGTCACCACAAACACAAGAGTAATATGTTGCACTGTGATGTTATTGCTCTAACATCAGTAGGTGATAGAAATCTTGCAGTCTTCTCTGATTTTATGGGACCATGGCACTGTGTGTGCTCCATGATTGACTGAAATATTTCTATGCATTGCTTGACTGTAATTTGATTTTTATTTTGCAACTCTGTGGGTTTTTATCTTTTCTTTTAAATGCAATTGCTTTACTGGAAAGTGTCTAGGTATTGATTATTTTGGGTTCATTTCTTCCAGCATTTGGGAAATATTTTTAATGTGTAGATTTATTTCTTTTTCTATCACAGAAAACTTTTCTTGGGGTATAGTTTTAAATAATATTTATTTAATTTTTTCAAGGATATTAGTTATATACTTATTGCTTCTTCTTATCTTGTTTTCTGGTTACACAATTTTCTAACACTTTTGCTTCTCTATATCATTTTCATTATGCTGTTCTTTTATTCCTACATCCTTATTATTTTAGAGTAGATTTATTCAGTTGATTTGTGAAGCTTTGTTTTCTGATCTTTTCCCCAAATTTTCCTCTTAATTTCACAATTATTTATTCATTTAAGATTAAGGAATTTGATTAAATTCTTAATTATGTGTTTCTTACTGAACTAGGAAAACCAGGTACATCAGCAGAGCTAGTGTGTTGGATGGTCTGTTTGCTTTTGTGGCCTGGTTGGGTTGTGGATCTTGCAACTTGGTGCGTAGTTTTCCTTGCCTCATTGCCTTACAAAACTCTAAATCAGTCTTTCTTTCTTTTTATTTTTATTCTTGACCCTGCACCATCCAATTGCTGAATGACAGTTCTTCCATCCTATTTGCTGTCTTCATTTCCTGGAAGCCATGTATTCAGAATTCCATCCCTTTATGCCTCACTCATCCCTTCACATTCAATGTGTGCATTGAGTTCTACACCTGGTGCTCAGTACTGTTCCTGATGTTTTAACTAGTCCTTAATTTAAAATCCCTGCTTTGTTGGCTGTGCTCAGCTCTTTCTGGTTACTATTTTAGTATTTTTGCTTTAGGACAGATTTGATCTTTCTAGTAGTGGCCCTGACTCCCCAGTAGGGTCTGTGCTAGTTTTGTTCCCTTGTCTTTGTGGTTTTCTGTCAGCCTTTGCTCACCTCAAACCCTTACAGAGGAGCAAATGTGGAGCTGGCATTCATTAGACCAAAATACTCGGGTTTTGATTTTTTTTTAATTATCTTGTAGTTATTTGCATTTTTGGCATTCACTGTTTTCAGGTAAGGCTGAGGATGTAATTTTGTGGAGAATTTTTAGCTATGAAGGTATTTCATATTGTTTGAGAAGGGCCTTTTGGGAGGTTTATTACTCTGCACTCACCATGTTCCTCAGAAATCCTGAGAGCCCACTTTGATGAGTGCACCTCTCGTCGGGATGCTTATCTGCTGAACTCGAGGCAGATTCCATCTGATCCCGGCAACATATCAAATACCTCTGAGGTCAAACTGCTGGAAACGATTAACTCATGCCATATTAGGTTTCATTCCTGCATAGAAAATGTCCTTCCTTAAAAGTAAAACAGGAATGTCTCTTATGATGTTTTTTACAAAGAACTTATTCTGGATCTGCAGCATGCCGTGTGTGTCAGCATGTATCTCTGGGGATCAAAGGGCCTGAGAAATATGGGCCTAAGGAATCCAAAAATATCCCTATCGAGTCGTAACTCCATTGATTAAAGCCAAAAAGCAGTGCTTCTCTGCCACAGTAATCACCAGGAAATACTAATACAGATAATTTAACCTCCATCTTTGTCTTTAATGTAATTCTAAATCAACGTCTCTGTCTATTGTACATTTGCCCTCTACTACAATCTTTGTTTGATTTGAGCATATGAAAGTCTCATTAGCCTGTTTTGTCTACATATATATGATTAAGAACATTGCCATAGAATCGGATCGATGTATTTTATTTTTAAAATGTAAAATGATCAGACAGAGCCATGGCTCACTAGGCTAATCCTCTGCCTGCGGTGCCAGCACCCTGGGTTCTAGTCCCAGTTGGGGTGCTGGTTCTGTCCCAGTTGCTCCTCTTCCAGTCCAGCTCTCTGCTGTGGCCTGGGAAGGCAGTGGAGGATGGCCCAGGTCCTTGGGCCCTGCACCCACATTGGAGACCAGGAGGAAGCACCTGGCTCCTGGCTTCAGATGGCATAGTGAACAGGCTGTATTGAACCGCTTTGGGGGGTGAACCAACAGAAAAAGGAAGACCTTTCTCTCTGTCTCTCTCTCTCTCTTACTGTCTAACTCTGCCTGTCAAAAATGTAAAATGTTCATATTTATGATTCAGTGGATAAGCTATTAAAGCACATAGTTCCGTACTACAGAGATGAGGTTGGATGAGGAGGATGCTTTAATTATACAGCTTCCTTTGAACGGATGGAATTATGGTATGTGCCGATATATAGTTTGTCACTATTCATCGTGTTTCCATTATTCTTACACTATAAAAATATTTTCTGACGGGGCACAGGAAGTTAACGCCCTGTCCTTAAGCACTGGCAATCCATATGGGCGCTGGCTCAAGACCTGGCTGCTCCACTTCCGATCCAGCTCTCTGTTATGGCCTGGGAAAGCACTGGAAGATGGTCCAAGCCCTTGGGCCCCTGCACTCACAGGAGAGACCTGGAAGAAGCTCCTGGCTCCTGGATTCATATAGGTGCAGCTCTGGCCATTGCGGCCAATTGAGGGGTGAACCAGAGGATGGAAGACCTCTCTCTCTCTCTGCCTCTCCTCTCTCTCTCTAACTCAGATCTTCAAATAAATAAATCTTTAAATAAATAGTTTCTGACTGAAAGAGACATTTAGTACTATTATTGAAGTTGCTCAAGTAGTCTGTTCTTAGCTAAGCCAATTAAAACATGCTATTACATTATCTCGATAGTCGTTAAGACACTGGTTAGGACACTTTGCCCTGCATCAGAGTACCTGGGTTTAATCTTTGCTCAGGCTTCTGAATCCATCTTCCTACTAATGTGGACCCTGACATGCAGTGATGACTTAAGTTCTTGGGTTCCTGCCACGCACGTGGGAGACATGGATTGCATTTCTAACTCCCAACTTCACTCCTGGCCAAGCCTTTGTCATTAAAGTATTTGTGGAATGAGCCAAAGAATGGGAACACGTTTTCTCTTTTTAGTTTGTCTCTCTGCTTCTCAAATAACAGAAAAAGTTTTAAAAATTACCTTGTTTCAAGGAAATATAAGTTGCTTTAATTTTATTTTACAGCAAAGATATTACCAACGTGCCTATACAAACATACATTTGTACATATAATTATGTCTATCTAAATATCTATACAGAAACACATACTACATATGTATTCCACATGCTTAATTCTATTTTGTAAACATTAATTTGCTTGAATACCCATGGTAATTAGACTTGCTATCATTTTTCCATTAGGGATGTGGTTTCCCAATATAAAACTAGGAAAGAGGTCATTTTTATACTAATGATAAAAACTAGAGATGACAAGATATTTTTGAAGATTTATCTGGATATAACCAAAATAGTTAATTGTAAAAAGTTAAAATAACTTTCATGATTAAATCTAAATATCATAGCACTTTGTAAAATATTATTAGACAATGATTTATGAAATTAATTTGCTGAAACTATATTTTCCTAGTCTTTATGATTTAGTAATTTTTACTTTTAAATAATGTTGGTGTGATGATATATATTCTATTCAAATGGAAAAAATAATGATAAATCCACACATAAACCTATGGCTCTCTGCTTTGGATAATGATTTCCGACTTTGTGGTGCAGCTTGTGTTTGTTAAATATTCCTTGGAAAATGAGGGCAATATTTCAATATATTAAAAAAGTACTAAATAATGTAATGTCCTTTTGTAGAGTCATCTAAACATAAATCAGCTATAGCTTCTGTAATAATATCATGCTTATTTAATTTCTATGAAATGCCACAGTGTTTAAAAATATAATTTCATAGCAGTATTCAAAATGTGAATAGTATTTATTAATTTTTTTATTTGACATGTAGCATTACAGACAGTGAGAAAGAGACAGAGAGAAAGCTCTTCTTTCCGTTGGTTCACTCCCCAAATGGCCACCACAGCCGGCGCTGCACCGATTTGACCTGGGTCATCCTATTCCACTGCCCTCCTGAGCCACAGCAGAGAGCTGGACTGGAAGAAGAGCAACCGGAACTAGAGCCCAGTGCCCAATGGAATGCCGGCGCCGCAGGCGGAAAGAGCCACGGCGCTGGCTCCAATATATATTAATTTTAAAGTTACCTTTAAAATTATTTTCAATGTATCTTCTAAAGAATTAATGAGAAAAATTAATATTTTAAAAATATTTTATTTATGTCAGAGATAATTAGAGACTGAGAAAGGTCTTCCACCTGCTGGTTCATTCCTCAGATGGCTGCAACACCCAGAGCTGAGCTAATCCAAAGCGAGGAGCCAGGAGCTTCTTCTGGGTCTCCCACATGGGTGGGTGCAGGGGTTCAAGCACTTGGGCCATATTCTATTGCTTTCTCAAGCCATAGTAGAGAGATGGATTGGAAGAGGAGCAGCTGGGACATGATCCGATGCCTATATGGGGCACTTCTACCACTGGTGGAGGCTTAGCCCAATATGCCACAGGGCCTGGCCTGGAAAAATTATATTTAAAATTAAAGTAAATGAATTAAATGAACATAAAAGATCTAATTTATTGGGAAATGAGAAATGTAATTTTGTTCTCTTGTCTGAAAAAAATGTAAACACTTCTCACATCCCTCAGAAGTGATACCTAAATATGCGATCTTTTAATTCCAAAATAACTTTTTATTTAATTTTTTATTAATTTTTTTTTTTTGACAGAGTGGACAGTGAGAGAGAGACAGAGAGAAAGGTCTTCCTTTGCCGTTGGTTCACCCTCCAATGGCCGCCACTGCCGGTGCGCTGCAGCCGGCCCACCGCACTGATCTGAAGGCAGGAGCCAGGTGCTTCTTCTCCTGGTCTCCCATGGGTTGCAGGGCCCAAGCACTTGGGCCATCCACCACTACACTCCCTGGCCACAGCAGAGAGCTGGCCTGGAAGAGGGGCAACCAGGATAGAATCGGTGCCCCTACTGGGACTAGAACCCTGTGTGCCGGTGCTGCTAGGCGGAGGATTAGCCTATTGAGCTGCGGCACCGGCCCCCAAAATAATAAATCATTTGATTTAGGAGGAAGAAGGATATACAAGTTTAGTGAAGTGTCACTTTTTAAAAAAAATTATTTATTTATTTGAAAGAGAGAGAAGATAGAGAAGGAGAGGCACAGAGAGACACAGAGAGAGAGAGAGGTCTTCCATCTGATGGTTCACTCCCCAATTGTCCGCATCGACTGGAGCTATGCCAATCAGAAGCCAGGAGCCAGGAACTTCTTCCGGATCTCCTGCTGCGGGTGCAGGGGTCTAAGTGGAAGCACTTGGGTCATTTTTTACTGCTTTTTCAGGCCACAGCAGAGAGCTGAATCGGAAGCAGAGCAGCTGGGACTCCAACCGGTGCCTCTATGGGATGCCGGCACTATAGGCAGCAGCTTTATGCCACAGTGTTGACCCCAAAATGTCATGTTTTTAATTATACATTTTGTTTACAAAGAAAATACTAAATTGAAACAATATTATTTTGGAACAATCGGAACAATAATTAATAATATGAAATTGCACTATCATTGCCCTGAGGCAAGTGCATGTTTGTGATCCATACATATTGTTTGAGTCATTTCACAGATACTACAAGTTTGCCTTTCCAGTTTTCTTTGGAAAGACTTCTATTAATAAAAAGGAAACAAAAAAATTAAAAGTTAGTAGATGGAAGAAACTTTTTTGTAACTAACATTGATGTTTCTAGCATGAATGAACCATACATTTGAGATAAAGAAAAGTAGAATATGAAAATTTATAGAGAAGCTAATGAATGTGTTTTAATATTTCTGAGTTAAATGATCAATGACATTTTTGTGAAAAAGAATCAGTAGACGTTTGGAAATTTCAAGGCAAAAATAATTTATATTTTTATGATTGAAGGAAATCTATGAGAAAATAATGATCCATAAATATATTGAATTTTAAAGGAAAAAAATATGAACTTTAAAACCCAACATTTATAAAGAGCACATAAGTTGGAGAGGTTGGAGGACTGGTAGGTAAAAGGTAGTGTTGTAAATTTAAGATCAAAAACTCAACAGAAAAATGATCAATGATTTCAAGTGTGCAGAAGTAAAAAATATGAAACAAAATATCCTTTATTTGCTGAATTACAAAGAAAGTAAATTGAGATGAATGGACCAAAATTTTGCCAGCAACATATGATTATGGACAAATGTATTCAAAATGCAAGTATTTAAGGAGTAAATGAATGATAAGTTATGCATGGAACTTCTCTCTTTTCTAAAAATTACAAAGGAAGAGACAAATGAAATCTTGAAAGATTTTAATTGCTTGATTTGGGGATAGTTGTTGGTTCTCTGATTTTTTTACATTTTAGTCATCAGGGAGACTTGAAAATAGGTCAAGGAGAATAAACTTTTGCAATGAAAACTTGATTATACACCCCGAAAACTTTAAAATACAAAAGAGAAAAAAGATAAGGCATTCAAAACCATGGAAGTGAAAGAGCTAAATGCCTAAGTGAATGAGATTAGCCTCTAAGTGAAGCTAAGAGATAAGAAGTAAAAAGTGAGAGAATTTATTAGAAATTAAAAAGGCCTAAATTTTCCTTAATTTTCTAGCTTGAAATAGGAATGTTTCAAAATTGAGAGTTATCCAAGGTGATATTGAGAATGAGACACTGAAACATTTCAATATTGCTATTATTTATGACAAATCATTTTTTCAGGCATTACTTGGACTTTTAAATTATTCACTAATAAATATAGTAAAACTTAAAAGATAAATTGACAGACTGATAACAGAAAAATGAAAACAAATGATATAAAGAGAGGTGATGACAACCACCTTCTTATTTCTCTAAAAATTTCTTCAATTTTTAAACCCTAACAATTCAAGTCCTTTTAAATCCAAGTCTAAAAGCCAACAACCCATGGTGTGCTATCAAAATGTTCCCAAAGTCTGCCAAGCTTGGAAATCTTCTTTCGTTTAATTGAATAAAACAGGTATTCCCATGACAATTTCTACGTTTTCTTGGGAACTTGCATTTTCAAATTCAAAAAGGACAGAATTTGTTATTAAACTTCCATTATTTCACTCATTATCTTAACAAAAATGAGACAGGTGAGGTATTCCATAACACAAGATCAAGGAATAACTTAAGATTGACTACTAGGTATCACATACCTGTGTTTGCTGCCATTCCTCCTTCCAGGAAAAAAAAATCGTTCTTTCTCCAGGCCCCAGTAAGGACCCCCACCTGTGTTCCTGAAGACTGCGTCAGGCACAGGGACTGTAAGCTGACTTAATGAGTATATCGTGACATTTATCCTGTCCTGGGCACAAGGCTGGTCCTAACTGATGAAAAGGCATCTTTTCTAGTACCAACAAAAGTCTCATACGGAATAACACCAGCTTTGGCTCATCTAGTTGCTGTATTCTTTTAAACTTCCCTCTCGGGGCCAATGCCGTGGCTCACTTGGGTAATCCTCTGCCTGAGGTGCCAGCATCCCATATGGGTTCCGGGTCTGGTCCTGGCTGCTCCATTTGTCAAAAACAAACAAACAAACAAAAAAACAACAAAAACAAAACAAAAAAAAACTTCCCTTTCGACTGTATCTACTTTCCTAGTCCAAGCATTCCCAAATCCCTTTCCTCTAATGTGCAGTAGCTGAATTATAATATCTATTTCCCTAACTTCTCTAGGCTTCCATCTGGACTATGACCAGTGGCCTCAACCTTTTATGTAAGGTCACAGTAAAGTACTCATCTATAAAATGTTCTTTCCCAGTGTGATTTCTGCTTTCTTGGAAAGTTTCTCCTGCCTTTAACATCACATTTTACTGTGTGCTTCTAAACAAGAATAATAATATATATGTTCAAATTTAAAGAACCCTTTAGAACCGTGTAATAGTGAAAGAAGGAGTGGAGCTTACTTGTAGGGCCAATGCTCTACAGACTTTCTACATACTGCTTATTGATATAGTTATCAACTGTTTTCATAATAAGGAAAAGACTTACATGGTATCAGAAAATAGGCTGAAGTGATAGTTCAAAGAAAGCAAAAAGTATAGACAAATCTATGTATTTTATTTCCTTGAGTATTATAGAACATCTTGCCCATGAAAGAACATAGGTTTCTTTGAAGATCACAACTAGGAAAACAGACAGTTACTGATTCAGAGCAGCCTTGGGAAGGAGTGTAAAGATCGATTCAGCCTGGCTTTGGTCCAAAAGAAACTTTTTCTAACATAATGTTAAAGTGGTCTTAAGCTAGGTATCTACTTTTCCTGATGGCTGAAAATGATCTAATATAACTTGGTTTTAATTAACATATATACTCAATATTATATTATATAAGAAATATAATAATAAGGTAAGCACTTATCTATTAACAATTTAATTAAATAGCATCAAATTGCCTGAGCACTTTTGGCATGCTTATCTCTATGGGAAGGGATATAGAATATCCTTCACTGGAGATAAATATATTGAGATCTAACCCCAGGTTGAATTATAATTTATTATTAGAGTATACTGAATAGAGTAGACTTTTCCAGGTGCTTTCCTACTCTCTTTGGAAATAGAAAATACACACACACACACACACACACACACACTACTATTTATGCTCAAGTTTAAAGAACCCCGTCAGAACCATATAATAGTGGAAGAAGGCAATTAGCTTACTTGTTTATAGGACCAATACTCTACAGACTTTCTGCCTACTAATTATTGACATAGTTTATACATATATTTGTGTGTGTATATGTATATAGAAATAAAATTAATGACCATCAGGAGATTTTCTAGATTAACATTAATCATATCCATATGAATTATTATTTCCAAAATGATAGACTATATCTATGAATATATTTAAATCTTATTAGTAATTTTTGGAGTCCACAGTAACAATATGCATATTAATGAAACAAATCTGTCTTTTCATTACTATAAAACTGTAACATAATTATGACATCTGGTAGTTCAATACTATTGTTGGATGACCAGATGCCTTTTAACTCATGAGATAGAATAAAGGACTTAAATTACATAGAAGTGTGACCTCACATCAAATAAGACAAATGGGAGTCTCATAAAATGATTATCATAACCCTCTAGGAACCAATACATTCCATAACAGTTTTCCAAATACTAAGTTATTTTAGGATACTATTCTATAATGTAACCCATGCAGACTACTCAATTTGTTCTATCTCTTACTTAGGAAATGTTTGGGTGAAAACCTTAACTACCCTGTTTGTATTCATTTTTCCTCTAGTCTTGTTAGTTGAATGAAAAGTTGAAATATAATTGAAAATCAAATCCCAATATGCAGAACTTATCTCAACTCTGCCCTACATTAATAATTAGAAATGATAGAAACATAAACCTTTGAGACTTTCTAGAGTATGAATTTGCATTCCTTCAAAAACCAGAAATAATTCTTATTGTGAAAGGTTATTAATATTTCCCATGAAACCCTTATTCAAAGGGTACACAGAATCCCATAACATAGAAGGAAAATTAAAGAGGGCCTATTATTTTAAGACAGAGTAGATGTGAAAATTAAAACCACAGAATCTGTCTATCTCTCATTTGCCAATGTACATAAAGATATATCTTTTATATCCCCAAAGAGAGAAACTTAAATATTGAAAACCATTTATATCACACAAGGGTGCAACTAAACATGCCTTAAGTTTTAAGCTTCCAGCAGTGCTCTGGTAGAAATCCACATCCACTGAAGCAGTAATCTATAACAATTGCCTGACCAACTGATCTTATAATGGTAAGCTATCAGAATTCAATTTGGCTATTATAAAGCCCATAATTTAAACAGAACACTTCTGGGATTTCCATAAATTGATGTTACAAAATACGTGCCAGAAAGAATCTTACTTTTATCATTTATATGTGGCTTTAGATTATTCTAATTTCTAAAATACAGCCTTTTTTATTAGAATTTTTCTATCACCCTACAGTCAGAAACCACTCTCTAATGGAACTTTGTAAAGACATCCTTTTGTTTGATACAAAAAGTCAGACATAATTAAGTTTTCCTGAGATCAGAATGGATTGCTAGAGAAATTTTCATAATTCTCTTGATGGTGGAGTTTAAACATCTTGATTTCCATTACCTGGATAGATTTACATGTCAAATAGTTCCTAAAATCAAAGGATTACACAGCCTCTTACATGCAACCTCTTACATTTACATTTATTCTAGCTAAATGGAAACAAATGCAATCCTACAGAAAGAAAATGGAGATACGAATATGTAATCATTGTTGGAAGAAATGCAGATGTGTAATAAAGATGAAACATTTTACAGTAACTAATAACAAGTTAAATACAAATTATAACATTGTACCACTTTGCCTACTAACCAGATATATTAAAAGCATATTATTCAGTATCGATAGAAGAAAATTATTCTCATTTATATCAGGAAAGTAGACTGTTAACAGGACCATGGTCTTAAATTTGTGGCATTTAACTTGGTTTTAATTAATATATACACTCAAATCCTAATGAAATAATCAGTAATACACACACAAGTATCCACTCAAAATTTAATAATGAAAACAATGATGATGGTGACAGTAGGTATCATTTAATGTACCATTGTCATGCTAGCTAATTAATATCATAACAGTACTGTTAAAAGTGCACTAGTATTCTTCTGACTTGGGAGCAAAAACTGATGACAAGTGCATACAAGTAACTTGTACAGTTTCAAAATGATATCCTAAGGTATTAAGATACCATCCTCAGTAAGTACTTCCTTCCGATATATGCCGTAACTTGACAAATTATTTTCTGGAATAACAATAATAACAAATAGATTTGCTTTATAATGGTGGAATTATTTACATAAACTACTACAACACATATGATGAAATGATATGCAGCAGTTAAGATTTATTTTTGAAAATTTATAAATGTATGATAAAAAGCTAGTATTTTATAAAATAAGGAACTACAGAAGTATTTAAATAAGTTCCTAATTATTTGCTGAGGCATGCCTCAGTTATACAGTTGGCCCCTGTATCTGGGATTTCCACATTCAGGGATCCAACTAAATACAAACAATAGGTTTTAAAGAGAAAACTGTGTCTGCACTGAACAGTTATGGGTATATTTTTATTTCATTTGTGCCTAAACAGTATAGTGCAGCAATTATTTATACAGCATTACATGAATGAAGAATTACTGGTTATCTAGATTTGAGTTAAATTATATTTAAGGATGTGCATGTGTATGTTATATGAAAATATGCCATTTTACATGAGAGACTTAAATAAATGAAGATTTTGTTATCCATAAGCATTCTGGAACCAATCCTGCATCATATACTATTGATGATTAATTTTATAGCAAAATAATTACTTAGGCTTAGCAATTAGAATTTATCCTAAAGACAGAATAACCTTTGTTTAGGATAGAACCTTGGAAATTTTAAAAATTCAGATTATGAAACATATCATTAAATACTAGGAGACAGAAAATTATAAATCATAATACAGAAGAAGAAACAAAAGTATGTGTATATTTCTTCATTCATGAATAGAGTTAATGGTAACGAATGAACACTATCAAGGGAAGGGAAAGACAAGATAAGAGAAAGAAAACATGAGTTGCTTAAAAGACACAAAGAAAGGGATGGAAATCAAGAGGAACAAAAGGCAAGGAACACATGATAATCAGTGTTCCTATTTTTTGAATGAATGAACGAATGAAAAGATTGGCATCAATGTTAAGATGAGCACTGATCAATTACGAACAACAACATTAACAGAAAAGGCAGTGAATGCAAAAAATCAAAACCAGAAGAAAAAAGAAATACAGAAAGAAGAGAAATAAATGACCCCTGGGAATCACCTAAACTTTTAATTTTTTTAAAGGTTTATTTATTTATTTGAAAGAGTTACACAGAGAGAGAAGAGGCGGAGAGAGAGAGAGAGATCTTCCATCAGATGGTTCACTCCCCAATTGGCCTCGACAGCCAGAGCTGTGCCGATCTGAAGCCAGGAGCCAGGAGCTTTTTCCAGGTCTCCCATGTGGGTGCAGGAGCCCAAGGACTTGGAGCATCTTCTACTGCTTTCCCAGGCCATAGCAGAGAGCTAGATCGGAAGTGGAGCAGCTGGGTCTCAAACTGGCACCCATATGAGATGCTGGCGCTTCAGATCAGGGCATTGTTAACCCACTGTGCCACAGCGCTGGCCTCAAGGGAATCACTAAATTCTCAGGAAGACAGTGGATATACTGCCCGATAGGGTCCCGATGTCTGACATATTCTTTCCTAAGTCTTATAAGGTGGGTACAGCACAGCTCACCTATGAAGTAAAGATGTAACTGTAGGCTGTAAACAAAATGCTACCAAATATTATTTTTCTGTGTAATGGGAATTATGATTTTTAAATTAATTAATTTATTTGAAAGACAGATATATAAATAAAGAGAAGAGAGGGAGAGCATCTGCTGGTTTACTCTCTAAATGGCCACAGTGGATGGCTGTGGCTGGGCAGATACAAGGCCAGGAACTTCTTCCACGTCTCTCATGTATGTGTAGGGGCCCAAGTACTTGGGCCATCTTCTGCTGCTTTCCCATGCATATTAGCAGGGACCTGGGTTGGAAGTGGAGTAGCCAGGACTTGAACTAGTGCCCATGTGGGATGCTGTCACTGCAGATAGAGGCTTTACATTCTATGCTACAGAGCCTCACCCATGATAAAGATTTATCACTTTCTCTAAAGCTTCTGCAACTTTATACATTTGAAAATTGAACTTTTTAAAAGAGGCATGGTACAGAGGGGTAAGCTGCCACTTGTGATGCTAGTGCTCTCATTCTGGAGTGTTGGTTTAAGACCCAGGTACTCTGCCACCAATCCAGCTTCCTGATAATGTTCCTCAACCAGCAGCACAAGATGGACCAGCTGTTACAAATTCTGCTCCTCATGAGGCAGAGCAGGTTAGATTTCCTGGTTCCAGCCCTGACAGTTGTGGCCATTTGGGATTTAACCTAACAGATGGGATATTCCATTATATATTCCTCTCTTACTAGAGTATGGAAGATCTCTTTATCTATCTCTCTCTTTCTGTTACTCTGACTTTCCAATAAACATTTTTTAAGGTATAGCAATTTGATCCTCAGTAATAAAGTGATTGAAAAGATGACTATTACATATCATATTTATGTATAACTGGTTAGATGGAATTTTTGTTTCAAATCCTTAAAAATTTCTAAGAGCTGGGATTGGCCTGCAATGAAAGAATTCTGTGAGCTAACAACTCACAGAAAATACATTTCTGTCATAAATTGTTCCAGTTATAAGTCCACTCTTATTTTTCTTTTTCTAAAACCTCTAGCATTTTATATTCATGATTTTCTATGAAATGAGCTCAATTTTCTCAGAAGATTCTTATAAAATGTACAAAGGCATGCAGCTCTGACTTAAGTTTGAAAATTTTGAACCAATTGGTTCAAGATGCTGAACAATAAGTGCTTAGCAGGTATATAATTGTGATTTATTTAAATATCTGTGGAAATTTGCCTTTTTATATATTTACATTGCATATGAGTCTGCTCAGGCTTCTATAACAAAATTGTGATAGATTTACAGGCAACAGGAATTTACCTGTCATAGAGGTAGACCCCAAAAATCAAAATCAAGGTACTAATAGATTCAATATCTGTTTTCCCGGTGCATAAGTGCTTCTCTCTAGATCCTTACCTGACAGAAGAAATGAAGCAACCATTTGAAATCTGTCATATAAACCTTAGTCCTTTCAAGGGAACTGTACCCTTGTGACCTAATAATTCCCCACAAAAAGCCCCACCTCTGATGCCATCACATTGTTGTCTAGGATTTCAATGTATAAATTTAGGTTACCACAAACATTAGATATCCATTTTCAGATTATCATTCCATTAACTTACATCTTTGTGCTTTATTTAGTTGCATATTCATTCATTTAATGAGTCAACTTTGATTAGACTTCTTCTATAAAGTGAATTATAGGAGTTCAGATTAAATATAAGGATTTAAGATATGTACACAGGAAGCCATTAAGCATACTCAATTTGTATCCATGTGCCACCAGAGCAGACAAAATGGATGAAAATATTTCTTCCAAATTTTACTAATAATATGCCTTAAATATAGGCTATGTAGAAAAGGGAGAATTTACTTTAGAAAAATATTGGGGCACTTCTCAGTTAAAACACAGTCATGTTCTTAGTCACCTGAAAATGGAGTACATAAACATGCTATGTGATTACTGATTCAAATGTGTGCATTAATCCTCCTTGGAAGAGAAAATACACACTTGTCTCAAAAATGAGCTTCAAAGCAAACCAAAAATGGATTCACTAGGAGTTACTAAGGTATTGATTTTTTCCTGGGGTGCCTTTCACATGGGCAGCTCTATGGTGTGCTCTATGCTTTGCAAAGCATCAAGATTTTCTTAGACTGTGGTTAGGATTCACCTGAGTAGCCAGACAGAGGCTAACAGCTCCTATATGTTCCTGGAAGGACTGGGTTGGAGGAAGAAGTATCTCAACTCCTGAAAATATTCTCACACATAGAAGTTTGGAAAGACAGAGTCCCTGAAGCAGGTCAGGTTGTGGAAGATTTTGGCTTTAGAATTCATAATACATTTGTTCTTTGAAAAATCTTTAGAAATTTTCAATCTATTGTGTTTTCATGTGGAAGCAGAAACAATGTTATTAACTCAGGCTTGGTTCTCAAATGTGTGCCTGCGACACATAGAGCCAGTGACTATTGCTATTTCCAGATAACACAGTGATGCTTTAAAGTAGTTTTAAAGTAGTTTAACTACTACTTTTAAAAGTTGTTTTAAAGTAGTTTAAGTGATTTCTGCCTGTAGCTTCCAGAGAGTCAAGTCATAATTTCTGTTATGGGATAGAATAGAAGGGACTTTTTCTCATGCAGAAAAATTGTCTACTTCACTGACATTTGTTTCTAATGGTTTTAGATCAGTGTCTGTTTTGGAGAGTCTGAATTTTTAATGAGGGATGTGATGATTAATTTTAAGACTTTGATATCTTTCTATCATGTATCTATTATCTATCTATTTATCTATCTATATATATTTTGTAGAGTCTTAATCCATGGGAAGAAAAGACACAGCTAATAATGGGCATTTAGAAGCAATTTTTTAAAATTCAAGTTGTATTTCATATTAAAATAAACAATCACTTTCCTCATTTTTTTTTTCTAGAGTCTGGTGGCTAACAATGCCTATAATCTATGGCAATAAAGAAGTGAGAAAATTATGTCTAATGTTATTATTTTCTTGAATAAAGGCACTTGACTGGACAAGATTCTGAAGTTCTCCTGACTTCCTATACATTATTTATTGTAAGACTTCACATATAAGCCCTGATGATATTGGTAAATATAAAGCATTGCAGAATTTGACTTTGAGGACTCTAAAAGGTACGTTGAAGGGTCACTATTTATCAGCTTATTTGCTGACTTATCTTGGCTTGGCTAAAACAGGTATTTAACTGCTGAAGCACATAGCTGAGGCAATTGAAATTTATGATATTTTTTGTAGGTCACCTTTAACATAATTAAACTAGAGTTAATTATACATATATTTTATTCTACAGGTAATAAAGATGAGTAAAGCAGGTAGTCCATTCAGGACACCTATAAGCTATTTTTAGGCTCAAAGTGCCATATGTACATAGCACTTCTTAAAGCTTCCATTGCTTTCAGGCTTAGATTAGGCAAGGATCCAAAATCTACAATGACAATGAAGGAAGCAATTTAATTTCATTGTTATTAGCTTTTTCACTTTTTGCACAAAGTTAATCTCTCCACTTAATCTACATACATCTTAACCTTAAGAAAAAACATTTCTCAAGAAAGGATAAAAATTATCAGACCTCTTCAGATAAAATTAAATTAACACAACAATGACTCTATTCTCTCTTGCACTTATGTCCCCCCCCCCCCCCCCCCCGCCCCAGGACAAGATTAGATTCCTAGCTGAGTATACTACTTTCAGAACTTGACTTTTCATTTCTGCCTCTTTCCTTGGGAAAAAAATTCAATTGTTGCTTATGTTACTTTGAATTTCACTCATCCTTGTATTAGTTTTCTAAAAGCACTTCAGAATCCTCAGATTGATGCTCCTGTTCAAGAACTATCTAAGAGGTTACAGGAAAAGTTTGCTTTTCTACTTGACCCTTATTCTTGTACCTGATGTCTTTACTTGTTTACTCAGTAATTCATCCTATGACCCACGGTAATTTTTCTGTAATTGTTAAAATGTCTTCATAAGTCTGTAGCTTCATTTAGCAAAGTGTGCTGTCATTTTTTATTTTGGTGTCTGGCACAATTTTTCATTATCTTTAAAGTTTCTGATAATCTTGTACATACAAAGTTGGGGTCTTTGTATGTTGAAGTAAAGCAAAGGCAGATAATGTATCCGGAACAATATTCTAAAAAAAATAGCAAAAATGGATATGGGGAAAAATCATCAAATGAGTAAAATTAATACTGCACTGAAGACAAGCCATGTAGTATATTACTTTACCCCTTCCCTCAGAAAGACATTTTTTCTCCATTTTAATATGTTAATAGTGCAAAGATCATAAGATGCTAATAGATTTTTAGTAAGAGAAAGTACAAAGTAATGACTTTGTTCCATTTACCCAGAAAACATACTGTAGCATTGATTGGAAAATAATTTCAGTGAGAGTTTTGCATTTAAAATAGGTTCATGATGGTATGAACAAACATTAGCACTCACTGCTATGATTCTTAAAATAGTATTGCTATGCTCTATAATTGGGGTATAATTATGGAATTTTTAGTTAGAAAAATGGAACTGATTAATTATAAACTTAAAATGCTCAATTTAACATCATTGAGGAATTCTTGGACTTCAAATCAGTTCCCCTACTTAAGTATTTGATATTCATCAGTAATTATTTTCACATAATTCAAATTACAGTTGCTTCAAATTAAACTGATTTTCAGTTATTTTGTCTGCAACATAGTCACTATTATTATAAACAGGATTCTTTTTAGGAATTTGATTAGTGTTATCATAAATGATCCCTTCATTCCCATATGAACTTAAGTCAAGAATTACATGGTTTCAATTAGCAGTTATTTATTTCTTTATTTCCTCTTGTATGTGTACAGTTATAATTCATGGAAGGGATCATGGATAAATAAATGAATATATTTTTGATTGTTTTACTTAAAAAAAATCCTCCATGGTTCCAGAGAAATTTTGATATATGTCTTGTAATCTTTCACTTCAAATAAACTAGTAAAAGACCTCCATAATTACTCAGTGGAAATATTCAGAAGAGGTTCAAAGCTTAAGTAAATAGAAGCATAAAAAATCTTATGCCAAGATCAATATCATCTGTAGAATAGTTTATTTTTCCATGTTGTGATAAAAGGGTACCTTATATTAAGCCTAAAAAGCCTTACATCCATGGAATTTTTTTTTACAATTAAATCATATGCATAGCTTATTTTACATAGGGAAACTCTTAGACTAGGGCTCCTACTTTTATTTCAGCAGTTGGGCATTTGAATTTTGGGTTAGGAGTTTATAATTTCTAATATCAACAAACTGAGCTGGCAAATTTGTGATATATTATATGAATGAAATTAGATCCCTATGTCTTACCATATGCAAAAATGAACTGAAGATAGACCAAAGACCTACATTTAAGACCTGAGACTACATAATTGATGGGAGAAAATGTAGGGGACATACTCCAATAAATTGATGTAAGGGCTGGCAATGTTTCATAAGCATGCGATTCTCAAAAACATTGTCAGCCTCCTGCACATGGCAAGGAAAGTACAATTATACACAGAACCTCTCTAGATAACACCATAGCTGTTCCTAGCTGGTTTTGAAGGCTGATTAGATCCTTGAACAATACATCTAGTTTCTTCAGCAAAGCTTGTCTAATAATAACTTGGCTTCCTCTCTAGAGTACATGTTCTTAACATTGAATTTCCTAGTTTTAGAATCTTTTGCAACCTAAATAATCTAAGAACTTAGAAAGTCATAAAATTATTTTTGCTTAACATTTCTTTCCTAAATTTCTTTCTTTCTTTCAGGGTTTGACTGTAGGTAGAAAGAAGCCAGATGGCACCTTCCACACTTTCCTTGAAAATCTTCTAAGCTAAATATCCAAATGTATTAATCGCATGAACTGTTTTTCACTCAAATCTGGAACACAATTATCCAAGTTTTCTGCAACTTAATGTCCAGGGTAGGCTTCCTTATAGTTCATAATAGCATTTTTTCTCATTTCATGATGGAACTTCACAATAAGTAACATAAAAATGTTTATGTCTATCACTATCTCTTCAAGCTTGTCTATAAATTTTCTATCACATCATGTATCTCAAAATTCTTCCAGGCTCTACGTGTGCCTATTTCAAATATACTTCCATAATATCACTTTTTTAAAAGAGAATCTAACTTCCTTGCTTACAAAACTCTATGTTTCTGAGGACTTTTTAAAAAAATAATGTACTTCTGGCTTCGCAAAGAATACAATTTATTTCGGAGTTCTAGAAACCAGAAGTCCAGAGTCATCATTCATATAGGATTGGTTTTGTGTGGAGACTCTCATCTATTAAATACATTCTCCTAGCTTCTTATGGTTGGGAGCACTCCCTAGTGTCCCATAGATTGCTGGGATATCACTCAAAACTCTGTCCCTATCTTTGCATGGCTATTTCCCTTCTGCCTGCCTCTGCCTAAACTCTTTATTTTCTTTAAATGGACATTTGTCATTGGATTATTTGTCTCAATATAATGTCTCATTTGACATTTCTCATTGATTGACTTCATTCTAATTGCCTTAACTTATTTTCATGTTATGTCACATTCACAATATCAGATAATGCTTGAAAATGTTATAACTATTATAAGAAGTGTCCAATAATTAAATAGTAAATTCATGTAACTGTACACATTCTCTTATATAATAATGTATATACAAGTATAAATACATATAACTACATATATGCATACATATGCTTATATATACATAATATAAAATGTTTACATTTGATTTAAGAATTTTAGTTCATGTTTAGTCTGTCTGCCTTCCTTCCTTCCTTCCTCGCTTCCTCCCTCCCTCCCTCTCTTCCTTCCTTCTTTCCTTCTTTCCTTCCTTCCTTGCTTCCTTCCTTCCTCCCTCCCTGCCTCCTTCCCTTCCATCTTCCTTTCATCTTTCTTTGTCCTTTCTCTTTCTTTCATCAGAGACATGAAGACATACAGAGTACCCATGCTTTGCATCACTCTCCAAATATGACATATAAAGGCCCATGTGGACTGAATTTGGAGCTTGTGAACTCAGTCTACGTCTTGCATGTGGATAGTAGAGACTCACTCAGTTACTTAAGCCATCAACTGTTTCCTCGCAGAGTTTGCATTTGTAGGAAGTTGGATTTGGGACCCAAGCCAGGACTCTAACACAAGTACTTTGATATAGGATGCAAATATCTGGATCTATGGGCTTTAATGCTAGGCCAAAAACTTTTTCCCCCATTTTACTATTTCTAAATTGAGACATGTAGCATTGTAGATGTACTCCGTGAATTTTTTTATAGATTATTTTGCACCACAGCTTATGATAGGCATTCACAAAATAGCATGTGCAGAAAGATTAATTTATGACTTCGAGGAAGGAAAGAATGGTTAAAAGAATTAAAAGTCGGGCCGGCGCCGTGGCTCAACAGGCTAATCCTCCGCCTTGCGGCGCCAGCACACCGGGTTCTAGTCCCGGTCGGGGCACCGGATTCTGTCCCGGTTGCCCCTCTTCCAGGCCAGCCCTCTGCTGTGGCCCAGGAGTGCAGTGGAGGATGGCCCAGGTGCTTGGGCCCTGCACCCCATGGGGAGACCAGGAAAAGCACCTGGCTCCTGGCTCCTGCCATCGGACGAGCGCGGTGCGCCGGCCGCAGTGCGCCGACCGCGGCGGCCATTGGAGGGTGAACCAATGGCAAAGGAAGACCTTTCTCTCTGTCTCTCTCACACTGTCCACTCTGCCTGTCCAAAAAAAAAAAAATGTTGTAAATGTTGTGAATTAAAAGTCAATGTTTGGAAATATAGAACTAATAGGAAAACATTATTTTTGAAAATTTGAATGGATTCCAGATAATGGCATAGAAGTTACAAGTTTTCTTTCTTTTTTTTTTCAAAGAAAATTATATTTATTTGAACATTAGAGTTAGAGAGAGAGAAAGAGTCTTCTATCTGCTGGTTCACTCCCAAAGGACCTCAACAGTTGGAGATGGGCCAGGCCAAAGTCAGAAGTCCAGAGTTCATCAGGATCTTCAATGCAGGTGGAGGGAAGCCAGGCCTTTGAACTATCTTCTGCTGCTTTCCTAGGCATATTAGCAGAGAGCTGGATTGGAAATAGGGCATCCAGTACTCACACCGGCACCATGTGGGATGCCAGTGCTGCAGATTGTGGCTTAAACCACTGCAACACAGTACATACCCTGGAAGTTACAGGTTTTCTATGTAGGTTAGAGGATAAAACCAATAAACCTTGTATTATTTTGTATTACAGCTATAAGTATATACTACAAATTGAGTACCTTAGGACAACATACTTTATTTTACTATTTTGTGTTTCAGAATTCATGATTGGCTTAGCTGTTTCTTGTCTTTGGACTGCACAGTAAGATAGACATGTCCTTAATTCTGTCTGCTAAATTTCATCTTTTATATAACATAACGTATTTTATCAGGTATTAGAGCTACTGTTTCTTGGTCATTTTGCTACTACATTATATATTTGAATTTCAGAAAACCCACTTTTTGCTCAGTATAAGGAAGTATTTTCAGTACAGCAGTTCAATACTGGAATTTTGTTTACCTTAAGATATACTTTCCATACCAGGAATATTCAAGAACAAACAGAATGCCCATTTTTCAGAGTCTGAAAGATGGTTACTCATCTACTCAGTTCATTTATAAGTCTTCTATTACAACTATATAATGTGTATGGTTAAGTACAATTAAAATCCTTTTAAATAAACACCATTTTCCTTCACTGTTGTAATCGTTTGGAAATCTCACATTTAGAAAAATGTGTATTTTCAATAATGTTCCCTGCATTCATTTTATGCATCTGCTATTATTATTTAAGAGATAAAAAAGAAATTTTGACCTCATTCTTCTTATCATAGGCTGGGGTTCAAAGGTGAGTGTGCACAAATCTCCTCCCAATCTGATATCCTGCCACTCTGAATGGGGTTTTGCACTGATATGAGCTTCTCCTATGTTAAAAAGGAGGAAAGATTTTCTATTTTGCCATGAATTCAGCCTTTATCTCAACTTCCAAACCTTTAGACTCTATTATAACTAGGCTTTATATCGCTTTACATGGTTTTAGAAGAATAATTATATGTGCAAAAAGACCAGACTTATAATTATATCACCCACTGTTTATAATATGCATTACTTATTAAAATGACACTGAATGGAATCTGTAGAAGATGAACTCTTAACTTACTTCTATTGTTAAAACACAGGTTTAAAAAATACTTTATTGACACTTGCAATAATTATCTTGGGGAAGAAAGTGATAACTTTTAAAATGTCAAGCTATTTAAACTTTTCAAATTTTAAAAACATATTATTTGCAAGTTCCTGTCAGGAATATTTAGCTAATAAGAGCTCTACCAGTATATGCTGACAGTAGCCTGACACATTGTAAGCCAGAGCAGGATCAAGGCTGCTTAGAACCTTGTAGCAATTATCTATGTAAGGCATATAATGGTCTTCTAAATGTCATGTTTGTGGGAAGAACGGGAGAAGATGCCTTAATGAGAAACAGGGTGTCGCTACGAGAGGACTTTGAATTATGTCTATCATTAATAAGTGGTGGCAGATGAGTCGGCTCTATCACCAACCTAGAATTATGAAAATTTTAGGTATTTTAAGTGAACTTTCAAAACTACCTTTATCTTCAAAAACCAAGAATCCTTGCCCAACATGTAAATTTCTCTGTGCCGAATAATATCTAGATACCACTTTCCTGCTTTTTCCCCCCTTTTCAAAAGGAATTTGAAATGTTGCACAAGTCAATGAACAGCTGAACTGAAATGAACACAACCTGTCACTTTGAGATTCATTTCCATGGAAAATAATGAAGCTGGAATAAAAAGGGAAACAAAACATATTTCCTGTCAGTCAACTGCCAGTGTGTTTATTTGTTTATTTAAGTAGAATACTCAGATAATAAAAAGAAAAGAATCACAAAGATTTTCCCTTACCATATTGGTTAACAAAGCATTTATGTGAATTTAGGATATTTTTAATTTACCTCTCTGGTAATTACAAAATAAAATACTTTCATGGCTCTACTGAAATCAAACTCTTTTCTTCACATTGTTCTATTCACAGATTAGGGCAATAATTAAAACATCTTTGAAAAAGTAAAGAAGAAGAAATAGAGATCTTAATTTATGTTTTTCTGTATTTGCGTTTCCAGGCCAGTTTTCCCCCCTAAAATGAAGGCAAACCTAGTTATTTGATCTCAAATCATTTTTGACATTTCTTTTTAACTGGATTCAAATCTGGAAATTATATGTGAGAAATATGAATGAGAATAATGTGGTTTATGTAGCCATTCTTGTGTGAATTAAAAATCAGGACTAAAATTCACCTGGCCTCAATGACCCCGTAAAAATCGCCATTAAAAAGACTTACTCAAATTGTCCCATTTGGAGTTTTCCATTCATAAACTGTTTTTCAGTTTGAGTGTCTCAGGCTGCAAATTATGAACAAGAAAACAAATGAGGCAATGCATTTTTGGCAGTAAAGGTACTAGCAGTAGAGATACTATTGTAAGTTGCATTCAGATTTGTTGTATCAATTAGTCCACATTCCTTAAGAAATATCCTTGAAGAAAGCATAACATTTTGTGACCAATTTGGACATGAGCCCTGTGTTCTGATGCAATTTTTCATCTGAAGATATTAGGCCCTTGAAGTGTATTTTCAATAATCTCAATGTCTTCAGTGTATGTTGACCTCCAATTTGTGCTACCTTTAATGCCAATCCTTCTCCTTCTTGAATGTGTACTTCCTCTGCTGTTACGGTCAATCCACTTCCTCTCGCAATTTCCAGAACTCTTTAGTTTCTTCTTCATTGCTTCTCTGCTCTTTATTAGAATATAACACTCCTGTCTAATTATCTACTCCTATTCTTCTAAATTCTTTCTTAATTGTAATTTTGAATTCCAAAGAAAATGAAATTCATTGTTTTATATTAAAGTGTTATGGAACTAATATACATTTATGTCAGTTTATTCGTTGAGTCCTTTCTTGGAATGCTTTATAAAGTTTGTTTAAGTCAAAACGAATATTGTCTGAAATTTCAGGAGAAACAGAAGGCCAAATTTACACTTTTCGTTATGAATAAAATTTGTATTATATTCACACCGCATAAACACTCAGTTCTCTATGCAGTAACATCTCTCTTTGAAATCATATCTTTTTTTAATTTTTTTTTTTGACAGGCAGAGTGGACAGTGAGAGAGAGAGGCAGAGAGAAAGGTCTTCCTTTGCCAGTGGTTCACCCCCCAATGGCCGCTGCAGCTGGTGCACCATGTTGATCTGAAGGCAGGAGCCAGGTGCTTCTCCTGGTCTCCCATGGGGTGCATGGCCCAAGCATTTGGGCCATTCTCCACTGCCACAGCAGAGAGCTGGCCTGGAAGAGGGGCAACCGGGACAGAATCTGGCGCCCCAACCGGGACTAGAACCCGGTGTGCCGGCCCCACAGGCGGAGGATTAGCCTATTGAGCCAAGGTGCTTGACGAAATCATATCTTAAAATTAAACTAGGATATTTAGAAATCTGTCACATATTCCTAATTATTATTTGTATCATGTTTGCATCTTCTAAGTGTTATTTTAGTTAAAAATTTGTTATTCTAATACACTTATCTTTCAATCCGATTAAATAATGAAAGAATTATTGAAGAAGTATGTAGTTTATGACGCAGTTTTCTTTTATTAGAATAATGCCATAATTTCCTCTTTGAAAGTTTCAAGCACACAGGAAAGGAAAACAATAAATAACATCATCAACTCTACTGTCTAATGTAAGGGACTTTAGGAATTAGTGTTTATTCTATTTGTAATTCTAGATATAACTAAACAAATACTCTGCTGTGGCAGCTTGTATCACATTCCTTTTAGAAAAAGAGATACATTTTGGGATCATTGCAAAACATTGTTACACTATATAATCACCTCTTAAGATTCAAAATGCATACCGTATTAAAAGCTCTGAAAAATACTGCAGTAAAGGAAGCTACTTTAAATTGTTTTGAAATATTTGACAATGAGCCTTATCCTGAATATTGTTTTCATAACTGTTATCATAAAATGTCTCATAAACCTCTCATAAAATAAAGTCAGAGTTGTGGCTCAAGGTCAGAGAACCATTATTAAAAATAAACAAAAACAATCTCACAAGTGTTTAGTTTGACTCTTAGCTAACGATTAAACTGTATTCGCTTTTCTTATACTTATCTTCCAATAGAGTATTCTGAAAATGACACCTACCTAACATGGTAGCTGTGAAGATCAAATGAGAGGAGTATGCAGCAGTTAATTATAAGCATAAGAAAATAAGCAATTGCTTAGAATGTGGAAACATATTTTGCGGTTATTTTTGGGGTCAGGCAGATGTTTTCAAATCCTCATTAAAACATTTCCTACCTACATAGGCTTTTGCAAACATCTTTCTGTTTTTTTTTTTAACTTTTATTTAATAAATATAAATTTCCAAAGTACAGCTTTTGGATTACAGTGGCTTTTTCCCTCCCAAAACTTCCCTCCCACCTGCAACCCTCCCATCTCCTGCACCCTCTCCCATCCAATTCACATCAAGATTCATTTTCAATTATCTTTATACACAGAATATCAATTTAGTATATATTAAGAAAGATTTCAACAGTTCGCACCCACACAGAAACACAAAGTGTAAAGTACTGTTTGAGTACTAGTTAATTCACATTGTACAACACATTAAGAACAGAGATCCTACATGGGGAGTAAGTGCACAGTGACTCCTGTTTGTGACCACACTTCTTCATCTGCAAAGTGAAGTTAATTATATTTTACCTGCATAGTAAGAAGTGGGCATAAATGATCACAAGTCCTATAACATAGTTGTTTTCCAGTATATACTTATTCAATTTGTAATGCTATTTTTAAGACAAGTTCTTTGCTATGAATATGGTACAAGATATATGGAAACTCT
This sequence comes from Sylvilagus floridanus, assembly GCA_949820135.1. Classification (NCBI taxonomy): domain Eukaryota; kingdom Metazoa; phylum Chordata; class Mammalia; order Lagomorpha; family Leporidae; genus Sylvilagus; species Sylvilagus floridanus. Next base: position 110,075,421 of record OX463241.1, read on the forward strand.
GCCATCGGATGAGTGCGGTGCGCCGGCCGCAGTGCGCCGTCAGCGGCGGCCATTGGAGGGTGAACCAACGGCAACGGAAGACCTTTCTCTCTGTCTCTCTCTCTCACTGTCCACTCTGCCTGTCAAAAAAAAAAAAAAAAAGAAAAAAAAAAAAAGAAAGTTAATAAAATTTGTTTTAAAATAAGAAAGAGTAAATTACTAGTGATTTCTCCATTTTTGAAGGAAAATTATAAAGACAGTATAAAATGACATTTTGTTCTTTATTACTAAATTGCTGATGATTTTACTGATGAAATATTGCTAAGTGAAATAGTTTACACTATGTATCAGATCTTTGGAAAGAATTTTACATTTGGGGCTGGTGCAGTGGGTTAAAGCCCTCGCCTGAAAGCCTGCATCTCATATGGGTGCCAGTTCTAGACCTGGCTGCTCCTCTTCCTATCCAGCTCTCTGCTATGGCCTGGGAAAGCAGTGGAGGATGGCTCAAGTCCCTGGGCACGTGGGAGACCCGGAAGAAGCTCCTGGATTCAGATGGGTGCAGCTCTGGGCATTGTGGCCATATGGGGAGTGAACCAGCGGATGGAAGACCTCTCTCTTTCTCTCTACCTCTCTCTGTAACTCTGTCTTTCAAATAAATAAAATAAATCTTAAAAAAAAAGAATTCTACATTCAATATTTAACTCCTTGAAGCAACTCTATGGTATGGACATTATATTCATATTTTCTTTGAAAGACTAGAAGATATAAATGTAGTAGTAAACAGAAGTTTTCATAAAATATTTCTAACTCTTCCTTCTGAGCACAGGATAGGAGTACTTTCTCATCGCCATTTGACTAACTGTGGCCAATGAGTGTTGGCTGAAAGTCAAACATGTAATTTATCAGAAAGTACCCTGCAATGTTCTCTTTGCCTTTTGAAAAAGTTACAGAGACCATTAAATCGTGGCTAGCCTTCAGGTTTTCCATGAGTTATTATAATGATATCCATCTTCTGCAGATAAATCTCGGTGGACATGTAACATCTATAAAAAAGTAATAATTTTCTTTCATATTAAGTCTCTAACATTGGGGAATATTTGCTACTCCAGCACAACTTAATCTGTTCTGATGAATGAAAAATTCAATACTCAAACTGCTATCTAATACTAGAGCCTCTGCTCATTATCCTATTTCTTACTGTGTCTCTGTAAACCTGGCAAAATAAGGATTATGAAAGGAACCTCTCCAAATGCACATAGAATTCGTCAATGACACAATTTATTCCAAGTGTGACTGCCAAAGTATATTTTAAGCATACTTAAAAAAGTATGTTAAGAGGATCAGTGATAAATCTAATAAAAATGAATCAAAAACTCAAAGAAGATCAAGAATAAATGCCAATGTTAAACTTGTATATTCAATTAAAATTGAAAGTGATGCCTCAATATCTAGTTCCTTTAAAAACATCTCGATTTACATGTCCGTGAAATGATATCACATTAGTCTTTAAACTTCTATATTGTATTGTCAAATTTATATAAAAGGGAAGGGAAATACATCTTTTGTAGTAGCACTCAAAATATTTTTATAAGGTTTGTTCCTAGCACTTTTTAAAATTTATTTTAAACTTTTATTTAATAAATATACATTTTGAAAGTACAACTTTCGGATTATAGTGGTTTTCTCCTCCATAACCACCCTTCCACCAGCAAAACATCCCATCTCCTACTCCCTCTCCCATCCCATTCTTTATTAAGATTCATTTTTAATTATCTTTATATACAGAAGATCAACTTAGTATATACTAAGTAAAGATTTCAACAGATCCCAGAACTTTTATTATTCAAAGAGATAATTTAAAAACATACTAAAATATGTAGAAGTAAGGTAATCAGTTTAAAGTTAAAAAAAATGGTGGAACCAAAACAGTAATTTATACAAGATGTAACTTTGACTTTGAAGAGTATAAATAGTAATTCCTAAGTTTGGATGGTGATTTGAAAGTCTTTTTTTTTGTTTTGTTTTGTTTTTTGTAAAGTCATTGCTGGGCCTCTTTCTAAAAGATTTACACTTTCAAACACACAAATTATAGACTACGGAACAAGTAGAAGGATGCCATGTATCAGAGAGACAAAGAGCAAGCGTATGCTGTATAGCCAGAAAAATTAGCCGGAGACACATTAACATGAAATGCCTTCAAATGAAACACTCAACAAGAGCCTCGGGATTCAATGTTTTGTGCCTTATTAAAGTAATAGTTTCTACTTTGAAGCAATTTTATTATTGCATTTCCAAATACTTTAGAGGCAAAATATTATCATTACCCTTGCTCTATAGATTTGAATTGACTAAGATTAAATTGATTAGAGACTTTTAAGTTTACACATACACAAACAAAATTGTATTAAAAAACAAAGACTGCAGATTTCAAATCTGTGCATGCAAGACAAAGATTCATTAATTTAAAACATGCTTATACTTTTCTTTGAGCATAATGACAGACATTGTAAAACAATAATCCTCTAAACATATTAAATGATCTCAAGGGATATTTTGTTTCCTTTATTCAGTTATATTGAATTTTAAATGTTTTAAAATTAAAGAAAATACTTCATGATCACTTTAAGGAGATAAATTTCACTATGAGCTCTTATCCCTGATTATTTTTTATTATATCAGTGTTGTCATTTGAAGAAAATCAATTCTAACTGTCCTATGGGCAAAGAGTTATATATTTTCCACTTTCCATTAATTATTGCATTACATGAGCTTTAAAATTATTACCTTAAATGTTATAAAGAAGGTCCTTGTATCTCTGTTGCTGCAATTGATCTTCCTAGACATTCCTGTAATGAGGGCTTTATGAATATACTGTAGTAACAATTAAATTTATCAAACTAAACCAGTCTATAATTATGGCTGAAAATATATGAGCCATTAGTACTTTCTTAGAGATTTATCTATTTATTTTTAGAGTGGGAGAGACCCAGATAAGAGGTAAGTCAGAGAAGATGAGAAAGAGAATGGTGAGAAATATGAGTTAGGAGTCTATAAAACTCATTCAAAAAACACAGTATGGTATATATGAGTGACTTTGGAATAAATTAATAAGTTCAGGAAATACTTGGAAGCTATATGAGACAGAATTCTTGTTTAATGTAACAAAATTCATGGATTTGATGTGTTCGAAGACTCTCTCCTTTTTCTGACTGACCAAAATGAATCCATTGTATAATAGCTTGATTTTTCTCCTCCTCTTTCATAATAAGGATACACATTCTTCTGTTTAACACAGACAAATTATTTTTATTTTTTTTTTATTTTTATTTTTTTTTATAATGCTTTTATTTAAAGAATATAAATTTCCAAAATACAGCTTATAGATTACAATGGCTTCCCCCCCCATAACTTCCCCCCCACCCGCAACCCTCCCCTTTCCCACTCCCTCTCCCCTTGCTTCACATCAAGATTCATTTTCAATTCTCTTTATATACAGAAGATCAGTTTACTATATATCAAGTAAAGATTTCAACAGTTTGCCCTCACATAGCAACACAAAGTGAAAAATACTGTTGGAGTACTAGTTATAGTATTAATTCACAATGTACAGCACATTAAGGACAGAGATCCTACATGATATATTTTTTTAAAAAATTGATTAATTTTCTAGGCAATTTCCAATTTAACACCAAGATTTTTTTTTCATTTTTAATTATCTATATACAGAAGATTGATTCAGTATATACTAAGTAAAGATTTCATCAGTTTGCACCCACACAGAAACACAAAGTGTAAAATACTGTTTCAGTGCTAGTTATAGCATTACTTCACATTGGACAACACATTAAGGACAGATCCCACATGAGACGTAAGTACACAGTGACTCCTGAAGTTGATTTAACAATTTGACACTCTTGTTTATGGCCTCAGTAATCTCCCTAGGCTCTAGTCATGAGTTGCCAAGGCTATGGAAGCCTTTAGGGTTCGCTGACTTCAATCATATTCCGACAGGGTCATAGTCAAAGTGGAGGTTCTCTCCTCCCTTCAGAGAAAGGTACCTCCTTCTTTGATGGCCCCATTTGTCCCACTGGGATCTCACTCCCAGAGATCTTTCATTTAGGTCTTCTTTTTTTTCCAGAGTATCTTGGCTTTCCATGCCTAGAATATTCTCATGGGCTCTTGAGCCAGATCTGAATGTTTTAAGGGCTGATTCTGAGGCCAGAGTGCTATTTAGGACATCTGCCATTCTATGAGTCTGCTGTGTATCTCGCTTCCCATGTTGGATCATTCTCTCGCTTTTTGATTCTATCAGTTAGTATTAGCAGACACTAGTCTTGTTTGTGTGATCCCTTTGACTCTTAGACCTATCAGTGTGATCAATTGTGAACTGAAATTGATCACTTGGACTAGTAAGATCACAGGGAATTCAAAGCATACATTTGGATAAAGAAATTATGGGACATGTACTCTATAGAATACTATACAGCAGTCAAAAACAATGAAATCGGTCATTTGCAACAAGATGGAGGAATCTGGAAAACATCATTCTGAGTGAATTAAGCCAGTCCCAAAGGGACAAATACCATATGTTCTCCCTGATCGGTGACAACTAATTGAGCACCAAAGATGAAACCTATTGAAGTGAAATGGACACTATGAGAAACAGTAACTTGATGAGCTCTTGTGCTAACTGTTGTTGTACAATGTAATACTTTATCCATTTTAGTAATTTTTTTATTCTAGTACTATTGGTTGAACTCTGTAATTAACAAACAATTATTCTTAGGTGTTTAAATTTTAACTGAAAAGTGATCCCTGTGAAATATAAGAGTGGGAATAAGAGAGGGAAGAGATGTACAATTTGGGACATGCTCAATCAGTCGTGCCCCAAATGATGGAGTTAGAAACAGGCCAGGGAATTCCAATACAATCCCATCAAGGTAGCATGTACCAAGACAAATTATTTTTAGAACAATAAATGCTACAAGGAATCCTTGGCGGCTATGATGCTGGGTCAAGTACTGCCACCCATTTGGGAGATCCACATTGAGTCTTGGCTATTGAATTCAGCCCTGGCCCATTCCTGCTTCTTGTGGGCATTCAGGGAGTGCTCCAGAAGATGAGAGCGCTCTGTGTCTGTCTGCTTCCCCAGAAATAATTATATGAATGAATGAATAAAGTTAAAAGAAGATTTAGAGGTCAGAGAAAAGAATCAGAGAAATGTGAAGCAAGAGATAATTTCTGCAATTCTTTCAAAGCATTGGCCTCGTTATAAAAGAACCATGAAGTTGAGTAAGATATGAAGACAGCCTGCCCAAGCTCACAGCAAGTCCTGGTTAACAGTCAAACCAACCAAAACCAGCTACCTAAGTTGCACAGCAGAACTCTGACAACAACCATCCAGAAGAGCTTGGAAGAGCCATGGATTACAAATGAGAATGTCATGGGCTTCATACCTTACTTCAGCCAGGTGAGTTCTTAAACAGAGTACCAAGTTATGCTGTAACTGGACTTGCGATGTACAAATAATAAATGGATGTATTTTAAGCTACTGCATTTATGTAAATTTGTTTCATAGTCATACAAAATTACGTATATGATAAGATAAAAATAACAGATAAAAATGAAGAAAGAAAAAAGCATACAAAGTGTTGGAAAAATGAAATGTGAAAAGTCAAGGACTACATATTTAGCATATGTAAGAATAAAGCGGGTGATAAAAAGCACAATTCTAAGAATGTTTATTATAAAATCCAGGGAAACTACCAAAAATTACCTCAATAACAGATACTGCAAACTAATACCAGAAATAAAAGGACATTTTTAAAGTTCATTTAATTTAAAAGACTGTAGATGAGAGCAGTAATTTGGCGTACCAGACACTTTGGACAACTGCATCCCATATCGGAGTGTTTGGTTTGAATCCCAGCCCTGCCCTCCATTCTGGCTTCCTTGGGAGGCAGCAGCTGATGGCTCAAGTACTTGTGTGAGACCCAGAATGGGTTCCTGGCTCTTGGCTTCAGTCTGGCCTAGCGCTGGATGTTGCAGGCATTTAATGAATGGAGATAAGAGATTTTTCTCAGTTTCTGTGATTTGAATTGAATCAAATATATCTTAAAACAATTAAGAGGTCCATGTTGTGGTATAGTAGGTAAAACTGCCACCTGTGTCGTCAGTATCCCATATAGTTTTGTGGCCTAGCTGTTCTGCTTTCAATCCAGCTCCCTGCAAATGGACTGGAAAAAGCAGCATAACATGGCCGGAGTACTTGGACCCCTGCCACCTTTGTGAGAGACTCAGGTGAAGCAACTGTCCTCCGCTTCGCCTGGCTCAGCCCTGGCCATTGTGCCCACTTGAGAGGGATGAACCAGGGGATGGATGATCTCTATATATCTCTTGCTCCTTCTGTCTGTAACTCTGCCTTTCAAATAAATAAATAAATAAATCTTTAAGAAAATTAAAAATTGGTTTGCCTCAGGGTTCTTCCTTGAGCTTTTGTATTATAAAACAGAAAGAGAAGAATTGCAAATGATGAAAAGATTCACTAAGAACAGATGGAAAAATGGAAGACCACTGTCAAAATAGTAGATTTTGGGCCGGCGCCGTGGCTCAACAGGCTAATCCTCCGCCTTGCGGCGCCAGCACACCGGGTTCTAGTCCCGGTTGGGGCGCTGGATTCTGTCCCGGTTGCCCCTCTTCCAGGCCAGCCCTCTGCTGTGGCCCGGGAGTGCAGTGGAGGATGGCCCAGGTGCTTGGGCCCTGCACCCCATGGGAGACCAGGAAAAGCACCTGGCTCCTGGCTCCTGCCATCGGATGAGCACGGTGTGCCGGTCGCAGCGCACCGGCCGCGGCAGCCATTGGAGGGTGAACCAATGGCAAAGGAAGACCCTTCTCTCTGTCTCTCTCTCTCACTGTCCACTCTGCCTGTCAAAAAAAAAAATTAAAAAAAAAATAGTAGATTTTAATTCAGCAGAGTGAATTGTAATGCTCTTACAACAATCAGAATGCAGAAATTTTTCATACTGCATAAAAATACAAGGCCCAACTATTATGTTTTCTTCAAGAAGCATGATATAAAAAAAGGCATTGATAGTTTAAAAGCCATAGAGTGAAAAAAGGTATACTGTGAAGATGTCAATCAACAGAAAGTTAAAATACCTGTATTAAGATTAGACAAAGTAAATGGGAGAAAAATACCAGATTTGAACAATGGGGACATGTATTGAGAGACATAAATTACTCAAATCGATGTGATAAACTTAAGTGTGTATTATCAGCAAGACCTTGTATTTACACAGGTTCTAAAATTCGTGGAACTTTAAAAGAGGAATAGAAAAATCATCCACATCTGTGGATCTGAACTACATTTCTCAATAATTGATAGAAAAAAAATGGGCAATATCAGGAAATATACAGAGCACTGGATCCGTATATCCAACTTGACCTATGTGATATTAATAGAACATTTTAAAAAATAGCAATATCATATATATTACATTTCAAATCATATGCTTTTGGGTCTGTTATACAAATAAGCTATATTAAGTGGATGCTGGATTTTTTTTATATCCAATTAAAGCAAAAACACTCAAGACATATAGTAGTAATAAATACATTATTTCCAACCTAACTTTAAACTCTAGTCATGCATTGTGACAAAGCATGTGGATGTGGGTGTGGGGAATTAACGACCCAGTTTAAAGTTGAAATCAACCAATAAAGCAATTACAAAAAATGATGGCTAATGTAGAATGTAACTTGAAAGGATTCAGTGCTTAATTTTGTGAGGGAAACCTGTGATGTTCTCCTGTTCTTGTGCCCTGGTGTGTACTTACTTTGCTTAATGGTTAAACAAAAGATCTCCTGTTGACTTATGTGTTCTAAAAATTCAGGTAAATAGAATCATATTATGAAGTATTTTTAAAAGCCTTTTATTTATATATTAATTTTATGTATCTGAGAGAGAAAGAGAGAGAGAGAGGATACCCATCTGCTGGTTCACTCTCTATATGTTCCCAAGTGTGAAAGCTACTCAATCTAGATCTTTATTTAGTGACGGTATCAACTACTTGAGCCTTCATCTGCTGCCTGTCAGGGTCTGTATTAAAAGGAAGCTGAAATTGAAAGCAGAGCCAGGACTTGAATACATGCACTCTGATAAGGGATGCTCGTGCTCATTAGCTCTAACTGGCTAGGTCAAATGTCTGGCCCCATATCATATTTTTGTGTAAGGCTTTTGCCCCTACCCATAATGTCATTTTAAAAATGCATTCTTATTTGATGCAGGCCTATTCAGGTTCTCATTACCTTTTATTTCCAGTCAGTTTTAGTGATTTTGTTGTTCATCATTTGTATCCATTTATTTACGAGAATTTGTTTATGTTTTTTTAACATTGTAATACCATCAACGACATCTTCACCTTAATGATATTTGTTTCATTGTTAATATTGTAAATTTGTTTTTTCTTCCTTTTTTCATTTTATTGTTCTTGTTAGAAATGCATCAATATTATTTATCTTCTCAAAATTCACCTATAGCTTTGCTAATATTACCCATTTTTTTTTTGTCTGATTCCAGTTTTATTGACTTCTGCACGTATGTTTCTTATTCTTCTTCTAGGCTCAATGTATTCTATTTTTGCTGATTTTTTAAAAGTAGATAATACATTATTTTTAAGTTGGTTCTTTTCTTGAAGATTTATATATTATTTATTTGAAAGGCAAAGTAACAGATAATTGTCCTTTAGGGTTAAGAGAAAAAAAAATTGTATAAGTATGTATTTTTAATTCTAAGGGGCTCTTTATTTCTTCCTAGATATACATTTCTATTTGGTACTGTTTTCTAAAATCTGATTACATTGCTGTACATTTTTACAGTGTAGCATTTCTGGCAAATTTTTTTTTCAATACTTCTTTGAGAATGAGTTTCTTGTAACATCATTTTTTAGGGATATTTATTTCTGGGTATAAGATTTTATCCCACATGTTTATTAAAAAATTTCATCCTCTCAAACTTTTTTTGCAGTTTCTTTTGGTTTTGGTGTGCATTGTTTCTGATAAAAAGTTAAAGGAACATTGTTGTATAATTTTTCCTTGTAATAATATTTCTATTTTTCCCTGTATGTGATGTTTTCTATTTTTCTTTTATTATTATTTTTTAGAATTTTTCATTGTTTTTAGAAGTTCATCATGATATGCTTCTTTGTGATCTTTATTAATCTGTTTGAAGATGAATTACTAATATCTTAGATCTCTAATGTTCTTAACAAACATTAGGAAAATTTTCACCCATTATTCCTTCCAATACTTTTTCCTCAGTCTAGTCTCTCTCTTCTGTCTTTCTGAGATTCCAAGTAAATTAATGTGGTTATTATTGTTCCAACTGTATTATAATTTAATCATCATGTTGGCTAATTCTGAGGTTTACATCAAAAAGTTTATTGACTCTTCAGAAATGTCCAAGGTACTGATAATTGGATGGTTTTCTATTTCAGATAATATACTTTTCAATCCTAGAAATTTAATTTGGTTTATTCATGGTTTATAATTCTGTGCTGACATTTCCTATCTCATCACTCATGACCACATTCTTAATCTAAAAATATGTTTGTAACAAAGGATTTGAAAGTCTTATTATATTAGTCTAACATGTGTGTCTTCTTGGTGTCTATTTCTATTTACTTCATTTTTATTGATTTTTATATTATATATCCTGGATCCTCATTTTTAGTGATTTTGATTGAATGACGGATAATAAGGATGATATTTTTGATTGAATTTGATCATGTTTTAGTTTTTATTTTGTTTTATAAGCAATCATTACCTGAGATCCTGCTAAGGCTGTCATCTTTGTCTTCCTCTTTTCAAGATCATTTTAGGGCAGATCTGATTCAATTTTATTCTTTGTTCTAATGTGTATTCCTCTCTTTTAAGATAGTTCTAGAGAGTCAACTCCATTCTGTGATGTCAGTTGAATATAACAGATGCTCATCCAGATCTCTCCACTCTGCCTAGACTAGAACTCAAAACCTCCTGACATCACATCTTTACCTGACATCTCACAGAAACCACTGTCAACTAGGACTCATGAAGTCCTGCTTGCATTTGTGTGTATTACTCTTAGCCAAGATCTTGTAGGAAAACTCATGCAGGTTTCAGGTCTGTTCTTTGTCCCAAGAGTTTCTTTTCTTTTTTCTTAAAAGATTAAATTCTTCTTCTTATTATTATTTTTGGAAAAGCAGAGTTACAAAGAAGGAGAAAGAGAGAGAGAGAGAGAGAGAGAGAGCGAGCGAGCGAGCGAGAGCAACAAATCAACAAAGATTGCTCATCTGCTGATTTATTTCCAAATAACAGACCTGGCTGGATCTGGGCAAGGCTGAAGCCAGGAGGAAGGTGCTTCATCTAGGTCTCCCACATGGATGGCAGAGGTCCAAGTTCTTGGGCTATTCTCTGAGCTGAATTGAAACTGGAGCGGCTAGGAATTGAACTAGCACTCATAAGGATGCCAGCATTGCAGGCTCATGATGCCTGCCCTTAGTGCAGCTTTATTATCTGTGGCATTTTACTTCATAAATTTCAGCCACCTCATCAGTGTCATGCTCCAATACTAGTCTTTAACTAAACAAGTCATTCTACTTGGCTTGGACTCCATCTATTTGAACCAGTGTGGAACATGCCCCTAGCCAAAAAGTTGAGACAAATTCAGGGCTAGCCTTATGTGATACCTTCCCTCATATACTGCAAAGTTGGCAGTTTGTTCTCCAATGCCTGAAAACAACTTTTTAAAACTGTAATATGTAATAGCAGAGAAGAACACCCCATCCCATTTACAACATGTTCAGGAATCCTAGGGATTACTGAATGTCCCACAGGAAAGGGTGAATATAAATAAACTTGTAGGGAGTTCTATTCATATAAATTGTAATGCAATCAATGCAGTTTAGATTAAAGTATTGAAATTTTATGAAATACAAAGTGTATAATATATTTAATTTGAAAATAAGACATATATCATTAATTTTTTTAAAGATCCTGTTCTTCAGTAAGCCAATATTTCTAACTATATCCACTGTAATGCTCTAGAATGAAATTTGATTGAGAGAAAAGGTTTATGTTTAATAATAACATGAAAACAAGAAGAATACATGGTTTTACTATTCATTAATGCTGCTTACTATATCAAAAGTAAAACTGAAATGGAAAATTTGTAAAGCATTTTGTAAAACAAATTTTCCTTAGAAAAATCACTTCATTACATTTCATTATTATTAAGTTTGTTCCAGGATATTTTATAATTGTTGAATTGTGATTCTATTTCACATAAAAATTAACAAATAACCAAATTATTTCATTAATTAAATAATAATGAATATTTCCTTGGTCTAATTCTTTTTCGGAATAGATAAGTACTATCGGTGAAGAAATATTGAATGTAGTTGACTAAAAACCCCTTTATTTTACTGACTTTTTTTGTTTTTACATTTAATTAATCCATCATAGTTATTTTTCTTAACTCCAAACCTAGTGACAGAAAATCAGCTAGCTGTCAAGCAGAGTTCATGTTACCAACGAAATGTGAATTATTATTATTTTTCTGTGAGAAAAAAAGTATCACAAATGGAAAACAGCTGTCAGGCTAATTCAATTCATTATTGTTTAATGCAATATACAGAGATAGAATCTTATGAAATATTAATCCCACTAAATATAGAAGCACAGTCATGGACATATTCTTGTTTTCCTGACAGCATTCTGGGAGCCAATATACAGCTTTGTGATTGCCATAGAAATTTATGTGTTGGCCGGCGCCGTGGCTCAACAGGCTAATCCTCCGCCTTGCGGCGCCAGCACACCGGGTTCTAGTCCCGGTCAGGGCGCCGGATTCTGTCCCGGTTGCCCCTCTTCCAGGCCAGCTCTCTGCTGTGGCCCAAGAGTGCAGTGGAGGATGGCCCATGTGCTTGGGCCCTGCACACCATGGGAGACCAGGAAAAAGCACCTAGCACCTGGCTCCTGCCATCGGATGAGCGCGGTGCGCCGGCCGCAGCGCGCCGACCGCGGCAGCCATTGGAGGGTGAACCAATGGCAAAGGAAGACCTTTCTCTCTGTCTCTCTCTCTCTCTCTCACTGTCCACTCTGCCTGTCAAAAAAAAAAAAAAAGAATGAAAAAAAAAAAAGAAATTTATGTGTTAGTCAATCTTCACTTTGTCAGATGAAGTGTTCAACAATGGTCAATGTTGTGGGCAGTGATCTCAGAGTCTTCTTTTTTTCCTACAATCCAAGGGAAAAAATTACTGTGCAATACTGGGAAAATTATATATGTAAGGCCTTTAGTTTGCTTTCTGAGATAATTTTAATAATAAGTCTCAAAGACTATCTGTTTTAAGCAATAACTTTTGTCTCAGCTGGTCAATAAAGTTATTAATTCCATAAAATTAGGGTCTTTCTTTTTTCCCAAATAAACAATGAATCTCCATTTCATTGAAAGAAAAGGTAAAAGGAGCTCTAATAAATCTGTGAAATGGATACAATATTCCATTCTCCTAATTCCTGCTTAATTTTGAAGAGCAACTCAACTCAAAATGTAACTTTACTTTTTATCCTCTTAACAGTAGCTTACTGTATTGTTAATAGCTTACTGTATCTATACTAATTTAAAAACTAGTATCATGGCATATAAATGAGACTTTGCATCACCAGACCCTTGTCTATTTCTCAATATTCTCAAAAATAATCACACTTCACAACAGCATTCTTTGAATTCTGTATCAATGCTTTTCTCACATGTTCTCTTGGTATTAGCATCTTTGCATCAATACCTCTCTAGCACCCTACTCTCACTCCCAGCACTATATATAGCACTAATGCACACTTTTTGATATTCTTCCTTTCTTACTTATTTTCATTCTTTTTTAAAAGATGTATTTACTATCTATTTGAAAGATGGAGTTGCAGAGCAGAGACAGAGAGAGAGACAGGCCACATTGTTGGCCTCAATACTTTCATTCTTTAAATTAAAAAAAAAAATCAAGTCAAGCATCATTTCCATTGGAGGCATTGTCTAGATGCCTTACATTTGCCACATAAAAAAAGTTGTCTATCATTTGTTTTCTTACCTCTTCGAATTTTTCCATAACACTCATCATTTCCAGTTTAATACACAGCATGATTCTTTGATTAAAGTGCCTTACTCTTTTATAGTGTTAGTTCTACAAGGTGGAGGATTAGATCTGTTTTGACTTATCTCTTTATTAAATGTCTAGCAAGTTTTAGATGCTCATATTAGTTGAATAAGAAACTGAAAATTTTTGTAATGCACCAAGAGCCATGGTTTGGTGTGAAACGAGATGGTATTGAGGCCTGCTAAGTCACAGTAGAGCTAGCACAGATATTTTCACTAACTATATGCAATCCCTATGCTACATATGAAGAGTAAACATATGATTAATTTAAAATGAATTTGGCCATGCTTTATTCCAGTTCATGATTTCTAACATGATTTTTTAGTTGCTTTATCCATGTAGGTCTCTCTACTCAGTAAGAACCTAATGCCCTATTTTCAATGGTAGTTGCTCTGCCATGTTTTTTCCCATATCCTTCACAGATCATACTTCTATTTTGAGTACCTTAAAGATATAGAATAAACATTTTACTTATTGCATTGAAGTATATTTGATATCTCTACAATTTATTGTAAAAAATAAAAAAAAGTAGTTGAGAAAAGATGTAACAAATATACAGTCTTTTCTTGTACAGAAGCAAACAATATAACATGCTAAAATTGTGTTTTAAATAAATTGTTTTGGCACTCTAGAAACATAATGCACTGGACACATTGTTCGTTTCTTTTTTTCCCCAGAAACCTTTTATTTAAGGAATACAAACTTCATGCATTTCATAAGTACAACTTTAAGAATATAGTGGTTCTTCCCCCAGTACCTGCTCTTCTACCCACACACCCACCCCTCTTCCTCCTCCCTCTCCTATTTCCATTATTTTTTACTAAGATATATTTTAATTAACTTATACATGTAAGATTAACTCTATAATAAGTAAAGAGTTCAAAGAATTATATGAAAAAAAAAAAAACTGTTCATCAGTAGTCGGGGCAAGGGCTGTTCAGTCATTACCTCTCTAAGTGTTAATTTCACTTCTATAGATTACCTTTTAGGTGCTCCATGAGTTATCACAGAGCAGGGAGAACATATAGTGTTTGTTGTATCCATTTTGTTGCAAACAACAGAATTTCATTTTTGTTTTAATCTCTGTGTAGTATGCCATGGTATACATATCCCATAATTTCTTTATCCAATCTTCAGTTGATTCCATATCTTAGCTATTGTGAATTCAGCTGCAATAAGCCTGGGGGTATAGATTACTCTTTCATATGCTGATTTAATTTCCCTTGTCTAAATTGCCAGGAGTAGGATGTCTGGGTAATATGAAAGATCTAAATTCAGATTTCTGAAGTATCTCCATACTGTCACCCACGGTGGCTGTACCAGTTTACATTCCCACAAGCAGATTAGGGTACCTTTGTCTCTCATATCCATACCATTGTTTGTTGATTTCCATATGAAAGTCATTCTAAGAGGGTGAGTTCAAATTTCACTGTGGTTTTGATTTGAACTTCCCTCATGGCTACTGATCATCCTGAACATTTTTAAATGTGTCTGTTGGCCATTTGGATTTCCTCTTTTGAAAAATGCCTGTTTAAGTCCTTTGCTAATTTCTTAACTGGGTTGTTTGTTTTGTTGTTGTGAGGTTTTTTCCATTCTGCAATGACTCCCCTGAAGTTGGTGAAGGAAAGCAGAAGATGGGCAGAGAACATAATTTTCAGGTTTCTATATTAATAATCATTTATTTAACTTGACTTGTGGTTATATGTTGGGGAGAAATAGTTCATACTGGTCAGCCACCAGGCTTCAGAGGAACTCATGAGCTCTGATTTGAAAAAAAATATGTGTTAATAAAATTGTAAGCATATGAGAGTAAAGGAAATCGGAGTCTCTGAGTCCTTAGAAAGCGATTGAAATGTTGAATTGTTCATCTTCTGCTATCATAGATAAAAAGAGTAGCAAAGAAACTAAAAATAAAATCATGTGTAGAAAAATCACAATACTAATTATATTAATGCATTCCGATTTTTCTTTTATTCTGTTATCCATCAAATCACTTTTCATGAGTCTAGAAATTATAACAATTATTAAGCAATGTACATTTTATATAATAACATGCTTATTTATTTATTTATTTATTTTTGACAGGCAGAGTGGACAGTGAGAGAGAGAGAGACAGAGAGAAAGGTCTTCCTTTTCCATTCGTTCACCCCCCCCCCCAGTGGCTGCCACCACCGGCGCGCTGCGGCCAGTAAACTGCGCTGATCCGAAGGCAGGAGCCAGGTGCTTTTCCTGGTCTCCCATGGGGTGCAGGGCCCAAGCACTTGGACCATCCTCCACTGCACTCCTGGGCCACAGCAGAGGGCTGGCCTGGAAGAGGGGCAACCGGGACAGAATCCAGCGCCCCGACCAGGACTAGAACCTGGTGTGCCGGTGCCACAAGACGGAGGATTAGCCTGTTGAGCCGCGGCACCAGGCCACTTGCTTCTTTAAAGCTTATGATATTTAAAATGGCATTCCTATCATAGTAATTTTCTCCAAAAGCTAAAATATTATCATCAGGAACATTTTATTTGATAGAAAATGAGAAAATTAAAATTGTAATTATCTTTCCTTACTTCCAAATTAAACTCCATAGGTATAAAATTGCCAATTAGACAAATTACTATATTTTAGGATTAGTGTTTTGGTGTTCATAAAATACTGAATGTCCTTAAATTGGATTTAACTTATCATGATGCACAAAATGGGTCTTTCTCTTTTCACGGATAAATATTTTTCTTAAAAACACGTATAGAGGGAAATGTATATGTTCCAAATCTCAAAGCTCTTATCTTTTATTGTAACTAAAGTATTTTTGTACTAACATATAGCACATACAGTAAAATATGCTAAATTAGAAATATTTGATAAAATCATCCCTAGATTGCATGCTCTGTCTTCCAACCCCTTCATAGGTTTCAATTTCACATATGTAGTTCTCTCTGGTTTCTATTTCAATCACACCAAATATACTCCAAATAAAGAATTTGTATCAGACCTTTATTTTTTAATATGTGTGTCCTTTTTCTTCCCATTCCTTCTGTGATAGAAAGTAATTTACATTTAATGTTCTAAAATATTTTAACTCAGGCAAGTGTTGTGGAACAATGGGTTAAAATGCTGCTTAGGTCATCCACATCCCATTGTGGAGTTTATAAGTTTGATAACTACAACCTCTTCTGATTCAGCTGCCTGCTAATGTGCACCCTGAGAGGTAGCAGAAGGTGGCTGAAGTACTTTGGACCTTGTCACTCATGTGTGAGAAGTGGACTGAGTTGGGGCTGGTGCTATAGCATAGGGGGTTAAAGCCCTGGCCTGAAGCACCCGCTTCCCTTATTAGCGCCAGGTCTGGCTTCTGATCAGCGCAGCTCCTACTGTTGTGGCCATCTGGGGAGTGAACCAGTGGATGGAAGACCTCTCTCGCTCTGTCTCTACCTCTCTCTGTAACTCTCTTTCAAATAAATAAAATAAATCTTAAAAAAAAAAAAAAAAGAAGTGGACTGAGTTAATAACTCCTGGCTTAAACCTGGCCCAGCCCCACCTGGGATTTGGGCAGTATACTAGTAAATGGAAGATCTCTCTTTATCTTCTTCCTATTTGCCATTCTGCCTTTCAAATAAATTGTAAAAAAATTATAGAATAAAATAACTGAATACAGTAGGAGGTCAACATATTAAGTAAAATGTGCCTGATGCAGAAAGATAAGTGCTACATGTTCTCTTTCATATGTGGAAGTTAAAAATATAGTTGATCTGAAATAAGAATAGTGAATACTAGAAGCTGAGAAGAAACGGAGGAGGGAGAGAGAGAAGTTGGAGAACAAGTATCAAAAATAGAAGTAGCAAGTTCTAGTGTTAACAGCAGACTGGGTGACTATAGTTCACAATAATGTATTATGTACTATATCAAAGTACATGGAAGTGGAGCAGCCAGACAGGAACGGGCGACCTTATGGAATGCTGGTATTACAGCAGGAAGCTTAACCAGGAGCTCATTTACTCTTCTGAGAAAAGACTGTGTATCTACTCACAGAGCCATGGCCAGAAGTGGCTCTTTTACCTGTGTGCAATAGAATGTGCCATTGCATTTTCAAACTATAATTTTTTTTAGGAGTAATGTGAGGTCTAGGATGATGCTGCCTTTTTCTGGAAATCCCTTGCTTTTCTTTTCTCAGTAGCCCAGGGACAGTGACGGGTGAATAAGAAGGTTCCAAGATGAGCTGAGATTGCTCTGATCTTGTACTTGTAGCTGATGTGTACTCTGAGATTTCCGAGTTTACCCTTGTTTTGTCCTGCTCTTGCTCCTTGGCTATAGGCAGACACCAATCTCATTGATACACTTTTGATAGAATCAAGAACATTGTACAGACTCTAGGTTTTCTTGTCTTTATTTTGAAAATCATCTAATCCCCAACACAACAATCCTAAACGCTGCACAAAAACCCATAGTCTTTAAATGGGATGGCTGGTCTCATTTACATAGTTTATTATTAATGAAGTCCTACTTTTTTATTGCAATATTAAACATTTTTGTTATTCAGTTTCAGCCATCTTTTGTAGGCTTACTATTGAGATTATTATTTGATTTGAATGTTAAACATAATTTTTTAATTCTACTAACAATCACCTGTTTGTGGACAATGATTAAATTAACACATTTATCCAATGTTGACAATAAAAAAATAATAAATAATGTTTACCAGAATGATTTTCCTTCCTTGGTAAACTACCTCTTTCTCACCATCTAGACTTCATTGTTTTAATTTAGAATTATAGGAAATGTAATTTTGGTAACATTTAAAATTATTTCTTGGATTTTTGTCTTTCAGCTTATTTTCTTGTCTATAACAGTTCTGTTTTTCTCCACATATTTCACTGATTTCAAGTTTACTAGTAGTCCTTTCATATGGTGATTTATTTTTAAAGAACAAAGTCTGTGGCTAAATATTTTATATGGAACCAAATTTTTCTCCATATATGAAGCAGTATTGATATTTTCACATACATAATAGTGCAGAGAAGAAATCACTCATGAGCTTAGCCAAACATACGTTTAGGTATTTATTTATATTAATTCAAACTTTTTCAACTTATCCAGGAGATGTGAACATTTCAAGCTGTAATTACAAATTCTTACAAATTTCATGATTGTGTAGGATCAGGGTACATAGAAATATCACAATTTATTTAACCATTAATTTATGAATCAAGACATTCAAGTATCTGAGAGTATTGGCTGCAGTACCTGATTGCCTGGGGTTGATTTACAGCTCTGAAAATCGGTAACAATGTGGTTTAAATTATCTGCATTTCTTCAGATATCTCCTTCATAGAGTTGGGAGGACTACACAAACTAATGCACGTGAAATTCATAGAAGAATCGCTAGTACATTGCAAATAAAAATATAAATGTTTTTGATTTCTCATTTAGCATAATGCTGCCTGAAGATTATGAATTAGACTGTATTTCTGTCAATTGATCTCATCCTTCCACTATCTCAAAGAAACCTCTAATACTTAGAGGACACTCTTCTGTAGTTTACATTCCTTAAGCTTTTCTTTTTTTTACATCATTATTATGACCATTACAATAAGAAATGTTGAAAGTGTGCATTCATATATCATTATCTCTTCTCAAAGTCTGCCTTAGCCTAGTTTGCATTTAAATAGTTCACAACTAAAAGCATGTTCCCTGTATATTTCTCATTGTTATTTTTCATCAGTTACCTTTTCAGCTTTTGAATAGGTCACCCTGTGTCATTTCTATTAATAGGTATGTGCTTATTTGGTTTATGATAAAAGTTGTCACCTAATATGCACATTTTAAGAGGTTTTGCTTAAAAATGTTAGTCTTGCATAGAATGCAATACATTACACTAGATAGAAGGAAAGAGATTCATTTATTTAGTTGTAACTTGAATTCAATTTCAGGCAAAATATTAACTACATGATGCTTAGATCCCTTTACATTTAAACTGCCTTTTAAAAAGGCAACATGAGCTTGATAACATATAGCATACCTTAATAACATAGAGAAATACAGTTCATAGGAAGGAAAGATTATTCTTCCACTCATGGATGAAATGTGATCTCTGACAATAAATGCTTGAATCTAGCATACTGTATCATATTCTATTTATTTATTTCCATTGTTCACCACTGTTATTAGACATCTACTTTTATGTATGAGGCACTTTTCTAGGTACTTGGAACACAAAGTGAAGATAACAACACCACTATATTTATGAAGTTTGCATTCTGATGTCCTGATTTCTCTTTAGGTTTTACTTGCCTTTGCTTCATTCCCAGATTATGAATTTAGCCAGACTGTCTAACTGACTCATTCTTTTTGACCTGTTAGTATTCTTTTACAACTTAATGTCTATTTTCTTAGAGGCAATTTCTTTATGATAAAAAGTCACACATTTAGAACATTTCATTAAACTCTCCTAAAGTTTCCATGTTTTTCTTCAGATTGAATTGAGTTCAAGGATCTATAAAATTCTGGTATGTTGTCAGAATTCGCTATTTATTTTTCAGCGATATTGGGCAAATTTTATCTGCAAATTCACAGAATAAAAAACTAAAATGAGTTTATTTTCTAAGCTTATAGGCAAATTTTCCCTATCAGTATAAAGTTAATTGACAGTAGATCTCAGTAAAAAATAAGAGAAGGAGGAGGAAGAAGGCTGGGAGTACAAGTGGAAGGGCAGGTAGGGTAGGAAGAATCACTATGTTCCTAAAGCTGTTTTTATGAAATGCATGAAGTTTGTATACCTTAAATAAAAGATTTCTGTCCTTTTGCCAGAAAAAATAAAGTATTTTGTTTGAAAAGAGATAAATACAAATTTATGTGGTATTTCTGTTCTTATTGATAAAAAGTGGGTAAAATATTTCAGTTCAAGGTATAAAGTATATTGTTAGCATAAAACCCAATATGTAGAAGATTCAAGATTAAATAGGATTAAAATGGGATGTCAAGTTAGGTGTTAGGCTTGAACCTGGTATGTATCCATAATTTCGTGTGTAATAAGCAAGTAATAAAAGTTATAAAATCTTTATTGCTACTTTCTACCCCTGGAAGGAAGTACTCATTAGAACATCATTTTGTCAGTCTGCAGTTAATTTCACTCAATATACTTGGTTTACCTAAACTCATAATTGTCAGTATAAATTGTTGACTAAGATTGATAGGGAATGCATCTAAAGACACAATATATTAAAATTAAATGTTCTCAAAAAGAGTTGGTAGAGATTCCACAATAAAAAAAAAAAACATGTTTGTTGCTGTAATATCTTTTAAAAAATCTGAATAGAGATGGAAACTAAAGCAGGTAAGCCGTTTTCTTTTCCTGGGTAGTTCAACTAGATGTATAGTCTTAATAGAATCATTTAATAATGCCAGGCTGCATGATTTTGCCTGTAAAGTGTGAATTGTGATGAGGCATCCTGTATGAAAACTTCAACCAATAAAATTCTAAACTAAGTCACATGATTTTTCATATTTCAGCAGACATAATATAAGTATTATAGATTTAATTGGAATACTCATTCATTAATTATTATACAATATAGTGTTCAATAGAACTCATTTCTGTCAATTTTAGTCACCTATATGCTGCACTTAAAATTATATATACCCGATAAATTTTCAGAATGACTATGGACAGAGACTTTGTATGGGATATAATCATTTTAATTGAAGTTTTCATCAAAAAATAATGGTAAGAAATTCATTAAATATAAGTACACAGAGATGTGTCCTGCCATATTTCTGACATGTAGTTTTCATTCAAGAACAATACTTTATTTTTTTAAAGATTTTATTGATTTATTTGAAAGGAACAGTTACAGAGAGGCAGAGACAGAGAGAAAGAGAGGAAGAGAGAGAGAGAGAGAGAGAGAGAGAGAGAGAGAGATCTTCCATCTGCTAATTCACTCTCCAGAGAATGAGAGATTGCACTGATCTGAACCCAGAAGCCAGGAGCTTCTTCCGGGTCTCCAATGTGGGTACAGGGGCCCAAGGACTTGGACCATCTTTCACTGCTTTCCCTGGCCCTAGCAGAGAGCTGGATCAGAAGTGAAGCAGCCGGGATTCGAACCAGTACTCATACGGGATGATGGCACTGCAGGTGGAGGCTATACCTGCTACGCCACAGCGCCAACCCCAGGAACAGTATTTTCTAATATTTATTTGAAAGGCAAAGAGACAGAAAAATCTCCCATTTGCTGGTTCACTCTCCAAATGCCTGCAAGAGCCAGGACTGGGACAGGCTGAAGCCAGGAACTGGGAATTAAATTCAGGCCTGCAATGTGGGTGATAGGGTTATAAGTAATTGTGCTATTACATCCTGCCCCTCAGTGTTCCTATTGCCTGGAAACTGGGATTGAAAGTAGAGACAAACTCCAACCCAGACAGTCAAATATGGGGTATGAGAGACCACACAGTGGATTAATCCATCTCTCCAAAGCTATATTTTTAATACATTGATAAACTGACTAATTTAGCTTCTGTATTTTGGTGTTCTAAATACTCTGAGCCATTTTATTTATTTTTTATTTATTTATATTTTGACAGGTAGAGTTATAAATAGTGAGAGAGAGAAAGACAGAGAGAAAGGTCTTCCTTTCCATTGGTTCACTCCCCAAATGGCTGCTACGGCCAGTGCGCTGTGCCGATTTGAAGCCAGGAGCCAGGCGCTTCCTCCTGGTCTTCCATGCGGGTGCAGGGCCCAAGGACTTGGGCCATCCTCCACTGCCTTCCCAGGCCACAGCAGAAAGCTGGACTGGAAGAGGAGCAACCAACCAGGACAGAATTTGGTGCCCTAACTGGGACTAGAACGTGGGGTGCCAGCGCCGCAGGTGGAGGATTAGCCAAGTGAGCCGCCGTGCCAGCCATGAGCCATTTTATTTTAACAAAATTTATGAATCATGTAGCTGAATGTGTTCAGAACCTCAGTCTAAGTTATTATTAACCATTGTTGTTTAATTATTTATTGTAAGATCTGTAGTAACCCAACCTTTTAAGCACTTGTCAGTTGTACCATGGACATTGTTATCAGTTATTAACTGGTTGATTAATAATTGTTCCAGGCTTGAAGAGGAGAGGCATTTGTAATTCCTGTGGCCTGGATGTTTTTGCCCACCAGCTCCAAGTTCCTGCTTTGAAACCTACTCATCAACTTAATGATTTTAGAAGGTGGGTGTTTTTGAGGTGACTATGTCATAAAGATGTAATCCTAATAAATAGGATTAGTGGCCATATAGTGAGGGTTCAGAGAGCTGCGTTGCTCCTTCCACATGTGAGGATGCAACTAGAAGGCACCAGTTGAGTGTCACACACTGAATCCATCTCTCCAGCCTATAGGATCAAGAGAAATAAACTCTGATTTTCTGTTTTTTTTTTTCCCCCTAAGCTATCCAAAGTTTGTAGTATTTTTTTTTTAATAAAAGTCCAAATGAACTAACACTGTAATTAAAATTTATGTTAAGGGACTTGACAAACAATGCTGAGATAATTCAGAAGGTAGACTTGTAGGATCAATGCCTTATTCCTCTTCTAAGCTATCAATACAACAGTTTAAAAATGAAGAATCAGTAGAAACACCTGAATGGGAGTGGGCATTTGACCTAGTGTCCATATCCCTAGTTGGAGACCTGAGGTTTGATACTGACCTCTGTTTCCTGATCCAATTTGCTGCTGCTGCAGACCTACCCTGGTAGGCAGCAATAAACTTAAGTGGTGGGTTCCCACCGTACATATGGGAGACTCCAGCACTTTGTAAAAATGTTGTTACTTATCACATTTGGAAATTAGTACTGGAGTATTAGGAAATGCTGTGTTAGTATTCTGTCTCTTTCTACTGGAATGTAAATGCCTTGGGAATCCTGAAGTTTGGTTTTAGCTCATTGATAAAACAAACTCCACCTTGGTTTCCACTCTATTTTCATTGTCTAGAAAAGCTCAAACATATAGCTTACTCCCCAAGCATATTTATTTAACTAAATGTCTAATTTATATGCAAGATCGAGAATTACATCTCAAAAAGAAAAATACTAAGGTAAGTCTTAAAAATTATTGTTAGGTAAAGATAAAAGAACAACTGAGGCAGAGGCAACAGAATTTGCAAAGATGTAAGAAAATAGCCATTATTGTGAAAACTACATAAAATGTTGATGTTATTTGAATCTTTCCCAAAATACTAAATACTAAATACTAAATAAAAGTTATGGGAAAATTTACATCAAATTACAATAAAGTGGATGTTTTGCAGATTGCTGTAAAATGACAAGTTCATTTGTGGAACATATAAATCTAAAGTTGTTGTTTTAATTAAACTAATTTGGTAATTTCTAGTATCTTTTTCTAAAAGTGTACAAACTGTGCAGAAACCAACTTTTAGTAATATTCTTGAGTTAGTCTTAGGCATGATTGCTGAGTGCTGTAGATTCTGCTCTTTCTGGCTTGAATTCAAACTTCTGCTTTTAATCAATACCTCCTTGTTTTCCAAATCAACTTCACCTCTTTTTGATAGCAGAAATACCTGTACTGCGCTGCCAAGAAACTGACTCATTCTCATTTGTATTGTGTCGTGCTTTTTTTTTTTGACAGGCAGAGTGGACAGTGAGAGAGAGAGACAGAGGGAAAGGTCTTCCTTTGCCGTTGGTTCACCCTCCAATGGCCGCCGCAGTTGGTGCGCTGCGGCTGGCGCACCGCGCTCATCCAATGGCAGGAGCCAGGTGCCAGGTGCTTTTCCTGGTCTCCCATGGTGTGCAGGGTCCAAGCACTTGGGCTATCCTCCACTGCACTCCCAGGCCACAGCAGAGAGCTGGCCTGGAAGAGGGGCAACCGGGACAGAATCCGGCGCCCCAACCGGGACTAGAACCCGGTGCGATGGCGCTGCAAGGTGGAGGATTAGCCTGTTGAGCCATGGCGCCGGCCTGTGTCGTGCTTTTAATGAATCTTTTCTAAATAGATACCTATGACCTGGTCAGATAAACATCCTAAACCTACTCCTTCAGGCCTTAATACTTTGACTACATTTCTTAATCCAATATATCCCAGATCAACAAGGCTTGTTGCATAAGTGGATGTACACAAACACACATCCTTACACATTTAGCCTATCCATGGAATCAGAGTTCCTGCTTTTCTGATCGAATTCCACCCATCCCTTCCCTATCCCACTTAGAACAACATTCATATTCTTTCCTTGGCTCATAAAACCCAGTAAGATGTAGTTTTGATTATATCCAATCCTTTATCATAATTGTGCTGACTTTCTTGAATATCTTCAGATATATTGCAGCTCAGATGGTTATCACCTTCTATTCCCTTTACCTGCAAGCCCTTTTCTCAGTAACTCTTGGGATCATTTTCTTACCTCATTACAACCTCAATTCCAAAGTCATCTCTTCAGAGATAGCTTGACCAACCACACTGCTTGGAATAGATAATTTTTGAATCTCCTTCTAGCCTTATTTAATCTGTTCTCTCTCTCTCTCTTTTTTTTTTTAGAATCTTTCACAATTTGATGTGTTTGATTTTTAATTTATTTATGACCTTTTCCTCTACATTAAAATATCAACTAGAAATGAAATTATGCTCTTGTGTTCAATACTCTTGCCCTAGAACTTAAAATGGCACATTTTATATGGCAGGGATTCAGTATTTGTTGGATGAATGAAATGATTATTAACAAAAAGAATTCAGATTGAAGTAGCACAGTAGTAACTGACATTGTGCTAAAGAAAACAAAGAGGTTTGGTATGTATAGGAAAAGCTACTTAGTGCATGGTGACATTTCTCTGACTTTCGTGGTTCTGACAGCAGGACCACTGAAAGTTTAGGAGCATCATCAATCAGGATGACTACCAATATTAAGCCTGATCATTCTCTAAAGAAGTTCATCTTTTGTCCAGTACATTCCTCTGCCAGGAATAACTTATAATTCTGATTTTATACATTATTTCCATTATTTCATTCATTTTATTTCATTCCTATATTTGGTTCATAAAATTATACTTATGTTTACATATATGATGAATATATGTATGATGAGTAATATAATTTACTTTCATCTTCAAACTCCGAGAGGACTACAATTAGAAAAATATGTTTTTCAGTGAAGAATACATTTTTTAGATATTTTATGTTTCTTTTACTGGCATAATGGATTATCCTTAATGATATTTTGACCTTTCAAAAATCAGTATTTTCTTTATTGAAATTGTGTTGCATTGATATTTACATGATACTTTATATTTACTAAAATCAGTGAATTATACACTTCCAGGGTAATCTTTTGGAATGTAATGCCTTGATAAATTATTTTCAAAAATTGCTATTCATTCTTAGTCATTACACCAATGTGCTGAGATGATTCCCCACCCCCAAAATCCTGTCACAACTTTTTACACATGAATGTGCATAAATCTTTAATTTCTAAAGAATAATTTGGTCCAAATATTTTTTTGTACTTTCCCAAATAAGTTCAAGAATGCTGCAGAGGTTGTTTTTATGAAGTTCAAGTTCCATTTGGAAGGCTGTTAGGGCTGCTACTCAGTGAGCTATTTTCTAGTTGAGATGACCTAATTTCAAAGAAGAGTAGACTAGCCTAGCTGAAATGGAGCCCTGTTTCCTTCTACTGATACCATCTCCAAACTGGCATTTCCAGGCATTAGTTAATGGATGTTTGGCCTTTTAGTTCAAATTCTCAATATTAGGAACTCACTGATCTCTGCTAAAGGACATAGAGAAAATACAAGCATATGAGTGTTCCCTCCAGATCCAATCAGTTTGTGTCTACCTTGCAGCGTAGGATGGTCGCATAAGCAACACCTTCAACAGGAGATTTGTGGGAGTTGGCAGAGATCCCAAATGTGTCTATTTGAAGATAAATCAACTTTACCAAATTCTAAAATCTCTTCTCTTTAGGCATATTGTGATCATTTATCTCAAGCAATGTGAACTAAGTTTGTGCACAGGGAAGAAGTTTTAGGAATATTGTAGTTTATTAAATCAATGGAAAATAATATCTGATAATACACTATTTCAGACTTTTCCAGACAAAAAAGAATTTAAAACCTCAAAGTTGTTGTAGCATTTTTCTGTGGGGCTTCTTTCATATTTATTATAACCTAATTTTGATATTTATCTAATATGTGTTGTTTTGCAAATTTGCTAACTGCTATTTTATAAGAAGGGTTAAATCTTATGCTTATATTTTTCTTACATGTTGGTGCAGCAAAGATCTGTCAATTATTATCCCCACGCTGAGATGTGCAGGCTGACTGTTAAGATGCCTTTCATCTGCCTCATGTCTAGTTTTCACCCCTTCCCTCTACACTGCTCTGAACTTTTATCAGGAATGCAGTTCTGAATTCTGAGATGTAAATCTACTAATGTACATGTGATTTAATTATATTCATAAATTTCAGTGAGATTTATAGGATTATTAAATCAACAATTAAGCAAACTGCAGTGTCTCCTAGCCCATTTAAGAAGGATTTCTAGCATATCACCATGATGTAAGCTAATGTCAAAATAGCTGAGGAAAGGAGTGTTTGGTCAGCGCCATGGCTCACTAGGCTAATCCTCCGCCTACGGTGCTGGCACCCCGGGTTCTAGTCCCGGTTGGGGTGTTGGATTCTGTCAGGGTCACTCCTCTTCCAGTCCAGCTCTCTGCTGTGGCCCCAGAGTGCAGTGGAGGATGGCCCAGGTCCTTGAGCCTTGCACCTGCATGGGAGACCAGTAGGAAGCACCTGGCTCCTGGCTTCTGATCAGCACAGAATGGGGGCCATAGCGACCATTTGGGGGGTGAACCAAAGGAAAAAGAAGACCTTTCTCTCTGGCTCTCTCTCATTCACTGTCTAACTCTGTCAAAAAAAAAAAAAAAAAAGGTAAAGTAAAGGAGTGCTTACTGGGACAGTAATCAGTGTGACCAAGAAAGAACACTCTATCTGAAACCTTCAAAACTAAGGAAGAAACGAATGTGGAACATAGTGAAGGGCCTTAGAATGAAATGTATGAGACATGACTGAAAATGCTGTTCCTAACATGTGTATGTTTTAAACAGCAGCTCTAAACCCTTTTTGTCTAGGATTTTTTTTTTTCTAAGCTGTAATAGATTTCTGCCTTCCTCCTCTTTATCATCCCAGTATCATTTCTAAAAATCTTTTTGCTTAGCAATGAAAAACACATTCACTGAAAGGGCTCAAATCACCTAAAATGGGAAATTAATACTAAAATAGATCTAATGGTAATATGCAAAAAGGTTTTCAACCTTGCTTATCAATCATTCTGAACAGGCACTCACAAATTTAAATGTTGAATAGAAGTTCATTCAAGATATATGTATACTCATTTTTGGAATACAGAGAATAATAATGGTAAATAGCTGAGCATCCTCAGAATTCACAGAGATTTGTGTTAGAATTCAGACTGAGACTTCCTGAGACTTCAACTTTACCCAAGTTACAAACTCTTGCAGAGCCATGTTTTCCACATTTTAAAGAGGAGATAATAATAACACAAACCTCAAAAGTTAATTAAAGAATTAAATAAATCAATACATTCATGAAAGATTGCATAGAAAAATAACTGAGTTTTTGTTCATCTTGTATTACTGCAGTGTGATTTTGAAATGAGTTTAGACAGTTCTGTCTCTTCCCAACCCCTGGGTTAGGCTAATACAATGTGGCAAAAGTAACTGAATTTAGTTTTGAAATCTTGCTTGAAGAAGTTCTGTCTACTTTTTCTTGACCCTTGTCCAACTATCATGGACATAAACCCAGACTTGCTTGTTAAATAATAAAAGAAAAGTTGCCTGGGCATTTCTATCATCCCAGCTCACAGCCAGCCCATGCTAAGACATAGTTACACAGTCATCCTAAACTTGCCAGTTCCCATCTCAGCAAGCAGAGGAAATGTAGACTAGATGAAAACCGACCCAGAAAGCAAAGTTGAGAAAAACTACCCGACCTAACCCAAATCCAGTTAACAGTTAATGGAAGCATGGCCAACAACTACTATTAAATTCTTTTTCTTTTAGGGAAAAAGAGCAGGAATAATTGTTGTGCAATGATAACTAAATGATAAAGAGTATAGAGAGCCGATGCCCTGGCTCACTAGGCTAATCCTCCGCCTCGCGGCGCCAACACACCAGGTTCTAGTCCCGGTTGGGGCGCCGGATTCTGTCCCGGTTGCCCCTCTTCCAGGCCAGCTCTCTGCTGTGGCCCGGGATTGCAGTGGAGGATGGCCCAAGTGCTTGGGCCCTGCACCCCATGGGAGACCAGGAAAAGCACCTGGCTCCTGCCTTCTGATCAGCGCAGTGCGCTGGCCGCAGCGCGCCGGCCGCGGCGGCCATTGAGGGGTGAACCAACGGCAAAAGAAGACCTTTCTCTCCGTCTCTCTCTCTCTCTCACTATCCACTCTGCCTGTCAAAAAATAAAAAATAATAATAAAAAAGTATAGAGAACAATACCTGACACACAGTAAGCATAAATTTAACCTAATTAATATTATTATCAAAAGTTAAAATTTTTGCTTTAATTTTTCTCCAAATGAATAAGAGATGGAATTTTTTTTTTTTTGGACAGATAGTTATAGACAGTGAGAGAGAGAGACAGAGAGAAAGGTCTTCTTTCCGTTGGTTCACTCCCCAAATGGCTGCCAGTAGCCAGGTGCTCCTCCCTTGTCTCCCACGTGGGTGCAGGGGCCCAAGCACCTGGGCCATCCTCCACTGCACTCTGGGGCCACAGCAGAGAGCTGGACTGGAAGAGGAGCAACCAGGACTAGAACCTGGTGCCCATATGGGACGCTGTCGCTACAGGCAGAAGATTGACCAAGGGTGCCAGCCCTTGAGATGGAACTTTTAAAAATATATATTCTATACTTAAAAGTTAAGACACGAAATTAAGATTCCTTTAAATCAATGCTGTATTTCTTTAGCTATTTATTTATTGTTTTATGCATTGATAAGCTAATTAATTGTACATAAAACTACAATATTTATTCAAAGACTATATTTTGATTTCTGAACTTAAAACGCTGTGTTCATATAATTGAAGTTAATTTTCCTATCTGAATTAATTCTTACTTCTCTATGCTAAAACTTCAACATTATCACATTTCAGGTAGGTGTTTTATGAACATCATCTTGACAACAATATGTGGTAATTAACTACTCTTTGGTTCTTCATATCAGTTAAAACTATTTCTTTTTTCACTATTTCATCATAAACAGATCTCTCAGGAGTCCAACAACTAGAAAAAAATTCTGGAGTGAAAATTGACTTTTAGAAGTTCACCTCAAATAATCATTTAGTAGAAAACTTCAGATAGATCAAAACCTTCTCAGAGATCTTAGAGAAATAAAATTAATCCTAAAATTAAAAAAGATGACATTTAACATCAAAAGAACTAAAAAAGCACTATATTCCACTACATGTCATTTACTATTCTTAGGGCTCAGTGCCTTAACTTAGTTTATTTATTATGAAATTAAAATGCAATTTTAATGATCTTTTAAGAAACGAAGGCTCCTACTATTCCCTTATGAATCATTTTAATGTTTGTTATTCACTAAGTTTTTATTGATATATTCAAATGACTATTTCAAGGTGAGAATTATTTAGCCATATATAGATATATTGTGGGGTGAACCAACAGCAAAGGAAGACCTTTCTTTCTGTCTCTCTCTCTCACTATCCACTCTGCCTGTCAAAAAATAAAAAATAATAATAAAAAAGTATAGAGAACAATACCTGACACACAGTAAGCATAAATTTAACCTAATTAATATTATTATCAGAAGTTAAAATTTTTGCTTTAATTTTTCTCCAAATGAATAAGAGATGGAATTTTTTTATAATGCTTTTATTTAAAGAATATAAATTTCCAAAATACAGCTTATAGATTACAATGGCTTCTCCCCCATAACTTCCCCCCCACACGCAACCCTCCCCTTTCCCACTCCCTCTCCCCTTGCTTCACATCAAGATTCATTTTCAATTCTCTTTATATACAGAAGATCAGTTTACTATATATTAAGTAAAGATTTCAACAGTTTGCCCTCACATAGCAACACAAAATGAAAAATACTGTTGGAGTACTAGTTATAGTATTAATTCACAATGTATAGCACATTAAGGACAGAGATCCTACATGATATATTTTTTTAAAAAATTGATTAATTTTCTAGGAATTTTTTTTTTTTTTGGACAGGTAGAGTCATAGACAGTGAGAGAGAGAGAGACAGAGAGAAAGGTCTTCCTTTCCATATAGATATGGAAAAAAATACGATGGGAAAAGATGGCAAGAGAAACCTTATAACATCATTTTCAAAGGACATGTAACATACTGTTTCCTGCTCCCAATCCCAGAAATTTGTATTTCTAAAAGACATAATGAGAAATTGTCTTTAGTGAATAAAAAGGAACAATATCTTTTATTAATCCTAATGAGATTACTCCAGGCATATAGTCACTACAGATCAAATAATATTTACTGATTATCATTACTAAAGAATTGAGCCATTATCTACATAAATAATATGAGTATAAACGTTGAGCCTTGCCTGCGCCACAGCTCACTTGGCTAATCCTCCGCCTGCGGCGCCAGCACTCCGGGTTCTAGTCCCAGTTGGGGCACCGGATTCTGTCCCGGTTGCTCCTCTTCCAGTCTAGCTCTCTGCTGTGGCCGAGAAGGCTTTGGAGGATGGCCCAGGTCCTTGGGCCCTGCACCTGCATGGGAGACTGGGGGGAAGCACCTGGCTCCTGGCTTCAGATCGGCGTAGTGTGCCGGCCATAGCGGCCATTTGGGGGGTGAACCAATGGAAGGAAGACTTTTCTTTCTGTCTCTCTCTCTCACTGTCTAACTCTGCCTGTCAAAAAAAAAAAAAAAAAAAAAGTTGATCCTTGAAATTTGGAAAGTTGCATTTGAATATAAGTGAAGTCTGCCATTGTACCCTACTTACAAGCCAACATTTCGTCTGCTTTGGTGTCTCAGTGTGTTTCATAGATGCTTGTTTCAGAGGTGCCCGGTTTTATAGACACTGAAAGATGGCACACAATTTGGGTCAGAGTTCAAGAACAGTTTATGGCTCAGAGCAATGGCAGTATCCAGAATATCATCATTTTTTGCCAAGTTTCTGAACTCTAATCCTCATAAGATACCACAAGAATGGTGAAATAATACCAATATAGTGATAGGTTATATGTTCCTTAAGCTTAGGGAACCCAGCTTTTATATAATGGACAATGATTTGTGTGGCTATGTAGTTTTTATTCCTGCCTAAAAATTACCATTAATATAGTAGCTTAATACAACACAAATGATCATTTTACAATTTTTGTAGATCAGGAATATTGGTACTGGACAGCTGAATTCTTGTCCTGTGTCTCACCAGTTGAAAAGAGAATGCCAGTTTCTGTTGTCTTGTGGATTGCAAAGAATGTTTCAAGGTCCAGGTGGTTGATATAACTCATTTCCTTGCAGTATTAAGTTCTAGGTTCTCATTTTTCTATTAGTTATTTGTGATTATAACTGTCAGCTCCTAGAAACTTCCCACAATTCCTTGCCAGATGGTCCACATATGCAATTCACAAAATGATATTTAATTTCTTTCAGGTCCTCTGGTAAAGGTTTCTCTGATTTTTCTTTTTTGTGTTATAAATTTTTTAAGATTTATTCATTTATCCAAAAATTAGACTTAGAGAGAGAGAGAGAGAGAGAGAGAGAGAGAGAGATTCCAACCACAACTTTACTTCCCCAGTGGCTGCAATGGCCAGGGCTGTGCCAGGCCAGAGCCAGGAGCCAGGAGATTTTTTCTGGGTCTGCCACATGGGTGGCAGGGATCCAAGCACTTGGGCCATTTTCAGCTGCTTTCTAAGGCACATTAGCAAGGAACTATATTGAGTGGAGCAGCTGGGTCTAGAACCAGCACCCATATGAGTTGCTGGCAGCACAAATGACAGCTCAACCCACTATGCCACAATGCCAGCTCAATATCTACTTTTATATGGTTTATTTGATTAAGAGAGGTTTGTAACATTTTGTCATATACACAGGATCTTCCAACATTCAAAAAGGAAAGGATTGAGACGTGGAATATACTATTGAAGTCATCTCAGAATTCTGCCTTACTACATTGGCCTTTTCTTGGGAAGGAAACACTTATCTTTATCTTCCAACATGGTAATCAAACATGTCCTTTGTGTCTTAGCTATAAATGTCTGTATCTTTCAATGTGGAATTGCCCATCTCATAGATAGAGGAGAAATAGAAGTGGTATTGGGAAAGAAAACTGTGAGTGTTGTGAGGTCTTTGCCTGGGAAGTGTAGACTAAGGACAACCGCTGTTGACTTGTTAGATTTCTGTTAAAAGTTTAAAGAAATATCAATCAAATCCTGGCATCATCTGACAAAGGATGACTGATCTAGAAGTCAGTAAAACATAATGTATTTGAAACCATTTAAAAGAGATGCGCCAAAGCATTTTTTTGATGAGGAATTCTCTAAGGAAATTAGAAATTCTGAAATATAAATTAAGTGGTCATTTGCCTCCATTCTCTCATCCCTAAATGCTGGAATCTGAGGTGTTCCCTTGTCAAGTTCTGAGATTGTTGCTCTCCCTCTCTCTAAAAAACAAAAAACAAACAAACATTGTCTTCAATCTCTGGAGCAACTCTTTTTCAAATTACCACCACTCGATATTTTGTCCAGATAGTTAAGCTAAAATTAAACTATCATCCTCCAGAACTCCATTTGGCCAGACTGAAACATGAAGAATATATAAACCAAGTTAAGCTGAGATTCTCATTAGGGACCAGAAGGACACATCATGGTAGCAAATTGTCAGCGAAAAATCCAATTTGTCAAATGGGTCCTTATGAGCTTCATTCTGTTTTGTTCAGATTACTATTCAGAAAACTGCACACAGAGAGGTGATCTTTTTCTGAAGGTATCCACATTTAGAGAACAACTCACTTTACCATAGCCTAGGAGAAAATGAGACAGGAAAGCTCTGAAATATTTTTAGTCAGTTTTTCAAGAATCTACCCAATTATTTCACGTTAGCTGACTGTGGATGGTAGATGATGTGGAATACCTTGCATATTGTGTGCATTATAGCAATTTTTTTTTTTTGCAGTAAAGTGTCAGTCTCAAAAGGTCTGCAAAGCCACACAGATATTAGTTTTAAGGATCACATGGTATAGATAGAATTGAGTTAAATATTAAAATCGCATAGATACATGCAGAAGACATAAAAATCTTGAGTCAGAGATAACAAATACTCTATTATTAAAAGCATAAGCACTAGCCAGAGTATAACTTTTTTTTTTTTTTCATTCCTGAGCCTTAGGGATCACGAAGTGCTGTAAAGAAAGCCCATTAACACCTGCTCACACAGTGAGTTGCATTGGAGGAAAACAAAAACAAAGCAAAATAAAACAGAAATATTTTGTCTTCTTTTCCTTAAATAGAAGAATTTTTAAGGAAAAAAATTGGATTCAATATACTCTTCAAATATAGAAATCACTAAAATATATCTGGATCTGGAAACATAGCATTCTAATTTTAACCCATAGGTTTATGTCCCATCAGGATTACTCAATAGAAACATATATGATTTGTAACTTACAGTTATTTGTCTAAATTTTATTGCATGCATAGTAGATCAAACTTTGTTTAAGTTACTATTTACATAACAGTTTTTACAAGAAAAATATCCTATTTTATGTCATAGGTGATACATTCCTAATAAATTTTTAAAGATCTATTTAGTGTTTTTGACAGGCAGAATGACAGACACAGAGAAAGACATCTTATTGCTGGTTCATAACCCAAAGGCAGTGATGGTCAGGGCTAGGTCAGGCCCATGCTAGGAGCCAGGAACTCATCAGGATCTCCCACGTGGAAGCAGGGTTTCAAGTACTTAGGCCAACTTCTGCTGCTTTCCAAGGCACACTAGCAGAGAGCTGGATTGAAAGTGGAGCAGCAAGGGCTAGAACCAGCTTTCCAATATGGGTTTGGGCATCTCATGCAGTAATTTAATCTACAGTGACAAGACACTGCCCTGTAATGAATTTTTAAACAACTGTCTTCAACGTTAATGAATCTATAACATAAACAGAGGAAAAGTTTTCATTTTGTTGTAAACTCTTTCTGCTAACACAAAGAAATATTTAATAGTAGAGTACCAAAATTAAAAAAAAGCATTTAAAACCGCATTCCATCTAAGCCTATCTTGATAGAAATTCAATTCTTTGGTCAATAGGATCTAAATAATATAATAGTCTCTGAGTGGGAGTGGGGAGGAAATGAACTACAATGAATTGTGTCATGTTAACCTGTGGTA
Source organism: Sylvilagus floridanus (assembly GCA_949820135.1). Taxonomy (NCBI): domain Eukaryota; kingdom Metazoa; phylum Chordata; class Mammalia; order Lagomorpha; family Leporidae; genus Sylvilagus; species Sylvilagus floridanus. Next base: position 110,109,917 of record OX463241.1, read on the forward strand.
TCCTTGGAGTTTTTGTAGCTAATCTTTGCAAAGATATATTTTAGTGAGTTTCTTGTGAAGCCAAGTGAAGCATTCAGCACTTCAGGGGACACAAAAAGATTAAAGAAAAGTGGAATATGACAACTCAGAGCAAAAAGAAAGAAAAATCACTCTAGCAGCACTTTCATTATTTAACATATTTTTGACTTCTTTAAGTCAGGAGGTCTTTTGGTACATAATACAAGTCAGTAGCATTTGGAGAATCTGAAGTCCCACATATCAAAGCTATAATTATTATTATCTCAAGTGGGGAGATTTTCAAAAGTACAAAGAGTCATTTTAAGCATATAATACGATAACTCAGAATCACCCAATGTGTTACATATGAATAGACAATTGATTTGTGATTACTAGTTATGATTCAGTAATATTGAAAATATTCAAAATTCAAAATTAAGACTATTCCTGGCCCATGATGGAAAATTACTTATGTATTCATACACATGAGATATAATGTTCTGTGATACAGCACTATAATTTATTTTTTAAGTTCAAAGGACAAAGAATAACAGCAAACAATTCTTTACATATCTCCTTTTATGAAAATTAATGCTATGAATTATTGCCTTAAATTTCAATTGTTTCAGAAGATATTGCTATACAATAGGGAGAATAATGTAAATTCTAATGTTATGATGAATTTATAGAGCTATAAAATTAACTCAAACATATTAATAGAATAAGTTCATTTAGGAACTTTCTTACCCTTATTGGAATTTTTTTTATAAGAATTCTACTGAACATTTCTGCATCTATATGCATGAGTTAAAGTGCCCTCAAAACTTGGCTTCCAAGTTCAGAAACATTGTCTCTTTCTCCATGTATTGAAGAAATTTTCACAATATTATTATTATTCCCCTTTCATAGGTTTGGGTTGATTCACTGATAAAGTTATCTTGGCCTAGAAATTTAGATAGGAGTGGGAAGCTCTTTGATATTATTCAGAATTATTTGAATGATCTACTCATTATTATTTCATCAACTTGAATTTTCCTGGAAATTTTTTTCAGTTTAGCTAAGTTTTCAGAGGCAATATCATAATGCTCTTTACTATATTATCTCAGATTATTTTTAATATTAGGAAACTCTTTAGTGATGTCACTCTTTGAACTCCTACTTATTTTGATATTCCTTTATTTTCTCCTCTTAAATTAACCCGAGACTTAACCCTTTTACCTAATTTTTCTGAGGACCAAGATATTTTGTGGAATGTTTATCTTAAAAATTATTAAAAGTACAGACTTTAAAAGTCCTCATAACCAAAAATATGATAAGCATGTAAGGTAATGAATATGTCAATTAGCTTGATTTAACCATCCCACAATGTATATCTATATCAAAATATGATGTACACCATAAACATTTTTGTCAATTAAAATGAATTTAAAGTAACTTCATCTTACATGCTACGTTATTTTATTTCTCTTATATTTGAATTATTCAGATTTTTTTGCATACTTGATACTTCTATATTGAGCTTATATATATAATTTTCATTTTTTCTTTGTCATGTGTGTGATTAGGGTTTAAAATATTAATTAAGCTAGGTGATTCTGGAACCAACACTATTTCAAATTTTCAGTATCATTCTTTTCTACTTATTTTGTGATTTTCATTGAGCTTGTTTGATATCTGAGATAATTAGATGCATAGCTGACTTTTCAAATAAATTGTCATTGTTCTCATTACCTTGTTAGAGAGAGAGGGATTCTAAACCTAGTGCACATTTTGTCTAAGGACATGGCAAGAAGATACCAGATAATTTAAGTTAGTACAACTTTGTAATATTTTTAAGGTCATTGTGTACTGAGTCCTATTTTTTTATTTTTTATTTTTTGCTCATGACTGATTTTACTATTCAGAGTTCCATGCTAAGTTTTGTAATGTTTATTCAAGTTCTATGAAAAACATAATGGTATTTTGTGGAAATTCCTTTGGATAGTATAAAAATTTTAATGACCTTGATTCCAATTCAAGAACACAGCATGTCTTTCTTTCATCAGTGTTTTATGATTTTCCTTGTAGAGATTCTTCAGCTGTTTAAATTCCTCTCTAAGCATTTAAAATTTTGTAGCTACTGGTAATTGAAGTGACTTCCTGATTTCTTTCTCAAATAATTTGCTATTGATATATGCTAACCCTCCTGATTTTCAGAGACTTTATGTCTTGTACCTTTACTAAATGTAGTATTTCGAACATATTTTTGGTAGAATATTTGCAGTTTGCTATATAAGATTATATCTTCTTCCTACAGTGATAATTTAATTTCCTATTTTTGGATTTGAATGGTGTAATATTTCTTTCTTTAGAGTAATTGCTCCAGCTAGGACGTCTATGGCTGTGTTGAATAAGTCATTAGAATGAAAATTCTGGTATTGTTTCAGGTCTTAGAAGGGGTTCAACTTTTCCCTATGCAGTATGATGTTACATGTTTGCTTGTTATATATGGCCTTTATTATATTGAGGGGCATTCCTTTGATACTAACTTTGCTCAATTTTCTTTGTATGAAGGATTATAGGACTTTTACCAAACACCTTGATGCATAAATTGATATGCACATATGATTTTTATAGTTCATTCTGTTGGTATGGAATATCTTAATTACTGATTTAGATATGCTGAACCATCCTTGCATCTTTAGGATGAATCCCATTTAATCATGGTGAATAATCCTTTTAATGTGCTATTGGGTTTGGTTTGCTAGTATTTTGTTGAGGATCTTTTTTTTTAATGTATGTTCATCAAGAATATTATTCTATTACAATCCTTTGTAAAAGAATTCCTCAATCCTCTATTTTCTTGAAATAATTTAAGATGGATTAGTATTAATTTTTAATTGTTTTGTATAATTCAGCATCTAGTCCTGGACCTTTTTTGGGGGTGGGGCCTTTTCAGACATTTATAAGTGATTGATTATCATTTAATCTAGGTTATCAAAATTGCTTATACTTGTTCATAATAATCTCTAATAATCCTTTGAATTTCTATGATGTCAGTTGCACTATCTCCATTTTCATCTCTGATTTTGAGTTTTCTCTTTTTTTCCTTATTCTAGCAAAAGGTTTGTCAGTTTTATTGATCCAATCAAGGAACCAACTTTCTAAATTGATTTTTAAAAAAGATTTATTTATTCATTTGAAAGTCAGAGAGAGAGAGAGAGAGAGAGATACCACTTACTGGTTCTGTCTGCAAGTAGCCAAAAGGGGACTTAGCCAAGCTGAAACCAGGAGCCAGGAAATTCATCCAAGTCTCCCACATGGATGACAAGGTGCCAATCACTTGGGCCATCTTCCACTGCTTTTTCTAGGTCATTAGGAGGGAGCTAGTTCAGAAGTGGAGCATCCAGAACACGAACCAGATCCTATATGTGATGCTGGTGTCACAGGCAGTGGCTCTGCCAGCTTAGCTACAAGGTTGGACACCTGTGCTGAATTTAATTATTATTTTAGTTTCCATTTCATTTATTTTTATCTGAGTCCCAATATTTTTCTTCTAATAATTTGGGATTTCATTTGTTTTTATATTTCCAGTTCCTAGATGTATAGTAATGTCTCACTTATTTGACATCATTCTTCAATTTGATGCAGATATTGATTGCTGTAAACTTCCCTCTTTTGCTGTACCTCGTAGCTTTTGGTATGTAAATAAAGACATACCATTGTTTTAATTTTCATCTTTTTCTGTAATTTCTTCCTTAAAATGTTTAGGACTGAGTACATTTTGCTCAGAACTAAGTTGTATGATTTCCATGTATTTTTACAGTTTCCATTATTTTTCTAGTTACTGATTTCTACTTTTTTTGAATTGTAGTGAGATACTTTTTTTAAAAAATATTTTGAAACTTGTTTTGGGAACTACCGCATGGTATATCCTTGAGAACATTTCATGTGCTATGAGAAGAATACATATTCTTTTTCTTCCTTTTTAAGACGTATTTACTTGAAAGGCAGAGTTTCAGAGAGGCAGAGAGAGAGAGAGAAAGAGAGAGAGACAGAGAGGTCTTCCATCTGATGGTTTTTCTCGCCAGATGGCCACAATGGCCAGAGCAGTGGCAGATCTGAAGCCAGGAACCAGAAGCTTCTTCCCGGTCTCCCATGCAGGTGCAGGGGCCCAAGGATTTGGGCCATTTTCTACTGCTTTCCCAGGCCACAGCAGAGCTAGATCAGAAGTGAAGCAACTGGGACTTGAACAGGCGCAGGTATGGGATGCCAGTACTGGGGGTGGCGGCTTTACCCTCTAACACCACAGCACCAGCCCCGAGAAGAATGCATATTCTTACTGGCATGGTAGAAATGTTCTGTAGATGTTTTTTAGGTAATTGATCTATTTTATAAAATATACTTTTTTCTTTTTTATATATTTTTATTTACATAAGTCATACAAATTTCATGTACTTTATATATACAGATTTAGGAGCATAGTTACGCTTTCCACCTTACCCTCTCTCCCACCTGTATTGATTTATATTAGAATGATCTGTCCATTTCTGAAAGCAGTGTATTAATGTCCACTAGTGTTATTGTATTGTAGTCAATCTCTCCCTTTAGGTCTATTAATATCAGTTTTACAGTTTTTGTGCACTGGTACTGGGAGCATATGTGATTACTTCCTCTTGCTTTATTGAATTCTGTATCTTTTGGATTCCATTTGATTGAATTCTTTCAATTTCAGTCTTTGTGTTTCCTTAGATTTGATGTGAGTTTCTTATATGCAGCATATAGTTTGATATATATATATATATATTCTTTCACTTGTGTCTTTTAGGTACAGAATTAAATACATTTTTATTTAAGGTAATTATCCATAGATTAGATATACTACGATTATTTTTGATACTTTCTACCTTTTTTTTTTTTTAGTTTCTTTCTTTCTTTCTCTCATTATTAGACTCTCCTCCTTTGAAGGTAAGTAATTTTCTCCGGCAATGAGTTTTTGATAGTAGTGAGTTTTGAGTCTGTTATAATTTTGTTGTTGTTGTTGTTATTGTTGGCAGGCAGAGTTAGACAGTTAAGAGAAAGAAAGACAGCGAGAAAGGTCTTCCTTCCGTTGGTTCACCCCACAAATGGCTGCCGCGGCTGGTGTGCTGTGGCCAGCCGGCTGCGCTGATCCAAAGCCAGGAGCCAGGCGCTTCTGTCTGGTCCCCCATGCGGGTGCAGGGCCCAAGCACTTGGGCCATCCTCCACTGCACTCCTGGGGCCACAGCAGAGAGCTGGCCTGGAAGAGGGGCAACCGGGACAGAATCCGGCACCCCATTTGGGACTAGAACCCAGGGTGCCAGCACTGCAGGCGGAGGATTAGCCAAGTGAGCTGTGGCACTGGCCTGTCTGTTATAAATTTTTGCTTTGTGGTTATCATGTGGCTTATGAAAAAAGTTAGTTATAAAAAGCAATTTTGGCTGGCGCCATGGCTCAACAGGCTAATCCTCCGCCGAGCGGCGCCAGCACACTGGGTTCTAGTCCCGGTTGGGGCGCCGGATTCTGTCCCAGTTGCCCCTCTTCCAGTCCAGCTCTCTGCTGTGGCCCGGGAGTGCAGTGGAGGATGGCCCAAGTGCTTGGGCCCTGCACCCCATGGGAGACCAGGAAAAGCACCTGGCACCTGGCTCCTGCCATCGGATGAGCGCGGTGCGCTGACCGCAGCGCACCGACTGCGGCGGCCATTGGAGGGTGAACCAAAGGCAAAAGAAGACCTTTCTCTCTGTCTCTCTCTCTCACTGTCCACTCTGCCTGTCAAAAAAAAAAAAAGCAGTTTCAAGATGAAATCATTAAGAAATATGTAAAGAACTTGAATAAAAAATCCTATATTTGCACTCTTTCTTTACATTTTGAATTTTTGATGGATTATTTTACATCTTTCTGTATTTCTTATCTCTTAATTTATTAATGTAGTTATTATTATAACTTTTAAATATTATTCCTAATTATGGAATGGCTTATGTACCTTCTTCATTATTTTACAGTGTTCTGAATATGTCTCAATAGTTGCTCTTTTTTTGGTAAGATTTATTTATTTATTTGAAAGGCATAGATACAAAGAGGCAGATGCAGAGAGAGAGAGAAGTCTTCCATCTGCTGGTTCACACCCTAAATGGCTGCAATGGCCAGAGCTGGGAAAATACAAAGCCAGGAACCAAGAGCCTCTTCCAGGTCTCACATGCGATTCAGGGCCCCAAGTACTTGGGTCATCTTCTCTGCTTTCCCAGGCCATAGCAAAGAGCTGGATCAAAACTGGAGCAGTCAGGACTCCAACTGCCACCCATATAGGATCTCAATTGTGCCTTTACCTGCCATGCCACAGCACCTGCTCCTGTATGGTTACTCTTACTAATGAGTTTCCTACCTACAGATATTTTCTTCTTACTCATTAGTTCTGTTCTATTTCAATTGAATGAGCTCCTTTAAGCATAACTTGTGAGATAGTTTTGGTGAAGATAAATTATCCTGACTTCTGCCTTTCTGAAAATTTCTTTATTTCTCTGTCATAGATAATGAGACACATATCTGGGCACACTTTTTTTTTGCTGATAGTTTTCATTCTGCCGTACTATAAAAATTTAATTCTACTTACTCTTGGCCTTTTAAGTATTTGTTAATAAATCCATCATGAATTAAATTAGGCCCTTTTTTCACTTTATCTGTTTCTATTTTGCAACTTTGAGTATCCCCTGCTTATTTTAAACCTTAGAGAGAGTGATGACAGAATGTCTTAGGGAAGACTTGGTTTAGCTGAACCTGACTAATACCCACTGAGATTCCAGTAATTAGACAGTTATATCTTTCTCTAGATTTGGAAACTTTTCTATAATTTACATATCGAATATTCTTTATACCATTTTGGTATTCTCATCTCCCTCTTGTACCCCAGTTATTCAGATATTGTCTTCTTTCATGTGTCATAAAATTCCCATTTGGATTCTTTATCCTCTTCATCCTATTTTCTTCTTCAAACTGTGCATTTTCAAATATCCTGTATTTGATCTCACTGATTTTTTTTCCATTTGATCTATTATAGTACTAATGCCTTTTATCATGTTTTATGTTTCACTTAGTTTACTGTTAGTTGAAGTGTATATCAGATTAAAAAAAAAAGACTTCCACTTATGTCAAATTTATCTGCTTATTTTACATCATTTCTTTCTGTTTTCTTGAAATGCACTGAGTACACTTAGAGCTTGATTTTGAATTTGCCATTATTACATTTGGAAATTTCAGTTCCTAAATGATTGATTTCTGGCATCTTAATTTGTTTGTTAGGTGAAGTCATGCTTCCTGGAATGTACAGGTCTCTAATGCAAAGATAACTCTACAAGTTCCATCTATGGGCACTGGTCTGGCTGTAGAGGCATTTGGGCTTTTTAGTCACTGGGTCTCAAAGCACTGGGCCTAGTTCCAAACTCCAGTGAAGTGCTAAGATTTCTTCCATTAGTTGCTCCCCAGCAGCTGAGTTTCGCTCTGCTCTGTTTGAGGTAGGGGGCAGGATGGTGAATACAGAATCTTGGCCACTTGACTTCAGATGGTATAATGACTCAGTGTAGAACTACAAACATGTGGAAGTTATTGCAGGGTCATGTCCAGCATAGGTTTTTATTTTTGTGGGCCTGTAGTGAGTTTCAACTATATGGTCTGGACTTAAATCTCTCTCCTTCCAATTGTGAGGCATCTCTCTTCATGCTGTACTACTTTTGCTGTGGGTAGGGGGTGACATGGGTAACTCTTTCTTTATTGTGTTCTTCAATGCATCTCTTTTATTATTATACAAAAACCAGGCATCATGGTCTCATGATTTCCATATCTTTTGTGAAGATGATTTGGTGCACAAACAGACAATCAAATTGGTGTCTCAGAGGGCAGATTGTTACTAGACCATCTTATTCAGCTACACTCTTGCTCTGCTACTCTTTCAACATTTTTGAGTAATAATTTATAATATTTCTTTCATATAAATAACTTAAATTATTTAAATTCCCAACATTGATAAAAGCTTCTTGAGATATATTTTAATAAAATAAAGCTCTTGGAAATAACCAACTAATCCCTAGTAAACTAAATATCAACTAGAACAAAATATAACAGTTTAATGGAATACAAAAACCCAAAAATCAAGGTATAAAATTTGAAGCCTGGTGGCGGCAGAGCTAAGCCAGAGGCACTCTTCCTCCCTGTAGCTCTCAGGCTCCACCAGCTCCTCCCAAGCCCAGTCACCATCTGGCCATCTCCTTTGGCAAAGATTCCGCGGCTGGAGATGTAGTTGCTGCCACCTCTAATACTGCAGTGGCCCCAGTCAATGTTGAGGCAGACTGTAGTGCAGGGCTCTGTAAATGACTATTTCTATTTGACCTTAGAAATCTTCCAGAGTGAAGAATAGTTCAGGCATGAATTATCTCAATAATAAAATCATGACCATGATCCAGACATTTCTTATGTTGTTGTCTAAAAATAAAATTCTTCATATAGTATTCATGATTTTTCTTTATTCATCCTTTTTATCCTGCTTACTAAAAAAAGTATGACAAAGGAAATTAATATTCACTATGGCCAAGTAAGAAAAAAGTACCATTATAAACTGTGTAATTACTTTAATCCTTCAATAGACTCAAAATTAAAATTTTCCTACAATGTTTGGTGAATCAATGTGATCAGAAATATCTCCTAATAGTAAGTATTTGAGGTGTGATGTTAACATAAAATGAAAACATAATATGGAGACCCTATTTTCTGTCCTCAGTATATATGATAACCTTAGCTATCATTTGTATGTAAAAAACATTGAAAGACTAGGACATATGCTTTGTGTTATTTTTGGAACTCAAGAAAACTTAAAAGTTTATAGGATTTTTAAAAAAGATTTATTTATCTGTAAGTCAGAGTTGGGAGGGAGGGAGGAAGGGACAGAGGGAGAGAGGAAAAGAGAGGGAGAGAGAGATTTTCTGCTGTTCACTCTCTAGATGGCCATAGAGACTAGGCCAGGAGTAAGCCAGGAACCAGAAACTTCTTCCAGCTCTCTCATGTGGGTGGCAGGGACCCAAGTACATGGGCCATCTCCATTTTCCCAGCCCATTAGCAGGAAGCTGGATCAGAAGCGGAGCAACTGGGACCTGAACAAGTGCCCATATGGGGTGTGGATGTAGGCTTTACCTTCTATGCCACAATGATGGTCTCTTTAGGATATATTTGTAAAAGTAAAAAATAATGTAGAGCATTTGTTCTTTTGAATAATCTCATGCATGTGAGTTATCTTGATGAAGTGGTAGTGAGATTTTCCTGTGCAGCCTTATCCCAGATCTGTATTTTGCGTCTCAAATCTTTTGATCCTTTCCTAGAAAGACAAAAACAATTAATTATACAAAGGAGAAATCTGTACTTCTTTTCATTTTTCCCAGAGGTTTAATGGTTTGTTTTGCCCTCTGTTATTTCTTATCCAGGATTTCCATCAAATCCTGCTTCACCCATGTGAGACTTTTTTGTTAGTCTCTTATGCCTTCCTCAGTCAAAGATACTACTTTTCAATCAGATACGCTGTTAAAAGCATGGATTGACATCACTACTTACTCAAGGCTGAACAAATAGCTTTGGCAGCATTCAAAATCTGGGCAGTTTATCTTGCTTAGTTGATGCTCTTATACTTGCTATTGATTAATTCTCAACACTGGTTTTCTCCTGTGTAAATCTTCTCTCAGTCATTAAGAGTAACTTACCTGATTGTTCTGGGATGGATTTGATTCTTTTTTTTTTCAAATTTACTATATCACGCAATCTCATCCATTAAAATGAAAATCGTTGTTCCTTTCCTTGGTGAAATATTTTGTTTGTCGTTGGGTGTTGATGGCAACAGCAGCTACTAGCTCTTTGTATTTTTGAACTGTGAATTCAACAGACTAGAAGTCTGATCATAGTCTCTTATTATTTTAATAGATTTTATTAATAAAAATAATAAATATTATTTTTAAAATATAATTTTAACACACTTTTCATTATGTACTTTTAAAAAATTTAGAAAATAAATCTTCCATAGTTTGTGCATGTGTTCTGTAACTATGTACATATTTTGTTTTTAACCAAAAATTATTTATATTTTATTTTTATTATTTATTTCAGAGCCAAAAATAACAGATAGATAGATACAAAGATCTTACTTCTTTCCACAATGTCCAGTACTGGGCCAAGTCATAGATGAGAGCTGGGAATTCAATTCAGGTCTCCCATATGGGTGGTAGGGACCTGATAACTCCATTATCACCTCTACATGCATGGTTCTGCATTAACAGGAATGTAGAATCTGCATTGGGGTAAGTATACTGAAGTGTTAATTGCTAGGCTAAACACATGCTCCCCTTTTTAAAACCTACTATATTCAGGGTACTATCAAGATATAGTTTAACTCCAGGCAGGGAAAACCACTAGATCTACTTGGTAAATTAGAGGTAACTGAGTAGATGGCAGTATGGTTCAGCATATGTCCTATAAGGAAATATTTTCAAAATGCAACATAAGAGATTAGACAGACAACTGTGAGCTCTGAGTTTGGGTGGAATGGCAGTAAACTGAAGCAGTTGGGGATTAGCCAATTTTCTTGCATGAAGATTTCTAAGCCAAGGTATGAGTGTGCCATGCAATATCTGGAAGAATAAATGTGTTTAACAAAGGTGAATACCATCCTTCATTCTCTTCTGCTCCCTTTTTGGTAATCCAGTCATAGGCAAACTTCACCTTCCTTCCAGAGAGAATGTTACAGCATCTTATCTTTTGCAGCGGCATCTCTCTCCCTAACTTTCTCAGTTCTCCATCATCTTCCACCTGATAGGAAAACTACTGTTGTTTTCACTCATTCCTCTGACCAAGGAGAGCATCTGCACAGTGTTTTGGATCCTGGTGACCTTGCTCCCTTGAACTCTGGACTTTGCTTTGTGCGTTATGACACATCTTTCCAGTATTCCAGCCTCTTTTCTTCTTGGCTTGTTCCCTTCACCTTAAGTATATTCAGTTTATTTTCCACTTACAAAATATATATGCTTTCAACTGAATCCTCTGATGAGTGTGCTTGTTCTTCCTTGTGCAGCTAAGCTTCCTGAAAGTACAGCCTGAATGCATTTCCATTTCATTACCACTTGACAATTAAATTTGTTTAAGAAAAAGGTACATTGGCTGCATATTTCTCTGGTCACTGTTTTGGAAGCCAAGGGTGCAGACATGAGACCCCATCAGATTTCCTTAGAGAATAGAAAGAAGATCAGCTGCTTTCAAGTGTTTCTTCATGCTATAAAGTCCAGTGAAGTGATGTTTACATCAGAGGAGATGATATTGAAAGGACAACCAGTAAAGGAAATGTTGGTATTGTTTAGAATAAAGAGTAGATAGGAAGCAATGATGTTCCAGACAAATAAAATGTGCAAGAAGCTGAAATGCTGAGAAGTGTGTATTTAGTAAATACTGCTCACTGAAGGATCAAATATTGCAGTACATCTGAACAACGATTACTATTCAGTGACAAAGAGAAATGATGTAGAGGAAACTGAAATGCACATTACTAAATGAAATAAGCCAATCGGTAAAGGGTAAATACTGCATGATTCCAGCTATATTCTGAAAAAGAGGAAATAATACAAAGAGTAAAAATATCAGTGGTTTCTAGAGACTCATAGGAATAAATGTGTAGAACATGGAAGATTTTGGCGAGAGTGAAAATATTCCACATGATAGTACGGTCCTAGATATATGATATTATGCATTTCTCAAAACTGATTGAGCTTCACAACATACACATTAAATTTTAGTATAAAATATGAACTTTCCTTTAATTTTGTCATTATCTTGGTTCATCAGTTTTATTAAATGCACCCTACTAATGCAGCATCTTCATAATTATGAGTTACACTGTGGGAACATTGTCAATATTCTGGTTAGTTTTTCCATTTACCTAAAACTTCTTTAAAATAAAATTATATTTTTACAAATTAGCAGACTTTAAACAAGAAGTAAAACAAGAAAAATGATGATTATTCCCTGTTTGTTTTTCATGGAAAAAAAAAGAGTTTAAAATGGTGGAGTGTTTTTGTTGTTGTTGTTTTGTTTTTGTTTATGTTTTTGTTTTAAGGTAGGTGGGGTGGCATTGAGGTAACGCTTCTGCCTGTGAGCCTGGCATCCCATATGGGGGCTCCAGTTCACATCCCAGCTGCTTCACTGCAGATACCAAATCCCTATTAAGGCAAAATGACTGAGAGATGAGTCTTTTTTTTTTTTTTTAAGTAAAATGCCATGAATACTGTTGCCTTTGGTGATGTTTTCTTTCTATGTGTTAAACAATGCTTGCTAAAATTCTAAAAAAAACCAAGTAGAATCTCGAAATTATTGAAGAATCCAATGATCTCTTAAGTGGGATATTTCTAAGTGAACTTAGTAGGTGTTCTCATATGTATTTAATTGAAAAATAGTTTTTGTATTGTTCTTACCCAAAAACAGTACTCTATTGAGCAAATTAATCCAATTGAGCCTACTGGTAGTTTTTTGTCTGTACAGAAGCACACCTTTCCATTGTTCTTGTCTGGATCACGTAGGATTATAAGAATCCACTTTCTTTCACCTACTGGTAGATATAAGGCCCTTTGTGTTCTGTGTTCAGTTTTTACTAGAAACACATTCTGTGATAGTAAATTGTTAGCATAAAACAGGCAGGGTATATTCTTTACACTATGGGAAGTGACAAATTTTACATATTAGAGCATTATTAATATTTATTTATTATTCATCCATTCATCTTGGAAAGCCTATTTTTAAAACACTTGCTAGAATAACAAAGCTTCAGGCTAACATTAAAATCCAACCAAATAACTCTTGAACATTTTGGGTAATTCCTTTAATATTGCAACTCCTTTAGCAAGGAAAAGTGAGCCCCCTGCAAAGAACTGAAATAAAAGGGGAAAAGTGCATTATTATTCCTTCCTCCAATAACTGTCCAGCCCTCAAGGAGCACAGCTGCATTAGCTCCTCTGATTCAGTGCATCCGTCCTACTTCTTTCCTCCAGTGGGTGAAGGGAGCAGGCAAGCACAGAGTGGTGAGCTAGAGAAGAAACCAAAACTGTGTTTGAGACTGGAGGTGACTGTCAATGATTCATCAAAGCAATCTTACTGTGGCTTGAAAGAATTACATGTTGGTTTTATGCTGGCATCACCAGTGTTAAGAATGTACAAGGGAACCACAGAACAAAAGAGAAACAAGTATGTAAAAACAGCAATGTCTTGACTTGTCGAGCCTAAATTTTCTTGACAGAAAATACCCTTGGCCCAATATTTACTTTTTCTGAAGACTCACATATTTGCTAGAACACTAGTTTCCTCTATACAGTAGTGAAAGTTGTTAATAATGTATGAGTTTTAATAATGCTGCAATATTTAAATATGGAACATTTTCTTCCAAATTAGTGATGAAAATTTATCTTAAATGTACTAAAGTGGTATTATTTTGACAGTTTCTTTTGCTCTATCTGAATACATCATTTGTGAACGATGATTTGTCTAAGCTGCTTTAGTGGCTGTAAATGTTAGGAATGCAGCAAGCTTCCTGGTGAATCAATTTGTGTTAGCTGTGCAGCACAGATTTGCAGCAGCATAATTCACACTGACTTTCCAAGTAATACGTCCTCTGACAACACTTTCAAAACGGCAAGATATCTTGCAAAAGTACAGAATTGTCTTGAGATATCACATCCCCCAGCAGAATTCAAAATACTGTTGCAAAACTGACAAAATAGAACCTAAATTGTAATGTGATATACTAAAGCAGCTGATAGATTTCACTGTGCACCAAAAATTGTTAACTCTATGCCCAGTAGAGAAAGAGATCTGTAGCAACAGTAAAAAAAAAGTCTGAACTCTACAGAGGGGAAAATACCAAATGAATATGGAGTCAATGGTATTTTTTATCTTGATGAAATCCACAATAACACTTTATTGAAAATTATAAAGGTGGCACTGCAGATTGGAGAATGCACTTGTATTACCACTGGAAACATTGCAAATGCTTTTTAAAATTAAGATTTAATATGCCATACAGTGTTAACTCAAACCTAAGTGGGAAAGTAGTTTCAATATACAAATATTTAAATGCTGTTTATTGTTATCTGAAGGATACTGAAAAGTTACACTAATTGAAGAATCTCATGCTTCCTTTTGTAAATAACATTTCTTTCATAGTTAAGAACGTTTAAGATATAAGCTGTCAACATATCATGGAATCTCTCAGGCTTTTGAAGTTTTTTCATATTTCTGATTGGAGAATGATTGCATTTTAGATCATTTGGACATACACAGAGTTTTCTAAAAGGAGGCACATCATATATAAATGTTTTTACCCTTCAAGTTAGCTTTATATTTACTGTAGTCTGACACTCTACTTTATACAGAAAGGCTCAATTCGAATTTAACTCAATACTGCTCTTTATTTAGTTGTTACTGATAAATATTCTATTGCTGTGAAACTGAAAATGCCTTGGCTGCTGAAGTAGACATATTTAAAGATGGATGGGTTTATAGTTGCTAAAAATAATAGTAGATAGATAGAAGGTCTTTATTATTCTTGATTGAGTCATTAATTGAATTACATTTATCTTAAGCACAAGATCTCCTACTTGGAATGAGTGGTGAGGAGACTTTATTTCTTAAGAAGAATGACTTTAACGTTGGGAGGAAGAAAACTCTCCTTTTCAGGAAGAAAACCATGTTTTGGATTTTTAAAGAAGAGAATATTCCTTGACTTACAGTTAGGTTACTAATAATAAGCCTATCAAAATTGAAAATATGAGTCAGAAATGCAGTTAATACATCTATCCTACTGAATATCCTAGTTTAGCAACACAATACACTGCCGATTATTGATTGTTTGCCTTCATGATCACAGGACTGATTGGAAACTGTTGCTCAGTGTTCCTGCATAGCATCTCAAGAGAATATCATGAAGTAGGTATTGGGCAATTCTTGAGGTGCCCATCTCTCATATCAAAGTGCCTAGATTAAAGCATTGTTTCAGCTTCTGATTCCAGCTTCCTTCTAATGTACACCCTGGGTGGCAATAGGTGATGGCTTATGTACTTGTGTCCCTGACATCCATGTTGGAGACTCAGATGAAATCCCAGGCTCCTGGAAATTCTGGATGACCCAGCTTTGGCTGTGGCATTTGGGGAATAAACCAGCAGATGAAATATATCTCTGTCTCTTTGCTCCTTTTCTCTTCTCTTCTCTTCTCTTCTTCTCTTCTCTTCTCTTCTCTTCTCTTCTCTTCTCTTCTCTTCTCTCCTCTCCTCTCCTCTCCTCTCCTCTCCTCTCCTCTCCTCTCCTCTCCTCTCCTCTCCTCTCCTCTCCTCTCCTCTCCTCTCCTCTCCTCTCCTCTCCTCTCCTCTCCTCTCTTCACCTCTCCTCTCTCTCTCTCTTTCTCTCTCTCTCTTTCACCCACCCTCTCATTCTTAACTGTTCTGCCATTCAAAAGATTTATTGAAAAGAGATACTGTCATGCCACATATTGTTAACCTGGGAACATTTCAAAATTCAAAATTTTAATTGCAGTTTCTCCTGAATGTGTATTACTTTTACACTATCTTAAAGTAAATCTTTAAAAGTAAATATTCAAATCATTATGTCAGGGACTTTCCTTATTCTTACAAATGTTTCTTTTCTTTGAGTTCATAATAGAGAACTTAATATATTTTTTCAGTTTTACATCTGCATTTTTCAAGTATTGCAAAAGAAAAAGTATAATTGAATATTAATAAGAGAGATGTAGTCAATAAGACAAACTCCTATGGATAACCAGGCAACAGAAAGGAAGAGAAATGTATGGACTGTAAAGATCAAATAATTCCTGGATATGATTGATCTCTGTCCTTAATGTGTTGTACTATGTATAACTAGTACTCAAACAGTACTTTATACTTTGTGTTTCTGTGTGGGTGCAAATTGATGAAATCTTTACTTAGTATATATTAAATTGATCCTCTGTATATAAAGATAATTGAAAATGAATCTTGATGTGAATGAGATGGGAGAGGGAGCGGGAGATGGAATGGTTGCAGGTGGGAGGGTGGTTATGGGGGGGGGGGATCCACTATAATCCAAAAGTTGTACTTTGGAAATTTATAGTTATTAAATAAAAGTTACAAAATAAGGTATTTTTCAACTTGAGACTTGTCTTCATCACCTTCTCTGTGTGCTCATATGTGGAAGGGATAAGGCAAGTCTGTTGGGTTCCCTTTATAAGAGCACTCGTTCAATCCATGGGGAATCTACCTGAATTTCCCTAAAATGCCTTCTTGTAGTGCCATCACATTGGTCAGTAGGTTTTAACATACGAGTTTTGAATGACCAAAAGCATGCATTATATAAATAGAACTAGGAATTTCTTGTAACTGTCACTGTCAGGATTGTCTTGCACTCTAGAAATGATCTTCTGTTACTTTAGATTTAAATCCATAGTAATAATGGGCAGTCTAGTTACATAAAATTATTTTGAGTGTGTTATTTATAAAGTATTAGCCTTAAAATAATAAATGTCTAAAATAAATTGTACTAAATTAAATGGTCTTTTCCTGAAAGCAGGTTAGCTACACATATCTAGAGACATTTAACTGTTTCAGTTGGTTTGTTTCTTTTAAAATTGTTGTTTCCTGTATTTGATCTGGAAGTCCATCAGTTCCTCCAGAAATCCTCTTATTAGAGAGAGATTCATTAGCATCATAAGCATATGCTAAAATGTATGGAATAAACCTTACAAAGTAAAAATATGGAATATCTATGATATTTTACTTTGATATAGATAAAACAAATACAAGTGTCTTAAATAGTCTGAGCATGTAAGTTACTGCACTGGAAAACAGGAGATACAGGTATTTGACTTTATTTAACAAGTGCCTACTTTATTATGAAGTGTGTAAAACTTCATAGATTTACTTGATAAAATTCAATACATATTGAATTTTACCTGGGGCACATCAGTTATTTAAATATGGTGAATAGCATTGATTAATTTAAGGTGATATTGGATGACCACATACATGTATATCTCCAGATCTGCCTGAAGCAGAATGATAAACTTTGGTCAATGTTGTAAAACAGATCAGTTAAGGACAAAATTATATTCTATAGTCACAATTCGTTGAGTTTGTTTGAAACAGGATGTGTTGGCTTATTAGCATTGTTTAACAGTTACAACTAAAATTTTAGTTGATTTCAATACAACTTGAAGTGTTTCTATTATTTCTTTTTTATTTATTTGAGAGACAAAGAGAATGCAAGAACATTCCTATTTTCTAGTTCACACTCAAAATATAAACCATATATACCATAACAAGTAGGGCTGGGCTAGACTAAGCTGGGGGCCAGTAACTCAATCCAGGTCTCCTTTGTGGGTGTCAGGGATCCAAATTCTTGAATCATCACCTTCTGCCTTCCAGGGTGCACATTAGCAGGAAGCTTGAGTCAGGAGGTAGAGAGAGGAATCAAATTCAAGTAATTTCTACCCTTAAGAGTGGTCACTTAGGTAGTTCTATTTCCTCTTGAGGTTTCTACAGTCAATGTCTACCTCAAGATAACTTTGCTGACTATGAAGTGCTTAAGAGAAGGAGACAAGTATGTCCGGTGCAACCAATGGTTATGAGGAAAAAGAAATCTATACCTCTACCCCTAAATCATTTTCAATGCTGTTGCTGTTTTCTTTTCTTTAGCTATAATACAAAATTTTTACAAACAGAAACCGAGTGTTTCCTTTGCTATGCAGAAACTATGCAGAAAATTTAGCTTCATATAATCAAATCCACTTATCTATTTTTGCTTTCATTTCCTCTACTTCTGAGGGCTTATCCAAGAAGTCTTTGTCTTGGCCAATGTTTGCAGTGTTTCCTTATATTTTCCTCTCAGAATTTGATGGTTTTAGATCTTAGGTTTAGATTATTGGTCAATTGTGAGTTGCTTTTAGGATGTTAGTTGGGGATCTTGTTTAATACTTCTGCATGCAATTATTCCAATGCCATTTGTTGAAAATATTATCCTTTCTACAGGGAGTGATTATTAGCTTGCTTGTCAAAGATCAGTTGGTTGTAGATGCATAGGTTAATTTCTGGGATTTCTATTTTGTTTCGTTTGTCTGCATGTCTATTTTTGTATTAGGACCAGGCTGTTTTGATTATAACTGTCCATTCAAAAAAAGTGAAGAGGCAACTGACAGAATGACAGAAAATATTTTTAAACTATGCATATTATAAAGGATTCAAATCCAGAAGACATAAGGGACTCAGGAAACTCAGCCTCAAAACCAACAATCCAGTTAGGAAGTGGGCAAAGGGCATGAACAGGCATTTTTAAAGGATGAAATACAAATGGCCAACAGCAACATCAGAAAATATTCAGCATCACAAGCCATCAAGGAAATGCAGATTAAAACTTCCAGGAGTTTTTTCTCACCACAGTTAGAATGGCTATCATCCAAAAATCAAAATATGACAAGTGCTAGTGAAAATGTGGAGAAGATGGTACTCTAATACACTGATGTTGGGGATGTAAGTTGGTACAGCTATTATGTCAGATAGTATGGAGATTCCTCAGAAATCTGAGAATAGATCTGCTATATGACCTGGCCACCTCCCTCTTAGGATAATACCCAAAGGAAATGAAATCAGTATACAAAAGAGTTATCTGAATCCCCATGTTTATAGAAGTTCAATTTATAATAGCTAAGATATTCAATCAATCCAAATGTCCATCATCTGATGACCTGGGTAAATAAAATGTAGTATATGTTTGCATTGGAATAACACTCTGCCATAAAGAATAATGCAACCCGGTCTTTTGCAACAAAATGGAAACAACTGGAGAACATTATGCTTAATAAAATAAGCCAGACCACAAAACACAAATGGCATACATTTTTCTCTGATTTGTGGTAGCTAATATATGGAGTAAAAAATGATTCCTGGATGAATATAAGAGAGAAAATGACATCTTGTGCTGTGATTTCTTATAGCCCTGTCTATGTTCATGCTGAAAAGTGATATTTCTACTTCTTACTTGTTGAACACTATATGTAGTGGAGCATTAAGCCTGTGATTATAAAGCAAATTGAAAATATATTATTGCAAAAATTAAAAACAAGAAAGAAAGGAAGGAAAGAGGAGAGAGGAAAGCATATGAGTATCCTTATATTCTTAGAATTGTATCCATGGATACATAAAATCAGTATTCTTTATAGTAACAAACAAATTTTAAAAAAACCTGTCTAAGTCCTGTGACTCGTCTAGTAATTGAATACTAACAGAAATTGCCAAATAATTAATGCAAACAGAAAAAAGGATGTCCAATAAACATCAAAAAGAACAAAAATAACCAAAGAAAAATGGACCAATGATATGATAAAGAGACTAGCTATTGTGGATTGGCTTAGTGGTGCTTAAAATAAATGGATATTGACCAGGGTATATAAATTGAGTAAAGAGATTTAATTAAGAAAATGAGTTGTTATTTGAAGAAGTATGCCAGAAAATTGGATAAGAATACCTTGGTTGGATATCTTGGCAAGGTGATACACATGCAATTAAGTGAATAATTTATTTTCTAGAACTAAGACAAAATGTATTACAAGGTAACAGTGGGATTTTTTGAGCAGTGTAACTGAAACAAATATTATTGGGAAGGAGGTTGTGACTAAGGATTAATTGGCCTTTTAGATTTCCTTACAATTAGTTTTATGTAGACCTTTCATTTACTGAGTTTACATGTTTATTTCTTAATTATTTACTCAATTATATACTTTTAGTCCTGGGGCTATATATGTTAATTTGAAAATAAAGTGTTATTTAGTGTGTAATATTGCATATACAGTTGCTATGGTGTGAGTGTCTTCCCCCAAAGTTATTGTGTTGGAATATTAATACCCAAACTTATGTTAATGGTATTTGGATGGTCATGCCTGTGAAATGAAATCTACAGAAAAAGTTACAAGTGACAGAGTTGAGGGAGCTTCAGGTTGATGAACATATTCACATGTCCAAGTTCAGTAAGGAGAAGGCATGGAAGGTGTTTCCCCACCCCTTTACCCTGTCCCTGTGGGTCTCTTTAATTAGCTATTCCTGAGATGCTTCCTTTATTAGAAATCAGCAATGATAGAAGAAGTTTCTTTGGGTGCTGTGGATTATTCTAGCAAATTATTGAACCTGTCGGGAGTTGGTGAGAACATTTGGTTAATAGCTGCTAGATCAGGTGTGTGATGCTTCCCCCATCTTGGACTTGTCAATCTAAGTGGAGACAATCTTTAGGAACTGAGTTCTCAATCTGTGAGATGTGTGCTTACTCCAGTAGTTTTCATTGTGATTGAACAGAGTTTTTGGGCATCCAGTTGGTGTGAGAAAATTAAAGTTGGCTATTACTGGAGAAGGCAATATCATACATTTGGTGTCTGAAATTGTGTCAGGGATAAATATTTGAGTTTTGAAAACAGATTATTCAGGTTTAAGTCATTGTCATTTTATCCTGTAAAATCTCTAATACAACCCAGTTACAAGTATGTCAGGGCATGTGTTGGGTCCAGTGATTGAAGACTTGCATCCCATATTGGAATGTCAACATTTGAGTTCCAGCCCAACTTCCTAATGCAGCTTCCTGCTGAAGTGTACCTGGAGAGAGGCAGCTGTTATGGTTCAGGTAGTTGGGTCCCTGCCATGCATATGATAGACAATGATTGAGTTTGATTTCTAGCTTCAAATCTCTCCCAGCCCTGGCTATTGTGGGCACCTGCAATGTGAACTAGTGCATGAAATCTCACTATCTCTCTGTCTTCCAAATAAGTAAAATAAATATTCTTTTAAAAAAAGCCATGAATATCCTACATAGTGTAGCCAGTAAAGGTTGAAGGCCAGTACTGTATTGCTTGTAGCTAGAGTCAGATGGAATGATATAAAAGGCAGGAAATGGTATCATTTCCAATTAAATCAAGTTGCTTTCAATTTGCTATAGGAATAAGGTAACACTGGCCTCTGAAAAATTTTAGTTTAATTGGGAAACAGCTAAGTTCTCTTGAGATCAAACCTTTTAGCACAGTAGCACAAAACAGAGAGCAGGAATCACTAAGAGTGGCAGTGAGCAGTGTAACTGAGGATAGTGGCCATATCCCTGGGAGGGCCATTAGGATCTTGACCTCCAGAAGTGTGTGGTGGGAACTTTAACTCCTGCTCAGCAGAGACAGTAGATAGCATTGGCAGACTTAAATGATTTGTGTGTGGGCATCTAAGAAATACAGACATTGTTTAGGGAGATTGTAAGAAGCCGTTATAGTAGTCCCTTAATTTATTAGTAATGTCAAAAACCAAAAATTTTACAAAAAAGTGATCTGTGCTGTGTAACCAGTCTTGATTTGGTCACTGAAAATACTGAAATAGGCAAAGTTTCAAAGCAAGTTATGTGTGCCTTATCCAAGTAAATTTTCATTCTGACAGTGGGGATTTAAGAGGAGACTAGGCAGAAGTACATGGTAATACTCACGAAAGATATTTTGGAAAAATTGTTTCCTAATCCACACTTTTGTCATGTAAGAATTAGGTTTCCAGAGGATGCAAAAACATTAAACCTCTAGCCAGAAAACAAAAATATTTAAAATTGACATTGTACTGCTACATGGAAAGTGGCCAAGTTACTTAGCATTTTTGTGTTCGGATATACTTACTGCAGAGTGTTAATGTATGTAAAGCACTCAATAAAATTCAATTATAATTATTGTTCCTGCATAATACCTATTTATTTCACTGGTTCAACTATGCTTTATGTGTATGATAGAACTTGTTTACCAAAATGTAGGCAATTTTCATCCTATTTGTTTGTATAATTTATTTTAAATGAAATGGAAGAAATCACTTAGCTTTTGCTCTGAGATTCTTAGAGGTCCCATGAATATTTGTATTGTATAGCATGAACCTATTACCAGTAATGTTCTGATGTAATTTGCTACATTATTTTTTTTGAGGTGTATTTTTTATTTTTTTGAAAGTCAGAGTTACACACACACACACACACACACACAGCAAGAGCGAGAGCGAGAGTGAGAGAGAGAGAGAGAGAGATAAATCTTCCATCCATTGGTTCACTCCCCAGATAGCCTCAATGGCTAGGGCTGTGTCAGGCTGAAACCAGGAGCCAGGAGCTTCTTCTGGGTCTCCCACTGGGTCGCAGGGATCCAGACACGTGGGCAATTGTCTGCTGCTTTCCTAGGCACATTAACTGGGAGTTGATTCAGAAGTGGAGCAGTCTAGACATGCATGAAACAGTGCTGGTATAGGATACTGGCACTGCAGGCCTTGGCCTAACCTACTGTGCCACAGTGCTGCCCCATAAATAAAATATTTTAAAGCCAGACTTTTTTCTTTACATACTAAAGGTCTCAAGTTTTCTTTTCTTTTTTTTTTAAAGCTTTATTTATTTATCTGAAAGTCAGAGTTATACAGAGAATGACAGGCAGAGAGAGAGAGAGAGAGAGAGAGAGAGAGAGAGGTCTTCCATCCACTGGTTCACTCACCAGTTGGTTGCAATGGCCAGATCTGTGCCGATCTGAAGTCAGGAGCTTCCTCCAGGTCTCCCAGGCAGGTGCAGGGGTCCAAGCACTTGGGCTATCTTCCCAGGCCACAGCAGAGAGCTGGATCAGAAGAGGAGCAGCAGGGACACAAACCTGCGCCCATATTGGATACTGGCACTGCAGGCAGTGTCTTTATCTGCTATGCCACAATGCTGGCCCCTAAAGTTTTCTTTGTGAAAGGCATTTAAAGCTAACTATTTCTCAATAGCTAAATAATTTAATTGGGTTTCTAGGTGGAAAAAGGGAACTTTCTCTAAAATGTTCCCATAGAAAACATTGCTGTAGTCACATTTTATATTTTTGCTGTTTGTTATTATCAAATCTTCTACAAAATTACAACCCTTATCTTATTAAAAAAAAAAAAGAATTCCATCGTGGGGTGAGCATTTACTTGAGCAGTTAACACATTCATATCTCATATCAGCATATCAGGCTTTGATACCCAGCTTGGAATTCCGATTCTATCTTCCTCCCAGTGCAGTCCCTGGAAAGCAGCAGTGATGGCTCAAATAGTTAGATTGCTGCCACTGATGTGGGAGAGATGCATTAAATGCCAGCTCCTGACTACCCTAACACAGTCTTGGCATTGAAGGCATTTGGGGAGTAACTCAGTGGGACTCCCTCTCCTTCCAAATAAATAATTAAAGATGTATTTTTTTAAAATCTATTTATTTGATAGGCAGAGACACAGGGAGAGAAAGAAAGAGAGACAGAGATATCTTCCATAGGTTGATTCACTCCCCCAAATGGTTGCAATGGGGTAGGTCAGGTGAAGCCAATAGCTAGGAGCTTCTTCCAGGTCTCCCACGTGAGTGACAGAGGCCTGGGGATTTGGGCCATCTTTCACTGCTTTACCAGGTACAATACTAAGGAGGTGGATTCAAAGTGGGGCAGCTGGTACACAAACTGGAGCCCATATGGGATACTGGCAAGCCAGGCCCTATAAAATAATTTAAAAGAAGTTTCTCACATTTGCTCTATTTTTTCTCATATTTGGCCTATTTTTATCCCTCAAAACTGACATAGATACTTAGTAATTAAAATGCATTATTTTACATAAATTATAGGATATGCTTTTATACATTCTTTAAAAACCCAGGAAGTACTCTGATTTGAATTTATTTCCATTGATTGCAGAGAATCAAAAGCATGATAAAGTCACAAAGTGATGTTTATGAACATAGTCAATCCTATCTGTTTTATGCAGTGTAGCTTTTCCTCAAATTCAAAGGAATATATATTTATCATGCACTACACACTAAATATATGTTGATTTATTTTTATGTTCACTTTTTATGCTTTCCTTATTCTTTAGTTAAGTTACTTGCTTATGCTAACTATTTCCATTTTTAAAAAAGCCTTGGACCATTAAATCCAAAAAAATAAACATAGATTTTATTGCAAATATAAATGTTGCTAGTGTGCTCTAATAGTGAAGAAAAACTACTGTTATTTATGGTTGATCTTATGTTTGATAGCTTTGTTGGTTTGCTTTAGTCTAAATTTTTCTTCTTTATTTTTCATAGGCTTAGTTATTTCTTTAAAAGGATCTTCTCTTTCAATCACTATTTCTATTATTTCTTTTCTATGGCCAGAGATTTTAGTACTGTTGATAATTGTTGACTTAATCATCTTACATTTAATCTTTTGCATAACTGCTGTTTGTCCTATGTTTTGTTTTTCTACGGCCTTTTTAAATTGCTTCTTGCTTTTTGATTAAATGCTCTCACCTTTTCTTAAATAGTTAAGTGGATCCAACTTGGGGGAAGATGGGGTTTAGTCATATAACAGCTTTTATCTGAGATAGATGTCCTATCTTTCCCAGCATATTATAAATAAAATCATAAGTTATCCATTGTTAGCTCTTGAGTAAGTATATGTATTGAAATATAAAGAGTAAATTAGGTGAAAAAGTAGAAAAAAAGACTTAGTTTTGAATAAATGATTAGAAGTCATGTATTCCTTTTTTTGATGATAGAATTAGAAGGGAACATCTTGGCATGGTGATTCTAAGAACAGTGTCTGCAGATTTTTAACAATCGTTCCATCCAGAGGTGGCATCTGATTGCCCACCTATTAATCTTGTATGGCTGTTTGAAGAGCACCAATAGAATAATGCGTTAGAGACTTTCAAACTTGATGAATTGTGGTTGACTTTCAAGCTTTCACGAGAACACAGTTTTTTAAAATCAGGAATTTTGCTTTAGATTGTTACTCCAATGAAATCCAGCCACCATGTAAAAGCTTCAATTACTTTAAGACCATTAAGCTACAGAGGCCAGGTCTGAGAATTTCAGTTGATATTTTCAGCCGTTTGCAACCGTCTGTTCCAATCATGAAATATATGAATGGTGATCTCTTCAACCCTGCAGACTATCCCACTTATCAGCTCACAACTCCATGAAGAGAAAAGCAAGCATTCAGCTGAGCCCTATCCATTTCCTTGGCTCACAGAAACCATGAGTGAAAATGAAATACTTTTGTTTGAACCCCCTAAGTTTTGGAAAGTTATTTATACAGCAATAAACATGTCAAACATAATTTGGTACTGGGAGTGAGGACTCATACAAGCAAAATATAAAATGTGTGACATTAGCTTTGAAATGAGCAGCTGAAAGGCTAGAAGGCACTGCAGGAGTTTTTGGAGGAAGCATGATTACCATCAGTGTTTCTGCTGGTGAAAACCAAAGTGAAAAAAAGGAAAAGAAAAATGGAAGCAGAAAGAAAAGAAACAGTATTACGCAACAGCTGAAGTTAACAAACTTTTCATCTGTGACGATGTGAGAAACAGAAAATGATGTACCTAATGAATAGATGGATCTAACTGAAGGTATTTCCAGATGGGATATAGGACACATCAATAGGTTTCTTTTACCAGAGTCTCATGAGACACACAGAAATCTGCTAAAGACAGAATTTTTTTTTTTCAGTTCTCAAGCAGAATGGAGACTAAGTCTAAAGAAACAAGATTAGCTGGCTTAGAAAAAAAATCAAAAAAATATTTCATTCGAATTCTTTTTTCAACAGATGTCTACAAGCTTGGGCACTCAGCTTAAAGAGATAAAGTTATTCTCAGTAAAATTTGTGGGGCAGGGACATAAAACTGATGCCAAGTTTCCCTACAAACATGTTTGACCCTGCCTAATATTTAGAGTAATACCTAGGGAAGCATTTCTTCAGGAAAAGCGCCTTCTGAGGATTTGCTTGGAAGACTATGTGGGTTATAAGTTATAGTCTCTAAGATCCTCTGGTGTCATGAGCTACAGCACTCTTATACAGGGCTCAAGATGGAGATGACTAATGCTAAAAATGTGTACATGTGGCTCCTCTCTAATACAGTCAATTATGATTTGATTTACAAAATGCATGCAAAGGTTTTGAATTACCTATAGAATTTTCTACTGAAAAGGATGAAGACAGTAGATAATTAATAATCATATTTAGATTGCTGAACATACTTTCCTCTGGGCAGGAAGCAGGCTCAGAAACCACTCAACTGTAAATGTAAGTTGTTATTTATTATGATAAACAAGTTAGTTTTTAGTGAGTGGAAATAAGCACCAAGATGGCAGGATTAAGAGTCAGCCCTAAAAACACCCATACCTAGTTGCATTTGATATGCCTTATAGAGCAATGACAATGGTTATCTTTTTTTCTAACAAGATTGACTGCTACAATTATCCTATGTCTGTGCCTCCATTGTACATTGTGAATATACATGGATAATTTAAAATTTTAATTCATTGGTCTTTAATAGAAGGGCAACTGTATCTGGCTAGATAGGAGGTCTGTAAGCCTACACCATAATGTGGAATACATGAGGTACATGGATGTTTGTGTGTATATTCCCAGTATTTGGGGGATTTGTAGATCTCTTTTTTCTACTTTATTAATATGTTTATTTATTGAAATTTACTAAAAATCATTGTGCATATTTGTGGGGTACGGTGTGACATTGATACATGCACACAATGTTTATTGATTAAATCAGAGAGTGATAAGCATTTACTTCACTTGAATATCCCTTTGTGATTAAAACTCCCAGTAGATTAAATTTAGGAGGAAAATGCCTAAAAATGATAAAGCTTTTATATGACAATATACTGAGTGGACAAAGCAGAAAACACTTTTCTTAGGATCTAGAATAATATAAGAAAGTCCATTTTTACCATTCTTAGTTGATACAATGTCGGATGTATCAACAAGAGTAATTAGGGAAAGAATAAAATGCATGGTGTCAAAACTGAAAAGGAAGAAGTCGGATTATCAATGTTTGCAGATGATATGATTTTACATGTAGATTAAACTATAAACTCCACCAAAAAGTTGTTTAAACTGATAAATTCAGTAAAGTTTCATGCTAAAAAAAATCAACATGCAAAATATTGTAACAAATAAAAGATTGGTTTATGCATTTTACCTGAAATGTAGATGCAGAGTGGGAGGAAAGGAGTGGGAAAGAGAGAGAGATTCAGAGAGAGAGAGAGAGAGAATCTTTCACCTACTCGCTGTTTCACTTTCCAAATGGCTGCACCGGTACAAAGCCAGGAGCCAGGAATTCTACCCAGTTCTCTCGTGTCAGTAGCAGGGATCCAAACACTTAGGCCATCATCTGTGGCCCTCCCAGGCACTTTAGGAGGAAACTGGATCAGAAACAGATCAGGCAGGATTGAAATCAGCATTCCAGTATGAGATGCCAGCTTTGCAAATTTCAGCTTAATCTGCCTCATAATGCTGGCTCTGATCAATGACATTTTATATGCCAATAAAAACCTTGGAAGATATTCTATTTTATACATTTCTAGTATATTTTCATTTTGTCAGGAATATGTTCTCCCTGATATTTTATTTTATTTATTTATATCAAAAGATGTTCTATCTTGTTGACTATTATCTGTACACTTAAAAATATACATTCCCATTTTGTGAGTAGTTATACATAAGTACCAATTGGGTCAATTGCTTAATAACTTTGTTCAGGATTTACTGTAAGAAATATTGATCATTTATTGAGAGAGGCATATTTAAATATCCAATTATGATTGGGATAGGTCTCTTTTTTTGCCATCACTTTTTTTCTTTCAATTTAAAAAAAAATTCCTTTTGATATGATTTTCTGATTAGTTAAAACATAATTAACATTTCTGTAATATTGCCTGATAAATATAAAGACCTTATTTAGATGATAGGATTTTGACTTTGAGTTGATGCTATAATTGGATGAAACTATTGAAGGCTTGGATAGGAAGTGAGAATATTTGTCATGTAGATTTTATATGAATCATTAAGGGCCAATGAGTGAATAGTGGGAAAAAAGGTCTCGAGACAACTGCCACAGCTTCCCATGTCATGACATTTATGCCATCATTAATGCCTATCCTACTTATTGATTAAGGGCTTGGATTAATAAATCACTTGCATTCTATAGTGTACCACAATTGTGTTGAAGTTTTACTGACTGTCTTGGAAATTCCTCTTTGGAGAAAAGAAGATAAGGTATTATGAGTAGTTTGGCTAATATTTAGAGAAGGTCTTAGGCCTTTGAACAGCTCTGAGAATGAGTTGCTTAGTCCAGATAAGGAAACTTCCAAATGGATTTTTGAGTTCTCCAACAGCCATCAAAGTGACCTGATAAATGGATGTTGTTTCAAACGACCTTTAGATAACTGCAAACTCACTGGATATTTTCACTGGAGTCTTATGGGATATAGGACTAAGAAGCCTTCAACTCAGCATGTCCAAATAACAAACTCACCGAGAATGTATATTTAAAAGAAAATGAAGCTATTAAATGTGGATTTTTTGACACAGCAATAGATAATGTATATACATATTATTCCTTTTATATATATATATATTCCTTTTATATATATATACTCATATATATATATATACATATATATATATGTATATATATGTATATATGTATGTATATATATGTATGTGTATATATATATATACATATATATGTATATATATGTATACATATATACACATATTTCATGAAAGAATTTGTTCAGGATGATTGAGAACTGGACCAAACATTGCAAGATGAAAGACAAAAAGGATGCTTTAAAATATCCTTCTACACATACACACACACACACACACACACACACATTGCATTTTGCTGTTAAACTTCTTTCTTATCAAGGTATTACAGGCTCAGAAATTGCTATTGGAGAAGGAATTTATAAGTAAAATATGTTAAAATATAATCTGGAGTGCTAGGGTGGAGTCATTAGCATCAATATGGATTAGTTATTTTATGTGCAAATAGAGAAAAATGGAATCAAATAATTACTGCATCTGTCAGCATGAAATATGATGTGCATATATATTCTGTAAGTAAATAATGACACCACAGTAACAGTGCACACACCTGGTGTCAATAAAATAGTTCCTTAAGCCAATTCTCCAATAAAAGGAACCAACTCATTGCATCTTAAATTAATCTGATCAAGGAATGCACAAAATTAACTTAAGGAAGTTTTGGTGCCAGAACATAAGTAAGCAGACATATTAAAAGATAATATAATAATTTTACCAGAGCTGACCATAGAGCTGCTGATGGGCAAAATTAGAATAATTTGAGCAAAACAAATCAGTTGACATTTGTTATAACAGCACAAATGAAATAAGCATCTGTGAGTCACTACTGACAAAAATGAAGAACCAAAGAAATAACTAACTAATGAGAAAGCAACAAGTGTTCCTTATGCAAGAATTCCAGTGAATAAATTTAGGAGTGAGAAAAACAGAAAAATCACTATTACTTTACCACAGTTAAAATTCCTGAAGGCAATATCTTCCAATAGCTACACAAAATATGTAGGTGAATGTCTAAACTGAAACAACATATTTGCATAATCTCAAAATAATTTCTTCAAAATATTTCATAATTATAATGGTAAATGAAGTGGATAATTCAGACCGACACAATTAATGGCAAATTATACAAGTTAACAGCACCAGAAACACAAATATGTATCATTTATCCCCAGATAAAATATACTGAGAGGGGCATATTAACCTTTTCATATTTTCCTCAGCAATGAATTACTTTCAAATAATTTTAAAGAGAGTATTAGCTGAGTCAAAATTGAAGAGTATTGTGACTATGTAACTAATCTAAGAGTGTTAAGATTTGGAAAAACAAAGAAATATTTTAAATGCATGGCTGGTTAAAACGACCTAAGGATATATGACAAGTAAAAATGCATGGGATTTTGAACTGGATCCCAGAACAGCAACAAGACATCATGAAAAACCATTGAAATCTGAGTAAGTCTGCATTTCAGTAAATAGTGCTGTGCCATGTCACCGTAAATTTTTATAAGCATGTCAGTTATATAAAATACTAATTTACGTAGAAGCTGGGAGAAAGGTAAACAGAAATTCTGTTTCCTATTTTAGCACATTTTCTGCAAGTCCAAAATTATCTGAAATGTGGAAATAAATAGTTAAGACAGATGTTAAATAAGCATGAAAATTTAGAACAATAGGGTACAAATGATAACTACCACCCCCAATTAATGAAACATTTTTCAACATTGTTCTTTATTTTGCTAAAGCTTTTCTTACAAAATGGAAACTTTTTTTAAGAAATAATCTGGCTCATTAGGAGACTACGTAAAAATGAATAAGCTTATAAACTTTATTATTACCTGCAATAATAGCTTGTTATATGTAATTAGAATATTGCAAACTGCTAATGAAGAAGGAGGAGAAAGGCTTCAAGGACTTTCAGGTATAAGCATGATAAACACACTGGAGCATCATTGTATCAGTAGGAATTGCTTTAGCATGGGGTATGCAGAACAGACTCTAGAAATTGTTTCATAAGGATGTTTGGCAGATGAACTCATAGTGTATGTGTGGTAGTGTAGGAGATACTCTGTTAATAGACCAGTAGTTTTAACAGCTGACACGTTCCGAAAACATAATGGTCCATCATATCAATGATCAGTGACCTTAAAGGCTATAAATACACACTAACTGGCTTTTGTGGCAAGAATCTGCAAGCTAAAGAGTGCCCAAGAACCATAACTTGCAAAGGTACAGTCCTTAAATATAACTCTATGTGATGGACTGTGACTGCTAAGAATGAGCCGTCACCGTCTACTACATCAGTAATCGGCATTGTTAATATTCATGCTAGTTGCACTGCAAAATTCCCCACATTTGCCAGGAAAGAAAAAATACATTCTTTGTCCTTCTCTTGTCTAAGTTAGTTTCAGGAAATGTATTATAAGATTTTAGTAATAATGTCTACCAAAAAAAGAGGTGTAGAATTTTAAGTATAAAGAAAGAATTTGTGTTCAGAACTCTTTCTTGCATATTGTGATGATCCACACAAGATTACGACCCTAATCTGGCAATTTCCAGGATAGATTATTCCATTTTGTCTAAATTTTGAGAAAGTTAGCATTTTTTATTTAAAAAGTCATAAAAATGTCGTAAACATGGAAGACTAATGGTAACTTTGTTGAACAAGGACATCAGTGTGAAAGATACATGTATTTTATATACATATAGAGAGATATCTTTGTAAAATGGAAGAATAATAGGAACTTTGTTAAGCAGGAACAAACATCACAGAATTTTACCTCAGTTTTCTTAATTCATATACCAAAAAAATGGTTTCTCACAGGTTATTTAACATTGTTTCCCAATTCCTTTCCATCTGTTATACCCTTTTTAAAATTTTTCCTAAAGTTAAAAGTAAAGTACTAGGAAAGTGTGAGTTTGTAACAATTATATTCCTGCAACCCATTTTTTAAAAGATTTTATTTATTTTATTTGAGAAGTAGAGTTACAGACAGTGAGACGGAGACACAGAGAGAAAGGTCTTCCTTTCGCTGGTTCACTCCCCAGATGGCCTCAATGGCCAGAGCTGCATGATCTAAAGCCAGGAGCCAAGAGCTTCTTTCTGGTCTCCCATGCAGGTGCAGGGGCCCAAGCACTTGGGCAGTCTTCTACTGCTTTCCCAGGCCACAGCAGAGAGCTGGATTGGAAGAGGAGCAGCCGAGAGTAGAACTGGCGCCCCTATGGGATGCTGGCACCATAGATGGAAGATTAACCTACTGCACCACAGTGCTGGCCCCAATCCATTGTTCTGAACTCCAAATATTATACACACATATAATCACAAAACATCAATATACATGCATTATGGTGAAAAGTCATAGTAAAAAAAGGCTGGCATTTTCAAAAACACTGAGAATAGCTGTTTAAGGAAACAAAATTGAGTTACCCTGAGGTATATGTTTAATTTCCCTTGCTAGTGCTTTAATGTAAATATCCAAACTGCATCACCAATTACCCATCCCATTTAAAAAAGTGTGATGTGATATGATATATTAAAGCAAACATGTAAAAGAGTAGATAGAATAATAGAATACACAATAACACAAATTAAGTATGGAATAAAGTAGTATGAAAATAATTATAAAGCAAAAATAAGAAAAACTATCATTTATTTTTAATGCAGCATTGCATTAAATAATTAATTTTTATGGAAGGAAAATTGCTTTCATCAGCTTATCCTTCTAAATGATTAAATATAACATCATCATGTCACAAGCTTGCTTTTAGTAATATGGTAAAAGCCACTTGACTACAACATCTTGATAAATAATTTAGTGATATTACCTAAAATTGTGTGTTGAGCATGCTAAATTAGATGTTAAAAATTAAAGCCATTTTCAAAGTAAAAGTACATAAGCTGCTTCTTCTGCCCTGAATAATACTTGAGTATATATAAAACATTGTTAAGTTGCCAAACATAAATGTCATTGGAAAATATAAAAAAAATTAAAGTAGGAATTATAACACAAAATGTAGTTTTTTAAGTAACAAATCACTTTAACTAAAAGTAATTAAATGAACAGTGGAATTTGGAATCAAAATAACTGAATTTCAATTCCAACTGTAAAGCTCATAAATTATATGATGTGTAGAATAAAAATATTTTGTTTTTCTTTCCTTAAAATTTAATTACTTAATTGAAAAAGGTAGAGGGGAATGAGATAGAGGGAGGGAAGGAGAGAGAGAGATTTGGATCACTTTTCAAATGACCACAAGACCCCAGGCTGGGCCACGCTGAAGCTAGGAGCCAGGAACCCCAGGTCAGACACTTGAGTGTTAGGAACCCAAGTCTTTGGGATATCATTCCCAGGTGTATGCAGGCAGCCATATCAGAAGTGTGTTAGCTGGAACTCAAACTGTACTTCAGTATGGGATGCTGATGTTTTGAGTGGCGGCTTTACCCACTGTGCCATAATGGTGGTCCCCAAATTTGTTCTTTTTAATCTCTAAGTTATCTTCTGAGGTAGAAAAATAATGTTTGTGAATGCACATCTATTACATAAGATCTTACTAATATTACTTATTATATTATTGTCACTGATTTTTTTTTTTATTTTGAAGAAAGTATAATTTGGAAATTGGTGTGTAGAGTATTGTGGGCTTTGACAAACATTGCCAGACTTATGACATAGGACAATTCAAATAGTTCCTTGTACAATTCCTCTGAATTCAACCCTGGGTCTACTTTGCTGCCCTTTAATTTGCTTTTACTAGATGGCATATAAATCTACTGGTCAACAAAAACTCCTCTACGTAGAATTTTTGAGTCTGGCTTCTCTCAGACAAATGAATTTAGGAAAGATCCATATTCTCACTGTACCTGTGGTCTGCTTTTTTAAATTAATCAGTAATATTCCAAGTATTCCATACCATTTATAAACCAGAATGTTATTCCAGGTGACTATAAAAAGATGTCATAAATGTTAACATGTAAGACTTGTGTGATCTTAAGTTTTAATCTATTTCATGTAATATAGAGGAGTAGAATACCCCTATCATGTATATGTTTGTTCCATAAAAAACTGTTCCAAAACTGGTTATACCAGTTAACACTCTCAGCAGTATTATGAGAATTCTAGTTGCTCTGAATTCTTCTTAGCAAATGATGTTGTAGCTGGTTATTAGTTTTAATCGTTTTGTGAGGAAGCTGCATTTTAGTAGGTGTACAGTGGTGTCTCATTGATTTTTACATTGTATTTCTTGAAAGGCTAAGACTGTTGAGCGGCTCTTCATATGCCTAATTTGTCATTTATATATCTTTTTTTTGAAATTTTTACTCAAATGTTTTGCCCATATATTTTTGTTGAATTTTGAGAATTCTTTATATATTCTGGATATAAGTCCTTCTATAATAAAATGACTTGTAATTATCTCATTTTCTCAACAGTGAATTACCTTTGGCACAGCAGAAGTTTTGATTTTGTAGTACAGTTTATTTTCTTTTCTAGGGATTGATATTGTATTTCATTTTATTTTACTTAATACAAGTTTACAAAAATTTTTCTTTTCTGTTCACTTCAATGACTTAAAATTTTATAATTAGTTCTATGATCCATTGAAGTAATAAATCTGTCACGATCTTGATCTTGTGAGGTCAAAGCCAAGATATATTTATTTTGTTTTTGCATATGAACACTTAATTTTTCATCCACCACTTTTTGAGATGATTTTTCTGCCACTGACCTCTTTTTATAATTCTCTTAATTTTGTTGACTTTCTTCATGAGAGTCTGCTTATGGAAGTTTTCTGTTCCATTGGATTGTGTGTTTATCTTTTCACCAATACCAAGCAACCCTGACTACTTTCATGGTAAGTCTTGGAGTGTGGTGAGTCCTCCTTGCCCTTATGTATCTGAATTGGTTTTATTCAAATTTCTTTGCCAACTTTCAGTATTCTGCCTTTCCATATCAAGTTTTAAAACAGTGTATTAAACAAAGTTTATTGATGAAAGAGTGGCTAGAATTTTGATTGGAGTTAATAAGTCTATAGACCAAAATGTGGAGAATTGGCATCTTAATAATACTGACATTTTTGCCAAACCATAAGCATGTGCACCTCTTTATTTGACTTTGATGGCTTTACTAGTGTTTTGAAGCTTTTTATATTTACTGTATTTTATATGCTAATACTTTGTTGACCATATTTTTATAAGTAAACATGAGGGCCAATGTTGGCATCCCATATAGATACTGGTTAGAGTTCCAGCTGTTCCACTTCTGATCCAGCTGTCTGATATGGCTGATAAAGTAGTGGAAGATGGCCTAAGTGCTTGGGCCCTTGCACCCACTTGGGAGACCTGGAGGAAGCACCTGGCTCCTGGATTCAGATTGGCACAGTTCTGGCCTTTGTGGCCATCTGGAGAGTAAACCAGTGAATGGACCTCTCTCGCTCTCTGTCTCTGCCTCTCTGTAACCCGCCTTTCAAAAAATAAATAAATCTTTAAAAAATTAAGTAAATTTGATAGATGGGAGGGTGGTTGTGGGGGGAAAACCACTATAATCCAAAAGTTGTATTTTAGAAATTTACATTTATTTCTGTTTCACTGTGGTGAGTTTAATCCTAAAATGTGCAAGGAAACGTCAGATTACTCTCAGAGGATCTCCAATTAGACTCACAGCAGACTTCTCATCAGAAACCCCACAAGCTAGAAGGGAATGGCGAGACATAGCCCAGGTACTAAGAGAGAAAAATTGCCAGCCCAGAATATTATATCCTGCAAAGCTCTCATTTGTGACTGAAGGTAAAATAAAGACCTTTCATTGCAAACAGAAATTGAAAGAATTTGTTGCCACTCGTCCAGCCCTGCAAAAGATGCTTAAAGATGTGTTACACACAGAAACACAGAAACACGGCCATCAACATGAAAGAAGGTAAACGAAGGGAACCTCACAGCAAAAGATCACAGGGAATTCAAAGCATACATTTGGATAAAGAAATTATGGGACATGTACTCTATAGAATACTATACAGCAGTCAAAACCAATGAAATCCGGTCATTTGCAACAAGATGGAGGAATCTGGAAAACATCATTCTGAATGAATTAAGCCAGTCCCAAAGGGACAAATATCATATGTTCTCCCTGATCGGTGACAACTAATTGAGCACCAAAGGGGAAACCTGTTGTAGTGAAATTGACACTATGAGAAACACTAACTTGATCAGCTCTTGTCCTGACTGTTGATGTACAATGTAATACTTTATCCATTTTAGTATTTTTTTATTCTAGTACTATTGGTTGAACTCTGTAAATAACAAACAATTATGCTTAGGTGTTTAAATTATAACTGAAAAGAGATCCCTGTGAAATGTAAGAGTGGGAATAAGAGAGGGAGGAGATGTACAATTTGGGACATGCTCAATCAGTCGTGCCCCAAATGATGGAGTTAGACATGTGCCAGGGAATTCCAATACAATCCCATCAAGGTGGCATGTACCAAGGCCATCTCACTAGTCCAAGTGATCAATTTAAGTTCACAACTGATCACACTGATAGGTCTAAGAGTCAAAGGGATGACACAAACAAGACTAGTGTCTGCTAATACCAATTGATAGAATCAAAAAAAGGGAGAGAATGATCCAACATGGGAAGCAAGATACACAGCAGACTCATCGAATGGCAGATGTCCTAAATAGCACTCTGGCCTCAGAATCAGGCCTTAAGGCATTCAGATCTGGCTCAAGAGCCCATGAGAATATTCTAGGCATGAAAAGCCAAGACACTCTGGAAAAAAAAGAAGACCTAAATGAAAGATCTCTGTGAGTGAGATCCCAGTGGAACGAATTGGGCCATCAAAGAAGGAGGTACCTTTCTCTGAAGGGAGGAGAAAACCTCCACTTTTACTATGACCCTGTTGGAATATGATTGAAGTCGGCGAACCCTAAAGGCTTCCATAGCCTCAGCAACTCATGACTAGAGCCTAGGGAGATCACTGACGCCATAAACAAGAGTGTCAAATTGTTAAATCAACATCAGGAGTCACTGTGTACTTACGTCTCATGAGGGATCTGTCCTTAATGTGTTGTCCAATGTGAAGTAATGCTATAACTAGCACTGAAACAGTATTTTTACACTTTGTGTTTATGTGTGGGTGCAAACTGATGAAATCTTTACTTAGTATATACTGAATCAATCTTCTGTATATAGATAATTAAAAATGAAAAAAAATCTTGTTGTTAAATTGGAAATTGCCTAGAAAATTAATCAATTTTTTTAAAAAAATGTATCATGTAGGATCTCTGTCTTTAATGTGCTATACATTGTGAATTAATACTATAACTAGTACTCCAACAGTATTTTTCACTTTGTGTTGCTATGTGAGGGCAAACTGTTGAAATCTTTACTTAATACATACTAAACTGAACTTCTGTATATAAAGAGAATTGAAAATGAATCTACATGTGAAGCAAGGGGAGAGGGAGTGGGAAAGGGGAGGGTTGCGGGTGGGCTGGAAGTTATGGGGGGGGAAGCCATTGTCATCTATAAGCTGTATTTTGGAAATTTATATTCTTTAAATAAAAGCGTTATAAAAAAAAGAAATTTACATTTATTAAATAAAAGTTTTCTAAAAAATAAAAAATAAAAAAAAACTTTGTCAGAAATATTCATGGCTTTGACAAATCTGGAATTGATTAGTACACTATTTTCTTCTTAAAAAATAAAAGTATTATCCATGTATCAATTGATGTTAATTACCTTAAAGTCATTTATTCCGAATGCCTACCTCCAATCTCCTAAATTTCTAATATGTTGTACCCTCTGCCTATCCTTCATTTCTGTCTCATAGTATTCCAAATTTCTAACTCTTCTCTGTTACTGTTTAACTTCCCATTTATTCTGCTCTAGCCTAATTCATATAGGAGACTTAAATACCAGTGGCTAACATATAATAAGGTTACTTATTCCCATTAAATATTTGCCTATTGAATACTTTCTGAGCATCCAACCCAAAGAGATTTCTTAGACCTCAGTGCTTCAAAGTACAACATTCCATTTACGGCCATGTGCTATTTTTCTTGTTTCTCTTTATGTCCTTCATAGATTCCTTATTAACCCAAAGCTGTCATCTATTTTGCAGAACTAATTATCTTACCAGTACCCACAAATCAGAAAAGCATCATTCATTTCACATGTTTGTATAATGACTCCTGATTTATGGTCAAGAAAATTCTACTTTCTGAGTAGAACAATTATTAATAGCCACGTTAAGTTTACAGGAAGAAGCTGTGGTTTGACTATAATCTATTTTCATATATTATTTTCATCTGACTGTTCATGACTCATCATTTTATACATCAACTTTAGGTCAAATGGAGGCAGCTCTGTAAATCAAAAGTCTCCTTGTTGGTTATTCAGAGTTAAAAACATGTAGATGAGCCGGCGCCGTGGCTCAACAGGCTAATCCTCCGCCTTGCGGCGCCGGCACACCGAGTTCTAATCCCGGTCGGGGCACCGGATTCTGTCCTGGTTGCCCCTCTTCCAAGCCAGCCCTCTGCTGTGGCCCAGGAGTGCAGTGGAGGATGGCCCAGGTGCTTGGGCCCTGCACCCCATGGGGAGACCAGGAAAAGCACCTGGCTCCTGGCTCCTGCCATCGGACGAGCGCGGTGCGCCGGCCGCAGCGCGCCGACCGCGGCGGCCATTGGAGGGTGAACCAATGGCAAAGGAAGACCTTTCTCTCTGTCTCTCTCTCTCACTGTCCACCCTGCCTGTAAAAAAAAAACAAAACAAAACAAAACAAAACAAAAAAAAAAACAAAAAAAAAAAACATGTAGATGAATTTTCAGCTGGAGAATTTCCTCTTCCTACTTACCATTATTTTATTTAAGATTTATTTGTTTATTCATTTATGTGAAAGTGACTAAGAGGTGGAGAGACACAGAAAGAGATCTCTGGTTCACTCACCAAATACTTGCAGCAATCATTAACAGGCCAGGCTGAGGTATGGAGTCAGGAACTCCATTCTGGGCTCGCACATAAATGGCAGGGGACCAAGTACTTAGACCATCAACCTTTGCCTCCAGAGGTGCATGAACAGGAAGCTGTCTCTGAAGCACGGCAGTCAGGGCTCACACCATCACTCTGATACAGAAGGCCACATTGCAAATGGCAGCTTAATTTGCACCAGCCCTCATACTAGCCTTTAAACTAACAAGTGGCTCTTGAGACAGACAGTAAAAAACAGCTGGAATAATGTTTTACTCAGGTGAGTGGAATTACATAAGTTATTTTTAGTGTTTCCCAGGAATATGAAATATAATAGATAGTATTTTGAAAATAAACTGATTGCTACTTGCCATAGTGTAATTTGAGCATCGGTGGTTGCTGGGAGTTTTAATTCTTTTTGGTTCATAAATATCCATAATTTGCTTTCCAAAGTCATTGCATCCATTCTGGTTACTTATCCAGGAATTGGTGAGTAAGACAGAAAGTAAAAAAATACCTCTCATATTGAAATTTGAAATGTGTACCAATGGTAACTACAATTTTTGACATAATATGTGTGCTTTCTCACATAATACTTTAATAGGGCAATGGTTGAGATGTCTATTGCACATCATTTTACCTTAAGTTTTAGGTTTAATTTTCTTCTCATCTCTGAGATAATTACAGACAAGTAGGAGTAAGTATGCCTGAGAGTACGGTGTGTGTTGATCAGAATTTGTTTCTACCATGAACTACAGGCACATAAATCAGTAATTGAATATTCAGGGTAAGTATCTGGAAGGTTATACCAAAAGATTCAAGTTCCAAGTAATCGCCATGTTACTCACAGTGCGAAAACAGAGCAACTATGTGTTTCTTCCTTTCCAAATGAACGCTATACTCACATTAGTTGTTAGCTTTTCTTTTTACTTCTCTTGAACCAAAGGGATTCCCTTGTGGTGCCCTGTGAATGGAACATAATACTGCTATTTGTTTTCATTAAACTTAACTTAGAGAGTCACTATGGAGTCTAGAAACAAGAAATAAAGAAAGAATTAAACAGAAGATTTAGTACTCAGTTTTGTGAGCCATAACTCCCAAAAAGTTATCAGGGGACGAAATTGTAATATATTAATAATGTGGATAGCTTATGTTTTTTGCAATGCTTTTGTCATTTCTTGCTTGTTCAGATAAAAAAAATCATAATAAAAACAAATCATGATTTTGTTTCTGGAATGTGCTTCTCTTTTTTAAATATTTATTTTATTTATTTGAAACACAAAGTTACAGAGAGAAGTAGAGAGAGAGAGAGAAGTCTTCCATCAGCTGGTTCACTCCCTGGCTGCAATGGCCAGAGCTATGCTGATACAAAGCCAGGGAGCTAGGAGCTTCCTCCAGGTCTCCCATGTGGGTGCAGAGGCCCAAGGACTTGGGCCATCTTATACTGCAATCGCAGGCCATAGCAGGGAGCTGGATCGGAAGTTGAGTAGCCGGGACTCGAACCGACACCCATATGGGATGCGGGCACTTCAGGCCAGGGCTTTAACCCATTGTACCACAGCACCAGCCTCTGTAAATGTGCTTCTTTCATAATTAATCTGCTGGCTTATGATTTTGACCTACTATGGTTTATTTTAAAAGTCAAAAGGGTGATTTTTTAAGGATTTATTTATTTATTTGAAAGCCAGAGGAGAGACAGATAGAGAAAGAGAGAGACAAAGATATCTTCCATCCACTGGTTCACTCCGTAGATCACTACAATGGCCAGAGCTGGGCCAGGCTGAAGCCAGGAGCCAGGAGCTTCTTTGAGACCTTTCATTTGAGGCCCAGGCTCTTCTCAGGTGATCAGCAGCTAGCTGCATTGGAAGTGGAGCAGCTGGATCTGGAAATGTCACCCATATCGGATGCTGGCATTGCACGTGGCGGCTTTACCATTTACACCACAGGCCAGATCCCCAAGGATGATATTTGAAAACAAAATTGGACCATGTGAATCCTCAGCTTACAGAGGCAGCAAAGGCATCCCGTCATCTGCAGAATAAATCTCCCAAATTGGCTCAATCAGACCTCAAGCTGAATCTCCCACGCACGACCTTCGTTTGCCTCTCTGATCTCTAATCCAATGGTTTTCCACTTGCCTCCCTTAGCTAAATTGCCCTTTCTTTTGTGACTCACATATACATGCCACCAAATTACTCCTTCTGGCTTACATTCCCTCTTCCTGGAAATATCTTCTCTCAAGTGTTGGCATATTTATTTCCCACAAAATGGGTTCCAGCCTACAAATAAATCAATTCAGTTAAACCTGCCTTCCACCCAGTTACAATGCATCATGTTACTGTTTCATTTTCTTAACAGTACTTCTCACAGTGAAAAAAATACATCATTTTACTTGCTTTTTTTTCTTTTTCACCACATTGCAGTGTTTGGTCTAAACACGAATGAA
The DNA here is from genome assembly GCA_949820135.1 of Sylvilagus floridanus. Taxonomy (NCBI): domain Eukaryota; kingdom Metazoa; phylum Chordata; class Mammalia; order Lagomorpha; family Leporidae; genus Sylvilagus; species Sylvilagus floridanus. The sequence continues at coordinate 110,150,784 of OX463241.1, forward strand.
TCAAGGTAAGAAAATATGTTGTGAAGCTAAATCAGAGCTCCAGTTGATTTAGTCTTTATGGAAATTATTGTCCACAAAAGAAATTAAATTTATCCTTAGAAAGTTTACATATTCAAATGTTTTCACCACATGTATGAAAACAGTCACATGGCTGGCGTCGTGGCTCAATAGGCTAATCCTCCGGCTGCGGCGCCGGCACCCCGGGTTCTAGTCCTGGTTGGGGTGCCGGATTCTGTCCCGGTTGGTCTTCTTCCAGGCCAGCTCTCTGCTGTAGCCCGAGATGGCAGTGGAGGATGGCCCAAGTGCTTGGGCCCTGAACCCGCGTGGGAGACCTGGAGGAAGCACCTGGCTCCTGCCTTCAGATCAGCACGGTGCGCCGGCCACAGCACGCTGGCCACAGCGGCCATTGAGGGGTGAATCAATGGAAAAGGAAGACCTTTCTCTCTCTCTGTCTCTCTCTGTCTCACTGTCCACTCTGCCTGTCCAAAAAAAAAGGAAAAGAAAACAGTCACATAAAAATAGCTGTTTGAGCAAAAATAATAACTAAATTGGTTAAAAGAATATCTAGTGTCCAGTATTTGGTGCTTAAGATGCTGCTTGCAATGTCTACATCCCATATGAGAGTGCCTAGGTTCAAGTATCCATGCCATGCTAAATTCTGATAATGCACACCCTGGCAGGCCAGCAGATGTTTGTTTGAGTGTTTGGGTCCCTGTCATCTATTTAGGAGACCCAGATTGGCTCTAGGCTTCAACCTGGCCCAGCCCCAGCTATTGTTGATATTAGGAGAGTGAACCAATGGATGGAAAAATTCCTCTCTCCCTCTCTTCTTTTTTTTTTTCTCTCTCTCTTCCTCTCCTTCTCTCTCTCACTCTCTCCTGCCTTTCAAATATACATAGATCAATAAACAAAATTTTATTTACAAATATAATATCCAATGACTTTGAAAGTGGTTGAATATAAAGTGATCACCATTAAAGCTTTTACAGACTGGGGCATTCCATATGGACGCTGGTTCTAGTCCCGGCTTCTCCTTTTCCAATCCAGCTCTCTGCTGTGGCCTGGGAAAGCAGTAGAAGATGGCCCAAGTGCTTGGACCCCTGCACCCACATGGGAGACAGGGAAGAAGCACCTGGCTCCTGGCTTTGGATCAGCTCAGCTTCGACCATTGCAGCCATTGGGGAGTGAACCAATGGACAGAAGACCTTTCTGTTTCTCCCTCTCACTGTCTATAAATCTACCTCTCAAATAAATAAGTAAATAAAATGTTTAAAAATATTTTGCAGAGTGAATATCTACTTGTATGGTATTCAAATCCTAGTGGTTATTAGCATGTAGTCACTCCTTTGTGTAAGATATTTAAGGAAGAAACCAAAACAGTGATCTTGGGATCATTTCTCTCCAGATTGTGCGAGACAGAAATACCCAGGAGAATGCATGAAAAGCTGTGGTCCAATCTGCTCTTAGATATGCTGATAAATTGCTTCTGTATTAGTACACTATTGATATTTTCTACAAGGTAAGTCCTTATTATAGAATATTCTTACCACAGAGATCCTGGCCTAAAATTCTTTATTGTTCACAAACATGAACACTATATGTTATGGAACTGGTTCCTCAAGAAATCTAATTACATCTTATGCCATCTGGGATATAGGATAGATATTTTATAAACTAAATACTCTCAACCTTGTGAGGTGATCTGAAAATATCACTTATAGAATCCATTTGCTATCTAGGTCACAATGCATGCATCTGATGAGAATTGCAAGGCCCTGAGTATCCACAAATGATGTCCAAGATTTCCCTTTTCCTGCCTGTCTTCCTTGATTACTTGTATTTTCAATATATTTAATAATGTTTAAAACAGTGTAATCTCTCCATGAGTTTTATTTGATTATCTGAGCTAGTTCAGTCTTCTACAGTATTGGTATTAGGGAAACAGATTTTATTTATTTATTTATTTGAGAGGCAGAGAGAAAGGTCTTCCATCTGCTGGTTCACTCTCAAAATGACCACAATAGTTGGAGTTGAGCTGATCCGAAGCCAAGAATCAGGAGCTTCTTCCAGGTCTCCCAAGTGGATACAGGGGCCCAAGTGCTTGGACCATCTTCCACTGCTTTCCTAGGCCATGACAGAGAGCTGTAATGGGGCCATCTTTCTCTGCTTTCCCAGGTCATGGCTTAGAGCTGGGTCGGAAGAAGAGTAGCCAGGACTAGAACTGGCATCCATATGGGATGCTGACACTGCAGGCAGGGGATTAACCTGCTGTGCCACAGCACCAACCCCAACTGATGATTCTTTGTACAGTGACTTGCCTAAGTAGAGCCTTATCACAAGAGGCATCCTCATGCTTCTGCGACCACTTTTAACATTTGTTGGTAACCTTTCAAGTTCATGTTGTAATTCATAATTTATACATTACCAAATAACATGAAATTACAAATAAAGGCAGCTTCTTCTTGGTCTCCTATATGGGTGACAGGGTCCCAAATACTTGGACCATCTTCTGCTTCTTTTCCCATGCCATTAGCAGAAAGCTGGATTGGAAATGGAGGAACTGGAACATGAACTGGCACCCAAATGGTGTTAGTGTCACAGATAGCAACTTTACCCACAAAGCCACAACCTGGCCCCCAAACATAACGCATTAGCATACCCAAGTCAAATAAACAAGGACTGAACGTATAAATCAGTCATACTTGTCTTTAAAATCTGCGCTTAAAAAGGCAATTTTATAAGAATGATTTATTCATTCTATGAGTAACAGAAATAAAGTTGAAGTCATTTTATTATTGTCAAGGTTCACAGCTGTTACAGATTTATCAACTGGAAAGTTTTCTATCACCATATTTTATGGACTAGGTAGCAAAAACCTTGCAGAAGAAATTCAAACAGTTCCATCTACTTTATCTCCTTTTGCTACCAAACCAGGTCTACCTACAACAAGTGATGTTGAAAATGTTAACATATATTGTTAAGACATCAATAAGCAAAACTGCAAGTATCTAAGGTCTGATAACAATACACATGACTATTCTCTTCTCTGGGTTCCTATCCTGGTAGTAGAGGAAGAAGAGGAGGATTCGATTGGGACAAAGAACTTCAGTTTTGGCTATTTTTTAACAGGAACTAAAATAATATGAAGTATTTCACAAAACAGTTACCAAAAAAACATACATAGTCCTTCACAAATATGCTGAAACTTAGAATAGAAAGTACTATGTACAATTTCATAAATATTGGTACTTTTTTTAAAAAAAGAAGAACTTTTTCCTCAATTTATGTAAATTTTATTACTAAAAATTAAATTTTGATCTACGTTCACTGTTCTTTAACCAATGTTGTTGCCTGTCTCAGGGGAAAATATACAATGCTTACTTGGAACCTAGATGAAAGCAAATAACAGAAAACTCTTTTTAAATTTAATATTTTGCTCTTGCAAGGTTTACTAGAGACAAGAATAGTAACATGGCAAAAATGATAATCTTCGTAGGAAAAGTGTCAGCCAGGAGTAATTTGTATATTTGACGACACTTGGCAAATGATTGCTTTTTGCTAAAATCATACAACAAAGCACTTAATTATTTTCATTGCATAAAGACTTTTGTAATGTTCTACTTTCCCTTCACAATTCTCACATTAGTGTGTACTCCCTTGTACTTAATTATGTAAAATCTCTCAATTCTGGGACTTATGAGAACATGAATGTGCCTAGAGAAAGTGTGAAATGGGGTTACGTCTTCATGAAAGCCACGTGGATATCTCATGGAGTAAATGTTTGCTGATCTGACTCCTCATTGGTCTAAGGACTGTGAGAGTGAATTCCCAGAGTAAAAAATGGTGTGTGTGTGTGTGTGTGTGTGTGTGTGTTTCAGAGCATGATACAATAAAGAGGAAAGAAAATTTAACTGGAACCTAATTTTAATGTTTGTGTACTTGCTTTGATTGGATAAACTGAAATGATAATATTAAGGAAATGTATAATGTGAAGCGAAGATATAATTTACTCTTTGTAGAAAGTGGAATGATTTTACTATTAAACCTGCAATTCATTTTATACAGAAATGATTGCTACTCAAGAAGGTGGAAAAAATGTTTGGGGGTTCTTGAACAAACGGTTTTATTCTCTGAGTGAGAATTATTGAATACATAAAATACCCCTTTTATTTTTTTTTTTAAAAATTAGAAGTTCTCAGAACTTTCAATTACTTTAAATTAATGGTGATTTTGTCATAAAACATTTATTTCTTGAGTGGGTTTAGCCTACTGTAAAGCTGCCATGTCTCACTTCAGATTTCTTGGATTCAGTTCCAAGCTCAGGATCCTGACAATTTCCCTCCAATTCAGACTCTAAGAGTGAGAGGTGATGACACAAGTTATTGGGTCACTGCCTCCTACAGGGAGAACTGTATTGTTTGGCTCTGTTTCCAGCCCGGGCACTGCCCCAGCCATTGTGGGCATTGTGGGAGTGAACCCCTGGATGAAGCATACTATTTCTGTCTCTGTCCCTGTCAATCACATTTACCTCTATTAGAAACTTGAATAAATTAAAGTCTTGAACTTCCACTTGTTATCAGGGGTAATTTGAAACATTGCCTTATCATAATTTTTAAATTTATTTAAATGGATGCATTTTGATATCATGATTACAGAATATTATAAATCTTAAGCATAGATGATTGTTATCAGCGTAAACAAAATAGAATCTAAAGAACAAGTTGTAAATGTTCATGTTCATTCCAGGAGAACCACAGGTTTCCAAAGCGCAGGCCAATGCACGTCAGAACAGAAGTAGAGGCTAGGGGTTGTGCTTTCTTCCTGCCTGAGGCCCATCCCATAATTACGTCTTCTGTTCCATCATTTAGTTTCTGGTGGGCAGAATTTGCCTAAAGAATAGATGAAGTTCAAAACTGTTAGATTTTCTGACTCTCTGAATTTACCAGTAACTAAAAAATACTTACTAAATTGGCATGTAATGATTTTAGGAGTTGTTTTTCTGGAATTACTGGACAATTTAAGCAGGCAATCATAGTTGAATCTTTAGTTTTTCTTTTCATTGAATAAAAAATATTTTCTCAAGGAAAATAAAATAATTGCATACACTGACCAGATATTGAATATAAACTTCATACATAAGATGCCAATCAAATGCTATACAAGTTTCTTTTAACAATTATGTATTGTTTCATTATGTTTTCTGGGTATATAGCTATTGTAGAAAAGATAAATAAATGGAAAAGAAACTGACACCATCTTCCAAAGAGCCTATAAACTAATTAGGCTGATACAGTTAAACATAGTAACATGAAATTCATTATCATGTTTTTTCATTTATAAAATTTATTTAAAATAATTAAAATATTAGGTTAAATAGTATACTAATTATTCACAGAAAACTGCCTGCCTATAGAAATTAGAGGCGAATTATATGCTTGTTAAAAATGTCACATGTATATGTCTTTGAGCAAGATAACTTGCATATTTCTCCTGTTTCAAGAATTGTATTCTGCTGACCACACTACAAGCAGGTATTGGAAGTGAAGGATGGAGACAGTGTTGTGATACAGCAGAGTAAGCTGCAGTTTGCAGTATCCCATATGAGAGTGCCATTTTGCATCCTGGCTGCTCCACTTCCAATCCAGCTTCCTACTAATGCACCTATGAAGGCTTTGGGTTATGGTCAGGTAATCTGATCCTTGACACGCAAGAGAGTGTCCCAGATGGAGTGCTTGGCTGTTGGTTTAAGTCTGGCCAAGACCTGATTGTTTTTGATTATTTGGGAAAAGAGCAGCTGATGGGAGATATTCTCTCTCTCTCTCTCTCTCTCTCTCTCTCTCTCTCTCTCTCTCCTTGCCTTTCAATTAAGTAAATAAATCTTTTTTTTTTAAGTGAAGGGGAGGCCAGTGTTGTGGCACAGTGGGTTAAGCAGCCACCTGTGAAGATGCCAGCATCCCATATCAAAGTTCAGTTTTAAGTCACTGCTCTGCTTCTAATCCAACTTCTTGATAAAAAGCCTAGGAAAGCATGGACGATGACCCTGGAACTTTGGCACCTGTCACCTACCACATGTTACACAGCAAAAGGAAATAAAATTCACATTCTTCTTCAAAAGAGAGATCTGCACTCCCCTTGTTAATGCTGCATTATTCACAATAGCAAGGATATGGAAACTAGCTAAGTGCCCATCAATGAACTGAAGAATAAAAACACACACAGACACAATTGAATACTAAATTCAAAAAGGAGAATTTCTGTCAACAATGTTATTGAATATGGAGAACATTATGCTAATAACCCAGGTTGAGAAAAGACCAAATTGCATGATTTCATATGCATGTGGAAAATTGAATTAATAGAGGTTGGGAGCAGAATATGATTATCAGAGGACAGGGTAAGGGTGGGGGTGGGTAATGGGGAATTGATCAAGTGGTACAAAGTTTCAGATATACAGAATGAATAAATTTTAAGTATATGGTGGTGTGATTATAGCCAATAACAGTAAAGTTCAAACATTTCAGAGAAATTATAGGTAAGCAATGTGATGGCTGTTAAATACCTTGTATAATCATTTTTTTTTTTTATTTGACAGGTAGAGTTATAGACATTGAGAGAGAGACAGAGAGGAAGGTCTTCCTTTTTTTTTTTTTTTTTTTTTTTTGACAGGCAGAGTGGACAGTGAGAGAGAAGGACAGAGAGAAAGGTCTTCCTTTACTGTTGGTTTACCCTCCAATGGCCGCCACGGCCGGCGCGCTGCGGCCGGCGCACCGTGCTGATCCGATGGCAAGAGCCAGGTGCTAGGTGCTTTTCCTGGTCTCCCATGGAATGCAGGGCCCAAGCACTTGGGCCATCCTCCACTGCACTCCCAGGCCACAGCAGAGAGCTGGTCTGAAGAGGGGCAACCGGGACAGAATCCGGCGCCCCGACTGGGACTAGAACCCGGTGTGCCGGCGCCGAGGTCTTCCTTTTGTTGATTCACTCCCCTAATGGCCGCTGTGGCCAGCGTGCTGTGCCTATCCAAAGCCAGGAACCAGGTACTTCCTCTTGGTCTCCCAAGCAGGTACAGGGACCAAAGCATCTGGGCCATCCTCCACTGCCTTCCTGGGGCCACAGCAGAGAGCTGGACTGGAAGAGGAGAAACCTGGACAGAATCTGGTGCCCCAACCGGGACTAGAACTCGGGGTGCTAGCACCGCAGGTGGAGGATTAGCCAAGTGAGCAAGGGCGCCGGCCTGTATAATCATTTCACATTCTGTACATATATCAAAATATCACATTGCACCCTGTAAGTATATATCATTATGATTTAGCAATCAAAATAATTTCATAATAAAGGGAAAGTTCTTGAACTTTAAAATTTCAGATCTTATAATGGGGAGCAGATAGCATTCAGGGATTTATAAAACCAATAAGTGTTTCACTTCTTTTAGATGAGTATTTTTAGTTGGCTTGTAAAGTACAAGCAGTTACTAAATCATGATTGACTCTGTATGCCCCAAATTGAACATTGCATATACCATGTTAGACAATGAAAGTGTGCATAATTTAAGATACAAATAAATTCATTTGTGATTTTGGGAAAATAAAATCAACTTTGTTTATTTACTGTTTCATATCAACCAAAGGTGTTAGACCCCTTGAATTATCTGTATTGAATGTATGAATGAACTCATCTAAATATAATATTCTCATATCCAACAGAAATAAATTCTAACCCAATCTCATGGTTCTCTATAGCATACCTAAATAAAAGCTAGATTAAGAACATTTATTCATAAGATTTTTGTCTACTTCTGTTTGGCTTAAGAATTTATATGTACACAGACCTAAAACCACTATGCTAAAAATATTTGGGGAGAAGATATATTATAAATATTCAATTTATAACTCCCTGTACTATAATAATAAATAATAAATAATAAAAGCTTATTTTTTATTAAAAACATGGATAATATAGAAAGCCATATGCAGAGAGTTAAAATATCATCTATGTTTTGTTTATTCAGACTAAAATTACAGATGCTTCTGCTATTTAAGCAAACTTATTATACATCACATATTATGCTTTATTTTTTATTTTGTCACTGTAATTCCTTTGTATTAATATTATTTAAATTCATGATTTGATGGCTAAACAGAGATCTACAATATGTTATACAATATTGTAATTTATCATTCTTCTACTATGAATTTTTTTAGCTTTCAGCTTTTTCAAACTCTAAATAATAACTTAGAAAACAACTTTGTACATGAACCATTTGCTATTTCTTTTATAATTTCCTTATTATGTTTTCATTAATATAAATATATGGTCTGTTGCTTCTGGATTTCAAAATTTCTTGTTTCCATTTCTTTTTTTTTAAGATTTAATTATTTGAAAGGCAGAGTGATAGAGAGATGAAGAAAGTGGGGTGAGATAGGAAAGGGAAAGAGAGAGAGCTTTCATTCTTTGTTCGGTTGTCTGGTTCACATTCCAAGTGGCTGCAATTGCCATGGTTGGGCCAGGCAGAAACTAGGTGCCTGGAACTCCAGTCTGGTCTCCCATGCGGTTGGTTTCCCACATGGGACCCCAGTACTTGGGCCAAGTTAAGGTGCTTTCCTAGATGCATTAGCAAGGAGCTGGATGGGAAGGGAATAGCTAGGACTCAACCAGCACTCATGTTTGACACCCATAGAGCAGGCAGCAGTTTAATCCACTCTGCCACATCATCAGTCCCTTGTTTCCATTGTAATAGAAATGATAAAGTTTGTCAAATACTATATCAGTCTCTCTCTACCTGTCTTTATCTCTTTTTCCACTTCCCATCTCTTCCCCTAGCCTCTCTCTCTTTTTCAAAAACTTGGGGTAGGAAATGCTAATGAGCCAAATGGCCTTTTCTTATTTTATTTATGGTATATAAGAATATGTAGTTGAATATTATTTTAATCAGTATTTAATATTGTCTTTTAATCAGAATTATTATTTTTATGTGCAATGATTTAGTTGAAAATCCATCATCATGGCAGCTGATTTCAATATGTCCTCTGTTGTTTTTTCTTGTATGTTTTTGTTGTATTATATTCTCTCTTCCTTGCCTTCTTTTGATGAATTAGTTTTTAAAAAAGATTTATTTATTTATTTGAAAGGCAGAGTTACAGAGAAGCAGAGGCAGAGAGAGAGAGAGAGAGAGAGAGAAGTCTTCGATCTGCTTGTTGACTCCCCAGTGGCCAGAGCTGTGCTCATCTGAAGCCAGGAGCTAGGAGCCAAGAGATTCTTCTGGGTCCCCATGTAGGTGCAGGTGCCCAAGGACTTGGGCCATCTTCCACTGCTTTCCCAGGCCACAGCGGAGAGCTGGACCAGAAGTGGAGCATCTGGGACTTGAACCGGCACCCATATGAGCTGTCAGCACCACAGACAACGGCTTTGCCTATGGCACAGCACTGGCCCCATCAATTTTTTATGTGATTTTAATTATTGAATTTCAGATATATCTCCTTGTAGCAGTTTCAGTGTTTTCTTGAGAATTTCAAATAATACTCTTGTAACATATCCCATTATACAATGAACATTCTATTACATATACTTACAACATCAATATCAGCACATGTTAGAAAGTTTACACACCCCGTTATCAGTCTACCCATGCTGCTCCTGAAATGTGTAATATTACACCTATGAATGACCTGTTTATTATAATTTTAGATGAGATATAATGCACTTTTCTTTTTCATTGCCTACTGTGTAGTTGCCCTGGATCCTCAGGAAATTGACTCCTGATGAATATCACACTTTGTAGATGCTCAAGTCTTCTATAAAAAACATTGCAGCGGAAGTTACATATAACTTACAGACATCCTCCTGTATATGTTAAACCATCACTGGATTACTTTTAATACTTAATGCAATGTAAATGCCATAAAATTATTGTTGTTTTTCAGATAGTTATGAGAAGAAACAAAGTAATTGAATGCTTAGTACAAACTTGAATGTATCATCCAAATATTTTTGATCTCTGCTTGGTTGAATCCATAGATGTGGAACCCATGAATACTGATGACTGACTATATTTAGCAAAATTTCAAATGTTGCCTAATGCACTTAATGCAAAGACAGCAACTGCTGTAAATATGGAGAAGGTAGATTGTTGCCAGAAAAAAAAAAAACAGACTGATTTTATAATCATGTAGCTCATGTTATTGTTTGGTTCATCGTTTCATCTCTGAGCCAAATGTTAGGGTCACAGGGTTTCAGAAGTAGAATCTGGGAAGGCCTGTGCCATTGTCACACCTTCGCTGCAGAGAGATAGAGTTGGTTTCATCAGAATTCCATGGAATAGTTTTCCCCTGAGAGAGGGAACCGCCTTCTCTTTCCAGAGGAAGGTAGAGGAGAAGTGATGGACAGGTGAATCTCATGGATAAATATCATAATAGATCAGCAAAAATAAGCCAAGGGAGGTTACAGTTTTCTCATCAGAATATGCTTTTGCACATTTACTTTTTTTTTTTTTTTGACAGGCAGAGTTAGACAGTGAGAGAGAGAGAGAGACAGAGAGAAAGGTCTTCCTTCCCTTGGTTCACCCCACAAATGGCCACTACAGCCAGCACACTGTGCCAATCTGAAACCAGGAGCCAGGTGCTTCCTCCTGGTCTCCCATGTGGGTGCAGGGCCCAAGGACCTGGGCCATCCTCCACCGCCCTCCTGGGCCACAGCAGAGCACTGGCCTGGAAGAGGAGCAACCAGGACAGAATCCAGCACCCAACTGGGATTAGAACCCAGTGTGCCAGCGCCGCAGGCGGATTAGCCTATTGAGCCACGGCACTAGCCTGCACATTTACTCTTCTCTCAGACTTCCTCTTGCAAGATTGCCCAGAAGTCTTCTCTCCAAATCTGTGCAAAAATCATTCCTATTTTCTCACTTTCAATTTAACTCTGGATATCATTTTCAATTGGATGAATTTTTTACCCTCAAATTTGGTACATCCAAAATCAGTACATCAGATAATTGTGGGTGTTACATTCCAAAAACAGTATTATACATTTATAGCTATCTGTATTAGGAAATATGATTACAACTGTCTAATTTGTTTTGGTTATTTTCTTTCACAATCAAGACTTCCTCAATTTGATTTGAACTCATTTTTTTTTTAACTTTTATTTAATGAACATAAATTTCCAAAGTACAGCTTATGGATTACAATGGCTTCCCCGCCCCCCATAACTTCCCTCCCACCCGCAACCCTCCCCTTTCCTGTTCCCTCTCCCCTTCCATTCACATCAAGATTCATTTTCAATTCTCTTTATATACGGAAGATCAGTTTAGTATATATTAAGTAAAGATTTCAACAGTTTGCACCCACCAAGAAACACAAAGTGAAAAATACTGTTTGAGTACTAGTTATAGCATTAAATCACAATGTACAGCTCATTAAGGGCAGAGATCCTACATGAGGAGTGAGTGTACAGTGACTCCTGTTGTTGACTTAACAAATTGACACTCTTGTTTATGGTATCAATAATCACCCTAGGCTCTTGTAATGAGTTGCCAAGGCTATGGAAGCCTTTTGAGTTCACCGACTGATCATATTAGACAAGGTCGTAGTCAGAGTGGAAGTTGAACTCATTTTTTTAAAAAAAATCCTGTAAATAAAAGTACAAATGTGCTCTAACACAACAAAGATTATGAAGAAAAATTCACTATGTTTGCTATTAGAAAATTATTCTCCTGCTTTAGTGTATTTGATCTCCTTCTAATATCCCAAGTGATTCAGTACTCTAGTATAATTATTCTCCAATGAACTGTAGATTCCTTGAAGTGGATGCAATATCTCATTCTTTGTTGGTATCCCCAATTCCAGCTGTATGGAAATGCTCAGTAGTGTTTACTGAATATGAATGAAAAACAGATGCATTAGTGAAGGGACACTAACTCATATCAGAAGTAATACCTGTGCTAATAATAAAGGCTTTTGAAATTTTTTATTCACATGTAAATTTATTCATGCCTTTGCTTGCAGCAGGATTCTGAATATCTGTAGTATAGCATGAAAACATCCATACTGGCCAGCGCCACTGCTCACTTAGCTAATCCTCTGCCTGTGGCGCTGGCACCCGGGTTCTAGTCCGGGTTGCTGCACCAGATTCTGTCCTGGTTGCTCTTCTTCCAGGCCAGCTTTCTGCTGTGGCCCAGGAGTGCAATGGAGGATGGTCCAGGTCCTTGGGCCCTGCATCAGCATGGGAGACCAGGAGGAAGCACCTGGCTCCTGGTTTCGGATAGGCGCAGCTCGCTGACCGCGGCGGCCACTTGGGGGGTGAACCAATGGAAAAAAGGAGACCTTTCTCTCTCTCTCTCTCTCACTGTCTAACTCTGCCTGTCAAAAAAAATCCATGTAACTGTGCATATGGAACAATAGTTAGAAATGATAAAATAGGGGCTGGCATTGTGACATGCTTTGCCGCATGCAACACTGGCATCCCATATAGGCACCTGTTCTTTTCCACACTGCTCCACTTCTGATCCACCTCTCTGCTAATGGCCTAAGGAAAACATTTGAAGATGGCCCAAATGTTTGGGCACCTGCCACCATGTGGGATGCTGATTCTGATACTCCTGTTTCCTGGCTTTAGTCAGGCCCAGCAGAGGCCATTGCAGCCTCTGGGGAGTGAACCAGTGGATGGGAAATTATCTCTCTTTTCTATGTAACTCTGATTTTCAAAAAAAAAAAATCTTAAAAAAAGAATTGATAGGGGCTGGCGCTGTGGGGCAATAAGTTAGTCCTCCAAATGCGGTGCTGGCATCCGATGTGGATGGCGGTTCTAGTCCCAGCTGCTCCTCTTCTAATCCAGCTCTCTGCTGTGGTCTGGGAAAGCAGTAGAAGATGGCCCAAGTCCTTGGGCCCCTGCACTCATGTGAGAGACCTGGAAGAAACACCTGGCTCCTGGCTTCAGAATGGTGCAACTCTGGCCATTGCTGCCACCTGGGGAGTGAACCAACAGATGGAAGACCTTTCTCTCTGTCTCTCCTTCTCACTGTCCATAACTCTATCTCTCAAATAAATAAATAAAGTATTTTAAAAAAAGAATTGATAATATAGCTCAGAGCAATGTCTAAGACTAACCCCTATTATTAGAAATTTTGGGTGTTCGCCGACTTCGATCTTATTCCGACAGGGTCATAGTCAAAGTGGAGGTTCTCTCCTCCCTTCAGAGAAAGGTACCTCCTTCTTTGATGGCCCCGTTCTTTCCACTGGGATCTCACTCGCAGAGATCTTTCATTTAGGTCTTCTTTTTTTTCCAGAGTGTCTTGGCTTTCCATGCCTAAATATTCTCATGGGCTCTTGAGCCGGATCTGAATGTTTTAAGGGCTGATTTGAGGCCAGAGTGCTATTTAGGACATCTGCCATTCTATGAGTCTGCTGTGTATCTTGCTTCCCATGTTGGATCATTGTCTCCCTTTTTGATTCTATCAGTTAGTATTAGCAGACACTAGTCTTGCTTGTGTGATCCCTTTGACTCTTAGACCTATCAGTATGATCAATTGTGAACTGAAGATGTTCACTTGGACTAGTGAGATGGCCTTGGTACATGCCACCTTGATGGGATTGTATTGGAATCCCCTGGCACGATTCTAACTCCATCATTTGGGGCACGACTGATTGAGCATGTCCCAAATTGTACATCTCCTTCCTCTCTTATTCCCACTCTTATATTTCACAGGGATCACTTTTCAGTTAAAATTTAAACACGTAAGAATAATTGTTTGTTAATTAAGAATTCAACCACTAGTACTAGAATAAAAAAAAATACTAAAATGGGTTAAGTATTACATTGTACAACAACAGTCAGCACAAGAGCTGATCAAGTTACTGTTTCTCATAGTGTCCATTTTAGTTCAACAGGTTTCCCCTTTGGTGCTCAGTTAGTTGTTGCCAATCAGGGAGAACATATATTTGTCCCTTTGGGACTGGCTTAATTCACTCAGAATGCTGTTTTCCAGATTCCTCCATCTTGTTGCGAATGACCGGATTTCATTGTTTTTGACTGCTGTATAGTAGTCTATAGAGTGCATGTCCCATAATTTCTTTATCCAAATGTATGCTTTGAATTCCCTGTCATCTTTTGCTGTGAGGTTCTCTTCGTTTACCTTCTTTCACGTTGATGGCTTCCATAGCCTCGGCAACTCATGACTAGAGCCTAGGGAGATTACTGACGCCATAAACAAGAGTGCCAAATTGTTAAATCAACATCAGGAGTCACTGTGTACTTACGTCTCATGAGGGATCTGTCCTTAATGTGTTGTCCAATATGAAGTAATGCTATAACTAGTACTGAAACAGTATTTTACACTTTGTGTTTCTGTGTGGGTGCACACTGATGAAATCTTTACTTACTATATACTGAATCGATCTTCTGTATTTAAAGATAATTAATAATAAAAAAAACCTTGGTGTTAAATTGGAAATTGCATAGAAAATTAATCAATTTAAAAAAATATATCATGTAGGATCTCTGCCCTTAATGTGCTATACATTGTGAATTAATACTATAACCAGTACTCCAACAGTATTTTTTCACTTTGTGTTGCTATGTGAGGGCAAACTGTTGAAATCTTTACGTAATATGTACTAAACTGGTCTTCTGTATATAAAGAGAATTGAAAATGAATCTTGATGTGAATGGAAGGGGCGAGGGAACGGGAAAAGAGAGGGTTGCGGGTGGGAGGGAAGTTATGGGGGGCGGGGAAGCCATTGTAATCTATAAGCTGTATTTTGGAAATTTATATTCTTTAAATAAAAACTTTATTTAAAAAAAGAAATTCTAGGTGTTTTCTTCACTGCCCCTGCACTTGGGTGAGTCTGTAGTTTTGGCAATGAGGTCAGCGCTTTTGTTTTTTAAGTAACTTAAATTATTGAGCTGTCATTTCACATGGGTTATTTTTGTTTAACTGACCTTACAGCTGTCAGCTTACTTTAACTTTTTTGCTTTCTGGAGTTTGGCTTCTCAGAAAGCTTCTCTCTCTCTCCATATGTGTGTGTGTGTGTGTGTGTGTATGTATAATTGTGACATATTTTATGTGTGAATAATAAGATCCGACAAGTTCTCAACCTCCCATGGGTAACTTGTCTCCGTACATGTTTATTAAGATGACACACTCTACTTCAGTATATGGATTTGTTCCACAGCAGACTATATACAGTATAAAATATATTTCCTTACTAAAGTAGCTGCTTTTTCCTCTGGTATACACTACATATAATTTTTATGTATGTATGTACAGTCTTGAAATTTGATCCAAGCATGTATATATAACGTGATATAACAGTTATCTCACCTTGTTGCCACTTCTTTCTTCTTCTTTCTGTACTTGAATATTTGACATAACGTAGAGATTAAAATGCTTGTTTCCTATTTATTTTATTTGAGTCAAATGTATTCAAGTTGTATCATGGAAAGTTCACTCATAGAGAAATACATAAATGAACAAAAAAAAAGTGGCTTACCTTTTCAACTAAATGTTGGTTACTTTCAATAGATTAAAAATTAAATACTATCTTCTTAAACATGTTATATATCCAAAATTTATTATTATTAAAATGTGGCAAAATATATTTTCATGACAGTTAGAGATGTATAAATAGTAAATGAGAAAAGTATGGGTTATTGAAATTATAAAATTTAAAGAATAACTTAGTGTATGTGTGAACTTTAAATGAATATGTATATATGATACGATTTTTATGTATCAATATGTAATATTATGTGAAATTTATTAGCTTACAGGTCATTACTACAGTAACTACTGTATAACTAGTTAGAATATACAAGAAAAGCAAAGTTTGAAGATTTGTTTGTTTATTCTAAAATATTCTAGGTACCCATAGCCCTAATTCTTTGTCTTTAATTGTATTTTGCAGGGAATACTATTTTTTTTTATTTCATTCCTAGGGATATTTTCTGTACCAATTAGAGAAAGCAGACTACCTGCCAAATGCAGATATTAAAATCAACAGATATTTAATTTCCAGCTTTTCTTGCACCTGCAGTATAACCAAGTAATGTCATCTCTGTCTACAAAACACATCCTTCCTTTTAGCAGCTAAAATGCAAGAAAGAGCTCAAGGCTGTGCTTTGAGAGAGAGGGTCACCACAGTTTTGCAATATCTGGGTTCCAGACAACAGGAGTGTCGTTGCCAGGAAGTCTCAGTGGCCTGGGCTTGTGGTTTGGAAGCCATGACAAGCTTCGAGGTCAGAAGACTTGGCAGCAATGACTTCTAGGGACAGATTCTGATGTTCATTTTAGTGAGACTCCAGCTGTAATACCTCTGATCTTAGTTTTTCAATTATGACATACATATATTCATTTTCCTTTTCATTAGCCACACTCTCCTACCTGGAGTTGTAACTAATAATCCCAACTAATCTGTAGTCAATAGGACCGCATTGTTTCAATGAATAGAGTATAACTTCATGCTAATTTGGAGACTCCATTTTGCTTTGGCTTACAATTGGTACAATATTTATTTAATTATTTACACATATTAGCTAAGTATCTTGATTATTGTTTGTTTGTTTAAAGCTCTTTCTTTATGAAGAAGTCACACCTAATACCTCCTCATTATATTGTGAACGTTCACAGGTATATAAAATGTATATGTATGAAATGTCTCTTTTGGCCTTTAAATATCCATAATAAATGTTATGTGAATAGTGAACAAAAAAGGTCAGTGACATTTTAAATTGTGATTTATCTTTAAAACATTTGGTACAGTTCATTTTGGAGCAATTTTCTAATTTTTTTTTGTCATAATCTCAATGATAACACAGATTATGAAATGGAAAAGATGATCACCATACCACATATCACTGATTTTCAAAAAATAGAAAGTAACATTAAATAAGCATACTTTTAATTATTTTTATTGGCTTACTTTATTAAATCAATATACTGTTTTTCATTTAAGACTTGATAACCTCTTAAAGACTTCATGTTAAGCAATATTATATGAAGCCAAAATGCTGCTCATAAATAAAAAAATAAGCAAAAGCATATTGGAAAATGATTTCAACCGTTAAAATTATTTCAAGATTAGAATTTATTCAAAGAGAGAACTGAATGTTAGTTAACAGCTTATTTGAAATGAATTATGTATGTTAGAAAATGTTGGGGAGACAATCTAAATGGATTAAGGGAAACGTGATGCTTAGGGCAACATTCACCAGTTGTGATTGGAGTGAGCAAGAGATTGAGGTTGTGTTATGTTGGAGTTGTGTTACCTGAGCTTTCTCCCTATAAATTCATTTTGGATGTCTGCATCCTCTCTTAGCTCTATTCATATCAGTGACTCAATGTGCTCCCCACAAGGGATTCAGCAACTGTTTTCTCCCCTTTCTTCTTGTGCTTTAAAGGGAAAACTGTCTAGCCATTGGTAGCTCTGAGATGTAGGGATTTCATTTGCTGGTTTCCATGAACCCATTTGCTGGTTTTGCAAATAGCCCCTCATTTGTTATTATATATTAGTATGTTTATTATATTAATATATATTTATTGATAAGTTAATGACACATTTATATTTATTAATAATTATCAAAAGCCTGATATAATACTATTTTTCCTAGGCAAATGTATTATCTGTGTATGTTGGGAAAAACAATTTAGATCTGCTGTAAAGACTTAAATAATCCAATACAATGCATTTTATATGGCTCCATTATTTTTGGCATTATTGAAACATTAGATAACTTAATTTTGTTCTAAAACAAGCCACAATTATTTCTGTTAGCTCTTTTTACAAGATTTATTAATTTACTTGAAAAGACAGAGTGAAGGAAAGGGTGAGACATGCACAGAGAAAAAGATACCTTCTTTCTGTTGGTTCACTTTCCTAATGGCCAAAAGAGCCAGGGCTAAGCCGGGCCGAAACCGGGAGTCAGGAACTCGATGCTGGTGTCAACACAAGTGGCAAAGTGTCTGAGTGCTTCTGTCTTCTCAGATGCATTAAAAGGAAGCCGGATCCAAAACAGGCAGCTGGGACTCTAACTGGCACTCTGATATGAGATGACAGCAACCCACCAGCAGCTTAACCCACAGAACTGGCTTCTACATCAAAATTATTTCAATGCAAAGAAAATTATAATGCTGAAAATATTATCCAGATAAGCACACACACTCTCTATATAGATGCACATGAGAAGCTAAATCATCATTAGGTGTCAGATTAGTCAGCAAGAAATAAGGAGGTATTAAGTTATCCACTGCAAATTTTAGTCACATTTTAAAATTAGACTCTGGGGGCAGGCACTAGGCACAACGATTAACATACTACTTAGGTTGCCCACATCCCTTAACGGACTTCCTGAGTTCAAGTCCTGGCTCGACTTCTAGTTCGTTTCTGCTGATGTGCACCCAGAGAAGCAGCAGGTGATGGCTCAAGCAATTGTGTTCCTACCACCCACCTGGAAGACCTGGGTTGAGTTTTGGGCTCCTGGCTTCAGTTTGTCCCAGATTCAACTAGAGACATCTGTGGTGTGAATCAGTTGTTGGAAAATTTGCCCCACCCCCGGTCTATGTATGTATGCCTTTCCAAAAAACAAATTAAAATCAAATTGGAGTATTGAGGATGACGTTTGGGGCAGCACATTAAGCCACTGCCTGCAACACCAGTCCTCCTAATGGGTGCCATTTCAGGTCTTGGTACTCCAGTTCCAATCCAGTTCCTTACTCATATGCCTGGAAAAGCAGCAGAAGACGGCCTAAGTGCTTGGGTCCCTGCCACCCACATATGAGACCCAGATGGAGCTTCAGGCTCCTGGCTCCTGGTTCTTGGCTTTAGCCTGTCCCAGCTCTGGCCATGTCTTCCATTTGGGGAGTGAACAAATAGATGGACTATCTATCTCTCCCCCCCCCCTTTTCTCTCTCTCTCCCTCTCTCTCCCCCCTCCCCCTTTCTTTCTCCCCTTCTCTCTATAGGTCTGACATTTAAATAAATAGATAAATAGATAAATCTTTAAAAAAATAAAAACATTTTGAGTCTGAAGGTAGCTTAGATTTATGACGATAAATTTCTTAATGATTAAATAAATAAATAAGGATATAAATAATATAATTTTATAAGAGAATGTGAGAAATATTTCTCTTTTTCTTTTCTCTTTTATACTCTGATTCTTATTTTTTAAATTAGGAACAGCCCAACTTCAAAAATATTTAGGAACAAGGAAGAAAATAGGATAAGGTTAACTCTGTGAGAATATCAGTACTGTGTATGTTCCAGTAGTATAGCTGAAAGTTCTGAAGCACAATGTTATCTTTTCGAAGACAAATTTGTTTTATATTCACAGTAGTTTTCACACTAGATCCACATATATCCCCATTAAATTATTTTATGAAAAATTACTGTTATGGCCCCATCCATTCAACATTTATCAACAAGAGTCATCACAAAATGGACAATGTTTCTTCAAATGAGGCTTTGGACACCTTTTGAAACTGTCACTGACTCACTGAAGCAGGAAAACAGAATTTATTGGAGTGGTTCTGGATAGTTCAGCAATCACAGTGGGAAATAAAAATAAGACTTCCAAAAAACATGACCAAGAGTCTCCACAGGATCTAAGCAGGAGGAACTTGGAGACATTTTCCAAAGATGTTGGCATCAGAAATTCCTTGATGGAGTAAGGTAGCCTACAACTACTTCCCATGCCTAATTGGCTGAGTTTGTGATAATTCCAGCCAAGAGTACTCTCCCAGGCACTGTGTTTGAGGAAGGGGTCTGAGAAGGGGCAGCTCCTCTTGCAGAACAGATGTTGGAAGGACTTACATCTACATGTATCAGTAGGAAAAATGCCTGGATACATGGCAGAAAATTCCAGGAATTTTGTTATGTCTTCCAACATGTCATTTTTCTTTTATAAGCAGTTATGGTTGAAATTTTAAAAAATAACTTCAGATAAATTTTTAAAAATCATATTTTTGTTACTATCATTTTATTATCTGATTTATTATGCTGATTTTATTATCAGCAGCATATTTAGTAGTGGATTTTATGGTTGGTTAAAATATATGAATGATAAATTAGTAATAAAATGTTTCTTGATAGAACTTTTAAAATAACTATAATGTATTTTGGATACTAAGAATTTTTAATAAAATGTGGCAAAGTTGATAGAGACTTCAGTACCTCAATAGGAGAGACCTCATGCTTATTTACAAAGTTTGTAATGATGTTTTTTTAAAAAAATTATTTGAGAAGCAGAGCGAGAGGGTAGTAACACTACATTCACTAGTTTGCTCACCAAATGTCCACAGTGACCCAGATTTGGCAAGCCAAGGCCAGTAATGGGAAATTCAATCCATTCTCCTTTGTGGGTGGCAGGAAACTGGTCACTTGATCCATGAGCAGTGCTTCCAAGAATCTGCATTAGTGGAAAATGAAGGCTGAAAGAACCAGAACTGGGTATTAAGCCTAGATCCTCGGATATGGGAAACAGGCCTCTTACCAGTATTTTAACCACTAGGCTAAACTCTCATTCCAATGGTAGTAATTTGATTAATTACCTGAACTAGTTCCTTTCCCAAGCACTCCAGATGTGTGAGGAAATAAGATTTAATCATTATGATGATATTACAAAAAAGCAAAATTAAAATTATATTCTTTTACATATGGGAAAACTTGGGCAGAGATAATATAAATAAATTTCCCAGAATTCTGGATAAAATGCATCAGACTCCTGAAATGTCACTCTTAACTACTACCAACTACACTGCCTTTGTCTTAGATTATTAAAGAATTTTGGACTTAACACATGATTTTTATTGCAAGAAACTTAGTTTGGGGGCTATTCATATATGTGTTAAAATCTAACTTATTCATATTCCTAAACTTAATTTCAATAGCAAAAGGGAAAGACAATCTGGTTGTGTGATCTAAGAAGGAAAGGAAATGGAATTTTGGTGACCAGCTTTTAGTAGACACAAAAGAAAAAGTCATTAGCATTATTCATGTTAATTTCTATTACTAATCTCCATAAATATGCTGTAATTTCGACCCTATCTTCCCCATTTTAAACCTGAGGAAAATGGGACTCCTAAGCTTGATTTTATTGAAGGATGTCAGTTTTCTTGGCAAAAGCTTCTGAAGTCCCTCATTTTTTAAATCCAGGCTCTGTATGATTCTGCTTTCCACAGCAACCCGCCTCCATCCTTTATAACAACTCACCTTTTAGTGTTTGGCTCTCTCTGTAAAAATATAATCTGGAAAAGGCAGAAAAGATTAAATTCTAAAATATACATGTACTCTTTTCCTGCAGAGAAAACTGGTTGATATTTTGCTATGGTACCTTATAGTAAAATCTCTGTGTATTCATATTAATCTCATATGATTTGATCACACCAGAATTAAACTACCGTGCTCTTTTATTATTTTCCAGTGAAGACTAGCTCATAATATTTGTTTCTCATCAGTAATATATTTGTCTAAAAGAGGCTTCCTTGATTTTCTATGGATTACCAAAGTAGTTTTGTCATTATCCTATTTTTTTAAAAAAATGATTTATTTATTGATTTGAATGTCAGAGTTAACGAGGCAGAGGGAGAGACAGAGGGAGATCTTCCATTCACTGATTTACTCCCTAGAGGGCCACAATGGCTGAGCCCGGGCCAGCCTGAAGCCAGAAGCCAGGAGCTACATCTGGGTTTCTCTCTAAGCTGGTGTCAGGGCCCTAAACACTCAAATCATCCTCCACTGCTTTTCTCAGGCCATCAGCAAGGAGCTGGATCAGAAGTGGAGCCAACCAGGGCACAAACTGGCACTCATAGGAGCTGTCAGAGTCCCAGGCCTTATCACTGCACTATGACTCCGGCCCCTATTATTCTAATTTTTAACCAGTAAAATAATTTACACTCATATACACATATGCACATACACACATATGCAATGTTTGCAGTTGGAATAGTTATTGATAATTGACAATTTCCTATATGATAATATGATGAATATTCCCTATATATTATTTCAATGGATCTTTGCAAGAGGGATTATTCTTACTGTCCTAAGGTGATATAGTCCCTGAATCTCGGAGAGGTTTTATGATATTTCAAGAACACAAGGCTATGTCTGGTTTTAGTCCTATGACCACCTACGGGCAATTACATTCTCCCCATGCACTAACTTTAAACATAGTGGGGCATCTCTCAGGCTCCTGAATGGTTTCTGGGCGTGTATGGCCAGTAAGGTTAACTGTGAGTTTGAAAGGTACACAGCACAGAAAAAGGAGGTATCATGGGAGAGGAAAGTAGAGGGGCAACAATTTCAGTAACAGTCGATTCTTCCATGAATCCATGTTCCGCTGATTGTCTGGGCTCTGTTTACGACTTCTAAGCTGGGTCAGTAGTGACTTCTGGCTATCAGACTATGATTTGATTCAGCAGACTTTGTTTGGCATTTTGCCTAATTTATCACCTGTGTGTATCTAATGTCCTTTTATTCTAAGACTCCAGTGGTTCTTGTTTTCCCCTGGGAAACTACATTTTTAAATATAGTCATTTTTTTTTTTTTGACAGGCAGAGTTAGACAATGTGAGAGAGAGACAGAGAGAAAGGTCTTCCTTTTCCGTTGATTCACTCCCCAAATGGCCACTAAGGAGCCAGGAGCCAGGTGCTTCCTCCTGGTCTCCCAAGCGGGTGCAAGGCCCAAGCACTTGGGCCATCCTCCACTGCACTCCTGGGCCATAGCAGAGAGCGGGACTGGAAGAGGAGCAACCAGGACAGAATCCGGCGCCCCAACCGGGACTAGAACCCAGGGTGCCGGCACCACAGGCAGAGGATTAGCCAAGTGAGCCACGGCGCCAGCCTTAAATATAGTAACATTTATGATCTATATGTTTTCAAAAGTGACATTTTCAGTTTAAAGATTCTATTAAAATATTAAGCTAAGATATTATTATTTAAATATTTATAGGAGGAAATTACAGTAGAATTTCTAGTTTCCTGTGGCCTGCATCGTCTAAAGAAACTGATAAATTATATCTCCCAGAATGACCTTAGGCTATGTGCAACATGATAATTTGAAAATTTCCTGGGCATTTACCATATGTTGAAGAAATTAGTCAATATGCTATAGCCTTCTGGTCAACATATTTGCTTTCTATTTTTCTATGTCTGTTATGTATTAAGTATCCCTGAACTTCCTGTTTAACTCGTTATTTCAAATATCTAAGGATTACTTTACAGCATTCTTGTCATTTCCCATTACCCTAAATTGATACAAATAGTTTATTTTGTCTCTGAGATGAGCAATTTATTAGATAAAATGAACATGTAGGGTAAGAATTTCTGAAAAAAATTTGCAATTCCTATATTTTAGTACTTTGCTTACACTAGCTTTTTTTTTTTTTATCTGAATCTGGACCACATTATAAATGTCTTATTCTTGTTCAGCTACTTTGTAATATTATCATATATCTATATTGCTCTTTTCCCTGTCATCTTTCTTCATCAGAATATCCCTTACAAAGATTTCATCCTCAGAGTAAATGGATTCTAGACATGTATACTGTATCTTCTTAATATAAAATGAAACTCCACTTTACCTAATAGCTTGTTAGTGATTTTGAACAAGATCTCTTTTATCATATAAAGTAATATGGCCATGAGAACATTATTACCACATTTTGGAATTTTTATGTTAAAATATCAAGTCATTTTTATTATCCATTTTTATGTTTGGTTCTGAATCAATGAATAGTGAAATGTTCTCCATAATATCAAGTTTAGATTTTCATCTGGATTATTTTGTTTGCATCCTCCCATTACAGTTTAAGTTCTCTTATTCCGCTCAACAAATCTTTTGGGAAAAATTCCTTTTTTTAGAATAGTGAATTCCATTCTTATCTAACACTTAATTTGTAGATACAAACTTTGCTTTTAATTGTTTCAATATAGTCAATTTTATGCATATGTCTATCTTTTTACAAGTCAAGTTACTCAGAAAAATGAATGAAGCTTCAACTTAACTCCAACTTCTAATTTTAATCTTGAGTTTTATTTATGGACCCATACATTCTTTCATGAATGTGTAAATGTATTCATTTTTCAGTCTTTAATACACTAACTCAGTCATTCATTATTTTTTATCATGCATGTATCAAATGCTTGGTGTATGGAATGCACCACAATTTATTATTTTTTAGCCTTTCCTTTTTTCACAGAATAATTTATCCACATATCAATCAGAACATTTATAATTCAGCTATGTATAACTTATTATGATAAAATTATCAGGGTGTTTATTTGGCTGAGCAGTTCAAATGCCAGTTAAGATGCTTGGGACTCACTTTGGAGTGCGTTGGTTCAAATCTAGCCTCTGACTGCTAATGTCAGCTTCCTGCTAATGGAGACCCTTGGAGGCAGTAGAAATGGCTCAAATAATTGGGTTCCTGCCACTCAATTCAGAGCCTTGGATTGACTTTTCAGCCATCGTGGCCAAGTGGAGTGTGAACTAGCAGATAAGAACTCTCTCTCTCTCTCTCTCTCTCTGTGTGTGTGTGTGTGTGTGTTCACACATCTCAGTGTCTCTCAAACAGGCAAATAAATAATTCATTTAAAAGGTAGCAACATCTCACAGTTTAAGAAAAAAATATTGCGCTATTCATGAATGGTTTGAGTTCACTTTTTCAACCATGTAATGATAAAGAGGCTAGTGATATTTGGTGAACTAAATTTGGAGGGATTATTTAGCATAATAAGGGAATATGAGTTTATTAATTAACATGTTAAGATTCCTATATAATATTAAAAGTATACAATAGAAAATCATCTTACTATCCATATATATAACAAGAAAGATCTTTATAAAGGAAGCACATACTTGAGACATATGTAAATAATAACTTTTGTTATTGTAAACATATACAAATGTAATACTTTATTAATAGCCAGGAAGATTATGTATAGAATAGAAACTAATTTACAAAAAAATTTTACAAAATACTAAACATAAATTGTAGTACATAGAAATGCTAATGATAACATTTGACTTTTATAATTTCTTAGCTTAAAAATTAGATATCAACGTACTCAATACATTCACAAGATATATGTAATTTATGTAGAGTATATATGTACAGATAAAAAAGAAAACAATAAAATAAGTTACTTATGAAATATGTTCTGTGTTTTTAAACTACCAAGCTACAATAAATTTTGCCTTTCTCCATGTTATCCTGTTTAATCTAAGCAATAATTGGTTTTTATGTCATTTCTTCAATTCTCTTTCTTGTAACCATGAGTTTCAGCACTTCTCCAATGTGTATATTGATTTTGAGGCTTTGCCAGTGTTTCTGGCTTTTGTTACTATGCAAAGAAGTACATGCTAACCTTTCAGGTTATTGATTCCTGAAGGAAAAAAAATAATGTTTTTGTTTAGTGTTAATGTAAAGTTTATAATAACATTTTCTACATTTATTCACCTTTTAAATATTTTTGTCCACAGTGTAGGCTAAACTATTAAAAACAGAGCTATATTAGGTTTATGTAAATCTGTATTTCCTCTGTATCTCTATCATTGATACGTTTATAAGATATATTCCTTTTACCAAATTATATATAAACACTCATTTATTAAATTACCCATAATCTAAATATCATTCAATTCAATAAACATAATATTTATTGAGCACAAAATATGTGCCAGGTATTATGACTAAAGAATATAAAGTGATACCACCTAAACATTTGAGTATATAATCCTTTACAAATCTTAGTAATAATCATTGCTATTCTATATATACATGTATGTTTTTGTATTTATTCTCAGAGTGTTAAAATATCTTTTACATGAAAGTAAATGATGATGATTTAAATAATAATATGATTTGAAACAATATTAACACTGGAACATTGCTAGATATTCTGTTAATTAGAACCCATGTTGCCATTAACAGGAAACTGTGGAAAGTCTGTTTCTGGGGAAAAAATAAAGAAGAGTGCGTGTATTTGAGGAGAACTGGGTTAGCACATGAATGGTAATGGGTGATTCTTACTGGGACCATAAACCATCAACAATCATGTCAAATCGTATTTTCGTCTCATGGTCTCTTACATAGCTACAATTCTTTCTGCATCTCTGCTTCATTTTCCTTCTCAGTTGGGTGCTCTCTTCCCTCTTTAAAGCTCCCGGCCTCAGAACACTGGTGTTGCAGTCTGGGCTCCATCCCTCTCATCCGCCTCTGCCTGCCCCCTTCCCCCGCTGCCCCGGGCCTTGGCCTTTCCTAGGGCCTGCCATCTTCAGTTATAATTGTGAGCATGCAGGATTGGGAGAAAGTATGTGATGTGGAAGCAGGGAATACTTGGAGGCTGACCCGTCAGCCTGCATTAGGGTTTATGTTGTTATCTCCTATCTAGGGCTCTTTTCATGGCATCAAAATACTCATAAAATATTTATTAATATCGTTTTCATGTCATAGAATGGGAAATTGATGTTTACATAGGTGAAATGACTTCCAGAAACTATGCCAGTAGGAAGTAACAGAGCTAAGTTTATCTAATTCTACATTAAATCACCATATTATCTCAGTTCCTAGAAAACAGAGACAGGAAAGAGAGAGATGTTAGAGGTTTATCTGGAAAATTAAATGCTGCATACTAAAGTTAAGTAAGAAGGGAACCAACTAGAAACTATGGAGCAAGATGTTGTTTTGGCATTCTGGCTACATCTTTTCAATGAGGCACAGATAGGGAGAATTGCATGGTTCTAGGTACAGTTTTACAGGTTTATGGATAAATCTTGCAGACCTTCTCTGCTTTGGAACCTTGTAGGGAGGGGAACAATTTCTGTGTCCTTGGCTATTTTCCATTTTCTCTCTCCCCTAGACTGTGTTGCTTCATTTAGAACTTTTGGAGGATGCTTAGAAAGGCTGTTATAAATCCTCGTGGTATAGTTTCTTATTGGAATCAAGAAGTGGACCATAGAGGTAAGACAGGTTGTTGTACCAGCTTGGGAGAAACAAGATGTGGGCATAACCAGAAGAGGTCGCTGTGTTAGCTGTTAAGGCAAAGGGAAAAGCATAGATTTCAGGATCAGGGGAACTGATCAATTCTAAGCAGCCACCTATATAAAATACATTCACTCTAACCATCAAAAAATATAGAAGAGGTACAGAAAGTTCAGCTTAGTTAAAATTCTCACAATTTCCTTAGAAAGTAGTTAGAAAAAAATGTTTCAAAAAAGGTAATAACGTTCCGTAAAGAGACATGCAAGCAGACAGATGCCAGAAGTCAATCCAGCATTGTAGGTGGTAGCACAGACTGCATGGCCAAAATTAGGTAAGAGGATTACTATAGCATGGCTTATGCAGAAAACATGAACTATAATTATGTTTAATTACAGATTCATGAAGAGAACCTAAAAATAAGGTGTTCAGTGAAAACTAGAACACAATTGCTAATTATAATATAGGGAGTAGCAAGAGATTGTCATTCTCACTTAACAAGGAGGGCAACTAAAGCAAGCTACAAAATTATATATATATATATATATATATATATATATACATATATATATTATATGTAATTAAATGCTGCATAATAAAGTTAAATATGAAGGGAAACAAAGCTAATAAATATGCGCCGGTGCTGTGGCTCAATAGGCTAATCCTCCGCCTTGCGGTGCCGGCACACCGGGTTCTAGTCCCGGTTGGGGCGCTGGATTCTGTCCTGGTTGCCCCTCTTCCAGGCCAGCTCTCTGCTGTGACCTGGGAGTGCAGTGGAGGATGGCCCAAGTGCTTGGGCCCTGCATTCCATGGGAGACCAGGAGAAGCACCTGGCTCCTGCCATCGGATCAGCGCTGTGCACCGGCCGCAGTGCACTGGCCGCGGTGGCCATTGAGGGTGAACCAACGGCAAAGGAAGATTAGCACAGCTCCAGCCATTGTGGCCATTTTGGGGATGAACCAGAAGATGGAAGACCTCACTCTCTCTCTGCCTCTCTTCTCTCTGTGTAACTCTGACTTTCAAGTAAAATAAAATGGATTTTAAAGAAAATCTGATTGGGATTTAAAAATTATAAAAAAAAAAAAGCTAGAGGTGGGGCAGGAGTTTGGTATAATGACTGACATTTGTCTCCACATCAGAATTCACAGGTTTTAAGCCAAACTCTGGTTCAAGACTAGTTACTACCAAAGCAGACCTTGGAGTAGTGGTAATGGCTCAAGTTATTGGGTTCCTACCACTTTTACAAGATAACAGGTTTGATTTTCTGGCTCCTGGTTTTTGCCGAAGATTAGCCCTGGCTATGGGAGGTATTTGAAGAGCAAACCAGCTGCCGGGAGTCTTTCTGCCTTGTCTCTCCTTCAAATAGTAATTTTTAAAGTTAGAGGAAAGTAAAAGGAATAAGAGAGATTACCTTCCCTCTCTTCCCTCTTCACCAACACACACACCCACACACACACACGAGACACACACACCATCTGCTGAGGTACTCTCAGTTTTATTGAACACTGTGTACCTGCCCCCGAAGATTTGGGGTGAAGCTGAAACATGGTTCGATATTCCTAAGAAGCAGAAAACCAGAGTAAGAACGAGGAGAGGTGATTCTCCATCAAAGGAAAGCTGACAGATGAGAAATAAAACAGGGATATCTCTCACGGCTGAAAGCTTTCATGTATTTATAAAGCATTATAAAAATACACCTGAACAATTTTAAAAATCATATGGTAAGTCATATGGGAAATCTAAACAATACCAAGAAACTTAACTAAGAAATACTTAAAGAAAAAAATTATATAACTAGAGTACACCAAATAAGTGAGGAAGTAAGAAGTGTAAGAACAAAGAGGAGATTGGATCAAAATGTGTTAGAGTTAATTCATACATATTAATAATTGCATTAAACAAAAATGAGCTAAACTTTCCAATGATAAGGCAGGATGGGTTTATTAAAGAGAAGTTAGAGAGAAAAAACAGAGAGGAGAAAATGACAAAGATAAAATGATGTTTGAGAGGTGCTACAAGATGAACTCTGGAAATAATAAAGATAGGAAAGCTAGTATAGATAAGAATGCACATTTCAAGTATAAATGTTGGTTCAAAAGGATATATAAAATGCTAAATATGCATTATTAATATGAGATAACAGGGCTAATTCATCAAAGATATAGCAATTCTTACTGTAGATAACTAAAGTTTCAAATCATGTGGAACAGTAATAGAGAACTAAACAAAGAAATAAACAAATGTATAATAATACTTGGAATAACATCATCATCTTAGTTAATATTTAAAACCATTTACAGAAATATAAGTTAATATGTAGAAGTTCCAAATAGTATTATCAACCACCTTTCCCTAATTGAAATTTATAAAAAATCATATCAAAGAAATACAGAGCACACATTCTTATTAAATGTAGCATGAACTTTCACCAAAATATAAAATGGTATTAAATAAGATTCGATAAAAGTCAAAACTTAAATTCAGAATATATTCTCTGTAATAATGTTATAAATCAATGACCATCATTTTAATAGAAAATTTATATATGTGAATAATTATAATACACTATAAATTTATTGAGTGTTTGATGAAGAAATAATAAACAGGATTATAAAATATTTGAATTGAATAGTATTAATAAAACCAGTATAGCAAACATTGTAAGACAGAACAAAAGCATTGCTTAGAGGAGAATTCATTTTATTAACTTCCTATAATTGACGTAAGGGTATTATCAATTATCAGATTTTCACCTTAAAGGACTAAAACAATATTATAGCTAGAGTAGAAGAAAGAAAATAATAAAAATAAGGGCATATGTCATTGCTATAATAGAATTTGTAAAAATTTGTTGAGAAATTGAACAAGGTTAAAGCTGAAATTTGAGTAATTTGATGATGTTAAGTGTTTACCAAGAATGCTGAAGAGGAGAGAGAGAGAGAGAGAGAGAGAGAGAGAGAGAGATAAAGAGACTCTCTGTCAATTGTCAAAACCAGAAATGAAAGAGAAAAACCCATGGAAGAACACTCAGACCTTTTAAAAAGTATCCATAAAAGTATAATTTGGGAAATTTTCAATTATATAAAAGAAAAAAAATCAGTTCCATCAGGACACATGAGTATATTTTTGGTTTTCAGAAAATGATGCATACGATACTAATAATATAAAAATCTTAAGATATTCAATAACTAAAAATGACACATGAATTATGCGTAATGTTAATAACACTGAACACAGTAAAGGAGATTGCTGAAATGTTAGTAAACAGGAGCAACCCAGCACAGACTGTATTGACTGTATTTGTTCTCACAAATATGCTTTCTGATTAACTTGAAATACCATGCTTCTACATGTTTTAACAACCAAAAAATAGCCCAACATTATTTTTAATAATCTATTTAGTAATCTAACTATAGTTAGTTTCAAATGACTGTGTGTATACATAGCTATGCGATATTTAATTATCTTACCATTGTTATAATACATACAAATACAGAAAAATGCATGTATTAGTGAGTTATGTGAAATGATCTCTATTATTCTATGTACAGTGATCTAAAGTTTACATAGATACAGTCATTCAATGGAGGGGAAGACTTAGGACTAATAAGCTAAACCTTGAAAGCTTCTGCATTTTCAGAGATCATGTTCAGAAAAATCGATGTGACTCACAGAGGACTATGTTTTGTGCTAAGTATCATGATTATAAAGCAAAATACAACATTCTTATATTTGAAGTGTATGTAAGAAATTAAAAATTTGTCATGTAGAATAAGTATAAAATTAGTTTTCCTCAGGACCCAAAGCATACATACACACGTACACTTTCTCTTTATCAAAAAAAAAAAAAAATCGATTTTTTGGTTCTCCTCTCCTCCCCTCCCTTCCCTCCACTCCCCTTCCATCCCACTTCCCCTCCCCTCCCCTGCCTCTCCTCCGCTCCCTCTCCTCTCCTCTCCTCTCCTCTCCTCTCCTCTCCTCTCCTCTCCTCTCCTCTCCTCTCCTCTCCTTGCAGAAGCCAGTGAAAATAATACTAAGTTTGGAAAGATAAGCTCAATCTGTATATTAAACAACTAAATTAAAAATGAGAGCTCAGAGTGAGAGAGCTGGTTTCAGAGAAGCTTCCAGTGTAGTTAAAAGTGGGAAAGCATGGCACAGATCTCCTCGAAAGAAATGCTTAAAGTGACAGTGAAGCACTATCTAGAATTGTACATTGTGCTAGGAATTAATATTACTCAGTTTTGATGTCTCAAATATTCAGTTGTTTTATTTTTTTAAAAAAAAGTTTATTTATTTATTTGAAAGGTAGAGCAACAAAGGAATAGATAGAGGGTCAGAGAGAGAGAGAGAGAGAGAGAGAGAGAGAATCATCCATCTACCATCCTCTGGTTCACTCCCCAAATGGCCAGGGTTGGGCCAGACAGAAGCCAGGAGTCAAGAACTTGAGCTCAGCTACAACATGGTTGGCAGGGATCCAGTACTTGGGTCATCTTCTGCTGCTTTCCCAGGCAAGGGAAAGCTGGAAGTAGGAAGCTGGAAGAGAAGTGGATGAACCAAGACTCAAATCAGTATTCCAATAGTGGGATGCTGGTGTCACTAGCAGTGGTTCCATTTTTTAAATTCATTTATTTTTATTTATTTGAAAGGCAGAGAGAGCAAGAGAGGGAGACAGAGAGATAGAAATAGAAATCTCTCATCCATTGTTTAACTTCCCAAGTTCCCATAATAGCCAAGCTAAATCCAGTTATTGTGAACTCAATCTGGATCTCCTTATGTGGGTGGCAAGGAACCAAGCAGTTGATCCATTCCCTGCTGCCTCCTAGGGTACATGTTAGCAAGAAGTTTAAATCAGAGTGGAGCTAGAGGCAAATCCAAACATGCTGATATAGGAAATGAATGTCATCTTAACTGTTGTGCCAAATGTCTGCCCTTGAGAAAAGATTTAAACTTTTCAACTACACTCATAATTGTTGTTGAAGTGTGCTTTCATTGTAGTAACATCAGTGGGCCTGGGCTACACAGGATTTCAGTTATATTTGAGTGCAAAGACATATCCTATACGTTGTAGTAGAGGTTATGCAAAGATACTGAAAAGCATATTAAGATTCCCAATGTAGTTCAGATAAAATTTCATAGAGGATCCAGTGTTGCACTAACCTCTTGAGGAATTAATAAAAGTTAATCAGGCTAACAATGAGAAGAGAGAGTAAGAAATAAAATAGGCAGTATGGATAAAGAGAACAGTATTGAAAAGTTTGGGTGATTGGAGAAATACATATAATTCAACATGGGTGATAAAGGAAAACCAAATGGGACACTGGGAGAAAATGCTAACTGTTCATTATCAGGAGCAATATCTGAAAGGGAGTCTGTGACGTAATACTATGTGTAATCTAACACATTCCTCACAACATTTCATTCAGGAAAAAAAAAGTTTTTCTCACTGCATTTTATTATAAATTGACCCCAATAATGTGAGCTTTTTGAAAGAAGTAATTTGATGTAAATCTGTAATATCTGACTTTTACTTCAATTCTCTGTATTGGTGGGTGTTCAAGGCAATAGACAACACGATGCTGGAGGTCTTTGCTACTTTGGAAACTTGCAAGTGATGATGAGTAAAAAGTGGTAGAGTATAAACCATGAGAAGGAGAGCCAGCCATACCACTTGGCCATAGTATAATGGGTAAGTAGACTGGAAACTCTTAAGTGGGAGCCAATTCATGAAACACTGGCAGATTTGAATGCTAGGCAAGATTGGGTGATTGAAAGTATATCAGTGTATTCAAAACAAATTGAAAATTCAGAAAGGACACATTTTAAATGGAAGATGATGTTTATGATCCAGAATATATATTTTTTTTATTTCAAAGAGGCATCAGGCTATTTGTAGCAATATTTTGATAAGTGATTTGTTAGAAATCTGGAGATGGAATTTGGTGGAAGGCCAGTTCTAAGATTTGGATTGAAGAGAAAAAGCAAGCTCATGGAATTAATTTATATAAGAGACATAATCCTTCCAAATTAAGTGGAAATAGATGGAAATGGAGGACTTTGATCAAACTCTCTTGGAAATATACTGATGGTATTTCCAAAGGAAAACTAACTAAGATTCTTATAAAAATGTTTTTGATAGTATCTATTTGATCTTCTTAGATTGTTTATTGTCAAAAAATTACTGATTTGTGGACCTGGTAGGCTAAACAAAGGGGTTTTGTTGTATAGGCATTTCCTGAAGAGTATAAAACTGCAGTGTCAACATTGAGACAGTATTCGCTGAGAACAGTATTTCCACACAGACTGTTCAGAGCACTTCGGCTATTTTAAAGCTGATCTGGAAGCTGTGCTTGGTAGATATGGGCTTCAACAGAAGGAAACATTACACCTGGATTTTCACATTAATAATATTGGTTGGTGCTGGTGTGATCTATGATTTGTGTGAATCTGCCTTTACAATTGAACTTTATTTGTGAAACAAGGACATTTTTAGATCACCAGAGTTTCACTGAGTATTGAGAAGAGTGATGATGAGAAGAAAGTATTGGTGAATCAGGAGACTAAAGAATTAACAAGGTCGTGGGGGAAACTCAAAAACAAATTTTAAGGATCTACTTGTCAAAGGTATCAAATTTGGGAATATTTCTAAGGAAGCATATCAAGAAAAAGTTACCTCATGACTATCCAATAACTTTCTTTCAGATAGTTCAGAATAGCTCTCAAGGTTTTAAATGAAGAGTTGAAAATAAACAAATAATAAATATTTCATCCTGGAAATAATATGAGATCTAGTGATCAAAAACTAGCAGAAGGTTAAAAATGATAAAGGTATTTTATATATGAATACTGCTAATTAGCACATTAATTACAGCCAGTATGTTTTATCTTCAGTATCTCATTTCACAAAGTTTCTGTGGTAATTACTCATATTTATCAATTTCAAACATAAATAATTAGGCTTCAAAATTAGTAACTCACCAAGATTACAAACACAGTATATTTTAGAGTTGTATTTGAAACACAGACCTTCCACCTAAAGCCTCTACAGTCAAATCCTGACATGACCCAGGCTGAGTACAACTGAAATTGCAGTTCTTAGAGTTTGACTTAGAAGAACAGTGTGTGGAATCAGGAAATAGTCTATACACTAGACTAAATGAGAACAAAATGCAACCATCATGCTAAGTTAGAAGGGAGAAAAAAGAATGTGTGATTTTGATTGGAAAAGAAGCTTCACAACTCAAGTCCTTACAAATGAGTGCAAATTCATAAATTTCACTTTAACTTGTTCAAATATTGCAAATACTAAAGAAGAACACCTACCAAGTGGGCTTGACTATAATGACAAATGAGTGGACAACATTCGTATGTGATTTTTTTGGTAACATAAAGGCAAAGTGAAAGCTGTTAGAATGGATTTATCAGTTGGCTTCTTTAGAGACATGGATATTGGATATATTCTTGGCATAAATGAACTAAAAGTTGCTACAAATGATAAAATTAGATTCATTAGCTTTGGATTTAAGAATAAATCAAGCTGAGTGAGCCTTTTTGTCTCCATTTTTCCTTTAACTCATTGTGATTTCGGTCAGAGTTCTTTTTTCTTTTTTAACCAATGTAACTTCATTACTTTATTATTAAATTAGTATCAAAATAAAACCTACTACCAATTCTTTGTGAATAAATAAGGAAAAAAATTAACAAAGTCAGCACATTACTTGACATAATAGGGCTTTAATACTCACTAGTTTTTTTTTTATCACAGATATGTTAAATAAAATTCTTTCCACCATCATAAGTTAACAGTTTTGAAAATTTTTATAAAGACTAGTATTTTAAAAAGATATTTTATCCTATCACTCCTGAATTCACAGCAGAAAAAAGCATTTACTTAACATAATTTTATCCTATTATGTTAGATTTTGCTATACTATCCACCTCTTTCCCCTTTACTTTTCTGAAGGAGCTATTACCTTGTCAGAAACCATTAAGATGTCAATACACCTGCATTACCTTGTTTTGACTCTTTCAAATAAGGCAGATACTGGTACTAACTGCTCAACAATTGAACTGACTTTCTTTGATGCAGTTGTTTGTTTAAAAAACGTACAACAAGTAAAGAAAATCAATTTGAAAAGCTGAGAACACTATGTTAAAATATTATCTTCACATTGAGGCAAATTTAACAACTGAGTGCATTTATTTATTGTGCCTGGAATTCTCTGTATAATTGTGTTGTGTTTCCTGTCTACGATTTGTGTATGAATAAAAGTCAAGCTCTCTACTGTGCAGTAGCTCCTCTCTCCTATTAGACCTTGGGTTTGAGTTATAATGGTAGATTAAGTTTTAACTGCAGACATAAAGCTGCCTCCCTATCTGAAAGTGTAGTTTTATGAACCCACAGTTTTACTATGCAGTTTTCAGTATCTCTTTATGCCCTAATTTCCTTTTTTTCTGAAGTCTCCAGGTGCTTGAATGTGATTGTTTGTATGAGGTATATTTGGTCAGTGAGGCATGTAATGCATTTATAAATTACATAGTCAAGATTTTGCATAGAAGAATTTTCAGTTTTATTTATATTACTTAAAAAAATCACACACTGTCATAAAATAAAATCAGGATTAAACTATGAAATAGAAGAAATTGCACTAAAACTAGTTGAAAGCCATACATCTTTGTATTTCATTCACTTTATGATTCATCTCTGTTAATAGAGCTCTGGTTTCATATATTCTTTGTGACACTGAAGGAAACACATAAAACCTTTTTAGGAGTTTTCAAAGTGACTGGAGGACATACGAATAACAATCACAGTTTCAGGTATTTCACCTAATTTTTACAACAAGTTGGTAAGTTAAATGTTAGTATCACCATCACCAATTTATAAATAACAAGAGTGATGGTCAACATAGTTAAGGAACTTGATGAAAGATAATCATTCTAGTAAGTTTCAATCTAGATGTAAACTTAGTAGGCCTCTTGTGTTCAGTGTGTTTAGCATGGGTGCATGCTACAATTTCAGAAGTGTCGTAGATACTTTTTCTGGGCTACTAGAGGCCAGCCAATTTAACTATGTTATTAATCTTCACAACAATTCAAGACTGTATCTCTCTCTTGAAGATACTCACAGAGGTTAACTAACAACATCATTACAAACCCATCCTACTGATGGGTCAATCTTTCCCACTCCAAAGTAAGTAGCCTATTTTGCCCTTGGTAATGAGAGAAAAACCCTTAAAAATCTGTGTAGCGGACAAGTCAGACAGACCTCTTTGGGAAATGAGGTCTAAAGAAGGAAATAAGGCAGAAATGTGAAAATCACAAGGTAGTGTTTTCAGGAATGCCTTGCTCTTTTGGTTTAGTTCTTACTTTTTAGTCTGAAAGTGGCTTTTCTGTATTTTACACTTTAGTGTGCAGAAATACCTTTACTTGTCTGCTAAGCCTGGCTGGGTCAGGCAGAAGTTCTCGGAAATATATTGATTTTGTGTTAAGCCATCTCAGATAAATTGACAGTGAGTTGAGAAAGGATTTTCTTTGTTCCAGAGCTCTACAAAGGTTGCTGTTTTAGCCTAGAAAGTAAACACGGCATTAGAGGGTAAAATTTGCAATGAAGACCAACACTATATTTAATGCATATGATAACAGCAATGTGAGAGGAAAGCATGCATTTTGGGTCCTGCTGCATCTCTGATCATCTTGTGAAATGGAGGGACCACTTGCCCTCTCTGAAATTTAGTTTCTAATGGGTAAATGGGGAAATGAATGCTATTCTCTAAGTTTAAGCTATATTAACCTGTGAAATCATTAGAAGCAGGTAGAACAAAGCATATATTTACAGAGGAAAATATTGAATATCAAATATCAAATTAGACATAAGAGCTGTATGAATGACTATGTGAGGACACTTCAAAAAGTTCATGGAACATTGTACATACAGTAAGTTTGTTTTGATTCCAAATGTTCTTGAAATCCATGCATACAAGGGGCCTTCAAAAAGTTCATGATAAATGCAAAGTTTAAAAGCTATGCGTAGAACTCAAATGTTTTTGCCAAAATAAACATACCTTTTAATTCAATTTTCCATGAACTTTCATGATGCACTTGTATTTATTAAATGTCATAATTAAGATGACTTCAATTGAGACAATTGCTGAGACATGGTTTAAAGTACTTTGTGCTAAACATCAGAGAATATTACAAATGGAACACAATAATGCAGTTATTTAACTTGGGTGCATTTGTCAGATGAATTAATAATGGAAAACATGTTGATATAAATGATAGATGTATCAGAAGATGCTGCCCAGCAATCCCTTGTAAGGCACACATTAAATATTTATTCTCCAAAAGGCACAACATCCATGATTTTGTGTTTTATCTTCATAAGTATATACAATCAGTTCTACCATAATGCATATTTTGATAAAAAACCATTTTCACACAACTGATGTATTAGGCTACAATTCGAATAGAATAGAAATTTCGTGTTTTCTGATGCGTGATTTTAATTCTGAGAAACATCAGGTGAACTCAGATAACTGCATCCAGACAAAATGAGCTGTGTAGAAATGCTCAAAAGATACACATGCACAGACCTCAGACATGTGCTACATGGGTAACAGTATGTGCCATTCAGTCAGGTTGTGTTTTATAATATTTTGCATTTGTGAGAAATACATATTTATACATACACACACATCAACATTCCAGATGTATAATCATGATCCCAGAGTATGAAAAAGGAAATTTTAGATAATGAGCAAAATACTGAAAGTTAAGTATTTGGGAAGAAACTATAGAAATTTTGGTATCTCTAGCCACCAGAATAAAAACTAATTTATATTGTAAATCAACAGAGAAAATAAAACCAAAATAAAAGAACAATTTCAAGTCTTGCAAATTCCTAATAACATGGGCTAAAGAAATAAGATGAACACATTAAATATAAAAATCTTATTAATATGTATGTACATACATACATAAGACTCAAAGGACAAATAACAAAGATTCAAGAACCACTGTTTGCACAATCAAAACAAAAATGCCATGCATATATGAAAGACCTTAAATTGCTAAACCCATTGAAGAAGTGACTAATGCCAGTGCTAAATGTGGCTTATTTTGTGATTTCAAGATCACGATGATTTCTAATATTCATCTGCTGGATTAAGCCACAGAACCTAAGGGAAACCTGAGGAGGAAAAAATTTACTGCCATTATTCAGAAGTTATATAACGTAAAAGGCTAGACATTGCAAATATTCCTCAAAGGATCTGCATCTCAAGAGATGAAATATATGCCTTGAGAATATGATTAAATATATATATTTATAATTCATTATTATATTATATATAAAGTGAAATAAAAGCAATAGAAGGTAGCCCAAGTCCTGGTGCCCCTGCACCCATGTGGTAGACCAGAAAGAAGCTCCTGGCCCCTGACTTCTGATTGGCGGAACTCCAGCCATGGCAGCCATTTGGGGAGTAAGCCAGCAGATAGAAGACCTCTCTTATTTTTTTCTCTCTCTCTCTCTGCCTCTGCCTTTCAAATACATAAATAAATCTAAAAAAATGCAGGCAATTTCAGCTAGTGCTCCTCCCAACACTTTACAAAAACTTACAAGCTGTTTAATGCTGACACTTTCTGAAGAACTGTCAGGTCTTTTTCAAGACAATGAGACATTTATTGTAGTATTTATTCATTTCTAAATGATTCAATGTATGTAAAACAGTGCTACCATTTATTAAAAGTGTATATTTTAAAAATGTGTACCACTAAGGATATTTCCTCACATATTTACATAAATACTATGACTGTGTATTTTATACAGCAATGGCATTTTTAAAATTTACTAATAAGTAGAACAGATTTCATGTGATGTGTTTCATAGGTACAATTCTAGGAAAATAACCATGTTTTCCTCCGCCATCTCTCACTCAATCCCACTCCTTCCTTTCTTCCTTTATTTATTTATTTATTTATTTTGGTTTTTGCAGAAACATAATTTCAATTCACTCTATAATCAGAGGCATAATGCACCACTAACCATAATATTCAACAGATAAAAAGCAGAAGGACCACAGTTCTACAGAAGTATAAACAAAGTCTAAGAATAGTAATGAAATCACAAACTGTCCATTTAATTTCTACACATTTTTGTATATTACATTAACTACAGCGTATAAGAAAAACATATAATTTTTTTGGAACTGGCTTATTTCACTGAACATAGTTTCCAATTGCATCCATTTTGTTGTATAAGACAGCATTGCATTGCATTTATAGCAGTGTGGTATTCTGTATTGTATATATACCAAAATTATTGTATCATATCATCTTTTGATGTCAATGTCTGTTGATTCCATATCTTAGCTATTGTGAATTGAGCTATAAGAAACATGAGAGTACAACTAACTCTTTCATGTGGAAGTTTCCTTTCTTTTGGATAAATTCCCAGAAGTGAGATCAGATTGCTGGATCCATATGGTAGCTACATTTTCAGATATCTGAATAATCTCCATACTGCCATCCACAATGGTTGTACTAGTTTACATTTCCAGCAACAGTGTGCAGGAGACCTTTCCAACCACATCCTCACCAGCATTTATTATATTTTGATTTTTGGTCCAAAGCCACTTTAACTAAAATGAGGTGAAACCTCACTGTGGTATTTATTTGCCTTTCCCTGATGGCTAGTGATCCTGAGCATTTTTTTATGTATCAGTTGGCCAACTGTATTTCATCCATTGAAAGAGGATGTTCATTTGCTTTGCCCATTTCTAACCTGAATTGTTGTTGCTGAGTTTCCTGAGAAATGTATAGATCCTGGACATTAATATTTTATCATTTGCATATCTTGCAGTATTTTCTCCCTTTCTGTTGATTACCTTCTCACTTCAGTGAATATTTCTTTTGTTGTACAGAAGCATCCTAGCTTGATATAATACCATTTGTCTATTTTTGATTTTAGTGCCTGTGCTTCTGGGGCCTTTTCCATGAAGTTTTTCCTATGCCAATCTCTTGCAGATTTCTGCAATGTTTTTCTTGGATAACATTGAATGTAAAGGGACTAAATTCTCCAACTAAAACATACAGATTGGCTGAATGGATTTGAAGCAAAACCATAGATATACTTCCCACAAGAAACCTACCTTACCAGCAAAGAAACACACAGACTGAAAGTGAAGCGATGGAAAATAAATTCCATGCAAATGGAAATCCAAAACAAGACTGAGTTCATATCCTAATACCAGACGCAACAGATTTCAAGTCAAAAACTGTTGCATGAGAAAAAGACCATCATTATGTAAAATCCCAACAGGAAGATATGACTATTATAAATGTATATGCACTTAATGATAGAGTATCCAGTTATGTGGAACAAATGCTGGGACTGGCGCTGTTGCACAGCAGGTGAAACTGCAGCCTCTAATGACAGCATCCCATATGGATGCCGATTCAAGACCTGGTTGCTTCACTTCTGATCCAGCTCTCTACTTTGGCCTGGGAAAGCAGTAGAAGTTGGCCCAAGTCCTTGGGCCCCTGCAACCATGTGGGAGACACAGAAGAAGCTCCTGGTTTCAGATCAGCCCAGTTCTGGCTGTTGTGGCCATATGGGGAGTGAACCAGTGGATGGAAGATCTCTCTCTCTCTCTCTCTCTCTCTCTCTCTCTCTCTCTCTCTCTCTGCCTCTCTGTAGCTCTGTCTTTCAAATAGGTAGATAAAATTTTATATATGTATATATATATATATATATATATATATATATATTGATGTAAAGTGAGACACAGGCTCCTATACAATGATAATGGGGAGTAGCAGTCAACTTTCATCAATGGAAAGATCAACTAGATAAAAAATCAACAAGAATAAACAGAGATAATCTTCACTATGGACCAAATGAATTAATTGATATCTACAGAACATTTCACCCCACTGCTGCAGAATACACATTCTTTTCATTAGTGCATGGAGCTTTCACTAGGATAGACCATGCACTAGACCATAAGTGAGTCTCAACAAAATTAAAAGAAAATCTGACATATGTCCTTTTAAACCACAATAGAATGAAGCTGGAAATTAACAGTTTAAGAAACTAGAAAATACACAAACACATCAAGATTGGAAACCATGCTTCTGAATGGATAGTGTATCATTGAAGAAATCAATAGAGAAATAAAAAAATTCCTAGAAATGAATGAAGATAACACCACATATCAAAATATAATAAATACATTAAAACCAGTTTAAGAGGAAAGTTTATAGAAGTAGTGCCTACATCAAGAAATTGAAAAGGCATCAAATACATGATCTAACAATGCATCTCAAGGACCTAGAAAAACAAGAACAAACCAAAGTAAAAATTAGTAGGAGGAAAGAAGTAATTAAAATTAGAGAAGAAATAAAATTGAGCCAAAAAATGACACAAAATATAATGAAATTAGTAGGTTTTTTTTATAAAAGAAATACACCATTGTCCCAACTAATAAAGAAAAGAAGGAGAATACTGAATTTAATAAAATCAGAGATGGAAAGGGAGATGTTACAATGATACCACAGAATTTTTTTAAAACATCATCAGGAATTATTGCAAACAGCTCTATGCTAACAAACTGGAAAATCTGGAAGAGATGCATAGATTTTTGGACACATAGAACCTACCAAAATTGAATCATGATGACATAAACACCTAAATATGCCAAAAACCACCACCCAAATTAGATCATTCATAAAGACACTCTAAACAAAGAAAAGCCTAGGGCAGCCTGGCTTCACTACCAAATTCTACAAAACTATTAAATAAGAACTAACTCCAAATCTTTTCAAGCTATTCAAACTATTTAAAAGGGAGGCAATCTTCCTAAATTCCTTGTATGAAGCCAGTATCACCTTAATTCTAAAACCAGAAAAAGATACAAGAAAGAAAGAGGGCTATAGATCAATATCCCTGATCAACATAGATGTAAAAATCCTCAACAAAATACTAGCTAATTGAATTCAACAACACATCAGAAAGATCATTCACCTGGACCAAGTGAGATTTTATCCCAGGTATACAGGTACTGTACAATGTTTGCAAATTGCTAAATGTAATTCATCACATTAACAAATTGAAGAATAAAATCCACATTATTATCTCAACAGATGTAGAAAAGGCATTTGATTAAATACATCCTTTCATGATAAAAATCTTAAGCAAATTAGGTATAGAATGAACACTTTTCAACAGAATCAAGCTAATATATGACAAACCTACTGCCAGGATCATATTAAATGGGGAAAAGTTGGGATCATTCCCCATAAGATCCAGAACCAGACAAGCATGCCCTCTTTCACCATTGGTATTCAATATAATT
Source organism: Sylvilagus floridanus (assembly GCA_949820135.1). Taxonomy (NCBI): domain Eukaryota; kingdom Metazoa; phylum Chordata; class Mammalia; order Lagomorpha; family Leporidae; genus Sylvilagus; species Sylvilagus floridanus. The sequence goes on from OX463241.1 coordinate 110,193,094, forward strand.
CTGGAAGTTTTAGCCAGAGTCATTAGGTAAGGAAAAGAAATCAAATAGATACAAATTGGAAAGGAGGAAGTTGAATTACTCCTGTTACAGATGGCATTATTCTATATATAGGGGAACCATATTTCGGCACTAAGAAACTATTGGCACTCAGAAAAGAGTTTGACAAAATTTCAGGGTATAAAATCAACATGCAAAAATCAATACCCTTGTATACACAAAAAATGCAATGGCTGAGAAAGAACTTGTAAGATCAGTACTATCCATAGTAGCTATAAAAATCTTAAGTACTTGGCATAAATTTAATCAAAGAGGTGAATCATCTCTGCCATGACAATTATAAAATATTAAAGAAAGAAATAGAAGATAACACAAAAAATGCAAAAATGTTCCATATTCATGGATTGGAAGAATTAATACCTTTAAAATATCCATATTACTCAAAGCAATTTGCTGATTCAATGTGATATCAAACAAAATACTAAGGGTATTATTCCTCCCAGATCTAGACAAATTGGTACTAAAATTCATATGGAAACACGGGAGACCCCAAATAACTAAAGCAATCTTAAATAACAAAAGCAAATCAGGAAACATCATAATATCAAGCTTCAAGACATACTACAGGGCCATTTATAATAAAAACAACCTGCTCCTGGCAGAAAAAAAAAATACATGAACATGAATGGAACAGAATAGATACCCCGGAAATCATCCTGCACATCTACCACCAACTAATCTTTGACAAATGAGCTAAAATCAATCCCTGGAAGAAGGATATTCTCTTCAACAAATGATGCTAGAATGATTGGATCTACACATAAGAAGAATGAAACAAGAACCTACCTCACATCTTATACAAAAATCAACTCAAAATAGATCAAGGATGTAAATCTATGACTTGATCCCAGCAATGGTATATCTTAAAATAATGATGTCCCATTATAGCATTAGTGACTGTATGTTCAGCCAAAGGCAAGAAACTATATCAACTTGTATGAAGTCTGTTTTCTATTTCTCTTCTCCTCCTTTATTGCCTTCCTTATTTAAAGACTTAATAGGCTTGTTTATAAATATTTTATTTATTTGTTTATTTTTAAATATTTATTTGTTTGAAAGGCTGAGTTACAGAGATGGAAGGAGAGACAGACAGAGAAAATTATCTTCCATTCCTTGCTTCACTCCCCTGATAAAAACAGAAGGCTGGATTAGGCAAAGCTAGGAGCCAGGATTCCCAATTGTATCTCCCATGTGGGTGGCAGGGATTCAAGCACTTAAGCCGTCTTTTACTGCTTCCTCAGAAGAATTACCAAGGAGATGTGGTTCAGCTAAGACTTGAACTAACGCTCATATGGGATGCCCATGTTGCAAGTTGTGGCTTAACTCACTGTACCACAACACTGATCTACAAATATTTTTAATAATGAATAACTGTAAAATAAAAGGAAAGAAAAAGTTAAAAAACAGTTATCCACTACAACCATTCTACCTCTTAGACTTTTTCAGATCTATGGATTTGAATTTAAATATTGTAAAAGATTATTTCAAATTCAATGCATATATTGGGGAGATCATTTGGCCTCATAGATCAGATACCAATTAAGATGTTCATATCCCATATTGGAGGGCTTGGATTTGATTCACAGATTTGCTACTGACTGCATCTTCTACAAATAGCATCACTGTGAGATAACAGGTGTCAGCTTATGTAACTGGGTAACTGCCACACATACGGGAGACCTAGATTGAGTCCCTGGCTCCTGACTTTGCCAATCACCTCCCCACCGCTGCCTTGCTGTCCACCAGAACCACTGTTGGAATTTGGGGAGTGAACCAGTAGATAGGAGCTCTATGTGTCTGTGTGTCTCTCTTCTTTCTCTGCTTCTCAAACAAATAAATACATACAAGTAAGTGTGTATTGATTGTTATTTCATGTGTAACTTTTTCACTTAAAAATATCAGTTATAGTTTCATAAGAAACACAGAAAATAGACTAGCATATCCATCACTTCATTTTACCAAGAACCATATAAATAGATTTTTTTTTCTTTTTTTAACTTTTATTAATATAAAGAGAACAGATTTTGTGTATTTCATAGGTACAGTTCTAAGAAGATAGCAATACTTCACTCCCTTCTCCTTTCCCTCTCTCAATACCCATCCTTCCTTTAATTTTTTTTCTTTAATTGTTGCAAAGAAATACTTTCAGCCCCCTCTATAATCACAGGCTCGGTTCACCACTAGCCATAATATTCAACAAATAAAAAGTAGGAAGACTGCTATTCCACAGGAGTATAAACAAGGGCTAAAAACACCACCACACGATGTCCATTTAATTCCTACACATTTTTCTTATTCTATAGGTTTCAGAAAAAACATGATATATGTCTTTTTGGGATTGGCTTATATCATTAAGCATAATGGTTTCCAGTTGCATCTGTTTTGTTGCAAAAGAAAGGACTTCATCTTGTTTATGGCTGAATAGTATTCCATATAAAACCCACAATGAAGGCCGGCGCCGCGGCTCACTTGGCTAATCCTCCACCTGCAGCACCATCACCCTGGATTCTAGTCCGGGAAGGCAGTGGAGGATGACCCTGCACCCGCATGGGAGACCAGGAGGAAGTACCTGGCTCCTGGCTTCGGATTGGCGCAGCGAGCTGGCTGTGGGGGGTGAACCAACGGAAAAGGAAGACCTTTTTCTCTGTCTCTCTCTCTCTCTCACACAAACTCTGCCTGTTAAAAAGAACAAAAACACAATGAGATTTCACCTCACCCCAGTTAGAATGGCTGTCATCCAAAAATAAGTAAATAAATAAATACTGGTGAGAATGTGGGGAAACTTGTACCCTAATACAGTGCTGATGAAAATATAAAATAATACAACCATTAACGAAGACAGTATGGAGATTCCTCAGAAACCTGAAAATTCATCTACCATATGATCCAGGCATTCTACTCCTGAGAATTTACCAAAGAAAATGAAATCAGCTTATGAAAGAGTTATCTGTATCCTGTGTTTATTCCAGCTCAATTCACAATAGCTAGGATTAGGAATCCACTTAGATACCCATCAATGATTAGATAATTAATTCAAGTACATTACATATGGCTCATCTGAAATTCACTTTATAGTGTTCTTTAAGCAGTTGTTGTGAAATCATGCTCCTGGGAGAGCAGCATCAACAATGCCTGAGAATTTGTTAGAAACACAAATGATCTGGACCGGTGTTGTGGTGTAGCAGGTAAAGCGGCTGCCCTGCAAAGCCAGCATCCTATTTGGGTGACAGTTTGAATCCCAGCAGCTCCAATTACCATCCAGATCCCAGTAATATCTTGAAAAGGCAGCAGAAGGTCACAAAGTGTTTGGGTCCCTGCCAGTCACAAGGGAGACCTGTTTGAAACTCCTGTATCCAGGCTTTGGCCATCATGGCTGTGTGGAGAGTAAACCAGCAGATGTAGGATCTCTCTCTTTCTTCCCCCAAACCCTGCCGTAACTCTGACTTTCAAGTAAATAAACAAGTGTTTAAAAGAAAAAAAAAAACACCCAAATGGCAAGACAACATCCCCCATTTACTAACTGAGAACTCTAAAAGAGAGGCCCAGCGATCCATCTGTGTTTTAACAAGCTTCCTACATGATTCTGATACCTGTGTATGCACAAAAATAAAAACACTGGATTCAGCCACAGCAAAGGTAACCCATTAATAGATTCTTATTACACTACCTGTTACTCAAAGTGTAGTTTGTGATACTTTCCCCTGACTATATAACTATGCTTATGTTACATAAATGTCAAAATATTTCTCTATCCTCAACAGTTTTGAGAGTTATTTAAATAATGGGTCATAATAGAACGGTAATATCAAAGCATGGCACAGAGAAAGTGCTCAACACAAGTAACAGAACATTTTAATTCCAGTCTACACATCTTGTTTTATGAATATAACAGACTCTTTTTTAAATACTTCTTTTTCATATTTTTATTTGTAATTATAGCATCTCCATCATAGGTGCTCTTGAATAATAAAAGATTACACAGGGATTAAGAATGGAGAAGATATGTAAGAATCCACATGTCACAGGTAGAGTTCTCTGGGAGAGACTGAGAAGGGCTCTGAAATTGATCAACACCTAGGAAGGGAGTGGAAAGAAGCAGGAGATGGACATAGGAGTAGTTGAGTTTTGATGCTGGCCTGAAGGCAACTGTGTCCAACCTCTCTGGGGAAGCTCTGGAGTTCATACAACATGCTAACGGTGCCCTTCCTTGGGCTGAATTGCCCTCATTAATGAAACCCCCTTCATCATTAATTGGATGTGAACATCCAGGAGAAGGGCATGGCTGTGGGCAAGGAAGTTCTCCACTGCTAAAGCCACCCCGAAGGGGCTCTCAGGGAGTTTGTCTGCCAGCAGCATCCATTACATCAGAGACAGCTAGTCTTTCTTGAAGGAGGCATCTGAATAGTAGATATGTTTTAAAAGTAGGAAATATATGGGGTCGTGTTGTGGTACAGCTGCCACTTGCATCCCATATAAGCAGTGGTTTGAATCTTGGCTGTTCCATTTCTGATCCAGTTCCCTGCTAATGTACCTGGATGTTGTTCCAAATACCCTTAAAAGTTACATAAGCTTTATCATAATTTCCACAGAAGAAAGGGAATTAAAAATGAATAGCACTCATTTTTTTCATTGAATCCTTAAGTGTGTCAAACATGGGTCATTTATGTAATGTTAAACAGAGACTGTGATGCTTTCTATAAGAATGATAGAAACTGAAGTACCAGAAATGTGCGACACCAGTCTTTGTTCAGTTGTGCCCAAGCATGGATTGAATATTGTGGGTGCTATATCTGTTCTGTGGATCAATATTTTATTATTGGAGATTTGTAGGGTAAGTAAAATTCTTTCTCCCTTCAATAAACCAAACAAAATATTATAGTAAAGATTTATGAAAGTTAGGCATTCCATTGAGATGGCATTTTAACTATGGAAAAGGAAAATCAGAATAACTTTTTTACTAAATATTAAACAGCACGTAATACAGAAAAGACAACATTTCTTCACAAAACAGAGTACTTTTATAAAAATTCTAAATGTCTATGGCTTAGCAAATTTGTATTATAAAACTGGAAGTTAGGGAGAATTATATTTTTGTATTCATGATACTTAGCTGTCAACTGCCTCATGATCTGTGGTCTTAATCAACATCCTGATCTACTCCTTAATGGGCAGAGGGCTGCATACTGTGTAGCTACTCCCAATTCCCAGAGAACAATTCTTTGCCTGTTCTATCTGATCCAAGAAAAATCTAGACATGAATTTCTGAATAATTCCACTGTATGTGAAATCGCGCTTTTGATTAGATGTTTCTGTGAAAAGGTTATCTTATCAAACTAACAAATGAACTGCAGCACAAGCTGACAGACTGCATGGCAGGAAATGGCTTGTGCCCCATGGCTCAATTAAAAACCAGCCAATGGGAGGGCTGGAAGCAAAGCGAAAGGTGATTAATTGATTGCCATGTCACAGTAAGCAAGTGAACTCTCATTGCCCTAAATGTGAGTTGACACTCCAAATGAGAATAGGAGAGAAGCAAAACAGTTAGGATGAAAGCTATCAGACTGTAACAGAATAACGGAGAAACAAGTAAGGGCTCAGTTAAAGAGAGTGAGGAAGTACTTCCAAGGAAATACACATTCACCCGGTTTGATCTGATAACAGTTCCTATCTTGGCCTCTCCTTCTCTTCTTATTTCCTTACTTAACAAAATTCCAGCATGTGGAAAGTTAGATTTCCCAAAGAAAATTCTTTGAAAAACATGCGCAGAAGGGTTTGAGTTTCATCAGTATTTTGATGGGTTTTAATATAAAGCAAAGAAAAAATAATAAACTGTCAGCATCTGAAGAGATAGATCTCTCCCACTTTCCCTGAAGTAGAGCAGGATCCAGTATTTTGCTCTACTAAAGGACTCCTTCTTCAGACATTCCCATGACTCTACTGAAAGCGAAGTCTGCTTCCCCAACAGCAAGCAGATCATCCTGAACTGCCTACTGACTAATGCTGCACCATGTAAAATGGCATTGGAATGAAAACCAAGAGATTGAAAAAAGTGAAGAAATAAGAAGAGAGGGGAAGAAGGGATCAAAGGAAGGGTTAGAAGGCTGTGAAAGGAGGACAGAAAAGGAATGTGTTAAAAACAGTTTAACATAGGAAGATTGTATTTTATTATTTACAACCTGAACGGAATGGTGAGGAAGCTGCCAAAAATATTGCAAATGATAGTGACAATGACAAAAAAGCAAAAAAAAAAAAAGGGAAAGATTTAAGGCCTTTTCAAAGTACAAAGATAAGGAGAAAATCCAGAGAACAAATTTCAGCTTGTACTATGAAATGCACAGGGCTCAGGTTGCTGCATTCTCCTTATGTCCATATATCAGCTCACGTTCTGACAGGGGAAGCAGAACAAAAACGAGGAAATAAACTATCCACATTGTGATTAATATATACAGATATAAGTTCTCAAGAGCACCAGGCTCTCAGTGAGCATTTATCATGCTCCAGCTTTGTTAGGAAATCAAAAAGAGCCAAATCACTTCTTTAACCCAGAACCAGTGAAAAATAGGGAGACTCCTGGGGAAGACAGACCAAGTAAGGAAAAAAAAAAGCGTAGTTTGAGTGTACTTCCATACACCTAGACGACTTCACTGGAAATATAACTTTAGTCATCATAGTGTTACTTTAAATGTCTTTCTAGACCTCACTTTGGTTAATTTTTAAGACAGCCTATTGAAACTAGCCATATTCCAGTATATTCATCTCAGTTACATCAAAACAAATTAATTGTGAAAATGTAGCATGTTGACTCCAATCTATTCCTAATCTTGTGTTTGGGAATATCAGTTATTGTATACAGTCCGAGCAACCAGAGAATTTTATTCTACAGAGTGTCTACCATTCAGTTAATACATAAATATGACTTTGTCAGTACGGTTATTAGTTTACTGAAGTAAGACTTGAACAGTGACATTTTCCAAATATCAAGGAGTAGGAATAAATATTTCAATAACATGGTATTATTCTAATATATTGAGCACCTGCATTTCTAATAATTATTTCTATATTTTCTGCATTTAATCTGTCTGAACTATTACTTCTGTCTCCGAATTACCTCCTCTACAATCTGTAGGTGACAGCACTGGTGGCTTAAGTAATTGGGTTCCTGTCACATGCTTGTGAGACCTAGCTCCAAGTGCTAGCCCTGGCCTAGCTCTAGTAGTTGGCAGTAGTTGGGAATAAACAAATGGATGGGCTGATGGGCTCTCTCTCTCTCTCTCTCTCTCTCTCTCTCTCTCTCTCTCTCTCTCTCTCTCTCTCTCTTTTCTCTTTCTCTCTCTTTCCCTGCACCCTCTCTGTCTCTGTCTTTCTGACTCTTAAATAAATAATTTAAATTTTTTTAAAAATTGAAATGTTCTGACAAGAACAGATAATACTTATTGGATCATTTTAAGGTTATTATATGAATTCAATTCATAATATAGATTTTCATTCAAATCTAGTATATGTAAAACTGGAAAAGATAAACTGTCCCTTTGTTCATTTTCATCTTTTTAATAAAAAAGAAAATATTAAAAACAAATATTGCAAAGCTCAGAATTGGAAAACAGTTGAACTTTATTCCACATTTTGGTAAAAGACCTAGACCTAAAATAAGCATTTTAAATATTTAAGAATAACCCCATTTCATAGTATAAATTAAGAAAATCGGAGTTTATAAAGTGAAGTAGGCACTGAGAGAAACTTTAATAATCATGGTCAGAGAAATATGATTGCTAGAATAGTAAGTTATCAGATATTTTTACCTCCTTAATCCATCCAATTCCTTATTTAATAAAGTTCTTAATAAATACAGTTTGTATGTTTTAATGTTATTGTATATTTTATGTGAGTTTATTATATTTCATTACATGTAATTACCACAAAAATAATCTTATCAACATATTCCTCTATAGTAACATTTTAATCAATGTAAGCCTACATTTTATTGAAACATGTTTGGCCTGTTATTCAATGCAAAATCTAACTAATTTTACTTGTTTGTTGTTTGAAATGATCCAAAAACATCAAGACAGGAAAAACTGACCAAAAACCAAGTTCTTTAAAAGTAATGTTAGAGTTTTGACCATGTGCTTTAAACTAAAATGTCTTCCTATTTTTTGCCACATTCAGAAACATTTAACTCTTATGGCATTTGGAATAGATAAGAGACATACTTCAGAATAGCATAATAACCAACTGACTCCCCAAACTAAATAAATTTTATCAACACTCTTTATATGCCAAGTAATTTTGTAAGCTCTAGAGGAGACTCAATAAAAATATAGATTTCATTTAGACAAGCAATCTAATTTCAAAGAAATATATTTAGCCCTAAGATAAAGTACACATCTGAATTTGGAAATATATCTATTTGTCCTACATTTAATTTTATATGATTAGGAAACTGTTCCAGATCACTGGGGAATGAGTAGAAGAGGAAAGTGTAGTTCACATGAAACAGAAGAGATCCTGAATTCCAAGACCAGCCACGAAAGAATGTGATGCATTCTCAGAAATGGAAGATTTCTTTCCCCCAAACATTAAATTTTATACTATAATATAATATGATGTAATATAATATTATGGGGTAGAACTTTAGTCTGCATTGCCATGAGGAAAGTTTTTAGTTGATACTCAATTAAAACATGCTAAATGAAGTTTAAAGTCAGGCATTATTTGGAAAAACAAGTACACTATTGTAAAATAGAGAACAAAAAGTAATCTTATTGTGTTCACACCTTAGCACAACATTATCAGCTTCACTTTTAACTTACACAAAAGAATAAATACTTTACCAGGCTCCTTATCCCTCCCCATTAAAATAATAGAGAGGCAATTGGCAATATTGAGGGTTTTCTTTTTGCCATTAAAGAAAACTTTACATAAAACAATGCTAAGTTGTTGAGAGAATTTTCTTCTAGATTACTGTATTGAGACTTGTTTCTCATCCCAGCCTAATGAAGTGTCACTTTAAGATAGAAAAGATTGTCAGCTTCTATTAACAGTACAAGGGACAAGGTACTCCTCATTTCATCCCTGAGTTACCTTTTGTATCTTAACTCAGAGGCGTATGATTTCATTTACTTTTCCTGTTTCAGTATTTAATGTTAGCTAGGTAGCCTGCAATTAGAATGCAATGGTAAGGACATTAGTAAAGCTAACACTACTTTAACTAATGTGAATATATATATATATATATATATATATATATATATTCTGCCAAGATTAAGTTTAATCTGCCAAGATTAAAAATGTTAAGCAATAGTTACAAAGCACTCATAAGAACTCAGTATCATCTCTTCTCATCAAAGTCACTTGTTCATCCAATAAAATGGAACCCTCTAATGCAATATCAATTTGATGTACCATTGCTCAGTATAATGTCTTATTCAGGTGGTTGTTGTGGCACAGAAGATTAAGCCACTGCTTTATACAACCTTATCCCAAATCAGATAGCACATTAGAATCCTGGCAACTCTACTTGCAGTCTCAGCTGGGTGGGACAGATGATGCCTCAAGTACTTGTGCTCCTGCCACCCATGTGGTAGACCCAACTAGAATATGGGACTCCTGGCTTTGCCCTGATCCAGACCTTGCTGTTTTCTGGCCCAACCCTGGATGTTGCATTCATTTGGGATGTGAACCAGCAGACAGAAATTTCTCTCTCCCCTCTTTCTTTCAAGCAGTTAGAAAGAAACAAATAAGCATTAAAAAGTAGCTTACACCTCTAAAGGTGGTGATACTGATCAGAAGATGGTATGAGTGGATCGGTTTTCACTGTGTAATTGCTTTGACAAAACTAAAAATCTACTGGACTACAGAGAGTAGTGTGGGTGTTAGCTCGAACTATGTTGTGCTCAGAGGGTGAGATTTAACATTTTTTGACTATAGATATATGAAGAACTATAAAAAGTTCATGGAAAATTCTCACTATCGTTTTAATTTCATTTTCATTTTATTTGAAATGCAGAGAGACAGAGAGAGAAAGAGAAAAATAGAGAGTTCTTACATCTACCAGTTTACTCTCCAACTCTGCATATTAACCAGGATCAGCACAGGATAGAATTCAGGCTCCGGAATTCCATCTGGATCTCTCTCGTGGATAGCAAGGACTAAAATATTTGCACCACCACCCACTGTCTCTCCAGGTGCACATTAGCAGGAAACTGGATCAGAAGCAGAGTAACTATGACAGAAATGAATCATTCTTGTATTAGATGCAGTCTTTGGAAACCACATCTTCTGTGCCAAATACCCCCCCACCAACACACACACATACACACACATTATCTATTAATTCTACTTTTCTGCAAACTTTTTGAAGTGCATGCACAACTCTTTTAAATTCATGGAGATGTTGAAGAGCATCACAATTTCAATTATTTTTACTGTCAGTATGCCAACAATATGCCAAGGCTTATCCTCATTTGTGTTTATTACCTACCTTTATTTGCTTTTGCAACTGTCAAACACTTACTGAAAGCTTATTTTCTAATATTTTAATAAATTATCCCTCTAAATTATCCCTCTGCTTTTCAAGCATTCTCATAAAAGTGGGAAAATAATTATTTTGGCTAAATTCATTTGAAAAAATAATCTGCATACATAATTTTAATTTTTCTTTTGAAAATATTTTATTTTGAATAAAGCATAAAGCACTGCATCAAAAGACAAAATTTGCCCCTTTAAAATCTAAAGGAAAATGGTTCACATATGTTATTTTTTGTATGAAAATGTTAACAGAGCAATTTGTTTTATAATTACTAGTATATTGATACAGTATTTCACATTTCAGCTTTCCATATTCAGCAGGCTTTTGATTTTCCAAATAACTTGCTTAAAATAAGTGTAATAATTTTAGGAATAATCTTAGATACCTGGACTGAAAGACTTTCAATGCTAAAAACCAAACATGGAGTATAACATTGTCTGAGCAAGCTCAAATAATTGTGTACAAAAGTAGACATTGCTCATTGTCTACGCAACATCCATTCCTCTTTTTCGTAACAAAATCTCTTCATTGATGTCACCCATATATAGCTCAGGGTATGAATGATCAGTCTCAGGAATCATTCCAATCGGTGTGTTTTCAGTGACTGTCTAAAGAAGAACAATGTGGTTAAATAAAGGCTAATGAATTATAAAGAGATTTTAGACCACACTGGAGATCTTAATTGGAGAAAGCAACTGTAAAACACTCCTGTGGATGAGAAAGAATCTGATTGCTCTGGACTTTCCACTGTTCCTAATAGAAAGAAGGTATAGATGAAGCTAACACTGTAGGTGGCCGAATGAAAACTGGAAGAAAATAAGATATTAAATATCAGCATAGGATGTATTGGGCAGGTGATTGACAAAATGCTTAAGTTACTTCTTGATAGGCCCATAACCCATAATTGTATCCTGCATCCACTTCACATTCAGATTTCTGCTACTTTACATCGCTGGGTGTCAGAAGATTATACTTCAAATACTCGGATCCCTGTCACGCAAGTGGGAAGACATGGATGCAGTACCAGGTTCCTGGATTAGGTCTGGAAGAGTCCTGGCTGTAGCAAGCATTAGAAGAGTAAACTGACAGAAGGAAGGTTTTTAAAAATGGTTTCTCATATATACAAACTGTAAACCTTATTCTCTCTTTTTTTTAAAAAAAAGTATGTATTTATTTGAAAGGCAGAGTTATGTAGAGAGTGAAAGACAGACAGACAAACAGACAGAGAGAGAGATCTTCCATCTGCTGGTTCATTCCCAAGATGGCCATAACCAGCAGAGTTGGGCTAATCCAAAGTCAGGAGCTAGGAGCCAGGAGATCTTCCACTGCTCTCCCAGGTACTTGAGCAGGGAGCTGGAATGGAAATGGAACAGCCAAAACTCGAACTAGTGCTTATATGGGATGCTGGTGCCTCATGCAGTGGCTTTTGTTTGTTTGTTTGTTTTGGTAAATATTTATTTATTTATTTATTTATTTGAAAGAGTTGCATTGAGAGAGAGAGAGAGAGAGAGAGAGAAAGAGAGAGAGGTCTTCCATCACTGGTTCACTCTCCAAATGGCCACAACAGCTGGAGATGGGCCGATCTGAAGCCAGGAGCCAGGAGTTTCTTCCTGGTCTCCTACATGGATGCAGGGGCCCAAGGACTTGGGGACTCCTCTGCTGTTTTCCCTTGCACATTAGCAAGAAGCTGGATTGGAAATGGAGCAACTGGGATTAGAACTAGTGCCCATATGGGATACTGGTGCCACAGGCCCGGGCTTTAACCCACTGGGGCCTGGCCCCATAGTGCTGGCCCCAGTTCACTCTATCTGTAGACACTTTATTAGATATCAATTTATTTATTTTAAGATGATATCTATTTCCATTTTTTGATGGATATATACCACTACTACTTTCTCTAACACATTTCTATCCTGTATTTAAGAGTTTAAAGTAGTTGAGAAAAATCATAAAATGCTTTCTATTTAATTTTATCTATTATTATTGTATAAGTCTTTCTTCTCTGTTTTACCAATTCCTCAACTCATTAAAATATTGAACTACTTTTAAGCAGTTTTTCAATTAAGCAACAAGAGGATTCTAGGTAAATATGTTTTCCGGATTCCAGTAGTAGGAATATTAATTCTTATATGCTACTATATTGTCATACTTGGAATTGATAGCACTTTCAACTCTGAATATAATTAGTAGCAAGCAATGTTGTCTCTATATAGGTGTTTATCTGAAACTTAGTAATTAACTTTGCTTGAAACATATTAAGGACTTTAACAATTGGTCAATTCCTGATAATTCACTCCCTCTGCTTTGCGTACTGCAGTAAAACAAAATTCTACAAATTGGCCCTAAAGGAAAATAATCATAGAGGAATAATCTAAAGCTTAGGTCATACACTGGTATATAAACTGATATGGCCTACCTAATGGATGCCAGTTCCGAATTTCAGGAGCCTGGCTTTGGCCAGACCAAGCCCCTGCTATTGTGGCCATTTAGGGAATGAACCAGTAGATGGAAGATTTCTCTGTTTCTCTCTGTCTCTCCCTCTCCAGATATAACTCTGCCTTTCCAATAAATAAATAAGTGAAAAAAAGTGTTTTAAAAACTGACAGTTGGGGCTGGCATTGTATCAGAGTGGGGAGAGCTGCTGCCTGTGATGCCAGCATTTCTTATGGGCATCAGTTTATATCCAGCTGCTCCACTTGCCTTCCAGCTCCCTGCAAACGGCCTGAGGAAAGCAGCAGGAAATGGTCCAAGTGTTTGGACCCTGACACCATGTCAGAGATCTGGATGAAACTCCAGGCTCCTAGCTTAGGCCTGGCTCAGGCCTGGCCATTGTGGTCACGTGGGGAATACAGCAGTGGATGGAAGATTCTCTCTCTCTCTCTCTCTTTCTCTCTCTCTGTAACTTTCAAATACATATTTTTTAAGAGAAGGAAAAATGCAATGTAAGCAGAACTGTTTTTCCTAACTTACATTTAGAAAGTGATTATTAAAACAGGTTACTTTCTAATAAGTAAAAAAGAAAAAAGATCATTTTTAATACCATTTATTCTACCAAACAATAGAAACGGATGTTTTTAAAGCCAGAATGCTAGATATTTGTTTCTTAACTCCTACTTAACTCCTACCTGGTCTCTTTTTGTCTTATTTGGTACCTACAGTACTAAAGTATGGGTGCACATACACACTGCTTACCCTTAGGCACTTGACATTGCTATGCCATGCTATGCACTTGCAATTGCAAAGTACCTGTGCCTACTTGATGCCAATCGCAAGCACTCGTGACGTTGACTGAGGCCTTTCTCTGACGGTGTGAACCTGCTTTCCTCTCCTACCAAGCAAGCAGGAAGTGACAGGAAGTTACTAGACTTGTGAAGCAGCCATCACCTGTGATTAATGGGACTTTCTTCCAAATATTTCTGGAGATTGATCACCAGTTGCCTACACTGAAAACTGCTTGAAACTTTGCCTTTCTGTGTTACTTCTTCATCATCAGAGCTGAGATAAACAACTTGTGTTCACATTATTTTCTTAGAGTCCACTTCTAGGGTAATGCAACCAAAGACATTTTCTCCATTTTGTGCGTGTGTGTGTGTGTGTGTGTGTGTGTGTATGATTTATCTCTTTGCATCATTGCTTATGATTTTGGCAGGAATAATTCTTATTTTAAGTATGAAAATAGGTCGTCATTTAAAGCAATAGAAGTAGCACATTTTCATTCCCACAGTGATTGGAGCTGAAATGGCCAAGTGACATGATTTTGGATCAGGGCTATGCTGAGGCCCAAACCAGGAGTTTAGAATTCAATCCAGACCTCCCACGGATATCAGGAACTTAACTACTTGAGCCATCACCACGACCCTTCAGAGTCCACGTTTCTGGAGACAGTTAAGAACACTGTAGGGAGACAATCACTGGAAGGATACAGGTTTGATGCAGAGGACTGTCCATCAAGGTGAACAGCTTTCCTGACCACACTGAGCATAGAGGTTTCTACTTCTCTCTCATCTCTCAGATGATAGCTGCTCAGGAATGTCCTGCCGCATCTAGATGCTCCTTCTTCTGCAACACCTCCAAAGGCAGCAAAGTTGTTTGTTGGTAGACTCCTATTTCCCAATGTTTGTTTCTTAGTTCCAAAGTCCATGTAAGAATGTGAATAAACATAGGTTGGAGAAATCTTTAACCTTGTGTCTTAGTTCACTGGTACTCATTTTCAGAGAAAGCTCTTTACTAACAGGGGAAGTTTAGACATTTGAGCATTTCATGATTGAAGTCCAGTACTTTTTGTCAGGATTTGGGGCAAGGTGACAGGCCTTCTACTAGTCTGTAGTGTTAAACAGCTAAACTAGTTCCACATAACCAGGTTGATGAATGTTGTGAGGAAATAAATGGGTAATTATGCACCAAAGAATTTTCAATCTATTAAAATTCAAGGCTGGGCAATTGAACTCTAGGTTTATTGTCTTATTTAGTAGCAGCTTCAACAATTTATATCACCATTAATTATGTCAGCTGTGCCAACTGCCAGTTGAATACTATCTAGACTTTCATAAAAAGCCCACTGCTTGTAGTGAGCATGTAGTGAAGCAACCAGTATCAACACTGGTTCCAAATATCCATAGAGCAAGCTTAATAATAGAATCCTTGGCAATATATATTGATTAGAAAATTGCATGGGTTTAATATTGTAGATATTGCCCGTCATTTGAACAGGAGAATTTTAGAGAAGGTAAGGGCAAGTGTATTGATAAAATTTTTGAAAGTAAAGGAAGCTTGCAGGTTGCACTGATGGATGTTTATATCCAGGAATTTAGAAAATTCATGTACTGATCCTTTAAATGCAAATATGAATAAAAAACAGGATTCTGTATTTCTTTTCCTTATGGTTATTTTCAAATACAGTTATGGATGTGGAGTTTGGACAACTGGCTACTTCTTAAATCCACAATCTGGCCACATTGCTCATAGATTTGAGGGTGAATGATGTGGCCATTCTAGATAATGGGTTAATGCTGAGTAATGGGACCAGTTTTGTGGAGATAGGCAAATAAGCATAATTAATTAACCAGCTGTAAATATTATTAGATTATATAATATATATAATATATTATATATATGGTCATTCTGCATATAATCATGTCAAATATTGATTATTACCTCACCTTCAGTTTTTGTTTTCCTTTGATTCCATAAAATGTTAATGTGTTTTGGTATCCTTGAATATTTTCCCAACTAACCTAGTTTTCTTCTATGATATGTATAAGGAATCAAGTGACCATAAATATATTCAGATTATATTGATGATTCCTATTCTGTTACCCAGAATGTAAAGTATAAAATATTTTAATAAATTAACTTGTAAAATATAGTTTGGGGGTGGCACTGTGGTATAGCAGGTACAGCTGTCTCGCCTGAAGTGCCAGCAGACTATATGGGCACCAGTTCACATCCCGGCTGTTCTACTCTGATCCAGCTGTCTGCTATGGCCTGGGAAAACAGTGGAGATGGCCCAAATTCTTGGGCCTCTGCACCCATGTGGGAGACCCAGAAGAAGCTCCTGGCTCCTGGCTCCTGGCTTTGTATTGGTGGAGCTCTGGCTGTTGTGGCCATCTTGGGAGTGATACAGTGGATGGAGGACCTCTCGCTCTCTGCCTCTGCCTCGCTATAACTGTGCCTTTGAAATAATAAAATAAATAGATCTCTCTCTATATATATATACGTATACATATGTACATATATATACGTATATATGTACATATATGTATATATACATACATATACATATATGTGTATATATGTATATATACATATACATATATATGTACATATATGTATACGTATATATATATAGTTGGTGGTGTATATATATGTTGGTGGTGTAGATTAAGATAGGGGAGTAGGGAGGGAGCTTGCACATCAAGTCTAGGAGAAGACAGTTTAAAAAAATGGAGAGTGCATTCTCAGGGAAGAGTTAGGGAGAAAATAGCAGAGGAAACTCTATGTAAATTGGAGGAATGCAGTGGACCTACGTGGAGGGCAAATACACACACAATATAGGACTACAGCAGCTTGCTGCCTCTGCACCAGAGTTGGAGAACAAGGTAAGACCAGAGTGCAGAAGCCCAAGCCACTGGTGAAAATGCTTCAGGAAGAACCTAGAGGGCATCTGGCTTGGAGCCCTGTGGGGGATAGTGTACACATAAAACTAGAGGAAAAACCCAAATGTGGGGTACGTTTTTTTTCTCTCCTCAATCATCTTGCAATGACATCCTGTAACAAGCTGAGAGAGAGCAAGCTCCATTTTGGACACATGTAATAGCTGTGCAAGCTCGTATCAGTGCCCAGCAACCAATCAAGTAGTCACTTCTCAGTCTGGTGAGGAGAATACATTGGGCTGGGTGCTCATGACTGTAAGAAGCTTGTGTGCTGGGACTGTGAAAACACTGAGGTTGTGTGGGAGGACTCAGGGTGTGGCTGGGACATTGGGAAGTCACTGTGGAAGGCTCCAAAAAATCAGGGCTTCATAGTTACCTGGTGAGAGACGTTGATGGGGATAAAGCTTATACTGAGGACTGCACAGATCCTTTGTGTGGTCCTTGTGGCAGAGTGGACGAATGATATACTCACTGGGGCAAGCACTTAGGCACTGGTCTCCTTCGTGGAGAGGAGTTCAGCTGAGTCTAAGTCAACAGACAAGAAGAAACTTCCCCTCTGATTAAAAAAAAAAATGAGATTTACCATGCTAAATCTGGGTGTGTCACCTCAGACACACCCTTCACTCTACAGCACTGAGCAGAGCACCCTGGCCATTCCCACCACACGCCTCTAGGTATTCCCTGATAGCAGACACTCCACTAATCCTATCAGATGTAGTCCAAAGATAAAAGCTGCCACAGTGAAAAATCAAAGAAACCAAGGAGTATCCCCACAAATGCTAAATAACAAATGCACAATCCAAGAAACAAGAAAAAGGAAGTCAATGTGACACCCCCAAAAGAAAACAATACCTCAATACTGGACTGTGAGATGATGAGATTGAAGAAATGCAAGAAACAGAATTCAAAAAAACTGATCATAGGATTACACAGAATAATCATGAAAATGCATGAAGTAATGAGATCCATACATGACATGGAAGAAAATTTCTCCCCACAAAATTGAGATCTTAAAGAGAAATCATAATGAAATCAACAGAATCAGTGAAGCAGAAGGAAGAATATCCAACTTAGAAGACAAAGCACAGGAAGTTATACAGTCTGACCAAACCCAAGAAGAAGAAATTAGAAAACTATAAAACTGTTGGGAATCTACAGCTTACTATCAAACGACCCAACATATGGGTTCTAGGTGTTCCTGAAAGCATGGAAAGAGAGAAAGGATTGGAAGGGATTTTTAGTGAAATAATAACAAAATTTCCCCAATCTGGAGAAAGAAAGATGCATCTAAGTGCAGGAAGCACATAGAACTCCTTATAGACATGACCAGAAAAGTTCTTCACCAGGACACATTGTAAACCTTGCCTGTGCCAATGTATTGCAGGGTTTCCCCAAAGTTCTCTAGTAATTTGATGGTACCAGGTCATAGATTTAGGATTTTAACCCCTTTTGAATGGATTTTCATGTAAGGTATAAGATAGGGGTCCTGCTTCATACTTCTGCATCTGGAAATTCCTCTCTCTTTGTCAGACTTTCAAATAAATCTTTTAAAAATAGTAACAAAATTAAATACAGTTATGTTGCTGGGCTGGCACTGTGGAATAGTGGGTAAAGTTGCTGCTTGCAGTGCTGGCATCCCACGTGGGTGCCAGTTTGAGTTCTGGATACTCCACTTCAGATTCAGCTCCCTGTTATCGCCTGGGAAAGTAGTAGGAGAGGGCCTAAGTACTTGGGACCCCAGACCCACATGGGAAGACCTAGAAGTAGATCCAGCTTCCTGGCTTCAGATTGGTGCAGTTCCAGCCTTTGCAGTCAATTGGGGAGTGAACCAGTGGATGAAAGACCTCTCTCTCTCTCTCTCTGTTTCTTCATTTCTCTCTGTGTAACTCTGACTTTCTTTCTTTCTTTCTTTATTATTTTTTTTCGACAGGCAGAGTGGACAGTGAGAGAGAGAGACAGAGAGAAATGTCTTCCTTTTTGACATTGGTTCACCCTCCAATGGCCGCCGTGGCCGGCACGCTGAGTCCGGCGCGCTGTGGCCGGCGCACCGCGCTCATCCAATGGCAGGAGCCAGGTGCTTCTCCTGGTCTCCCATGGGGTGCAGGTCCCAAGCACTTGGGCCACCCTCCACTCCACTCCCTGGCCACAGCAGAGAGCTGGCCTGGAAGAGGGGCAATCGGGACAGTATCCGGCTCCCTGACTGGGACTAGAACCCGGTGTGCTGGCACCACTAGGTGGAGGATTAGCCTATTGAGCCAACTCTGACTTTCAAATAAATAAATGTCATTGAAGAAAATGAAAAAATGTGTTGTGAAGTTAAATTTTGTAGTGCTAATTTTAAATGTGAAATTATTTAATCTGGTGAAACTAAATTAATATGTGTGCAAAGAGTTCCTGCTAAATTGAACAATGATCTAATTTTTGTAACAAGGGAATATGTTTAGATTATAGGTTAAACTACAAGAGAAGTCAGAAAGTCTATTACTATATTACTTGAAAATTCAAACCTCCAAATGTGGGTGATTGCATTAGATGTGAAGATTCCATGTTGAGACATCTGCATCCCATATCAGAATATCTTGGCACTGCTTTAAATTCCAGTGCACTGCTAATGCAAACTCTGGGAGGTAGCAAGGGATGTTTGGAGAAATTTATTCCATGCCACCTATGTGGGAGACCCTGATTGAATTACTGGTTATGGCTTGACCCAGTCCAGGCTATTGCAGGAATTTGAGAGTGAACCAGCAGATAAGAGTTCTTTGTCTGTTTCTCTCTGTGTCTCTCTGCCTGTAAAATGAATCAATGAATGAATAAAGATTTTAAAAAGATCAAGCTTCCAAACTAACCTCTTCCTTTTTTTTTTCCTTTCTCCTAAATCATTTTGGCCTTGCCTGGAGGGTGACAGACCCTGTAATTTAATTATTTTTATTTAGAAATGTAAGGATGCAATTGATAGGACACAAACCAATTAGTCTGAGATAGTGAGGACTATATATCCAAATGGTAAATATTTGTCCCTCTGTGAATGAGGTCATAGAAAAGATAGCAATGGCTACATATGTTAAAGAATCACTAAGATCAATTCTAAAACCTCACTGTCATTAAACTCTTAGCTTATGCAGATGTATGCCAATAGTCAGGTTCAGGACATATGACAGAATAAATAAACTAACAGTCAAATTCATTGCTTCTCATTAGCTGTTCAAACAAATTGGAGTTCATTAAATGAAAAGAAGTAGAAAAAAAAAACAACCTCTGCAAGACTTTGCCTACCTGTGGACATCTTTTGGAATGGATGGAATTAATTGGAAATAATTACAATTCTCTACTTATTTCTGAATAAACAAGCACAACTCAGGATCCTGTGGGGAACTGATTAACATCCTCTGATGTGTGTTAATATACAGAGCACATATTCAAAAACTTATAGGCTTTAGTCATGCTAAGAGAGGATAAGCAATTGAATGGATCAAGGAAAATTGGAGATGGATGTGGAACCCTACTTTGTACACATAATGGCTTGATATTGACTATCAAAGAAAAAAATGTTTGGGCTGACATTGTGGCATAACAGCTTAAGCTGTTGCCTGCAATACTGGCATCCCAAATGGACCCTGATTCATGCTCTGACTGCTTCACTTCTGATTCAGCTCTCTGTCATTGAGCCTAAGAAAGCAGAAGAAGATGGTCCAAGTGTTTGAGCCCCTGCATCTACTTGAGATACACTGAAGAATGTCTTGGCTCCTGACTTCAGTCTGGCCCAGCCCTGGTCATTGTGGCCATTTGGGGAGTGAATCAGCAGAGCAAAGATCTCTCTGTCGGCCTCTCTGTCTCTTTTTAATTCTTCCTTTAAAAAAATAAGTAAATCTTAAAGCAAAGAAAACAATGTTTATTCTTGAGGAGCAGTTTACCCTAGTCTAATTTTATTTGGGAAATTGAATTTAATAAAAGAGTCAAAAGAAAGAAAAATGAAACAAACTTTTGGTGTTTTCTCAGGAAGAAAATTTCTGTTTCCCCATTCTGCATTCCCCAGTTTCTCAAAACCCTTACCTCTCAAACCTTCCTAGTAATAATAAAGATTTGTAACACAGGTTAAAAATGGAAGAAGAGAAAATGACATAGAACCCAACTGAGGTTAGAGACCACAACATAAAGTGATACTGGTTTGTGTAATAGTGTCGTTTTCTGTCTGCAGAGGCAGGGAAGGCAAATTCCAGTGGTCTTACAGAACAGTGCTGCTTGCATGTTACAGAAGTATAGTGTATTGAAAATGCACTGAAACTTTGGTGGTAATAATTTCAGGTTGAGACTGAATATGGAAAACTAAAGGTGAAAAGGAGTAAAAATAGTATCTCAAGAATAGACAATTCTCTTTCTTGTTTTTTTTTTTTTGACCTCTTAGTTGGATATTTGCATTTAAAATATTACAGAGGCAGTTATTACAGATGATGACAAGATCCAGACCATTTTCATGAAAAGTAGTGCCTGAGAGATAAAGACAGGTAATAGAAGTGGATATATGCATATGAATATAAAACCACGATGCTGGGTAGATGACTGAAACTGATGTCTGAAGCCAGTGACGAATCAGGATATCCAAGAAAAAAAATATAGCAGCCAACAACCTCTTGAGGTAGGAAGGTAAAAAACAGGCAAGTTAAAGAACTACACCCTTGGATGCCACTGAAGGTCAACAACAGGTTCATTGTTGTTGTTTTCTTATTTAAGGTGGTATACTGATGGACTAGAAAAAGGCAATAGAAATTTACAGTATCAATCAAGCCCTATCCAAAAGATGTCTGTGAAAGGGGAAAATAGACCATAACAACTGACACCAGTAAGTATGATTCGGAAGAGTAGAAAATTAAATCACATTTTAGTTAATCCTAGGAAAATAAACCAAAATTGATTTAAAATAGACAATGGAGGAGGGGCAGGTGTTGAGCATATCACATGTCTTAAAATGTTTCCAAAGAATGATGAAAGATTGATATGACACCACTAGCTGTAATATTGTTCAAGAATGATGACCTGGGGGCCGGCACTGTGGCACAGTGGGTTAAAGCCCTGGCCTGAAACACTGGCATCCCATATCAGCATCAGTTATAGTCCTGGCTGCTCCACTTTCAATCCAGCTCTCTGCTATGGCCTGTGATAACAGTGGAGGATGGCCCAAGTCCCTGGGCCCCTGCAGTCACATGGGAGACCCAGAGGAAGCTCCTGGTTCATGGCTTCGGATTGGCACAGCTCCGGCTGTTGCAGCCATCTGGGGAGTGAACCAGTGGATGGAGACCTCTCTCTTTGTCTCTACCTTTCTCTGTATCTCTGGCTTTCAAATAAATAAAATAAATATTTAAAAAAAGGAATGATGACCTGGATATCCAGATAAAACTTCATAGAAGCCTTGCTCATAAAAGTTTTGAAATGCTAAAACAATCTTCTAGAAGAAATTAATCAGAAAATTTATGAAAGTTTTTAGCTAAACTGGAGTATTGTCTTGTGAAGGAAGTTGCCTTGGGTTGTTTGGTGCAGATGAAAGTAAAAAAAATAAATCAAATGTTCTTTTTTGCATAATATCGGTTTTCTACCCATGCCCATGAAACACTAGCTTTCTAAATTGCTACTGTATTTCAAATACTTGAATTAAGACCCAAGTGGACTGACCCAGGTGGGGTTATTATTATTATGAAAATAAGAATACAATAAGGAAATATGCCATATCTGGAAATTAATATTAATTAAAATTTAAATTAAAGAGACCCCCAAGTGACAAACAATATAATATTGCTATAGACAACAAAAAATAATTTAATGATTTTGTCCTGGTTCTCACTAAAACTTAATAAGAAAAAAGTTAATTTTCTTTAATTCAATATAAACTCAATCTTTGGAATATTGCCTAATATATTCATTTTAGCATTAAGAAACAGTGTAAAAACACCATTTGAATAAGATTTATACAATACAAAAATTCTTCCATTTTCTTTTTGTCTTTTTTTTTAATTTATTTGACAGGTAGAGTTATAGACAGTGAGAGAGAGAGACAGAGAGAAAGGCCTTCCTTCCATTGGTTTACCCCCCAAATGGCTGCTATGCCTGGAGCTGCTCCGATCTGAAGCCAGGAACCGGGTGCTTCCTCCTGGTCTCCCATGTGGGTGCAGGGGCCCAAGCACTTGGGCCATCCTCCACTGCACTCCAGGGCCACAGCAGAGAGCTGAACTAGAAGAGGAGCAGACAGGACTAGAACCCGGCACCCACATGGGATGCTGGCACCTCTGGTGGAGGGTTAACCAAGTGAGCCACAGCGGGGGGCCCCCATTTTCTACAATGTGTTTATTTTGTCTACAATGTTGCATGTAGAAAATTACAAGTTTGAGTCTTTTATTTAAAAAGTCACATTAAAAACAATATCTCAAACTAAGTGCACATCATAAATACAAATTAAGCATATATTCTTATATTCATAGTTTGAAGCTACATAAACTACATTTATTTGAATCAATTATAAGAAAGCATATTTCTGAGTCTCAGAGGTCAAGTTATAAAAGATTAAATTTGACTTAAATGATTGCTCATTTCCCACCAAAAAACGGAAAACAATTTAAGTGAATTTCTTTCAAGAAAAATGGGGTATTATTTCTATGATAAAATAATAAGTATTCCTAATTTACCAGATCCATTAAAACTGGAACAAAAGACACTGAACAATTCCTACAAATCTTCATATTTCATAATTGCAGAAGCAAACAATAAGCGATGGTTCTGACAGAATTCCAGCATCTCATTTAGATATACATCATGGCTGACAGTCTAAGAAAATTGATTTAAGCCTCTCCCTGACTATGTGCCAAATATATGAATTCCTTGAATAATTTTATCCATTTACCATACTATTTTCTGGCTCCCAATTATGAAAATTGCTCAGATAAGAGGAAGTGTGAGAAATAACAAGACACCACACCAGCTGTGCTGAGCTACTTACACATACACGGTTTGAATATTAAATTATCCAGAAGGTGAAACAGTGTAATACACATGAAAAGTATCTTTTCTCAGAGGCTTAAACAATCCTCAGAACTAATAATGGTATTTGTGCCCCAATAGTCTTGCTGATGAGTGGACGAATCGTGTAGTAGGTAAAGAACTCATCGAGCTCCATCATTCATTGGACATACAACAAAGTAAATGCTAGCTTAGGAACCTGATTCTCCCAAAGCTGAACTCTGCATGCTGTAAGAAGAATTGGAAATTGCTTTGAATCTCTGTGAACAATAGGATATCAACTTATTTAATACAAGGAAGCAATAAATTATGTTATGCTCTCCCTAAAGAATTATTTTTTGAAAATAGACTGACTGGAAGCATTGTTCAATAGGAATCTGGAGAATGAAATGAATGAAAACATCTTCCAAAAATGTTTAATTTACAGCAAGGGAGTCGTTTAGGCACAGGGAGGGTAAGTGCTATTATCAAAATGCAATAGTGAAAATACATTAGGCAACTGCTTAGTGGTTTGTCAGGGATAGAACTGATAGCTCAATTAAAAATAAAATATTTCATAACTATGTTTACTTGTTTTTGAGTCTTATTCTAAATTGCACATTACTGTTTCATTCACTTTTATCTTCTTATACTCTCTATTGCTTAATTTGGTCCTCAGATTCAGTAGGAGGAAAACTGAAGCTGACTTAATAGGTGACCTACAGAATTCAAACTGCTCATTGTAATCCTGTTGAAGATGTTGATGAAATAATAATCAGTGGCATTCCTCTGGACTCTACTCAGTGTGGTCCGGAGAGCCCAAAACATTAAGGAAAAGGAAGAAAAGGGTGTAGAGGATGAGGAGAAAAGGGAAAAGGTGAGGAAGAAGTGGTAGAAGCAGAAAGAAGAGGAGGAGGAGGGAACCGATGAGAAGACAGAAGGGAAGATAGAGATTAGGGACAGTAGCAAGAGAAGGGGAGGGATGTTGAAAAGAGAAGTGGGGAAGACATTTCTTACATTTCCCTATGGAAATGAATACATGTTTGGTCCCTTAAGAAGAAATATCTTTTTTTTTTTCCAGAAATTTGTTTATTTTATTTGAAAGGTTGAGTTACAGAAAGAAAGGGAGAGACTGAGCAAGAACGGGAGTGAGAGAGATCTTCCACCTGCTGGTTCTCTCCCCAAATGGCCACAAAGAGAATAAATGAGCTGATCTGAAGCCAGGAGCCAGGAACTTCTTCTGGGTCTCCCACATAGGTGCAGGGTCCCAAGTTCTTGGGCCATCTTCCATTGCTTTCCCAGGTGCATCAGCAGGGAGCTGGATTGGAAGTGGAGCAACCAGGACTGAACTGACACCCATATAGACGGCAGCACTGTAGGCGGTGGCTTTAATCGCTATACCTCAGTACTGCCCCAAAAAGATATTTCAAAGATGGGTGGGTTGGGAGTTGAGGGTGTGCTGAGTAGGTTGAATGTTTACTAGAGTTTCCCAATATTGGTTTGGAATGATCTTTCCATTGTTATAATTTTTTTAAAGATTTGTTTATTTATTTGAAATAGTTACAGAGAGAATCAGCCCATAACAGCCTGAGTTAGGCCAGGACAAAGCTATGAGTTAGGAACTCTTTTTTTTTTCCAGTATGAGTACTTGAAACTATGTACTTGATACATTATCTGTTGTTTCATCAGCAGGTTCATCTGAGGTCCATCAGCAGGAAGGTGGAAAGGAGACATGGAGTAGCTCCAATATAGGATGCAGATGTTCCAGGAGGTGGGTTAATCCTACCTCACTCTGTCATTTTGTATTCCAAAATTTCATCCCAGATGCTACCTGACATTTAGTCATGATATTTTCTCAGGCAGGGTGCTATAGAATGTGAATGTTTTAGACTTTCTTGTTTTTGATGACTATGACATTTTTGATGATGAATAATTAGATATTTTATAAAATGCCCCAACTTTGTGCTTAAGTTTGTCATTAGAATGAAGCTATAAATTTCTGGAGGCACCACCCCAAGCTTCCAATTTTCTTCTGCATTATTTATTAAGGGACACCAGTTAGGGACTTTATCTGATCATTATTAACTTTCTCAGACTTTTACTTCCAATGATAAGACAATGTTAAAATGTTTCTCATATTCCCATTACTCTTACAATGGATAGATTGCCTGACATATCTCTGACTCATACGTAAATTAAAATTGCCTAACTTATTTAAAAAGAACAAAAAAAAAAAACCCCAAAAATGATAACAATGAAAATGTTAAGCAGTATTTAGAGAAAATCCCATAGTCAATAATTTCAATAGAAATTGCAAAAAATTAAGCACAGCAAAAGAAGCAATAAACTGTGTGAATAAAACAACAGAAGGGGAAAAATTATTTGCATACTATTCTTCAAAGAATTAATATCCAGAATACACAAGGAATTCAGAAAGCTCAACTACAACAAAAGAACCAATAGTTTTAATTATCTGCAATTACTTTAATGTTTACTGTATTTGGGTGGTCATTTTTTCCATCAATTATTGTTTATAGCCATTGTCTATATTCCCACTAAACTGGAGTCTTTTTGCTTTTTTTTTTTTTTTTGTTAAACTACTTATTTGGTAAAGTATTAGGCCTTTTTACACTCATTTAATTTTAAAATATGTTATCTCAAAAACTAAACAAAAAAAAAGACAAGGAGAAGGAAAGACAGTGGGAGGGAGAGGGAGAGAGAGAGGGGTAAAGGGAATGTCATGTTTTTATAATTGTATCTATGATTCACATTGAATCTGTTAAATACTAATTAAAAGTATACATAAAATAAATAAGACAAAAGAGAGAAATGGGCATAGGATATGAATAAATATCTCTCTCAAAAAATAAAGACCAATAGACAAAGAAAGTGTCAGCATCATTAACAATAAGGGAAATGGAAAATAAAAACAATAATGAAGTACCATCTCAGTCCAAGGAGAATGACTATTTTCAGAAAACGCAAAAAATAACAATGCTGGATAGTACGTGGAAAAGGGGGCACCCTTATTCACTGTTGGTGGGAATTCAAATTAGCATAGACATTATGGGTAACAGAATGAAGGTTTCTGAAAAATTAAATATAGATCTACCAAATAACATAACTATCATTCTTTGGATATGTAGCTGAAGAAAATGATATCAGAATGTAAAAGAGATTCCTTCACTCCTGTGTTAAATGTAGGTAGCCCTCTTCATAACAGCCAAGATGATTAATAAGCTTAATTGTCTATTGACAGATAAATAGACAAAGAAAAAGTGGTATATAGATACAATGGAATATTATTCAGCCATGAAAAGAATGACATTCTAATATTTGAAGCAAAATCGTTAGAAGTGGAAATCATTAAGTGAAATACGGTGTACACAGGATAAATACTAAATATTCTCTCTCATTTGTGGAACTTAAAAAATTAGAGGTTTAGAGGTGTGTGTGTGTGTGTGTGTGTGAGAGAGAGAGAGAGAGAGAGAGAGAGAGAGAGAGAGAGAGAGAGAGAGAGAGAGAAAGAGAGAATGAGAATGAATATAATGGGTTCTGGTGTTGTGCAACACAGTGGGTGAATACAGCTTATAAAGAAATGAGACAGAGGAGCTAGTAAAATCCACACACAAAGATATGATAAGGAGATCAAAAGGCTAATTGCCTAGTATGGTTGATTTTGCTGTAAAAGTGTTGAAATATTGTTCTGTATCTCTATAAAATGTAGAAGTATTGTATGTTAGTTCCAACTTTTAAATACTAGCTAAATTGCAGGTATGTTAAAGAAAGAAATTTCCTTTTAGGTATTACAATTTTTTTTTTGTTCTTATCTATCAAGTAAAGACCTGATTGTATGATTTTTATCAATTAATAACTGGCAATTAGAATAGTAATACACTTTTGCATTAATAAATATAGAAGTCTGTTTTATATTTATTTATCTTACTCTACATATAACCCTCAAGACTACTGCTTTTTCATTTCTTTTTTTTTTTTGACAGACAGAGTGGACAGTGAGAGAGAGAGAGACAGAGAGAAAGTCTTCCTTTTGCTGTTGGTTCACCCTCCAATGGCCACCGTGGCCGGCGCATTGCGCTGATCAGAAGGCAGCAGCCAGGTGCTTATCCTGGTCTCCCATGCAGGTGCAGGGCCCAAGTGCTTGGGCCACAGCAGAGAGCTGGCCTGGAAGAGTGGCAACTGGGACAGAATCCGGCGCCCCGACCGGGACTAGAACCCAGTGTGCAGGCACTGCAAGGCGGAGGATTAGACTATTGAGCTGTGGCGCCGGCCAACTGCTTTTTCAAATCAAAATTAAATTGCCTTTCAGATAGAATTATTTTATTTTTCATGCAGTATGTATAAAATATCAGCTTGAATTCCATGTAACTGAAACTCTGTGAAAATATCTCCAATTACATATTTGGAAAGAACAAAGACTAATTATAATGAGAGACAGTGTGTGTTTTATTTCATAAATTTTTAAACATACAAGGTGCTATAAAGTATTATATTATAAACATTAATGGACTAACCAGACAGTTTAAGATGTAATATATAATTTATTACCATTAATATTTATTGAAATGCTAAGCTTCTCACATATATTTAAAATACACATTAGTACATTAAAGCTAATTGGTTTTTGTTGACTTTATTAACAAAGAAATAAATGGGTTTTCACCTTCATGACTTATATGACACTCTTTACTCAGGGAATGTATCATTTTGTATGCCAAGTGTCAAACTGGCACTTCTTGTCAATTTAGGAAACGACTATTTGAAAATTTACTTTTGACCATCTGTTCTGTTGTCAGAGTGGCAGGTGTTCCTATTTTGCTTTACCAAATCTTAATAATTTATTGGACAGTTTAATGATACAAGAAGTAAAGATTGCATGTTGTTTTGGTTCACTGATTGGAGAATATAGCTCTTTTCCTGGGGAAAACCTACACAGTTTAATCCTAATATGATTATCTGTCCTCAACCAGCCTTATTCATGTGCAGAAATGTAGAAGTAATCACTTTTAATGCATACCTAATACATTTAGTTTTTCTAATTGGATACACATTGGGGAAAGCAACATTTAACTTTTGTTTACATCTATCTATAACCATAGCACCTTATAACTATATCTGCATCTATCTTTCAATGTTTTATTATTTTCTGAGATTTTACTCAAGTATTTCTGTAGTGTTTACAAATGTAAACTGTCATGTAGGCAGTTTCAATAGGAGTGAGTGGATATAAAATAATGAATTTCTTTTAAATTAGAGTTGACTGATAGGCTATTTGTCTCCCATGCTATTTTCAGTCAACCAGTAACACAAAAATTTGTACAATGATTTAAAAATCTGCAATGGAATTTCAGTTAAAACATGTCTGCTGAAATTGCTATACTTTACAGGATTTCTCAAAAGCTACTAAATAGGATTAGGGAGTACAGCATTGTGGCATAGCAGGTAAAGACACCACCTGCAATGCCAGCATCCCATTTGGGTATGGGAATGTGTCCCAACTGCTTCACTTCCAATCTGATGTCTTGAGAAAAAGCAGTGTAATAAGACCCAAGGGCTTGGATCACTGCTGCCCATGTGGGAAACCTTGAAGAAGTTCCTGGTTCTTGAATTCTTCAGCCTTGCCCGCCCAACCACAGCCCCAGCCTTTGTGGTCTTCTGGAAGGAAATCAGAGGATGGAAGATCTCTCTGTCTACTCCTTGCCCCTGTGTGTATATATGTGTCTCTCTGTTTTTCCCTCTCTCTCTGTAACTCTAACTTCCCAACAAATAAATAAATTTAAAAAATAAATACAACTAGAGTAATATTTCCAACAATACAAACTAGTGTTACTTTTAATATACTTAGACCATTTTGACAAAATGGGAGACTGACAAAAAGATATACTACAATTGTACACTCCATAGAAATATTACAGATCTACATAAAATACATCCTCATTTAACAGAGAAATATATCGACTCCCCAAGAGAAAACATCTGTGTAGTTCAGTTAGTGTATCTTCTATAAGGCTCACAATAGTGTCCTTTGGGTTAAAAAAAAATCATCCCTAAGGACAGACTTAATTTTGAACATTGTGAATTGGATGTTAAAATGACCAGAATGAGACTCTTGAATACATTACCCAAGAGAGAAAGGATGCGAATCACATATAACATGTTTAAATTAAAGCTTTATCTCTGTCAGCAGTTGTTGCAATGTCAAGTAAATGCAAAGATTGCGTTATGCAGATTCAGCTCTACTCACTTTTTCTTATGCACTCCTTTTAATATAAAGGATATTGCAAGACTGTTCTGTTACACATTTATAAACAGTTAAGTCCACAGGGTAATACAATATTTTAAGGTAAACTGTAACTTGGCAATGACAATGTTCACAAAACTTGTCAACACAACATGATTGAAGTTATTTTACCAACGCTATTAGTTCTTTGTCAGTTTGATTGCTTGTTCCGTTTTAAATATTCATTGAGAATCAATTAAGGATAAGGGGTTCAGTTTCTAAAGCGTTAATTCACCTCCCAGTTCTTGGCACACCTTAAGTAAATTCTACTGGTTCAGTGAGAGGGAATTATATAAACTTTGGTTTACACAAATTTATACCCAACAGTGGAGACCAATATATACATAAAGGATGCTTGCTGTTTTTGAATGATTATGGATTATATATTATATTTTAAAGAAAGTATGCATTTTAAGTTGAATTTTTGATAATAATCTCTTACAAAGATAGACAATCAGTGTGATGAATTTTCATATACCTATCACTGAGATTAAACTTTGGTGCCGTTGTAGAAGCACAACAGGTTAACACAGTACTAGGGACACTTGCATGCCATATCAGAGTGCATAATTTGCTTCCTGACAACATTGTGCTTCTGATCTAGCTTCTTGCTAGTGTATCTGGGAAAGCAGTAGGTCATGACCCAAGTATTTGAGTTCCTACTCCCCATGTTGGAGACTCATATGGAATTCTTGATGCCAGCCTTTTCCCACCCTATTCCTGGTTTTCACAGCCATTTGGGGAGTGAACCAACTGATTGAAGATATCCTCTCTTTCTCTCTCTCTCTCTCTCTCTCTCTCTCTCACTCTGTTGCTCTGATTTTCAAATAAACAAATCTCAAAAAATTATAGTTTAACAAACTTACACTATTTAGTATTCTTTTTTATGTTTATTTTAAATGAATTCTCAGATTTTATATCAGTTCAGTCCTAAAACTTAACATTCACCTCTGAAACCCATGAGTATATCCTTACCTAATTATGATAACTCAATTAATTAATAACATAATTATTAATGAAATTAACAATGGGGATATGCAATGCCCAACACATATTCAAACATATAAACTTCAGAAAAACATCGTTTTCCTGTGTTTTTGTTGTTGTGAAAAACAGTTCCAAAACAATGTCAATATATCATGTGGTTTTCATACTTCAACTTGTGTTTTATTTACAACCAATCTTTCCCCTCTTTTTTTTTACCCTAATATCTTTTTTTAAAGATTCATTTTATGTATTTGAAATGTACAGTTACAGAGAGAAAGGGAGATATACATAAGGAGAGATCTTCTATCCACTGGTTCATTCCTCAAGTAGTTGCAGCACCTGAGGTTGGGCCAGGCCGAAGCCAGGCACCAGGAGCTTCTACTGAGTCTCTCCTGTTTGTGCAGGGGCCCAAGGACTTGGGTCATCTTCTGCTGCTTTACCAGGCACAATAGTGGGGAGCTGGATTGGTCATAAATGCAGCAGTTCAGACATGAACTGAAGCCCATCTTGGATGCTGGTGCTGCAGGTGGTGTCTTAACCTGTTATACTACAGCACTGGCCCTTGTTTATTGTGAAGGATATTAGCTTACTATGCTCTCAGAATAGATGTCTATCATATTGATCAATCTGTTGACTTCTTTGAAATGCCTTTTCAATCAAATTGCTTTCTATCTCTATATTTCTAGACAATTTTTATCAAAAGTTGTGAATGATTGAAGATTAAAGATTGATTAAAGATATGAATGTATACATGCTCAAACTTTAAAAAAAATGGTGTTACAAGAAAAGCTAGTGGTTCATATAGCAGAACATCAGAGGTATTTAGTATGTTTACCAGCACTCTCAGGGGTACCAGGACTACTGTTTGATGTGTCAGGTATTGACTGCCTAATTTGTCTTTTAAATAGTCCCACACTGATTTTTTTCTAAAGATTTTTGCCCACTGATTATTTCCTTTAAACTGAGATTGTGACGGCCGGCGCTGCAGCTCAATAGGCTAATCCTCCACCATGCGGTGCCTGCATACCGGGTTCTAGTCCCGGTAAGGGCTCTCCCGGTTGCTCCTCTTCCAGGCTAGCTCTCTGCTGTGGCCAGGGAGTGCAGTAAAGGATGGCCCAAGTGCTTGGGCCCTGCACCCGCATATGAGACCAGGAGAAGCACCTGGCTCCTGGCTTTGTATCAGTGTGGTGCGCCGTCCGCGGCAGCCATTGGAGGGTGAACCAACGTCAAACGAAGACCTTTCTCTCTGTCTCTCTCACTGTCCACTCTGCCTGTCAAAAAATAAATAAATAAATAAATAAACTGAGATTGTGATTTTCCACTGATGACTATTCCAGTTTGTCAAATTTCTTTTTTTTTATAACGCTTTTATTTAAAGAATATAAATTTCCAAAATACAGCTTATAGATTACAATGGCTTCCCCCCCATAACTTCCCCCCCACCCGCAACCCTCCCCTTTCCCACTCCCTCTCAGTTTGTCAAATTTCTATATCAAGCACTACGGTAAGTGCTTTTTTTTCTCAACTACTTGAAATGAATAATTTAAACACTGATTCTCAATTATTTTAAATTAATAGTGATTGTTGATTCAAATCATATATTTGCTTGTATCAGATCATTGGACTTATTTACATCTGCTGTGTAGCTGGAATAGAGTAATTACCAACCTTTAAATTATGGTAATGTATTATTGCTTTTTCCAAATACTTAATTATTGCCTTCTTAGGTATCTGATCATAATGTTCATCTGCATTCATTATTGTAAATCCCCAGTTGGATGCTAGATCAGAGTGTGTGGCAATGACCATTGAGACAAGACTATAACGTTGCGGAGAATTCCATGTGCAGAATTGCTTTAAGTAATAAATGGCATTTTTGGATACTCTTTACAGAAATAATATATCAACTAAAATATTTGATATAAACAGGTATTCATGTAATTGGGGATTTCAAATATCTTGCATCTCCATGAAGAATGAAAATCAGACATCCATTAATCCATTCTTTTTTTTTTAAAAAAAGATTTTTTTATTTACTTAAAAGTCAGAGTTACAGAGAAAGAGAGAGAGAGAAAGGTCTTCCATCTGCTGGTTCACTCCCCAGATGGCTGCAATGGCTGGAGTTGAGCTGATCCAAAGCCAGCAGCCAGGAGCTTTTTCAGGGCTCCCACAGGGGTGCAGGGGCCCAAGGACTTGTACCGTCTTCCACTGGTTTCCCAGGCCATAGTAGACAGCTGGATTGGAAGTGGAGCAGCAGCGACTCAAACTGGCCCATATGGGATGCTAGCACTGCAGGTGGAGGCATTACCCACTATAGCACAGTGCCAGGCCCACATTAATCCATTCTTTGGATGATTCAGATAATATCTAGCTAAATAATTTTGCATAAAAGGAACTGAAGTTACAATATTGAGAGAGGTACCATCACTTTCTTCAACCTGCCTACAGTGGAATGTAATTATCTTATCAGTAAAAAAGACACACGGTAGCAAAGTGAAAAGTGCTACAGTAGGAGCAAGGTAAGAACTACCATAGAATATGTGCCTACCTTTAGGAAGCAGGGAAAACTATCCTGAAAGAAGAAGCATCTAATATAAATACTGAATTCTTTTTTACAGGTTTTTCAGTGATAAAGTCATGATCTTCATGACTTCATCTTAAGCAAATACATTGTCAGGATTATGTACTGTAGTATAAGATCTAAAGCCCCTGTTTCAATACCCTTTGCTCATGTTTAGCTGACAATAATAAGTACCTTGAAAAGTTGTTGCAAGGATCAAAATAGAAAAATTCAAAGACAGTGCTAGTCTAGGGCTTTCAATGAAAATACATTAATTACTATTTTATCAAAATAATTATTATGCGATTATTAATGCATATGGCTGTAGTGCTCTGGAAACAAAGAATAGCTATATTCTCAATACAATGCTTCATGGAGTATGGTTTCAAATTTATAATGTAAAACTCACTAATATCTTGATATTTAAAATAAACCTTCCCAAAGCCAAGCTCTTCACATGGAGAAATCATAAGTATATGACTTTGTAAAAATCAGATAAAAATTATATGCCTGAATAGTAAAATGAAATGAAGGATTTAAAACATAATATATATGTGTATATATAAATGATAGAGTAGATAATATTTACATATAATATTGATTTATGAAAAAAAGAATAAATAATCTAACCTGTTTATCATTATAGATAAGGGATAGTATATATATATATATATATATATATATATATATATATATATAAAATCTCAAATGGAATCTGAAACCACTTATTATTGTCTTCCTATACCAGTGCTGAAAAGTAGTCTGAGTCCAACCTTAAGTTCAGAATAAAAGAGAGGCAAAAAGAATGTTCCATAAACATCATTCAAATTTGCAAATACTCCTAAGTGCAGCCTTGTGTTAAATCAGAAAATAAAGAAGTTCATACCTGAGTTTCCTTATTTTGATAACAGAATAATTGCTTTTGCTGATCTACAATATGAGGCCTTCTGCAGTATATAACAAGATTTTACAATAGTCCTATATGACTCATCACTGTATTTATTGGAAGAAACTTTATAAGGATATTGTTCAGACATTAGTACAATATACCATTTCATGAGAAGCCCAAGGAGAAATGTCTGTTGCCAGGAGTAACTGGGTTTATCTTTTTTTTATAAAGATTTATGTATTTATTTGAAAGGTAGAGTTACACAGAGAGAGAAGGAGAGGCAGAGAGAGAGAGAGAGAGAGAGAGAGAGAGAGAGAGAGAGAGTCTTTCATCCATTGGCTCACTCCCCAGATGGCAACAATGGCTAGAGCTCTGCCAATCCAAATCCAGGAGTCAGGAGCTTCTTCTGGGTCTCCCACATGGGTGCAGGGGGCCAAGGACTTGGCCCATCTTCTACTCCTTCCCCAGGCCATAGCTGAGCGCTGGATCGGAAGTGGAGCAGCTGAAACTCGAACAGGTGCCCACGTGGGATGCTGGTATTACAGGTGGCAGTTTTATCTGCTAAGCCACAGCACTGGCCCCTGGTCTTATCTTGAGCAATTAAGATGATCATAGGAATTCTATGAAATCAGATCATGAGTGCATCATTATTTTTATTATTAGAAATACTAGTGACAATGTGGGACATTCCATTTGCTAGAATATGTATGAGGAAATCATTAGTTATTTTTCTCTTGTCGCTTCATTCTTAATTTTCTATTAACTATGCATATTTGAACTTTTTTTATACTCATGCATCCAGCTTAAGTGTTATTTCATTTTCAAATCTATGTGTATATATGTATAAACTCATATCTGCATATATAAATATATATACATATACACACATATATATGAAAATATCACATTTTTCCCTAGATGAAGGCAAGGTTTACATAAATAAATGTAAAATTATTAATTTTTATACATATTAATTGTAGTGTAGTTTTTTCTAACATAGAGTTCATATATCTGAAAAAAGTTCAAGTGCATACTTTACCTCATAAGCACTTTTCATAAACCTGGCAAAATAGCAGTGAACAAATAAGGCCAACCAAATCAATAAAATAGTAACATCATTTTAGAGGTGGTATTAGAAATAGGAATACATGTCTAAGTGGCTTTATTTTAATTTTCATAGTAACGGTTGCCAACTAGATAAAAAGATATATATTGCTGTGATAATAGTCCTCAAAAATAATAGAAGAGGAAAGGGAAAAGAGTACTTCTTCTGCAATATCAATTCTTAATCAACCAAAAAACTTGTTAAAAGGAGTCTATTTTTGTGAACATAAAATCATGGTCATATTAAGAACGTACTCATGAATTACTGAAATTATAGTAAGGTATGGTGAGTGTGGAAGACTCTGGCTTGTGGCCTTTTAAAAGTTTTCTTACTAAAACATTTTAACATATTTTTGTTATGGTGCTATTTATTAGAAATGAAATGACTATCACACTGTGAATGAAAGACTTATTTGTGTGAAATACAATGGCCCTTTTGGGAAGGAGTTGCTACTTAGTGTAAAGATATTTTAGGAGAAGTAAAAGGACTAAAATATTCAACTTGCCAATATTTGCTTTCTCAATTCAATGGTTAATTACTTAAATATATTCATTGTAATTAGGTCATTTTTCCTTTCGAATTTTTGAGGTTATGGAATACTTTTAGATGTGCTAAAAATGCAGATAAAGTAGGGCATTCTCATAGATCATTTATCCAGTGTCCTCTAATGTTAACATCTTATATATTCATGACCCCTTGTCAAAACTAACAGATCAATATGATATGTTAACTAAACTATAGAACTTATTAAGATTTACATGCATTCCCTTTGTTTGTGTCAAGATCAATCCAGTATGTCATACTCCAGTTAGACTCAAATTATTTGGAAGAAGTAGAGTGTGTTTTTACAGAATAGAATTGCAATCTGACCATCTTGGAGTTCAAATTCTAATTATTTCCTAATGTCCTAATTTTGGACAAATAGTGTAACTAAACTGACAATTATTTTCTTAATATAAAAATAATATGATACAATATGAAATAGTGTGTTTTCAAGGGATGATGCATAAATTCACTAAAATGATCAATGTAAACTCTACACATTTCCTGTAACATACTCTCAATGAATGGGGCCTTGAGTCTTTCCTTTTTTTCTTTTCTTTTCTTTTCTTTTCTTTTCTTTTCTTTTCTTTTCTTTTCTTTTCTTTTCTTTTCTTTTCCTTTCTCTTCTCTTTCCTCCCTTCCTTCCTTTCTTCCTTTCTTCCTTAATCTTCTTTTCTTTGAGGCAGAGTGACAGAAAGGGGACTAGAAAGAGAGAGAGAGAGAGAGAGAGAGCAAGAGAGAGAGAGAGAGGCGATCTTCCAGCCACTTCCTAAATGGCAGCTGCAGCCAGGGCTGGGCCATGCCAA
This sequence comes from Sylvilagus floridanus, assembly GCA_949820135.1. Lineage (NCBI taxonomy): Eukaryota > Metazoa > Chordata > Mammalia > Lagomorpha > Leporidae > Sylvilagus > Sylvilagus floridanus. Next base: position 110,230,000 of record OX463241.1, read on the forward strand.
ACCAAGAGCTAGAAACTTCATCGAGTTCTCCACATGGAAGACAGGGATGCAAGTTCTTGAGCCATTTTCTACTGAATTCTCAGACCCATTAGCCAGAAGTTAAATTGGAAGCATGGTAGCTGGAACTTGAACTGGTTCTCTGCAGTGGGATGACAGCGTGGCAAGCTGTAAAAGCCACTGAAGCACACCAGCCCCTGAGTCTTCTTTTCACCCACTCCCTACTCTTAGCTTCCTAAGAAAGTTCCCAACTCACATAGAAGTTTGAAATCTGGCAACACGCACTACAATAAAAAATGATGATATGTGAGGTCAGAGATATATAACCACCATAGACTGAGAAGTTTTATTCATGAGTTAAAAATGGTAAATTAGGGAAAGGTTTTCAGGAGGTCTATATTTATATAGAATAAGACTCATTGGAAACAGATGAAAAGTGAACCACACTTAGTGGTTTTATTATATTGTATAAAATTGTAAATTCATTATCCTATTCTGTAATTACTTTCTTAGTTATTTCAATGAAATCGTAATTTATGACATTAGTTTTCTATTTAAGAATTACGATTTATTTATTTGAAAGGCAGTGTTAAAAACAGAGAAAGAGCACTGGAGTTTGAGACTTAGATTAACTTCTGATTCTTACATTCACTAGTGTGCATCCTGGGAGGCAACAGGTGACAATTAAAGTACTAGTTTCCTTGAAACCCTTGTGGGAGACCTGAGTTGAATTCTCAGCTTCAGGTTCTATTGTAGGCATATGGGGAGCAAGCCAATGGATGGCATCTCTCTCGGAGCTTCTCTGTGCCTTTCAAGTAACTACAAATAAAAAAAAAAATAAGACGTTTAAGTACCAGGTAATTAAGCAAACTTTCATTATGAGTATTTTGTAAATGAAGTTGATGAATTCTTTTTTGTCTCACACAGTTTTATTTGTTTTGCAATATATTTTAAAGTGGACTTGAATTATATTACCAGAACAAAAGTGAAATAATCACATATGATGTGGAAAATCATTTGCTGATTCTAAGTACTTCAAGCTTACTGGGTTTGAAAATTGTTTCATGTGTCAATTAGAGGGACAATATTGCAAATAGTAGATGAACATTGCTACCGCAAGAATGATCTAAAAATGGCTGAAGTTGGAGAAAGAGTTCATATTGGAACAACATAACTATTTCATTAATGTGTGTATTTTTCTTCATTACAAGAAAACTCTACAATTCTTGAAAATCTCTCAGGTTGTAATGGACACGTGATGTCTAATCATATTAGAATACTTTCCTGAGAGTTTTTCATGATAAGCATAGCAACTTTTTCTATTTAGTGAAAAAGATGGTTTATCCTAACATGCTTTGAAATAATGGGAAATAGTCACAAAAACAATGTTCTGAGAAATCACCACCTAGCAAACACAAACACAAAGAGGAGAAGAACTGGTGAGCAGGATATCTGGAATTGCTGCTTTATGAGAAAGTGAAACATGATAGTATAAAGAAATAATAACAATGGGCCAGTGCCAAGGCTCACTTGGCTAATTCACGCCTGCAGCGCTGGCACCCTGGGTTCTAGTCTTGGTTGGGGCTCCGGGTACTAGTCCCGGTTGCTCCTCTTCCAGTACAGCGCTCTGCTGTGGCCCTGGAGGGCAGTGGAGGATGGCCCAAGTGCTTGGGCCCTGGACCAGAAGGAAGCACTTGGCTCCTGGCTTCGGATCAGTGCACCAGCAGCTCCGGCTGTAGCTGCCATTAGGAGAGTGAACCAACGGAAGGAAGACCTTTCTCTCTGTCTCTCTATAACTCTCTCTCTCTGTCTCTCACTCTCTAACTCTGCCTGTCAAAAAATTTAAAAAAAGAAATAAGAAAACCCCTATCTGATCTATATATTTAATTATCCACTCAATTATGATTTGAATTTTGAAAACCATCTCTAGATTGAGTAAGCTAGATTATTCATTTATTTTCCTTGTATGCCTTTATAACATGAATGTGTGTTCATATATCGGAGTTGCTTTCAGAAACATTCCTAAAGGTAGAAAATTGCATCATAATCCTCTAAAAACTCTCTATTTAACATATAGGATTTAACTAGTCTATACTTCCCTGTAAAATGATAGAAACATAAAAGAGTTTTCCATGGCAACCAGTGATGAGATTGTTTATTCATTCATTACTATATATATGTATGTTTATGTATATATATATATATATTTATTGTTTGCTATAAGTAGTATACTACTATACTACTCATAACTATACAGCAATTTTTCACCATCACTATACCAGATTCTTTGGGCAAAACAATTTAACAAACAAATCTCTTATTCTTAACTTGTTAATGACATGGAAGAACAAGTTATGATAGAATTATATAATGTACTATATCTTTACTATAATGTAAAAAAAAATCTCCTGCAATTGTTACCTGGTTCTTGTTAGCTCGTTAATGTATAAATATAAGAAATGAAGGATATGATAATCTCTTAAAAGTCATTCACATATATTTTTACGCTAGCAAAATGATGGGGAATTGTTTTGTGGTATAGTATGTAAAGCTGGTGCCTAAGATGCCAGCATCCCATATGGGCACCAATTCATGTCCAGGCTGCTCCACATCTTATCCAGCTCTCTGCTAATGGCCTGTTAAAAGTAACAGAAGATGGTCCAGGTGTTAGGCCTCTGCACTCACATAGGGGACCCTTGCAATCATTTGGAGCATTAATCAAAGAATTGAAGATTCTCTCTCTCTCTCTCTCTCTCTCTCTTTGTGTGTGTGTGTGTGTGCATGTGTTCCTTTCACTATGTAACTCTGACTTTCAAATAAATCATGGCATCTTTTTAAAAATGATAGAGGAACCCATAATTATTTGTGTTTTATTGGATATGATTAAATTCATTAGAAATATTCATCTGATTTTCAGTAGAAAAAATAGAAAGGGCAGAATTTTTCTGTTGTTTATTCACTAACCATTTAAAGGAGTTCATGAAACACATAGAAATGGTAAGCAAGTTTTGGTAGAACTGAGCCAGATCTGGAATCTTCTCTACCATGCAAAACGATTCTTGCTTTTTGCCACTTACAACTCAGTGTCTTTCTTTCAAATTCTGTAAACATATCATTATGATGATTTGAAAGGACAGGGACTGCATCTTCCTGACCATATTTCCATTAGTTAATTGTTTAATGGTTGATCAGTCATTGAATTATCCAAAGTTATTGTTTGGTACCATTAGAAATAATAGTGACCAGATGGTCTAAACAACATTGTTCTGAATTAGCACTTAAACATTTAATTAAATACGGTTGTTACTGTAATTCCTTCAAGAACAAAAACTCTTCAGAAATATATAATCTAATCAAATTTATCCAATTAAATTAAATAATTTAATAATGATGTGAATTAAATAATTACATTGAAATAACCTAGTTCCATCTTTAATTGGTGTAAATGAGATTTCAAGAGACCAATAATTCATGTTCACAAATACTAAACATCTTTTTCTGTCCTATGGAATCATGTGCATGTTCTGAAAATGTTCTAGTAGGGTTGCCACTCTTCAGAGCCCTGATTCTGATATGAACTTTATCACAATATCTATTTTTAAACCTAGAAACCTTTTATTTAAGGTATACAAATTTTATATATACAAATTTAGGAACATAATGATTTTTCCCAATATCTGTTAATTCAGTATCTATTTTGAGAATCAGAAGGAAGTTCTTAAAATTGTCCAAAGAGAAAAAAAGGTAGAGAAAAAAAATATGCCTTCACTATTTCTATGTAAGTGTGTGTGTGTGTGTGTGCATTTTAAATTCTCTGATTGTCATTTGCTAAAAATTTTTAATGAAGTAGTTTAGAAAACTCTAATAAATTAGTCTATTTTATAACATTTTTCTGAATGATTTTAAATTTAAAAGCAAAAAATTGTGAATTATTACAAAGTTTCCATATACCCCACACCCAGCTTCCCCTATTATTGATATATCACACTAGTATGATATATTTGTCACAACTAATCAGCCTTACCAAGGTCTCCCTATTGTTTTGGGGCAAAATACTTCTAACTTTCTCACTTCTTTAGACACCAGAGAAATGCAATTAAAACCACAATGAGCTATCAACTTACTTCTTCCAGAATGGGTACCATAAAAAGAAAGTGCTGGGGAGGATGTGGAGTCTAGTTATTTTTATTTAATGACTTTATATCCAAAGACAAAAGTACAATGATTTCACTACATAATGTGAATGTGAGATTGGAAAATGACATTATGCATTCAGAAATCAAAGAAGCTAGTATGAAACATTGAAAATGAATATTTCCCCATTAGCAAACCCTCATCTTATCAGTACCTCCACTGGAAACTCAACTAGAAATAACATTTATAAGTTTTATTCATTCAAATAATACAGGTTACATATATTAACTTGGGGGCAGACATAAATTTAGTTCAATGCATGTGGAATTTATTAATAATAATATGATCATTGATATCTATTACAGACTGAATTGTACCCCAGCAAAATTCATGTTGATATACTGAACTCTTATACATCAGAACATGACTATTTGGAGATATGCCATTTAAAAAAGTAATCAAGGTTAAATGAGGTCCTATGGATAGGGCTAAATCAACATGGTTGTTATCCTTATGAGATGAGGAGATTTTAACGAGCAGATTCATGGAGAAATGACTACAAGAGGACACCATAAGGCAATACGCATCTGCAAGCCAAGGAAAAAGAATGAAATATAACCCTACCAACACCTTGATCCAGGACCTGTAGTCTCTAAATGTGTGAGGAAACATATATTTCTCTTGTATAAGCTACCAGTCATTCTATGGGACTTTGTTAAGGCAACTCAGCAATTAATATAATAGCCTTCTATTTCTCAGGTATATAATCTATTACAGTAACAATGATTATAAATATAATTAGAGTATCATTTCATTACTGAATATTTAATTTAATTTAAGAGAAAGTACTAGAGCCAGAGTCAGAGAGAGAGAGAGAGAGAGAGAGAGAGAGACAGAGAGACACACAGAGAGAGGCGCAGGCCAAGAGATACCTCTTATCTACTGGTTCACTCCCAAATGCCCACAACAGCCAGGGCTGAGCCAGGCAGAAGCCAGGAGCCTGGAACTCAATCTGGGTCTCCCTCATAGTCAGTAAGAACCATACTAACTGAGACATCAGCCTCTGACTCTCAGAGATCACATTAACAGGAAGCTAGAATCAAGAGCAAAAGGGAACTCAAAGCTATGAACTCTCATATTGTAGGTAGGCATACCAAGCAGCACCTAAACCAAATGTCAGCCCTCATCATCAATGGATTTAATCTGTTCATATTTTATATGATTTTATATAAAATGGCTTAAATATGCTTTATTTTATAGAATAAATATGAATTTATAGAACAAATTTAGAATTGGCAAATGAGAATAAATCTTATTCCCCAAAATTAATACAGGACCTGAATCTATTCCATAAATCCAGGTAAGAATCAGAACACTGTATATTATTCCCTTTACTTGTTAAATTCTTTTATAATGTCAGGATTTCACTAGAACATTAAAGCCAGAAATACATGCAACCACACATGTACATGCACACATAAACACACACACAGAAGAAAATATGTTTTATTTCTCCTGAGCCAATAAAGAACAACTTTCAAACATCTTTCTGTGATGATTGACAAGGTTAAATATTATAGTAGAAGCTATTAGGAAACAAAAGGTAAATTTCTTTGAAGTCTGAAAACTAGCTTCTTCACTGTTTCCTTGTTAGATCTATGCAGACCAAAAGGGATAATGGAAACTTTATATGCGTGTGATTTTCTTAAGATTTGTCCCTTTATATTGTTTAAATCTGTCCTCTAACTCATTTATTAAGCTAAATCATTTATGAAGGTATCTTGAATTATTTGCGTCATTCTGTTTGTCTATGGCCTTTTCTCAAGGTTAGTCTCTGAATTCTTCAATGTTTGTGTTCAGAATAACCATTTCTGATTTCCACGCTGTAATCATGGAAGCTGTTCCATTTCTTAATGTTTCACATTTCTGCAAGGTGTTTTAGCAACTCCTTAGGAGATTGAAAATAGCAATTCTTACTGTCTCCCCCAATATCAATCATTACTCAAGAGAAAACCCTTAACTAGGAGAAATTCCAGTTACTCTAGATTCCCTTCAAGGAACATATTCCTGAGAGAATATTATATATTTTATAGATAGGCTGAAAATACACATTCATTTTTTAATCTATGAATTACCTTAACAAACAGTTATTGAACACCAATTTTTAGTTGTTTGTTCATAAAGTAGGGACACAGGAAAACTGTCACAGTTTCTGCCCTTGAAGAGCAAAACCAACAGAAAAAAACAACTATAATCTTGTTGCAAGAATTTTGAAATACTGTGCAGTTTTAAATGGCCTCCCTGGGGCCAGCATTGTGACAGAGTGGGTAAAGCCGCTGCCTGCAATGCCGGCATTCCATATGGGTGCCATTTCAAGTCCTGGTTGCTCTACTTCCAATCCAGCTCTCTGCTATGGCCTGGGAAAGCAGTAGAAGATGGCCCAAGCCCCTGGGCCCCAGCACCCCTGTGGGAGACCCTGAAGAAGCTCCTGGCTCCTGGCTCCTGGCTTCAGATTTGTGCAGCTCTGGCCATTGCAGCCATTTGGGGAGTCAACCAGAAGATGGAAGACTTCTCTCTCTCTCTCTCTCTGTGTAACTCTGACTTTCAAATAAATAAATATTTTTTTTTAAAAAATGGCCTTCCCTCAGTAGTCTCTCCAACCTTATGTTATTAATATCATGAACCTTTTGAAGATTACCTTATTCAGGGCTATCTTGATTTTCAAAGAATCATAAATATCTTATATTTCTATATTACTATATTTATAATAAAGTAATTTATTTTATTTGAAGCAAAATTGAATCCTGTATTGTGAATTTTTATTTGGGATAGATAATATATAACACATACACTTATATGAGAAAATATACATCTAAGTGTGATAGGAAACAGGGTATGTAAAGAGCCATTTGACAACATTGTCAGTAGTGTAAAGACCATTGCATTAAGTACTATTGTTAAAGAAGGGTAGGGATTTGAGTTTATGTTTAAGCTGATATAAAATAGTATTAATAAAATTTCATGCAAGGAACAGACTAGGTTAGAGACTAGATTGGTTTAAGAAAAAAGTGACACAAAAGAGAAAACTATGCTTTATGAGAAAAGACAACATAATTATTTTATTTTGGAACTTTGCTTCCCCTGAAAATTTACTCTGAAAATATCCTAAACTGAATGAAGAAAACATGCCCTAGGGAGAAAATTGCATTTTTATCTGCTCAAGAAGCACTTGTGTGTTTATAAATAAGTGAATAATAGAAATGAGGTGAAGAGATTTCTGTCAACATTGGGCCAGTTTGGCTTCCAAGCCATAAAACTTTCCAGGTACTTTCAACAGAAGCAGAGGTTACCAATTAAAATAAATGCTAAGTCACATACAGTGTTGGGAGTTGGAGCCTTTGTGCATAGCAGGACTGCAGGAGAAACATCAAGTATTGCTTTTGTCTCAGGTTATAGATTTCCTCCTCACTAAGATATCTCTGATCTTCCTAGTCTGTATAAGGTATCCTTCTTATATAAGTCCACACAATTCTGTGTTGCTCCAAATTCATTGATTAAACTTCATTAAAATTACCTTTTGTGTGGTTGTGTCCTGCATTGGAAATAATTCCTGAGGAGAATAAGGCTGCACATATTGGAAGTAGGAGTGGAGGTGGATTCTAGCCAGGAGCTGAAGATAGGTCAAAAGTCTACTGTCCTCCCCTCCCCAGATTACTTTGAAATATCTGTTAGTGGCTGGCGCCATGGCTCAACAGGCTAATTCTCCGCCTTGCGGCACCGGCACACCAGGTTCTAGTCCCGGTTGAGGCGCCGGATTCTGTCCCGGTTTCCCCTCTTCCAGGCCAGCTCTCTGCTGTGGCCCGGGAGTGCAGTGGAGGATGGCCCAAGTGCTTGGGCCCTGCACCCCATGGGAGACCAGGAGAAGCACCTGGCACCTGGCTCCTGCCATCGGATGAGCACGGTGCGCCGGCCGCAGCGCGCCGACCGCGGCGGCCATTGGAGGGTGAACCAACCGCAAAAGGAAGACCTTTCTCTCTGTCTCTCTCTCTCACTGTCCACTCTGCCTGTCAAAAAAAAAAAGAAATATCTGTTAGCCTCTATTTTATAGATAAGACTAGAGTCTGATGAGGATTATCAGGACAGTACAAATTTTTGTCAGAATAAGGATTTGATGCAACAGGTATTGCTCTTTTTTGTTTTTAAAAAAAGATTTATTTCTACTTATGCATTTGTTTGTACATAGCATTCTCATGAAAGCAGGACTACTGTGCTAAAACTTGTGGGCTCTGTCTACTCTCACTGCTGCTTCTTATTAATGGTCTAAAAAGAAACACTATTGTCTTAGCTCATCTGTGTTGTTGTAACAAAACACTTGAGGCTGGGAAGATCACAAAAAAAGAGAAATGTATTTGTCACAAATCTGGAGGTGGCAAAGACCAAAATCATGGTGCCACCAGGTTCGGTCATCTAGTGAGGATGGCTGGCATCCAAGATGATGTCCTGTTGCTGCATCCCCCAGAAGGGAAGAAGATTGTGTCCCTGCATGCTGGAGGAGCAGACAAGTGCAAACCAAACACTACCAAACTACCACGTGAAGCATTTTTAAAGTTTTTTAAAAGGCTTGCTTCTTACTATTATCACACAGGGCATTAAGATTCAACACATAATTTTTGGAGAGGACACATTCATGGTACATCACCAACCCAGAGTTCTTCCCTGGTAGAGTCTCAGTGGAATGGTTAAGTTGAGGGAAAATGTTTAACTCTTGCTTCTGAATGAGCCAATACTTGGACTAAGGTCCTTACTTTGGTCCTTGCAGGACATTTATTATTTACAATGTCACTGTTGGACTAAGGAAATCTAAGCTCACAAGCCAGAATCCTAGATGTTTTTCCAGCACAGCAGATAAATGAGAGAGAGAAAATGCTGAGTAACATTAAATCTTGAGAGAATTAATGAGAGAGATGAAACAGGAAATTAAAATTAGTTCATCTGATGTGCATGTGATGAGAATATGATATTTTTCTAAGTAGGGTACATTTAAATCCTGTACACTTGTAAACAAAGCCCAAGCAATCTGAAGCCTTATGATTCTAAAGTTGTCAGAGTTACAACCACCTCGTGAATATGATCAACTCCTGGTTCTCGTGAAACTTCAAGAACATCTTCCTTGCAGAAAGATGGAGCTGGTCATACCGAATGCGGTTTTTAAATGAGGGGTCAGAAACTGGGAGGTCTACTACTCAGAAAGCGGGTGCCGCCTAGGAGGAAGCTGTAGAGAATGCGTGCCCTCTGGGACCCTCCCCGGGCCCCCACTTCAGCATAAACCTCGCGGGACCAACGCATGCCTCTGGCTTTGTTGCTGAAGCCAACACAGGACAGCGGCTCTGCAGTCGCTGACGCGGGGCACGAGCAAGGCACGAGAAGACTGAGGGTGGGAAGAGAAAATGGGTAAGATTTATTTCCAATTTTTTGTGGACTTATCGTAACCTCAGGATGAGTTTATTTAATTCAAAGTTTGTCGGGCATAATGAGCACTCCTTCTTTGATAAAAACAAGTGAGGGAGAAAACCAATGGTGGTGGTGGTGGGGGGGCGGCAGCAGGCCACCTTAGCAGCCTGAGGCTGTCCTTCAGCTTCTCAGACCTGAGAGGTCCTCTTTGACAAAAGCGAGACAACAGCCCGAATCTTCCCGGCCCTGACCAGGAGACGCTGGCCTTGTCTACTCCTTCGGTCTCTAGATTCCCAAAGCAATCCACCAGCTCCAGTTCCAGATGGTACTGGAGCCACTCCCTGTCTTAAAATCTGAGCTATTTTGCCTGAAGAGTGTCTGAGTCAAATGGTACTACCCGTTCCCCTTGCCTTTCGAGAAGAAAACAAAGCTTCCGTGAGTAAGTGCCTGTCCCCAGGAGCAGCCTGTGCCCAGGGCATTGCGGGCTTCACCGGCTGGCGTGGTGCCTGGCGCAATGCAAACACTCCGCCTCGTGCTTTTTGTTCTGACCCACTCAGGGGAGGACCCACTCCCCGGCTTGACAGGTCTCTCTTCACGTCACCGCAGCCCTGACTGCAGGGACCGAGCGGGGGCGGAGGCCGGGGCAGCTGGAAGAGCCCCCGGCCCCTGCCTGGTCATCTCTCCCGCCTTACCCTGTGACCCAGCAGAGTGCCCGGAGGCCAAGGAAAAGGAACGCAAGGACGCCCCGAATGGGAGTGCTTAGTGCAATGAGACGTACGTCGCCTGTGTGGAGACCACAGGTGAGGACAGCAGCCTGGGATTGGCACGTGGCTTCGGAAGAGAACTGCGATACAGTCAGGGTTCAGAGGGCCGACAGAAGCTTCGGGAAGCAGGGGAGCTAACAGCTGTAGTCACAGAGCCACTCGGGAAGCAGGCCGGCCGCGCTAGATATCTGACTGGTCAGGGAACGCGTCTAGGTCACTGCCGGCGTGACTGGACCCAGACGTCAAGGACGCCTGCAGCTTGGCCCATGCCTCCGGAGCCCTGGTCTTGGTGGCCTCTATGAACAGCTGCGTCTGCTCCTTCAGCTGGTCCAGTTCCAACTGGGTGGCCTGGTTCTGCCGAATCAGCTCCTTGGTTTTCAAGGTGACCTCCAGCAGGCCGGACCTGTGCAGGACGAGCAGTGTGTTGTGGAAGCGCCTGTGCTTGCTCTGCCGCTGCTCTGGGAAGAGCTCGGGGCTGCGGCACAGGTGCTAGGTGGCGCACAGAGGCGAGCTGTAGTGGGCTGACAGCAGGGACAGCGGGGAGCTGCTCTCCAGCCCGTGCAGGGTGCTGTCCGAGGCGCAGACAGGACAGGTGGGGCAGGCAAAGTTCGGGCTGGGAGCTTTAGCCACATGGCTGCTGGATACGGGCTGAAGAGTCTGGACTTCCACCTGCCACCAGGGAGGGCACCCCCTGCAGAGCGGAGTCCTCCTTGGTGAGCCTGGCGCTGGGAGGGGCCGGAGCGGAGGGGCTGGCAGGTGCCGCGCCAGTGCTGGTCGGCTCCCTGGAAGACGGGCTGGACACCAGGCTCTCCGTGCAGGCCTTCTTCTGCACTGCCCGCGCTCCTCTCTCTTCTGGGCTGAGGGAAAGGCCCCTTTTGCCTGGGTGGGGGGCTATTTTGGTGTAAGAGTTCAGGATGGGCAAATAGTTCCTGGAGTCTGCCTTCTCGCCAGCGTGACTCGGGCTGACCGGAGACGGGACGGTCCGGTGAAGGAACAGGAGCTGTGGCTGTGCTGAGATCACCTCGAAGGAGGGCTGGACTGTCCAGGACTGGAGCTGGGACGAGCTGCTGCTCTGGTTGACCAGCTCATTCTTCATGACCACCATGGGGGACAGCGTGGGGAAGGCGTGGTTTGCAGGTCTGGAGTTCGGCCTGCGCCTGGCCTGTCTGCTCCATCCTAAGGCACTCAGCACATCCTTGGCCTCCACCTGCTCCGCGGAGCTCAGACATTCCGAGCTTCCATCAGAGAATCCGGAGTCCTTGTCTGACTCAGCGGCCGCCTTCATCTCGGGGCCTTTGCTGAGCTTGGCCGGGAGTCTTCTGGGGCTCTCCCTGGGTGGGATCTTCCTCTCCGTGTCTCAAGGGGCTGGGACTGGAGGCGGCCTGACCAGGACGCTCTTCATCTGGGCCTCCCTAGGGCCAGGGTTGCTCCACCACTGGCCCAGCGTGTGAGGTGGCGCATGTGCGAATCTGGCCTCAAGGCTCCATGACAACAATGGAGAGACCTTTTCAATAGATTTTATTGGCACTAGTGAGACACACCTGGGAAAAGCCAGGTGCTTGATTTGGCGTGGGAATGGAGCTTCGTGACATTTGTGATTTACTGCACTCTGGTTGCTTTTCATTGACCATGGTGTCCGACGTTCCTGCCCTGACTCCCATGCATACGTTGAGGTGGTTTTCCAGCTCTGAGTTCTTCAGGGTAGAAATTTCTTTACCAAATGTGAATTCTTTTGAGAACGTATGAAGTTTTGTAGAAATTGACTGTGAAATGTCAGAGAAAAATAAAAGTCACTTACTTGAAAACAAAAAAAAAAAAAAAGAAAATACGATATTAACAAGTAACAAGAACATGAATTTAAAAAAAATGAAGTAGGTTGAAATGTCAATCTGAAAAATATAAAACTTTAAAACACAAATTTGAGAGGCAAGGAGTCACAGAATGAGGAGACAAAGAAAGACATCTTTCACCCACTTGTTCGTTCCCCAGAGAGCCTCAGTGGCCAGGACCGGGCCAGATAGATCCCAGGAGCCTGGGACTCCATCTTTGAAAGTGACCCCTTCATCAGAACACTTTGAATTGCTTCTTTTGAAGGTATACTTATTTGTTTCTTGATGTTTGACCAATATATTACTTAATGGCACAACTAATCCAGGAGACAGTCCTTGGAAAATAGAACCTTGAGATTTAGATTTTACAAAATTGAGGAATGTATGGATTAAATCTTTTGCTGGGACAAATAGAGACATAAACCATGCACACAGAGGCATGGCAAGTGCAGGCAAAGGGCAAGGCGATAGAACATCAAGCAGCTGAGCCACTTAGTTACTGTGTCGACACAGTCATTTCAGACCGTGCTGAGTTACAGCAGCACTTTCTACAGTGGTCCCAGGAAGAATACGTGGAGGAAGGGCACATGAAAGTCATAGGGGCATGCTTTGTTTTGTTGTTTAATGGCTGCTGGAGTACTCTGACTTTGTCCTGTAGCTGTTGATTAGATGTGGTTGAGAATTACAAGCCTTTAATTTTTTTTTTTTATTTGACAGGCAAAGTTATAGACAGTGAGAGAGAGAGAGACAGAGAGAAAGGTCTTCCTTCCTTTGGTTCTCTCCCCAAATGGCCACTACAGCTGGTGCTGTGGAGATCCGAAGCCAGGAGCTTCCTGGTCTCCCATGCGGGTATTTGGGCCCAAGCACCTGGGCCATCCTCCACTGCCCTCCTGGGCCACAGCAGAGAACTGGACTGGAAGAGGAGCAACCAGGACTACAACCCGGCGCCTGCCTTTAAAATTTTATAAAAATGAAACCTGCACCCCAAATCACCCAAAGTTGAGAATATAATGTCTGGTATCCTCACATTTTAATTTGCATCTGAGTCATTTGTCTGTTGATAATTTGAAATCTGAAATTGTATATTTTTAAAACCTGGGAATGGCCACAATTGCTAATCTACAAATTCTAAAATTGTGGAGGGAAGACCTACAGACTCAGAGAATTGGGACTTCAGTTCCAGCTTCCACTGGGGATCTCATCATTTTCTTCTTCTCTAATCATGCCTGCTGGGATATTCCAGGAGGCAGTTTCTTTACCATGACATTAAAGCAAAACAAAACAAAACAAAACGAACAAACAAACCAAAAAACCCAAAGGCTTCATGAATGAAATAATAGCACCATGGAGAGATTTTTGGCAGTGCCAATTAAGAGGGAACTTCAAGAAGTCCATTAAAAAAAAAAGAATTGAAAGATAATTTTTTAAAAGATTTATTTTATTTATTTGAAAGAGTTACAGAGAGAGGTAGAGACAGAGAAAGAGGTCTTCCACCTACTGGTTCACTCCCTAGATGGCCGCAATGGCCTGAACTGCGCTGATCCAAAGCCGGGGAGCCAAGAGCTTCTTTCAGGTCTCCCACATGGATGCAAGGGCCCAAGGACTTGGGCTGTCTTCTACTGCTTTCCCAGGCCATAGCAGACAGCTCTATCAGAAGAGGAGCACCCGGGACTAGAACCGAAGCCTATATTGGATGCTGGCGCTTCAAGCCAGGGCTTTAACCCATTGTGCCACAGTGCCAGCCCCATATTTTTTTTTTACTCTTGGCACAAAAATTTTTGAAATCAAGGCATACTGTGTTTCTTTCAAGCATTTTCCATAATCTTTAAAAAAGATCTGTAACTTCTGAACAGTAGAGGAAAACACTCAATTTTATTAGCTAAGTTTCTTTGCCCCTAAAATGAAATGCAGTGACAATCCAGATAAAAAATATTATGAATTACAAGTTCAATTAATGAAAGACTGCATATATTGTTTCTTATAGGTATATGAAGAAACTTTTTTCTCAAGTCTTTTACGAACAGTTACATCTTCAGAGTCTAGAATGAGGCCAAAACCATTTACTACTGAAAAACAGTGTTTACTTTTTTCTTCTCACTATTTATTGAACTCTGTACTAAGTGTAGAGTTCATCTTATGAGTATAAAGTGAACTGAGAGTAGATCATTATAAAAATTAAGAGTGGGAAAAAAAGAAGTTGGGTAAAGAATGGAAATGTGGGCTGGAGGAAGGGTAGGGTGGGAAGTAACACCTAAATCTGCATACATGAAATACATGGAGTATGTAATCCTCAATTAAAATTAAAAAATAAAAAAGTATGGGAAATGTTTTCTTTACTGTATTGTCAGTGACCACATTGTTTCCAGTTTCTGGTCTTAGTCTGCATCTTAAGTACCTACTAGGATTCAAAAAGATTTTATAGCATAAAGGTCTAATATAAAATTGGCCGTTAAGTCTTTGGCTCCATATTATTCCAAGCACATTGAAATAGTTACTTAACAATTTCGGACATTAGATTTTCTATCCCAAATATTAGGTTAATGAATTTGCCTAATCAGGATTTTGTTAATCAATGAAAGTACTTGAAAAATAGCACTGGACACACGACGTTCAGTCTGTAAATCCACATTCTTTTTCAACTGTGGGTTACACAAGAATAAAAATGAAAAGAGCAGTTACAGATTAATGGGATCTTGGAGAGAAGGACACACTGGGAATGTCCCAATATACTGGATGGAGGGGAGACACTGGGGAGAAGTCTGGGTCAATACTGAGATATTGAATCTAGATCTATAACACAATTTCCTGATGTAAATAAGATGGATGAAAAGATCTCTATTGAAAACAATAATCAGGAAGATTATTCCCATATCCTGTCACTGTCTTTGAAAGAGGAAAGAGAATTATGGTTAGTAAGAATCTTAGGAATGTGTATTTTATTTAATTAATTAATTTATTTTTTGACAGGCAGAGTGGACAGTGAGAAAGAGAGACAGAGAGAAAGGTCTTCCTTTGCCATTGGTTCACCCTCCAATGGCTGCTGCGGCCAGCGTGCTGCGGTTGGCGCACTGCGCTGATCCGAAGCCAGGAGCCAGGTGCTTCTCCTGATCTCCCATGGGGGTGCAGGGCCCAAGCTCTTGGGCCATCCTCCACTGCACTCCCGGGCCACAGCAGAGAGCTGGCCTGGAAGAGGGGCAACCAGGACAGAATCCGGCGCCCCAACTGGGACTAGCACCCGGGGTGCCAGCACTGCAGGTGGAGGATTAGCGGCGGAGCTGGCCAGAAATGTGTGTTTTAAAGACAGGCCACTCAATGGCCTGTAGGTCTAATTCACATTAAAGCATAATAATAGGAAATGCTTTGACCAAAATTCCAAATAAATATTACTTTATACATTTAATTTTTTTCTACCACCTTTGATCTTAGTGACTCGCATAGATACATCCATAGAAGAAATTCCTTAAGATTTCTATAAATTAAGACTGTATTTAATTATTTCTAGAATATTTTGTGAATTACCTTACAAAAATTAAATGTGATTGTAACAAAGCAAATGTTCTTAGGAGACTTTTTAAAGTTTAATTTTCCCTGCAGAAATCCCCCCCCAATAATACTGCATTACAGTACAGAGGTTAATGTAGTGTAACTTCTGCATCCCTTTCTATGATTATATATTCACTTGCAAGCAGAACACACAAAAAATTCATTCAAGTGGAAGCATACTTACAATATTTTCATTATTTTTCTTTAGTGTGCTTTACAGAACTAGGATTATACCAGCACAGGTGTGTTTTAAGCATAATGACATACCAAGATGTGTTTCCAGGGCAATGCACACGCAGGCTAGAATACCATCTGCTTTGAATTCACTTTGCTTTTTTGCTTTGTTTTATTCTTAACAGTAATCACAGCTTCTGATCAGCACAAGGTAAAAAGTGTCATCACATCTAACTGTTACCATTTTGACCAAGAGAAAAATTATTGACCTTTAAAATATCTTTGCTATCATTCTTCAAGCTTTGAGAAATGTTGAAAATAGTATAAAGACCATTACTAATTTCTTAGTTTCTAGCATGCTATACACCCAAATTATGAAAGGAATAAGAAATAACAAGGCCTGGACAAGGAAATTATTAACTTTCAGAATTTTTTCAGAATCTTATCTGAGCGATATAACAATATTAACTGTATACAGTTAAATGTTTTTAGAATAGTGATATGCTCAATTGAATTATTTTATTTGATCTAGTTTATTAAACTCTAGCATAAAATTTCTAGAATAGCAAAACTGAAATATCATCTTCAAAAGATATATAAGTATACAATTTAATAATTGTAATCATTTTACTTTGAAAATATGTAAATTATGTAAAACTTAACCATAGAATCAAACTTTGAAAAATGTGGAAAGCAATGTACAAATGATCTTCTACTGTCTCACTTTCTTTAGCTACTCGGTTGTTAAGAAAAGAAAAATATTGACAAATTGAAATCCCGGATTGGAAACCATCCCCACTAGCATACTTCATAGCCATTTAAAGGACTCACTTAAATATGAGACACAGAAGAAGCACTGGAAGTTTTAAGTTGCCAGTGTTACTTTCAATGTTTTCTTTGTTCTCTGCATTGGTTCGCCCCAATTTAACATAAGGTCTACAAGTATATATACAAGAATACCAAGGTAAAAACCTGAATTATTTCTTCCTTAAAAAATCAAAAATTATTTAAGAATAATTACATGTGCACATTTCCTAAGAAGCAACGCTTTTACATTTGTATAAGTCTGTGTGTTGTAAGGAGAAATTAAAAAAAAAAAAAAACAGGATAATTCTCCTAAAAGTATTGCATAGGTAAAGCAACTGCCGCTAGTGGAGATTACTCGTGTGTTTCCCAGGATGTCTGTTATTAATGTGTGTGCAAGAGTTCTGGCTGAACATTCCCCAACAGACAGGAGAGAATCAATTTCATATCTGTAGTTTACCCTTTTCTTTCAAATGTTGACTAAGAAAAGCTGCTCTCTCAACTCCCTCATCACATCCTCTTTGCAAATCAGAAATTTGTAGTAATCTCCTCAAAACTGTGAAGCATCCTTTACCTCTGGATTGGAAAGATGGTTTTTGGTTTCTATTAGAAAGGCAAACAAAGTTAACATGAGGCATTACGACTTCAGTTTCAGCACATGGACTTGGGTTTCCTTTAAGATCCAAACGTTTTGGGGGCTGGGTGTTGAAGCACAGCATTAAGTGGGTCTTGAAAATGGTAGCTGCTGTTTAAGCATAGGATGAGCCTATTCCTTAAAGGAGAGGTTGGGAGACAGGAAGGAAAAACTGGCAGATGTCTGCACTCTTTACTGCTGTTATGAAAAACCTCAATTGATAGTCATCTCTCTCCCCATCACTCATTCTGGATGCAAATCAGGTTCAGCAAACAGCTCTTCAGACCTCAATGACTTGACATCTTCAGTGTGTGTGATTTCTCAAGGCCCCAGTAGTTACTTCCTTGCTATGAGTAGGACAAAGGAGTAAAAAGTGGTGTCAGTGGTATAACCTAGGTGACAAACACTCATTTTACTGCACAGTTCAATATCTTTGTGTAAATTTGTAGTAACTATGTAATTATCATCACAATTCAGTTTTAGAGCGTTTATATCAGCTCTAAAGGCTGTCTCTTGTACGTGCGTCTTGCATTTAACATCCACAGCGCACTCACTCTAGTACTTTGTTGAGGATTTTTTTGTCTAGGTTCATCAGGAATATTTGCCTGTTTTTGTGTAGTGTCTTGTCTGGCTTTTGTATTAGGATAATGTGAGCTTCATCAAATGAGTTAGGAAGTATTCTGTCTTTGATGTTTTGGAAGAGTTGGGAAGGATTAGTTTTAGTTCTTTAAATATTTGATAGAATTCTGCAGGGAAGGTGTGGGTGTTGTGAGGCAGCAGGTTAAGCTGCTCCTCATTATGCCCATATCCCTTGCCAGAGTGCCTGGGAGCAGATAGAAAGTCTCTCAATATCTCTCTGCTCTGTCTCTTTCATATCACTCTGCTTTTCCAAAGAATGAATAAACATTTAACAAATTCATCCACCTGTGAAGTCCTGAGGTATTGGCCTTTTCATTTGGGAGAGATTTATAGTACTGATTCAACATTCTCAGTTGCCGTTGGTCCATTCAGATTATATTACTTTATAGTTGAAATATGATAGGTTTGATGAGTCTATAGGAATTTATTTATTTGTTCTAGGTTGTACTGTTTGTTGATATATAATTACTCATAATAATCTGTTATGATATTTTGTATTTCTGTGCAATCAACTTTAATATTCCTTCTTTCATTTTTAATTTCATTTATTTCAGTCATTCTCTTCTAACATTTTTTCAAATTTGTTTATTCTTTCAAAAATCAATTTAATTTATCTTTTTTATATTTTCTGACCTTTATCTTACTTATTTGTTTCAATAACTATTATTTCCTGCCTATTGTTAAATTGGGACTTAGTTTGTTCCCCATCTTCTAGTTCATTGAGATATAAACTATGTTGTTTATTTCACGTTTTCTTTTCTGTTAATGTAGGCATTTACTGCTATAAAATTCCCTCTTACAACTGCTTGTCCTGTAGCCTATGGATTTTAATATGTTGTGCTTCTGTTTTTCATTGTGTCTTTTAAAATTTTTATTTCTTGTTTAATGCATTGATTGTTTACGTGTATGTTGCTTAATTTTATATATTTATCAATCACAATTTTTTCATGTCTTTGATTTCTAACTTCATACCATTAAAGTTGGAAAATAGGCTTAAATTATCTCAGTCTTTCTAGATGTGCTATTAATTTGTGCCCTGACATGTGATCTAACCAGAAATATCATTTGTGCACTGAGGAAAACTATACGGGAACGAGCACTGTGGCACAGTGGGTTAATCCACTGCCTGTGATGCCGGCATTTCTGAGAGGGGTGCTAGTTGGAGTCTTGTCTACTCCATGCCAACACAGCTTCCTACTAATGCTTCTGGGAAAGCAGCAATAGACAGCCCTGGTATTGTGTCCCTGCCAGCCATGTGGGATATCTGGATAGAGTTTCTGGCTCCTGGCTTCAACCTGGTCAAACCCCATTTGGGGAGTGAACCAGCAAATGGGAGGTCTTCCTCTCTCTGTCTCTTCTTCTCTCTCTGTCATTATGTCTCTCAAATAAATTTTAAAAATATTTAAAAAGATTGCATTTCATTTTTGTTGGATGCAATGTTCTGTATATGACTACCATAACTATTTTGGGTATGATGTTTGCAAGCCACTGTTCTCTAATTGATTTTCTTCTGGATGATATAGTAAATTGTTTAAAGCAGGCATTGAAATATGACACTATTATTGTATGGCTGTTTCTTTCTTAGTTTCTGTTAACATTTCATTGATATGCTATGTGAATATTTAAAGAATTAAATAATTAATATTTTATATATTTAGATATTCTGATGTTGGATGCATTTTTAATTATAATTGCTAGTACAATTGGAGCATTGATCCATTTATTTTTATATAATGAAGTTCTATGGTGCTGTTACAATTTTTCTGCTCAAAATCTTTATTTTGATGTAAGTATAGCCGTATAGCTATCACCACTATCTTTCGGATTTCATTTTATTGCACCATCTTCTTTCATGCCTTCCTTTAACCCCGTGTGCTTTATTTACAGTAAAGTGAGGCTCTTTACAGTGGTTTAGAGTTAGATCTTATTTTTGAATTCATGCATTCCTTTATGTTTTTATTTTACAAGATTTAATTCATTTACCTTTTGTGTGTACCTTTTGTGTAACTATTGGTGCTAAAGCCTCACTATTGATATTTTGCTCATTTTCTTCTAATTGCTATAGTGTTCTTGGTCCCTTTTCTCGTCACTTGTTATCATTTTTTTTTATTTAATAATTTCCAGCAGTGTGTTGTTTTCTTTTCTTTTTTTTTTTGTCTTTTGTATAGTTATTCCTAGTTTTCTGTTTATGATTACCATTAGTTTTTTTTTCTTTTTCTTTTTTACAGGCAGAATTAGACAGTGAGAGAGAAACAGAGAGAAAGGTCTTCCTTTTTCCGTTGGTTCACCCCCCCCCCCAAAGTGGCTGCTATGTTTGGTGCATTGCAGCCGGCGCGCTGCGCCAATCTGAAGCCAGGAGCCAGGTGCTTTCTCCTGGTCTCCCATGCGGGTGCAAGGCCCAAGGACCTGGGCCATCCTCCACTGCACTCCCGGGCCACAGCAGAGAGCTGGACTGGAAGAGGAGCAACCAGGACAGAATCCGGAGCCCCAACCAGGACTAGAACCCGGTGTGCCAGCGCTGCAGGTGAAGGATTAACCTAGTGAGCTGCAGCGCCAGCCTGATTACCATTAGTTTTACCTAAAACATTTTACAGTTATGTAACCTATTTTAAGCTGATAACTTAGTTAGGTCAAATACAAAAGCCCTGCTTTTATTTCTCCTTCTGTAAATTTTAAGTATGTGTAAATTTTTTGATTCAGCAATTTTGGCAATAAAATCTATTCAAAAGAAATGATACCTCATGTCCACACACATGCAGAAATGTTAATTATGGTATTATTAATAATCATCAAATTGTTAATGGAACAGTAATACTTTTCAACAAATGAATAGAAAAGCAAAAATTGATATACTTTTTAAATGAAATATTATACATTAATACATAGGAAGAAGCTGTTGACAAATAATCATAATTGAGAAAATTTCAAAAATACAACTACATCAGACACACACACACAAGACAAGCAAGTCCACTACTTTATGGTTTCATTAGATGAATTATCTTAAAAGGACATATTTACACAATGCCTTCTGTTTTCCTGACTAGACACCGGCTGATAAAATTTCCTATTTGTGAAACAGTCCAGTAGAACATATTTTGCATAATTGGGATTTCTTTCTAACCAGATGTGATTTAAATGCATTGTTTGCTGCTTTTTAAATGGCAATTATATATTGGTAGATCATGACCTATAGTGTAATTAATTAGCGTATAAGTTGTGATGCCCTGAAATGAAGTACATATTGCAATGTTTTTGGAGACCAAGTGCAGCAAATATTATTGTTTGGGGGAGTGAGGACTGCAAAGACTATACTGTTGTGCTGTTTCTTTATGACAGTCCTGTAACCAAGGGTGAAAGATTGAGGAAAGAAAGGGACACAGGAATATGGCAGAGAATCTAAAGCAGTTTGCTTTATTGAGTTTGTTTTCCAGAATATATTGCAGAAAAACTTACCTTGCAACATTGTACTCAAGGAAGGGAGTTAGACCACCAAAAATAAGGAAAGCAGCAGTAGACCAATCTGTCACGTTTTTGAACATACACTGTATTAAGATGTATGTTGCTTGATCTGGAAGGCTTCCCCCTTACCCCTGATTTCTACATCCAGGACAGTCCCCTAAACTTTGTTATAAAAACTGGTTAACTGATTGTCAGGGAGGTATTTACCTTAAAATATAGACTCTCTCACTCTTTCATTCACTTATTGCAAATGAATAGAGCTTTCCTTTGAACAACTCCTGCTTGAGGTTGATTGATGACACTTGCAGGAAATGGACTCTTGTATTGGCTAACAAAATTGACAACTCAAATGGGACTGTCTAGCCTACGGATGAGGCTATTGGGAACAATGAGTGAAGAAATTGGCAGTGGCAGCTTGTCCAGTGTTTATTCACTCTTGGGGAATGGCTGCTCCATCCTGGAGGCGTGGGGAATTTCTCTTAGTGCCTGATAATTCTCAGTTGCAGACTTTTTAAGAACCAATAAGTAAAATCATTGTTTATATTCATTTCTGCCAAGCACATTATGAATCAGTTAATGACTTAACTTGAAAATAACAATGGAACATGATGAGATTGGCATGTAGTACCAAAGCTGAAATGATAAATATCATTCTGCTATTGGTCTCATGATGAAATGACTATAAAACTGGAACTTTTATTCAAAAGGCAGCAAATTAGTAGAAACAGTAGCAATATATTAATTTAAGGACACACAATTATTTTTTGAGATTGTTATTTGGACTAAAAATCATTTCCCTTTAATAGTTTTAAAAATATGATCTGTCTATATTATTTCAACTCTTGAACAAATAACTATACATCCTAAGCAGAGATCAACATGAATTATAGATACTTTGCTTTTTGACATTTGTTGATTAACCTACTATATATAATGAAAGTTTGAAATTCTCTGTGCCAAATATGACTCAGTAATTCACTTGGACAGAGTATGAATGAACACACACAAATCTCAGCTTTTGTTGGTACTAGGAAGGTTGACGTGACCAAGATAGCAGAAGTAAGAAATAAGCAGAAATTTCAGGCGCCAGTGCTGTGCTGTAGTGGATAAATAGACATTCCAGAAAGTAAGATGTCAGATTTAACTTGACAAGCCAGTGCTAATAAAATCAATAATAAGAAAATAACCAAGTTAGGCATAATCCAATAAACAATCAAACTAAAATAGGACAGGACCAAAGATCATCTACAATGCGTTGTTGTTGTGGTTGTTTAAATTTTGTTGGTTTCCGTGATGTCATAACTCTTTACTCACTGGAAGGTAAGGAAATCAAGAGCCCTAGAATTTATCAGGGACATCAACATTCAGCAAATACTGAATCGTATGAAGTAGAAACTCATTGGAAAGCTGAGGGGAAAGCAATTATAGGAACAGTGATGATTAATGTTAGAGAAAGGAGGATATACTTAAAATGTATAAATATATCACGAAAATTAAGATAAATGGTGTAAACCTGCATGTGTTCACATGGGGATAGCACTGGCACTCAATAGCACAAGGATTTGCATTTTAACCAACACTATAAAGCACAAAAGTCTAGGCAGTAAATACAGAATTTCCATAGAAAATTAAGCAGAAACTGTTGTCTAATATGTTGGGACCTTTAATGTTTCTAATATAGATATTTATCTTTCTCACCCAATTTACCTCATGTGCAAAATTCTCCACTTACCAAAAGTGCTTGATACCCCTAAGTTTGCTTTACTGATTTCCAACTCAATATTAGTGAAATAACCAAAACCTTCCCCCAAGAAAACAATTATCATGTTTTCTGATTTATGGCAACTAATAGGTAGAGTACAAAAAACCTTAATGTGTATGAAGGAAATTGACATCTCGAGATTATTGCTCATTGTCCAATCTATATTATTGATTATTGCTCATTGTCCAATCTCTATTCCTGCTGAATAGCCCTCTTTTTACTTTTTACTTGTTGACTTCTTTATTAGTTGGGACATCAGCCTGTGATTATAAAGTAAATTAAAAATATGATATCACAAAAATTTAAAAAAGGAAGAAAAGAGGAAGGAAATGAGAGATTATCATTATACTCTTGAATTGTAGCTAGTAATTACATGAAATATGTTCTCTTTAACTTAATAAAAAAAATTAAAATTTTAAAGTCATACTAAGTTTTTAAATGTGCTTACAGCACAAAGTAGGTAAAAAAGATAAATATTCAAATTCACAAGGATTGTATTCAAATTACTGTTTTATAAGACTACTAGTATCACATTTGGAAAATATTTGATGTCAATTTCTAAGTCACAAAAATTCAACATCTAACAAAATCACCATTGTCACGAAGAAAGAACTTCTGGTAACAGTATCTTCTATTTCTGCAAGGGGGAACTATTATTTCCATGGAGAACTAAAACAGCAAGCTAAAACTCATATATTGCAAGGAAAGTAGCTAAACTGCAACTGACAAATGTTTATTATCAACAGTAAGCCTGACAACACCTAGGTGAAATTTCTATGTATTACCTATCACAAGAGTTTTCTTTGTTTCCTTTAAATCCTTATTTTTAACAATAAGTGTCAAAAATAGTATACATTTGCCTTGAAGCTAGATACCATTTCTACCCTATCTTTCATATGTTAATAGAAATGGGACAAGGCAGACATATATGATGAAGGTTTATATTGCCAGTACCCTTTCACTTGTCCATCTTAGAAAGGTTCACTCGGTACTCCATGAGGCAAACAATTCTGCCTGTCAACTTACCTCACAGATCTAGGAATAATGAACACATCAGAAGCTGACCTCAAGCAATATTCCTCCTGATCTGTTCCCTTTCACAGCACACTTGGGTTCTGCCCCATTACTTCCTATGTATTGTTTCATTTCTTGGGTTTCTTAGAAAATGGAGACGTGGGGGAGAGGGAGAAACGGAAAGGAAGATGGATTTTCAAGTCCCAGAAAAATTGCTTTCAATCAGAACCAAATATGTTGAAAAGCAAAATCCATAGCAACCCTTCCAATAAGCAGAAGATGTCATAGGTTTCCCTAGGCTGTAGTAATTCTAACATACACTTACACTAATAAATTAATCCTAAACATTACAAAAGCCTCTAGTTTTGAATGTTTGTATCTGTTACAGCTTACTCTTACTTAGCAATTAAGGCTCATTACAAAAACAAATGCATTATCAACAAATCATCTTGAAAATTATTAGTTTATTGGTTCATGAGCTTCTTGAAAATGTTTTTAATGTTGCTAACCATATGTGTAACTCCGTTATAACACAGGTGTTTAATATTATTTTAAGGTAAAATTAACTATTTTGTCCTTTGCTGTTGTTAACATATGATTCTATTATACATGTATACGTTTTACCTTTCTGTTTGTCCCTATGATTGCTGATTATTTACTATGAGGGAGTGTATGAGAGGCTAATAAATTTAGAGCACCCAATTCTTAGGTAGCATAAATCAGAAAAAAGAACACAGCAGCATCATCAAAGCTTTGACCCGTGGTTTATCCCTCAGTTCTTCTTGTTGTGTTCCCTGTCTGCTTTCATATTTCAGCAGGGAACTGAATCCGTTTTGTTCCCGCTCAATTAGAAAAATTTCAGTTCATAAAGTGCAATAACTTATTTTTAGACATTGTAGCTTGAAGACAGCATTGCTATTATCAGGTACAGCTTGTCTATTTTTGGAGAATTTGTTGTGTTGTCATGTAAACCAGATATATGAATTTTTTTTTATTTTTTATTTTTGACAGGCAGAGTGGACAGTGAGAGAGAGACAGAGAGAAAGGTCTTCCTTTGCCATTGGTTCACACTCCAATGGCTGCCTTGGCCGGTGCGCTGCGGCCGGCACACCGCGCTCATCTGATGGCAGGAGCCAGGTGCCTCCCCTGGTCTCCCATGCGGGTGCAGGACCCAAGCATTTGGGCCATCCTCCACTGCACTCCCTGGCCACAGCAGAGAGCTGGCCTAGAAGAGGGGCAACCAGGACAGAATCCGGCACCACAATCTGGACTAGAGCTGGGTGTGCTGGCGCTGCAGGCGGAGGATTAGCCTATTGAGCCACGGTGCCGGCCAGATATATGAATTTTATTTAGCTTCTTTAACCTTTAAGTGTTGGTTTTATTTTTAATTCTCTAAACTATCTTATTAGAAATAAAGATACTATCATCATGGAACAGAATGGGATACATTTATCTCAAATATATTGCAAATAGATTAAAAATTAAATCTCAACTCTTGCTTTATATGAAAGATGTACTTGACAAAAATAACAAAGCAATCAATCAAAATTGATTTATTTATGAATAATAGAAAAGAAATTTGTTGGCTAGCTTCAGTGAGAAATAAAGCTGTGATTATGAACTTCTTTTCTAAGAAAAGAAGAAATCATGAAATCAGCCTCAAATTATACAATGCTGTATAAACATCAACAACAACTATAATTAGATTTGAATACAGGAAAAATGGTGGGATATAGAAGAATATGATCCAAGAGCCATGAGACAATACTAAATGTGTAACATGTTTGATTGGATTTCCATGAACAGTAAAAAGAGGGAACACAGTACAGAAAATATGTGAAGACACAATGGTCAAGTTTTTACGATAAGGAATGAAAGATAATTAGTGGCAGATTTCTGATGTATTTGGAAGCCCAAACAAAATACCCAGAAATAAAGGCACAAAAAAACATGAAAATTAAAGGAAAATTTTAAAAGAAGTTAGAATAAAATTATGTATTCCTATATATATATATATTATAAAATAGAATATCAACAGTTAGTGAAATATTTTCTCCAATCTAAATTCATATTAGTTCCTCTATGATTTAACTAGATGAAGAATGGGCCAAATGGAAGCCACGGATCTGCATTATCCATCGCCGCTTCCTACTTTTCTCCACCTTTCAAAATTAGGGGATGCACACATCATCTATTAATAACTTTGAAATCTTTTGGCAATATATTCTTTAATATATGTCCTGTTAACCATTCTATTTTAGATTTTATTTATTAATTTGAGAGGTAGAATTATGGTGAGAGGGAGAGACAGAGAGAGGTCTTCCATCTTAAAATGGCCACAATGGCCAGAGCTATGCCCATCTAAAGCAAGGACCCAAAAGCTTCTTTTGGGTCTCCCACATGGGTGCAGGGGCCCAAGCACGTGAGTCATGTTCTACTGCTTTCCCACGTCATGGCAGAGAGCTGGATCCGAAGAGCAGCAGCGAGTACAAGAACCAGTGCCTCTATGGATGCTGTCAATGCAGGCGGAGGATTAACCTACTGAGCCACAATGTGAGCCCCCTAACAATTTTTACATTTGAAATTCAATATACTAACGTTTTCAGTAATTTCAAAATATTGCAAAAGCATCAAATACATTCCGCTGCATGTCTCCAACGAAAACCATGCAAACAAACCCATCGGCCAGCCAAACGAGAACCTCTAAATATTTCTTGGAGCCTTAGGAGGTACTGTTTACATGGGAGACAACAAACCTAGTGTTAGTAAATATAGCATTCCAGGGGATCATGCAGTAAAGCCCAGCTAAAATATTAGTCATATAAATTTTAACTTGAGCCTCTTTTCCTTTCTCCTTCTGAAAAATAAGTAGCCCCTGCTTGGGTCATTGTGTCTGTAGAAGAAACATGAATTAAAGGCACAGGATGTCAAAGCTCACTGATGTGACTGAGTATGAGGCATACACAGGACCCCACTTCACTTGGACTGTTAATGACAGTTAAAGGAAAGTATGTTTTTAAGTTAGTAACTTACTGAAAATTGTAAATTCCATAGAATAAACTTTAAGCAAGTTGTTTTAATATTAAGGTTAATTTTATTGGAAATAGTTATTATTGTGAATTATAGGAGAGAGAAAAGAAAAATGGTATAAATATTAGCTTTTTAGAACATTCAGGATATTTTTTCTAGATTCACTTGTTTATTTGAAAGGCAGAGAAATACACACACACACACACACACACACACACATACACAAATATCTTCCATTTCCTGACTTACTCCCAAGATGGTGGCAATAGCCTATTGGGCCAGGTAAAAGCCAGAAACTCCATCTGGGTTTCCCACATGGGTGGAAGATGTCCCAAAGCCTCCATACATGCTTCAACAGGAAGTTGTTTGAAAACAGAGCAGCCAAGACTCATACAAGCACTCTGATGTGGAACACTACCTTGGCAAGCCATGGCTCAACCAGTGTGCCACAAAGCTAGCCACTAAATTAGTCCAATTTTTGAGGTAACTTCCAGATCACTTCAGAAGCTTGAAAACAACTCCAGGTCAAAAAAGCTCTTCTGTTGCCTGGTGTATACAATTTGTATTAGCCTTATTCAGATAATTCTTATAAAACTAGTAAGCTTCTGAAAAATCATAACTATCCTGAATTACAGTGCCAGTGATTTGTTAAATCTGAGAACTGACTCAGGCCTTAGTTTACCACATTTTAAGCAAAGCAGTACATGTACCACACACTAAGGAATAGTGGGGGGTGTGTAGAGGGTACAGGGAAGAGTCTGACTACTACGTCATTTAGCAAATGGCTATTTTCAACTTGTGGCAGAGAACATGGAAAGCACAAAATAAGTATCTTCTCATTCCTGAAGATCTATGTTCTGGAAGAAAGAGATAGTTGCAGGTAATGCAAAAGGCGTGTTCGCTTAAGCTCCTTATAAAAATTAAATATATAGAAGGAGATTTTAATAATCAATGTTCTAACATGACTCAGTGCCTCACAATGTGGTTCCTGGAGCTATGCTTCTTGGGTTTGAATCCCACATTCTGACTGGTTTACTGTGCAATAGGTACTTTTGTTCATATCTCTTTCCCGTTTATAAAACTGTAAATTACAATAGTAATGAGTCAAAACTTGGACTATGTACACATGAAGTGACTACAAGACATTTGTACATCTGTACATCCATTTGCAATACAGATGTGTTATATACTGTTATTTCACTAATGTATAACTTTGTAAGGTAACTAGCTCTCTATCATTGGAAGAAGAAAACACAGATATACTGTAGGAGAAATTGCTACTTTAGTTAATATAATTGAACACTGTGATCATCAAGATAATTTACTTTTAAAGAATGCCATACTCTTTAAGACTCTTGAAGGAAATGGTCTAAATGAAGTATTGACATTGGGTCAATAGGAAATATATGATATAGTTGGCTAGATATGGAAGGACCTTAATTATTGACTAAAATGTAATTCAGTATGTTTCAGTGTAGTGAAATGGATAGGGTAGATTTTAGTGAGGGTTTATTAAGTTGTCCTTTAGTACATGTAAGTAAAAAGTGGTGCTTTTCTCTAGCAGGTGCTTAATAAATACTTGCAGAATTATTGAATAACGTAAGATCAACTGGGAGGGACCAAGCTTTGAGTCAACTTCTCTTTATATCTAGTGTAATATATGTTATTTTTCTTTCTGTCTGAATCCTGAAACTATAGGTCAATACAGCTTGCAGTTAGGATTTAGACATTTTACACTGAAGTCAGTGTGAAGCTCAATGACCTTATTGAGAGAAAACAACCAGAAATAAATTGTTACAAAACCAATTTCCCAAAAAATGCTATCAAGTTATGGTGTAGCACAGAAAACTCAAAGTGCCAGCAAGTCTGTATCCCCACTGAAAGTTACATTTTCTGTTTCTATAAATTGTTTATCTATATAACTCATTGAACATATAAAAACTAATATTTTGTCCAATCTCTTTCTTTTGATAAAATAAATTCTACTTTGTTTTTAATTTCATTTACAAAATTCAACCTACAAACATTTATTAATTTGAATTTCTACCTAAATGTTTTTTATTGGACAATTGTAAAAAACCATGAAAGTATGTTGTCATTGATCTATATATTTCCTATGACATATTATTTAAGTAAAAGGTAGAATTCTTCAGACCCTAAACAAATTTACAATCTGCTGCTTTTCAGTTTATTCAATCAGATGACAATAGTGGGAATTCCTAGTCATAGGTATTATTAAACATTTGACTATGAAACAGAATTTTTAAAAATATGAGCATGTGATCTCATTGTATTTCCTGTGTGACTAACAGAAATATTAGACAATTTTATCTTATACAACTTTAGAAACTAGAGAAAGAGCAGAAAAGGCAAATTCATGAGGTATTTTAAAATATTTATCTATTTCAAAGGCAGAATAATG
The DNA here is from genome assembly GCA_949820135.1 of Sylvilagus floridanus. Classification (NCBI taxonomy): domain Eukaryota; kingdom Metazoa; phylum Chordata; class Mammalia; order Lagomorpha; family Leporidae; genus Sylvilagus; species Sylvilagus floridanus. The sequence continues at coordinate 110,259,659 of OX463241.1, forward strand.
GAGTGGTCAGGAGAGAAAGAGAGAGACAGGGAGAGAGAGAAATTGAGAGAAACCTTCTGTCTGCTGGTTCACTCACCAAATGCCTGCAATGGCCATGACTGGATATACCAAAGCCAGAAGCCTAGAACTCCACCTGGGTCTCGTGTTGGTGGCAGTGGTCCTAGTACTTGGGACATCTTCAGCTGCTTTCCCAGACATGGTAGCAGAAAGTTGGATTTGAAATGGAACAGCTGAGTCCTCATATGGGATGCTGGCATCAGAGGTGATGGCTTAATCCACTACGCCACAGTGCTGGCTCCAATCCAGAGATTTCTTTTCCTTTTATTTAAAGTACACAAACTTCATGCATTTCAAATATACAAACTTAGAAACATAATAATTCTTTCCACCCTATGTTCTCTTCTGCCCCCACTCCCATCCTTCTTCCTTCTCACTTGCCTATATCCATTCTTATTTTATATAAAAATCTATTTTCAATTAACTTTATTTTTAAAGATTTATTTATTTATTTGAAAGAGTTACACAGAGAGAGAGGTGAGGCAGGGAGAGAGATGTCTTCCATCTGCTGGTTCACTCTCCAGGTGGCCACAACGACTGGAGCTGCGCCGGTCCGAAGCCAGGAGCCAGGAGCTTCTTCCAGGTCTCCCACGTGGGTGCAGGGGCCCAACGACTTGGGCCATCTTCCACTGCTTTCCCAGGCCATAGCAGAGAGCTGGATCTGAAGAGGAGCAGCCGAGTCTTGAACTGGTGCCCATATGGGGTGCCAACACTACAGGTAGCGGCTTTCCCACTGGCTACGCCACAGTGCCGGCCCCCTCAATTAACTTTACTCTCATAAGATTAACCCTACACTGAGTAAAGAGTTCAGCAAATAGAATGGAAAAATAAGAAAATCTGTCCTCAACAGTCAAGACCAGAGCTGTTCATATTTCTTGGCAAGGAAAAAACAGGTAGAATTACAAAATTACACCCAATGGCAATTCCTTTGTAGAACATCAGTTGTTCCTATGCAATACTGAGTTTTTACTTCCACTTTAATAAATCTTCCCAATGAAAACATGTATATTTTAGGAGGTTAAACTACATTATTTTGAAAATGTTCATGTGTAAAACACTTTGTGAAGAAAAATATTTAAATTAGAAAAGCTGTAATAGTTTAGATATCAATTGACAATAAAAAAATCAACATTAATTATAGTCTAGATTTCTAGGCAATAAATGTGACCTTTCCATAAATATCAACATGAATTTAATTCTTTAATTTGCATTGCAATGAAAATATATTTATATGAAAGCCATGTTTCAATTCATTATGATAAAATGTTGTTTTGTCTTTAATATCATGAATCAAGGATATTTAGACTTTGGTAATATAAATCAATTAAGAATATTTTGAAACAACCTTTTTTCTATATAATATTAGAAAAGAATAACATAATAAATAATCAATGCTTTTATAAACACACAGAGACATTTAATTTATAGAAAAAAATTAGTTTTGATTTCATTGCTCACACACCTAGTTAAAGAATTGGCACAGCTAAAAAGATAGGTTATAGGGTCTTCAAAACATTCATGGATAATGCATATTTTGAAAAATCTGTTTGGATTTTAAGATGTTTTGCACCAAAGTAAACTTATCTTTTGATTCCATTTTCAATGAACTGTTTGATGCAGCATTGTATATGAGTACATATTATCTTTCTATTTCTAAAAGCAATATGATTTCTGAGTGTGTGTATGTGTTATGAAACCCCTAATTTGGCTCATTTTTTCCTACTGATATTGATATTTCTTCCTTTAAATTTCACAGGACCATAGAAAAAAATTTTTATAATGTGAAGTTAGAATGGCTTGATTTCAATTACTGCTGAGATAGTTGATGGAGATATTATAAGCTTATCCTATGGGATACTAAGTGAAGTAATCTTTGTTTTGCTGGTACTGGATTTCACTTAAATTTTTTTCTGATATCCTTCCATATTATGCTATGACTTTTCACCATTGTCTGTCTTCTCTATAGAAGCTTTTTGTTTTTGTTTCTACTGCATTTATGCTGTAATTCCAGAGATAGTAATTTAATATAAGAATCTATATTAGAAATTGGTTAGTAGAAACATTTATAAAATGCATGTTGACTCTCTGCATGCATTCATGTTTTAATAGATAGTAGAGTATTGTATAAAGCAATTTATTTACTTGTTAAAACCATATAGCATAAATTGAAAACAAAAAAATATACTCCTGACTCCAACATTATACTGATGCTACTATCGCATGGAAGCGCGTAAACAACATTTTATTTATTTTTCTCTCAAACTACTCATTGCCATGGAGATAGTCTACTGTTGCTTAATTCACATTCACTGGGACACTGAACATAAGTGTAATTTGAAATAGTAAGGTGTTTCATATTTATATTTCTGAAGATAAACATGGTTTATAAACTGAAATTAAAAAATGAATATAATAATGGTTTTAAACAAGAGAATAGCCTCAGCTTTAGAGCTTGTTGAGATACATATTTCATGTAACACTATGCTAAATGTAGAAAGTGTGATGTATACATGTATGTGTTTGTGATTACAAAATGAAATAATTAATTTAAGAAAGTTTAACTTGGAGTGTTTTTACTTATGCACTTATTAGTGTTTCTTTGCTAGCCTCCATATGCTGATCCTTAGAAATTCTTTGTTCTTAAACTTTTATAATATTAAATTGCTAAGAAGGCATTTAAATCATGTGATAGGTTTTATAGAAACAAGACAACATCATAATTTCAGAATTAATCATAGTAGCTGTTCATAAAAATAAAGTTTTCTGAAACTATATGCTTCTAAAGGAGCTATTTAACCGAATATGAAAATATTAGAATGAAATGAACTTCCTCCCTGACCTCACACTATTAAAATATCAAAACACAATATTTCATAGCCTTTGCCTTTCTTTCATTATTTCAAACTACAGGTTTTATTGACCATAAAACTATGTAACCCTTTTTAAAAGCTAGCAATATAAACTCTTGGAACAATTTCTCTCATTTTATCATTTAAATAGCCTATGAGATTTTATCTCTCCTCAGAAATATTCTTAGAATAATAGGGAAAGTGAATATTATTTCCTATGCAGCATTAAACTGTTAATAATAATTTATTTATATATTATAGGTTAAAGAAATATTTTTGTTTGTCCTCTACTATTCAGCATCTCTTTTTAATATTACTAAGTGTATCTATATTTTCAATCATGCATACTTAATTTGAATAGCATCATGAAAATATCTAATCTTCCTCAGAATAAAATATGTACTAGCAATTATAATTATATACTTACTATCAGAAATATATACGTGTATAGTTTTAGTAATTCATACATCATATTCCTTGTTTGAAAACTATTTTTTCAAACTATTTGTTTGAAAAAACAATGCTTCTTTGTTTCTATGGCGTAAATTTATCAAAAATGTGTAGTACATCTTTGTGACATGAATTAAGAGGAATTCATTCCTCATCATACAATTTGAAATTCTAGTCCACTTTAATTAAAGTCTTCACATAGTATTTTTCAATTTAAAATTTTTCTTATCTTATTATATTATCTTATTTTAATATTGTCAATTTTCTCCTTTTAGTCTGCGGTACCGTTAGGCCTCTTCAAGGAGAATGTACATAGATCAGCTCTAAATTGTTAAATAACATACAAAAGGAGCGTTCTCTTAATCAAATCTTGTCTTCCTTCTTTTTTTCACAGGTACTCAATAAATCCTCAGTGTATTATGTAAAACATGGAAAATGAAGTGGAATTTAGTCACTTTAAGGAGACTTCATATTTGTAAATAATACAGATGGTTCAGAGGAAGGCTGATGCTTCATTATTATGATTTTTTAAAAATTATTTGAAAGGCAGAGTTACAGAAAGGCAAAGGCAGAGAGAGAAATAGAGAGGTTTTCCTTCTGCTTGTTCATTCCTGAAAGGACCACAATGGCTGGAGCTGGGCTGATCTAAATCCAGAAGCCTGGAGCTTCTTCTAGGTCTTTCAGGAAGGTGCAGAGGACCAAGGACTTGGGCCATCTTCCACTGCTTTTCCAAGCCACAGCAGAGAGCTGGATCTTAACTGGAGCAGCCAGGACACAAACCAGTGCTCATATGGGGTGCTGGCACTTTACCCACTATGCCAGAGCGCTGTTCCCTGATGCTTCATTATTATGAATTTTATGAGTTAGCTGTTGATATCATAGAGTCAATACAGTTTTATTTTTTATTTTCATTTTTTATTTGAAAGGAGAAAGAGAGAGAGAGAGAGAGGATGAGAGGGTGAGAGCTGAATCACTCTCCAATGCCTGTAACAGCTGGCCCATCTGCCCTCCCATACAGGATGCAGGGACACAGGTAGTAATCCACTATCTCCTGCCTCCCAAGGCACCCATTAGCAGAAAGCTGGAATCATACTTGGAGTAGCTGGGACTGAAACCTGGCACTCTGATATGGAATGCATGTATCCCAGGTGGTGTCTTCACTGATGTGTCAAATGCCCAACACCTAGTCAATGCAGTTTTTTAATGTCATTTACCTAGAATATTAAAGTTCCAATGTATAGTGGGATTTTCCACATAATAATTTCATGGCATATATACTGGTAAAAAGATAAGCATAAATAGCACGCCATTTTCTCCTAAATGTCAAAATAAATTGTTTATATATATATATATATATATAAACAGTATATAATATAAATATATTCGGTTATATATATATACAGTATATATTTATGCTATATACTGTATATATATATATATATGTAATGCAAATCTTATATGGATACTATGTTCTGGACACATTTTTATCATTAACTTTATCCTAATAGCTTAATTATAAATGAATTATGAGGGCATAACATGTTGATTATGTGTTTGGGATGACTGTCTTCCAAATTGTATTGGATAATTTCCTGTTCCCAAGTTACAATTCCCTACATACTAATACATAAATGTTTAATAGATAAATAAATTTCACTCGTTCACAATCACCTTTCAGAAAAGAAAGCATTATACTTATTTTTACGTTATGGTACCTAAGACAAAAATTTCCATGTAGATTATGTAGAAATTCTTCCGAAGTGCACAAAATGTAAACACTATGGTTAAAACGTTACTTAGCATAGATAATACTGAATTGGTTGGTATAAATTTTCAAAACCAAATAAAAAACTTTGAGTAAAGTCCTTAATTAATCATATTGCTTGTGTACCTTAATATTCCATATTCTTTCTTGGAAATAAACACAAGCTTGTGGAGTTTGCTTTTCTTGTTACATCCATCAATTCAGATTTATTTTACTACTTTAAACCATGTTGCCTTTTATCACATCATTGAGATATGTGTTAGCCCCTAGAGAATTTATTTTACATGAGCCATTGCTGCATTCAGCTTCCCCTTACATGTAGAAGGAACATGTGCTAGCAAGAGCTTACTGACATATTCATTTCAGCAGCACAATACACACACACACACACACACACACACACACACACACACACTGATTACTATAGCCCCTAAGCAAGGATGAACATAGAAATCACGTAGCATCCCCTCCCTTCCCAGAAAAATAACTCACTGCCCTTCATCATATGCTGTAATTCTTTAGACAGTCCCAGAACAGCATTTGGTAATGACTGAGAGAATGTTCTGGGGTAGATCAAGGAGTACCCAATGAAAGCCATCTCAGACTTAACAGATCCTGTGCAGTGTCCAGTCAAGGTGAACCCATTTGTCTCCTCAAGCATTGATCATGTATTCATGTGAAAACATTTGAAATCCTTATTGTGAGTACATTTAAAAAAGATATGTGGTTCATTATCACTTTCCATAATCTTTTCTCTAATGAGCAAGTTGATAAACTTTCCTTGAACGGAATAATAATGGTGATGACTCAAAGATAAGCAGTTATGTAGAAAAGCCCCTGGTTATCCTGAGAACTGGTGGATATTACTAAATGTTTCATATTGTTCTCTCGGATAAATACAAGGGTACTTGAAAGAGTTTGTGAAAAAACTATAATTAAAAATCAGATGATTTGGATGTAAAACATTTTGAAATCCACAGAAAGTACACATTTTCTATGAAGTTTCTGAGATCCCCTCATGTGCAAAGCCCTAGCCATGTACAATGCAATTATTTGAAAAATGAAGCCAGAGGAAGGTTTTTCCCACACTGTGACCATTCAGGCATATTAGAAGATTGCTTTTAAACAAGGAGAGGAATTAAAGTAGAATGGAGTAATTAAAATGAGCAAATGACTCAAATGTACGAAGGGCCCCACTGCATCCCACAGAGCACACAGTACCTAGACAGAAATTAATTCAACGTTTTTCCATCTTTATGTGTGCTATTGGGTAAATACACATGGCCTCTGCTGTTACAGGCTGAATTTGTTTGGTCATAAATTCATAGGTTGAAGCCTTATCCCACATTATCTTGGAGGGTGATTGTGTTTGGAGACTGAGTCTTATAGAGGTAGTTAAGATTAAATGAAGTTATTAGGTTGGACCCTAATCCAACATGATTTCTGCTGAACAAGAAGAAATTAAGATGCAAACTATGACTCAGGGAAGACCATGTGAAGACCCAAGAAGAATATGACCATCTGCAAGCCAAGGCAAAGATCCAGGCCCTTTGCAGATATAAATCTTGTTCTTAGACTTCCGGTACCCATAGCCATGAGAAAAACTCTTGTGTTACTAAGTGCTCAGTGTGTGGTACTTTGTTAAGGCAGCCATAGTAAACTAATACAGCTGATGGATGGTTTTCCTCTGGGAACTATGTTTTATTATATTAGTATTAGGTCCTACTGTGCTTCATTATAAACTCCTGGGGTCTGCTACAATGGTATTTGTAAATCAACATTCATCTGCTGAATTATATGCCTCTGTGTAGACTGGGTCCCTCAGTAACGTTTAAATTGTGACTAGAGTCACTTTTGTTATAAAAACTCTTATATAATGGTGATAATATTATGACTGCCTTCATGGTGAACACAAAATGAATATATATATATATATATATATATATATATATACCCTTCATTATGGGGCACATATGAAGTCAGCAGATTAAAAAGAATAATAGTGTTATAATGAGCCCTCAATCTGGCTTTTGTGGTACCTACTCAACCGTGAAAATACTTATAAATTATTATCTTTTCTGTGTCTCTGTTGTTTTCAGCCATTTTATTTTGTTTGATGATTTCTATTAAAAAAAAGTTAAGTGTATTTCAATTATACTAATTTCATTCCCTTGAACTACCAGAAATTATATTAATTATGTCATATTGTTTCAACTGGGTCAACCAGACTATGCAGGTAATGTTAATTAGCTAAAATAACTAAAAACTTTTTGCTTACTTAGATATTTCAGAAAGATACATTTTATTTGAAATTCTTAATATGTTTATGCAAATTCATTAATTATTTATTCTCTGTTCCCTAATATTTCCAGAAAGAATTGCATGTATTAATGATTAGAATAATTGTGCAAAAAGATTAAGGACTACTGTACACCCACAAAATACAACTAGATTGATAAAATTTTCACACATGAAAAGAGACACATCACGGAAAGTATTAACACTGTAATAGTCTTTATTCACAATGAGATGCTTTTTTGTTTGGATAATAGTTTAGATGTAGCCCATGTATTTGGGGCTTTGTTCGCAAAATCTTATGTTAAAGAATAATGCATTGAAAGTGACACCTGATACAATTATGATGTTTAGGAGGTAGGCATAGTGTTAGGTTTTGGGTCACTGGGGGAAACCCTCTGAAGATAGTTCTCAAGAAAAGTCTGGCTGAACAAGATAGGGCTGTTCTCTGTCTTTCTGCTTTGGGCCTCACCATGTGATTCTCCCCCCAACCATCACCAGCCTCACTAAATGCCTTAAAGGAATGTGGACTGTGACCATGCGAAACAGTAAACTGAAATAACCCTACCTCTCTCCTATGTAGCTTCTCACAGATGCTTTTGTTGAAGTAACAGAAAGCAGACTAATAGAGACAAATAAACAGAGATATCAATCAAATAAAATGTGATTATAAAAGTTTTCCTCTTCAAACTTCAAAACTGGAGGTGGTGTGTGGTGCAGCAGTTAGGCTGCTCTTGGGACACCTGTATCCCATATTGGAGTACTTGATTCAAGTCCTGGTTCCTCCACGTGCGATTCAGCTGCCACTAATGTGCACTGTTGGAGACAGAAGATGATGGATCAAGTATTTGGGTCCCTACTATCCACTTGGGAGATATAGATTTAATCTGAGGCCTCTGGCTTTGATCTGGTGTATCCCTAGCTATGGTAAATATTTAGAAAGAGAATCTTCAGGTGGAAGATTCTTCCTCTCTCTCTTTCTATCTCTCTCTCTCTTTTACTCTGCCTCTTTCTCTGTATCTTTCTGTCTCTCTGCTTAAAAATGAATGCAATTTTTTTCAAAATTAAGAAATAACTTGAAAGCTGGCAACGAATCTAATCTTGTTCTCCCATTCTTATACCAAACACATTTTAATGGCTAACCATGACTTAGGAATAGATTTTATAGACTGTTATACACTGGCCACTTTCCTTCACTATGAAAATAAAAAGAAAAACTTACATACTGAGCTTTTGATAAATTACTTAATCTCAGAAAATATTAAGCAATTGTGAAAAATTACAATTTTTTTATTTTTTGGTTTTTTGGTTTTTTTAAACTTTTATTTAGTAAATATAAATTTCCAAAGTACAGTTTGTGGATTACAATGGCTTCACCCCCCATAACTTCCCTCACACCTACAAACCTCTCATCTCCTGCTCCCTCTCCCATTCCATTCACATCAAGATTCATTCTCAATTATCTTTATATGCAAAAGATCAATTTAGTATATACTAAGTAAAGATTTCATCAGTTTGCACCCACACAGAACATAAAGTGTAAAATACTGTTTGAGTACTAGTTATAGTATTACTTCACATTGGACAACACATTAAGGACAGAGATCCCACATGAGGAGTAAGTTGTTGTTGACCTGACAATTTGACACTCTCATTTATGGTGTCAGTAATCTCCCTAGGCTCTAGTCATGGGTTGCCAAGGCTATGGAAGCCTTTTTGAGTTCACCAACTTCGATCTTATTCCGACAGGGTCATAGCCAAAGTGCAAATTCTCTCCTCCCTTCAGAGAAAGGTACCTCCTTCTTTGATGGCCCCATTCTTTCTACTGTGATGTCACTTGCAGAGATCTTTCATTTAGTTTTTTTTTTTTTTTTTTTTCCAGAGTGTCTTGGCTTTCCATGCCTAAAATATCCTCTTGGGCTCTTCAGGCAGATCCGAATAACTTAAGTGCTGATTCTGAGGCCAGAGTGCCATTTAGGACATCTGCCATTCTATGATTCTGTTGTGTATCCCACTTCCCATGTTGGATTGTTCTCTCCCTTTTTTATTCTATCGGTTAGTATTTTCAGACATTAGTCTTGTTTATGTGATCCCTTTGACTCTTAGACCTATCAGTGTGATCAATTGTGAACAGAAATTGATCACTTGGACTAGTGAGATTGCATTGGTACATGCAACCTTGATGGGATTGTATTGTAATCCTCTGGCAAGATTCTAACTCCACCATTTGGGGCAAGTCCAATTGAGCATGTCCCAAATTGTACATCTCCTCCCTCTCTTAGTCCCACTCTTATATTTCACAGGGATCACTTTTCAGTTAAATTTAAACACCTAAGAATAATTGAGTGATAATTACAGAGTTCAACCAATAGTATTAACTAGAACAAAAAAAATACTAAAAGGGATAAAGTATTAAATTGTTCATCAACAGTCAGGACAAGGGCTGATCAAGTCACTGTTTCTCATGGTGTCCATTTCACTTCAACAGTTTTCCTTTTTGTTGTCCCTCCAGCAGCCAATGCACACCTCAAGGAGCATTCTTTTCAATTGCTCCTTTTAAGTACACCTATAAATCAGCATTATGAGCAATATCTTCAATGAATATAGAAAAGCAGTGAATGTGGATGGTAAACAGGACAGGTATAGAGGTCTTTCAATTGACCTCAAACTTTGCCTTTAAAGGCTACTGAAGAATGTAATGTCTTTATTCAGTATTGTAAGTGCAAAATTATTGATTCACTTAGATGACTTTTTTAAAGAGTGATAAACTGCTTAGATATATTTTCTCTTCCTATTTGCCCTACTTGGTTGTTTGCTTATAGCTTAGCTTTTTATTAAAATTAAGAGATATCTGTCCTTTTACCTTATCAATAATTGAAATTTGGGAAGTTTACTGTAAACACATTGCATCAAAGCCTGGAAAACCCTTTGTTAAAAAAGGATCAATTTTATTGAAATTGAATTCTGCAATCAAAATGCAGGAGCAATCGACCAGTTTAATGGGGTTGTTGGTAACTTTATACTTTACCCCAAGATACCCTGCTGTCTAGATTCTCAAACTAATTTATTAAAGTCAAGAAAAACTATTGGAAATCAGAATGTTATGGTCTGTTATCTTCTTGAAACATTACATTTATACTTATCTCTACTGACAATTATTTTGAAAATAGTCAATGATAGTAAAGAGAGAACCAAAGGCACTATTTTACTAATTTATGAGTGGGCCTACTCAATGCAAAGTACAATTTTGGCAATGCCTTAGAGATGCATGCAAATTAAATTGGAACTTACTGGATGTTAAGTCTTAATGCATGTTTTGATTTTTGTGATAGAAAAAAAAACTTTCAAAAATCAGTTGTATGTTTATTTTGCTTCATGTTCATTGTTATCCAGAAATTTTAATTAATATGTGTTTTAAAAATACTATTCATGCATAGCCACAGCCCAAATGACTCCATTTTGCTTAATAAATGTTAACTGCTGATTTTGCTCATCTGACTACTTTTTAATTTAACAGATAGATAATGTTTGTTTGAGAATTGCAGGGACTAGTCTTGAGAAAGCTGGCTGAAGTTGCAATTAATGTGGCTCTGGTCAGCATGATGAGAGGATTAGATTTACAACTGCAAGATGAAAAAAGCTGTGTGACTTTATCACTTGGCTGGAGGTCAACAGGCGGCTGACCCCATCTTTGTCTACATTGTTCCGAATCCCCCCAACTTACTTTCGCTTTCTGCTTCTTTCCAAAGATAGTTGAGAGTTTCAGGTGGTCATTGTGACAGGAAGGCCCATCTCTTCAGGTTGCCAGTCTCTTGACTGATACGCTTGCCTCAACGCATATCTCCTGAGCATTGGTTTTTTTAGTGGTGAGCAGCTCCAGTTTTGTTTAGGGTAATGTTTACCTCTGTGTCACTATGAAAGTCAAAAGGTGGAGTGAGAATTTCTAAAAACCCATAATATTTTGGAGCCTCAAGAAAAACCCATGTGCACTTTTAGATCAGCATGATGAGGTTTAAATGATTTAATATCTTTAATATGGGGTATTTTATATAAATTTAAATCATACTATAATAATAGATTTAGTATAGACGCATTTGCACAAACATATGAACAAACAGAATCAGATACTAACAATTAAAACTAAGCAACAGGCATAAATGCAACAGTAATGCTAATTAATAAAGATAATCCCAAATAGCACATTATCAGGCAAGTTACAAGAAGGATCAACTAAAGCTTAATCATACTGGTATCCTTAGGAGACAATGTTATCAAAGTGTTCCTCAGTTATCCCACAAGAGGAGCAAGGGAGCTGGGGTATTTATACATCAATTCTATCAGTTCTAGAAGAAGGGCTTTTATTAGAGTTGATGGCATTAGGGCATTGATTCCCAGCACTGCTGGTCTGCGTGGCCCCCAAGCAGAGAAGGATTCTTCAGTCAGATGAAGTTCAGAATACTGATGAAGGTGCAGATATGGAAAGAAAGAAAGGCAAGAGAACACTGAATGGGTAAAATTTAAAGGGCTAGGTACCAGAGTGGTTTGTGTGTATGAGGAAAGGGTTTGTGTTCTGAGGGGAAAAAATAAATCTGTGTACAAAGAGAAATTGTAGAGTACTAATAGGTGTGCCCCTTAAAAATGATGCTTACATTGTATGGAGATGAGTAGGAAAGCAATGCATTGCAAAGATAATTTACTGAATAGGGAGAGCATGCTCATAGAGCTGGCATAGAACTAGAATGACTTTAATTTGTGTGATTGAATTATGGAGTCATTAGTAATAGTCACATTGTAGAAGGCATATATTCCATAAAATTTTGCGTCTTACAGTGATATAAACTTCTTATAAATAAGTATAACTTAAACATAATAAGAAGTGAATATACCACATATTGTTGTCCAATAATTACTTTCTTACCTTTCTGTCTATAGGCAGAAATGTGTAAAGTCATCACTGAAATAGATACACAGATACACACACACGTTCATACACACACATACTTTAGCCTCCATTAGTACTGTTGATATTTCACTTTGGATTATCACACTAAATAAAGCTAATTTGATTGTATCAATTGATGGCATTGTATAACAGGCACATATTAAAAAGGCACACAGATTTTCTACAACAAGTTTCAGAGATTTCGCATAGGGCATTTCAAGGTATTTGACTGTAAGAAATATTTCTTTAAATGGTTTAAATGTGACACATTACCACAATTAAAATATGTCTAAATAAGGCCGGGGCTGCGGCTCACTAGGCTAATCCACCACCTAGCGGTGCCGGTACACCGGGTTCTAGTCCCGGTCGGGGTGCCGGATTCTGTCCCGGTTGCCCCTCTTCCAGGCCAGCTCTCTGTTGTGGCCAGGGAGTGCAGTGGAGGATGGCCCAAATGCTCGGGCCCTGCACCCCATGGGAGACCAGGAGAAGCACCTGGCTCCTACCATTGGATTGGCGTGGTGCGGCGGCCATTGGAGGGTGAACCAATGGCAAAAGGAAGACCTTTCTCTCTGTCTCTCTCTCTCACTGTCCACTCTGCCTGTCAAAAAAAAATATGCCTAAATATGGAAAAGTCACTACTGAAGGTTAGTTAACATTCACAAACTCGAGGAGAATATTTTTAACTTCCTGAAAAACTCTAGCGAAATCTACATTTGCATGTTTTCAGAATCCCTTATAGCTATGACTATCATATAATAACTTAATCATTTTTATCTAGAAACCAAATTCATTGCTCTATGCTCTTGAAATAAAATCAGATAGTAGTCAAAATATAATCAATTAGATTAGAAATTTCGATTGCATTATTTAGTTTTACATAGATCTACTTGCTTTTCATTATTCTTCAAATATTTTTGATAGTGCATATTTCTCATTCCATTTTATCTTTTATTTTCCTTGAAACAAGCTCACATGTATGTAATACAAAAAAGAAACTATATTTGTGCTCAGTGACAAAGCATAACTTACTTCCTAATAATCCATGATGAAATGGAAGATAAAATATCTCTTTTTTCACTACATTTTTTATGATTTACCCACATTACAATATTCATGATCTTTCTCCTGTCTAAAAACTTGTATTTGTATTAAAATTCTGTTGATTTTGGGGGGTTGGTGAGCTTACCAACGGCAGGTCAATATTTGTTATTTCATTTATTTATTCACTTGAAAGGCATAGTTTCAGAGAAGGAGAGACAGAGGCAGAGAGAGAGGTCTTCCATATCCTGGATCACTTCCCAAATGGCAGCAAGAGTCAAGACTGGGTGGTCTGAAGCCAGGATTCAGGAGCCAAGAGCCAGCAGCATGGACTTTTATCTGGGTCTCACATGGGTGCAACGGCCCACACACTTGGATCATCATTAATTGATTTCCCAGAGTCATTAGCAGGGAGACAAATTGGAAGTGGAGCAGCAAGGAACCAAACCCTCTCCCAAAAAGGACACTAATGTGGCAGGTGATAGCTTAACCTGCTCTGCCACGGCACATGCCCCTTGATTGTTATTTTAAATGTCAGCTTTCTTAGTAATAATTATCTGTGATAATTTTGCTTTAGCCGTGGCTCAACAGGTTAATCCTCTGCCTTGCGGCGCTGGCACACCAGGTTCTTGTCCCGGTCGGGGCGCCGGATTCTGTCCCGGTTGCCCCTCTTCCAGGCCAGCCCTCTGCTGTGGCCCCAGAGTGCAGTGGAGGATGGCCCAAGTGCTTGGGCCCTGCACCCCATGGGAGACCAGGAAAAGCACCTGGCACCTGGCTCCTGCCATCGGACGAGCGCAGTGCACTGGCCACAGCGCGCCATCTGCGGCGGCCATTGGAGGGTGAACCAACGGCAAAGGAACACCTTTCTCTCTGTCTCTCTCTCTCACTGTCCACTCTGCCTGTCAAAAAAAAAATTATAATTGTGATTTTTTTGATTGAGCAAATGATCTTGATCATTGTTACTTAAATTTCCAACTTGAATTAGGGGATTACTTTTGATCCGCAAATAATATAGTTTAAAATGTCCACAAAGGGAGAATTTTCTGCTAAAGAAAATGCATTGTGGGTGACCTTTGTTTTTTTTATTAAACAGGATTATTCCAAGTTAACAACTATTTTTTTTCTGTTAAATATTAAGTGAGCTCTCTGTGCCAAATTTCCTCATTGGAAATCCTCATTGATGACTGACGTTATAACTTCTATCTAAAATTCAATATTATTACTAATCATTTCATTTTAAAGTGTGAGATAGCCAATATAATAATGAGCCTAATTGCCATCTCTGCATGAATTCAGAAGTGGTAGATTAGATGGTGTCAGAAAGGTACCCAGATCTGTCTTTGAACTTGTCTAAACATAACGAATATTACAGCATTATTAAGTTTACTGTGACACTGTAAAAACCCCACCCCTGAGTAGTTCTTCAGTACAGCATATCATCCTTTCCTAGTAATTTGTTGATTTTAGTGTCTGCAATACAAAAGGGGGGATTATTAATAAACTCATCCAGTTAAAAATGTTGAATATGTAATTATAAAATGGAACTTTAAGAAATAGCTAGTATATAGTACAAAAGGTCATATAATGTTTGTAGTTTGTGTGTTTTTATTGTAATTGAGTTGTTAATGATTATTGAGGGTATGAAATTTAAAGACAGTTTCTAAAAGAGCAATATAGTTAGGAATTTGAAGAGAAGGATGATGATATCTTACTGAGATGTAGTCTCATCTGAAGTTTGAGGTCAATCCTTGTGTGAATCACTCTAAGAGATGAGTTCTAACTCACTCAAAGAAAGGACCAAAGTTAGGTAGGTTGGGGATTGAGAGACACCTGTGACAGTCTATTGAATCTGAACTGGAAGATCTTGGGATGCTTCAGGATAAATAAAATGCCTGAAGCACAGGAAAGTCCTATCACAAAAGGTCTAATGGGCCCTGAAAACAATCCATACCTTTTAAATCAAATCGTCCACCTCTGGGCTTCTCCGGATTTTCCCTCTCCATGTTTAAGGTAATCTGTACAACCTGGCTTTGGTTTAGCTTAACTATCAAACAAGTGCAAAGTGTGTATAAGATTATTTCAAAGAAAGTCGCCCCTCTATCCTGAAGCTAGTATAACTAAAAGTTTCAATAACCACCTGGTTATTCAACTCCTGAGGAGAGAAATTTTAGGCACAGAATTGGTTTTCCATAGTCCGGCAGCTGCTTCGATTCAAATATTGTTTTATTTGCTTACCACCTTAACAAATATGAATCGTATTGATATTAATAAATTAACACCAAGCCTGTTTATGTATCATGTTTATATTATGAGTAGTCTTAATTTCCTAATGTCACTCAAACTTCACTATATGAACTTACTTTACTATGAGTATTGCCATATGAGTATGGCTCCTGCTACCATCACAATCATTATCTGTACTGCTGCTGCTGTTTTTACTTCATTAATATTGTGACTGCTGCAAACAGCACAGCCTTGAATATAAGCATGCCATGACTTACACGGTGCTTTCAAATGCAGTCACAGGTCTATTAGTGACCTACCTATAGTTTAGCAATGGTTTACAAAGGAGCCCCTGTAGGATCCCGTTTCTAAAATCCCTCTAATATTTCCAGGTAGCCTCATGCCCAAGTCATTCACTAACTTTAACTCAGAACTTGACTTGTGCAGTTCAGCTGAACTCATGAAAATCTAACCCCCTCAGGTATGAGATTGCTGGCAACTGGCAGAATGAGTATTTCTTAAAACACTATTTTAAAATATATTCTGTGTACTGCCAGATGAGTTGGCCTAAACTGCAACTTGCATATGTCACATTATAGAAACCCAAGTTGAATTAGTTTGCATATTTATTTATTTATGGTTTACTTATTTATTTGAAAGGCAGAGTGACAGAGAGAGAACTTTCATCTATTGGTTCACTCCCTGCATGGCCACAACAGTCAGAGCTGAGCCAGGGCAAACGTAGGAGCCAGAATCTCCATCTAGGTCTCATACATAGGTGCCAGGGTCCCGCGTATTTCAGCCATACTCCTTGCCTTCTCAGACGCATTAACAAGAAGCTTTCTGAGAAGTGGGGCAGCTGGGACTTGAACCACAACTTAATACAGAATTTCAGCATTGCAAGAGGCACCTTAACTAGCTGTGCCACAACACCGGCCATTGAATTCGCTTTTTAAAATAAAAACAGGATTTAGGGTTCACAAAATCAATGTTACTAAGAGTGAATCATCTGGGCGTGTAGTATAACCACAATGATTTTCTTAGAACTAGATCATTGCATTATCCATACTTGCTTCTTGTTTTCCTGTAGCAGACTACTATAGCTGCCATCTTGGGAGTGAATCAGCAGATGGAAAATTGCTCTCTCTTTCTTTGTCTCTCCCTCTCTCTCTGTAACTCTGACTTTTAAATAAATAGATAAACTTTAGTAGAAAAGGAGTCTGAGAACAGTTTGGTTAAGGAGAGTCTTGGGTCTTCCAAAATAATTTGGATATTATTATTACTAATATATAAAATATATAGTAAGTTGACATTATTATTTTATAATTATTATTACTATTATGTACCAGCCCCACCCCCCAATCCTGAGCTGTGGATCATTCATTCCAAGAACTTTTTAATTAGAGATTTATTTTAGAAATAGATTTCAACAAATCAGATTTTCTCCTTTTCCTTATTTCAGTTCTTCCTATAAGTGACTATTATATCTACATTGTTGAGTTTGTTGACATACAATGTTGATGCATTCATAGGCATTTTCTGTGCTTTACTGATTTTACTGAATACAGGACTTTGGTTATGGAATGAGTTCTGGGTAAGGTGGTCTTGATCTATGTTGTATTTAATGTGGGCAGAGCAAAACCATCTTATCAGTCAGGTATTGAGTTGAATCAATTTTAATTTTCAGATTTATAAGATCTTACTTAGGTTCTGTTCACTGGTGGTTCTTGTTGGCAGTCCTCTCTGGTCCTGCCAGAAGGCATGGAATGATTACCAGGACCCTATTGGTTGGTGGAACTTGAATGCCCTAGCTGTTTGAAGCCATTAAGAGATGCTAACTTCTTAATTCCCTGTAAGGAATCATAAATATCTCGAATGGAAAAGCTGTGCCTATACCGATCTGACCTCTCTATAGATATATATCCCTTGATATATATATATTCCCTTTCTTTCAGGAATATTTCCAATGTTTTTGTAGTTCCTTGGTTTATTCAGAGTGACATTGTCCCTGTGTTTGAGCCATTCAGAAATTGTAAAACAGACTGTCAATTGAGCTATGCAGATGGAGGAGTTCAAGTAAACCCCCAAACAAATGATGTCCTCCTTTTTTGTTTCCACTACTATGTGTCAGCATTATGCTTCCAGTTTAAAAAAAATGTAGATCAATACTGAGATTGATTTTTAAGTCTGATACAGGGTGCATGGAACAAGATTTTTACTAATAAGATTATAGTTTAATTTCAGTAAGTGTCTACATTTATATAACTATAAATTATTAGTCAGATACATTAAAGATGCATCAGAATTAGTTTGAAGCACTGAAAAATTTCCAAGCATGAAGCCATTAATGTGGCATCACTATAGCAAAGAAGAGACTAAAAAGATTTTGTTCACACATTTGCAATTCAAAGTGTTGTCAAATATAGCCTATGAATAGATTCAATTAAAAGCAAAATATAATTTTCAGTGAAAAGGTGAATTATAAATTCAGGAAAAAAGAATTATAGATCAATTTTGTACATATGATGGCATTATAGGCAGCATGATAAAGGTGAATCTCTCCCTGAAGTAAGACATCTTTCATTTAAAAATTTCCTAACAACATAAAAGGGTATTTATATAAATAAGTAATACATTACAGCCTAGAACATAATGGTTCATAATTGGCATTTGGAGATTAAAATCTCAATCCATATATCTGTTGTATAATGTTGGCAAAATAATTAAATCACTTAATCCTAAGTCTGCCTTTTTTAAAATAAATCTAATAGCACTGACATCCTGTTACTCTTAAGAGTATTAGATGTGTTAGATGTGATCACGTGTAATAGGAGCGTCTACAGTCCCTGGCCACATTATGGGCTTAAAAAACATTTTCAATGTACCATTTTTATTCTGTTCACATCTCCATTGGTCTCTACATAAAATAGACGTGAAATTTTCAAAGGAGCATTCTGCGTGTTGTAAATATGTTTGAACTAAACTATTAATGATGAAAAATCTTTAATTTATTGAATTTGGTATCTAACTGTGTTTTGACAATAAGCCTACAGAGAAATATAAACCGAAATACATCTTATAGGTAGTCAAACATCATACGTTTAGCACCGAGTGCATAAATTTATACAGTGTCACAATTCTTGCAAATGATAAAGAAAATTATCTAACTGGCAAAGCAGAAAGCAAGCCATAGTGAAAGTTCCAACAATATGGACTTTCACCCAGATTTCAAAGGGAACACACCCTTCAATAAACTATTTGACATGCTCTTTGAGAAGAATTTGCTTATCTATAAGTTTGAAATTCACACCAATTCAAATGCGTATATTATATACAAATACGTAAAAGATAATAATAACCCCTTTCTCTAAGAACAAGGGTGGTAAAATAAAATTCAGATACTGAAATTCCTCCCAGAACATTAGTGAACCAACTTATGCACTATTACGTGTTATTTTCCTGAGAGGAATAAAGACTTTGGAAAGCAAAAATACAGCCCCAGTGTTTACTATCTTACAAATTATAAATTTTGTATATTTTGAAAATAACAAAACTTTCCTTAAGGATTTTCTTG
The DNA here is from genome assembly GCA_949820135.1 of Sylvilagus floridanus. Lineage (NCBI taxonomy): Eukaryota > Metazoa > Chordata > Mammalia > Lagomorpha > Leporidae > Sylvilagus > Sylvilagus floridanus. The sequence goes on from OX463241.1 coordinate 110,278,852, forward strand.
CTTTTATGCTAGAAACACAAATATATTAGAATTTATATTCAAAGTTGCTGTAATTCTTAGATATGCAAAGCACAGGTGGTTTAGAATTCTTTATCTCATAGCCTCCTTTCTACCAATAAGTCCCTTATCATTTCACCTGTGGTGAATCTCAGATTGTTTCCTCAAAGGGTGTTTAAGGTATTCCTGTACCAGCATTGCTAACTGGAAATGAAGTAACCTTTGAAACAGAAACTGCTATAAATAAATAAATAAATAAATAAATAAATAAATAAAACCAGTTACACTGTTTCTGTGATGAAAAGCAAATTAAGCCATTTATAAGTGGGCCCAGAAGAGAATAATGTAAGGTAATTCATCCTTCTAAAGTTGGATTTATGAAGACATTGTAATTACAGTTGTCCATTTGTATCTGCCAGAGACTGGTTTCAACAATCTCTTTGTAAATCAAAACCTAGGCATGTCCAAGACTCTTGCATTTTATTTAACTAACATTATGTGTTTGACATAAATTTATATCCTGAGATGTAGCAGTGCATTTAGTTTCATCATTATACACATAATATTCCATTGTATATAATATATAATATATATATCATTAGTATATTAGGCGTAGTATTCACCTGCAACTCATGAATATCCTCCTGCATACTTATATTACCTCTGGATTAGTTATAATCCTTAGTACAATGCAAATGACCTGTAAGTAGTTGTGAAGAGGGTGCTTAGCCAAAAGCTATAATGTTGGTGAAATTGTTGCCGTATGTATACTCCATAGTACACCCTAGGCTCCTGGCATGATGATGGCTCAAGTCACTGAGTTCCTGCCACACACAGGGCATACCTGGATTGCATTCTTGGTGCCCAACTTTGGTTTAGACCCACCCCAGAGCATTATACACATTTGGAAAGTGAACTGGTGGATGAGAGCTCTAGTTCTCTGCCTCCCAACTCCCTTTCTTTCTCTGCTTTTCAAATCAATAAATGAAAATAATTGTTATATTGGATTGTTTACCAAATGATGACAACAAAAATCTGCTCATGTTAAGCACATGTCCAATTTTTCCTTAAATAATTTAAAAGATTTAATTATTGATTTGAAAGTCACAGTTACTGCAGGAAAGAGGAAAAAAGGGAGAGAGAGACAGAGAGAGACGTCTTCCATCTTCTGATTCAGACCCCAAATGACCACAATGGCTAGGACCAGGATGAGCCAAAGCCTGGAGCCAAGAGCTTCATGTGGATCTCCTGCGTGGGTGCAGGGGGCCAAGCACTAGAACCATCCTCTGCTATTTTCTCAGGCTCATTAGAGTGGAGCAGCTAGAACTTGAACTGGTATCAATATGGGATGCTGGTACTGCAGACAGCAGCTTAATCTACTGTGCCATTGCTCAAGCCCCACCTCAAATATTTTTAATCAGCAGTTGGGAATCCACACATTCGAACTTGTGGATAGGGAGAGCGGACTGTGTACTTTCATCTTGTTTTTGAGATCTTGATTGCTCAATGTTGGTATTGTTTTTTTTTCTGCTTAAGAATGTATGAATGCCGAATTAGGTAGAAAGACATAGAAAAATAGAGAGTGAGAGAGAAAAAGGAATTATTGGAGGAAGGGAAGGTGGAAGTAAAGGAATATATAACTGAGATAAATCATCAAGTGATTTCTTAGTGATTAACATCTTGCATATATATGTATATCGTAGGTTAATAGATATGCATTATCAAACCTATGGCTTATTAGTTGTCTTTGGCAATTTATCTATATTTTTCTCTTTTCTTTGGGAAATAGGAATAATGAATTTTACTTCTATAAACAGAAATGGAACATTATATAAATACAAATGGGCTATTCCCAGAAAAACACTTTCGATAAGGACGATTTTACAAATATGTGCTTAAGAGATAATTATTAATGTAAGAATATCATTATGTATTTTCCACAGATTGTTACACCTGAAACAAGATTATAAAAATATTTTAATCCAATTGATGTTTTGCAGCAGTGTGATATAATGAAAGACCAATAGACAAGCCTCAACTTGCTGAGAGAAGCTATTTAATACAAAACATTAAAATGTAACTAAATTCAGTTATTTCACAAAGGATAGCACAGAGTTTACCCAGTGTCGGGCACCATGATAAACTCTGTGGATGAAATGATAAAAGAGAGCTGGATGGCTGAGGGCTGGTGGAGGAGGGCAGCCATGTACTCTGATGAGCTTGTTAATGGAGACACCTACAAAAACTAGCAGGCACACACAAAGGAAAAGATGTCATGCTAAAGAGTAGGGGAAAACATGAGGGCATGAAAAGTCCAAAGAAGAAATGACAGTTTAAGCAAAAGTTCAAAGCAATTTAAAGTCTCTCATCACAAGAAAATGAACATGTATTCTTGATTTTCTATTATAATATAAACTGGCTTTGTATCGACACAGCTGCAGCCACTGCTGCCAGTTGGGGAATGAACCAGAGAGAGTTATAGATAGTGAGAGAGAGACTGGCGCTGTGCTGATCCGCAGCCAGGAGCCAGGTGCTTCCTCCCGATCTCCCATGCAGGTGCAGGGACCCAAGCACTTGGGCCATCCTCCACTGCTTCCTGGGCCACAGCAGAGAGCTGGACTGGAAAAGGAGCAACTGGGACTAGTACCTGGTGCCCCAACTGGGACGAGAACCCGAGCTGCCGGCGCCACAGGCAGAGGATTAGCCTAGTGAGCAGCGGCACTGGCCAATAACTTTGACTTTCAAATAAATGAATTAAAAAAAAAAAGAAAAAAGGAATCACATAAGTTGTCATTCAATTTTTTTTTTAATGACAATGATCATTGAACTTCAAAGCAAGCTCTAAGATTTATCAATCACTCAACCAAAAATCAACTTAGTACTAAATCTATAGAAAAATTAAGATTTTTTAAAGTCAAATGTATTCTATAAATCAATTAAGTCATATGTTATAGAACATTAATTAAATCATTTGTTCAAAAATATAAACACTTTGCTTGACCAAGTATTATTACATATGGGGGGGGGTGATAAAGGATACATAAGGCCCATTTTTTTCTTCATAGAACTTAAAATCTGGCTGGTTTTATAGAAGTAAAATATAAGTATTTTTATCAGTTATTTACTTGTTCTCCCATTAATCTACTTATTCATTCAATATATGTTTATTTCTACCATTTTTCAAGCCATGTGTAGGAATCAAATTTGTAACAGAAAACAAATGTTTTTTCACAGGCCTTTCAGTCTAAGGAAGAGGCTAGGAGCTAGAGCTCCACTTAGAAATAAACTGTGTGCATTAAAGGGGCTGGCGTTGTGATGCAGTGAGTTAAGCTGCTGCCTGTTATCCCATATGGATGCTGGTTGGTGTCTGAGCTGCTGTAATTCCGACCCAGCGCCCTGCTAATGCACCTGGGAAAGCAGCAGAAGATGGCCAGAATCTAAGGTTCCTGCCAATCCCTGGGAGAGCTGGATGAAACTCCTGGCTCCTGAGTCTTATTTGGCTGAACCCTGGCCATTGATCGTGGCCCATTGAAGAGTGAACCAGTAAATAAAAGACTCTCTCTATTTCTGTGTGTTTCTCATCTTGTCTCTCTATAGATCTGCCTTTCAAATAAATAAATAAATATTTTAAAAAGTTGTGTATGCATGTACCATGAAATTATATGTATGTTGTATGTAATATAATTTATTTGTGTTATATATATGTAATAGAGACACATAATAAATTGATGAGAAAAGTAGTATGTTAAAATGGGAATGTTTTTAATATATTATGAAATGTCAAATACTAATTAGACTAATTAGATGTGGAGATTCAGACAGTTTCCACACAGGTCAAATATAAAATGGTGCATCTTTGCCTCAAATAATTAGTTATGTTTTCCTCAGGCAAATTCAAATAGTTGGAATTATGATAAGGAAATATTTGAAAGCACATATTTTAAACTAGTAAAAAAGGCATTGTGAATTGAATCTGGACACTAATTAAGTCTGTTGTATTAAAAACTTGCCCAGTGAGCTGGACATGATTCTGCTATGGGAGAAATCTTACAGCTTGGTGTTTAAAAACAGGGACTATGGATACACGTTCTCTATCATCATTTACTCTTGAAATTTTGGCAAGTAAATAACACTTTCCACACATCAGCACCTGACTCAGTGTGAACTCTAAAGCAATAGTTAGAGGGTAGGTTTAGCATAGCAGTTGAGACACTGGTTACCACACTTATGTTCAGGGTTGTAAGCTGGGCTCTGTTTCTGGCTAGGGCTTCTGATTCTGACTAGGGCTTCTGATTCCAGCTTCCATACAATGCAGAATCTTAGAAACAGCAGACAATAGCTCAGGTACTTGGGTTTCCTGTGTTCCATGTGGAAGACCTGGATTGCATTTGGGTGCTTGACTTTGGCCAGGCCCAGCCTAGGGTGTTGTTGGCATTTGGGGAGTGAACCAGCAGGTGAGGTCGGGTGGGAGGGCACTTTCTTTCTCTCTCTCCCTCCTCAATTAAATAAGTTTTTCAAAAATTTTTAAAAAATACCTAGTGTTTACTGTGCTCCAGACATTATTCTATACCTTTTTAATAATCCCCATTCAATTTGATGCTTACTTTATCCTCACAAAAGCCTAAAATATTTTTTCACTAATTTATGTGTGAAAAAACTAGTGCCTAGCAAATTTAAATTGCCCAAAGGCATACAAGTTAATAGCATTTTTAAGACAGTACCATTGATTTTGCTATTAAACATAATAATGTGTAAGACAACCAAAAATGTAAAAAGTGTAACAAAGAATATTGCAAAATCTTATTGAATTACTTGTCTCCTTAGGGATAAAGGACATCCTTATCTGGTAAAATTTTTATGGTAGATGAAAAAGAAAGAGAGAAAATCTTTTTTCTAATTTTTAAAATAGAATGTCTTTAGAATAAAAGTCACATGAAGAAAAATAATCAATGGGGAAATCAAAACTCATGTAAAAATGGAATTAAAGGATGTTTACTTTGTGTAAAAATTTGAAATCAATGTATAGTTTTCATAATATATTTTCCTTGAACTATATAATACCTTCATATTTATGAAATTCAGGAGTAACTATTTTTGTATAAAGCAGTGTACTCTAATGAAACATATTGTAGTGACCTTAAGGTTTACTCTAGACATTGTGTACTCTGTGGATTTTCACAACAGTATAATGACGTTGTTTACAATTGTAGTTTTGTACTATTCTGAAAATCCCTTCTGCTTCACCTACTCACCCAATCCTCCCATTTAACTTGTGGCAATCTAAATATATAAAGAAATGCAATCATATGGAACAAAAAGATGAGGAATCCATTCAGAAAAAAAAACAATGGATTGAGTATATATCTGATATTAAGTACTTTACTGTATTCATTACAGAAGAAGTAATGTAATCTGATACAGTGTAAAATACAGTGAAACATCACATTTCCTACCAAAATTTTTTCACTGATATGATTAATGTCACCACATCTATTTAACACTGAAATGTAGATTAAGCAAGTTCTATAATACAAGGAAACAGGGATAAAGCAGAAATTTGGTAAGAAAGAAATAAAATTATAATATACATAAGAGGCCAGATTATACATGCATTAAAATATCAAGTTTCTGAACCACTTTTGGTCAATAGACATAAGTTAAATAAACAACAAATAATCATATTCCTTTCTAGTAACAAAGGAAAATTTTGAATTAAAAAATCAAAAAATAAGCCATTTGTAATAAAAGTAAATATACCTAAAATGATATGTGATGCTTATAAAAAAATACAACACAAACTACTGAATTGTATCAATCATATATAAATAAAGGATTTCATTACGTTCATGGATTTGAAGTCTTTTTTAATTAATTTATTTTTTATTAAGTAAATATAAATTTCCAAAGTACAGTTTATGGATTACAATGCCCCCCCCCCATAACTTTCCTCCCACTCACACCCCTCCCATCTCCCACTCGCTCTCCCATTCCATTCACATCAAGATTCATTTTCAATTATCTTTATATACAGAAGATCAATTTAGCATATATTAAGTAAAGATTTCATCAGTTTGCACCCACATGGAAACACACAGTATAAAATACTGTTTCAGTACTAGTTATAGCATTACTTCACATTGGACAACACATTAAGGACAGAGATCCCACATGAAGAGTAAGTACATAGTGACTCCTGTTGTTGACTTAATAATTTGACACTCTTGTTTATGGCGTCAGTAATCTCCCTAGGCTCTAGTCATGAGTTGCCAAGGCTATGAAAGCCTTTTGAGTTCGCGGACTTCGATCTTATTCCTACAGGGTTCTCTCCTCCCTTCAGAGAAAGGTACTTCCTTCTTTGATGACCCCGTTCTTTCCACTGGGATCTCACTCACACAGATCTTTCATTTAGGTCTTCCTTTTTTTTTCCCCCAGAGTATCTTGGCTTTGCATGCCTAAAATGCTCTCAAGGGCTCTTGAGCCAGATCCGAAGGCCTTAACTGCTGATTCTGAGGCCAGAGTGCTGTTTAGGACATCTGGCATTCTATGAGTCTGCTGTGTATCCCGCTTCCCATGATGGATTGTTCTATCCCTTTTTGATTATATCAGTTAGTATTAGCAGACACTAGTCTTGTTTGTGTGATCCCTTTGACTCTTAGACCTATCAGTGTGATCAATTGTGAACTGAAATTGATCACTTGGACTAGTGAGATGACATTGGTACATGCCTCCTTTATGGGATTGTTGGAATCCCCTGGCACATTTCTAACTCTCCATTTGGGGCAAGTCCAATTGAGCATGTCCCAAATTGTACATCTCCTCCCTCTCTTATTCCCACTCATATTTCACAGGGATCCCTTTTCAGTTAAAATTTAAACACCTAAGAATAATTGTGTGTTAATTACAGAGTTCAACCACTAGTACTATAACAAAACAAAGAAAAAATACTAAAATGGATAAAGTATTACATTGTACAACAACAGTCAGCACAAGAGCTGATCAAGTTACTGTTCCTCATAGTGTCTGTTTCACTTCAACAGGTTTCCCCTTTGGTGCTCAGTTAGTTGTCTCCGATCAGGAGAACATATGATATTTGTCCCTTTGGGAATGGCTTAATTCACTCAGAATGATGTTTTCCAGGTTCCTCCATCTTGTTGCAAATGACCAGATTTCATTATTTTTGACTGCTGTATAGTATTCTATAGAGTACATGTCCCATAATTTCTTTATCCAGTCTAGTGTTGATGGGCATTTGGGTTGGTTCCAGGTCTTAGCTATTGTGAATTGAGCTGCAATAAACATTAATGTGCAGACAGCTTTTTTGTTTGCCAATTTAATTTCCTTTGGGTAAATTCCAAGGAGTGGGATAGCTGAGTTGTATGGTAGGGTTATATTCAGGTTTCTGAGGAATCTTAAAACTGACTTCCATAGTGGCTTAACCAGTTTGCATTCCCACCAACAGTGGGTTAGTGTCCCTTTTTCTTCACATCCTCTCCAGCATCTGTTGTTGGTAGATTTCTGAATGTGAGACATTCTAACTGGGGTAAGGTGAAACGTCATTGTGGTTTTGATTTGCATTTCCCTGATTGCTAGTGAACCTCATCTAGGATTGACCACATATTAGGCCATAAAGCAAGTCTCAGCAAATTCAAAAGAATTAGAATCATACCATGCAGCTTCTCGGACCATAGAGGAATGAAGTTGGAAATTAGCAACTCAGGAAATCCTAGGGCATATGCAAACACGTGGAGATTGAACAACATGCTCCTGAATGAACAATGGGTCATAGAATAAATTAAAAGAGAAATGAAAAATTTTCTGTAAGTAAATGAGGATAACAGCACAACATACCAAAACCTATGGGATACAGCAAAAGCAGTGTTAAGAGGAAAGTTTATATGAATAGGTGCCTACACCAAGAAATTGGAAAGGCACCAAATAAATGAGATTTCAATTCATCTCAAGGATCTAGAAAATCTTCAGCAAACCAGACCCAAATCTAGTAGGAGAAGAGAAATAATTAAAACCAGAGAAGAAATCAACAGGATTGAATAAAAAAAAAATTACAAAAAATCAGCCAAATGAGGAGCTGTTTTTTTTGAAAAAATGAACAAAATTGACACCCCATTGGCCTTACTAACTAAAAAAAGAAGAAAAAAGTCCCAAATCAATGAAATCAGAGATGAAAAAGGAAACGTAACAACAGACACCACAGAAATCAAAAGAATCATCAGAAATTACTACAAGGACTTGTATGCCAGCAAATAGGGAAACCTATCAGAAATGGATAGATTCCTGGAAACATGCAACCTACCTAAATTGAACCAGGAAGACATAGAAAATCTGAACAGACCCATAAACGACTCAGAAATTGAAACAGTAATAAAGGCCCTCCCAACAAAGAAAAGCCCAGGACCAGATGGATTCAATGCTGAATTCTACCAGACATTTAAAGAAGAACTAACTCCAATTCTTCTCAAACTATTCAGAACAATGAACACGAGGGAATCCTCCCAAATTCTTTTTATGAAGCCAGCATCACCTTAATTCCTAAGCCATAGAAACATGCAGCATTGAAAGAGAATTACAGACCAATATCCCTGATGAACATAGATGCAAAAATCCTCAATAAAATTCTGGCCAATAGAATGCAACAACACATCAGAAAGATCATCCACCCAGACCAAGTGGGATTTATCCCTGGTATGCAGGGATGGTTTAATGTGTGCAAAACAATCAACGTGATACACCACATTAACAGACTGCAGAAGAAAAACCATATGATTATCTCAGTAGATGCACAGAAAGCATTTGACAAATACAACATCCTTTCATGATGAAAACTCTAAGAAAACTAGGTATGGAAGGAACATTCCTCAGTACAATCAAAGCGATGTATGAAAAACCCACAGCCAACATCCTATTGAATGGGGAAAAGTTGGAAGCATTTCCACTGAGATCTGGTACCAGACAGGGATGCCCACTCTTACCACTGCTATTCAATATAGTTCTGGAGGTTTTAGCCAGTGCCATCAGGCAAGAAAAAGAAATTAAAGGGATACAAATTGGGAAGGAAGAACTCAAACTATCCCTTTTGCAGACGACATGATTCTTTATTTAGGGGACCCAAAGAACTCTACTAAGAGACTATTGGAACTCATAGAAGAGTTTGGCAAAGTAGCAGGATATAAAATCAATGCACAAAAATCAACAGCCTTTGTATACGCAGGAAATGCCATTTCTGAGGAAGTACTGCTAAGATCAATCCCATTCACAATAGCTACAAAAACAATCAAATACCTTGGAATAAACTTAACCAAGGATGTTAAAGATCTCTACGATGAAAATTACAAAACATAAAAGAAAGAAATAGAAGAGGATAACAAAAAATGAAAAAATCTTCCATGCTCATGGATTGGAAGAATCAATATCATCAAAATGTCCATTCTCCCAAAAGCAATTTATACATTCAATGCTATACCAATCAAAATACTGAAGACATTCTCTCAGATCTGGAAAAAATGATGCTGAAATTCATTTGGAATCACAGGAGACCTCGAATAGCTAAAGCAATCTTGTACAACAAAAACAAAGCAGGAGGCATTACAATACCAGTTTTCAGGACATACTACAGGGCAGTTGTTATCAAAACAGCATGGTACTGGTACAGAAACAGATGGATAGACCAATGGAACAGAATAGAAACACCAGAAATCAATCCAAACATCTACAGCCAACTTATATTTGATCAAGAATCTAAAACCAATCCCTGGAGTAAGGACAGTCTATGCAATAAATAGTGCTGGGAAAATTGGATTTCCACATGCAGAAGCATGAAGCAAGACCCCTACCTTTCATCTTACACAAAAATTCACTCAACATGGATTAAAGACTTAAATCTACGACCCAACACCATCAAATTATTAGAGAGCATTGGAGAAACCCTGCAAGATATAGGTACCAGCAAAGACTTCCTAGAAAAGACCCTGGAGCCACAGGCACTGAAAACCAAAATTAACTATTGGGATTGCATCAAATTGAGAAGTTTCTGTACTGCAAAAGAAACAGTCAGGAGAGTGAAGAGGCAACTGACAGAATGGGAAAAAATATTTGCAAACTATGCAACAGATAAAGGGTTGATAACCATAATCTACACAGAAATCAAGAAACTCCACAATAACAAAACAAACAACCCACTTAAGAGATGGGCCAAGGACCTCAATAGACATTTTTCAAAAGAGGAAATCTAAATGGCCAACAGACACATGAAAAAATGTTCAAGATCACTAGCAATCAGGGATTTGAAGTCTTAACACTACAGATATAATTTCTCCCCAAATTCATCTATATATTAAATGTAAGCCTAACATTAATAAGTGACATTTTTGGAGTTTGAAAAGCTTCTTCTAAAATTTATATGGAAATACAAGGAAAAAATAGCAAATAGAATGTTTTAAAAGCTAGAAGAGTGAACTACATGATAACCAAGACCATTGAACAATAGTCAGTAAAATAGTGTGCAATGTCACTAACAAAGACTAGATCAACAAAAAATGAGTGATTGTCTAGAAATAGATCTGCAAATATAGACATTTGATATGTAACAAAGGCAGCACTGCTCATCGCTTCTGGGTTAACCTCTACGTTTGGATGGAGAAAACATATATTGTAATTTCTATTGTGTATAAACATTTTGCCCAGCTGAATTGCTTTTCTGTTGTTGTTTTGCTTTTTTTGTCCCCTCTATGACAGAGAATTATTGGTACTCAAGAAAATAATGGGGGAAAAAACTGGAAATGCTTTACAAATGAAGATCATCAGATAGTTGCTATTAAAATGTATTCAATTTATACTCGCCAAGGAGTTTCAAATTACTGATTTTATGAGAAAACATTAACATTCAACAAAAGAGTATATCATAAAATATTGATAACAAAAAATGGAAGAATTGCTGAAATGATGAATCAACAAAAATGTCACACAAAATTAGTAAGAGAACAGATCAGTGCAAGTATTTTGGAAAAATTGCAGTTGTTTTTCCAAAATAAGCAATCTGATTTATATACATCTGTGAAAAAACAATGCACACACAGGTACACGCATACACTTACATGTACACACATATGCATGCATTGTATATGAGTTCTCTCTTTAGGAACCAGGTTTTATGCACATATTTGAATATCTTAATGTGTTAGACAATATTACTCATGGCTATTAGATTAAAAATAAGTATGTTGGATGCATAGAATGGTTACACTTAGAGTGCTGTATTTTTATTTACTCAATGTATTTATGAAATAGAGTAGTAGTGTACAATTATCTTCTGTTCTTCTCCCTACTGAGTTTTTTTTTAATATTACCTTGGCCTTTAGAAAAAAATTAAAGAAACCATCATTAGGTTGGAGACAACCTGCTTTCCCTTTATCTGGTATTTTCATACTTAGTCATTAATGTGAACATGCAAAGTATGTAACACTAATGTTTGTATAAACAAGGACACTGAGAATCATGAATTTAGTAAAGTGCACATCTAGGAAGGGTCATAGCTAGGATCCATATGTTCAATTGGCATTATTTACAAGTAATACCCAGTAGATCTTATTTGATGGGACATATGATGAAAATGTTCTGACTGCATTTCAAAACTGAAATTCTCTGTCATTCTTCAGAACTACAGCATTTTGTGACTGTTTTGAATTAAGATTTTTAATTGTAAATTAAGATATCTTTATTTGGAAAAATGGCTTAATAATAAAGTTTAAAATGTGTATGTATTTTTTCAGTTTAGGAAGTAATTATATTTTAAAAAATATTATTTGAATATAATTTAGTGGATTACTTTAATCACTCATACTTTTGCTGGTTAAATATACTGTGGTTTTATTTAATGTGGAGTGAGCCAATTCAAACAGGCCTTCAATCTTTGTGAGAATTGCTCTGTTTCTTACTGATCTGCATTCTAAATTACTGATGAGAAGCCTTAGAAATCTTGCAGCATTTAACAGGTCCCATTGGCAAGTTCTAAATTCCAATATTGGATTCCCACACATAGGAGATTAGTTGAAACTCTTGTGGGCCCTCTTAGCTGACACATGTTGCTCAAATTTCTTGCCACTCATGTACATAGGAGTACTACAAATGAGAAAAATGTATTCAACTAATGTCTTTGAGCTACAATTCTTTCCTTGTTCATGAATATTCAAGCTCTGAATTCTATGGTACTTTTGTGATGACAAACCATTCTTTATAGTATTTATTTTAATTGAGATATAAAAACTGCATATTTCTATATTGTAGAGTGATATTTCAGTACATATTCATATTTTAATGGCCAATTCATGTGAAGAGAGGACTTTGTTCTCATCAAAGAAAAAAAGTATAAATATTTGAGGTATTGACAAATAGAGTCATTTTGATATCTTTTATCCAATTACCTAGACCACCCCACAATCTGAAAAAGAAAAAGTATGCCTTGGGTTAGTGAGTCTGTCACCTGCGTAAGCTGGAATACTGGTATCAATGCAACGAGAGCGGCAAGATGGCGGAATAGGAAGGGAGCACACTGATAGTCTGGGGAGAGACAGTTTAATAAAAGTGGAGATACTGCAGGTTCAAGGAAGAGTAGGGGAAGAAACAGCAGAGGAAACTCTTCCGGAACTAGTGATTCACAGTGGACCTGTGTGGAGAGCATGAGAGCCCGCAGTTCGCGACACCAGCAGCAGACTCAATGCACCAGCGCTGGAATGCGAGGTGAGCCAAACCTCAATAGCCCAAGACACTGGCAGAGAAGCAGAAATAGGAGACTAGAGCAACAAGGCTTGAAACCCTGTGGGGAAAAGTTCACCAGGCTAACTAGAAGAGAGAGAGAAAGAAAAAAGTGACCGATACGGACACAAGTTTCTCTCTCTCCGCCCACCTCTCAAAGGTGAGCAAGAAAGAGCAGGCGCCATTTTGAACATACATCATAAGCAGGGCGACCTCAGGTCTGCACCGGCCCTGAGCCTAGCAGAAAAACCTGACTCTGGGCGTGGGGGTGAAATAACAGGAGATTAGAACCTAATGAATGTGTGGTGCTAATGAACTGAGACTGTGAAAAAAGAGACGGTGAGGGAGAGAACTCATGGAATTCACCATGTGAGTACTCTCCAGAGACGCTACAGTTCGGTAGCCTTGGTAGCCCAGTGGTGAGACTGCAGGAAAATCTGAACCCACACTGAGGGCCGCAGAGATTCCCTCTGTGGTCCTTGGGAAAGAGCTTCTGATCTCTGGCTCCTGTGGGTATATCATTTGCCTGCTAACCACCCCCAATTCCATTCAGCTGTGTGGAATTACTTCCCTTTTGAATCAAAAATAAAGAAACAGAGAGAGATTTACTATGCCTAACCTGGAAGTGTCACCTTTGGCATACCCTCAACCCTGAGGAACTGAACAGGGCTCTCAGGCCACACCCATCTCAAGCCTCTAAGGCTCCATTGAAAACAGACAGTCCACTTATCTAGATTCATAGTATAACAAGCAAAAACACCACAGTGAAGAAACCAATATGCCAAACAACAAACGCAAAAACCGAGGTAACAAGAACAAGGAAGACACTAGGGCGTCCCCAAATGAAAAAGACACCCCAATTCAAGATTACAAAGATGATGAGATAGAAGAAATGCAAGAAGTGGATCTCAAAAAATTGATAAGAACACTAAGAAGTACTCAAAAACAAATTTGTGAACTACAGAAATCCTTAATGGACAAGGTAGAAAATCTCTCTTGTGAAAATGAAATATTAAGGAGGAATCAAAATGAAATGAAACAACTAGTAGAACATGAAACTGTGATAGTGACGAGAAATCATAATGAAATGAAGAATTCAATAGATCAAATGACAAACACATTAAAGAGCCTTACAAACAGAATGGGTGAAGCAGAAGAGAGAATATCAGACTTAGAAGACAGAGCACAGGAAAATATACAGTCAAACCAAAGAAAAGAAGAGGAAATTAGAAATCTAAAAAATATTGTTGGGAATCTACAGGATACTATTAAACAACCCAACATTCGAGTTCTAGGAGTTCCTGAAGGCATGGAGAGTGAGAGAGGATTAGCATGCCTTTTTAGTGAGATACTAGCAGAAAATTTCCGAGGTTTGGAGAAGGACAGAGACATCCTAATACAGGAAGCTCATAGAACCCCTAGTAAACATGACCAAAATAGATCCTCAACACAATACAGGGTAATTAAACTCAAAATAGTGAAGCAGAAAGAAAAGATCCTAAACTGTGCAAGAGAGAAACGTCAGATTACTCTCAGAGGATCTCCAATTAGACTCACAGCAGACTTCTCACCAGAAGTCTACTACAAGCCAGAAGGGAATGGTGAGACATAGCCCAGGTACTAAGAGAGAAAAACTGCAAGCCCAGAATATTATATCCTTCAAAGCTCTCATTTGTGAATGAAGGTGAAATAAAGACCTTTCATTGCCAACAGAAACTGAAAGAATTTGTTGCCACTCGTCCAGCCTTGCAAAAGATGCTTAAAGATGTGTTACACACAGAAACACAGAAACAGGGCCATCAACATGAAAGAAGGTAAACTAAGGGAACCTCACAGCAAAAGATAACAGGGAATTCAAAGCATACATTTGGATAAAGAAATTATGGGACATGTACTCTATAGAATACTATACAGCAGTCAAAAACAATGAAATCCGGTCATTTGCAACAAGATGGAGGCACCTGGAAAACATTATTCTGAGTGAATTAAGCCAGTCCCAATGGGACAAATATATGTTCTCCCTGATTGGCGACAACTAACTGAGCACCAAAGGGGAAACCTGTTGAAGTAAAATTGATACTATGAGAAACAGTAACTTGATCAGCTCTTGTGCTGACTGTTGTTGTACAAAGTAATACTTTATCCATTTTAGTATTTTTTTATTCTAGTACTAGTTGTTGAACTCTGTAATTAACACACAATTATTCTTAGGTGTTTAAATTTTAACTGAAAAGGGATCCCTGTGAAATATAAGAGTGGGAATAAGAGAGGGAGGAGATGTACAATTTGGGACATGCTCAATTGGACTTGCCCCAAATGGAGAGTTAGAAATGTGCCAGGGGATTCCAACAATCCCATAAAGGAGGCATGTACCAATGCCATCTCACTAGTCCAATTGATCAATTTCAGTTCACAATTGATCACACTGATAGGTCTAAGAGTCAAAGGGATCACACAAACAAGACTAGTGTCTGCTAATACTAGCTGATAGAATCAAAAAGGGAGAGAATGATCCAACATGGGAAGCAAAATACACAGCAGACTCATAGAATGGCAGATGTCCTAAATAGCACTCTGGCCTCAGAATCAGCCCTTAAGGCATTTGGATCTGGCTCAAGAGCCCATGAGAATATTTTAGGCATGGAAAGCTAAGGCACTCTGGAAAAAAAAGAACACCTAAATGAAAGATATCTGTGAGTGAGATCTCAGTGGAAAGAATGGGGCCATCAAAGAAGGAGGTACCTTTCTCTGAAGGGAGGAGAGAACCTCCACTTTACTATGACCCTGTAGGAATAAGATCGAAGTCGGCAAACCCTAAAGGCTTCCATAGCCTCAGCAACTCATGACTAGAGCCTAGGGAGTTTACTGACGCCATAAACAAGAGTGTCAAATTGTTAAATCAACTTCAGGAGTCACTATATACTTACGTCTCATATGGGATCTGTCCTTAATGTGTTGTCCAACGTGAAGTAATGCTATAACTAGTACTGAAACAGTATTTTACACTTTGTGTTTCTGTGTGGGTGCAAACTGATGAAATCTTTACTTAGTATATACTGAATTGATCTTCTGTATATAAAGATAATTGAAAATGAAAAAAAAAACTTGGTGTTAAATTGGAAATTGCATAGAAAATTAATCAATTTTTAAAAAAATATATCATGTAGGATCTCTGTCCTTAATGTGTTGTGCATTGTGAATTAATACTATAACTAGTACTGCAACAGTATTTTTCACTTTGTGTTGCCATGTGAGGGCAAACTGTTGAAATCTTTATGTAATATGTACTAAACTGATCTCTATATAAAGAGAATTGAAAATGAATCTTGATGTGAAGCAAGGGGAGAGGGAGCGGGAAAGGGGAGGGTTGCGGGTAGGAGGGAAGTTATATGGGGGGAAGCCATTGTAATCCATAATTATTTACATTTATATTTATATTTATATTTATATTCTTTAAATAAAAGCTTTATAAAAAATTTGAAAGAAAACAACAAAAATATAGGAAGTAAATAGATTATACTGAATGTATATCAAACTGGTTATAAAAGTAATAAGGGCAGAATTCTTTTTTTAAAAAAGATTTATCCATTTATTTGAAAGACAGAGTTATAGAGAGGCAGAAGCAAAGAGACAGAGAGGTCTTCCATCTGTTGGTTCTCTCCCCAAATGGCTGCAATGACCAGAGCTGTGCCGACCCAAAGCCAGGGGCCTTTTCTGGGTCTCTCACGTGGGTTCAGGGGATCAAAGACCTGGGCCTTCTTCTACTGCCTTCCAGGCCACAGCAGAGAGCTGGACAGGCAGTGGAACAGCTGGGTTTCAAACCAGCACCTATATAGGATGCCAGGGCAGCAGACCAGGGCTTTAACACACTACAGCACAGTGCAGGGCTGCCAAAGGCAGAATTTTGTGATCTGAAAAGGTAAAGGGTAAGTATAAAAAATTGTCTAGGGATAAAGACTCACAATTTAATCATTGGACTAGTTTTAAGAAAATAATGCCTTCAAATTTTTTAATACTCATAAATGACAGTTTCTTTCAAAGGAAACTAAGAATGTTTTAAACATTGACATCATTATTGCACAATAATACCCTCTCCCTTATTTAACAGAGATGTATCTATTGAGGACAATTTTTAAAATTAATATTATTGTTAAATGTGTGTTGCTTCTGCGACTGCATTTCAGGACAGAACAATAAAATCTTGTAAGGAAAAATATACTGATATTGTAATTTTACCGGCAATGTAATTTCTACTGAAAATTGCTTTAGCCTGAGGAAATACTGCAGAATTATAAAGAAGAAACCCAAAAACCTATGCTGTCTGTTGAGTGAATATTTCCATCTCAAACATGCTTATGAAAAACAACAGAATTTTTGACTGGGGTTATTTGAGAGTGAGAGTCATGTGGGAAGAAAGCAGGAGATGGTAGTTATGTTTACTAGCTTTCTTTTCAAGAGCATTTAGCTAAATGTACAAGGAGGTATTTATTACGGAGAATTAAAAAGGTGATTCTTGGGGCTTGCACTGCGGCATAGTGGCCTGCAGTGCCAGCATCTCCTATAGGCGATGGTTCAAATCCTGGCTGCTCCACTTCTCATCCAGCTCCCTGCTATAGCCTTGGAAAGCAGTAGAAGATAGCCCAAGTGCTTAGGCCCCTGCACCCATGTGGGAGACCCAGAAGAAGCTCCTGGCTTTGATCTGTGCAGCTCCAGCCATTGGGGCCACCTGGGGAGTGAACCAGCAGATTCAAGACCTCTCTCTCTCTCTCTCTCTCTCTCTCTCTCTCTCTCTCTTTTCTCTCTGCTTCTGCCTATCTGTAGCTCTACCTTTCAAATAAATAAATAAATCTTTTTAAAATTGATTCTTATTATAACTAGAAAAGAAATATCATCATAGTTTTGAAGAACCTCTCTATATGATTCTTTGTGGTAAATACCTTAGATGCCATGCCCACTCAGTGCTCCGTTAGCCATTAGCTGGAGGTAGATATAGTGTATTTACAAAGCAGAAAACCATGATATAAAAAAAAATCAGTTTCTTTTTCCAAATGTGCAAATGTAGTCAAGTTTAGACCAAAGCCAGTCTTCAGACTTAGATCTTCCTTGTCTCTGAAACCTTTACTGCATGTAGCTCCATTATTTTGCCTTTTTCATTCACAATATTCCATAAAATGACTTAAAATAAGAAAAGAATAAGTTCCTTATCAAATGTAGCACCTTACTTCTATTACTATAAACTACAAATGATTTTGATTGGTAAAATGAAAATAATAACTTATTGTATGAAACCAGCAACCTGTAGTAAGAGAAGTTCAGAGGATGATGGTCCTGGGTTATTCCATTACAGTGAGTTTGATTTATTCAAATCCTGCTATAATTGTTTCAAAAACTAAATGAAAATGGAATCATTTATTATCATACAGAAGGATTAAGTATTAAATTGGATTTCTGTATTTAAGATGAAAAAAGTAAGCTAACCTCTAAAATGCCTTAAAATTGAACTTTAAGAGCTTTAAGAGATTTAGAGGAAGAATTAGCCCTATAAAAGAATCTTTTAAAGTGGTATAGTAACACAAATGATGGTTTTATAAGCAAATTAGGCCATATACTTTATCTTGCCCTTTGACCCAATATTACTATGATCCATTATAAAAATTCTTCAGTTAAACTCTCTTTTGACATATTAGTTTCTTCTAGGTTAAACACACACTTTTGGGATAAAGGCTGAAATTATACTCACACATATTATCACAATACAGATAACTTATTTTCATAATTTAAAAAGATAATCATAAATATGTTTTCTTTAAAAGGACAGGTACATTTCCACCTCATTCAGAGACTAGAGAGCACACATTTTTCCTCCCGCTGGGAGGAAGAGTCTGTAGAGTTTCTGGTTAGGCAGGCATTTCACTATGCTACTTGACAACACTGTAAGAGGTTTGTGAAAACCCATGGGTTAGGGAATGTTCTGTCTATAAAATATGGGAATAGGTCAGTGGTTCTTGACAGAAATAATTCCCCTGCTTCAAGCCCCAAGTATATTTGACGTTGTCTGAGAAAGTTTTGATTGTCACAAATGTGAGGAGTGTTGCTGAACTCTAACGGATAAAGGCCAGGGATGTTGTTAAAACATCTTAATAGCCCTTACAACAAAGAACGATCTACATTAACAGAAAAAAAATTAATGGGCTTCCATCTCTAAGGTTTACATTGGTTTGTATTTGTGGAGTTCATTTCAGGCAGAATGCAATTGCCTTGGAGTCAGTAGCGCTCTTTCTTCAGAGCAAACACATCAGCAAGTGCCTCTTAATTTGGTAGGAAAATAAAAGCAACAACCCCTCTCCATGTATGTTTGCCTTGGAAAGTAAAGACTAACTTTCTGTTCTACACTTCTATCTGGTTCATGATTATGAATGAATGTTGTATAAATAAAGTCAATCAGCTCCCAGATTAAAATATGTGAGAAACATGCAATATATCATCAAAGTATTTGTTTATAAGAATTTACACATATGCTTTGAAAAACCAGGTGTCCAAAGTTTCTATTGGAGACATTTTGATTTATTAAGTGTAGTTAGGGTAAAGAAGTCTATATTTTAGTAAGAATTCCACATGATTCTGATGTAGTCAGTTCACTTTGGGAAACAAGCTAGAGAAAATGGAATGAAATTCCTTTGGCTCCAGTTGCATATTAAATAGCAATGTATAAATTTGAACCTGAACATATTTGATACAAAAATTAAATGTTAATTGAAGAAATATGGCCTGCAGCTTGAAAAGCACAAATTAGACAAATGAAATAGAGTCTATGTTTGTAGATATGTATTTATGCAAATACTGTCACCTTAAGCATTTCAGAATGCAGCTTACATTTTGACATATAGTGATGCCCAAACTTATTTCTAATGAATGAACAAATGAATTAATGGTGGATAAATATAATACAGTCTATATTGTGAGTTTATAAACTTCCATTTTTGACAGAATATTATCAAATTATGGTAAGGAAGATGTATTTCAGGAAAACACATGTGATAGAAGTGTTCATTAGTGGGAAAATATTAAGAAAGTCATATATATATATATATATATATAGTAGCAAAGTTTCTTGACAAGGTCGTAGTTTATAAGTATTCATAGTATTTACAAAGGTTTGGAACGGAACACACAACATACCAATGCAATAAGAGACAAAACAATGAGTGAATATCCTTGGAGCAAGAGGCTGTTTGGAGAACTGTTGAAAAAGAATTGAAAGGGAAAGTTGAGAGCTAGAGCATAAACATATTAAAAATAAAATAAAAAGAAATTCCTCAGAAATGTACCAGAATATGATGCTATGCATTTTTTAGATACCTTGTCTAGAAGCATGCTTGCTATAGTTAAGCTAGGTATTGCAATGTAATTCATGGAAGATCTAAGTCTTGTTATTAAAGAGACTTAATATTTGCAAGTACAATTATGCTTTGAAAATAATCTACTAATGGAAAGACAAAGATCCAAGATAAATAAATGAGAATTTTGAAGTCAAAAAGAAGAAGAAAAAAGCTAATGACAACAAGAGGTTTCTAATAAGTGGTACTGTCAATAATATAGAAGAGCTTATATCATTCTTTAAACTATGAGTATATTCTGGATGAACAACAAATACTACTGGTTTCTTTGTAATGAACTGAGGCTGCAGGCTGTATTTCATTTACCAGATTTTAATTAAACATAAAAGAATTGTGTATGTCAGTGAGCTCAAACACATGCACACACACGCATAACCATACACTCAAACATTTGCTGCAGAGATGGATGTGTATTTTTCGGCATGCAACTTCTCTGTGCACCTGGCTATAGCAAAGTGTAAGTGTCTGCACATTCATTGACCATCCTCTTGTTCTTAGATGGTTTCCCTTTCTCTTTCACTTCTAACTGGGTAAGCTTAGTGACTGTTTGGCCAGTAGAATATGGTGGGATTGATTTGGCAGTTTCTAGTTTTATGGACTCAACAAAATTTGCAGCTTCCACTTTTTGTCTCTTGCAAGACTCTTATCTTGGAGCCCTGGACACACAACAGTAGTAACAAGTTCATCTGTTTGGAGACTACAAGCTGTGGAATCCCTGCAAATCCCAGCCTCCTAGTGTCTCCCAAAAAGTAGCAAATATATAAACTAAAGCTTCTGGGATCCTCCAAATGTAGCCCATCTACAAACTGAATGCCTGCAAAAGACATCACTTGACATAATGTGGAGCAGAGGAAACTGCCACCCAGAGCTAAAGAATACCTCTTGTCTAAATCACAAAACATTATGACATAATCAAACAGTTGTTTCAATCTTTGATATTTTGTAACAATTTGTAACTTGGTACTAAAAAGGTTAAACAGAGGCATTACAACCAAGATTTTAAGATATATGCAAAAGGAAGTCAAAGGAACAGAGGCAGAGAATCTTAAACAGTTTACTAGCTGAAGCTTGTTTTACAAAGAATGTTCCAGGAAATTTTATCTTGAAACATTGTAATCTGAGGAGGGCCAACCAAGGAAAAACTGCAAGAAACCAGTCTGAGTTAGTTGTAAGCATACCATATGTGAAAATATATGTTGTTAACTAGGAAGGACTTTACTGCTCCTCCTCTTCTGAATCCTAGATGTGAATTGCAAGCAGGAGGGGCCCTCTGTCCACTCAGCCCCTTTTCTACACCCTGGACAATTCCTTAGTGCTTGTGATAAAAGCCTGGCCCTTGTCAGCGAGATGATTCCTTTAGGGAAATAGACCTTCCTACCGTGTCCTTTATTTGCCACAAGTAAATAAAGTTTCCCTTTGAGCAACTTCTGCTTGAAGATGATTATGCATGGACTCCCCAAGCAGATAGACCCCTGTACCCTCTTAACAGTACTTCTTTACTTTTCCAGTTACTCATTTTCTGCCTAACATTTATACAATATGTTATTCCTTTACTTATTTATTATCACTTTTGTCCTACAGAACATAAACTTGGTAAAAGCTAAGACTATATGATGTGCTTACTTGTGTATACCAGCCCCTAGTACAAGGATTGGCAAATGAAACACTTAAAATATTTATTACATCGTTGCATTCAATAAATGATATCATATTTTGGCTAATGTTATCAGAAGCCATCTGTGCATTTATTGTGAGACAGATAAGTAACTAGGGGAGAATCTGGGGTCTAGCTAAGCCAAACTGCTGCTGGACAGCTCCTTGTCAACTCACGCCAAACAGCTGTTGATAGCTCCCTTGAAGACCCACCAAGGGTCAATGATTGATAGCTCCAGGTGATTTGTGTTTTGACAGCCCTGGCCAACTCACCACAGGACAGCTGCTGCCAGACCTATGACAGCATGACCCATCCTGTATGACAAGTAACTTTTTGTGCATCATCCAAGCTTCCCTTTCTGTGTGTACATGCAAGCCTGTCTCCCATGTACCAGTGCTGTAGCTCCGCCACAAACTCCGCCCTCCTCCCTGAATATTCAGCTTGGTGTTATCATAGCATCACTACCTATACCTCTAGAAGAGAAGCCAAACTTTGTTGAGGAGACGTTATATTGAAAGGGGGCTTTTGCACTATTGGATGGTTTTCCTTGAAATAAGTTTTTTCTTGGGTCCTTTTTGCATTTTCAGATGCTTGGTCATATATCAATTCTTTCTTGAGTTTGCACTCTGGTTTTGCTTTGAATAAGTCCTTTCCTATATATCTTTATGGCTCTATCTTTTAATTCTTTCACATGCTGGAGTGAAGACACTGCAAAAAGCTTAGCTGCAAGCCCCAGAGCCCACAATGAGCTAAATATACTTATAAATTAACTAATGAAGAATCTTTTATTTGTTCATGAAAGTATCAAGAGATAACACTTCAACCCTGTCAGAATGGCTTATTATCTAAAACAGAGAAAGTAACAAATACTAGCAAGAGAAAGGGGAACTCTTACACTCTGTTGATGAGAATGTAATTCAGTGCATTTTTGTTTGTTTCCCCTGTGTTTGTTCATTCAAAAAGGTAATCATATTTATTATGTAGCTTGTGAATACTTCAAAAGACAGCAGAGATTTAAGGAAATGACTAATGGGAGAAAGAAATAGAACAGAAAATATGACTCATACTTTTCTTGGATTATCAGAATAAATTGTTTCCAACTCGAAGAGTGCTATGATTGATTATTTAAAGCTTCAGAATTCGGTCATCTTAAAGGATAGCTTTGAACTGAGCTCAACCCTCATAAAAATCAGTTTTATCAGTCTATCAGTCCTGTACAACACACAGCAAGCATGTTTTATTTCCTCAAAAAATGTTATTCTGGGGCCTGTGTGGTGGCATAGGAGGCAAAGCTGCAGCCTGCAATGCATGCATCACATGAGTGCTGGATTGTGTCCCAGATGCCTCGCTTCATATCTTGCTCCTGGGAATGACCTGAGAAAAGCAAAGCAGAGATTGCCCAAGTATATGAGCCCTTGCTATTCACATGGGAGACCTGAAAGAAGCTCCTGGCTCCTGGCTTCAGTCTGGCCCAGCCCTGGCCTTGGCAGCCATCTGGGCAGTGACTCAGCAGATATAAGATTCTCTCTCTCTCTCTCTCTCTCTCTCTCTCTCTCTCTCTCCCTTCATCTTTCTCTGAAACTGTCACTTTCAAATAAATAAATCTTTAAAAATGTCATTTCAAACACCAAAATGATATTGAAGGCAAAATAACAAGACAAAATACAAATGCTTGGGCATAGACTTTATTATCAAATACAAATTGACATGTTTTTAAATTAGTCTAAGAGTTATTCAATGTAAGACTTGTAAGAAAGCAATATAACATTTTAAAAATTATTTATTTGAAAGGTAGAGTGACAGAACAGAACACACACACACACAGAAAGAGGGAGAAAGAGAGAGAGAGAGAGGGAGAGAGAGAGAGAGGTCTTCCACCTGCTGGTTCACTCCCCAATTGGCTGCAATGGCCACAGCGGCACCGATCTGAAGTCAGGAGCCAAGAGCTTCTTTTGGGTCTCCTATGTGGGAGCAGGGGACCAAGGACTTGGGCCATCTTCTGTTGCTTTCTCAGGCCATAACAAAGAGCTGGATTGGAAGTGGAACAGGTGGGACTAGGAGTAATCCCTCTTCCCTAATAGATTATTCACTTTATTATACAAACATAACCTATCTCATGTTTAAAAGGAATAGTCCCTTTGACCTCTAATTCTACTGCACAGTCCTACTTTTCTCATTTTCTTTATAGCAAAATTCCATCATTTCTGCTTGTATTTCTGGATGTTAATTTAACGTTATTAACCATTATATTTTTACTTTTCTCCTTAGTCTCTTTCATTCCTTAGAAACTATTAATCATTGTTGCATGACCTGTCATGTTTCTAAATTTAAATCTCAGGCCTCTTGCTCTAATTCAGCATCATTCAATAATTGTTTTTTTAAAAAAAATATTCAATGTATTGCTTCACTTAGATTTGGAGATACTCTATTGCCCAGTTTTCTTCCTGCTTTACTAAATACTATTTCTCATTTTCCTTTTAGTTTTCTCAGTTCCTACAAGTAACTGCTAGGATGTCTCAGATCATACATATCCTCATCCTTCTGTACTAGTCAGTACACTCTATTAAAAGGGATCATGAAATGACAAGGCTTTAAAATAATCTTTAATGAAGAGGCAGATGTTTGGTACATGTTTTGATGCCATTTGGGATGCCTTCATCCCTTATCAGCGTCCCTGGATTTGAGTTCTAATTCTGTCTCCAATCCATATTCCTGTTGGTGCACACCTTTGAAGGCAGCAGATGATAGTTCAAGTACTTGGGACCCACAGTGAGTTCCTGGGTTTGGCTTTGGCCTGGCTCAGTCCTTGTATTTATGTTTCACATTGGTCGATAGGAGATATTTCTGTCTCTCTGTCTCTGTCTCTTGTTCTCTTTCTCATTTTCCTTCTTTCTGTCTCTATCCTATCCTATTCTATCCCTCCATCCCTCCTTCTCTGCCTTTCAAATAAACAATTATTTTTTAAAAAAATCCACCACATGGAGATATGACTCACAAATTGATATCTAAGCTTAAACAAGTCCATTGATATCAATATTTGTATTTCAAAAGCCTCTGTAGGATCTTTCTTTCTTTCTTTCTTTCTTTCTTTCTTTCTTTCTTTTTTTATAGGTAGAGTTATAGACAGTGAGAGAGAAAGACAGAAAGAAAGGTCTTCACCCGTTGGTTCACTACCCAAATGGGGATTACAGCTGAAGCTGCTCCAATCCGAAGCCAGGAGCCAGGTGCTTTTTCATGGTCTCCCATGCAGGTGCAGGGGCCCAAGCATTTGGGCCATCCTCCACTGCTTTCCTGGGCCACAACAGGGAGCTGGACTGGAAGAGGAGCAACCAGGACTAGAACCTGGTGCCCATATGGGATGCTGGTGCTGCAGGTGGAAGATTAACTAAGTGAGCCCCTTTAGGATATTTCTTAAGGACAGTCTTTTATGATACACCCACCAGGTCATCAGAAGAACTCTGATTTCATATTTCAAAGAGAAATGCTGTTGAAGTCTCTCTTAGGTCTTAATTATGTGTCCATTTTTCCAACTGCTTAGTGGAAAACAATGACAGCAACAATAAAATACTTGAGTCTTTTTTGCCGTATGCTGTATGCTGTATGCTGTTTATCCTATCTCATCAACTTGTCCAAAATATGGCAACATCTAACTTCCTTAACCACTAACATCCTAGCCCTAATAAATATAGTCATTAGTCAGGACTACTATATTAACTCACTAACTGATCTCCTAACCAGTAACATTGATTTCTTTCCTATCCCCTACTTATATATTGAATATATTTATATTATTGACAATAAGGCTCTTTAGAGTATGGTAACTATCTATGCCTTCTTCTATCAATTTTACCAGATGTATTATACACTCTCATCCTTGCCTTCTTTCTGCTTCTCAAATATTCAAAGCATTTTCTAGTCTCAAAGTTTGCATGTGGCATTCCCTTTGCCCAATAAAACATTGCTTCAGATCTTCCATGACTTGCAACTTCATATTATTCAGATCTAAGTTCAAATGCTACCTACTCTCAATGATTCTCACCACCACATTCCTCTTCTTCCAATATCACTCTACTTATTTTTATTTTTTCATAGCTCTATCACTTACTACATAGTGTTCTTACTTGTTCGCTGCTAGTCCTGTCGCATGTAAAAGAATTTTCATGAAATTAGATAGTTTGTTCAATAATTAGTTACGAGTGTCTTGAACTGTGGGAAGTAGTAATGAAAACAAATAGATTATGAATTAATGTATAAGCTTAACCATTATTTCAATCTTATTTTAATCATGTTTTAATGGTAAAGTCAAGTGGAATAAATGCTACCCACACAAATTTCCAATATCTACTTAAAAATATAAGTATAAAGACAGAATCATAGAAACATGTTCAAGACTATCATCACCAAGTAGTTTAAAAAGTAAATAGGTATTTGTATGCTAAAATTATCTCCACTTGAAGATCTTGAGTTGAGGAAATAAGCCACAAGTTAATGAAAAGGTAATAAGCTAGCTCAAAATATTTTTTGAAATTGAACAAACATCATTTGTTCTTTTCTATTACAAGAACTGTTTACATTGCTTTAAAATGGAGATAGAATGATTCAAATATATGTCATTTCTTATTAGTAAATGAAATAAAATCTCCTCATAGTCAAAGTATATTTATCTTATTTTCTAGATATGTTAAGCTCACTTCTGAGCTTAACTTACATCCTGAAACATGAGATTCCAAATGAATAAAAATGCTTTTATTATTCTAAGTTAACCTGTTAGGTAATAGAGATAGTAGATTGTAGTAACAAAAAATCCTTTCAACTTGAACTATATCATTTACTTTGTTTGCTGATGAGATGAGTTAACATTTACATAACATTGTGTGCCTAAATGTGTATTTCTATTTAAATCAAATTCATCTTAAGAGTTTATGTGTATAGTGAAGGAATGAAATTGAATTCTGTTAGAGAACTAAAATCAGTTACCATTTATTTCAAGCAAAGAGGTAATCAACATGCTTGACTGGAGAAACTATTCAAGAATTGAGATTTTCTAAACTGTTTTTGCACAAACATTCTAAAACATAAAATATTAGGAAATCTACTAAACTAATTTTGGAGGAAAGGTGTATTATACACAGTTTATGACTATGGGTCTTACATGCCTCATATAATCCTATTAAGAAAGGAGTTTTAGAAATATATAAAATAAATAAAAATCAGAACAAATGTGCATTATATTGTCGTAATTTAATCTGTTGTTTTTTTTTCAGCATTTTCATTTTAGAAAATACAGATAGGTTGGCACTACTCCATAGAGTTCAAATTGCATGCTCTAATCCTTGTAGCTGGTAAACCTCCCCAAAGACAGAATTTCTGTTATCCAACAACACATATAATGTTAGCAATCTTGTAGAGAAATACTTTCTTCAATGAAAATAAAAGTTATGGAACAAAATTAGACTTACATCATTTACCTTTCCAGTTCCTTTTAGAATAGCATATTGGATTGATTACTGATGTTATCTGATTGTTTCTCTGAAATCCTAAAATGACTGAAAAACTGTGATTTCTTTAGCTTTTTTAGTAGGAATTAGTTTCTCACTATGAACTTATCTTAATTGGAGATGAGTATATATGCCAAAATTATTAAATCCCAGTTTAATTTGATGTGAATAGATAGATAGACAGACAGGCAGACATAGACATTCGGTTTCATAATATGGTTAGGAATCTATGTTTTTAGCAGCTCAATTCACAGTAGCTAAGATATCAAATCAACCCAGATACCATCAACTAATGACTGAGTGAAAAAAATCTGGTGGGGACTGGTGCTGTCACGAGGCATGTAAAGCCACTACCTAGAGTGCCATCATTCCATATGGGAACCAGTTGGAGTCCTGTCTGTACCATTTACGATTCACCTTCCTGCTAACACGCCTGGGAAGGCGGTGGAAGATGGCATAAGTGCTTGAGACCTTGCATCCATGTTGGAGACCTGGAGGAAACTCTCAGCTCCTGGCTGCAGACTGGCCCAGCTCTGGAGCTGTGGTCATTCAGGGAGTGAACCAGTGGGTGGAAGTGTGCTTGCTCTCTCTCTCTCTTTCTCTCTCTTGCTGTCCCTCTCTTTCTATGACTCTGCCTTTCAAGTAAGTAAATAAATCTTTTTAAAAAACCAATAAAACAATCAAAAAAGATCTGATATATATGTATGACAGAATACTAACTACCCAGCCATAAAGAATAATGAAATCCTGTCTTTCACAACAAAATAGATGTAACTGGAGACCATCATGTTTAGTGAAATTAGCCAGTCTCCAAAAGACAAATATCAGATATGTTGTAGTTAATATAGAATACAAAAAAGTATAAGAATTAAACTGACTTCTTGTGATTTGAATATACACTTGAGTCTCTCTTGTTGCCAAAAGTATCAGGAAACATAAGTAGAAGGGAATTCTGGACCTGTAGACTAGTCTAATCAGGTTGACACAACACAAAGTGCCCAGTTTGTTGTAAAGATTGCTTTAAAGTTAGTTAAAAGTTACTAACTGCAACAATTTGCCAAATGAAAATCTAATTGTGGGGCAGGACTATAGCACAGTGGCTAAGATGGTGCTTAGGACGCCTCTATAAGATATCATAATGCCTTGGTTTGAGTTCTGGCTCAGCTCCCAGCTTGATGCTAATGTTCACTCTGAGAATATAGTGAATATGCAAAAAAATAGGTACATGTATTTGTTACTGATACATTACATAATATATTATACTCATAAATACAACCACTAATCTTACTCTCCTCCATAAAATTATAAAACTTCTGTAACAAAGCAATAAATGAAAAAAATAAATGAATGTCTTTAATACACACAATAGTCAAATATACCATGGCTTAAGCAGTAACTTTATGCATTTCATAGGAACATCTTGTTTTTACATAAAATCATTAAAATGTGAAGATTCTAAAATAAAAACTTAAATATACTGTACCCTACACTTCAAACAAACACAAGGTAATTTTCAACTCTAAAACATCCTGTTACAAACACAATGAATGATTATAAAAAGAATATGGAAGAACAAAAAAACTGGATCTTTTAAAATATATAAAAAGTTCATATATGTGAATATCGTGATGAGATCAGTATTTTTTGTTGACATGAATAATATTATATCAAGATCAGTTGCAGGGCTGGTGCTTTGCCTGAAGAGCAGGCATCCCATATAGGCGCCGATTCGAATCCTGGCTGCTGTATTTCCGATCCAGCTCTCTGCTTTGGCCTGGGAAAGCAGTGGAAGATGGCTCGAATGCTTGGGCCCCTGCACCCACATGTGAGAACTGGAGGAAGATCCTGGTTCCTGTCTTCGGATCAGTGCAGTTCTGGCCATTGCAGCCATCTGGGGAGTGAACCAGCAGATGGAGGACTTCTCTCTCTCTCTCTCTCTCCCCCACTCTCTCTCTTTCTAGCTCTCTCTCTCTGCTTCTGACGCTCTGTAATTGCCTTTTAAATAAATAAATAAATAAATCTTATTGCATAGTTAATTTATATTTGGTTATTTGAACTATATTCTATGAAAATCACTTTAGTTGGGTCTCAAATTTATCCCTACAGAATCTTTACTCCTGGCTCTAATAAAGCTCCATATAGTAGCAACATTATCTATTTTTTAAAAAAATAAGGTGTAGTAAGGGAAGTGTCACTATGTTTCTTTTTAACAATTTTTGTTAAAATTTTTAACAGTTTTCCATTTTCATTTTATATGTAAATACTACATACACATGCCTACTTTTTTAAAATTTCATTTAAGTTATACAAGTTTCCTGTATTGCATATATACAGATTTAGGAACATACTGACACTTCCCTTACTACATTCCCTCTCATCCACTCTCCAACCCTCCCCCTCATCCCTCTCATATCTCCACTATTAATTTTTGCAAGGATCTACTTTCAGTTTACTTAAAGATCATATACTTAAACCCACACTGAATACAATAGTTCAACAAATAGTATGAAGAGACAAAAAGAAAAACAAAACAAAACAAAAAACCATTCCTGTTTGTTTACAAAGGCGGTAAACAATCAATGAATCTCAAAATGTTTATTTCATTCCAGTGTATTACTAACTCTATTAGTTACCTAAGGTCAGGGAAAACATATGATATCTATCTTTTTGGGATTGGCTTATTTCACTAAATATAATGGTTTTCAGTTGGATCCATATCGCAGCAAAAGACAGGATTTATTTACTTTTTCTTTCATTTCTTTTCTTTTCTTTTTGTCTTTACAACTGAGTTGTACTACATTGTGTATATGTACCATGATCTATTTATCTAGTCAACGGTTGATGGGCATCTGGGTTGATTACATATCTTAGCAATTGTGAATTGTGCTGCAATGAACATGGGGGTATAAAAGCAGCATCAGATATAGTAACATCATATTGTGGGATTGATGACCAAGATCATAAATGAAGAAACACATGTATATTATAGTATGTGGACTATAACTCAGTGAAGAAAACATTTATAATATATATAAAATAATATGGCATTCACACATGCTTACTAAATACTTTTACTAATCTTCCACATATAAAATATATCCATGTCTGGCTTATTTAACTTTGTGTATGATCTCCAATTACATCCAATTTTTGTAAATGTTGTAATTCTATTCTTTTTTCATGAATGAGTAAAATTCCAATTTTTGGTTATTTATCTATTGATGGACATCTAGGTTGATTCCATATTATTGCTATTGTAAGTAGTTTTGCAATAAATACAGAAGTGTAGGTATTCATTGCACGTACTATGGTTTCTATTGTGATATGTTTCATGAATGAAAGAATTCATGATAAATTATTTGGGTTCAATTGTTCCCTAGTATCAAGAATAGTGAAGATGGGGCTGGTGCTGTGGTGGAACGGGTAAAGCTGCCACCTGCAGCTGCAGTGCCGGCATCCCATATTGGCACCAGTTCAAGTGCTGGCTGCTCTACTTCGAATCCAGCTCTCTGCTATGGTCTGAGAATGCAGTAGAAAATGGCCCAAGTCCTTGGGCTCCTGCATCCATGTGACAGATCCTGAAGAAGCTCCTGGCTCGTCTTCAGATGCATGCAGCTCCAGCCATTGCAGCCATTTGGGGAGTGAACTAGCGAACGGAATTCCCCCCCCCCCCCGCCTCTCCTTCTCTATATGTGTATCTCTGACTTTCAAGTAAATAAATAAATCTTAAAAAAGAAAAGAACATTAAAGTCTGCTAAGTCTGTTAAAGGAAGTCATATGCAAGATAACTCCTGAGACTATGAGTAGCTCACCAAAACTGCACAGGCGATAACGTTATTCCCAAGCAAAATCAGTGTATACTGGAAGATTTTTAATGAGGAAATTAAAGTATCAAAATTAGGCAAAATAAATTACAGCAAGAGGTCAATGATACTGGAATGAATGCAAAGAGAAAATCAGGAGCCAGATCTCTTAATGTCTTGAGAGCCATTTTGAGTAGTTTAAACTTCAGAGATTTTTATGAATAAGGACAGTTAAACTAAAGGAGGTGTTCTGATTTGCATTTTAAACAACTTCTCTGGCCACTGGAAAAAATGAGAACTTGCAGAAAGGAAAAGTGGATATAGAGATAGGATGTAAAAGATTATTTACAATATTTTTGGTGGGTAAGAATGAATGCTTGGATTAGAATGAACTCAAAGGACTGAGAGGGATATAAGAAGAATTTTTAGAATTGGAGGCTGAACTTGCTAAAAGGTAGTGGGCTAAGTAGATGGAGACGGAATTGTCAAGAATAATTTCCTAGTCATTTGGCATGTTTAACTTTGGTGGGCACAAGTTAACTGGAAGATAAATGCCATATTAAATATATGGACATAGTATATTGCTAACCTCAAAAATTCAAAATTTTATATACAGAGTATTCCTATAATCAATATTTATTGTTTGCCTAAAAGGAGCCATGGCATGAAAGTTGCAAAACATTCCTGAGGCAGAATAACTAAGTTTAAATATAAGTAACATAAATAAACCACAATTTTACGTATTAAAATATTTAGCACAGAATATTTTAGCATTTTTTTGGAAAAACGAAAGACAACATAAGGTTAAACAAGAGAATAATTTTTAATTATATAATGCTACAGCTCTTAATATCTGGTTATTTATTTATTTGTTTGTTTACAAGGCAGAGGGACAGAGAGAAACAAAGGGAGAGAGACAGAAAGAGACAGAGAAACATGATCTCCGTTTGCTGGTTTATTCCCCAAATGCCTTTAGGGACTAAGGATTGGGCCAGGGCCATAGTTGGAAGCTGAGAATTCACTCTATGTCTTCTTTAAGGGTGGAAGGAACCAAACTACTTGAGTCAATACCTCCCTGGATCTGCATTTACAGGAGGCTAGTATCAGAAAACAGAACTGGGCATTAAACTGAGGCATTGTGATATGAGATGTGGGCATCCCAATTAATGTCCTAGCCTGTAGGCTACATGCCTGTCACTACCAAGTTCTTTCCATAGGGGGAAAGCACACATTCCTAAAATGTACCTACAAGAAGTTTAAAAATTTGTGTCAATGACAGTTCCACCTTCACTTTTGTATTTCATTTTTTGGGAAAATAGAGTTATACCATAACGTATGATGTAGCAACTTTAGGATGTAAAAACAACTAAAGAACTGTTTCCGCTATAATCTATATGAATCCACAGCGTGACTTTTATAAATGGTCTGAATATTTTATGACTAAGGTTGGTGCAGTTGATAAAACTGTTTTGAGTAGCGGCCTGATAGTCAAACTTCATCCTATAACTTCCATTTAGAATCCAGAAAGCTGGAATGAACAACACTTCTAACTTAACTAGAAAAATTAGATAATCTATACAATCTAAGGGTTATTTGATCCCATCAGGGAATTGATGTTATTTGGTCAATAACTAAGACAGAATCTAGGAAAGGAGAGCTATGCCCCAGTAGTGCTGTTAGCTGTGTACTGATTCACTAGCAGTAGAACATGGAAGGAGGTGGCTGAGAGTCTCAGCTAAGTTTTAACATCTGTGCAATGGCTGGAAGTGAGCTGACATCAGAATTTAAAATCCGTGGAACCCAGAGATAGGAGAGAAGCTTCGTTCTACCATCTTCTTTGTCCAGAGATTTGTTTTGGGAATTCACATGAGAAAAATAAAGGCAGGTCAGGATACAGGATAAGACCTCCCAGGTGGTGCATCAGAGGAGCAGGGAGGTAGCTGATTTTGCTGTAAACAAAGGAGTACCTGCCTCAATAATTCTATTCTGCAGAAGTGAAACTTTAGTTGCCAGAGAAGTAAAACAAACTTCCATCCTCACAATCTGTTAAATACCCACTCTGTCTCTCCTTGAAACACACACACTCCATATTGTAGTCCCTGGGTTTGAGGTCCCAAGTCCAGTCTCAATTCCAGCTTCTTGATAATACATACTCAGGGGAGCAGTAGCTGATGGCATAAGTACCTAGGTCCATGGTAACCATGCAGGAGGCACTGATTGAGTTCCAGATACCTGGCTTCCACTTGAACCAGCCCCAGCTATTACAGGCATGTGAAGGTGAACAAACAGATGGAAGATCTCTCTATGTCTGCTTCTCTGGCTTTCAAATAGCTAAAACAAAATGAATCACAATAGAAGAACCATTATGACTTGGCCTTTATTTTGGAAAATCAAACTTATAATCATAAGGGAAGGACAAGAAACTGTCCTCGGCCCAGTTTATTAGAGACCTCTTTCCACTGGGGGAGGGAGGCACAGGATTAGTGAGAGTTCCCAGTCCAGGGTACAAGGACATGTGGATGCCTAAGATGAAGAAGAGACTGTGATAGTCCGGCGCCCTGGCTCACTTGGTTAATCCTCCCGCCTGTGGAGTCATATCCCATATGGGCGCCAGGTTCTAGTTCTTGTAGCTCCTCTTCCAGTCCAGCTCTCTGTTGTAGCCTGGGAGGGCAGTGGAGGATGGCCCAGGTGCTTGGGCTCCTGCACCCGCTTGGGAGACCAGGAAGAAGCTCCTGGCTCCTGGCTTCAGATTGGTGCAGCGCTGGCCGTAGCAGCCATTTGAGGAGTGAACCAACGGAAGGAAGACCTTTCTCTCTGTCTCTCTTGCTCACTTACTCTACCTGTCAAAAAAATTAAAAGAAGAAGAAGAGAATGTGTTATCCAGAGTTCTCTAAAGAAATAGTACAAACAAGATATACAAAGCAACTCGATTGCCTCCTGCCTCCTGCACATATCCACCATTGCTTGTCTCTGCCTCCTTCAGCCTCCTATTACTATTTCTCTGGTACTAGAGAAATCTACACACATCCTAAATTTTTATTAGATTGAGTCTTTACTCTCCAGTTTGATTCACCTACAGAAATACATTTCTTCATCTGATTTCCCTGTTTAAATTTCATCAGCTTCACAGGACTATTGTTATGTCCTTCTGAGCAATGGAACAAGAGATGAGTGAGTTCTTTTATTATCTGGGATCCTGGGTTTCTGAAAGGCTGTATCTTTTTGTTATGTGAATCAGAGTGGCATAAAAGAAAGTCACTCCTGTCTTCACGGGAGTGATTTCAAATTGAGTCTTTGATAACTCAAGATTTTTCCAAACACTGAATTACTTTTTATTTATTTTTTAGGGCCAGTGTGGTTTCCTTGTCCTTCAATGAGGTGTTGCCAACAGATAGTAGTATGTGATATAAAACTGATTTTGTGTAACTCTTCACTTGCTGACATGCAGCAGATAATTTTAATTTATTTGTAGTAGTCCGTAAGAAGTAAGAATCTCTCTTTTAGAATGGTGGTTACAACCCAGTAGTGAAATGTCAAATTTTAAACAGAGAGGATAACTAATAAGATATCTCATTTCCAAACACAGAACAAGTTTTTTTCACACAAAAGGATCTCTATGTTCTCTTTCATGGCATTCTGGAGCCATGTTTATAATCAGTGAGTATAGCAGTCCCAGGCTTGGGTGCATATCCTCATTTTATTGTGCTATGGTTTTAACTTACTTCACCTGTCACCGACATAATGAAGCCTGATGTTGATGAGTGCGCCTAACAAGAAAACAAAAATCCACTGAAGAGAATCCAGCGAGCAGCAATATGTTCACTCCTATACCAACACAATTTATCCACCACCTTTTTGACATTTGATTGGAGCTATTCATAGGCAGCACACTTCATTCCCTTTATCAAGACCTCCAGGTTTGGCTTTATTGTCTGAGAGGATAATCCTGCTGTATGTTCAGTAATTCTGCAGTTGAAGTATTTAGTCACTGATCTGTTGCAGTAATATGAAAGAAATAAAATGGGTACTCCTTGAAGGAATGAATTTTACATTATAAATACATAGTCACAGGGCAAACAAAGAAGGCACTGAATAAACATTCCAACACTCCAGAATGAAATATGTGTTTTATATTGAAGATTTAGAATATACTTAACATGGCATTTAGGCCAAATGCCTACAGGAATAGAATAATGCTGGTATAATGCATATTTCTGGATAAACTCTGAAAAAGAACCAGATTTTAGACTATAAGAATCCAGGCAATTGGATCCCTCTAACTATGCAAAAATAACTTTTATCATTATCATAAGCTGATAAAATACAGGGTTTTTTATTCTGTTTCTGTTTTTGCTTCATATTTTCTGTTTCTTTTTTTTTTTTTGCTCCCCCCCACACAACTTCCCTCCCTCCCACTACCCTCCCCTCTCCAGCTCCCTCTCCCCTTCTGTTCACATCAAGATTCATTTTCAATTCTCTTTATACACAGAAGATCAGTTTAGTACATATTACGTAAAGATTTCAACAGTTTGCCCTCACATAGAGACACAAAATGAAAATACTGTTGGAGTACTAGTTATAGTATTATTTCACAATGTACAGCACATTAAGGACAGAGATCCTACATGATTTTTTTTAAAGAATTGATTAATTATCTATGCAATTTCCAATTTAACACCAAGATTTTTTAATCATTTGCAATTATCTACAGAAGATCGATTTAATATATACTATGTAAAGATTTCATCAGTTTGCACCCACACAGAAACACAAAGTGTAAAAATACTGTTTCAGTACTAGTAATAGCATTATTTCACATTGGATAACACATTAAGGACAGATCCTCATGAGACGTAAGTACATAGTGACTCCTGAAGTTGATTTAACAATTTGACACTCTTGTTTATGGCGTCAGTAATCTCCCTAGGCTCTATTCATGAGTTGCCAAGGCTATGGAAGCCTTTAGGGTTCGCCAACTTCGATCTTATTCCGACAGGGTCATAGTCAAAGTGGAAGTTCTCTCCTCCCTTCAGAGAAAGGTACCTCCTCTTTGATGGCCCCATTCTTTCCACTGGGATCTCACTAGCAGAGATCTTTCATTTAGGTCTTCTTTTTTTTTTGTTTTTCAGAGTGTCTTAGCTTTCCATGCCTAAAATATTCTCATGGGCTCTTGAGCCAGATCCGAATGCCTTAAGGGCTGATTCTGAGGCCAGAGTGCTATTTAGGACATCTGCCATTCTATGAGTCTGCTGTGTATCCTGCTTCCCATGTTGGATCATTCTCTCCCTTTTTCATTCTATCAGTTAGTATTAGCAGATACTAGTCTTGTTTGTGTGATCCCTGTGAAATATAAGAGTGGAAATAAGAGAGGGAGGAGATGTACAATTTGGGACATGCTCAAATGGAACTGCCCCAAATGATGGAGTTAGAATTGTGCCAGGGGATTCCAATACAATCCCATCAAGGTGGCATGTACCAAGGCCATCTCATTAGTCCAAGTGATCAATTTCAGCTCACAATTGATCACACTGATAGGTCTAAGAGTCATAGGGATCATATTTTCTGTTTCAATAGGATAATTCATTTTCCTATGTAGTCTTAATCCTTGGTTTGAGAGAATCTATGTATAACTACGCTGTTGTCATAGTAATTTTTTCATTAGTAGGATCATACATCTATCAGAGTCCCCAGCATATTATTTTGCAGTGCAACCTTCCCACAGATGGTTTTAATGGTGTTATGGACTGAATTATGTCACAAAAAAATCATGTGAGGAAAACTAAATCCAATGTGATTGTGTTTAGACATAGGGCCTTTAAACAGGTGACTGAATTTAAGAGACATTTTGAGTACAGGGCCCAATACAGTTGTGCTGGTATCCACTTAAAATAACACGAGGAAAACACCAGAGAAAAATGCATATAAGGGCACAACGAGGCAGCCAATAAGGCCATGGGGAGAGGCCTCTTGAGAAACGAATCCTGTTCAGACCTTGTTTGGGAATTTCTAGCCTCCAGATATTGGAGAGAGTAATTTCTCTTGTTTATGATAATGAGTCTGTGTTATTATTGTTACTGAATCTCTTGCAAACTGATATGAATTTATATTTATGTATCTAAAGTATGCTTTGGGGTTTACTACATTATTAATCCAGGGACACTGCAATGTTTTTACCCTTCTCAGATATTTTCTAAAAGCAAGATCCTCCTATTCCTACAGAGCTCCTGAATCTTAAAAGCTTCACCTGAGGACACATGTAGGAATGGGCCTGAGCAGTGGACTGAAGTGATGAGTTAATAATAAAATGGTTTGGACACTGTCGTTGTGAGCTGACCTCACCTCAAACTGCCTGTTACATTTTTTTTCCTTTGATTTGTGTGGTCTGGGCTCTAAAATGGTGGACCTGACTATATCCTTTACTGGTAAAGGACTTCAATACGCCAAGCCCTCTAGCATGTGGAGAGTCATCTCTGGAGAGAAGTTTGAGAAATTTTACCATACAGGATTCCCTGCATTTTGACTTTAGAATTATTCTTTTCCTTGTTTGCCACAGCACAGCTAAGTCAGAAGGTGGGAGCATTATGATGAACATTAAATGAATAGAAAAATTTGCACAAACCCCTAAAAATATGCAATCAAGATATCTTCAGATGTATTCAAATATGTGGATTTAGTTTTTCTAATTTCTCCTCTTTTTTCGTCTAAGATATTTCCAAAGATGTGTCTTCTAGCTAGGATATTCTTTCTTCTGCCTCGTAAGTCTGTTAAAGCTTTTCACTGTACATTTTATTTCACATACTGAATTCTTCATTTATAGTATTTCAAATTGGTTTTTCTTCAAAATATCATGGGAAATTTTTTCATCAATGTCATTTATGGATTTCTTTTTTTAATTCGCTATTTTTTTCATCTAGGGAAAATCACTGTATTTATTTTAGTGTTATCAACCCTCTATTTTTTAATTAATTAATTAATTTGAAAGGCAGACTTGAGAGAGAGAGAGAGAGAAGAGAGAAAGGAAACACACACACACACAGAGAGAGATAGTTAGAGAGAGAGAGAGAGAGAGAGAGAGAGAGAGAGAGAGAAGAGAGAGCGAGCTAGGGATATATCTTACAATCACTGGTTCACTTCCCAAATGGTTGCAATGGCCAGAGCTGGGCCAGTATGAAACCAGGAGCCAGGATATTCCACCAGGTCTCCCTCATGGGTACAGGGGCCTACGCACTTGAGAGCCATCGTATGTTGTTTTCCCAGGCTCGTTAGCAGGGAGCTGGACAGAATGTGGAGCAGCCCAGACTTGATCAGGAACCCGTATGGGATACTGGCACTGCAGGTGGTGGCTTTACCCACTACACTACAGTGCTGTCCCATGTATGGATTTATTTAACTCATGAATGCTTCTTATTGCTTCTGAGTAATCCTATGACCATTTTTTGAATTCCTTTTTAGGCATGTCATCAATCTCTTTGTCTTTACCATCTAATATTAAAGCGTTGTGTTCCTTAGAGGGGATCATGCTGTCTTTCTTGTTCTTGTTTCTTATAAGTCTACATTTATGTTCAGAGATTTGTGAAAAAAATTACTTGTATTCTCCACTGTTGGGTTTTATCTTTGAACCATGCCTACATGGCTTAGTGGAGAGTCTGTTTCTTCAGTGAATACCCAGAGGAGTGTGCTTGGTATGGCCAGGGAGCTCTGGTCAGTGCTCAAGGCTGGAGCAGGAGTCTAGGGTGACACCCAAATAGTGTGTGGTACTCTCCTCTATTGTCAGCAGCAGGAGGGATGATCATGACTGTCAGCATAATGACAACCTCATTTCTCCTTTTCCAAGGTGATCAATGCCAGAGGTTAATCTACATTGGCTCATGAACAGCACAAAGAATCTGTGCAGTTCTCAGTATGAGCCTGAAATCTGCAATGACCCCTCCCAGGCAGTCAGGGAGCTCTGAGCTCTGACAGCAGACACAGTGATTGCTCAGATACACAGCTATACCTCACACCCTAGAGTACAGTCACATGTTTCCCACAGTCACAGTGCACAAAGCTCCCATAGGCCCATAGTGCAGAAGACACATCTCCACCCCTTGAGCCTGCTCTGTCCACTGAGAAAGCAGATTCACTTCCCAGAGCCAGCTGCCTGTTGGTGCCTCACCTTGGCAGTTAGAGCCCTGGAGCCCAAGATAGGTTCAGAAGATGGGGGCATCTCACATTCCTATGTGGGTGCCCAGCCCCCTGTCAACCCTCTCAATTGGACTCCAAGACAATGGACAACATGGATTTTTTCTTCTGCTAACATCCCCTGGTCACACACACAAGAGTCTACACAGCATCACCTTGTGTCAAGATGTTGCTTTTTCCTGCCAGTTGCCAGGTGCCCTTGTCGGGGATGCAGACAAAGAAATTTGGTTTTCCTTTGTTGGTGTGGGAGGGTGGTACCCTGCCCCTTGCTGCGGCTCCAGGATGGAATCAAAGACAATGTGATCCCCAAGGATTCCCCTCAAGCAATATCACCACTGGCATGGGCTCCCACAGTCTGCTCTCACCTCGCCCTTAGAACCTGGTATCTACTCCAGCTGCAGGAGTCATGGATGGTGTCCCCATCCACTGCTGTTTATCCACACTTTCCACACTGCTCCATGGCATTCCAATCTTTCTATATAATTTCCACTGATAACTTCTCTACAACTCTATGCTGGGAATATACTTTGTCAGCTTTTTTTCTGCTGTCTTCCCCTGGTCAGAATCAGTACTTCTTTTCTGTATTCAGCCATCTTGGAATCCTTCCCCAAATATATATCATCTTATGCAAGTAGCATAACTGGTGACTATTTAATTTATTTTAAAATTGGGAATTACAGTTTAAATCAAAGCTCATATACTAATCACTGTGGTATAGAAAGTAAAGGAATAGGATTGTGTCCTCATAAAAATAGAAAAAAATTCATAAAGTAAGGTATTAACTTTATTTTTGTGAACTATATAGTCATTTTTACTTATTATTTCTGTATATAAGTAAATAATAAAAATTGTTCATGTGCAAATAATTCAACAGAAACTTTTAGATGGTTTCATTGGAATAATTGCAGACTTTGATCGTTATAATTAGTGCTATTAGTTTGAGAAACTATTAAAACAGAAAGTGTTCAAAGGAATTCAAAAATATTTCAAATTTGACTTCCTTGGTTGAATCGATTTCAAGGGATTTAATTTTTCTATAGGTATTTTTAATGGGATTGATCTTATAGGTTCTTTCTTGGCTGTGGAATTGTTTGTGTACACAAAGGCTATTAATTTTTGTGTGTTAATTTTATATCTTGCTACTTTACCAAACTCTTTTATGAGTTCCAATAGTCCATTAGTGGAGTCTTTTGGTTCCCCTATATGTACAATCATGTCACCTGCAAACAGGGATATTTTGACTTCCTCATTTCCAACTTTTATCCCTTTGATTACTTTTTCTTGCCAAATAGCTCTGGCTAAAACTTCCAGGACTATCTTAAAAGTAGTGGTGAAAGTGTGCATCCTTGTCTTGTTTCAGATCTTAGTGGAAATGCTTCCAATATTTCCCTATTCAATAAGATGCCGGTGGTGGGTTTGTCATAAATTGCTTTGATTGTGTTGAAAAAAGTTCATTCTATACCCAATTAGCTTAAGGTTTTCATCATGAAAGGATGTTGTTGATCAAATATTTTCTCTGCATCTAGTGAGATAATTGTATAGTTTTTGTTCTCCAGTTTGTTAATGTGTTGTATCACATTGATTGTTTTGCAAATGTTCAACTATCCCTGCACACAAGGGATAAATCCCACTTGATCTGGGTGAATGAGCTTTCTAATCTGTTGTTGGGATTTGATTAGCTAGTATTTTGTTGAGGATTTTTGCACAGTTCTTTTTCTCTGTTGTATCTTTTTCTGGTTTAGTAACTAAGGTGATGCTGGCCTCATAAAAGGAGTTTGTGTGGATTCCATCCCTTTCAATTGTTTTGCATAGCTTGAGAAGAATTGGAATTAGTTCTTTAAATGTCTAGTAAAAATCAGCAGTGAAGCCATCTGGTCCTATGCTTTTCTTTGTTGAGAGGGTCTTTATTACTGATTCAGACTTAATTTGGTTATTGATCTGTTCAGTTTTTCTATGGTTTCATGACTCAGTTTTTGTAGATTGTATATGTCGAGGACTCTATCAATTTCTTCTAGATATTCTGACTTGTTGTGATGATTCTATTTCTGTGGTATCTGTGGTTTCATTTCCTTTTTCATTTCTAATTCTATTGATTTGGGTCTTTCTTTTTCTTTTTCTTTTCTTTTTTTTTCTTTTGTTTATTTTTTCAAAAAAAGCTCTCATTTAAATAATGTCTAATAGTTTTTGGTTTAAAGTTTGTTTATTACTCCTCTAAATTTAATTATTTCTTTCTGCATACTAATTTGGGGTTTGTTTTGTTCTTGGTTTTCTAGGTCCTTGAGATGCAGCTCATTTATTTGCTGCTTTTCCAATTTTTTTTTAATGTAGGCACAGGTTATTATAAACTTCTAGCTTAATTCTGCTTTTGCTGTATTCAATAAGTTTTCATATGTTATATTGTCATCTTAATTTTTTCCAGGAATTTTTATCCCCCTTTTTATTTATTTATTTATTTATTTAAATTTATTTGTCAGGTAGAGTTATAGATAGTAAGAGAGGGAGACAGAGAGAAAGGTCCTCCTTCCATTAATTTACTCCCCAATTTGCCACTATGGCTGGCTCTGGGCCAATCTGAAACCAGGAGCCAGATGCTTCTTCCTGGTCTCCTATGTGGGTGCAGGGGCCCAAGCACTTGGGCCATCCTCTGCTGCTCTCCTAGACCACAGCAGAGAGCTGGACTGGAAGAGCAACCAGGAGTAGAACCGGTGCCCATATGGGATGCTGGTGCCACAGCCGGAGATTAACCAAGTGAGCCATGAGGCCGGCCCCTACCCTTTTTATTTATTCTATCAGAATTTATATTCTGATAGGGAAATAGAGTTGAAACTTTTAGTTTTTGCTTCTTTGAGACATTTAGACATACAGAACAAGAACAGAAAGAACTGGTATTTGAACAATTGCTACATTGTTATATTGCTATTGTGTATCAGGACAGATATGCCTATAATGGTAAAAAAAAAACTTAGTGAGTTTTATGAAAGAGCACTGTCAGGCTTCTATGTAAGGAATGCCCGGATAATACTGTAATGCTGGGGTAATATTTGTGATGGTAATGAAACCTGAGCTAAAACCTGAAGTATTATGGAAAGAACAGGCTGAATGTATTAGTGAGCTAATCTCAAGACTTAATCTGGATTCTGAACTTTGTATTACTGGGTAGATCACTTTGTTACTCATGCAGTATTTACAAAGGGAGAGGGTGGCTCCAGTGTTTGGGCCTCAGCAACCTTCATGAGAGACATAGAGGAAACTCTTGCCTCCTGGCATCAGCCTAGCCCAGCCCTGGCTACTGTGACTTGCAGGGAGGTGAATCTTTGGATGGAAGATCTCTCTTTGTCTCTCCCTCTCTATGACACCAACTTCAAATAAATGAATAATTTTTTAAAAAAGGATAGAGATAATAGAGATAAATATTTCAACACTTGATCTTAGCCAAAAGGCCGAGATGCATTAGAGATAAATGTTTCTAAAGATGGAACCCATTCTCCAATTTTCACAATGTAGAGGCATATATAATATTCCTGGCCAAAAGATGTCTAGATATGGAACACAGGCTTTGAAAATGAGCTCATGCATCTCTCATAAAATGTGCAGGACACTGTCAAGAAGTACGGTTTTTTGTCCCCGGTGATCAAAGAAGAAATTGTTCTTTCTTTTGCTTTGATGTAAAAATTGTATAAAAGTTTGTCGTGCTCATAAATCTGCTAATGATAATTCAAACCAATCATGATCTCTTTCTCTTCTATAAACTGTGACATGATATGTTACTGACAAGATTGTTTTACTTCCTCAACATCCATCTCTCATAGCATCTTTATAGTCGCTGGCAATTTGTAATTTTTTAAAAAAACAGTTCATTTATTTTGAGATTAGCAAAGAATTTTATTTTAAAAAATATAATACCTTAATACATTTAATATAATCTAAAAATCATAAAGTTAGCTATTCTATATAAATCTATATTTGTTATATTTTATTTGTTTAGAAATACAGCTAACCCAAGGCCATGGTATATCATCAGTCTCTGCTGAATCCTTGGGGGGAAATGGAGATTAGAACAAACTTTATAAGATAAAGGTAGGAAGGATTTCATAAGTCAGCTTCAGACATTTAAGCTTATTTACTTGTTTTACCATTACCATGAGAAATTAAATT
Source organism: Sylvilagus floridanus (assembly GCA_949820135.1). Taxonomy (NCBI): domain Eukaryota; kingdom Metazoa; phylum Chordata; class Mammalia; order Lagomorpha; family Leporidae; genus Sylvilagus; species Sylvilagus floridanus. Next base: position 110,322,302 of record OX463241.1, read on the forward strand.
TTGCATACTTGTCCTCTTAAAATCAATGTATTGAATATTTTTGTCTCATATTTCTAGTGTCTTAACATTCTCCCCCAAATGTTCCAGATTCCTTTTCCAGGGATTCCAAATCTCAGCTTCTGGTTGCTTAGTGAAAATACTAACTTTTTGTTCAGTTGATCTTTCATAAATTTTTTTGTTTCATTTTCATTTATTTCTGCTCTGATGTTTATTATTTCTCACTTCTTGCTAATTTGTGGTTTGGTTCGAGTTTTTCTAAGTCTTCAAGATGGATCATTAGCTCTTTAATCTGAGACTTTTTTTCTTTTTAATGTAAATGCTTAATACTATAAACTTACCTCTTCACATTTTGATATGTTGTGCTTTCACTTTCCTTTATATCAAGAAATATTTGATTATTCTTATAATTTCTTAAATGACTCATTGATCACTTTGTAGCATGTTGTTTAATTGCCAGTATTTATGAGTGCTCTATTGTGCTTGATGTTGACTTCTAGTTTTTTTTTTTTTTCTTTTATGGTCTGAGAAGTTATATGGCATGATTTCAATCTTTTTAAATTTACTGAGTGTTGATTTGCAGCAGAATATGGTGGGGTCATGATTTTTTATTTGTTCAGCAAAACTAAGTCTTTGGTTGATGAATTTAATCTATTTATATTAAAGGTTAGTATTGATAGATAAAAACTAAGACCCATCATTTACTTGACTAGACAATGATACTATGTGCTCTGTTAGTGAGTTTGCTAGGGTCATGTGTTTTCATGACGTTTACTACTTATGCAGGACACTCTTCAGAATGTCTTGTAAGGCGCATCTAGTGGTTGTAAATTCTTTAATTTTGCTTATCTGGGAAATTACTTTATTTCTCCTTCACTATTGAAGAATAGCTTCACTGAATATGATATTTTGCTTGGGATTTTTTTTTCTTATAAGACTTTGAATGTACCCCACTCTTCTGGCCTGAATGGTTGATTGTCATCAACCATATGCCTTCGAGAAGATTTTTTTGGTTGCTTTGGCTTGGAGTTTTTTGAGCTTCTTATATATGAGTGTCCATGTCTCTTTCAAGACCTGGGAAATTTTCAACTACTATTTGAATTAGTAAGTTCTCAATGCCTTTTTCCTTTTCTTCTCCTTCAGGAATACTTATGATATGAATAATTGGCTGTTAAATTGTATCCCATATTTTGAAAAGAAATTCTCCATACTTTTTAACTCTTTTCATTTTTTTCTGATTGGCCTATTTCAAAATTATTCTCTTTGAGGTCAAGTATTCTTTCTTTCACTTGTCTATTCTGTTAAAGCACTCAATTATATTTTTTATTTCATTGATTGAATATTTCATCCCCAAAGATTCTATTTGGTGTGTCTTTTCATTTATTTCACTCATTGAATTCCTCATTTCTTTGAACTGTGTTCTCATGCAACTTGTTGAGTTCCCTTACAATCATTATTTTGAATTCTATATCTGCCATTTCATATATTTCCTTCAGTTCAGTGCCTAATTCTGGATGAGAATTATGTTCTTTATGAGGCATGCTACCTTGCTTTATTGTGGCTCCTGTGTTCCTGCGTTGACATATATGCATCTGGTGTATCCTTCCCTTTTTTGTGGTGTAGGTTTTATTGTAAAAAGAGTTTATAGTTTAGTTGGTGTGCAGGTTATTACTTGGCTTGTCATTTTGTCTTTGGTTCTAGGTGAGCTCAGGATTGAATTCTCTGAGTGATTTCTTTTGTTTTAATCAATGTCAGCTGTGTCTTTAAGTGACACAGGGACCAGTCTGCTTTAATTTGCAGAGGTAGAAGTGTGGCTTTGAGATGAATAAGGGTTTCATAGGTTGTGTATCTTTGATCCACAGAGAATTTAGTGTTAGTCTTCCTGGTGAATGTGATAGCCAGGACCTTGCTCTTAGTGCTGAGGGAGACAGAGGTGGCTGCTCCCTTTTTTTATTGGCAAGACTGGAAGATGCTGGGGATTGTGGTATCAATTGTTATGGCTCTAGGGATGTGAGATATTGATGGACCCTTCCTCAGGTCCTGCTTGGAGAGTACTTAATAAACTAACAGCCCTAGTTCTAAGACTAGTGTATGTGAAATGGACCTTTTCCCACTCCTACAGTATGACTACAATGGATACAGGAGACTTTATTCCAGAGGGTATGAGTGCAGAGAGGTGGAATGTAGGTAGGTTCTTCCATATGTCCTCTAGGTAGACTCCAGTCTCAACAAGAGATTTAGAACAAATTGTTACACTCTGATGTTGCAGGGTATAATGAGATCATTACCCATATCTCCTAGAGTGAGAGCAAACCTTTTTATGCTTCTGATGTTAGCCCCCAGAAGCTAAGGTGAATCTCCCTTGCACATGTATAGTGCATCAGTGTAGCTCTGGGGCTAATGACTAAAAATTCCCACAATTGTAGGATGAAGGTGATCTGTTTTTTTGCCCCACACATTGCAATGTGTCTGTGCAGAGCTGTGCTGCATGACTTTCCACCTCCTGATTTGGTGCTCTGTGGGAGTAGAGGAGGGGAAGGAGAAGGTTGGCTTCCCATCTCTAAATCTGGCAGTTGCTCAGACCCCAGTCAACTCCCCAGGATGAAGTATAAGTCATTGTGCAACTGTGTAATTCCCTCTCAGCTAAAACTGTATAGTTGTTATTACAATTTTATATCACACGGCAACTCAGAACATACCTTGAATTTAGCATAAATTTTGAATTACTTCCCATATATTACATAGGCCTAATTAGAGAAAACAACAGTACTTGAAAAATTAGCTTAAATTTGATGTTTTCCTTTGTCTTTCTATTAAACTCTAATAAATCAGTTTTCAAAAATAGCACTCGAAAATGCTGAAAGGGATAAACAACTTATTTTAATGAACTATGTCTTTTACAGAAACAATTCATTGACTTGAAGAAATTGCTCATTAATTATTGCACCAACTGGAATTAAGGAATTGAGAAATGGAGTTGATTATGAAATGTAAGCAGATATTCAGTGCCTTATTAAACATCTGCCAATATTAACTAGAAACAGCTAATAAACTTTAGTGCTTGGATAATATTTGATTCCCTAAAAAGATTCTTGGTTGGCTGTCAATGAAATAATGCACTATACAATTGAAGTGACATGTAACTTTCAATAACATAGACAAATCAATCAATGTGTCTCTGGAAAGCAGGAACCATTTTTAGAAGGTTTTTTTTCCATATGACAGAAGAAAACAAAGCTCCATAAACCCATGTGACCTAAAAGGATCAAATAAAACTCGGGAATGTGTTACTTTGACTTTCAAATAAATAAATAATTAAAGCAAAGAACTGCTATCTAGCCTTCCAAACCAGACACTAATCTTGGAAGTGGTGCAATTTAAATTTCACAATAAATTTCTAGTATAACTATTTATATTTTCTTATTTTGTAGATGAAGAGAACAAGATACAAATAGTTTATCTAAATCTTACAAGGTCATAATTCTATATATGAAGAAATGGGAGTCAGAATGTGCACCTTGAATCCTGACAATGTGCTCTTACTACAATGCTTGGCACTATTTCCTTAGGGATATATACATCCAAATATGTACACAGAGATAGGTATAAACAAATATGAATAGTTAAGATTTTTATATAACTTGCTATAGATGCAAACATAAATGTAACAGAAACATATGTATTTGTCATCATAAAATAACTCTAGAAAAAGTAAGAGGGTCAAGGAGCTTGGAAAGATTTAAGAAACTGTATTCCATGGTAATAGTGGCTCCGCATAGTTTTTAAATGAAAACTTTCATTGCATCCTTTCTGATGGACACATGGTCATCTTCACATTGCCAGCTTATCATTTCCATATTGCGATGAGAAACTTCTACACATTGAGAAAATAAAAGTTAGTTTGTCTAATAATTTCCAGTTAGAAATATGAATGTACAGCACATTCCTAATCTCACTTATTTCCTTTATAATAAATATTACCTTTTCTTATCAAGAAAAAACAGCAATAGAAGTTTCTGAGGCTCACCTTCTCTCTGAAGTTCTCACATAATTCCAACTACACAAGGGTCCAGAAATTTTGTTAGACACCAAAATTTTGTACTATAGTAATATCAGCTATGAATGTGAAAGACTTAGTAATTTCAATATTCAAGAATACTATCAAGATTACTTTATTTACCTTAAGTTTCAATAGCAGTAATTATGAACAACTTGTCATTAGAATATTTGATTGAGTTTCTGACGTTTGGAAATATATGTTCAGACTCTTCTATCCGATGGAAAGGGTACGTCCTGTAAAAACCCATGAGAGTTAAATTTGAAGGAATTTTCTTATGTCCAAAGACATATAGGATGATGGCTACCTTCTGTGCCTGAGGGGACTAGTTCAAAACACAATTAATAAATATGCATCACTCATGTTTTGAACAATTTTTAGAATTCTTATACAAATAATATGTTTAGAATATATTCTTGCTAGTTTATTTGAAATATTCTCACTACTCTCACAGAAGGTTGCCCTGAGTAACTACAGAGTTTTTCCTTTCCTAAAGAAAATAAAAATGACCAGGAAGGGAAGAGTCATGAAGAAACTGACAAAGTGGCTGGTAGCATGATTTGATATCAGCAATATTCTTGGAATTTTGATGTGAGTTGATTATTTTAAATGAAATAGGAAGAATTTATGATTTCTATTTCAAGGCTGAGATCAGGCCAAATTGGTGGCCTCTCAAGAGGAGAGCTGGCAAACCTTTTAGCGATCTTTCAAGATTTTAAATTTATGAATAGAACATAGAAGAAGTCACATATATAATAATATAATAAAAGAAGCAATTTTATTATAAACTAATTTAGCTAGAACAATTGCTGAATAGTTGTCTGCAAGGTGTGGTTCAAAGGAGAAGAAGTGATTCTTAGTGGGTATCATTTGTCCTTGGTTATTAGAATTTTCTTTCAAAGTAAAAGGTCAGCTATGCTAAGATACTTTAATCTTTGGGAGAAAGAATTGTGTCTTATGGCTCTTTCAGCTTAAAACTAGATATGGACAGCATTTATTTACCTTTTGCCAAAGCAATCAAAGAGAGGACATAGAATTATTGCATATCCAACCAGACTACTTAAAGTTTTCACTATGTTAGAACAGGTGTTATAACACCATGGGCTATTCTGCTGCTTGCAATGCCAGTATCCCAATTCTGAATGCTAATTCCAGTTCTGGCTCCTCTGCTTCTGATCCAGCTTCCTGCTAATGTGCTTGGTTTAAGTGGTCTTTTGAGACATGAGCCATTGGATGGAAGATCTCTCTCTCTCTCTCTCTCTCTCTCTCTCTCTCTCTGCATTTTCAATAAATAAATATATAAAAAAAGTTTTCACTATGTTTCTTTTTTGACCAAAGTTACCTGAACAGCTTTTTGTGTAAGAGAGTCATATACTCCCATATAATAGTACTGGGGGGCTTCAACACCCCATTTTCAGTATCGGACAGATCAGCCAGATAGAAAATCAACAAAGAAGCACAGAGATAATGGACAATGTAGACCAAATGGACCTAAATGATTTCTACAGAACTCTTCATCAAACTATTGCATAATACACATTGTTGTGACCATTGCTAGAAACTTTCTCTAGGATACACCATATGCTAGGCTTAGAGCAACTCAACAAATTTAAGCAAATAAAAAAAAAATCAAAATCATACCATGCATCTTCTCTGACCACAATGGGATGAATCTGGAAATCAAAACTCAAATGATCTCTAGAACATATACAAACACAGGGAGATTGAAAAACATGCTCCTGAATGAACAGTGGATCATAGAAGAAATCAAATGAGAATCAACAAATTTTTGGAAACTAACGGTGACAACAATACAAAATATCAATACTTATGAGATACAGCAAAAGAAGTGTCAAGAGGGAAGTTAATAGCAACTGCTGCCTACATCAAGAAATTGGAAAGTCACCAAATAAATGAGCATCTCAAGGACCTCGAAAACCAACAACAAACCAAAAACTAAATTAGCATGAGAAAAGAAATTATAAAATTAGAGAAAAAATAAACAATATTGAATACAAAAACAATTTAAAATATCAATGAAATGAAAAAACTGTAGAAAACATAAACAAAATTAATATACCATTGGCCCAGCTAACCAAAAAAAAGGAGAAGACCGCATCAATAAAATCAGAGATAAAAAGTGAAGTGTTACAGCAGATACTACAGAAATAAAATAAGCACTAGGAATTACTAAAAAGATATTTATGACACCATATCACGAAACCTTGAGATTTCTGGACATATACAACCTGACTAAATTGATCCTGAAGACAAAGAAAACCTAAACAGACCAACAAACAAGTTGGAGATTGAATCAGTAATAAAGACACTGCCAACAAAGAAAAGCCCAGGACTAAATGGCTTCACTGCTGAATTCTACCAGACATTTAAAGAAGAACTAATTCCAACATTTTTTGAGCTATTCAAAACAATGCAAATGTAGGGAATCCTCCCACACCCCCTCTATGAAATTAGTATCACCTTAATTCCTAAACCTGAAAAAGATACATCAGAGAAAGAGAACTACAGACCAATTTCCCTGAAGAACCTAGACACAAAAATTCTCAACAAAATAGTAACCAATTTAATCCAATAACACATCAGAAAGACCATTCACCCATACCAAGTGGGATTTATCTCTGCTGTGCAGAGATGGATCAACATTTGTAAATCAATCAATGCGACACATCCCGTTAACAAACTAAAGGATAAAAACCACATGATTATCTCAATAGATGCACAGAAAGCACTTTAAGTACAACATCCTTTCATGATGAAACCCATAGGCAAATTAGGTATAGAAGGAACCTTCTTCAACACAATCAAGGCAATTTATGACAAATTTGCAGTCAGCATCTTGTTAAATGTGGAAAAGCTGGAAGCATTCCCACTAAGATCCAGAATCATACAAGCATGCTCACCCTCACCATTTCTATTCAATATAATTCTGGATGATTTACGCAGATACAAATTTGGAAAGAGGAAGTCAAAATATCTCTATTAGCAGGTAACATGGTTCTATATTTAGAGGATCCAAAAGACTCCACTAAAACTACTAGAGTTCATAAAAGAGTTTTGTAACGTGACAGAATATAAAATTCACACAAAAAATCAATATCTTTTGTAGACACAGACAATGCCATTGCTGAGAAAGAACTTCTAAGATTAATTCTTTTCATAATAGTTACAAAAGAATTAAATACCCTGGAACAAATTTAGTTGAGGACATCAAAAGTCTCTATGATGAAAATTCAAAGAATTTAAATTTAAAGAAAGAAATAGAATAAGACATTAAAAATGGAAAAATCTATTTTCATGGATTGGAAGAATCAGTATCATCAAAATGTCCACTCTACCAAAAGCAAATTACAGATTCATTGTGATCCTATCAAAATACCGAGGACATTCTTCTCAGATCTAGCAAAAATGATTCTGAAATACATATGGAAACACAGGAGACCCCAAATAACTAAAGCAATCTAAACAACGACAACATAGCTGGAAGCATTACTATACTATAAATTCAAGACATACTACAGGCAGTTATAATTAAAACAGCCTGGTACTTGCATAAAAACAGATGAGTAGACCAATGGAACAGAATAAAACTCCAGAAATCAATCAGTTTATTTACAATCTACTGATTTTTGACAAAGGATCTAAAATCAATGCATGGGGCAAGGATATTCTCTTCAACAAATAATTCTGGGAAAACTAGATTTCCACATGCAGAGGTATGAAGCAAGACCCCAACCTTAAATTTTATAGAGAAACCCACTCCAAATAGAACAAGGATCTAAATCTATTAGCTAATTCCATAAAAGTACTAGAGAATATTGGGGAAACCCTACAAGACATTGGCATAGGGAAAGAGTTCCAGGAAAAGATCTGAAGGACACAGGCCATGAAAACCGAAATTGACCGATGGGATTACATCACTTTGAGAAGCTTCTGCCCTGCAGGAGAAATACTCAGCAAAGTGAAGAGTCAACTGACAGAATGGGAGAAATTATTTGCAAACCATTCGACTCATAAAGGATTAATAATTGGTTTTTATTGATTCTGCCAATTTCAGTTTTAATTGGAGATTATAATCTACTTACACTAAAAATTATTGCTGATAAAGGGGTACTTCATTTTTGCTATTTGTTATCTATTTTCCTCACAATTTTTTAATATTTTGTCTCGTATCACTTTCTTTTTGTGTCTATTCTATTTTGGCAGCAAAACATTTAGATTCCTTTCCCATTTCTTTTTTTTTTTTTACCTATTATTTTGGTATTTTCTATGTAGTTACCATAAGAATGCATTTACTATTCTGAAGTTACAAGAATATAATTTGAATTTATATCAGATTAATTTCAATAATGAAATCTCTGTTTCATGCCTGTCCTGTTCTGATTTCAATGCTTGAGGCCAAAAAATTGTACAAGCTGCTAGAAACTTAAAATAACTTTTAAGATGGTAGCATCTAAAATTTTATATAAAACAAAATGTAGAGTTATGGTGCTGGCACTGAAGTGCAGTGGGTTAAAGCCTTGGCCTTAAGCACAAGCACCAATATGGGCACCAGTTCTAGTCCCTGCTGCTCCTCTTCCGATCCAGCTCTCTGCTATGACCTGGGAAAGCAGTAAAAAATGGCCCAAGTCTTTGGACCCCTGCACCCACATGGGAGATCTGGAAGAAGCTCCTGGCTCCTGGCTCTGCCTCTGGATCTGTGCAGCTCTGGCTGTTGTGGCCATCTTGGTAGTGAACCAGAGGATGGAAGACCTCTTTCTCTGTCTCTATCTCTCTCTGTAAATCTGTCTTTCAAATAAATAAAATAAAAATATTTTTAAAAAACCAAAACTGTAGAATTACAAAGTGCAGTTGAAATATTTATTTTAGAATAAAACTAAGTAATATAAAAATTTTAAAAAATTATTTCTTTTTACTACTTTAGATTACTCTCCAATTGTATAAAATGGAAACTTTCCAGGCCTTTTAGAATTACAGATTATGTTTTGTGGTTTTACACTTTAACACATTTTTTCATATGGGATAGTATTAATTTCTGTTACTTTTGAATAATCATTTTGCTAGAAATGCGATTTTTGGTTGACATTTTATTTTCTTTTAATCTAGTGAATATATTATCCCAGTGTTTTCTTGTAGCCTACATTTTTGATAACCTTATTTAAGATCATTTGCATGTGATGTGTTGCTCCTCTCCTGTAAGTGTAAAAATTCTCTTTGTGTCTTCTGAAATTTCAATAATTCAAGCATTATATATTTGAACATGGGTCTCTGAGTTCATTGTCATTTCTGTTTTGGCTCCTTTGATGCTTATGTTTATGTTTAAGTTGGGTCTGTCAGCACATTTGGGATGTTATCAACCATTATGACTTCCCTTTGCCAAGTTTTCTATTTCATTTTCTCTCAAATTTCTATACATAGTTTACTTGAAAACATCTCACCAGTCTCAGGTACTTTTTATTTGTTTTTCAACTATTTTTTCCTTTTGCATTTGATAATTCCCATTATCTTATCTCAAAGTTTTCTGATTCTTTATTCTGCCTGCTCAAATATGTGTTTAATCCATCAGGTGAAATTTTCATTCAGTTTATTGTATGTCTTACTACTAGAGTTTTTTTCAGGACTTTTATTCCTTTATTAATATTTTAATTTTCTTCACACATAATTTTTTCATTTTTAATTTAGCCATGACTTCCATTAGGTTTGCTTGTTTGCTTGTTTGTTTTTCCCCTCTAATATCTTTATGACTCTTCTAAAGCCTTGTCTGGTAGATCTATCATCAGTAATTTTCAGACATAGTTTATGCTGATTTTTCCCCTAAGAATATGACATTCTTAGCAAAGTTTTTTTTTCTTTTTTGACAGGCAGAGTGGACAGTGAGAGAGAGAGACAGAGAGAAAGGTCTTTTTTTTTTTCCATTGGTTCACATCCCAATGGCCACCGTGACCTGCGTGCTGCAGCCGGCACACCGCGTTGATCCGAATCCAAGATCCAGGTGCTTCTCCTGGTCTCCCATGCAGGTGTAGGGCCCAAGGGCCTGGGCCATCCTCCACTGCACTCCCGGGCCACAGCAGAGAACTGGCCTGGAAGAGGGGCAACCAGGACAGAGTCCAGCACCCCGACCGGGACTAGAACCTGGGGTGCTGGCACCGCAGTGGCGGATTAGCCTATTGAGCCACGGTGCCAGCAGCTAAGTTTTTTTTAATTGTTGAAAATATGATATTTCAATTGAATATTGTGATAACTTGTGAAATCAGATGCTTCTCTTTTGCTAGGGTTTGCAATTAAAAAGTGTTTTTTAATTGCTCTAGACTTTCCTCAATCCAAGGATCAGCCTGTGCTGTCAATTTATGAACTCCTCGGCTCTTTTCTTAACCTGTGCCTTTCACTGGGACTATGTAGTGATTTACTAAGATTTTATATTTGCTTTAAATATCTTAGTCTTCATTGAATGGATTCCAAGAGAAAAAGAGAGAGAGAAAGAAAGAAAAATGTATAAAGGATCGGCACTTTAAAGCCTCTAGAAATCATTTCTACCTAGAGGGGTGGCTTTGCAACAATGGTTTGGCTGAGATGCAACAATGTGACTGCCATTTCTTTGTACCCCTGTCTTTGGAAACAGTGCATAGTATTCAGAACACTGGTTCCTATGTTTGGAAGACAGGGTCCTTTCTGCTCTCCCTGACTCTTAACAAGCTGTGTATACGCTGCTACAGCAAAATGTGCACCACTACCTGCCATGGGGTTGAAGGATGAGAGATAGTTAGCTTCTACTTTGCTAAGAGCTCAAATTGACTGAAAGTGACTGCAATTTCCCCTGATATTATAAGCCTTCATTCAATAGACTCCAAAGTTTAAAAAAGGAGTTATATCAGATAGTTTCTGCCAGAGCAATTGTTGTCTAGGTGAGGAGACAGATTCCTTGAACTTCCTCCTTTGTCTTCTTCCCCAGAATTCTTTCATATAATATACCCTTTTGAGACAGGAAAATTATAGACAAAAATCTCAAAGCTTTAACATTTTACTCTTCCTCTCATCATCCCTAGCATTGTGCTATTTCTAGGAGCAAAGATACAGCTTGACAAAACACCTATAAAATTTAGCATTTTTCATGCCCTGAGAATTATTGTAAATAATTTAATATAATTTATTGCCAAAAATGAATAGATGCAAAAATTAACTTTAATCTGTATCTACCCTGTCTGTTAAAACTCTTACTACTGGTGAAAATATCATAATCTTCTGTTTTTTAAATATAGTAGTTGTTAGCCTCATGTACCTTAGAAGTTTGAATTGACCTACTATAATTGAAAACCTGAGGTAAAATTTTATTATTTCAGATTAATTTCAATTTAAATAATCACATGTGGCTAGGGGCTGTCATATATGATCAGTTGCTAGTCGGTCAAAATATTTTCATTTGAACATGGTTTTACTTGTGACAGAAATCATTGTTGAAAATGATAATGACATTCATTGAATTCCTAAAATCTGCTGATGATAAATGTCAAAGTTAAACCAAAAATTTTTTTTTCTTCTTAAAGTTTCTATTATAATATTTGTATAAGTGTTGCAGAAAAAATGAATACACATACAGTTTTTATTTTTTTTAATCTGAGTTGAAATTCCCAGCAATCACTCGAAACTATCAGGGGTCACCATTTTCCAATAATTTCCTCTCACACAATAGGCATCCAACCAATATGTAGCAAATGAATATATTATTAACCGACAGGTATTCTTTGGTACCTGTACACTGTGTGTAACCAATGAAAATCGTTATGATTAATAATTTTATTATTTATTAAATTTACTACCCAATTGGATTGATAATAATCTACATATACATTAAATATTCCAGTAGATTTATACTGACTCCTTGGAACCTAATGCTTATCTGTTTCCCAACTCAAAGTTTTGATTACCCTTTTTATAATTTGAGATTTATTGGCCGGCGCCGTGGCTCAACAGGTTAATCCTCCGCCTTGCGGCGCCGGCACACCGGGTTCTAGTCCCGGTCGGGGCACCGGATTCTGTCCCGGTTGCCCCTCTTCCAGGCCAGCCCTCTGCTGTGGCCCAAGAGTGCAGTGGAGGATGGCCCAAGTGCTTGGGCCCTGCACCCCATGGGAGACCAGGAAAAAGCACCTAGCACCTGGCTCCTGCCATCGGATGAGCGCGGTGCGCCGGCCGCAGCGCGCCGTCTGTGGCAGCCATTGGAGGGTGAACCAACGGCAAAGGAAGACCTTTCTCTCTGTCTCTCTCTCTCACTGTCCACTCTGCCTGTCAAAAAAAAAAAAAAAATAATTTGAGATTTATTGAGCTATTAACTTTTAGTTTTCTTAATTAGTGATTTGATAAATATATAATTGTTGAATAACCACATAATATTTCTTACATAATATGATTATGTGCTACACATAATTATTTAAACAAATATAATTTTAAATATTCGTGGATATATGTATTTTGAATATATCTTAATACATCTTAACTTTTTTAAGGAAGCTGCCTTTTGCATTCATTTTTAATTCAGGTGTATATCATAGAGCCTTACATTTAGCTGGATTACTATTCAATTTTTACTTATAATTTGATATTCATATAGGTATATAGGTTTTTAGAACATCTATGTGAAATTTTGGGTAGAGATTTCTGCTGGAATAAGAAGCAAGAAGGAAATCACTAATAATAATAGAAAACAACAGCTGCTACTGTTTATGCACATTTCCAATAAAAAGACTGGGAACTCCAGAGTTGCTAGATAAACTCAGTTTCAATCTATTAAATATTCACTGAATTTCCACACAAAAAGTTTAAATGAGCTTTTCTGCTAAATACATACATAATTCACACTTCATAGTTTATTTTACATGAAAATGTATTACTAAGCCATCATACTGCCCATACTAATTTAATGAGTTGGTGAAAATTATTTAGTGCTTGCCACTTGGTGATACTCACGTGGGAGGCCAGGAAGGAAATCCTGGGTCCTGGCTTTGGCTTGGCCTAGCCTCCTGTGGTGGTCCTTTGGGGAGTGAGCCAGAGGTTAGAAGATACGTGTACCTCTTGTCTTTCTCTGACTCCTTCTCCCTGTTGCTCTGGCTTTTAGATAAATACATAAATAAATATTAAAAATTAACTAATTAAAATAGTGTTATTTTCTTTATTACTTTAATGCTATTTGGATTCTAGCATCTGCAGCCTTTCCAGCAATATAAATGATCTTGTTTTCTTTACCTTTTCTTCCTATTGTCTCATACATAATCTCCTTCAGGTACTGCTCAATCTATTAGACTTCGTGTTAAGGACATAATTCCAACATATACTTGCAGTCACAGAATTTTTTTGTCTCCTAGTTGGTCTTTAAGTTACTGTAATTATATTTCAAAATCTGTTTTTTTAAATCAGGCAATCTTTGCTAATGACAAAAAATGTCTTCCATGAAAATTAACTTGACATTTTGGTTCCCTATTTTTCTCAGCTTCTGATAACTTTTCCATACCATCATTCACTTATGTTTAACAGTATTTTCCTTGGTGTACATGACACAGATATCTTGATTTTCAGCCTAACATTTTCTTGTTCATTCTTCATCTCCTTTCAGCATCATTGTCATCTATTTTGTATAAATTATTATCCCACTGTCCTTTTGTTTTCTTACCATAATTTATTCTTAAATACTTCCATTCATACATGTAGTGTCACATAAATATGCTTTGTTTTCTGATATGTGAACCATTTATCTACTTTAAACAGCATTAGTGAACAACTCCTCATTATCAATAAGATCCCATAAAAATCAATGTTATTTCATCCCAAAGATGGATATTTACTTGTATTTTCTAATTCTATGAATTTCACCTAACTATCTGACAATCTAACACAAATATCAAGGAGTCACATATGAAATCCCCTATACTGGCCATCTTTCATTTTCAATCTCGACTAATTCATCTATATTCTTTTACTTTTTTTTACATTTTCTCTGACACAACCTCATTTTAATATGACATTACTATTTTTGTATATAGATCTAATATCCCCTTTTCATCTTACTGCATTAAGATATTCTCCCTTTTCTATGCTAAAGAGCACGCAGATTAATTTTTGAAATTTCAAATCAGATTGTGTTTCCTCTGTTTTTTGCATTAATTGGCCTCTGGTGGTCATAATGTAATAACAACTCTCATGTCATATATAAGATTACAAAAATTGTATGCACTAAAATAAACATTTTAATTTCACTTACACAAATATTTGAAGTGCTCTCACACATGTGTGAAATAAATATCATGTATGATATAAACATGTATGTTATTAATCTAAGTGATTTTATTTTTTAAAAAAAGTTCAGCATGTGAAAGATTTTTATCTAATATCTTAAGACAATATTTCTACTGATATCTAAAAAAACTTACAAACCTTAGCCTATATAATTCTTCATACACCAGCATAGGTGTATAATGATTTATTTCAGAAAATTGATGCTATAAGCATTGTGTATTGAAACACACCAAGTGAAATCATTGTTGTGAGAAATGGCATCATGAGCTATAGAAGAATAACAGAGAAATTATTACTTGGGTTGAACATGATGTAATAAACTGTTATGTTAAAACTATTAAAGTTGTACTTTGAATTTTTCTTAAACTGTGCAGAAATCTGAAAAAAAGAATAGGAATGTAAGAGTTTTATCAAAAGGCACATTTTAACTTCCAAGAGGCATTGAAAACTATCCTCAAAATATGACTCCATTATGATTTAGATCTGATACATAAGTTGGTAAATACAGTGATTTTTTTTCAGTAATAAGAACTGAGCTATACACCTATTTCACCCCATAAGTGAAGAGTTAGAAGGAGCTGGAGAAGAATAAATTATCTTCTTTATTTTTAAGTTCATGCTCACCTGCTTTATGTAACAGTGACTTTTAATGTTTCCTCCCAAATATTCAATGTATTTTTGGCACTACACTACCTTCCTTCTACATTCCATTATATTCTCATCTGCATATTTATGAAAATGTGGATTATAGTTATATCTAGGATACAATTACTTTTTATTAAATATTTATTTATTTGAAAGGCAGAGCAACAGAGAGAGAGAGAGCAATCTTCCATTCCCTGATTCACTCTCCAAAATGCTATAATAGCCAGGTCTGGGCCAGGATGAAGCCAGGAGCCAAGATCTCCATCCTGAACTTCCATTGAGGTGGCAGGAAAGCAAATTATTGGGTTGTCATCCTGTGCCTTCCCAGGCACATTGGCAGAGAGCTAGGTCAGGAACACAGCAGGTGCAACTTGAAAGGTCACACTGATTTGGTATGCTGCTCTCTCAAGTAGTGGCTTACCTTGCCAACCACATCACTGGCACCAGGATTCAGTCACATTTCACTACTGCCATGGCTCCCACGCAGGTGAAAGATGCCGTTGTCTCTCATCTGAATGTTGGAAACAGATCCTTACCTAATCTTGCTTCAGCTATAATCAGCCTAATTTCAAACTAAGTGAAGTCATTTTAAGCTTTTATGCAAAATTGCTTATCAGTTTTTCAATTTACTTAGAATCACCATAGTGACTGAAGAAAAGCAACATGATTTAGCTCTTTATTAAATAATGAATTTCATATTTTGTTAGTCCCATTATCCCACTGTTTGCTTCACCATTATTGGCCTCTCTGCCATTTCTGCCAAGAATGCCATCACCATGATCACGATGAGACCAATTCACTCACTCTGTCCTATTATAAAAATTTCTTTGTTGAACTTCTCTCTCCCCTCAACTTAGTCCTACCTTGTCAGGAAGGCCTTCCGTGTACTCCTCTTAAAAATTAAACCTCTTTTGAGCCCTGATATTCAGTATCCCTCTAGCTGTTTATTTTTCCCTGACATCAATCATTGCAACCTAACTTGATCTAATTTGGTTTGCATGTGTATTGTGCACCTTCTTTGACTAGAGTGCAAACTCTGGGAAAGCAGAAATTTGAACTTGTTAAAGGTTTATATTTTATTTATTTATATTTTTGTATTTAGTAAATATAAATTTCCAAAGTACAGTTTATGAATTACAATGGCTCCCCCCTCAATAATTTCCCTCCTACTCGCACCCCTCCCATCTCCTGCTCCCTCTCCCATTTCATTCCCATCAAGATTCATTTTCAATTATCTTTATATACAGAAGATCAATTTAGTATATATTAAGTAAAGATTTTATCAGTTTGCACAGATCATAAAGTGTAAAATACTGTTTCAGTACTAGTTATAGCATTACTTCACATTGGACAACACATTAAGGACAGAGATCCCACATGAAGAGTAAGTACATAGTGACTCCTGTTGTTGACTTATCAATTTGACACTCTTGTTTATGGCGTCAATAATCTCCCAAGGCTCTAGTCATGAGTTGTCGAGGCTATGAAAGCCTTTTGAGTTTGTCAACTTTGATCTTATTCAGACAAGGTCATAGTCAAAGTGGAAGTTCTCTCTGTCCTTAATGTGCTGTACATTGTGAATTAATACTATAACTAGTACTCCAACAGTATTTTCATTTTGTGTCTCTATGTGAGGGCAAACTGTTGAAATCTTTACGTAATATGTACTAAACTGATCTTCTGTGTATAAGGAGATTTGAAAATGAATCTTGATGTGAACAGAAGGGGAGAGGGAGCGGGAAAGGTGAGGGTAGCGGAAGGGAGGGAAGTTGTGTGTGGGGGGGAGCCATTGTAGTCCATAAGCTGTACTTTGGAAACTTATATTCTTTAAATAAAAGCTTTATAAAAAAAACAAAAAACAAAGTGGAAGTTCTCTCCTCCCTTCAGAGAAGGGTACCTCCTTCTTTGATGGCCCCGTTCTTTCCACTGGGATCTCACACAGATTTTTTTTTTTTTTGACAGGCAGAGTGGACAGTGAGAGAGAGAGACAGAGAGAAAGGTCTTCCTTTGCCGTTGGTTCACCCTCCAATGGCTGCCGCGGATGGCGCACTGCGGCCGGCGCACCGCACTCATCCGATGGCAGGAGCCAGGTGCTAGGTGCTTTTACCTGGTCTCCCATGGGGTGCAGGGCCCAAGCACTTGGGCCATCCTCCACTGCACTCCTGGGCCACGCAGAGGGCTGGCCTGGAAGAGGGGCAACCGGGACAGAATCCGGTGCCCCGACCGGGACTAGAACCCGGTGTGCCGGCGCCGCAAGGCGGAGGATTAGCCTGTTGAGCCACGGCGCCGGCCACACAGATTTTTCATTTAGGTCTTCTTTTTTTTTTTTCTCAGAGTGTCTTGGCTTTCCATGCCTAAAATACTCTCATGGGCTCTTGAGCCAGATCTGAATGCCTTAAGGGCTGATTCTGAGGCCAGAGTGCTGTTTAGGACATCTGCCATTCTGAGTCTGTGTGTATCCCGCTTCCCATGTTGGATCATTCTCTCCCCTTTTCATTCTATCAGTTAGTATTAGCAGACACTAGTCTTGTTTGTGTGATCCCTTTGACTCTTAGACCTATCAGTGTGATCAATTGTGAACTAAAACTGATCACTTGGACTAGTGAGATGGCCTTGGTACATGCCACCTTGATGGGATTGTATTGGAATCCCCTGGCACGATTCTAACTCCACCATTTGGGGCAAGTCTGATTGACCATGTCCCAAATTGTATTTTTTATTTGTTTAAAAGGCAAAGTTTAAGAGAAAGGTAGAGACAGAAACACAAACACACACACACACACAGAGAGAGAGAGAGAGAGAGAGAGAGAGAGAGAGAGGAGAGAGATGGAGAGAAATAGAGATGGATCTGCAATTGCTAGAGCTGAGCTGATACAAAACCAGGAACCAGGAACTGAATCCCATAGCTACAACAATACCAGGCACATAGTAAGTGCTCAATCATAGTAGAATGGAATCAGGGAATACATCTACTGCTTTATAATATCTGTAGCTATGTTAAGCCATAAAGTTTAGGACAGTTAGTTTTTAGTAGAGTATACCTCTTAAATTTTCCTGAAACTATTTACTTCAAATAAAGCCTAAAATGAGGGGTACCCTGGGAACTATACTTCTTGAGTGAGGATATGAATTTGAACCTCAATCCTTCATTCAATTAACAAGGAATAAGCTCCTCAGATGCTCCAGAATGTACTTTCTTATCTGCAGTCTCAGATGACAAACTAGACATGGAAATATTACACTTGGTTTTTGTCTCTGGGTATGTTCCTCCAGGCCAGACTAAGACAGACTGGTTGTGAAGGTAATACTACTTCAGCTGCTGCAGCTGTATTTGCTTTAGAGATAATTAGTTTCCATCTGGCATTTGAGGTAGTGTATTACATTTGCTTTAGGGGTAAAACAGAGAAATGATCACAATTGTGTAACCAAGCAAATTCTTCCAATGTGCACAGTGTAGAAATGACATAGAGCACTTACTGTATAGTGCCTTAGCACTTAAAGTGATAAATGGGTCAACTAACTATGTTTATATGTGCAAAGATCTGTGCAGAAAATCTCAGTAAACAACTGCTACCTGCTCCCATGGTTGGCAACCTGCTTCATTGTGCATTAATTTACTCTGCTTATCAATTGGGTGATTTCTGAATTCAGTATGAAACCTAATTTAGCACACATGAATTTATAATGAACAACGTAAAGTGATAAGATGCTTACCTATTTAGGTGGAAGTAAAAGCTCAGGGAAATTAAAGGCATAAATTCTAATCACATCTGTGAAAAATAAAATACAGTTTGGCTTACAAAGTCATTAAGTCACACATATGTAAATTCCCCAGCAAATATATGCATGAAGACTGTGATGCTCATGGTGCTCTTGTTAAAAATAAAGCTGTTAATAATTGCTTATGAAAAATGTATCTAGGGTAGAATAGTAATAATGTTATCAAAGTTATTGAGAAACCCTTGTGTGAGGAAAAGGCCAGATAACAAAAGCTGTCAGTGTTGGCAGATGGAACATTATTATATGCTGCAATAGGTTTATCTTTCCTGCCTGTTCCATCATGCAGCATTTCAATGACTCACTATCAAGAGGAAGCTTTCCTATGTATATCTTCAGTCAGACATTCTTATAATAACTAGAGCAGTAAGTATGTCATCAAACGTGGGATTTAGCTTGTTCCAGATGATATTTCAAAGCAAGGTTCTTAGACATCCCCAAATGGAGGTAAACAAAAAGCAGAAATATATCCACAACCATCATTGTTTGCATGATCATGCTATTCTCAGAACCATTAATCAGGAATACAAACAAGAAAAATTTTGACCTAACAGCTTTGCTTTTAATGTTGCTCATAATTCAGGTTTCTTTTCTGAATTACGCAATTAGTAAGGCTTCAGAGGATTTGTATGCAAACTCTAAGCAAAAAATAAGTAAATAGGAATAGAAGTTAGTAGTAAACGCAAGAAAGAAGATCATGGGGTTCCCACGCAATTGCTCATTCATTTAGGGGTAATAGTTTCAGTATTTTATGTTAGGATAAACCTGAGCTCCTCAACAGAAGTACAATGTCATGGAGTTTCTTTGTAAATGTAGTTTTTTAGTAATAGGTAACGACTCATCTGAAAGAGGAGAGTTCCAATTGTCTGATATTGCAATAAAGATCAAATAAAAATATCATGAGATTTGGTGCTTTCATTTACATAAATTAATGAAATATTCCAATGACTGTATGATAAATGTCACACATTTCAAACAATGATTAGCCATATGATTTATAATCCAAAATAACATTCTCAGAACTTAGAGACACTAAAGGAACAATGTGGGAACTGGCAGAAATGTAAAGCTTATATTTATTTCCTGAGTACTCTTTAAAAAACTGTTGTGTACTTCACTAAATGGTTGGTAGTTTTCACGTTTTACAAATATTTTGAATTTGAAAGCTAGAGAATCAGTAGCATTTGTTTCTATTGTGTTTCAGTTATTAAGCACTAAGGAAGTCAAGATCAGCATCCTGCATAATGTAAGATTATTAGAGATTTTGTAAAATATAAAATTGCACTTTAAAATGTTAGTAATAATTATACTGAATTCAATAATAAGGGTATCTATACAATCATAACAAAATTTCTTAAATTCTTTGAGTTTAATTTAAAGTGTCCTTATAAATTCATCAATATTATTACATTGTTTTAATCTGATTTGTCTTTATTTTCAGTGAAATGAAAATACTAGAGACTGGTTTGAGTATGGAGGTGTGAGGTCTTTGTTCTGATTCAAAACTCCTATTATGAGTTATTGCATTTCGCATAAACTGTGGAATGTGACTGCATCTTGATCACCATGAAAAGATGAGAAGGTGTCAGGTCACTCATGATTGAATAGCTTTTCATAATTTTGAATATCCAAAAATAAATTTCATTACTCTACTGTAATTACATTGTCCTATTTTGTCTGCCTTTTGTCTCAAAAATCACTATTCACTTGACCAAATGAATAGAGTTTACTATTTCAATCTCCTATACACGTGTCCTGACATTTAAAGCACCTCATTGTTGAATTAATTCACTTTTCATCTCTCTTCATAACCACTCCTTCAGCCAGACCAGTGGCTCATCATTTCTCCCTAACTTGGTTGTCATGGTCTGCTAACTGGTTTGTTTTCTTTCAATCTGTATTCTAAGACATCTTTATAAGGCATAAATATCCACATGTTTCTATATTAATTGAAAAGTTTTAATGGCCTTCCATTCAACATCAGCTTATCAGATGTCCTAAGGGTAACCAATATTTCACCTGACCCCATTAGGATGTCATTGTCATTGTCACCTGCCTAACACTCCACATTCTCCTCATCCTGAATTATTTACAACTTGCACAATTTTCCAGAATTTCTTACTCTGGCCTTATGTATATATTGTTTCTTTTCCTAGAAGACTCATATTTTCATACACTTAGGATCTACTGTCTATATGACAGCAGCTTTTCCAGGTAGCAGCTGTATCGTTCCCCCTAAAAATGAGTCAGGATCTTATGTTGCATTTGTGTTACTGTAATACAATTGTGTTTTCATGTCCCTGTTTATTCACTTGAATTGCTAGTGGATTAACTTAGTACATTTTATGTCATTCAGTTATTTAGCATGTTACAGCTTCTTAATATGCATTTTCTACATGACTTAGAATGATTTCATCTACCAATATTGGCCACCATTTATTCAGGCCTGTTATGTACACTGCACTCAGCATTTTAAAGCCAACATCCCTACTTTTAGAATATAACTTGACACCATTTATCAGTTTTATTCTCTTTCTGAAATATTAAAATTCTTTTGCTATTATTTCATTAAAATGATATTTTCAAAGACAATATGACAAGCTAAAAGGGAGATCCAGTAAATGACAGAATTAAAAGATTCTTCACATTTGATTTTAAATGCTGAGAAATTTATGTTATTCTATCACTAATCTTTTATAAGTTTGCAATGTAGAAAAATTAGATAACCAACTGATTATTTTCTTTCTTTTTTGACAGGCAGAGTTAGACAGTGAGAGAGAGAAACAGAGGGAAAGGTCTTCCTTCCGTTGATTCACCCCTCCAAAATTGCCGCTATGGCCAGCACACTGTGCCGATTCGAAGCCAGGAACCAGGTGCTTCCTCTTCATCTCCCATGCGGGTGCAGGGCCCAAGCACTTGGGCCATCCTCCACTGCACTCCCGGGCCACAGCAGAGAGCTGGCCTGGAAGAGGGGCAACCGGGACAGAATCTGGCGCCCCGACCGGGACTAGAACCCAGTGTGCCAGCGCCGCAAGGTGGAGGATTAGCCTGTTGAGCCGTGGCGCCGGCCAGCATTTCACTTTTATAAAGACTTATTTTTATTTATTTGAAGGACAGGTTTACAGAGAGAGAAGGAGAGACAGAGAGTGAGTGAGATATTGCATCCACTGGTTCACTCGCCAAATGGCCGCAATCACTAGGGCTGGGCCAGACTTAAGCCAGGAAATTGGCGCTTCGTCCAGGTCACCCTAATAATTGGCAGGGGTTCAAGCACTTGATCCATCTTTTGCTTTTTTTCCCAGGCCATTAGCAGAGAACTGGATGAGAAGTGGAGCAGCTAGATTTGGAACCAGTTCCCATATCGGATGCCAAAGTCATAGGCAGCAGCTTAACCTGCTACATAACCATGCTGGTCTCATAAAAATAATTTCTAATGACAATCAATAATTTCAACAAATTTTTAGAAATTGGAAATTATTTTCAAGAGGACGTGATATTTGTAATATGCAAAATTTTTTTAAAAATGAAATGTTCTTTTGTTAAAAAATACAAAACTAGATATATGTAAGCATATGCATGTTTGCTATCTTTCACTTTGCTATAAATTATGCACTCATATTTATCTTTTATGAGATCAAATCTGCCTAAATATAGTGTCTAATTTCACATTTAATTTTTCTTATGTAAATGTTAATTTTAAAGAGATTCAAGTCTGCATTTGCATAATGTTTCTAAACAGAAAGAGGTGAGATGCACAGAATGTGAAATCTCTCTAGAGAGATTCACTACCATCTTTTTAAGAAACATATAACAACCTGGATTATCTGCTTAAAGCATCTCAGAAATACACTTCCTACCTATTATATCTGTGTCCATAAAATATAAAAGTGATACCCAATTGACCAAAATAAAAATCACAGAGATTTAAAGTCAATTTATACAAGTAAATGGCAAGCGATAATTAAGTGGAAGGAAACATAAGGCATTTGGGAAAACCACATGAGGCCAAAGTCATACATTAATTCTCTGGACCCCCAAGTAATCATATCTTGACCCCCAAGTAATCATATCTTCCCATAAAGCACTGAGGCAAATTATAAAATATTCCTTTTTAAATTTTAAAATTTTATTTAAAGAATAAAATTTTCATGCATTTTATATATGCAAATTTAGGAGCATACTGATTCTTCCCAACCTATTTTCCTTCTGTCCATAATCTCACTCTTCTTCTCTCTCTCCCATTCCCATTCTTATTTTTTACAAAGATCTATTTTCAGTTAACTTTATACTCATAAGATTAAACTTACACTAAGTAGAGAGTGCAAAAAATAGTATGAAGAAAAGTGCAAAAAAGCAAGCAAAAACATTCCTCAACAGTCAAAATAAGGACTTTTAAAATCATTGCATCACAAAGTGTCAATTTCACTCATTTTAGGTACTCTATTAGTTACCATAGATCAGATAGAACATATAGTACTTGTCTTTAGGGAAGTGGCTTATTTCATGAAGTATAATGGCTTCTAGTTCTTGTATTTTGTTGCAGATGACAGGATTCATTTTTACTGTTGTATAATATTCCATACTGTATATACCATAATTTCTTTATCTAGTCTCCAGCTGATGGACATCTGTGTTGATTCCATATCTTAGCTATTGTAAAGTGAGCTGCATTGAGCATGGGAGTACGACTAACAGATTTGAATTTCATTTGCTATGGGTAAATTCCCAGAAGTGTGGTAGCTGGGTCATATGGTAGGTCTATATTCAGATTTTTGAGGTATCTCCAGACTGTCTTCAATAGTGGATATAACAGTTTACATTTCCACCAACAGTGGATTAGGATACCATTTCCCCTATATCCTTGCCAGCATTTGTTATTTGTTGATTTCTGTATGAAAGCCATTCTAACTGGGGTGTGAAGAAATCTTACTCTGCTTTTAGATTTTCATTTCCCTGATGACTAGTGATCCTGTTGGCCATTTGAATTTCCTCTCTTGAGAAATATCTGTTCAGGTCCTTTGCCCATATTAACTGGATTGTTTTGGCTTTGTTGTTGAGTTTCTTGAGCTCTTCATAGATTCTGGAAATTAATTTTCAATCAGTTATATAATTTGCAAATATTTTCTCATTCTGTCAGTTGTCTCTTTCTTTGCTGAGTGTTTCTTTTACAGTGTAGAAGCTTATTGGTTTGATGGAATCCCATTTGTCAATTGTGACTTTGATTTCTGTGCTTCTGGGGTCTTCTCCAAGAAATCTTTTCTTATGCCAATGTTCTGTTTGGTTTCCCCAATGTTCTCTAGTAATTTGATAGTATCGGGGTGTAGATTTAGGCCTTTGATCCATGTTGAGTGATTTTTTGTAAAGTGTAAGGTAGAGATCCTATTTCATACTTCTGCATGTGGAGAAAAAATATATTTGAACAAATACCACAAATGAAATAGATTGAATCAAAGCATCTAAAGAACTTAAATTCAAAACATTTTGAAAGTTCAGCAGGAAATGAGAGAAGATACAAGGGTTTGGAGGTACAAAAATGAAAAACGCAAAGAAACAAATAAAATGTTGTTAAGACTGGAAAATTGAGGGCCGGCGCCACTGCTCAACAGGATAATCCTCCACCTTGTGGTGCCGGCACACCGGGATCTAGTCCTGGTTGGGGCACCGGATTCTGT
Source organism: Sylvilagus floridanus (assembly GCA_949820135.1). Classification (NCBI taxonomy): domain Eukaryota; kingdom Metazoa; phylum Chordata; class Mammalia; order Lagomorpha; family Leporidae; genus Sylvilagus; species Sylvilagus floridanus. Next base: position 110,346,749 of record OX463241.1, read on the forward strand.
CCTGGTTGCCCCTCCTCCAGGCCAGCTCCCTGCTATGGCCTAGGAGTGCAGTTAGGATGGCCCAAGTGCTTGGGCCCTGCACCCCATGGGAGACCAGGAGAAGCACCTGGCTCCTGCCTTTGGATCAGTGTGGTGTACCGGCTGTGGCGGCCATTGGAGGGTGAACCAACGGCAAAGGAAAACCTTTCTTTCTATCTCTCTCTCTCACTGTCCACAATGATGTCAAAAAAAAATGGAAAATTGAATTTAAAAAGTATAAAAATTGTGCACATTTTTAAAAATTCATGTTTTATGTATATTCCAGTAGCTTTTTGAAGTCACCTAGTATATACATCTTTATGTGTGCTAATATAGATATTTTTGACTATTTCTGAAGTGTATAAAATGATCTACATATGAAAATTGCTTAAGTCAATCAGTTTATTGGTATTAAAAATTATTGTTTTATATAACCATACTCTTCATTATTCTCTAGTGTTCTATTATATAACTATATTACAGCCAAATTTAATTTATTTTTTTCTGGAATGTTTTTATTTTTTCAATGTTTTCTCTACAATCAGAAATATTGTTAAAGGTTTTTTTGTACCTGTTTAATTATATGAATATACTTATGTGTATATGTGGAACTAGAATGACTTCTAATATGTATTTATTTGAAAATCAGAGTTACAGAAACAGAGGGAGAGAGACAGACATCTTCCTCTTGTTCACTCTCCAGATGGCTTCAATGACCAGCCCTGGGCCAGGCTGAAGCCAGGAGCAGGAGATTATTCCAGATGTCCCTTATGGGTGGCAAGGGGCAAGCACTTGGACCATCTTCCACTGCTGTCCTAGGCCAATAGTAGGGAGCTGAATCACAAGTGGAGTGGTTGGGACTTGAACAAGCACATATATGGGATCCCAGTATTTCTGGCTATGAGTTAACCTGCTACTCAACAACACTAGCCCTGGCCTCTTCTAATAGTTTTAATTAAAGATTTTGAAAGTGCTTCTAAAAATTTCAATGCCCATTAAAAATTTATATTGCTCATATTCTGTAATTTGCTGTCTAGATTTAATTCTTTCCAGTCACATATGAAGAAAGTCTTATTTTGATCTAAATTTACACTTTTCTCATTAATGGTCTATTTGGGCTTGTGTTATCTCTCTCTCTCTCGCTCTCTCTCTGTGAGTGTGTGTGTGTGTGTGTGTGTGTGCATTTGAAGCCATGTGTGTTGTATTCTATGAATATCAGATCACATCATCCTGTCATTTGCCATTGTTCTAAAGTTCATTTATTTTCTTAATAAATAGTAGGAGTTCTTTATAAATTCTCTTACTAATTCTTTGTTGACTATGAATATGCTAATATTTACCTGAGGAGAAGTAGTTACATACTTATTATTTATGGAGTATTCTAATTGTATTACTTTGTACACAGGTTTTAATGGTTATTGAAAATTGTGAACACTAACATTAGCATATATAGTACAGTAGCTCTTCTAATTTATGGTTTCTTTATTTACTGTCTTCTAAGATGTCTTTTGATGGAAATTCTCAATTCTAATGAACCTGAAATTATCTATATTCATAAAATATATGCGGATTATTTGACTTGGGGGGAAGGAGGATAAAAAATCTTCTAAACATCAACGTTAAAAATGTTTTTTTATAAAGCTTTTATTTAAAGAATATAAATTTCCAAAGTACAGCTTATGGATTACAATGGCTTCCCCCACCCATAACTTCCCTCCCTCCTGCTTCCCTCCCCTTTCCCACTCCCTCTCCCCTTGCATTCACATCAAGATTCATTTTCAATTCTCTTTATACACAGAAGATCAGTTTAGTATATATTACATAAAGATTTCAACAGTTTGCCCTCACATAGAGACACAAAGTGAAAATACTGTTGGAGTACAAGTTATAGTATAAATTCACAATGTACAGCACATTAAGGACAGAGATCCTACATGTTTTTTTTAAAAAAATGATTAATTATCTATGCAATTTCCAATTTAACACCAAGATTTTTTTTTTAATTTGCAATTATCTTTATATACAGAAGATCGATTCAGTATATACTATGTAAAGATTTCATCAGTTTGCACCCACACAGAAACACAAAGTGTAAAAATACTGTTACAGGACTAGTTATAGCATTACTTCACATTGGACAACACATTAAGGACAGAGATCCCACATGAAGAGTAAGTACACAGTGACTCCTGAAGTTGATTTAACAATTTGACACTCTTGTTTATGGCGTCATAATCTCCCTAGGCTCTAGTCATGAGTTGTCGAGGCTATGGAAGCCTTTAGGGTTCGCCAACTTCGATCTTATTCCGACAGGGTCATAGTCAAAGTGGAAGTTCTCTCCTCCCTTCAGAGAAAGGTACCTCCTTCTTTGATGGCCCTGTTCTTTCCATTGGGATCTCACTCGCAGATATCATTCAAATAGGTCTTCTTTTTTTTTTTTTTTTTTCAGAGTGTCTTAGCTTTCCATGCCTAAAATACTCTCATGGGCTCTTGAGCCAGATCCGGATGCCTTAAGAGCTGATTCTGAGGCCAGAGTGCTATTTAGGACATCTGCCATTCTATGAGTCTGCTGTGTATCTCGCTTCCCATGTTGGATCATTCTCTCCCCTTTTCATTCTATCAGTTAGTATTAGCAGACACTAGTCTTGTTTATGTGATCCCTTTGACTCTTAGACCTATCAGTGTTATCAATTGTGAACTGAAATTGATCACTTGGACTAGTGAGATGGCCTTGGTACATGCCACCTTGATGGGATTGTATTGGAATCCCCTGGCACGATTCTAACTCCATCATTTGGGGCAGGTCCGATTGAACATGTCCCAAATTGTACATCTCCCAAAAAGAGGTTTGGAAATTTGGAAATCTTTTTCCTTTTCAACTGCATCCCTCTTTTTTCCTCCTTTCTTTCCTTCCTTTTTATTTTATAAAGGTAAACATGTTTTGAGTCTGCTTAGTTCAGCTTATTTTGTGTTCAGCGAACTATATAGCTATATTGGTCAGATATAAAACTTTCCTTTATATGTGTGTTTATATATATATATATATATATATGCATGTATGTATGTATATATATATATATATATTCATAGGTTTTGGTCAGCTTGCTTTTTTCCTTACATCATAACAACACCTTCATATTTATTATACATTTACAGACTGTCTTGATGTATTTTAGAATCACCCCCCTCCTTTTATTCAGAGAATCTTATTCTTTCATTTTTGTTCTTTATAAAATTTAAAATAGGCTGGACCAGGACATTGAAACCTCTGTTTGGAGTTCTATTAGAGTAGCATTAAATGCCTGTAACAACTATTGCAGAATAATCTCCTTAAACTAGTAAATATTTGTGTGTGTTGACTTTAAATATCAAAGTAAATGTTTTGTTCTTCTTTAACTCCATTCACTATTGTTTTCTAACTTTCATCACCTAGGGTTTCACAGGAAAACATTTGGTAGGTTTTTTTCTTAATCATTTTGTATTTTTGTTTAGATTTTAAGTAATATAGTTTTAATTATGCTTATATATATGATGCAAGAAGCTTATGTATATTTTCTTTTTACATACAATTAGCTAAAGTTTCAAATTAATTTTACTAATGTGTAAAATGCTCTGTGGAGGCAATAATATTATCTTCCAATATTTATAATTTCATTTTTGAAATTCTTCTGTAACCTACTATTAATTTTATTAAGTAGATTTCTGTGACACATCTAGGGAGAGTCATGTAGAATTTTTTTTTTACTTGAAAGGAAGAGTAACGGTGGGGGTGGGATGGAGAAAGATCTTCCGTGCCCTGATGCATTCTCCAAATACCTGCAGCAGTCAGCTTGGGTCAGCCTGAGGCCAGGAGCCAGGAACTCCTTCTGGGTCTCTCACATGGGTGGCAAGAGTGGACGTAACTGGGCCATCATAAACTGTCTTCCCTGGCTCATGAGCAAAAATTGCAATTGGAATTGCAACAGCCAGGACTCAAACTGGCACTCATATTGAATGTTGGCCTCACAGGCAGTGGCTTAACCTGCTGTGCTGCAACAGCAGCCGCATGAGATACTAATGATTCTGCCAAATTTCCAGATGATGCTAATGACTGTTCTCTACATACACCACAATTGGGATTTTAGATGCATCCTTCATGAAATCTGTGATTTTCTTGAAGTAATTTCAAATATGGCACACTCACTTGTCCATACTCTAAAATAAGGATGATATTTGGGCTAGCATGATGGAACAGTGGTTTAAGTTACCTCTTGCAAGGTCAGCATGTCATATGAGCACAGGTTCAAATCTCAGATACACCACTTCCAATAATGTACCTAGGAAAACAAGAGAGGTAGCCCAAGGACTTGGGCCCCTGAGCATACATGGGAGACCTATCTGGAGTCCCTGGCACCTGACTTTGATCTGGCTGAGCCCTGGCCATTGCCACAATTTGAGGAATGAATGAGTGGATGAAAGATCTTTACTCTCCGCATGTCTGTAACTCTGAATTATCAAATAAATAAGTGGATCTTTTAAAAATAAGTAGGATGTTTTCTACCTTATGGAAGTCTGCAAAGGTTAAATATTCGAACATTATAATATAGGTAGGTCAGGGTTTCTGGTCTGAAGTTTTATTTTTGTCTAGTTTGTGTATAAAGGCTCACAAAGGGGCTGGAGCTGTGATGTCGGGTATTAAAGTCCCACTAAGAGGTGCCAGTATCCCATATGGGCTCCAGTTCGAGTCTCCAATGCCCCACTTCCAATCCAGCTCCCTACTAATGTGCTTGGGAAAACAGCAGAGATAGTCCAAGTCCTTGGTTCCTTGCACCCATGTGGGGAGCCCCGGGGGGAAGCTTCTTGCTTCTGGTTTTAGATTGGCTCAACTCCGGCCTTTACAGCCATTTGCAGAGTAAACCAGAGGATGCAAGACTTCTCTCTCCCTGTCTCTACCCCTCTCTATAACTCTTTTTTGATATAAATAAAATAAATTTTAAAAAAGGATCCCTAAATGAATCAAAAGTATTATCAAAATATTTCTGCACAGCAACAAGGAGTTCTAAATCAGTTACAGGTTATGATTTCTCACATGACAATGCATTCTAATCTGTCCCCAGTTAAAGCACATTTCCTTGATACAGATTTGAGAAAGGATAAAAGTAAGTTTTAACAACCTTTCATTTGCAGTATTAGTAATTACGAAATTATTAAAATAATTTGTTATGCAAATATTTATATTAAAGCTAAGATTCCCAATTTTGAGGCCAAACAAAACAAAGCAAAACCACTTAGGTTTGTAGAGCCTGGCCAGTTTTAGAGCAGAGCTCAAAAACGGTCTTGCAGCAGTTTAATTACTGTTTTCCATCAACCTCCAAAATTCATTAACAGCTCACTGAATATAGCCTATAGGTTGCACTCAGGCTGTTATGTGTTTTCCAGTAGAAACCACAAGATTTAATATCATCTGAAACACAAGTTTTGCCTAATTTTCCCCTTGAGATTGGACAGAATAATTGGCCAATTTATCACAAATATTGAAAGAACTGATTGACTAAAACAAATAAATCTGGCTAGCTGCTTCTTTCTAAAAGAGATGGGAAGGAATTCATTTTTTATATCATTGAAATCTGTATATAGGCAGACTGGAATTACCTTGTTGCTTTATGAAACCTGTGTAATTAATTTTTAGGCCTCTAACTTGAGGATAGAAGTTAATTTGTTGCTTGCTCATTCTGCCTATAAATGTACTAAATCATCAAGCTAGCAGAAAAGCAAACCATTGGAAAATAGCAATTCTATTTTATTTCCTGGATTAGAGAGAAAGTACTGTAAACATAATTAAATTGTTGTAAGTTTCAGGAGCTATTAATTATAAAGATAGTAAAAATAATGCCACTATCATCATAACCCACAGGTGTATACTGAGTTATTTCTTGGATAACATTATACTTCCATTGGGAAGATCAACTGAGATCACTGTCCTGAAAACATTTTTTGGTTGACTATCAGCTTTTTTAAAAAAGATTTTATTTATTAGAAATAGAGAGTTACAGAGAGAGGTAGAGAGAGAGAGAGAGAGGTCTTCCATCTGCTGGTTCACTCCCCAAATGGCCACAATGGCTGGAACTGTGCTGATCCGAAGCCAGGGACCAGGAGCTTCTTCTGGGTCTCTCATGTGGGCTCAGGGGCCCAAGGACTTGGGCCATCTTCTTCTGCTTTCCCAGGCCACAACAGAAAGCTGGATCGAAAGTGGAGCAGCCAAGACTCGAACTGGTGCCCATATAGGATGCCAACGCTTCAGGCCAGGGCTTTAACCCTTACACCATAGTGCTGGCCCCAACTGTGAGCTTTATTAATGCCAGCATGAGCTTGTAGCATGTAAAGAATAATTCAATTCACTATCTTCAAAACCCACACTTCTCAACTTAGGTGTATTTATACACATCTCAGTCATGAGATGCAATAATATATAATAAGAAATTAATCAGGATAACTTAAAGAGTTAAGCTTCTTCTTAGTCCTAAATTGAAGAAGTGGAAAAGTATAGTGTGGACTCTAAGCAATTGCTTCCTGATCCATTAAAATTGTATTCTAATGAATAAAATTAAAAACAAGTGCACTTTAAAGATTTCTATTGCATCAAACAATTCTTCAAAACCCATAATATACAAAATGTAATTAAATGTGTATTTAACAGGTATGCTCTCATCTCAAAAAATGATGCTAAAATTCATATGGAAACAAAAGTGACTGCAAATAGCTCAGGCAATCTTAAATAACAAAAACAGAGTTGGAGGCATCACAATACCAGATGTCAAGATATATTACAGGGCAGTTATAATCAAAACAGCTTGGTACTGGCATAAAAATAGACCAATAGACCTATAGACCAATGAAACAGAATATAATTCCCAGAAATTAATCTACACACCTAAAACAAACTACTCTGACATGAGCTGAAATAACTCCTTGGAAAAAGGACAGTCTGTTCAACACACAATGTTAGGATAATTGGATCTCCACATGCAAACATATACAACAAGAACCCTAACATTCACCTTATACAAAATCGATCCACAATGGATCAAGGATCTAAATATATGACCTGATACCATTAAATTATAAGAGGAAAACATTATAGAAACACTGCAAGACATTGGCATGGGCATAGAATTATTGGATAAGACCGCAGGAGCACAGGCAATAAAGTCAAAAATAGAAAAAGCTGAAAAGCTTTTGTACTGAAAAAGAAACACTCAACAAATTGAAGAGCCAACCAGCAGAATGGAAGAAAACATTTGCAAACTAAGCATCTGTTAAATGATTAATATCAAGGATATATAAAGAACTCAAGAAGCTCAACAATAGAAAAACAAGAAATCCAGTTCAGAAATGGACAAAGGCCATAAATGGACATTTTTCAAAAGATGAAATGCAAATGACCAACAGACATACGAAAGCATCCTCAGGGTCACTAGCCATAAGTAAAATGTAAATAAAAATGAGTATGAGGTTTCATGTCACATCAGTTAGAATGGTTATCATTCAAAAATAAAAAATAATAAATACTGGCAAGGATGTGGAGAAAAAGTACTCTAATATGCTGCTAGTAGGAATGTAAACTAGTACAACCATTATGAAAGATAGTGCGGAGATTTCTCAGAAAGCTGAAAATAGATCTAGCATATGATCCAGCTATCCCACTCCTTGGAATTTACCCAAACTAAATGTAATCAGCATATTAAAGATTTTTTTGTACCTTCATGTTTGTAACATCTCAATTCACAATATCTAAAATATGGACGCAATCCAGATGTCCATTAGCAAATGACTGGGTAAAGAAAATGTGGTGTATATACACTATGGAAGGCTACTCAGCCCCCCAGATTGAAATCCTGTCTTCTTCAACAAAATAGATGCAACTGGAGACAATTAGGCTTAGTGAAATAAGTCAGTGAGTCCTTAAAAGACAAATATCACACTTTATCTAATATATATTAGTCTATATAGAACACAAAATAAGTAAAAGAACAAAACTGACATCTTATGATTTGATTATTGCTTTTAGCTTTTGTCTATATTCCTGTGGAACAGTGGTCTTTCTACTTTTTTCTTCTTGAACATTATGGTTAGTGATACATTAAGCCTGTGATTATAAAGTGAACTGAAATGACATTATTTCAAAAATGAAAGAAAAAAAAAAAAGAAGGGAAGGAAGTAGGAGTGTTGAGGCAGGGAGAGAAGTATGGTTATCTTCTAAGAATTGTATCTCTGAAATACACAATATCTGTTCTCATAATAATAAAGACTAAAAACATGTGTGAATTAAAAATTTTAAAAGAAATATCTAGAATTGAGATATTCAGTGCTTTTACTGTGATTCACTATTTTGACAAATCATTTAGTCATCTTCATTATGTTGTCTCAGTGACAAAAAAAGTGTGATTATATCAGGCAAATTGTCATTAGAATTTTGAATTTCTAGCAAGGTAATACATTGTAAAATTTGCTTATTTTTTGTTTTTAGTTTTCATTTTTATAACATGCTGTTACAAAGATGTGTGTGTGTGAATTAGTCAGGCATGCTCAGTGAAACCTTTTGCAAAACCAATAAGCATAAAAGACTCACAGAAGGTAGTGTAGTACCCTGGGGGAGTGTTAGAGTGTTTTCCCAGAAGAAAGTATGCTTATGTATACATTTATAAAAGGAATTAAATTTAAAAGTTGAAGAAATTCTGATAGTTTTAAAGTTATAATCATTAATTTATGACATTAATTCTGTATATAAATGATGATGCATCTTTAGTTAAACATCTGAAATGCCATAAATGGTTTATTTTATTTCTTGTTTTTCAACAAGGTGCAAAATAGGGTACTCAAAAAGTTATTTTGTGATTTATCTAGATTGCAAAAGTGATTCATGTTTCATTTTAAACTGTCTCTGAAAAAGAAAGAATACCTTTGTCTATTTGCTATTTTAAAAAAAATGATTTATTTATGTATTTGAAAGAGATTTACAGAGAGGCAGAGGCAGAGAGAGAAAGAGAGAAGTCTTCTATCTACTGGCTCACTCCCCAAATGGCCGTAACGACCAGAGTTCAGTTAATATGAAGCCAGGAGCCAAGAGCTTCTTCTTGGTCTGCCACGTGGGTGGAGGGACCCAAGGACTTGGGCCATCTTCTACTGCTTTCCCAGGTCATAGCAGAGAGCTGAATTGGAAGTAGAGCAGCCGGGAATCAAACCAGTGCCCTCATGGGATGCCGGCACCACAGGTGGTGGCTTTACCCTCTGCACCAGAGAACAAGCCCCCATTTGCTATTCCTTATTTAAATACTTTCTTCAAATTATTCACGAGCACTTACTATAAAGAAATAACCCCCTAAATTAAGACAAGGATAGACAGAGGTTAAGGTAGTGGAGATAGAGACAAAGTTACCTTCCACACATTATTTCACTTCTCAAATAATCCCCAACAGCCAGAACTGGCCCAAAACCAGGCAATAGGAATACAATCTTAGCCCCACTCATGGGTGGCAAGGACCCAACTACTTAAGCCATAACCTTCTGCCTCCTAGGGTGTGAATCAGCAGGAAGCTGAAATCAGAAGCAAGCTAGGACTCAAACCTAGGCACTCCAATATGGTGTGCAAATTTCCCAAGTGGCATCTAAACCAGTATCCCAAATGCACAACACTCCGTGACTATATTTACAACACAAAAGATGATAGTGCTGTCCAAAGAATTGAAACATTACAGGGAGAAACTCCTATTTGAAGAATGGAACCACTATCTTGTAACCATCTGTATTAAATAAAATTCATGGAAGGAGGAGGTTGTCCAAAAATTCAATGGAATTCCCAAAACAAGCAAGCAATGTGATACTCCTTAAAAAAAAAAAAAGTATAAACCAATCTGTAGAAGCAACAGGTGGCCTGTGCTAACATGCATATCTAAATTTGAAAACAAAATCGCATTTTTGACATCCATTAGAGTCCTTTGGATGAAGGAGTGAGAGGGGACTTGGATCATCTGTGGCAGAAAGCCACAAAGGATGGGAGCTGAATGCAAACCAGTTGAGACAAATAAACAGGATCAAGATGAAGACAGCAAACTCTAAAGAAAAATTTTAGAGCAGAGATTGAAATGTTTCTAGCTCTCTTATCTCTCAACTTTACTTCATTTATTCAGTATTCTTTATTCTTCAATCTTATTTCTTTCTCAAAACTAACCATTTTTTTCCTCTATTCCTTTATTAAATGTGCACTCAAGGATCCATGCATATTCTAGGCACCTGATCTCCACTGCAGAACAAAAGAAGAAATGAGCAAATCCCTACCTTTGGAGTTTCTGGTATAGTAAAGGAAAATAAATGGTAAAATAACCATAATAAAATGCATTATATTGTACATTAAACAATACAAGGGAATTTACAAAAAGATCAGATTTGCACTTAAGGGTGGTTTGCACTTCGAGTAGGCAGGACAGGCATCACTTTGAACCTGCTGTTAGACTTATTTGCTTGAAGAAGGGGAGTTATTCGGTCATCTGTCAATTAGCAGAGTGGCCTAAGCTGAAGAAATAGGCAGTGCAAAGGCAGTAACGAGGAAGCAGGACTAGAATCTTCAATAACAAGAATGCAAGAATGCTGATATCATTAGATCTGACTAAAATCTGTAAGGAGAAGAGAGATCAGACAACATCAGGAAATAAAGAGTGGATAGTTCACCCAGAAATTACAGACTACTATAAGGACTCTAGCTTTTACTGTGAGAGAACCTGGGAGTTACTGGAAATATGTGAACATGCATGTGATGAAAAATGTGTGTTAACTTTTAAGCCTGATTGATAGAAAATCTGCAAAATTGCTTAATAGGCCATATTTTTACCTCTCCCCTCTGAAAAACATCCTAGAGGCTGAAAACCATATCTTGCCTATGGATTATTGCTAAGAGTTTAAGATTAGAAGAATGCAACCACCCCAACTATGTCAAGCTACCTGGCATTTTCTACAGTATGTACTGAAAGTTTACTTCTCTTTTGCTATCCTTTGATCATTAAAGTTTTAAGAATATTACTAAGGCGATGAGCTTAAAAACGGTGGAAGAAACATGGAAGAATACAGAAAACTTTCTGAAAACATCATGGAGATTCATTTTAAATGAGATGAAATTAGAAATTGCAGGTTGTCATTTCTTCTAGTATATTTCTTCTGCCATGTTCCCACAATGTTTTTCCATATGAATATTCCCGATTTTAGGGAAAGTTATGCCTACAAATGATGGGGGACACAGGAAGCTTTCATCAGATTGTTCTCTGATTGTTGATGCCGTCTCCCTGCTGATACCTTCCACACGAGTTTAGTTTCCCACTTGAAAAGATGAATCAGAAAAATTTAGCAGAGGACCCTTCACCATTTGCTCACTACCTTTTATTTCCATTTGGAAGTCTTTGTAGGCTTGATTTTGTCCATAGAATATTAACTATATGTTAACTGCTAAATCAGCATGAGATATGAGACAACCTGTACCAATAAAATCCCAAGGAAAAATTACAGTCAAACAGGCTGCTACCTGCAGAGTGGAAACTGAGTTCTGATCTCCCCTTGAAAATAAGACATTCAGGAGATTTTTCTGCATCTTAGGCTCTATGAGGTGCTACTTGATTGGAAATAGCCTTGATTAGTGGAGAATGTTGGCCTCTTCCATAGTACTCGAGATAAATCTAGTCTCTAATGAAGTGAAAATATATTCTTCAATGTTCTTTGAATTTTCTAGTAGAAAATATAACTAAAATTACAAACTTCTGCAGCAAAAGAACTGTTCCTGGAAAATATGATAAAATATTTACATATTATCATCTTCCTTATCATTGATATTTCTCAATATTCTCAAATGTAAATTGTAAGTATAACATGAATAGTTGGGAAATATGATCTTATTTTGGTAAGTTTAAATTATTTACCTGTTACTATTTTTCTCCCTTAAAGCTACCTGGAAAATTCAGATTTTAAGACCAATGAAAGGAAATACATATATAAAATAGTAGGAGTGCAATTCCTGATCGAAAAGTAAAGCGTTTTAGTATTCAGACATTAAGCATGTCACATATGTTTCCATACAATGGTTCCAAAGACTTTGTGTGTAATGCTCCCATGCTTTTTCTGAAATACTATAAAATCTAATTTATTCTTTAAAAAACAAAGTCCATTTTGGTTTGGCTGTCATATTTATTAGAGAAATTATAATTAAGGCATATAGTATATTTCAAACTTCCTGAATTCTAAAGCTGACAAATACCAACATAAACATGAACATTGATATTTGTATTTTCCAGAAACTATCAGACACATTGAAATTTTAGACTTTTAACATTGTATACAACACAACAAAAACACTTGAAATATGTATTTATATCCAGGTTTCTCATGTATTTTAAATGCTGTATTCTTTAATATTACCCCTTAGGCTGTATAAATAAACATATATACATAAAAAAGTCTAGTGAAATTTTTACATTTACACTATCATTTTCATTAGATTATCGAACATGATTAATGCATTTGGTAAGCAGCTACTGTTTGAAGACTACAGAAGTTCTTTGGCAAGTAGTTTTTTTCATTAAATGCATTTTAAAAAATCTTGTTTAGTCATATTTATCTTCATTGTTGAAAAAATTATTTGAAGATATCCTGACCTGAGGAAAATATAAAATAATAAAAAATATTCTATAAGGCACTGTATAAATTAAAAAAAAAATCTCCTAAGTTTTTATTGATAATTCAATTTAATCCTGAGGAGTATTCAAAATCATCGAGAATATGAAATTCATTAATATTTCTGCAACCTAATTGTTCCCAAATTCAAACACTTTTCCCCATTTGTTTCCTTTCTTTATTGACAGTTTATTTTTGAAATGCTTTTAAGGTTTTCTTAAATTGTCCATTCATTTCTTCAATCCTCTGTGATCTAATTTCCACCCTGAATGCTCCATTTATTTTTTTTAAGATTTATTTTATTTATCTGAAAGGTAAATTACAGACAGACGGGGAGGGGGTTCTTCCATCTGCTGCTTACTCCCCAAATGGCCAGAATGGCAGGAGCTAGGCAATTAAGAGCCAGGAACCAGGAGCTTCTTCCAGATCTCCCACATGGGTGCAGGGCCCAAGGACTTGGGCCATGCACTGCTGCTGGGACTTAACCAGCCCACATATGGGCTGCTGGGGCTGAAGCAGCGGTTTAGCCAGGTGTGCCACAGTGCCAGCCCCTGTTTTGCTTTTTATTAGATTTATTGGAGTCTTGATATTTTCAAAATCCAATAGGATATATATGAGTTATTATCTGACCCTTTTGACATTATGGATTCTTTTACTGAAAAAAATCTCTTCTCCTCCTACTTTGTTTTCCATGATAATATGCTTCTCATCTACCTCTGTTGCTCCTCTTCGCAGTCTCTTTGACTGGAATGATTCTTCCTCTCTGACATTTGTCTCCTCCTATTTATTTATTTGACTTTACAGGCTTACTGGCTTCAGGCATTGTTCATGTCTGCATGATTATAAAATGTCTATTTCTGACCTTCTCTCTAAGGTGTGCCACTGGTATTTCAATCTTGATTTTTTTAAGATCAAATTTAGTACAACTGAATAACTTTCTAATTCTACCTTCTTCTGTATCCCTACCTTGTCCTTTATTCTGCATCATCTTTCTCAACACCCCTGAGTTTAACCTCTTCAGTGTTCAATGTCTTATATTTATTTAATAATGTTTATTTATTTGATAGGCAAACAAAGAGAGAGAGAGACATGCAGAGAGAGAGAGAGAAAGAGAGAGGGAGAGAAAGGTCACTCATCTGCTGGTTACTCCCCAAAGACATACAACAACTAAATCTGAACCAGGCCCAAGCCAGGAGCCAAAAAGTCTTCCCTGGTCTCCCACATGAATGTCAGGAATACAAGCACACGGATTATCCTCTGCTATCTATCATCCACTATCAGAAAGATATCAGAGGCAGAGCGGCTGCTGTTGGAATAGGCACCCCAATGTGGGATGCTTGTGTCCTAAGTGCTGGCTGAACAAGCTGTACCACAATGTCTGCTCTGAAGAAGTTGTCAAAAAGAATGATCAACCTTGTCAGCTCCATCTACTCTCATTATGTTGATGATGCTACCAGAAAGGCATCAAATTTCCATGTGTCACTCTGACATGTAAGTCATATACAATGTTCCAATCTAACAAGCCTTATTGTGACTCACTCTTTGTATACCTCACAATTTTAGTCTTTTCATCGTGATGTTTATTCCTCTGGAATATATTTATCACTCACTTTCCCTAGGAATATCAATTTTAAATAGGTGAGCTAATTAATATCATGCATTTAGAAAAGTACCTGGTGCAAAACATGTACTTATTAAAAATGCCAGTAGCTGATATTTTTGGTACAGTGGTAGTCATGATAACAGCAACAGTCTTCAGTGTCCACTTTGTCAGTAATTGCATTTATCAAGCTTACTTACATCCCTAACACCTGTTCCTTCTTCCCTCCAATTGCAATTATTTGTTAGGTCCATCATTTCTATAATTAGACCATTTCCATTGGCATTTGATTATATTAACCTGGCATTTATAAATGATTTATATATGTATGTGTGTATATAGAGTGAGAGAATAAGACGTTTCTATTTATATACTCATATACATTATTGCTAATTTTTTCTTCATAGATAAGATCTGTCATCTTCATTACACCATTACAAAGGAAGAGCTGATATGAACAAACACTCTTGCTCTGGGACAGGTGCTGTGACACAGCAGGGTGAGCCACTGCCTACATCACTGGCATCCCATATGAATACTCTTTGGAGTCTCAGCTACCCCACTTCTGATTCAGCTCCCTTATAAATCACCTTGGAAAGTGGTGGGGTCATGTACTTGGGCCCCTTCACTCACGCCTGAGACCCAGGTGAATCTCTTGGCTCCAAAGTGGCCCAGCTTTGGCTACTGTGGCCATTTGAGCCAGCAGTTGGAAGATTCTCTCTCTCTCTCTCTCTCCCTCTCCCTCTCTCTTCCTCTCTCTTTCTTTCTCTCTCCCTGACTCTTTCTCTCTGTAAATCTGCCTTTCAAATAAATAAACACTTCTTTAAAAATAACTTTTGGAGCCGGTGCTCTGGCATGGCAGGTAAAGCCACTGCCTGCGTGCCAGTAATCCACATGGGTGCCAGTTCAAGTTCTGGCTGCTCCACTTCTGATCCAGCTCTCTGTTATGGCCTGGGAAAGCAGTAGAAGATGGCCCAGGTCCTTGACCCCCTGCACCCATGCGGGAGACCTGGAAAAAGCTCCTGGCTCCTGGCTTCCGATCAGTTCAGCTCCAGCCATTGCAGTCAATTAGGGAGTGAACCAGTGGATGGAAGACCTCTCTCTTTATCTGCCTCTCCTTCTCTCTGTGTGTAACTCTGACTTTCAAATAAATAAATAAATCTTTAAAAATAACTTTTGCTCTTCTGGCTTGTTGATATTGCATTGGTTTTAAATAACAATATGTAAATATGAAGACACATTGGACTACCTGTGCTTATAGTTAATTACATTTGTATGCCTAATACAATAGTTCGATTTCTAGTTGGATAAGTACAGAACTCTTTTAGGCCAGAGTGCTTTAAGCAAGCCCACCATATGAAAATCCTTTTCTAATTGACTTGCAAGAGAGTAAGAAAGGAAAAAAGGAAGAGAGAGAAAGAGAAAGAAAGAAAGAAAAAAGGAAAAAGAATAGAAAGAGCGAGAGAGAAAGGAAGGTAGGTCTCTCTTAATGTTTAAATAAATTGCAGGTATAAAGAATCCTATGTTTGTATTTTCAAGTCAAATGAAGGGTGCAAAATAATATTTCTACATGAGCTTATTCTAAGTACTTTTGGAATTAGAACAGGGAGAATTAGGGAAGAAAAAGTGTCCTTTGTTTGTATTAAATGAAAAGGACTTGCTTAGAATACTCAGATACCAATTATTCAAGGGCTAAGAGGCAAGACTCCAGAGAACACCTTTCTTCCTTCTAAAATGATGCAGATTGAATTCCAGAAGTGGATTCCACTGTCACATCTTAATGTCTTTCAGAACGGAAGACAAAATTGGCAGCAAATGAAAATGAAATACAATCCAGCTTTGCATAATTAAGGGTAGATACTATAATTAGTGGAGAATGTTCAATTTAAAATTAGTGATGAAAGCAATGGGGAAATACAGATAATCTAACACCAAGCAAATTTTCATAAAATAAAAGGTACAAAAGAGCTGAGGTATTACTCTACAGAAGAGATCAGAGTGCATAGAAATAAGGACCTCCCATGTAAGATTAATATTCATTAACCATATTAATAATTAACACTTCCCACAGCAAGCATTCTATGTTAAGCATATTACCTCACTGAATTTATAAGAACTTATAATGCAGGTACTATAATGATGTGCATGCTGGTCTTAGAATTCAGTTACATTATTACCAACACAGGTAAATTTCCGTTTGTCTTTACTATCAATGTCATTGATCTTGTTTCTCACATATAATCATTTCAAACGTTGTATTATACTTTTATATTCATTGCCTGAGTAATTTGTGCATAGTTATAAAATTTTATGTGCTTATCTCTGTATTTCCATTATTTAAAGAAATGTATTTGAAAGGCATAATTACAGGCAGAGAGAATGTGAGAGAGGGAGAGAGGAGGAGAGACAGAGAGAGATCTTCTATCTGTTCGAATGGCTGGGGCTGGGCCACACCAAAGCCCAGAGCCAGAGCCTCTTCATGTTCTCCCACCTCAGGGCAGGGACCCTTTAATTGGGCTGTCCTCTGCTGCTTTCCCAGGTACATTGGCCAAGGATCCGGGACTGGAATGGCCGCATATATGGGATGCTGGGGCTGCAGGTGGTGACTTTTCCTGCTTTGCCACTATGCTGGCTCCTATGTGTTATTTTTATATTATTACCATAACAAAGTGCTACAACATAAGTGGCTTAAAAAGGCACACATGTATTAGCTTATTATTGTTTACATCAGAACTCTGATATAGCATTACTGGACGCAACTCAATGTGTCTGCCTGATTATGTTCCACCTCAAAGACCTTAAAGAGGAAGCCACTGACTCATTGTCAGCTTCCAGACACTGCCCTGGTTCCTTGGCTCATGATCTGCTTCTTCCACATTCAAACCAGAGATATTACATCTCTTTGCCTCTTCTGCCATAGTCACATCTGCCTTTCCTTTAAAAACCAGCTGGGAAATGTCCTCCACTTTGAAGGATTTATGTGATTAGATTTGACTCATCTGGATAATCAGGGATAATCTCTCCTTTCCAAACTTTATAGCTTAATTTCATCTGCAGAATCCTCCTTGCCATATCGGGTAACATTATTCTCAGCTTCCAGAGATTAGAAACTGAACATCCTATGGAAGCCATATTCTTATCTTGCGCACACACATACGTTTATTGGAAAATTAGATGACAGGAGGTATCATCTCAGTCTTCTAGCTCCTATTTTTTTTCCGTGAAATGCAAGTCACTTTCATCTGCTCAGAAGCACTGTAGGTGGAGCAGTCCCGAGGGACAATAGCGCATCTGTGTGAATGTGTATCCAGGGGGTAAAGGACGTGCAGGGCTCCGTGAAACTGGTTGGGATGTTGATGAAGAGTGTTTTTGAAAATACAGCTTGGTATTCTTGTTAGAATAAGAAGAAAAGAAATGTGGACAAGAGTGCAGGGATGCTTACCGCATTCGTTTAGCTAAGGCTGTTTGATTTGAAAAAGCATAATGTTCTCAAAGCATGCCTTTCCATTTTTGGAAAACCAAGTGAGCAGTAGGAGGGAAGCCGGTGGGAAAGCTCCAGAGACTCTTGATGAGTACTGCTGAGGCTTTATGAGGGTGGAGCTCGAGCAGAGAGCAAGCCTCTCCATAAAAGTCATGTGCAAATTACTATTTTTGTTGAGTAAGCTTTTATGCTTTTCTTACAAAAAATGAAAATCTTGTTTATAGACAGTAATTTTCTTTTTTGGTTTTTGGAAAAATGATTATTTACTTTAAACAAGGTTTTCCTTAAATTGTACCATATCTTACAATAAGACTTTTCTTTAAATTAAGGAACTTTATCATTATGATTATTAAATGCTAAAGCTACAGATTTTACTAAAATTCCATTTGCTGATTTATACTATTTTGAAAAAAAATTAAAATATTTCAACATATCTTGTATCAAATAAATGTGGCATGTATTTTTGCATTATTTTGTTTACTGTGATTCTGACTTATCTCTGGAAGCTATTTGTTATTATATTTTGAAGTTAATAACTGAAGCCATATTTATGAGACATAGTAATTAAATAATTTCTAAGGATATAGATTATTTCCCTTGACAGATACAGATACTAGAAGAATGAAAGACCAGTTTTTAAGGATTGCAAATCTCCAGGAAACATGACTAAATCTGTTGTCATTAAATTTTTTTCTGTGAGGTTAGTGTTTAATTTAACTTTCCAGATCAGAAGTGATGGACTGTGTTGCATGTAAGACATTTTTTCAATGATAACAATTCTTTAACTTTTAGAGTTGTTTACTTAGGTTTTGCTTCAAATGCTATGTTCTTATATTACAGTGCATTCTACTTTGGGAAATCATATGAGTTTGTCTCCAATCTGCTAGAGTACTTGAAACATACCATTTGCAGCATAAATAGAAGATTTCTAAGTTGAAAATGAGAGCCAAGCTTAAGCTGGTTCATGGGAATTCCATGCTGATGAGGGAGAATAAATAATTATAGCAGATCATTTCAAATCACATCAATCACATTTTTTGATCCAAATTTACCTGCACTGAGTGTTTTCAGGTTACTCTACAGTTAGATTTGGATTCTCTTGCTAGCCTAGCTTAGCAGTGTGTTCAAGAGAGGAGCATATTGTGTAATGAGAGAAAAAATTTAGTATGACAAGATATATTTCCTATTTAAACTGCTTGATACATGAAAGTTTTGTCAGTTTGACATTAGCTACTTTTCCTATTTTTTCTTATAATACTATCTTTATCAAACTGCTGAAGTACGTTTTACTAAGTAATCCAGTTGGAACATTGGCAGACTTTGTTCCTGGATAGGAAATAGGAAAATCGCCGTTTCTTTGCTCCTTGTATCAATTTTGATATCAATTCTAGAATTTCATTATTTTATAGCTGATACTATTCCATTGTACTTGTATACTGTATTTCTTTATTTAAAAATTATGTTTTGCATATTCAAGGTATTAGTAATGTTAAACATGCATATGTAAAAAAGGATAACTATGTGAAATCATGAGTATATTGATTTGCTTCTCTACAGTAACTATTTTATCTATATGTGTTCCATAATTTCATACTGTATAACTTGAATATACAATTTATTCAAATTAATATTTTAATTCCACTTTTTTTTTTTTGACAGGCAGAGTGGACAGTGAGAGAGACAGAGAGAAATGTCTTCCTTTTTGCCATTGGTTCACCCTCCAATGGCTGCCGCGGCTGGCATGCTGCAGCTGGCGCACTGCACTGATCTGATGACAGGAGCCAGGTGCTTCTCCTGGTCTCCCATGGGGTGCAGGGCCCAAGCACTTGGGCCATCCTCCACTGCACTCCCTGGCCACAGCAGAGAGCTGGCTTGGAAGAGGGGCAACCAGTACAGAATCCGGTGCCCCGACCGGGACTAGAACAGTGTGCCTGAGCCGCAAGGTGGAGGATTAGCCTGTTGAGCCGCGACGCCGGCCTAATTCCATTTCTATAACCTTTTCAAAGTGCCATCATAAACAAGTATTTGTTATACAGAACACTAAGAAGTTTATCAGTAAAGAAAAACACTGAACGGCTTTATCCTTTTAAATTTTTTGTTTATTTATTTGAGAGTCAGTGACAGAGAGAGAACTACCATCCACCTCTTCAGTTCCCAAATACCTACAATGTTTCAGAGGTCATTGACCAGGGAGAGGGAATATAGTTCAGATCTCCCTAGGGGCAGCAGGAGCCAATCACTTGTATTACTGCTGCTTCCAGGGTCTGTATTAGCAGGAAGCTAGAGTCAGGTGCTGCAGCCAGGTAACAAATGCCAGAACTCTGATACGGGATGCCGACACGCTTACTGATGTCTTTACTGCCAGGCTGGATGCTTGCCCTTTAAGCTACTTTATAATAAAGGTACTCTGATTGTTAGAGGAAACTTTAAGTGAGTGAAAGATTATATTTAACACATATAAATAAAAATGTGAATATCCAAAATATGTAAAATACCTTTACATAAGTAAGAAAAAAGGCAAATGATCCAACATAAAAATAAACAAGAGACTTTAACAGGTACTACATAAACAAATTTTCAAATGACCGATAAATACACAAAAATATGAAAAGCTTTTCAAAGTTATCTTTTAATATATTCACTTATGAATAATGGCAGTCTCTCAAGAAGAACATTGAAATCCATACCCTGAAAAAGGAAATACTTTCCAGGACACCAGTTTACTATGTTGACATTCAGCTTACAGACATTCCACGAGAGAAGTATGAAATGTGGAAGGATAAATTACCAAAAATATGATATGAAAAAAATCTACTAAAGTTGATTATAATGAGTCTCCAGAATGGAAGACCAGTAGATTCCAAAATCAAAGAACAGTTAAAAAAATAAAAATATGGCAAAAATTATCTACTAAAATCTTTAAAAATATGCAGGAAGAGGAAAAAATAAATGAAATAAATAAAATGTAGTGAATAGGAAGAAGAATCAGCATAATACAGATTTTTCAGCAGCTAAGCTGCTTAATATGATAATTACTTACAAAATATAAGAAAATATTTTATTTGTTTTAGAAAATATTAATTTCAAGTAGCATTCTGTTCTCATTATCAATGTCAGTCAATATTTAGGTCAGAAAATTACACCTTTAAGATTCAATAGATATGCTTTCTATTTTTTTTTTAACAACTTAGGCTAGGAAACCCTGGGGCCCACCAAGATTTATTTATTTATTTGAAAGTCAGAGTTACACACAGAGAGAAGGAGAGGCAGAGAGAGAGAAAGGGAGAGAAAGAGAGCGAGGTCTTCCATTCACTGGTTCACTCCTCAATTGACTGCAACAGCCGGAGCTGTACCCATCCGAAACCAGGAGCCAGGAGCTTCTTTCAGGTCTCCCACTTAGGTGCAGGGGCCCAAAGACTTGGGCCATCTTCTACTGCTTTCCCAGCGTAGCAGAGAGCTGGATTGGAAGTGGAGCAACGAGTACTCAAACCTGCGCCCACAAGGGATGCTGGCACTGCAGGTGGCAGCTTTAACCACTACACCACAGAGCCAGCCCCCCAGATATGCTTTCTATATGTTCTTTCTATATGTGACATGATGGCTGTGCTGCTGGTTGAGTCCAGTTCCCTGCATACCCTCAGGATTAGTAGTTATAGTCCAAGCACTTGAGTCCCCTGGCTCCTGGCTTCAGCCTAGGCCAATTCTGACTCCTGCAAGAACTTGGCTAGGAAACCAGTAATGGACAATCTATCTTTGTCTCTTTCCATCCATCTCTGTATTGCTGCCTTTCAAATACATAAATGAAATAAATGATAAACACATAGAATAATAAAATACGTAAAATAAATAAATTATAAAAATACATAAATGAAAAATTTAGAAAAGAAATTTACTATGATAGATTGTATTGATGGTTATTAGCTTTGGGTTGCATTCTTCAAGAATTATGAAAACACTATTATATGTTTTGAAAAGAATCTGTCTTAATGCAGTTACTATAGTCTTATTATTTTATTTTGTCAATTAAATTGGAATATTTCAAGGCCCACGTGGCACAACAAAGCAAGTAGTGATTTTGACGTCATGTAAACATGGGTACAAATGCCTGATCGGCAAAGTGTCCACTTTTTATTATTGTTTTAAGTTAACTGATTTATTTCTTGGAAAAGACATTTGACTTAATCATTTTAGCATTTTTCACTTCAGGGAACACTATGTGTATCAGTCATATGAAATCCCACTTTTACTTCACTTACCAATATATTTGCATATCTTTCTTCCCTGTTCCATGCCTCTCACTCACACCTATGCCACCCCTCAGAGATAACAAGTTTAGGCTGCTTGAAATGTACTCTTGCGATTCCACATAGATTTTAAAATGTATATTTTTGGTACCAGCACTGTGGCATAGCTGCTATAGCCACTACCTTCAGTGCCAGCATCCCACATGGGCATTTTCAAGTCCCGGTTGCTCCACTTTGGATCCAGCTCTCTGCTATGCCTGTGAAGGCATTGGAGGATGGCCCAACTCCTTGGGCTCCTGTACCCACAATGGAAACTGGGAGGAGGCTCCTGGCTCCTGACTTCAGATCTGTGCAGCTCCAGCTGTTGTGACCAGTTGAGGAGTGACCCAGCAGATGGAAGACCTCTTTCTCTCTCTGCCTCTCCTTTTTCTGTATAACTCTGACTTTCAAATAAATGAATAAAATCTTTAAAAAATGCACGTTTTTGCAAACACATTTATTGTGAATTTATATCAATTGATGCCTAATTAGACAAATAGCGCTCTCCTGTAGATTTCACTTTGGCTCCAGTATTTTCACTCAAGATTATATTTCAGGACTTATACAGCTTCCTGTGAACACCTAATTTGCTATTTCTTTTTTCTATGGAGAACATCTATTCCATTATATTCATGCATTAGAAATTTAGATTGCTTCTAGTAATATGATTCAGTCAGTGCTGCACTGAATATCTACATACATTTCTGAGTGTATAATGAGAATTCTTTGGAATATTAACTCAGAAGTTGTTGGGTCACATGATATATATCAATTTAATTTGATGCACTGTGAAATGAATCTAAAATGTATGTATATACTAACTTTTCCACAATAGCATACAATGAACTCAATATTCTCACGTTTCCAACAATATTTGCATTAATAGAGCAAATATTGTAATTTGGGGCAATATATTGTAATCAATTCAGTAAAAATTGGCTCCTTGTAGTCAAATGATCAACATTTGAATATTGTAAACAAGTAGTCAATATGATGGAAAAGCCTGCATTTTTTATTTCAATACCCTAAACTATATCCTTTACAATGCAAATGTTATGGGTAAATTCATTACCACAGAAAGCAGTTTAGCAATTTCTTATACTAAAGTATTCCCGATGTCTCCTCACCAAATGTAATATACCTTAGGCTACCAAAGTCCACAATTTAAGAATAATCTCTTGTTACATATTGCTTAGGGATTAATCTTTCATTTGTAAGCATAAGAATACGATATGCATATTGGTTTTAACAATTTGCAAAATAATTCTTTCACTATGGAAAGTCCAGAGATAGGATGAAGTTCAGGCAGCTTCACCTAATGAAGTCTGCTATTCTCAAGAGCTTATTTTCCTTTTTGCTTTGCTTTACACTTAATGAAGTGGTATTTTAATTGTGGATTATTCTTAAAGTCACTAAATGGGTTCTAGAAAATTCTGGCCTGCAAACATCCTGTTTCACATCACAGAAAAGCAGAGAAAACATCTCACAGAAACACATGGAGAAAAGTGAATCAGTTCCCTTGTAGAGCAACATACGTTTTGTGCATCTCACTTGTTTTCATTGGACTCTTTATATCACATTAAATCAAACAGCATGGTTTTAATTCTGAAGCTAATACTGGGTTCTGCTTCTGTGTAAGGTGAAATATGTGCATTTCTGTGACTGTGAAATACACAAATTGATAGATTAAAAAATAAGGAAGGAAATGAATGTTGGACAACAAAAAGATAAAGTATCTTCATAAACTAGAAACACAGTGTAGCTCAGGGTAATAACAAATATTTTATCTCCAGAAAAATTCTATTTGATAAAAGTTAGTCTTCTTAAGAATTTTAGAATAAAAAAGAGGGAAATGAATGTTAGAGAAATGTTGGATAATAAAGTTACCATTTCCCCCATCACTTTATTCTTATGTGTAAGTACATTTTATGTGTAAGTACATGTGTAAGTAAGATTTTGTGAGAATGGAGTAGTCAAAACAGAGTTTCATACCTTCACAAAATGAATGAAGCATTTGTTATTCTTCAACATATTTTAATAGCATACAATATTTCATGATCCTTTACCATGCCATTGCAGACATTTGTCAATCATTTTAAAGAATGCATAATTATATTTTATTCTTGAGGGATGAAATTATATTTTTTTGGCAGGAGCAAAAAATAAACTAGATGTTTAAAAAGCAAAAGTGAGTGTGCAAGTTGTGGCATAGCAAGTTAAGCTGCTGCCTGCAGCACAAGCATCTCATGTGTGCAGGTTTGAGTCTCACCACTCCACTTCTGATTCAGCTTGCTGTGAATGCACCTGGGGAAGTGGTGGAAGATGGCCTTAGTATTTGGGCCCCGGGCACCCAAGTGGTAGACCTGGATGAAGACTCTGGCTTTTGCTTTGGTTTGGCCCAGTCCTGGTGGTTGGAAACATTTGGGGAGTGAACAGGTGATGGAAGATCTCTCTCTGTACCTCCGACTCTCTCTGTAACTGAGTCTTACAAACAAAAACATAAATATTTATACATTTAAAAAATTGAACTGTATGAGTAGAAAAAAAGAATGAGAACCTGTTCTAATGTTCAAGAGACGAGTAAGTCCCCAAATCACAACATACTCCCATCAATTCTCTTAGCTTCATTTTATTTACAAGAGTTGATCTGGAAGCTGCATTATGCTTAATGTACGTCACTTTTGTCTGGGTGTCCCTATCTTTTCCAGCAGAAAAAATTGATTTCTCTTTCTCTTTTGTCTTTAAACATCACATAAGTGATTTTCAATATGGATTTTAAATGGGAACTCTCTTTATAATTAAAAGTTGACTAGATCAGGAACAGAAATGAGAATCACTAGAGAAAAACCGCTATAGTACTGCAAAAAGTAATAACATTGTGATAATTTATCCAGTTATTCTACTATGAGTGGACACTAAGGTTATCTGTTTTTAATGTTTACTAATAAATGCAAATTAGGGGTTTATTTACATGTCATTAACTAAATTCAATCAAATGATATTATCTTTTGTATGGAAGTATATTTCACATAGCACTGATATTTATGGTCTTACTGTATAATTAACTACTAACTTTTATGATACTTTATAGGCTTCAATGAGTTGACATTTATTAAGAGTATACTAAAAGCCATATTTATTTGACATCACATTATATTTTTGTCCCAACGAAAAATACCTAAGTTTTAGAAATGTGTACAGAAGTAATCCAAAGGGGAATGTGCATTTCTATAATCTCTCTATTTTAGCTGTATTAGAAAATATAATGTTCTTTTACGTATAATTGACTGACTGATCTTTCTGTAGCATTTATTTTATCTAACCACTCAGGAATATCAATTTTTTATCATGTAAATTATCACATTTCATTTTCATGGATGCAACTACAGTAATCCACCCTCTCTTCTTTGTATATTCACATATGATATGTCCTGCTGTAAGTTTTCTAGAAAACCATGTCAAAAAGAAATAAAACAAATCAAACAAAAATTATGTTCTTTTTAAATTTTTTAATAAACATAAATTTGCAAAGTACAACTTTTGGATTATAGCAGCTTTTTCCCCCCATAACCACCCACCCACCCATGAACCAACCTATAGCCCACTCCCTCTCCCATCTCATTCTTCATCAACATTTAGGTTGATTCCAGGTCTTAGCTACTGTGCATTGAGCTGCAATAAACATTAATGTGCAGACAGCCCTTTTATTTGCCAATTTAATTTCCTTTGGGTAAATTCCAAGGAGTGGGATGATTGGGTTGTATGGTAGGGCTATATTCAGGTTTCTGAGGAATCTCCAAACTGATTTCCATAGTGGCTTCACCAGTTTGCATTCCCACCAATAGTGGGTTACTGTCCCTTTTTCCCCACATCCTCTCCAGCATCTGTTGTTGGTAGATTTCTGTTTCAAGCCATTCTAACGGGGGTGAGGTGAAACCTCATTGTGGTTTTGATTTGCATTTCCTTGATGGCTAGTGATTTTTTATGTGTCTGTTGGCCAAATGGATTTCCTCTTTTGAAAAATGAGGTCCTTGGCCCATCTGTTAAGTGGGTTGTTTGTTTTTATGTTGTGGAGTTTCTTGATCTATTTGTAGATATGGTGATTAATCCTTTATCGGTTGCATAGTTTGCAAATATTTTTTCCCATTCTGTCAGTTGCATCTTCACTCTCCTGACTGTTTCTTTTGCAGTACAGAAACTTCTCAATTTGATGCAATCCTAATAGTTAATTTTAGCTTTGACTGCCTGTGCTTTTGGGGTCTTTTCCAAAAAGTCTTTGCCAGTACCTATATCTTGCAGGGTTTCTCCAATGCTCTCTAATAATTTGATGGTGTCAGGTCATAGATTTAAGTCTTTAATCCATGTTGAGTGAATTTTTGTGTAAGGTGTGAGGTAGGGATCTTGCTTCATGCTTCTGCATGTGGAAATCCAGTTTTCCCGGCACGATTTGTTGAATAGACTGTCCCTGCTCCAGGAATTGGTTTTGGATCCTTGATCAAATATAAGTTGGCTATAGATGCTTGGATTGATTTCTGGTGTTTCTATTCTGTTCCATTGGTCTATCCATCTGTTTCTGTACCAGTACCATGCTGTTTTGATTATAACTGCCCTGTAGTATGTCCTGAAATCTGGAGTTGTGATGCCTCCGGTTTTGTTTTTGTTGTACAAGATGGCTTTAGCTATTCAAGGTCTCCTCTGCCTCCATATGAATTTCAGGATCATTTTTTTCCAAATCTGTGAAGAATGCCTTTGGTATTTTGATTGGTATTGCATTGAATCTATAAATTGCTTTTGGGAGAATGGACATTTTGATGACATTGAGTCTTCCAATCCATGAGCATAGAAGATTTTTCAAAAATTATGTTCTACAAAGTAAATGACATTCAATAGAAAACACAAAGGACTTTATTGCCGAGATTTAGAGATAATTATTTTTTCTTTCCCTTGTTGTTCCACAGGCAGACCAGATGGCTAAGTACATGATTTGTTTTTATGTACATAGAACTGATTGACCACAATGTAATGCAGCCCCTAGAAAAGACACAATATCTTGTCAGAGATTTATTTTTTAATTTGTATATTTTTAATTAATTCTTTAGCAGATTCAATGTGACTTGTAGATACAAATCTAAGGAAATAATGATATTCCCTTCCTCCTTTCCAACCTCCTCCATTCTCACTTTCTATATGTTTTTTTTTTCTTTCTGAGATAACATATTTTAGATTTACATTACAGTAAAAAGGCTTAATATTTCACTGAAGAAGACATTTAACAAGCAAAAAACAAAAGGACCCTTGTTTAGTGGGAATATAAACAATAACTATAAACAATAATTGAATGGAAAAATGACCATTATACCAATATACAGTAAATTTTGAAGTAATCACCAATCATTAAAACTATAGTAGTATATCATTCTTAACCACTGTTTGACAGATATAAAACAAAGTTTTACAAAACTATATTTGCAGCTATACTGATGTACACACACATTGCTTTCATTTTTTTTTTTTTTAATTTTAGCTCCCACATGTCAGGGAGAACATATGGTATTAGTCTTTCTAGTTCTAGCTTATTTCACTGAACATGATGTCCACCAGTTGTATCCATTTTGCTGGAAATAGAAGAATTTAATTCTGTTTTATAGCTAAATAATATTCCATTCTGTAACCGTATCACATTTTCTTTGTGCATTCATGTGATGTTAGACACCTTGGATGATCCCAAATTTTGACTATTATGAACAGTGCTGCAATAAACTTGGTGGTGCAGGTATCTTTAATGTATTATGTTTAAGCCTTCATTTTGCTGTATGTGAAATTTTAAATTGAACCCAAGTAAAATTTTTAATGCATTGTGATTACAATGGATTCCATGAGTTTATTTATTTTGCTCAAAAGTTATTAACAAAATTCTTTAATTCATGACAAATCCTAAACTCAAAACAACTTTGAATCACTGCTTGTAAGTCAGGATGTAATTTTTAAGTGCAGTGAAATATAATTTTAGGAGTGTTATCATGAAAGTGGCAAACCAAGTATTTTCAGGGTAGTATCTTTTCACCTTAACAACCAGTGAGCTGGAAAATAATAACAACAAAACATAAAACAAAATAAAACCGATAAAAGAGAGCAGCTATGAGAAGCAAATATTAAAATATTTGAAAAATCTTGAGTCTGATCATATTTAAAAAGGAATCATGGCAAATGTTGGATAACAAGTGGAGCTGCTGAACTCTGGTAAACTGGCAGCTTACAAGTAAATCACTATCTTTATTTTTAAAATTTTATTTAATAAATATAAATTTCCAAAGTACTACTTTTGGATTATAGCAGCTTTTTGCCCTCCATAACCACCTTCCCACCCACAACCATCCCATCTCCAACTCCCTCTCCCATCCCATTCTCTATTAAGATTCCTTTTCAATTTATCTCTATATACAGAAGATCAATTTAGATATACTAAGTAAAGATTTCAACAGTTTGCACCCACACAGAAACACAAAGTATAAAGTATTTTTGAGTACTAGTTTTACCGTTAATTCACATATTACAACATATTAAAGACAGTTACTACATTGGGAGTAAGTGCATAGTGACTCCTGTTGTTGATCTTATTTATGGCATCAGTAACCACCCTAGGCTCTTGTCATGAGTTGCCAAGGCTATGGAAGCCTTTTGATTTTGCTGACTTCGATCTTATTCAGACAAGGTCATAGTCAAAGTGGAAGTTCTCTCCTCCCTTTAGAGAAAGGTACTTCCTTCTTTGAGGTCCCATTCTCACTCACTTAGAACAACTATCGTTTTTTTTTTTTTTTACTTTTATTTAGATTATAAATTTCCAAGGTACAACTTATGGATTACAATGGTTTTCCCCCTTACTTTCCCACTCCCCCCACAACCCTCCCCCCTTGCCCACTCCCTCCATCCTTTTGTTCACATCCAGATTCATTTCCACTTCTCTTTGTATACAGGAGATCAATTTAGCATGTGTTAAGTAAAGAATTCGTTCATTTTCCCTCATATAGTAACACAAAGTGAAATATGCTATTTGGGTACTCGTCATAGCATTGAATCACATTGTACAGCACATTAAGGACAGAGATCCTACATGATATATATATATATATATTTTTTTTGAAATTGACTATTTTTTTTTTTTTTTTTTTGCAATTTCTAACGTAACACTGAGGTTTTTTTTTTTTTTTTCCGATCTTTTTTCTTCATCACTACTGTTGCTCCGAGCATGGGAACCTATATTCCTAGAGTACCTGTATAAGTGCTACTGTGCAGCAGCAAGGCTTTGTCACTCAGCTATTTCTGTATGTGTTCGGGTCATTTATTCTGTGAATAACAAAGATGATTAACTTTAATTTGACTTCCTAAGAATGCTTCCTAAGAAGCTTCCCCACTAACATCTTTTGAAATAATGCTTTTTTTTTAAGTAGAAATTAATTGAAATATATATCAGGTCACAGGCAGACCAATGAAATAACAAAGTTGAAATTTCAGACATGACCTAATATAAAACATAGATTGCAGAAAAAGTTTGGAAAATTTCCTATACAAAGAGAAAATTAGTAATAGAAGCAATCTCTGAGGAGGTACAAAGTCTGTTTTCCAGATTCACATTTTGATGTTCAAAATATTCATGTTCAACAAAATGTTTTAATGAATACCAAAAATGAGCAATCAGAAATATGTTTCATTTAGAGGAAAAGAATTTGAAAAAAATATTGTAGGTGGGCCAAATGTTCTAATTATCAATAAAAAATTTTAACTCAATGGTCTCAAATATCCTCATGACCTAAGAGACACTGTACTAACAACTACAGGAAATGAGCAGAACAATGACTTAACAAATAAGGAAAGTAAATAAAGGAGGAAATTATCAAAAAGAACAAGACAGAGAATCTGTAATTGCAAAATAAAATAGTTTATATTTAAAAATATTAATATAAGGGTTTAATAGCAGATTTAAGCAAACATAAAATAATCAGAAAATTGAAGATAAAGCAATTCAAATGATCGAGTTTGAGGACCAGAAAAGGAGAAAAAAATAAAAGAAGAAAAGTGAAGAGAATATGCAGAATTTTTAGAAACCACAAACATAACATAACAATACAGGATTACAAAGAGGAATGAAAAGTAATGTTTAGAGAAATATTTGAAGACATAATTGCTTAGATTTAGTGAAATTCATGAATGAACATAACAAAGTAGCTCAAAGAACTTCAGGAGAATGAATTCAGTGAGATCCACACTGAGACACATCACAATCAAACTATTAAAAGCCATATATAATGCATAATTGAAATTATAATACATTTTATTTATTTATTTATTTATTTTGACAGGCAGAGTGGACAGTGAGAAAGAGAGACAGAGAGAAAGGGCTTCCTTTGCCATTGGTTCACCCTCCAATGGCCGCTGTGGCTGGTGCGCTGCTGCTGGTGCACCGCGCTGATCTGAAGCCAGGAACCAGGTGCTTCTTCTGGTCTCCCATGGGGTGCAGGGCCCAAGCACTTGGGCCATCCTCCACTGCACTCCCTGGCCACAGCAGAGAGCTGGCCTGGAAGAGGGGCAACCGGGATAGAATCCAGCGCCCCGACTGGGACTAGAACCCGGTGTGCCGGCGCCGCAAGGTGGAGGATTAGCCTGTTGAGCCACAGCGCCGGCCTAAAATTATAATACATTATTAACATGAATTATCAGGATGTAATCTTTGACAAAACAATATAAAAGGATAAAAAGAGATTGGCTTCAGAGTGAAGTATTTTATTCCATTGAAAATAACTTGGTGTTATTCAAAATAGGTTGGTGAAAATTAATGTTAATTGTAATTTCCTAGGAAAATAACAAGAAAATAACCTTAAAATAACTTTAAAATTAAAATAACTTTTAATAAATATAGTATACTAAAAATGTGTCAAAAAGAGAGTGATGAAGAATTGATGAATAAAATTAAAATATAATTAATATTTACAATAAGCAAACAATATCATAAATGGTGCTTCATTATCCATAGTTACATGCAATGAATTAAATTAGCCAATTAACAGACAAGGACTGACAGAATGGATTTAAAAAGGAATAATCCATCTATATGCTGTCTGTGAGACTCACTTTAGATACAAAGACACAAAATTTGAATCTGAATGATAGAAATAGCTATCTCATGCAAATAGCATCTAAATACAAGTACATCAGCTTTATTACTCTCAAATAGATGTTATTTTAAAAACTGCAAAAGGCAAAAGACATTATATATTGACATAAGATTTTAAAAAGGTTGTTTAAAAATATTTATTCATGCAAAAGCCAGAGAGAAGCGGGGGGGGGGGGGGGGTTGTCCATCTGCTGGCTCTTTTCCCTGCAGTTGCAAAGGCCAGAGCTGAGCCATGCTGAAGCTAGGATCCAGAAGCTTCTGCCTGTTCTCCCATGTTGGTGGCAAGGGATCGAACACTTGGGCCATCTCTGCTGCTTTTCCTAGGCCATCAGATGCAACTGGATCACAAGTGGTGCAGCAAGAACATGAAGCAGCACCCATAAGGATGCTCGCATTGCAGGTAGCGGCTTTACCTGGCGTCCCACAACAGTGGCCCTACATTTAATTTACCTAGCCACTATAGCAATCCCAAAATATATGAAACAAAAATTGACAGGATCGAAATGAGAAATATATATTTCTACAACAATTGCTAGACACCTGCTATTCTATTTTCAATATAAGATAGAAGTATAGATAAAGATCAATACGGAAATAGAGTTTTTGAACATACAAATGAATTAGACCTCAGAGACAAATATACAGAATTTTCTGTCCAACAACCAAGGAACATAGATAATTCTAAAGTGTACTTAAAACATTATTCTGAAATGCATTTAAAATGATCTCCATGATAGATCATATCCAAAAACATAAAGCAAATCTTAACAAATTTGAAAAAGTTGATATATTGCAATGTATCTTTTCTGTCATAATGGAAATATTAATCAAAAACAGAAAGAAAAAAATGGAAAGTCTTCAAGTATAGGGGAATTAAACTACATATTCTTAAATATCTAATGTGTCAAAAGAGGGAATCACACAGGAACCATAAATATCTTGAGCCAAATAAAACAAAAGGCCAATATACAAAAATTTATGGGATGCAGTATGAATAGTGGTTAGAGTGGAATATATAGCTGCAAAAGACTACACTCAAAAAAGAATGACCTCAGGTCACAAATTCAACTGTACAATTTAAGATGCTAAAAGAAGAAAAGCACACTACATCCAAAGAAGAATGAATGTGGAAAAAAGACAATAAATAAATAATGAAAGAGATAAATAAGATTACAATGATGTTATGCAAAATAAATATAAAAGTAAACAGGAAATTAATAAAAGCGAAGGGGAATTTTTAAAAATATCAATGAAATCAGTAAAATATTAACAAGATGACTAATAAAAAATAAAAAGAAGATTACTAAAGTTAGAAATGAAAGCAAGTGCATTTTACTAATTTTATAAAAATAGATGATTAAGAGCAATTATGAATGACTATAAATCCACAGATTGAATAGCAAGATGAAATAGTAAAATTATGATCAATCCACAAACTTCAGATTTTCTTTTTTAAAAACTTATTTATGTATTTGAGAGTCAGAATTATAGAGAGAAAGACACAGAGAGATATGTTTCATCTGCTAGTCCACTCACCAACTTCCTCCAACTGCCAGAGCTGAGCCAGGCTGAAGCCAGGAACCAGAAGCTTGATCCGGGTCTCCCACTTTGGAGACAGGGGCTCCCCTTGGCTTCTACAACTTTTCCCAGGCTGCTAACAGGGAGCATGATTGGAAGTGAAGCATCTGAGACAGGAACTGCTGAACACATGGGATGCTGAAGTTATTAGCTGTGTTTTACTCACCACTCCACAAATCTGGCCCGAGAATTTCTTGAGAAGAAACAGAAAATTTGAATATATCATTTTTTAAAAGATTTATTAGCCGGTGCCGTGGCTCAACAGGCTAATCCTCCACCTTGCGGCGCCGGCACACCAGGTTCTAGTCCCGGTCGAGGCACCGGATTCTGTCCCAGTTGCCCCTCTTCCAGTCCAGCTCTCTGCTGTGGCCCGGGAGTGCAGTGGAGGATGGCCCAGGTGCTTGGGCCCTGCACCCCATGGGAGACCAGGAGGAGCACCTGGCTCCTGGCTTCGGATCAGCGCGGTGTGCCGGCTGCAGTGCACCGCCCGTGGCTGCCATTGGAGGGTGAACCAAAGGCAAAAGGAAGAACTTTCTCTCTGTCTCTCTTTCTCACTGTCCACTCTGCCTGTCCAAAAAAAAAAAAAAAAGATTTATTTTATCGATTTGAAACACAGAGTTACAGAGAGAAATAGAGCCACAGAGGAGTTTTCCCTCTTTTGGTTCACTCCCTAAATGGCAGCAATAGCAAGAGCTAGGCTGATCAGAAGTCACGAGCTAGGAGCTTCTTCTGGGTCTCCCACACAGGATGCAGGGGGCCCAAGGACTTGGGCCATCTTCTCCTGCTTTTCTAGGACATAGCAGAGAGCTGGATCAGAAGTGGAGCAGCCAGGACTCGAATCAGTACCCATAAGTGATGCCAGCACTGCAGGCCGCGGCTTTAACCCGCTGTGCCGTAGCGCTGGTCCCTGAATATATCTTTACTTTGTAAGCAGATTGATTTAGTTAAAATCAATTTTAAAAGAAGATCAAAAACTCAAGAGCGCATACTAAAAGTATGAGAAGAAACACGGCCTTAGTAATTCTTAGTCATTCTGAAATAAAAGCCATATCAAAACACTGCAATACAGGAAGCTGCACCAATATATAAAATTGGATACACAATCTTCAACAAAATACTTCTATAAATTCTATTCACTAGCCCATTATAAGAGGGCCATAATCTATGATCAACTGGAATTTACACCAACATATTTAAAAAGGTCTAAATAGTATAACATGTTAACAGAATGAAGGAAAAAAACACTGGTTTGTTTTAATTCATGCAAAAAAAAAAAGTCATTTTGAAAAGTCCAACATATATTTGTGATGAAAACACTCCAAGAATGTAATGTGTATCAATTATCAATTTTGATAATTTGATTATTGCTTACAGCCTTTGTCTCTACATAGAGGAACAGTGTTTTTTCTTCTTGCTATTTGTTGGATTCTTTACTTAGTGGAGAATTCAGCTTATGAATATAATAAATCAAAAGTATGTCATCGTAAAAATTAGAAGGAAGAATAAGAAAGGGAGGAGGTGGGAGGGTGGGAGCATGGGCTGGAGGGAGAGTGGGGTGGGAAGAATCATAATGCTCCTAAATCGATATAGACGAAATTGGTTGATCTCATATAAATAAGATATGAATATAGGTAAAAGAACTGGAGGAAATTGTTCTCAACAAGAAAAACTACATATATTAAAAAGTCCACAATTAGCATCACACTCAGTCATGAGTGAGTGAAACGCTTCCTCAATAGAAAGAAACTAATGAGGACATCCACTTTTATGTCATTGTTCATATGCAGCAGAGTATTAAATGGTCTAACTAAAGCTATTACTTAGAAATATAAACAAATGTCATCCATATTCGAAATTAAATGACCTGTAATCATGATGATTTTTTCATACTTAAAAATATAACTCCGTTAAGTCCCCAAAATACTGTGAACTAATTAATTCATTAAGTAGGAAATGCAAAATCACTTTTAAAAATTCAGCTTTACTTATATAATGTATATAAATATACAAATAGGTTTATTATATAATATAATATTATATGCAAGTAATATTATATATAACATCTAAAATATATAGATAACATCTAAAATAATTTTTACCAGTAAATTAAGAATTTAACATGTAGTATGTAAAAAAAAAAACCTTGTTTCTCAAGAGTATATGTTGGAGTTAGTTTGTGATTATAAAGTAATTGAAAATATTATATTGTAAATATTAAAAGGAAAATAAGAAAGGAAGGAGGAGTGAGGGTAGAAGTTCCAGAAAGAGGGAGGGAGGGTAAGTATCGCTGAACTCTTAAAACAGTATATGAAATACGTGAAATTTGTTCCTCTTTATAAATAAAAATATTTTCAAAAAAGGAAAAGTAATTTTTGTCACAAGTAGAAAAACACGTTAAATTTCATACAAAATATTCTGAGACCTCAAAGAGACAAAAGAATTTTGGAAAAGAAGCTCTGAGGTTTTTTTAAAGTTACTTTTTATTTTCAAGTTACTGTAAATTCACAGTAGCCAAGACAATGTTGGCACTGCTATAAGAAGACAAATTGATATGCAGAATAGAATTATAGCCCAGATATTAACCTCAGATATACGGTCAATTAATATAGTATCAAGCCCTTCCAGTGGTAAAATTGCATTCTGTTCAACAATGGTGCCAGAAAAACTGAATATGTACATGCAAAAAATAAAGTTAGACTTGACCTTATATTACATAGAAAATGAATCAAAAGACCTACATTTAAGAATGAAATTATGAATTGCAAGGAAAACATAGAGGTACGTTTTCATAATATTGGACTCAATAATGAATATAGGTAAGTAGATTACAGGTTATCAGTGGCTGCAGTGGAAGGAAACGGGAGTTACTGCTTAATGGTTGCAAGGCTTTTGTTTTGTGTGATGAAATGTTACACAAGTTAATAAAAGTAATGGTTGTATAATACTGCGAATGATAGTGATGTAACTCTATTTTATACTTAAAACAGACATTTTATGATTTATATAAATGTTTATATATAATTTATACATATGTAAAAACGTATAATCATATTCCATTAATTAGTCTGATGTTAGTTTTCTCAAGTTCATTAAAATGGAAATATTTCCCTTTTCTTTTTGTTCCAGTAATTCCAAAACCATTATTACATTTAACAACTAGTTTATAAACATACTTTATGGACTCTCTGTTTACTTTTTTCTCATCATCTTTATTTCTAATCTCAATTTAGGTTTAAAACACCAAGGTGTAACTGAGTATGAATGGCTGTTTTAGAGACACTTTTCAAGAAATAACTTTCCTGCCCTTGAAAAGAGGAAATGTGTTACATTGGATTCTATAATAACCAAGATAACTTTTCAATTTCAAGACCACTGCTATCTCAAGGGTCACATTTTCCATTCAGTTTGATACTCTTACATTGTTCTCATGAACAGGGCTTTTCCATTGATCACAAAATGGCTGTGTACAGAGATAAGATGTAAAAGGCCTAGAGCCCCAGATGAAAGCAGAAGGAAGATCGAGGATGATCTGCAATCCACTTGGCAGACTCAATCAGAATCTGGTTATGGTGATACACAAATTCAATTTCATATTTCTCAAATGAGAATGTGCCAATCATTTTCTGAAAAATAATTTTTATAGTGCTTGCCATAATACCACTGAACTGGAGTCTTTTTACTGTTTGCTTGATCTCTCCATTTAGTGGAACATTAAGCTTTTGACTGTAATGTTAATTAAAATGTGTTATCTCAAAAATAAAAGAAAAAAAGAGAGAGAGAAATGGAGAGGATGGGAGTAAATATCATTATATTCTTAGAATTGCATCTGTAAACAACACTGAATGTGTTCTGTTTGTATTAATATTACACTGACATGTAAAAATGAATACTTACGTTTGCATTTAAAATGAAAATTAAAATCTTAAAAGAAACACTAAACCTAGAAATAACTAGGCTGTTCTGGTGTTTGAACAATGTCTCTTGCTTGCTATTAGTATGCAGTATGTGCTTAGTTTTTATATTGTACTTTATTTCATTCACTCTAGAATACTCAATATAATGATTGATCACCAAAAGTAAATAAACTATATGAATAATATATGGAGCAAATACATTATATTTTCATTTATGTTGGGCTACTATAAATATACTCTATCATGGTATCATTTTATATTTTTATATGCCTTAAATTTTAAGAGTAGTTCTTCTGAGTTAATGTTTTTTCTTTGGTGTATTTGTTGTACAATTGCTTAGAGGAATAAAAAAAAATGTGTGGTTCATCCTGTATTTACAATAGAGGATGCAAATGAGTTATTGAAATGCAATCAGACATGCTGTAAAAGAAATATTATAGAGATATGTTTTAATTTCACATTATGGTGTATGGATTCCTCATTGACGGTCACAATTGAACTTGGTAAAGTGCATGTTAAAATCTAGTATTTAAGAATGGTTTGTTTATTTTCTGATTGGGTTTACATAATTTTTTTATACATTCTGAAAATCGCTAAGAATTGTGACTTGTAAACACAGATCCCACAGATTTTTCTATTTTTTCTTTCTCTTAACAGATTACTTTGCATTGTCTTGTTTGCTTGGAGACACAGAGACCCAGAGAGAAAAAAGAGGGAGAGAGGCAGAGAGACTCCACTAACTGTGTCACTTCCTAAAAACTCTGGAGCCCAGAACTCATAGAGTTCCCTCATGTGTGGCAGGAGCCTATTTACTTAAGCTATTTACCTATTTACCTGCTGCCTTCTAGGATGTTCATTAGCAGGAAGCTGCAATCAAGAACAGAACTGAGACTCAAGCATAGGCACTTTCATATGGGATGTGGGCATGTTCAATGGGAGCCATCTTAACAGCTACAGCAAACCCTCAGCCTGAAAGTGCTTTTTTATTTTCTTTTTCTGAGTGTGTTTACTATTAAATCTTAGAAACTTTTTACTTAAAAACTACTTATTATTCTTTGACATTATATGAAAAATAATTTCATGATCATGAAGATTTTCCATTTCATATAAACCTTGACATTTTCTATTATCTATTTAGAAATGATCCATTTTTATTTAATTTATTATAAGGTATGCGATATGTATTGAGTAAAGTTCTTTTTTAGCATATATGCAGTCATTTTGATAAGATTGCTTAAAAATTATCTTTTCTTTCCTATATTGTTAGAAATTTGTTGAAACTCAATTGACCATGAAACCATGTGGCTCATTTTTTGAATTCTCTGTCCTATTAATCAAATTGATCAAATTATCTATCTTTATGACAATAATAAATCATTTTTGTAAATGTAA
Organism: Sylvilagus floridanus; assembly: GCA_949820135.1. Classification (NCBI taxonomy): domain Eukaryota; kingdom Metazoa; phylum Chordata; class Mammalia; order Lagomorpha; family Leporidae; genus Sylvilagus; species Sylvilagus floridanus. The sequence continues at coordinate 110,384,874 of OX463241.1, forward strand.
TTCCTGGAATTAAATAATGTCAATCCTCTACTTTTCATCCTTTCCAAGTTGCATTACATATTTTATGCTCTTTGCTCTTATATAACTTTTTTCCCCAGAAATTGAAATTCCTACCAAAAATGCTGATACATTGGGAACACTTAATCTGCAGGTGAATTTGGGGAGAATTTACATCTTAATAACATTGAATGGTTTTACCTATAAGAATGGTATACTGGAAATTTATTTAGGTTTTTAATAAAGCCTAAACCTATTCTCAGTTATGTTTTAAAAATTTATTGTACAAACCATGCTGATATTTGTTCAACTTGTCTTCATATCATAATCTATATACTTCAATACATCTTATAGTTTTCTTGACTTTAAACGTCTTATTGTTCTAAGATATTATGTGTAAAATAAATATTTTTAGGATCAATACATTGATAAACCTATAGCCAGGTATAAAAGAAAAACATGTAATGCTATAACTAGTACTGAAACAGTATTTTTACACTTTGTGTTTCTGTGTGGGTGCAAACTGATGAAATCTTTACATAGTATATACTGAATCGATCTTCTGTATATAAAGATAATTGCAAATTAAAAAAAAACCTTGGTGATAAATTGGAAATTGCATAGAAAATTAATCAGTTTTTAAAAATATATCATGTAGGATCTCTGTTGTTAATGTGCTCTACATTGTGAATTAATACTATAACTGGTACTCCAACAGTATTTTCACTTTGTGTTGCTATGTGAGGGCAAACTGTTGAAATCTTTACGTAATATGTACTAAACTGATCTTCTGTGTATAAAGAGAATTGAAAATGATCTTGATGTGAATGGAAGGGGAGAGGGAGTGGGAAAGGGGAGGGTAGCAGGAGGGAGGGAAGTTATGGGGGGGGGGGAGCCATTGTAATCCATAAGCTGTACTTTGGAAATTTATATTCTTTAAATAAAAGCTTTAAAAAATTTTTAAGAAAAGAAAATAAAAAAATTAAAAAAAAGAAAAACATGAAAGAACACACTCTAATATGGGATGTCATCCCAAGGAGTGCCTTAAATCACCATGCTGTCATGCCCACTCCAGGAACAGCATTTTTATTTTATTTTTTAAAGATTTATTTTATGTATTTGAAAGACAGAGTTACAGAGAGAGGTAGAGACAGAGAGAGAGGTCTTCCATCTGCTGGTTAAATCCCCAGATAGCAGCAATGGCCAGAGCTGTTCTGATTCAAAGCCAGGATCCAGGAGCTTCTAGGTCTTCCACAAGGGTGCAGGGGCCCAAGGACATGGGCCAACTTCCAGTGCTTCCCCAGCCCATAGCAGAGAGCTGGATGGGAAGAGGAGCATCCAGATCTATAACCGGTGCCCATTTGGGATGCCTGTGCTTCAGGTCAGGGTTTTAACCAACTGAGCCACAGCACTGACCCCCAGAAACAGTATTTTTTAAAAGGGAGGGACAGTTCAAGTGTGGGAAATTACACCTAGAAACCAAATAATATGAAGACAGAGAAATGATCATGTGTAACATACATGAAGTCATTTGTGACCTTCTTAATACTACTCTCAGTGTAATCAGTTAGACAAAATCAATTTTGAGAGCAATGAAAAAATGGAGAGTGGAAGAAGTAAACTGAATGATTATACAAAACCTAGAAATTTTATAAGTGTTTTTCTGTGAAGAGTTAAAAGAAAATAGAATGTTGCCCAGAGGAAAATGTTGTATCTTATGCATTTCATTTTGTTTGTTTAAATGACACTATTAAAGCAGTTTTATGTTCAGTAGAGAAGAATAAATTAATAATTCATAAGGAAGAAGCGTTTATTTTTTTATTTTGACAGGCAGAGTGGACAGTGAGAGAGAGAGACAGAGAGAAAGGGCTTCCTTTGCCATTTGTTCACCCTCCAATGGCCGCCGCGGTCGGTGCGCTGCGGCCGGTGCATCGTGCTGATCTGATGGCAGGAGCCAGGTGTTTATCCTGGTCTACCATGGGGTGCAGGGCCCAAGCACTTGGGCCATCCTCCACTGCACTCCCGGGCCACAGCAGAGAGCTGGCCTGGAAGAGGGGCAACTGGGAGAGAATCCGGTGCCCCGACTGGGACTAGAACCCAGTGTGCCGGTGCCTCAAGGTGGAGTATTAGCCTAGTGAGCCGTGGAGCTGGCCAGGAAGAAGCAATTCTACAGCAGCAGATTTTTGAGAAATTATAGGTATTTGTGAGTTAGAGCACAGGTGACAGAGCTGGCATTTAGTAGGACTACAGCCACCTTGCCTACTAATCTGAAGGATTTGCAGATCAGTTTATTATGGGAAAATGAAATATCTTCTAACTTATTTGGATTTTCACAAGAAATTATGAAATATTGTCATTAGTTCTTGCAAATGCAGAGTCAAATAATGGGAATTGAAGTTTAAAGTATGAGAAGTTACTTCCCATTTGCCTCAGAGATGGGAAAATGAACATACTTGCATTCTGGGACAACTTTTAGATAGGGTTGAGAGCCTCTGCAAATTAAGACAAGAAGCAGTCGTGGTGGCTGTGTGATTTTTCTCTAATAATAGTCAACTGTTTAACCACCAAAACAGTTAACGTTTTTCACATTTATTTATTTATTTGGAAGGCAGTGTTGAGAAAGAGAGAAAGGTGAGAGAAAAAGAGAGAGACCTTCCAATACTTGGTTCACTCCCCCTCCTCCAATATCCACAATAGTAAGAGACAGACCAAGCCCAAACCAGGGGTAGGTACTCTGATACAGAATATGGGAAATCCAGGGGCCTGCACTGAGGCACAGTGGGTTAAAGCTCTGATCTGCAGTGCCAGCATCCCACATGGGCACAAGTTAAGTCCTGGCTGCTCCAATTCCAATCCAACTCTCTGCTATTGCCTGGGAATGCAGTAGAAGATGGCCTAAGTCCTTGGGCCCCTGCACCCACGCGGAAGCCCTGGGAGAAGCTCCAGGCTCCTGACTTCGGATCAGCTTAACTCCGGCCATTGTGGCTCTCTGGGGAGTGAAACAGTGGATGGAAGACCTCTCTCTCTCTCTCTCTCTCTCTCTCTCTCTCTCTCCCTCTGCCTCTGCCTCTGCCTCTCTGTAACTCTGACTTTCAAATAAATAAATAAATCTTAAAAAAATTATGTGCATCCCAAGTGGCATCTTATCCATGGAACAAATCCCCACCACCAAAGAGTTGGCATTTTTGGAAATGTGTTTGGAGTTTTGCTATTTTAGATAGGAAGATGTGTAAGAAAGAACAACACTTCAAAGGAACTTATGATAAGTTAATTATATTAATGGACCAAATCAAAGTATTTACAGTCAGTACGAGGCAAACAAACCTTGACATGAGGACCAGCATGTATCTAGTTACTATATCGGATTTATAAGCTGATGAGGTAGGAGGAATCTTCCACATTGATGACTGAATTTGACAAGCAGTTCTAGTGGAAATTATACTTTACTAGGAGTCATAGTATCAATATAGGTAATACAATAGAAGCAATATAATATACTACCATAGGTGATATTTATTCAACATTTCTATGTGCAAAGAACTGCACTAAGCCTTTAAACTACCACATAATTTTCATAAAATTTTATTATGCAATGTTATCATCACTCTGGTTGTTTTTTGCTTTTTTTTTTTTTTTTTGCTGTTTTCACTTTTCCTTCCTTTTTTGATGATATAAACTAAGACTGAAAGAGATTAAATGGTTTGCTAGGGATCAAAAGCTCCATATACTATGAATTTAAGGAGAAGGAAGACTGTCATATCTCTAGTTCATGAATATCTTGCTGTTTTGCTGTCAAAGAACTGGGTTACAATTGCAGTTCTGGGATCACTTGGTTTTATGACTCTGTGAGAGTCACTACTGCATATTGCCATTCCCTCATTTGTATTATGATGCACGCTCTAATATCCCTTTGCCTCTAATTATATCTTTAATGATCTAGAAAGTTGCCCTAAAGGATTTGAAATTAGGGCACAAGAAAATCCATGAAACTACTTTGGAACATACAGATAGTATGTTGGTTAATAATTTGAAATTACTTATAACATTCACAAGAGAGTTCATATTTTACTACAATCCCTGACAGAAAAATCTAGGTACTTTTTAAAAGATTTATTTATTTTTTGAGAGGTTGAGTTACAGACATAGAGAAGGAATCACAGAGAGAGAAGTTCTTTCAGCCACTGGTTCACTTCCCAAATGGCCATAAAGGCCCGCATTGGGTCAGTCTGAAGCCAGGAGCCAAGAGTTTCTTCCAGGTCTCCCATGTGGGTGCAGGGGCACAAGGACTTGGAGCATCTTCCACTGCTTTCCCGGGCCATGAGCAGAGACCTGGAGCATCCAGGGCACAAACTGGTGTCCATATTAGATATCAGTACTGCAGGTGGAGGCTTAACCTACTATGTTACAGTGCCAGCCCTCTTATTGTTAAAATTTGAGTTCATTTTCTCTCTTTTTAACAAGATACTATACATAGTGATCTAACACAAAAATAATTTATATGATCATGAAAGATGTTTGAGTTATAGTGGCTAATTTACATGAAAAACATTGAGTGATTCTAGCATTTTTATAAATAATATATAAATTATACAGTACTAAATCAGCATAAGTTTTCATATAGGATGGCGTCAAAACATCATGAGTTGAATATACAATGTGCTATAAATTGATTGCACCACATTTCACTAACGTCTAAAACTCAGAAATTAATTACAAATGGTGAAAAATGATTAAAGCACAACATAAATTTCCATTTTAGATAGTATCAAATATAAAGCTAAACATATGCTTTCTTCAGTTTTCTTATACAATTCTGTTCCTGAATGTTAAGGATGGGTCAAATAACTATAACATAAATGAAAACAATTGTAACACTATAACAACTTGGTAAGTATATTTACAAATATGTACATACAGTAGCATTATATATGGTAGTAGTAATATGGACTGTTTAAACATCAAGATAGTATATAAGTGCAGTAAATATATATATGCATATACATAAAATGTATATAGTATTTTCCCTTCTACTTTGATGTTTACCAAGCATTCTAAGAACTCGGTGTAGCTGACACTGCCATTTAACTCTCCAAAGTTATAATCGAAAGTGCATAAACTTAAGTTACTCTATTTATCCACACTATGATTCTCAACAAATTGCCATAATATTATGTATGAAGGAATAAACGTCTTTCCTCTCAATTTCCTGAGAGTCATGATTTGGGGTTATAAATCATTAGTCTGGCATATCTAGAGTCTTGAAGACTCGATTTGCTACAAATTATAGGATGCTAATGTCCTTCAAACAATAATGTTCTTGGAAGAGTAAATTCTGTTTACCTTGGTTGAAAATTTCCAATAAATGTTTATAGAATATTAGAGCTACATATTTAGATAAAATGCTGTGTCAAGTGGAATATATATGAGTGCAAAACAGCTTGAGCATTGCTGTTCTGTTTCCTGCTTATATCCCTGAATTATTTGCTTTTGCCTGCAAGTGGTATAAAGGGTCCAGAGATATAGGTAATAAGTACTTATTAGACAAAGCTTTAGAAAGGTGTGATTATTCTAAATTGATTTGAGTAAATGGTAAGATATTCAGCTTGTTACTGTATTACATTACATCCTGAATGTCCTAAAATCATTGTCTCAGAAGCAAAAGTATGTTTCCACATTGGTAGATAGGTAGAAACACATGCTAACCTTTTAATAGTATAAGAATAATTGAATACAGTATAAAATGGGGATATTATGCATCTATTCAAAATGATGTTTATTAAAACAGAAAGTGACCATGCATATAATATAGTAAAAATAGGGACCGGCGCTGTGACATACTGAGTAAAGCTGCCACCTGCAGTGCTGGCATCCCATAAGGACGCTGGTTCTAGTCCCCGTTGCTCCACTTCCTATTTAGCTCTCTGCTGTGGCCTGGGAAAGCAGTAGAAAATGGCCCAAGTCCTTGGGACCCTGCACCCATGTGGGAGACCCAGAATAAGCTTCTGGCTCCTGGCTTCAGATTGCTGTAGCTCTGGCCATTGCTGCCAACTGGGGACTGAACCAGCAGATGGAAGATCTCTCTCTCTCTTTCTCTGACTCTCCTTCTCTCTCTGGGCAACTCTGACTTTCAAATAAATAAATAAATTTTTAAAAATATAGGTCTCCCAGAATTTGTTAATATTATTTATCTACTTATATTAAACCATATTTATATTTACTTGAGTGTCCATTCACATTTAAATATTGGGAAGACTGTTTATCAAGAAAAGTTAACAACGATGAAGTTTTTAGGCTTTCTGATTATTTATTTCCAAATTTTCTGTATTGTTTACACTTCTTACAGCAAGAAGAGGCTTTTGTAGAAGAATAATAGCTTGAAACATTTTGTTCCATTCTGTGGGATGTCTCTTCACTCTGTTGATTAACTTTTGCTGTGGAGAAACTTCTGAGTTTGGTAAACTCCTGTTCATCTAGTTTTGCTTCCAAGAAGTTGTCACTTACATGAATATCTTGAGGGACTTCCCTTACATTTTCTTCTAGAGTTTTCATTATCTCAGGTGTTAAATTTAGCTCTTTGATCCATCTTGAGTTGAATTTTGTGTATGATGAGAGCTTCAGATCTAAACTATATATTTATATATGCATATATATAATGTATATGTATTTATATATTGTACATATATTTATATGTATATATACCATATATGTATTTATATATTGTACATATATTTGTATGTATATACTGTATATGTATTTATATACATATATTTGTATATAAACTGTCTATATATACATATATATATATATATATATACATATCCAGGGCCGGCGCCGTGGCTCAACAGGCTAATCCTCCGCCTTGCGGCGCCGGCACACCGGGTTCTAGTCCCGGTCGGGGCACCGGATTCTGTCCCGGTTGCCCCTCTTCCAGGCCAGCCCTCTGCTGTGGCCCAGGAGTGCAGTGGAGGATGGCCCAGGTGCTTGGGCCCTGCACCCCATGGGAGACCAGGAAAAAGCACCTAGCACCTGGCTCCTGCCATCGGACGAGCGCAGTGCGCCGGTCGCAGCGCGCCGTCTGCGGCGGCCATTGGAGGGTGAACCAACGGCAAAAGGAAGACCTTTCTCTCTGTCTCTCTCTCTCACTGTCCACTCTGCCTGTCAAAAAAAAAAAAAAAAAAAAAAAAAAAAAAATAAAAAAAAAAAAATATATATACATATCCATATATATGTAGAGAGAGAGACAGATTTGCCAGAACTATTTATTTAAAAGACTATGCTTTCTCCAATATATATTTTGTGGAATTTGTTTAAAATTATTTGGCTATATGCATGTGAATTAATTTCTGGGCCTTCTATTATCTCCGTTGATCTATGTGTGTGGATACCTGCTCCAACATGTTTATAGCATTAATGTTCAAAACAGCTAAAGTATGGAATCAATCAAGGTGTACATAACCAGATGAGTAGATAAAGAAAATACGATAGAAATTACATAGATATACAATAGAATATTATACTGCTGTAAGAAATGAAATTCTATCAGTTGCAGTAAAATGGGTGTAACAGGAGAAATTCATGTTCTATGAAATAATCCAGACACAGAAAGAAAAATACAACATGTTCTCTCTTATATGTGGGAGCCAAACTTGGAAAAAAAAAAAAAAAAGGAAGAGATATGCCAGTGCATCAGTTTTGTTGCAAATACAGTGTTTTGTCAAACATCATTTTAAATATTTTTAAGTAAATTGACAGGAATTATAGTTAAAACTATAGTTTAATCATCTGTGACTCTTTTAAGATTTATTTTATATGAATGAAATTGAACATCTTTTCATTTGATTATCGTATAGAGTCTATGCCCGTTTTCCTGCTGGACTGTTGACTTTTCACTTTATTTGTTGAACTATTTTTCTAGTGGATTTAATAAATGTTTGACTATAAAGTAAATTAAACTATATTATCTCAAATAGTAATAAGTAAAATATAAGAATAAAAAATAAATGTCATATTTTATAGTTAAATTTTTATATGATATATAATTTTACTTATTCATCTACATCCTTATAATTAAAATGCTATGCAAATAATATTTCTAATATTAAAATATCATTGATATTAACCTGATTATATTGAATCCATTTTCATATCATTTTATAGAATTAACATGAATATTCCAATTAAAGTAATATTTTTCTGTAATATTACCTTTAGTGGCTTCATTAATTTGCCATGTTGGTTCACTCTTTTTTGTCAATTGAACTAGAATTCAAAGCAACCATGGACCATTTCCTGTGAAAGGGGCTAACAAACAGGGAGACCCTGTCATGAAGCTTTTGCTTTGTAGAAGTGCAGATGATATTGTTCTTGATAAATTATACTGAAAAGTCCCCTATGCATTTGTGCAACATAGTAGTTGTACTGAAAAGCAACATTTCTCAGAATTTTCTAGAATTCTGTAAGAAAAATTCTAGTCAACTGTGTCAGAACCCCTATTTCATCTAAGTGGGACACTGATCTGCAACTCTAAAAAACACCACAGCTCAAATGTCATTGATGAATTTTCAATCATTGTGCTAGAAACTTCACTTTAAGAGTTAACTTATCACTTTTCAGAGGAAAACAGGAGTGACTTCTCCTTCATGGTTGCAAGGTTGAATTTTCACTTCGATTCCTGATTTATTGAATGAACCAAACATAAATTAGTAAACAAACTAATGAAAAAACAAGTAAGTAATTCTAAAAGGATGGTAGTAATACAATATTAGACTTGTAGTAACATAGATTAAGGATTTCAGTTTATTATATTGATAGTTATTTATTTAATTATGGACCATGCTGGTGACTGACATCCTACAATGAATGCCAAATATTAGGGAAAAAATCCCTAGTCCTTTGATCAGAAAAATGTATGTTAATCAAAAGGGCAAAGTGTGAAATGGCGCTGCTGTGCATGGATGGTCAATGCTTGTGTCCTCAGTGCAGGTGTTGCTTTCCTTGCTGGGAACGTCATGTTCTGAAGCCTCCCTGCTTGGAGGACTCAGAGGTTTTGGCTGTGCTCTGGCTTGTGGCCCACCAGGCCTCACCTTAATGGTTTGCCAGGAAATATACAATAAGGGAACAAAGGGTGCTGAGATTTCCTTTTGATAAAGGTATGAATAAGGTATAGTCACTGATCTTATGGTACCAATTGCACAGCAGATAAGTTAAAGTGTTATGCTTGGGGTCAGTGCACTGGGATAGCAGGTAAAGCTGCCGCCTGCAGTGCTGGCATCCCATCTGAGTGCCAGTTTGAGTCCCTGCTGCTCTGCTTCCAATCTAACTCTCTGCTATGGCCTGGGAAAGCAGTGGGAGATGGCTCAAGTCCTTGGGCCCCAGCACCCATGTGCACATCTTCAGTCAATTTTGTATGTAATGAGAAATGGAATTCTAAGTTCTTTCTTTTACATAGATATTTCCAGTTTTGCTTGCACCATTTACTGAAAAGACTATCATTTCTCTAGAATGTATTCTTGATACTTTTGGCAAAATTCAATGAGTATATGGATGTGGATTCATTTCTGGGCTCTGTACTCTGTTCCATTTATGTTGGTAACTATTTTGTCTGCTATTGTGTCATAGTATGTTTTGAAAACAGGTAGTGTGATGCCTCCAGTTATATATATATATATATATATATATATATATATATATATATATATATATATATTGGCAAGGGTAGTTACCACAAATAAGAAAAAACATGATCTATTACTTGTCCTTTTGGACCTGGCTTATTGCACTAAGCATAATCATCTCCAGTTACATCCATTTTGTTTCAACTGTCTGGATTTTCATTCTTTTTTATGGCTGAGTAATATTTCATTGTGTATATATAAAAATCATATACCCTTATCCAATCAATAATTGACAGACATATTGGTTGATTCTCTATCTTAGCTATTATGAATTGAGCTGCAATATATTTGTAAAACAAGTAACTTTTGCATATGCTGATTTCATATCCTCTGAATATACTCCCAGGAGTGAGATAGCTGGATCACATGGTATTTATACTTTTAGGATTCTGAAGAATCTCCATAATGGTTGTAACAGTTTGCATTCCCACCAAGAGGGTATTAGGATAGCTTTTGTCCAACTCTATGACAATATGACTAGGAGAGTGGAGTATTTCTCAATTGCTGGGGTCAATGCCACCTGTGATGTGGGAGACCAAGATGGAGTTCCCTGGTGCTGGGTTCAGCCTGGGCAGACGTGGTTGCTATAGTCATTTGCAAAAGAAACCATCTCTCTTTATCTGTCTCTCCTCTCTTTGTCTCTCTGCCCTTCAAATAAATAAATCTTTAGAAAGAAAGGGAAAAATACTAGGGTAGGATTGTGCTATCAGAAAATCACTTACAGGATGCATAAATGAAATCAAAGATGGGCTGAAGGGATATATCCAGTGACAATAACAATATTGTGACCACCCTGCTGTAGATCCGACATTTTTGGAGAGAAGACCATTGTTCTCATTAGTTGTGAGCACGGTAGGTGGAAGCTCTCACATGAAATTTGTACTTATCTAGAGCTTAGTTGCATGAGTCATATCAGATTGGTTAAAGACTTCAAATTTAGTGAGTAGGGTGTTTTCTCATGTAAACAGATAAAATTTTATTTTATCATTTAGTGTAATTCATTCACTAACATATACTGTGGGGGTGTTCGCTTTCAAGCATCCAGAGATATCAAATATTTTCATGGAAATACAGAAAAGGGAACACTCTTAGTTGATCTGTAAAATTAACTGGATATTGATGAGATTAAAATATGCTGAGTTGTTTTTGCATTCTTCCTTCATTATGTTTTATTCAGATATACATAGTTATGTCTATAATTATATCACAGTACTTAGTATACAAAACTTCAACTTTAGATTATTAAAAATAGGTAATTGCAATTGCATCAGATTCAAAATTTTACCTCTCATTGGATTTTGTTTTAAATGTATGCTATAGGCCAGTGCCACGGCTCACTAGGCTAATCCTCCGCCTTGTGGTGCCCGCACACTGCGTTCTAGTCCCGATCGGGGCACCAGATTCTGTCCCAGTTGCCCCTCTTCCAGGCCATCTCTCTGCTGTGGCCAGGGAGTGCAGTGGAGGATGGCCCAAGTGCTTGGGCCCTGCACCCAATGGGAGACCAGGATAAGCACATGGCTGCTACCATCAGATCAGCACAGTGCGCTGGTCACAGCACGCCTGCTGCGGCGGCCATTGGAGTGTGAACAAATGGCAAGGGAAGACCTTTCTCTCTGTCTCTCTCTCTCTCACTGTCCACTCTGCCTGTCAAAAAATAAAAATAAAAAAAAAATAAATGTATGATAAAGAAGAAATTTCAGAAGGATTTCAGTTCAAATAGTTTAAGCACTGAAGTCCATTCTGAAAACAAAGCCAATTCTAATGATCAATATAATTTCGATTCCAGAAATGCAGATACATGACATGTGGTAAAGCTTACAAAATCCAAAATTCATTGGGGAAGAGCCTCATTTTACAAGACTGAATCGTATTTTAAATCAAACTTTGACCCATGTTTCATTTTGCTGACTTTTTTCTTTTGTTATTTAAAAGGAAGTGAGAAAGAAAACATTCCCATCTGCTGATTTATTCCTCAAATTCTCAACAGCCAGGGTTATCCCAAGCTAAAGACAGGAACCCAGAACTCAGAGTCATCATGAGTGGTGAACATTCAACTACCTGAGCTATCACTGGCTGCTTCACATATTATGCATTAGTAGGAAGCTGGAATAGGAGCTGGGCTCAGTAAACAAACTCAGGTACTCTGATATGGGTGTTTTGATAGGCCAAACGCTTGCCTCTGACCCATTTTAAAAATGTTTAAAGATGTTTTTAAATGGTGTACATGAGAAATGGAATATTCTTTAAAAATCTCAAGGCATGGCTGGTGCTGTGGCACAGTGGGTTAACTACCTGACCTGAAGCGCCAGCATCCCATATGGGTGCCAGTTCTAGTCCTGGCTTCTCCTCTTCCTATCCAGCTCTCTGCTATGGCCTGGTATAGCAGTAGAAAATGGCCCAAGTCATTAGGCACCTACACCCATGTGGGAGACCCAGAAGAAACTCCTGGCTCCAGGCTCCTGACTTTGGAATGGCCCAGCTCGTTGGGCCCACCTGGGGAGTGGACCAGTAGATGGAAGACCTCTCTCTCTGTCTCTACCTCTCTCTGTAACTTTGTCTTTAAAGAATCTTTAAATCTTTAAATTTAAAGTAACTTTAAATCTTTAACGAAAAAAGAAAAAAATCTCAAGGGAAAATCATTATAAAATCAAATAAACACAAACAGAAAAAATAAACAATATACATATTTATTTTGACTTTTAAACTTCAGCATAGAAGCTAATAGAAGAAAAGAAAAGGTAAAGGTTTTCTTTCCTATTTTCAAGTGTAAAGAAAGGTAATTTGAAATAATCACATGCTTAAATAATCTAATGATATGATTAAGAAAAAGATAATAATAGTGCTTTTAGTATTACAGGAACATACATGTTTACTGGAATCCAAATTGGTCCAAAACAGGAAGAATGGGGTGGTTCATTATTATCTAGTAGAATCTAAATCAAAGAAATTGATGAATACTTCATACAAAACATGGTCAAAAAAAAAAAAAAAAAACCTTTCCCACTTTTGGTGACTGGAAAATAATCTCTATTTTACTGAGAGATTTCATAGTGATTTAGTAAAAAGTGGGCAGAGATTATCTATTAAATCACATAAAATAATTTAAGCAATGTTAGATAATTTACAAGATGATATAGTTATTATGAAAGAAATGGAGAATATGGCATATTCCCCTCAGGGTACATCCCTGAGAAGTGTATTGAGTTAGAATTCTAGGGAAAGTTATAGTTAGAATGAGACAAACTAAAAAGGAAATAGGCTAAAAATATAATCCAGTCATGTATTTAATCTTGGTCTGATGGAAAGGAACAAAATGTGTTTAAGAATTTTTATTCAGGTAGGTGAAGATGGAGAAGTATAATAGATTATTTCTAAATTAATTTTTAATAATAGATTAGTCTTTGTATACCTAATATTGAACTACATAATATTTGAATATAACCTAATTCAACAATAGAGTGGATAATAGTTTTTTTTTTTTCTCAGACTCAGAAATTATCAACCATCTTACCTCACTCTGTGAAGAATTCTAAATAAGGGAGAAATAGATTCAGAAAGCTTAATGTCTGGGTTTGAATAAATGTAAAATGAACTGTTAGGAACATATGTAAGTAAAGGAGTAATGTTGTTTGTATAAATATCAGAAAAGTAAACATTCACAAAGGTTACTTGTGATAAATCTCAATAGGTTGTATTTGAAAAGAGTGGATGAATTGTATGAGCACATGAAAGAAACATTTTATTCCTTCTTGGATTCCTGGAGTTTTGAAGGGAGCCTTTTTTACTATATTATTTGTATGTTAACTTTTTGTTGCATAGGAGAGCACGCTCTTCACAATGGTAGTTAATATTTATAACAGATTCCTAGCGTTTCTTATATAGTATCGTATGCCTCTACCCTGTGAACCTGAACTATTATTTTCACTATTAATGAGCTATACACACCTCACTCTGGCACATAAGTATATTTAAGAGAATTTCTCTGTTAAGTGTGGGTATTGCGTATATTGAAATTCTTCCTAGGATATATTGAAATTATTAGTGGCGTACTGAGTAAAGCTGCTGCCTGCATTGCCAGCATCCCATATGGGCGCCGGTTTGAATATCGGCTGCTCCGCTTCAATCCAGCTCTCTGCTATGGCCTGGGAAAGCAGTGGAAGATAGCTCAAGTCCTTGGGCCCTTGCACCCATGTAGGGGACCCGGAAAAAGCTCATGGCAACTGGCTTTGGATCGGCACAGCTCGGGCCATTGTGGCCACTTGGGGAGTGAACCAACAGATGGAAGACCTCTCTCTCTCTCTCTCTCTCTTTCTCTCTGTGAATATCTGTCTAACTCTAACTTTCAAATAAATAAATAATATTTTAAAAAAGAAATTATTCGTTCTATTGATATTTTATGTATTATATTGACAATCATACCAATATTAAGTCATCTTTAGATTCTTGAGCTCCAGAATATTTGAGTATTATGAAGCTTCTTAAATGATTGATGCATTTCATGTGCTAATATTTTATTTAGGAATTTAGCATGTACATTCATATATACTTGTTTATGAAACAATTTCTAAGATTCAATACCACAGAACTATTTTTCTGATAGATATTTGCCCAAACAAGGTTCTTTATTTAAATATTGACAATGCTGGTTTATGAAGTATCTTGAAAATATACTGTAAGAATGTACTCACATGATAAAGGCTTTAACATACTTCATCTAAGAATTGACTTATTTTTTTTCTCTATTGTACTGAAGTTTTTCAAACTTGTTATTTCAGCACAGCTCCCTTTTCTTTAAAATACGTGCATGTGGTGTAGGCGTACTTATGGCTCCCATTATTTCTGCCTACTGGTGTCCTACCTTGACTATGATACAATGCACTGTAACAGAGATTTCTTTTTTTAATTTTTTTTTGACAGGCAGAGTTAGACAGTGAGAGATACAGAGACGGAGAGAAAGGTCTTTCTTTTTCTGTTGGTTTACCCTCCAAGTGGCCGGTACAGCCGGCGTGTTGTGGCCGGCGCTCTGCATCAATCCAAAGCCAGGAGCCAGGTGCTTCTTCCTGGTCTCCCATGCTGGTGCAGGGCCCAAGCACTTAGGCCACCCTCCACTGCCTTTCCGGGCCACGGCAGAGACCTGGACTGGAAGAGGAGCAACTGGGACAGAATCCAGCGCCCCAACTGAAACAAGAACCCGGGGTGCCAGCGCCTCAGGCGGAGGACTAGCCTAATGAGCTGTGGCACCAGCCATGTAATACAGATTTTTGCAGCTATAATTGAATGAAGTTAGTCTTCAAATACAGAAAATGTCCAGACAGGTTCAATGTATGCACCAGAACCACTGGGAGCAAAGTTTTCTTTTGACTACAATCTATAAAGCAGTCAAAAGATGGGAATTTATGAATTAATGCATCAATAGTAGTTTTGAAGCTAGAGCAGATCATGTGTCAATGAATATATAAGGTCTAAAGTGGAGAATGATCTTGACCAAGAATAGGATGATCTTAAATTCTACATGGAATTGAGTTTTGCTAAAAATCTGAATGAATCTGGAAACTTATTTCCCCAAGAAGACTCCAATTTCAAGTAGAAGTTAGCCAACATTTTGATTTCACTCTTGTGAGTCCACTGACAGAGTTCTCAGCTAAGGGTAACTGGACTTATCATCCAAAGAATAGTGAAAGCTATTCTAGACTGTTTCATCTGTGGAGGTTAGTAATGGAAGCAACAGAAAGCTAATGTGCTATGTAATGACACTTTGCTGAAACGGTATATAATAGATAAATTAATTTCAAAATTCAATAGGGTTACTACAGGAAACAAGCATTCTATAATGCCTCTGGAAATCTTATTTTTTCCTAAATTTTAGTTTAAAGATAAGGAAAAACTTAAAAATAAGAATTCCTTAATTTGAGTTGTGTTTAGTTTTATTTGTACCAAGTGATATTGTGTATGAGGCAAATAGTATATCTCCAAGGGAATCTACTTTCTGCATTAGAACGACATAGTTAACATTCAGTGATGGTGATGATACTCTCCAGAGGATACAGATATTAACTTTTAGAAAATGTCTTACAATTTTGGTATTTTTGACATCAAGAATATTTCCTCAAACAAAATTTTCTCCATAAATTGTCCATCAAAACATTTCATACAAATAGTCATTTTTTCATTTATTGTTTATACCCCTTTCCTACATTTACACCAAACCAAGGTCTTTTTGCCTTTTACTTGTTGAACTCTAATTATTGGAGCACCAAGCCCTTGACTGCACTAAGCCCTTGACTGCACTTGAACTTAAAGATAAATTATCTCAAACGTCAAGGGTAAAAGAGGGGAAAGGAGAGGGAAGCAAGATCGGAAGCCAAGAAGGGAGAGAGAAAGGGAATATCATTGTATTCTCAGAACTGTATCTGTGAACTATATTGGACCTGTTAAATTGAAAAAAAATGAAATTAAAAGAAAATCACCCATTAAAATATTCCTTTCCTTCAATCAAAATACTTGATGTAATGAAATAAAGTATTAAAATGTTTTATAAAATAATTTGAAAATGATTGTTTACTAGGGATATACATAGTAGATGCAATTTTTATGTGAACATTGGTCATAATATTGCTGTTTAAAGATTAATAAAAAGAGAAAGTAGCTTTCACAGATATTGTTCAAGGAAGAACAAGAAAGAGAGGGATAACAAGTCATTTTGACTCTCCCCCCACCCCTCTTTTCTCCCCCCTACTATTTGGAAGCCACTGCTAAATTCAGCTGGAAGTCAATTGACAGTATAATCTGGAAATTGTGGTCAACAGGATTCAGTAGGTTTGTGACACAGATTAGAGCAAGCATGGGCAAGAAATGGATTTATTCAGAAACAGAGCAAACTGTGAATGAATGATAAATTGACTCTTGGCCACTTCTAGGAATGCAATGAATTCACATTTTAAACAAATAATTAGCTATAAAATAATTATATGGATGTCTTTTCCTTAGTGACACTGTATCCACAATTTGATATATACAATGTATATGTTTGCAACTGGCATTAATCTTATCATTTAATTAAAATCTCACACTATCTTAGAACCTTAAACAGTTTTTTAAAGATTACTTGATATTCCTTTTAACTAGTGAAAAATTTGAAGTCAGGGGAATTTAAGTGACTTACCAGAACTTGAAGTTTTAACTTTTGGTCTTGCTTTGTACCTACCAAGCTGATTGAAAAATCGAAGAAAATACAGGTTAAGGATACAAATGTCTTACAGAAGAGATTATAGAAATGTCCACACAAAAGTACACATAATGGTAACATAAGATAATGATAAATATGATCAAAGTCTAAATATGTATCATTGAAATGCATACAAAATAATAGTTACATATCAGAGTGCTTGCTCACTCATTCTCCTGACCATGACCTTTATGCAAAAAAGCTAACTACTGATTTATTAAATTTATAATCTTTTGAACGAATTATAAAGTAGTAAAACATTCAATTTGCAACATTTCAGACATTTAATTGCAATTAAAAGAAACCTTATGCATTTAAAAAATTTTGAGTCAAAGGGATCACACAAATAAGACTAGTGTCTGTGAATACTAACTGATAGAATCAAAGAGGGAGAGAACGATCCATCATGGGAAGCGAGATACACAGCAGACTCATAGAATTGCAGACGTCCTAAATAGCACTTTGGCCTCAGAATCAGCCCTTAAGGCATTCGGATCCGGCTCAAGAGCCCATGAGAGTATTTCAGGCATGGAAAGCCAATACACTCTGGCAAAAAACAAACAAACAAACAAAAAAAAACCAAAAATAAACCAAAACCTAAATGAAAGATCTCTGTGAGTGAGATCCCAGTGGAAAGAACAGGGCCATCAAAGAAGGAGGTACCTTTCTCTGAAGGGAGGAGAGAACTTCCACTTTGACTATGACCCTGTCAGAATAAGATCAAAGTCGACGAACTCAAAAGGCTTCCATAGCCTCGGCAACTCATGACTAGAGCCTAGGGAGATTTCTGACTCCATAAACAAGAGTGCTAAATTGTTAAATCAACATCAGGAGTCACTGTGTACTTACTCCTCATGTGGGATCTCTGTCCTTAATGTGTTGTCCAATGTGAATTAATGCTATAACTAGTACTCAAACAGTATTTTACACTTTGTGTTTTTGTGTGGGTGCAAACTGTTGAAATCTTTACTTAATATATACTAAATCGATCTTCTGTATATAAAGATAATTGAAAATGAATCTTGATCTGAAAGGAATGGGTGAGGGAGCTGAAGATGGGAGGTGTGCTTGCTCTATTTCTGATCTGGCTTTCTTCTAATGTGCCTAGGAAGGCAGCAGAAGATGACATAAGTACTTGGTCTCCTGCTACAAATTTGTATAGAGTTCATGTCTCCTGGCTTCAGTCTGGCCTAGATCTGGCTTTTGTGAGCCTTGGGGGAGTGAACCAACATATGAAAGATGTCTCTCTCTCTTTCACTTTCACTTTCAGATAAATCTGTTTTTTTTTAAAGTGTGTACATATTTAGTGCATTTTCAATATTTCCTCTTTTAACCAATTTATACATTTTATTTATTTATTTATTCATTGGCAGGACAGAGAAACAAAAAAATAAGAGTGAGAGAGAGAGAGAGAGAGAGAGAGAAGGAGAGAGAAACTCCTATTTGGGGATTCACTTCCATCAACAGCTGTTTGTGCTCAAACTCAGGAACTGAGAACTCAATCCAGGTCTTCTACATATGTGAGAGGAACTAAGTACCTGGGCCATTCCTCTGCTTTCTAGAGTCCACAATGGCAAGCACACAGTGTCAGGAGCCAGAACTGCATATCAAAACCAAGAAATCCAAAGTGAATATCTTAATGGGCATCCCATATCACAATGCCAAATTCATGTCCTAGATCCTCTAGTTTCCTGGGAGGCAGATCCTGGTAGTCACCAGCTAAATGGCTCAAGTACTTGGATCTTTGCCACCCAAGTTTGGGTGAGTACACAGAGAGAGTACTGGACTCCAGGCTTCATCCTGTCTGAACCCTTACAGTTGTGGACATTTGTAGAGTGAACAGTGAATATAAGCTCCCTGTCTTCCCCTGCCCCTCTCTGCTGCTCTGCTTCTCTACTTTCATGTAAAATGAAAATACACATACAAAAAAGTTGTAAGGTAAACAGTATAGGGTTTGTGAGAATTCCAAGCTCACTTCCCACTTTTTTATGTAAACCTAAATCCATTTTGGAATACAATTTATCAACAGTTATTTTTTGTGAAGCAGTAAGATAACTGTGGGAGATATTGACTACTGAGGTTAAAATGAGCACTCTAATTTTAATTGAAATATGGAGATCCTGGCTAGCAGATGAAGTTTGAAAATGAAACTATTAATGGGTTTCCTCATAGCAGCAAGGCTAATCCACCAATGAGAATGCTTTGATATTCATCATGGATTGAAAGTAGTTAATTCCTCATGATGTTTCCAAATTTTTGGAAATCCTTAAAACACCACAAAACCCAAACAATAGCACAGACCCCAAAAATAACCATATATTTGTTTCACAGAGAGCTATCTTATGCCAGGAAGTTAGTTTTGATGTCTCAAAACAATTCCCATACTTGAATCAGTTAATGTCCCCAGGGGTCCTTGTGTGAAGCCCTTTGATGCTTTGGAGAGGCACCTTTCAAAACTACCAAACGCTTCCTCTTGGCTTTCCCCAATGGCGTAGAAAGCTGCTTAGAAAAGAAACATTCTCGTGCCAATGTGAAATTGTGAACAGATTCAGTTCACAGTTGGATACTGACTTTATTTTTAAAACATTTTAAATTAAAAAGATAACAGAAATATAAAAATTAGATATATTTATGGGGTACTGTTTGATGTTTCAGCATGTGTATGTAGTATAATGTCCACTCAGGATACAAATATATATCTGCTAATACACTGAATAATTCTTTATGTGGAAGGCATCCAAAGTCTCGTCTTCAAGATTTTTTATTTAAGAGGCAAACACACACTACATCATCTATAGTTATCCTACTGTGTAATAGAACCATACAACTCCCATCCAGCTATTAGCTAATCTACTTTAACCTTTCCTCATTTCTCCTCCTTTCCCTCTTCAGCTTCTGGTAACCACTACTATATGTTGAATTTCTACCACAATATTTCGTTTTATCTACATGTATGAGAAAGATCATGTGAATCTTGTCTTTCTGTGTTTGGCTTATCTTGTGTAACACAGTGACTTCCAGTTCCATTCCTGTGGTTACAAATGACAAGATTTCATCCTTTTAATGGATGACTGTTGTGTTACCACATTCTCTTAACTCATTCATAAATGGATAGGTAGGTTGGCTGTTTCCACTATTTGGCTATTGTGAATAGTGCTGCAATAATGGGATTGTAGATGTCTCTTTCACATGGTAGCTCATGTACTTTAGATATATATCCAGTAGTGAGAACACAGGCAACAAAGGAAAAAAATAGAAAAATGGCATTTCATAAAAACAAAGAGCTTCTGTACAGAAAAAAACAATTCAACAGAATGAAGAGTTACCCTATAGAGTGGGAGAAAGTACTTGCAACTTATATATCTGAAAAAGATATATAGGTTATATACCCAGAACGTGTAAAGAATGCAAACAAATAAATTACAAAACAAAAAATAATTTTATTATAATAATGGACAATAAATCTAAACAGACATTTCTCAAAGTAAACCATGGAAATAGTCAACAGGTACATGAAAAAAATGTTCAACAATGCAAATCAAAATTATAATGATTTATCAGCTCACTTCAATTACATTGATTGCCAGCATCCCATATAGGTACCAGTTTAAGTCTCTGTTGCTCCTCTTCTGAACCAGCTCTCTGTTGTGCCTGGGAAAGCAGTGGAAGATGGCCCCAAATGCTTGGGCCCCTGCACCCACATAGGAGACCCAGAAGAAACTCCTGGCTTGGTTTCCAATCGGCATAGCTCCAACTGTTGCCATCATTTGGGGAATGAAAAGGGATGGAAGACTTTTTTCTCTGTTTCTCCCTCTCTATCTCTCTTTGTAACTCTACCTCTCAAATAAATACACAAAATCCTAAAAAAATGCAAATTATGTAATTTCATATAGCATTGCTTCTGGCCAGCGATTCATTTTATACCAAACAGTGTGTCTATCATTGATAAAACAGCTGATTACATAAAAAATGCGGTGAATTTATTGATGACTCAGTTATAGTATCAGTTAGCCAACAGCAACTTGTGAGTTTGAGTTACTTCTTGTAGCATGAGATCTCTGTTTTGAATCAGTAAAATAGAATGTGATATTGTTTCTTCTCTAGTCAAAGGAATCACTAAGTGGAAGAGGAAAGGGCTCCTCTGAAACCTGTGTCTAAATTGCTATTTCTTAGCTTTATGATTCCAGTACTTGCATCAAGAGAGCATGAAAAGGGTTAGTTACACTGAACTGGGATTTGAGATTGACTTTTGACAGTAATGGGTGTATTGAACTCCAGACCAATAGACTGAAGGGTAAGATGCAGTATTGATTGAGGTGCTCAAAGCAGGTTATCATGAGAAAATAAGGTTGCAGCTATAAAATAAGGATGCAGAAAAAATGCATGCAATCCAGAGAATGCAGTTGTGCTCATCTCTCAGGATTTCTAAAAGTCTGATGGACAACAGTGATAGAATTTATAGCAATATAGTACAGGTAGGACCAGTAAGTGCGATTCATATCAGAGAAGATTTGAGTTTCTTATTAGCACAGGGTCAAACTTTAAAAAGACTGACTTCACATGAAGAAACAATCAGGGTGATAATATGTTAACGGGTATTTTAACTGTTTCAGAGATACAGTGTGAAGCAACAAATAATCCAAATTTAGTAAGTGCAGTTTGTTACATGTTAATTATTAACAAAGCTACAAAGATAAATGAGCATGACATCCTTATATCTATTAATGAATTTGGATTAGAAAAAGATGTTTCTTTTCTTTTCTTTTTTTTTTTTTTACAGGCAGAGTGGACAGTAAGAGAGAGAGACAGAGAGAAAGATCTTCCTTTTCCATTGGTTTACCCTGCAATGGCCGCTGTGGCCCGTGCACTGTGGCCAGCGCACCATGCGGATCCGAAGCCAGGAGCCAGATGCTTTTCCTGGTCTCCCATGGGGTGCAGGGCCCAAGCACTTGGGCCATCCTCCAATTCATTCCCAGGCCACAGCAGAGAGCTGGAGAGGAAGAGGAGCAACCGGGACAGAATCTGGCACCCCGACCTGGACTAGAACCCAGTGTGCCAGCGCTGGAGGTGGAGGATTAGGCTTTTGTGCCATGGTGCCAGCAGGAAAAGATGTTTCTAAAGGTAACTTTTCATGTCTATGTGGTTTCACTGATAAACTCTACAAAGATTTTAATAAAAATTTATTTATTTTAATTGATTTGAAAAGCAGAGAGAAAGAAAGAGACAGAGACACAGACACAGTGACAGACAAAGAAAGAGATCTTCTATCCACTGTTTCACTCCCAAAATACCCACAACAGCCAGATCTTGGCCAGGCTTAAGGAAGGAACCAGAACAGAATCTGGATTTCTCATGTGCATGAAAGGGTGTCAACTATTTGAGACATCGCGTAATCCTGCCAGGATGGGTATTTGCAGAAAGCTGCACCAGAAGTGGTGTAGTGCAGCAGCACTTTGGTTTAACAGGTAAAGCAGCTGCCTGCAGTGCCAGCATCCCATATGGGCACTTGTTTGAAACCCGGCTGCTCCACTTCTGATACAGCTCTCTGCTATGGCCTGGGAAGACAGTAGAAGATGGCCCAAGTCCTTGGGCTCCTGCACCAGCGTGGGAGACCCAGAAGAAGCTAATTGTTCCTGACCTCGGATCAGCCCAGCTCCGGCCTTTGTGGCCATCTGAAAAGTGAACCAGTGGATGGAAGACCTCTTGACCTCTTCCTCTCTCTGCCTCTGCCTCTCTGTAACTGCCTATTTCAAATGAATAAATCTTTAAAATAATAAAAGAAAAAGAAAAACTGTCATTTTAAAATAAAAGTAACAATACTGTTTTTCTTGATACTCTTCAATTTCCACATACTGTTAAGAACAGAAACAAAACAAGTAAGCTAATTTCAAATGATGAAAGACAGAATTTTCTCTGTGCAAGGAAAACTTGAAAACAATAAAGAATTAAAAAAAAGAGAATTAAAAGGATTCAATAAACCCTGTGTTCATGCATTAAAGTCAGTTATACCTGTATGATTTCATACTGATTTTTGTTTATTTATTTATTTATTTTTTTATTTTAAAGATGTATTTTATTTATTTGAAAGAGTTACAGAGAGAGGTAGAGACAGAGAGAGAGGTCCTCTATCCACCAGCTCACTCCCCAGATGGCCACAATGGCCAGAGCTGTGCCGATCCGAAGCCAGGAGCCAGGAGCTTCCTCTGGGTCTCCCATGCAGGTGCAGGAGCCCAACGACATGGGCCATCCTCCACTGCTATCCCAGCCCACAGCAGAGAGCTGGATTGGAAGAGGAGCAGCTGGGACCAGAACCGGCACCCTTATGGGATGCCGGTGCTTCAGGCCACGGCCTTAACCAGCTTCACCACAGTGCCAGCCCCTCATACTGATTTTTGTATACACACACATAGACATACACATAGATGTTACAGAGATAAATATTGATTCCAGCGCATGGATTAGAATACATATATATTTTTTCCTGTTTAATAGAAACAGTGCCATTTTAGTGGCAGTGAATATGGCAGCACCTGGATCTTGTTTGCTAAATATAATTTTTCATGAAAAGGAATTGAGGCTCCTTGGAGAAATGGGGTGAACAGAGAAAAATAAGATAGGCCTAGATAGGATCAAACCATTTCTGTAAATAAACAAAACAAATATGCATGTATCCATATCTAATGAAACATGAATATTTCTACTTTAATATCTATGGCTCTGTCTAGCATATACCTTATATACATACATACCCATATCACAATATGTAAATATATGTCTATACATATGTATACACTTGCATATACATGTACCGTTATGTACATATATTAACTTCACAGTGAAATAGCCATTTTTAGGGATGGACATAATATTGGGAGGAATAGGGAGAACAAAGAGGTGTAACTTTAAAAATATTGTGAAAATAGTGTATCATCAACTGAGAGCTATTTATCAAGAAGCATGACAAAAGTAACAGAAAGATTTAAATAGATATAAAGTAGTCCCTAACCACTCACGTAATTTACAATTTCACCAGCTATCTCATTTAGTGATTAGTATAATTCTTTCATTAGTACAGGCCAATTATGGTAGTTTTTTCAAACTTTAAAACGCTAACAAATTTATCCACTTAATTTAAATGTATGACCCAGGCAATGAAGAAGCTAATAATCAAAAAGGAAAGATTCACGAAAGATCTCCATTTTTCACAGGCATCTTAAATATATATTATTTTACTGAGTTCTTATGTTACTATGGAGGTAGGCAATATACTCTCAATTTATATTAGAAGAAATGGAGATTCAAGAACGTTGTAAAATTTGCCTAAGGTGACATATTATTAATTCATGGAAGAGCAAACATAGCAATTCATATCCATCAGATTTTAAAAATAAATCTTCCATTGCACTACATTTTCAGAGTTTATCTGATTCTTCTGAGAAACCTTTTTCTTTCCTAAGAAAAACCTGAATTTATGAAGTATATGTTCTGTTCAGATGATAAGACAGTTCCTTAAACTATCACAGAATTGGCTATTGCAATTTTTCAAGTAAAAGTAGGAACTTTGCATTAAAGCAGTTAAGAAACTCTCCTTTCTATGTATTGGTCAAAGATGAACAATAGTATCTCCAATTGCACAGAAACTGATACTATTAGGTGGCATGTGTATTTGCTACCTGCTGCTTTTTAAATTAGAGATATTCGCAATACTGTGTCCTTAAGAGAGCATCTCTGTTGCTCCTGTTTTCACAGACCAGCAAATAAAATATCTCTTTTTTATTGCTATCAATTTTACTATTTAGTCTATGACATGTTCTATTAAATCCGAACAACAAAATGACTACATGCTTTGGTGAAATGCAATTCTGTTTATAATAACATTTCCATGTTTACTGAGTTAAAAATATTTGAATCCAAAGTTAAAGAAAGCTTGTGTTTACTCTGAGGGATTCACATGCTTCTGTTTGTTACACATGAAAGGGAAAGGGAACATCATTTTTCCAGAAAAAAAGGTAACAAAACTTCTTTTAGACATTTTGTATAGCAACAACTATAGGGATCATATGTTGTCTGGGAAGTCTAATATGTTGTATAACAGTTGATTATTGAAAATTCTTGCTATCAAGTCACTAAAAGTTATTGCAAAAATAACCAAAACATTAATAATTTGTCCACTTGTGGTAGGTAATAAAATAAGAGTAAACATTTGCTTCTAAAAGGAAAATTTAAGGGTTCAATTGATAGTAAGTAAGATAGTTAATTGTTTAGTATGGGTAATAGACATGTGTTCTGAAATGTGATGACAGAACCTTCAAAATTTCAGATGAAGGTAAACACAGCAAGAAATAGGATTTTAAAATCTAGTATGATCTTTAAACTTAGAGCTTTGATGTGAGGTTAAATTGACATATGGACAGTTAAAATTCTATTCATTATTCTCATTTCTTTCATTCATTTACAGGGCTATCATTATTCAGAATCTATTATTGTAAATTTATATTTATGAATGCATTGTTTGAAGAAAAGGTAATATACATTTTGGTAATGTATTTCTTTACTTTTAAGACTTCTGCTTTTAAATATTTGCTGTGTTACCACCTGAAACTGTAATGGCAAAAACAAACAAGCAAACAAGCAAAAAACCTATTCTATTTGCCTTGAAAGACAGATGGTTTCAAGGAATAACTAAAAATGCAATTATAACTTATCTATTAGGCAATAATGTGTGGAATACAAATTTCTGCCAAAGAACAGATGCTTACCTAATTCAGTACTCAAATATTACGGAATGTTTTCTCAGTACAAAAAATTCTAGGCATGGACAAATGGAGATGAATGAAATTTAGCTACAAAAAGGCCAGGGATAGACTGGCTCAATAGGCTAATCCTCCGCCTGAGCGCCAGGACCCCAGGTCTAGTCCTGGTTGGGGTGCTGGATTCTGTCCCGGTTGCTCCTCTTCCAGGCCAGGTCTCTGCTGTGGCCAGGGAGTGCAGTGGAAGATGGCCCAAGTCCTTGGGCCCTGCACCCCATGGGAGACCAGGAGAAACACCTGGCTCCTGGCTTCGGATCAGCACAGTGCACCAGCCTCAGCGCGCCGGCTACAGTGGCCATTGCGGGTGAACCAATGGAAAAGGAAGACCTTTCTCTCTCTCTCTCTCTCTCTCTCTCTCTCTCTCTCTCTCTCAGGCTCCACTCTGCCTGTCCAAAAAAAAAAAAAAAAAAGTCCAAGGATAAGAGTGGGAAGTGTTGGGTAGAGTGATAAGAATAAATATTCCACATGATGTGAGGAACTTAGACAAAGGGAAAGATGGAAAGTTAAAAAAAAAAAATGGGAGTATTGAAAGAACACGAATAGTCACTGGGATGGAAAATTCAAATGTCAAACATACAAGTGGCCATATATGGAAAGAAGTAAGGAAGTTATCACCATTCTAAGGAATATAGACATTAGTAAATAGATTAGAGATATGTTTGAGAAGGTAGACTTAAGACAAGGTGATAAAATAGCCTACACATAGTGAGAAAAATGACTGAAGTTTGGTTTGGGGAAATATTAGAGTCATATTCTAAGAGGAGTTAAATATTGAGGCAGTGGCAGTAATAAGATTACTTTTTAGCATTTGTTTATTGTGTATTCAAACCAAACATATCCAACAGGAACTTGGCCTGGAGCTCAACAGAATGTTCTAGAGGCGTGACGTCAGTGATATGGTGCAAGAGGGTCGTTTTAGCTTTACTCCTCCTTACAATGATACACCAAGTAAATACCCCTTGGCTAGAATATCTTTGTGAATATTTTAGACTCAGGATGGAGACTAAGATACTCCCTTTAACCAAGGAACTGAGAAAAGACTACTTCAAAGGTAAGAAAAAATGGTTTTCTTTGATGATACTGCCATAGAACAAGTGGGCACAACACCAGATAAAAAGGATTTTCCTGGACCCACAGTTTCTAGAGTGAGAAATGTGAGTTGAAGGTGGACATTCTGAGTTTCTTCACAGCAGGCTCATTGCTGTGCAATTCTGCAGAAAACACTTGGTTAGACAACTTGAAATCAGATGGAATCAAAGAATGGGGGTGATCACAGTACTTAGTGCATGTTCATGGTTCCTGCTCTGCCTTCTGCCCAACCAAGGCAGAGGAGCAGATAGACTAGTCAACAGCATCAACACCAAAGCCTTGTCAAAAGGTCTACACAGCTCAAGACCTTACTAAACTGAGATTCCCTACCCAGCTTAGATACTGTAGTTAAGTCTTTTTCCAGGCAAGTCTAGAGATGGAATCTTTGGAAAGTGATTTGATTAGATTAGGTTGCTGGGATAGGGCTCCATGAGTGAATAATTAGGTTCTTTGAAGGAAAGAACACTCACATAGAAAGTGAACGAACAGTGTTTTCCCCATGTCTATTTCCTGGCTCACCACATCCTCTAGTCTTACTAAATTCCTAAACTAATGGGACCACCCAATCTTGTACTGTAGATCTCCTAACCTGCAATGCGAAATAAACTCTCTTCCATACAAGGTAGCTTCTATCGGATATTTTAGTTAAATAATAAAGAGCTGAGTAATAAAGAATATTTATTCTAGAAATGAGATTATTAAATTATATCAACATTATTTTAAGTTATGAATCAAACGTTGGAAATGTTTGGAGGATCAGGGGCCTCAGAAAGTCAATATTTTATGCTTAGAATGTCATGGGTGATTCTGATGATATTGTAGCCCAGATTATGTTTAGAAATGTCACAGGTCATACTGGTGAGTTCCCAAATGAGGAATCTTTTGAAAATTTAACAAAAGGCCACATTCATTTTGCTGCAGCCAAGAACTTGTCTTTACTGTGTCAGTGCCCTGAATCATGATGGGAAGCTGAATTTAAAGATGGTGGTCTAGTTTGAAGGGTAGAAAATATGTAAAATCAGCAAGATGTTCATGCTGTATCATACATGCTATTAGCAGCTGTTAATAGGTTAATACAGGAATAGAAAAGAGATCAGAAAGATACGGCATTTGCAGCCAGGACAGGTATAAAATGAAGTAAAGGCTTGTTTGGGACAGAAAGATGAGATAGAAACTGCTTGCTAATCAGATCAGCTCAGGAAAAAGGGAGTAACCTTCTATAGGCATTTCAATGGGAGAAAGACTTTTAACACATTCCTGACACCATCAAGGTATCCCCCCCCCCCCAGTATCCTTCAAATCAGAGGCCTAAAGTGCAACTTTGTTTCAAGGGCAAGTCCCCTTTCAATAAAGGGATGTTGTGCACACTGCTTGCCCAGGATGTACTCAGGATCCTGACTTGCTGGGTCCAGGCAAAATTCTTACTGGTGCCAGATCTTGGTGTCCTTCACATTATCCTAGCTTGCATGAGTGCAGAATGTGAAAGTTCTGGGTTTATGGTAGCTTTCATTAAAATTTCAAAACACTGTCTGAGGATTCAGGCAAAGCTTTCCTGCAGATGGAAGACCAAATTTCATGTGAGACCAAAGGCAAACTCCCTTATTTTTGAATCTATAAATTTATATCAACTTAGAAAAATGATTATTACAGGTTGAGAAGAGTGAAGGGAGAGGTGATAGAGGAAAGCTGGATAAGAAGCAGCAAAAATAGTCAGAAATATTAAGGTCTACTTCCGTAACATGCTATGAGGACTATAGTCCCCAGTAATACATTAAACATTATATGAAGTACTGAAAATATGGAACTGTTAGGCTCCAAACACAAAGAAAAGATACTTGATTTGTATGATTTGTTCAAGCTGTGTGCTATTTTTTTTAATATTATGGTGTATTCCATAAAAATGTACACATTTAGCAACTAAAGGAAAAAAACTAGAAAGGAAGGAGATGGATGGATGGAGGGAGGGAAGGAAATATGGTTATCGTCTTAGAATTTTTATCTATGGAATCTGTTCTCTTCATGTTAATAAAAATTTAAAATATTATAAAATCAATTCATAATAATGAAAAAATAGGATTCCTAGACATAAAGAATGTAAAAATTAACATGTCAAAAATGCATTCCCTATGCTAACACTGTGGAGTTGCTTCTCTTATTTTTCTCTGGTAGTTTGTGCCACTTCACTAGTCAAAGTGATCAGTTTCAGTTCAGAATTGATCATAATGATAGGATTAAGAGTCAAAGGGATCACACAAACAAGACTAGCATCTGCTAATACTAACTGACAGAATTGAAAAGGAGAGAATGATCCAACATAGGAAGCAGGATACACAGCAGACTCATAGAATGGCAGATGTCCTAAACAGCACTCTGGCCTCAGAATCAGCCCTTAAGGCATTCGGATCTGGCTCAAGAGCCCATGAGAGTATTTTAGGGATGGAAAGCCAAGACACTCTGGGGGAAAAAAAAAAGACCTAAATGAAAGATCTCTGCAAGCAAGACCCCAGTGGAAAGAATGGGCCATCAAAGAAGGAGGTGCCTTTCTCTGAAGGGAGGAGAGAACTTCCACTTTGAGTATGACCTTGTCTAAATAAGATCAGAGTTGGTGAACTCAAGAGGCTTCCATAGCCTTGGCAACTCATGACAAGAGCAAGAGCCTAGGATGAATGCTGACGCCATAAACAAGAGTGTCAAATTGTTAAGTGAACAACAGGAGTCACTGTGTACTTGCTCCCCATGTAGGATCTCTGTCCTTAATGTGTTGTCCAATGTGAATTAATGCTATAACTAGTACTCAAACAGTACTTTACACTTTGTGTGGGTGCAAACCGTTGAAATCTTTACTTAATATATACTAAATTGATCTTCTGTATATAAAAATAATTGAAAATGAATCTTGATGTGAATGGGATGGGAGAGGGTGCAGGAGATGAGAGGCTTGTGGGTGGGAGGGAAGTTATGGGGGGGGTGGAAGCTATTGTAACCCATAAGCTGTACTTTTTAAATTTATATGTATTAAATAAATGTTAAAAATGGTTAATTGGATAAATTCAATAATTTGTTCAGCAAAAAATACAAAAATGAAGTAAATCTTTGATCCATTTTTAGTTGGAATTTGATTAGGTTATAAGGTAGTGGTCTTGTTTAAAACTTCTGTACATGGAAATTCAGTTTTTCTAATACACATTATTGAAAAGACTGTCCTTTCTCTAGGGAATGTTTTTAGCATGTTTATGAAGGATAACTTCGCCGTAGATACCTAATTTATTTGTGGGGTTGTTTTCTGTTTCATTGGTCTGCATGACTATATTTTGCCATTAGCATGCTGTTTTATTTGTAATAGCTCTGCAATATGTCTTGACATCTGATATTGTGATGCCTGTAGCTTTGTTTCTATTGTTTAGATTGTTTTGTCAATTTTATATTGTTTGTTTTCCTGTAGAGGAAAATGAGCAATAAACAAAATGAAGAGACAATGACAGAAAGGGAGAAAATATTTGCAAATTATATATTTGATAATGGATTTATATACAGAAAATATAAGAAGTTTGGTTAATTCAACCACAAAGTGAATGATCTGGTTAATAAATTGGCAATAAATATAAATAGATTTTTCAAACAAAGAACTTCAAATGGCCAACAGACACAGGAAAAAATATTCAGTATCACTACCAATCAGGAAAATGCACTAAAACCACCATAAGGTAACATCTACTCTTGTTAAAATGGGTGTTATTCAAAACTGAAAAATAACAGATGCTTATGAGTTTGTGGAGAAAACAATATCCTAATATAATTTGGTTGGAATGTAAGTTATGTATTACCAAATGGAAAATGGCATGTAGAACTCTCAAAAAACTAGAATTAATCTTCCATATGACCCAGCTATAACACTTCCAGGAATATATCAAAAAGAATTAAAGTGAGCATATTACATATATACCTTCACTCCCATGTTTATAGCATTACAATTCACAATTGCAAAAAATATGGAATTAACTTGGATGTCCAGAAACTGATAAGTGGATAAAGAAAATGTGGTCTGTGGTCCATCAGTGTATGATGGAATGTTACTCAGTCATAAAACTGAACGAGATCCTGACACTTGCAGAGAAATGATGGAACTGGAAATTATTATGCCAAGTGAAATAGGCAAACACACAGACAAATGAAATATGTTCCCTCTCATGTGTGGAAGATAATTATACAGAGTATAAAATGTGCATGCCATATTGTTTGGTATATAGATATTTATAAATATCATAAAATGAATATCCCTGTTTTAAAGAAAAATACTATGTATGTAAACATATGTAATATCTACATAAGAAGTGGCAAAATGAGAAAAATTGTTAGATCTTTAAAAAATTGTAAAGTAAACTACAAAACAAATAAAAATTCAATAGAAAACTTCAGTGTCTGACATGAAATAAATAAGAATCAACTATTTAAAAATAAGACAGTTGAAATTATGTAATCATATTAACAAAAAAAGAAATGATAAAAAAGGCATATAGGAATTACAGAATGTCACCAAGCAAATTAACATTTCAAAATTGTATGTGCATATACCACTATTTTTCACTATATATATCACATGATGAGAATAATAAATTATTATATAAACTTTATAGTAACCATATAGCAAAAGCATATAGAAATTACTAAACTATATGTATATGCATATATATACATATGTGTGTGTATATATATATATATATATATATATATAAAAGAAAGACTCAAAGCATGCCAAAACAGAAAACTACCGTTCCACAAAGGAAACTAACAAGAGAGAAAGTAAAATAATCGTACAAAACTGCTGCATTCATGGCTAAAAAACAAATCTAAAAATTTTGAAATGCACCTTTTTATTTAATTCAAACTAAAGTATGTTACTATGGATTATAGCCACTCTGTCATGCAATACATCTTAAAACTTCTTCCCTCCAAAAAGAAGGGACATGTCTATCAGCTTAATTTAATCATTTCATGTTATATACATTTGAAGTGTTACATTGTACTCCACAAACATATACAATTATTATTTATATAGTAAAATAATATTGATAATAATAATGAATTTTCTGGGACAAGGATGCAGATTCCACATTTATGAGTAATTCATTTCACAGGTGATAGATTGCTTTTCTTAGTGAGTGTTTGGTGAGAATGGAAGAATGCCTAGATCTAAGTCTAGAACTTGTTATCTGGACAAACTACAGTTGAGAAAGGGCATTTTGAATTGTCAGATAGAAAAAAAGGAAAGTGAAGGAAGTATATATGACAGTGATTCTAAGGACAAAATTTCTCTAAGGCGTGTGAAGTCAACCCTGTCAAAAGCTAAAGCTCGATCTTTGAGAAGAAAAGGACACAATGGATTTAGCTATTAGCAGGTTGCTCAATAAGTTTATAAATCCAGTAGCAGTGATTATGAAATAAAGAGTAAAAGAGAATTTGAGTGGCAGAATTTTGAATCTTCAACCCACCATAATTAACCCTAAGACGGCCATTACTATTTGTTGAAAAGATGCAAACACATAAAATCATTAACTAAATCTTAGAGCATGGGAACCATGTTTAAAGCATTCAATTTCAAAGAAAGTGTACCTTAAAAACAAATTTAAGGAAGCAATGTATAATGTTATTCAGAAGGTAATACATTTATATCTCATTTCCCAAAGAGGTTAAACAGGCTATAAAAAGGTATACAAAGTACTTAAATGTTTTCCTCTTAGTTTGAAGTTAACAATTTATGTAAACTAAGCGGGAAGTTAGTAAGATACATCTTGTTGTCTATTATTGTGGGAGACAAATATCAAAAATCATATTGTAAGAAAATGTTTTCTGTTTCTGTATCAATATGGAGCATTTTATTTTACCCCCATCAAGGAAAGATGGAAGTTAATCAGTCACAAAGCTTATAGAAAAAAACTTGGTTGATCTAATAGGCTTCTAGGTAGCATATAGTGATTAGGGTTACAATTTCAGACTTGGGTTTTGTATGATTATTTCATATTGTAGGATTAACATTCAGAAATTATTACTGAATGGTAGTAAAATTTTTCTCAGTTTCTTCAGATCTATTAATTGGTGTTCATATTGGTAAAAGGTAACTAATCATAATACATACTAAGTAAGGTGACATGAAATAACCTATACTAAAGCATTTATGTATTAGTCAATAGCATATGCTTATCACTAAATATGTGTTGTTTTTTGTTTATTATGAAACACCATAAGATCTTGTAATATTTCAATGTTCATTTTAATGGCTATGTGCTTGGATTATTCTTGAGTTATAACAAAATCACTTTTGTGATATCATTTGTTAATGCAAGAGAAATTCTTATGCAGTAGAACAATTGCATTTTTGCCATTGCCTATTTTGATCTGTGGTATGAAGAAGGAAACATAAAATAAGAAGTGATAGAATGTATCTATAGAGCCTTTGCCCACTGCTTATGTATGAAATAACTGGATATTGAGTTTTACTTCTCACAGGGCATTTACTTGAAGCAGGAAACTATTTTTTCAGGATTAGCTTCCTCAAGCATATTTAATAGGATAAGAAGCTTCTATTGTTCCTTATTGGTTTTTTTGCAGTCATATATTTATTTTATTTTGCCTATGGAATGTCAGATTACTATCCGGAGATTTAAAGATTTGGGGGGAAGAAGAAATTTTGCCCAATCAAATCATTGTCTTCCTGTTATTTTCGATATGAAACACGTTTCAATAATATAAAATTATATGAAAATCTGTATTTGTCATGGCAAGGCGATATAAACAGCATAGAGAAAAATATGTACTTTTATTGCCTTACGTAACTTTAAGTAGCTTACAGATTTACTGTTCAAACTTTTTTTTGTCTACCTCAGGCCAAACAAAACATTTTATTTTTAGTTTTCATTTTATAACTTTGTTTTGGGAATCATTATATATAAATTATTCATAACAGGTTTCTATTGCTCGGTCTTTCTGTAAAGCCATCCATAATATATTATGAATGCTGGGCTGTTCAAAAACATTTTAAGCACAAAGATTTTAAAAATGAAAGTAAAGAAAAGAACCCATTAGATAGTTTTTGGAGTAGTTGTACAGTAACAACACTAACAAAAATATTAAGCTGCAGCTATAATGATGACAGGCATACTTAGGCATTAGTTATTTATCATGTTTTCCATTATTAAGTTCTCAATGTAGACGTTACACTAATAAATCATTGACTATAGTTTTCACAGTAGTTTTGTATGGTTCATAAAACTTTAGACAAAACTTAGGAAATGCACTTGTACACATAGAAGAATTGTGGCAATACAAACCCTTTCACTTTTCTTCAGTCTATAAAAACTTGAAAATTTTACATGGAATCTCCAAAATATATTGTTCTTAAAGACCTGTAGGATTCCAAATAGAAAAGAAGTTTCTATGTTCTGATAAAAATAATTAGCTTTATGCAGCTGAATATCTTTACAGAGTTTACATTCTTCTTGAGAGAATTTTGTTTCTTCTTCTTAACATAAACTACACATACAACATTTATGCTGCAGTCTATGTTTGCCTTTCATGGACTAGAACACAAAATACATGTCATGAGGTTGTCACCTTATTATATCTGTTTGTTTTGCAACTTTTTCTCTTCTTCCATGTTTCATTGTAAAAGTGTGTTTCAATATTTGGAATCACAGATAATAAAATTAAAAATTTAGAGATTCCTTTACCAGTAATATATGACTTATTTTCTCTCATTCCAGTCATCTTTACAGCCAATAATTTTTGACCATCATTTATTATTTATTTTGACATTCAGCTTACTGTAGGTGTCTCTGCTACAGTATATTTTCATTACTGATTTCTTTATTTCCCCCAACAGCATGGACTTTGAAATTCTTCTCAAAAACTTGTCTTCCAAATTACCTCAGCCTTTCACTCTAATCATCTAAGCCCATGCAATAATTGTTGTATCCCTAAAAAAATTCTTAATTACAAACATCCCCATGCCATTTTACTGGTCTCATTACCTTCTAGCTAACTCCCTCTATTAAACAAGTTGCTGAATTGTCCATAACCACCAAATCTACTGGTTGCACTATTCTTCTTTGTTTTTATCAACTTTCCTAGCTGCACATTTTCCCTTCCTTCTAGACGAAGGCTCTGTCCCATTGTTCATGATTATAATCAGTCTCTGGTTTACTTCCCTAATTTCCTGTTCTTCATTTCCTTCTAATCTTCAAATGAAGAAAGAAATAATGGCCCTTATTCAATTCAACTCTCTGTGCACCTCTGTACCATACCTAGGCATTTCAACATGACTAGAGAAAAGAAATTCACCTAACCATAAATAATTCCCAGAGATTATGCAGGTCCCTGTATCATTAAATTCCCATTGATTATCCATCAATTTTTTATACTTCTCCTTTTTGGCTAATCTTATCAATACCCATATGTCTCTGTTATTTTTTATTCATTCTTCTTTGTTATGTACACAGCCAGGTTCTCATTTGGAAAATGGATTCCACAGCCTTAGTCTATATAAAGATATAATTCAAGCAACTATTATCACAATATTCCACAATATATGTCCCCCTCTGAGTTTTATCCTTTCCACAATCACAGAAACATGTTATTGTATGTCTTATATTAAAAAAATCCTGGGATTCTATATTCTTATCTATAAATACCTACAAATATTCTAAGCAGAAAAATTGCTTAAAAAATATTCCTGTTCTTGTGTTGCCCGTGGCTGCTTCTCCAACTGAACTGTTGAACCAACAGCAATTAAGATTCCAAAAAATGAAATCTTATTCTAATTTCTGGTGACTTTCAGTTTTCTAAATCTGTTCCAAATCTGTTGATTGTTTTCAATTTTCATTTTACCTTGCCGTTCAGAAGCATGTGACCATAGAAGTATTTCTATTTCATGAAATGCATTATTTTCCTAGCTTTTAGAATATCATTTTCATGGGGACCCATTCCCAATTCAGGGGATGCCCACTCTCTGTTTTATTTATTCTTGCTTCTTTTCTCCCCAGTGTTTTCTGACTGAGCTGCTGAAGGATTCATTCAGAACAGTTTCATTCATTTCTGCCCAATTTTATTGCTTGATATACAATCAATGACCAAGAAAATTCTGAATATGAATCTGTAACTAGACTTTTAATCTGAAAGTTGAGACTTCTTTTTAACATTCTCTTAATTTCTCTAAAATGCTCAACTTTTAAATTTCAAGTATCCAAAAACATGCTTCAGCTTTTCTCCACCAGGATTTCTTTTGATATCCATCAATAATATCTTCTCTTTACTCAAGGTCAATATACTAAGAAATAATCTTGCTTCGTTTTTACATACCACAATTAAAACAAATTGGTATATACTGCCTTCAATGTTTTCTAAGATATCATCACCTAACAGGATATTTCCAGCAGTGTATTGACTGTTTTCCTCTTTGATCATGTGATCTTGTTTCCCACTTACCAACTGAGTCTCTCAATATTTAAATTTGGTATATAATTTGTGTAATTTAACTACTAATGGGTTCTCATTCTAATAAAATAAACTATCAGTGTCACTAATAGAAGAATTAAGCTTATTAACAGAATCCAATTTTTCTACTTCTCTAGCATTATCTGAACTATCTATGAATTAACTCTTGCTCCCTCTTCTATAAGTGCATTTTCTCCCAATATTTCTTTAACATGTCAATGTTAATATTTTCTTTAACAGTTTAACAATTTCTTTAATATCCCGGCCTTTGAATTTACTGTGTCTTTCTATAATATACTATTGATAGCATAAGTCCTGTTCCCTCTACTCTTGCTCATTTTTTTTCTATGTCTCTGTCTATATATACACACATCATATGACATTTGTATATGTAAATAGTTTACATCGTACATATTCTAAAAAATGTGACACGCTTTTACACATAATATACACTTAGGAATTATATATGCATTGAACATATGGGAATTTTATCCTGAAATTCATCTTTCGCATTTAGGTATTTGTATTAGGTCTTGCTGATACTTTAAGTCACAGTTTTCACTAGTGAATATGACTTGGTTAGCTTCAAAAATGACCTTTTGTTTCTGGGCAGAAATTCATGCTCTAGCACAGTCTAAAAATGAAAGCTCCTGAAGCATCTAAAAGTTGTTGATTTCCAGATCATCTTGTGTCCTTGAAAGTTGCAATTAGTTTAAAATATAATTATATTTTTCTTTACTTAGTTAAGATAGTGATGCAAAAGTTTTTAATAGAATGTGACTTTTTGTTGTTGTAAACAGCTTCATTCCCATTACTTCATTAACAGACTACTCCGTATATATATTGCATGGGTTTGATTTAGAAAACTGTTGGGCCGGCACCGTGGCTCAACAGGCTAATCCTCTGCCTTGCGGCACCGGCACACCAGGTTCTAGTCCCAGTCGGGGCTCCGGATTCTGTCCCGGTTGCCCCTCTTCCAGGCCAGCTCTCTGCTGTGGCCAGAGAGTGCAGTGGAGGATGGCCCAAGCGCTTGGGCCCTGCACCCCATGGGAGACCAGGAGAAGCACCTGGCTCCTGCCTTTGGATCAGCGTGGTGCACCCGCCGCAGCGGCCATTGGAGGGTGAACCAACGGCAAAGGAAGCCCTTTCTCTCTGTCTCTCTCTCTCACTGTCCACTCTGCTTGTCAAAAATAAAAAAAAGAAAACTGTTGGTATGCAGATTTTCTACATCCACTGCTTCATATTACAACTGATTCTGATCTTACTGGATCAAGATTACACAAAAATGAATAACTGAATATAAATTTTAAATCTAGCATTTTCTTACCATTTTGAATTTTTCATTCCAATTACTTTCAACTAAATTCATGAAATTTTCAACAAAATGCCATGTTTTAGTTATAACAAAAATTAGATTTTGGGGCTTGTGTTGTGGTGCAGTGGGAAAAGTCTCTGCCAACAACACCAGCACCCAATATAGATGCTGGTTTGAGTCTCCAGTGCTCTACTTCCAAATCAGCTCCCTGCTACTGTGCCTGGGAAAGCAACAGAAAATGGCACAAATGTTTCGGGCCCTGCACCCCTGTGGGAGAACTGTAAGAAATACCCACCTCCTGGCTTTGGCCTGGCCTAGCCCTGGTTATTGCAGTAATTTGGGGAGTGATCTGGTGGATGGAATGCCTCTCTCTCTCATTGTGTTTCCCTCTCTCTTTCTCTGTAACTTTACATTTCTAATAAAAAAAAAATATGATTACTTATGATTATGTTTCTTACAGGTCTAACTTTGCTACTGTGACTCAAGTCTGATTGATCTTGATTGACTATGGTCAAGTATTGGATGGACTGGAGTCTTGTTATCTTAGTGGCCTCATTCAGATATCAGGAGATTGACTGTCTATTGGCTGAAGCACATGAAAAACTGGACTGTTTGTGGTGATAGTAGGTTCCTAGAAGTTTAAGTGGCTATGTGTATAGCTTCTTGAGGTGTCAGAGACAAATTAATATATCATTCTTTTCAGGGGATTTTATAAAGTGAACCAAGGCACATGTGCTAAATATACCAATTAATGGAAGAAATATAAGCCACATGGCCAGGAATATATATAAAGAAAGGGGTGAGAATTACAGCCATTACTGGAAACATTATTGGTAAAATGATGGTAAAATATATATACCATCAAAACTTTTATATTCCTAACATACATAGAATTACTAAAGTAAGGAGAAATATGTTTGAATTAGAATACTAATAAGCAATTCTTAAAAGGGAACAATGGATAAGCAATAAATCCAGTTTTTTTAAATTTCAGAAATTTCTGAAATAAATTGAGGAAAGGGTATGTGAAATTTTCAAATTAGCAAAAACAAGCAAGCCACTGATAAACACAAATAAATTTAAAAAGGTCTACATTTTTACTGTATTAATAGGAATGTGAATGAGTGAAGAACACTTTGCTAGGAATTTTCTATGCTTATTAAAAAATTCAAAAGTCAATAAATTATGATCTAAAATATTTAGTTAACAAATGTATTCTACAGTATGTGACCCCCCTATAGGTTACTATATATTTACAATGCATATGGTATGTTGTTTCAAAATAAACATATAAATATATGAAAGTCAGTCTGGAGATTCCTCAGAAACCTGAATATAACCCTACCATACAACCCAGCCATCCCATTCCTTGGAATTTACCAAAAGGAAATTAAATTGGCAAACAAAAAAGCAACCCACACATTAATGTTTATTGCAGCTCAATTCACAATAGCTAAGACATGGAACCAACCCAAATGCCAATCAATAGTAGACTGGATAAAGAAATTATGGGACATGTACTCTATAGAATACTATACAGCAGTCAAAAACAATGAAATACGGTCATTTGCAACAAAATGGAGGAATCTGGAAAACATCATGCTGAGTGAATTAAGCCAGTCCCAAAGGGACAAATATCATATGTTCTCCCTGATTGGTGACAAATAACCAAGCACAAAATAAGGAAACCTGTTGAAGTGATAGGGACACTATGAGAAACAGTGACTTGATCAGCCCTTGTCCTGACTGTTGATGTACAATTTAATATTTTAACCCTTTTCTTATTTTTTTTTGTTCTAGTTAACACTATTGGTTGAACTCTGTAATTAACACACAATTATTCTTGGGTGTTTAAGATTTAACTGAAAAGTGATCCCTGTTAAATATAAGAGAGGGGGGAGATGTACAATTTGGAACATATTCAATTGGACTTGCCCCAAATGGTGGAGTTAGAAATGTGCCAGTGGATTCCAATACAATCCCATCGAGACTACATGTGCCAATGCCATCTCACTACTCCAAGTGTTCAATTTCATTTCACAATTGATCACACTGATAGGTCTAAGAGTCAGAGCGATCACACAAACAAAACTAGTGTCTGCGAATACTAACTGATAGAATAAAAAAGGGAGAGAACGATCCAACACGGGAAGTGGTATACACAGCAGACTCATAGAATGGCAGATGTCCTAAATAGCACTCTGGCCTCAGAAGCAGTCCTTAAGGCATTCAAATCTGGCTGAAGAGCCCATGAAAGTATTTTAGGCATGGAAAGCCAAGACACTCTGGCAAAAAAAGAAAGAAAAAAAAACCTGAATGAAAGAAAGATCTTTGCAAGTGAGACCCAGTGGAAAGAATGGGCCATCAAAGAAGGAGGTACCTTTCTCTGAAGGGAGGAGAGAACTTCCACTTTGACTATGACCCTGTCAGAATAAGATCGAAGTCCACAAACTCAAGAGGCTTCCATAGCCTTGGCAACTCATGACAAGAGCCTAGGGAGATTTCTAACGCCATAAACAAGAGTGTCAAATTGTTAAGTCAACAACAGGAGTCACTGTGTGCTTACTCCTCATGTGGGATCTCTGTTCTTAATGTGTTGTCCAATGTGAATTAATGCTATAACTAGTACTCAAATAGTATTTTACGCTTTATGTTATGTGTGGGTGCAAACTGTTGAAATCTACTTAATATATACTAAATTGATCTTCTGTATATAAAGATAATTGAAAATGAATCTTGATCTGAAAGGAATGGGTGAGGGATTGGAAGATGGGAGGGGTGCGATTTGGAGGGAAGTTATGCGGGTGTAAAGCCATTGTAATCCATAAACTGTACTTTGGAAATTATATTTACTAAATAAAAGTTTAAAAATATATAAATATAAAAATTATTTATAGTTTAATATAATTTAATCTAAATATTTTCAGAAAAACATGATAAAACAACTAATTGTGCTACCACAAAAAGAGACATTTAGTGATCATTTAAAAATCATAATAAGAATTAGCAAACATAGAGATATGATGAGTATGAATTTGAATCAAAAAGTGATGAGAGTGGCCAGCATTGTGACATAGTGGATAAAGCCACTATCTGTTATGCTGACATCCAATATATATGAACTGCTGGTTTGTGTACTGGCTGCTCTACTTCCAATCCAGATCCCTGCTAATGGTCTGGGAAAAACAGATGTTTGGACCCCTGTCACCTATGAGGGAGATCCAGTTTATACATGGACCTTGGCTTAAGCATGTCTCAGCACTCACCATTGTAGCCATCTGGGGAGTGAACTATTGGAAGGAAGAGTTTTTGCTCTCTCACTCTCTCTCTCTTTTCTCTCTCTCTCTCTCTCTCTCTCTCTCTCTCTCAAACACACACACACACACACACACACACACACACACAAATAAATAAATGAGGAAAACTTGTAGCAGTTAGTGCTTACATCAAGTAATTGGAAAGAATCAAATTCATCATCTAACAATGCATCTCAAGGACACAGAAGAACAATAACAGGGGATGGCCCTGAGGTATAGTGGATAAAGCTGCTGCCTGCGGTGCTGGCATCTCATATGGGTACTGGGTCAAGTACCTGCCACTCCACTTCCAATCCATCTCCTTGCTAATGCATCTGGGAAAGCAGCAGAAATTGAAACAAACAAACAAACAAGGAAAAAATGATACAAAAGATCAGTGAAATAAAGAGCTAGTTTTCAAAAAAATAAACAAAATTGATACAATATTGGTCCAACTAACTAAAAAAAACAAAAAATAAAAAAATAAAACGGAGACTACCTAAATTAATAAAATCAGAAACCAAAAAGAGATATTACAACAGGTACCACAGAAATAAAAAGAATCATAAGGAATTACTACAACAAACTGGAAAATCTAGAGAAAGTGGATAGACTTTTGGACACATACAATCTACCAAATTGGGTCATGAATACATAGAAAACCTAAATAGATCAATGACCAAGATGGAGATCAAATTAACAATAAAGACACTCTCAACTAAGAAAATCCCAGGGACAGCTGGCTTCACTGCTGAATTCTACCAGACATTTAATGAAGGACTAGTTCCAATTCTATGCAAACTATTGAAAACAATTAAAACTATTCAAAACAATTCTTTCATGGCTTCCATGAAAGAAATCAACAAAGAATGAGAACTATAGACCATTATCCCTGATGGACAAAGATGCAAATATTCTCAAAAAAACACTAGTTAATCAAATCCAGCAAAGTATAAGAAAGATCATTCACCCAGACCAAATGGGATTTATATCTGATGTAGAGGGATATTTCAACATACACAAATCAATAAATGTGATACATCACATTAATAAATTGCAGAATAAAAATGTCATGATCATCTCAATAGATGTAGAAAAAGCATTTGATAAAATGCAACATACCTTGGGATAAAAACCTTAGATAAGTTGATTACAGAAGGAACATCCCTGAATACTTTCAAAGCAATATATGACAAACCCATAGCAAGCATCATATTGAACAGGCGTAAGTTGGAAGGATTTCCAGTAAGATCTGGAACCAAACATGGATGGCCACTTTCAACATTGTTATTTAATGTATTTCTGGAAGTTTTAGCCAGAGCCATTAGGCTAGAAAAATGAATTAATAGGATGCAAATTGGAAAGTAGGAAGTCAAACTATCCCTATTTTCAGATGACGTGAATCTATGTAGATGGGAGCCAAAAGACTCCACTAAGAGATTATTGGAACTCAAAAGAGAGTTTGGTAAAGTTGCAGGTTATAAAATTAGCACACAAGAATCAATTGCCTTTATATACACAAAACATTCTATGGCTGAAAAAGAACTAAGAACAGTAACATTGTCAACATCTACAAAATAATTTAAATACCTTGGAAAAAAATCTCTACAAGGAAAATTAAAAAAACATTAAAGAAAGAAATAGAAGATACAAAAAAATGGAAGAAGCTTCCATGTCTGTAGATTGGAAGAATTAATATCATCAAAATGTGCGTACTGCAGATTCGATGCAAACCGAATCATAATACGAAGAACATTCTTCTAAGACCTAGAAAAAAAAATAGTGCTTTTGCAACAAATGGGTACAACTAGAAAACTCTAAGTTTAGTGAAATAAACCAGTCCCCAAAACACAAATATTATATATTTTCTATCATATGTAATAGTTAATATAGAATATCAACAATGTATAGGCATGAAACTGATATCTTGAGATTCAATTTCTGTTTTTCTCTCTTGTTTATAATTCTGTGGAACTGTAATCTTTCTGTTTTATTCCTTGCTGAATATTACGATTGGGAGTGCATCAAGCCTGTGATTATAAAGTGGACTGACAGTATATTTTACAAAGTTAAAGAAAAAAAAGAAAGAAAAGAAGGGGGATTGTGGGAGAGAAAGTGAGAGTGAGGGAAATATGGTTGAATTCCAAGAATGGAACCTATTAAATACACAATCTCTTTATA
The DNA here is from genome assembly GCA_949820135.1 of Sylvilagus floridanus. Classification (NCBI taxonomy): domain Eukaryota; kingdom Metazoa; phylum Chordata; class Mammalia; order Lagomorpha; family Leporidae; genus Sylvilagus; species Sylvilagus floridanus. The sequence goes on from OX463241.1 coordinate 110,427,947, forward strand.
CTATTCTCTTTATACTAATAAAAATTTTTTAAAAATATATACTGTCATAAATATAGACATATAGATCAATGAGAGAATAAAGGACACAGAAAGAAACCCAGGCATTATGAGCAACTAATTTTTTTGAAAAGCATGCCAAGAATACACAGTGATGAATGGTGTTAGGAAAACTGAGTATCCACATATGAAACAATGAATCACTGAAATTTTTTTAAATCATAAACAGTAAGTTTGGTCTTATATTTCTTCAAATATCCTATAAGAAATTGATTGTTAAAGTTTGCTGACTGTGGCAGAATTTATGCCACATGTGTTATCTGTATTCTCACCATCTCCACTACTGAGTCTGTAATTCAGGACACATTCATTCCTTGTCAATGATTTCATAGTGTCATTTCTCCTAGTTTCTTTACTCTTATCTATTCTTTCCCATAACTTTTCCCTTTCTTTCTATATTTCTGGAAATCACATGCAGTGTATGTTTTATTATAAGAATAGTCAACAAATCCAGTTTTTTAAAGATTTCATCCTTTCATTATTTATAGAATTGAATCATTAACTCCTTTCATTGACCTAGAAGAATATTGATGACCTGGCCTCAGACTTTATGCCAGTCAGCTTTCGCAAGTCCTGTTTCTTAGTTTGATAGATATTTTGAACAAATAGAAAGAACTGAGTTGCAAAAAATTTTTCTGCTTGTTGTACAAAGTTTATTCTGCCTCAAAATCAGTATCAATCTATCATTTTTATCATGATGAAATCCTTTTGTATATCAAGCCTCAGGACATAGGGCATATTCTTCTTCATGAAAATTTAGGCTTCTACTTGCATACTAGGTGGTAATTAGTGACTTTATAATAATTTAATTTTATAATTTTAGTGTTAAATATAAGAATAGTTAATTGTTTTATTTTTCCCATTATCCATATCCCAAATTTGTGTGTGTGTGTGTGTGTGCGCGTGTGTGCATTTGACAGCAGAGAGACAGAGTGATAGAGTACTCCCAGCTGCTGGTTCCCTCTCAAATGCATAGACTGAGCAGATAACAAAATTAGGACTTAGAACACAAGAACTCAGTCCAGACCTCCCATGGGAGTAGAAAGAACCAAGGTAACTGAGCCATCCCTGTCAATTCTCAAGGTCTCCATTGGCAGAAAGCTGGAGTCATGGGGTAGAAGTAGACATGGAACACAGAAACTCCAAAACGGGTTGCAGCTTTTTTTTTCTAAAGAAGCATACATCATTATTTTTAAAAGTTTATTTATTACAAAAAAAAAAAAAAAAGATTGTGTGAGGCCAGTGCTGTGGCATAGCAGGTAAAGCCAGCACTTGCAGTGCTGGCATTCCATGAGTGCTAATTCAAGACCCAGCAGCTCCACTTTCTATCCAGCTCTCTGCTACGGCCTGGGAAAGCAGTAGAGGATGGCTCAAGTCCTTGGGCCCCCATACTCTCATCCGGAAGAAGCTCGTGGCTCGTGGCTTTGGATTGGCACAACTCTGGCCATTGCTGCGATCTGGGGAGTGGACCCGCAGATGGAAGACCTCTCTCTCTCTCTCTCTCTCTCTCTCTCTCAATCTCTCTGCCTATGCATCTCTCTAATTCTGCCTTTCAAATAAATAAATAAATCTTAAAAAAAAAAGAATGAGAGCAAATTTAAGAAATTTAAAAAAAGGATTGTGAGAGAAGGACAAAGTTAGAGAAAGAAATCTGTTAACTAGTGCTTTATTCCCCGATGTCTGCAATATTACTGGCTGGAGTAGGTCAAAGGCAGAAGCAAGGAACTCCATGAAAGACCCCACATGGGTGGTAGGGTCATCATCTGTTGCCTCCCAGTAACATTACAGAAAGCAGGGTCAGAATCAGAGGCAAGACTATCTCAGGGATCCCAACATTGGATGCAAAAGTCCCAGGTGGACAACTTCACCTGCTATGCCACAACACTTATCCTGTATGCAGGCATTATAGCTGCTAGAACATGTCCACCCCAAAAAGTGTATTTGAATATATATTTTGGATGCCAAGTATTATTATTCCATTTTGAATCCTCAACAGCTAGACCAATGATACTTTCAAAAACATTTGTTAAAAGAATAAAAAAAAATTAATTTTATCATATTTTTGTCTTAGCAAAACCTTGTATATGATTTCGCTAACCACCTCCTGGAATTAAGATTAAGTACAAGCTTAAATAAGTTCATAATGACCTTATTTTACCTACATCAATATGTATTCTGATGTGTTCAGTATTTACATTTTATAGTTGTCTCTTTTACTCCTGCTTGTTATTGAAATAAAAATTAAATATTTTACCTTCTTTAATGTCTGAATTCAAGTTTAAGAAACAGCAAAGTAAATTCTAGTAATACTTGTCATGATTCAATGAATATGTAAATGAAAAATATATTAACAAAAATGTTTAATTAGGAAAATGCAATCAGTCTTCATGTAGGAAAATAATTAGCACAGTATGCTGCTATTCAGTTGTTGATTAAAAGCATATATTAATAATTTTGTAATAATTATATTTGTTACTATGTCAAATGTGCAATGAAACTAGAAGGAAAAATCTTTTATTTCTTATAATAATTGTATGTGGTAAAGGCTAAAACACAGCAAAGATTTCTAGTTAGCACAAATCAATGAGAGTCGCAAAGCAGACTGAATTTATTGTTTTATTGAATTATATGTAGTGAAGGAAATCTCAGATACAAGCATTTGTGGTTAAATACGATGTCTTAATAACAGCTACTCTCAAATTGGTACAAAAATAAAATAAAATAGGGGAGCATAAAATTATTTAGAACTAAGGATAATGAATAAGACATCTAGAATTCAAATGGAAATAGGAGACATAGACTCTAACTATACAATTGTTTGCACTATATTAGTTGTAAAATATTTCTAGATATCTACTGTGAGCAAAGAATTTTATGAAGAATGTTTGCAAGGTTGTTGGTGTACCATTCATTTGCTGATCTCTATGTGAAAATCTTCATTCTTAACAACTGAGCCACCTGTCTATACACCTTTTCAACTGGGCCATGCTTCAGATACCACTTGAATTATTGTTTTTAAAGATTTATTTATTTACTTGAAAGTCAGACTGATACACAGAGAGGAGGAGAGGCAGAGAGAGAGAGAGAGGGCTTCCATCCACTGGTTCACTCCCCAGATGGCTGCAATGGCTAAGCTGTGCCAATCCAAAGCCAGGAGCCTCCTCGGGGTCTTCCCCGAGGGTACAGGTGCTCAAGCACTTGGGCCATCTTCTTCTGCTTTCCCAGGCCATAGCAGAGAGCTGGATCGGAAGTGGAGCAGTCGGGACTCAAACTAGCGTCCATATGGGATGCCAGCACTGCAGGCAGTGGCTTTATCTGCTACACCACAGTGCCAGGCCCATCACTTGAATTATTATTTGAATATTTTTTTCACACTCTTGCTACCTCCACTCAGAAACAGAGAGGTGGGGACATGCATTGAGACACAGCAGTTAAGTGATGCAATATCAGAGTGCTTGTTCAAGTCTCAACTACTCCACTTCTGATTCATCTTCTTGCTAATGTACTTGGAAAGTCTGCAAATGGGGGCCAAATAGTTTGTCCAAGTAATTGGCTATCTACCATTTCTATAAGAAACATAGATTGAGTTTCCAGCTTCTAGGTTCAGTTCCATTGGCCTTTGCTGGCACTTAGGGAGGGAAGTTACAGAAAGCTCTCTCTTGCTTTCTCTGTCTCTCTACATTTCCAAATAAATAAATAGCATTTAAATATATAAGTAGAAAAATGGATTTGATAAATAAATAATATACTCAAATAAAAATAAAGCACAAAAAAATAAACTGAATATAATGATTAAAACTGACAATGCAGGTGCCCACACTATGGCATAGCAGGTAAAGCCTCCACTTGCAGTGCTAACTTCCCATCTGGGCATTGGTTTGAGTCTGGGTTGCTCCACTTCTGATCTAGTTCTCTGCTATAGCCTATAAAAGCAATAGAAGGTGGCCCAATGGCCGAAGTCCTTGGGCACTTGTACCCATGTGGGAGACCCAGAAAAAGCTCCTGACTCCTGGCTTTGGATTGATCCAGGTCCAGCCGTTGCAGCCAGCTGTGGAGTGAACCAGTGGACAGAAGACTTTTCTTTCTCTCTCCCTCTGCTCTGCCTTTGTTTAACTTTGCCTTTCAAATAAATAAAATAAATCTATTAAAAAAAACTGACAATACTGGAAATCAAGCAAATGATTAAGAAAATAAACTTTGGTAAATGTATATAAATCAAAAAGAAAGGATACAGAAATAAATGTCACGAAGGAAATTTGTGGATGTAGAGAAAGAAGACATGAGAATTGTGAATATGATATTTTCCTTTAAAATGTACTCATATAAATGACTTCAGTGAATAACTGTTAGAAAACTTGAATGAATGGAAAAGGGATAAATGCTAAGGAGACAAATTGGAAAGTACTTAAAGTGTGGGAATCGAAGTGAATCCTGGGGAGAAGGTAGTCTCAAGATCTCTGGAGTCTTTAATCATGTGCAATGGTGACAAGATATCATAAAGACCAGTTTTTAAAACAAATAGAAAACATGCCATGATTTGAGTTAATATCTATGAAAAATAAAACAATAAAATGTGTATGAAGATGAAAGGACCCTTCTGAATGGTCTTTGTAACAATGCCAGGGAGTCTTAGAGAAAGAAGACATCAATTTCAAGGAGACAAAAAAGAAATAAATTAAAGAAAATATATGTAATTCATGGAACCTTAATTGGTGGGAAAGATTGCTAGAGTGGATTGACAATGAGCAGAGTGTGAGTGTGAGCAGAGTGTGGGCAGAGAAGAGAAAAGATGAATAAGAAGCAGTGTAGGGAACATGGCTTCTGGGGAAGCACTCTCAGTGAGGCACGTCCTCTGGACACAGGTGTGGCTGCAGATACTGATTAAGGATAATAGATAACCTATTAACAAGAGGAGCATGGAGTTCTCAAAGGAATTTTGGTTCCCATGTGGACATGCAGCTGTTTTCCCAGACTTGCTTACCTAGTAAACCAAGTCACAAGCACTCCACCAATGTCTTGACAATCATGGTCTAGAGATTATCAAGTAATGTTACAAGTAATCTTAGAGTTATACGAGCATGTGTACACGCTATAAAAATGGCTGATGTAATCCTCGTCAATAAAAGAGGCACACTGGGAATTTGCCTGTGGTGTTCTTCAGGGGAAGAGTTCCTGTGTCTTGCCTCTCCTTTCCCACTCTGCTTCCCCAACAAAGTAGAACATCCAACCTGGAATTTCCTATGAATCAAGCATCTGTCTGTGCCATAGTTGCCCTGTGCTATAAAAGCAGCTCATTTGCAACAGATAGCCCCTGAAGTCCAAAGTATTCATGTATACCAGCAAAACCTACAAAACCATTCACAACATGAAAGTGACCAGATAATGCAACACATAATATTGTTGTCAATGTTCATATGCAAAACAGAAAATTAGAACATTGAGTTATCAGAATAATCTTTGCATGTAGAATCATTGATTTTCAAATAATTTAATGTTAAATCTGACCCATGTGTGTAACTTTTATAATCTCACTTTTTTTAGGGAACCTTAGTACATTAGTTTTTTAAGAGGGGCCATCAATAGCTATATATGTGTATATATGAGAATTCAATAAAATATCCCAGTATAATTTTAAAAAATAAAAATTATAAAATATTAACCAGATGTGAATGTATACATATTTCAGCTGATTTCATTTATTCTTATACACTAATTTGAAATTAATTAGCTGTGCAGATAACCAGGGTATGCAGACAAAATGTGACAAACCTTAGCTAACTGGGCTCAAAGCAATAGAAGAAACATGGTCATAATCATCAGAAAAGACCACTGTGTTTATCTGAGACAGTAAAGAACAGATAAGAAAGCCAGATGGCTGCAAGTGGGTAAGTGTATTCAAATACACCAACCCCAGATCTTCTTAGTAGAATAAATACATTTGCCTTAAGGGCCTATAGAACATTCACAGTAAATCAATCATATGTAAGTCACAAGAAATCAGTTATTTTCAGAATGTAGAATAATTACAAGTGGCACTCACTTATCATAATGGGACAAAACAGGAATTTACAGCCAAAAACATAAAATACAAAGGACTTTTCTCTTGGAAATTAAAACAAATGAAAAAATATTAAACTGTTTTTTGTGAAAGGAAGAAAATAAACATAATTCAGAGAATTTTTTTTTAAAAAAATGAGAACAAGGGACTGCTCTTTTGGCATAACAGATTATGCCACCTCCTGCAGTACCAGCATACCATATGGCTGCCAGTTCAAGTTCTAGCTGTTCAACTTCTGATCCAGCTCCCTGATTATGTACCTGGAAAAGCAACAGAAGACGACTCACGTATTTGGGTCCCTGCACATATGTGGTAGACCCAGAACAGCCTGGCACAGCACCAGCAATGGTAGCCAACTAGACAGTGAACCAGTGGAAGGAAGATCTTTCTATCTCTCCCTCTCTCTCTCTGTAACTCTGCCTTTTAAATAAATAAAATAAAAATTTCCCCAAAATGACAGTAAACATTATACAAAAGAATCAAGAGATTCTTTTAAAGCACTTCTCAGAGGATAATTCATATAATGAAATACTTTTATCAAAAAGCTGAAAGACAAAATAGATCAAGTCAATTCCCAGTTTAAGAAATAAGCAAAATTATTTATAATCAAAGAAATAGACTAATGAGTTAAAGTTAATAAGAAAAATATTAGTAACTATTATACCTAATGAATTAATAAGAATCGTGATTTTTGAAAAAGCCAAAATAAATAAAACAAGATAATAATCATGAGATTCAAGTCCTGACTTATCTGCTGCTGATCCCACTTCCTACTAATGTCCCTGGGACTGCAGTGGAGTAGGGTTCAAACACTTCGGAGACCGGATATCCACATGGGACACCTGGATGGAGTTCCAGGCTCCCGACTTCAACCTGTCCCAGCCCGGGACAGCCATTTGGAGAGAGAACCAACAGATGGACAATCCTTTTCTGTACCTCTATCTCTCTCCCTCTCTCTGTCTCCATGCCTTCCAAATAAATTTAAAAAATCAAAGAAGGAAAGGAAGGAAGAAAGGAAGCAAGGAAGGGAGAGAGGGAGGGAGGGAGGGAGACAGGAAGAGGAAATAGCCAGTAAAGCAGAAGAAATATTCAGTAAACCCTCAAAAAGCAAGACTTTATAATCCTCTATTAATGGACTTTGTAAACCTCAATGAAGTTACATTATTTTATTGGAAAAACAAATTACAAAAGTTGATCCCATTAGAATAAGAAGGAAGGATAAATAAGATCCTAATGCGATTAGTTGCCTAGCTAGAGAGTAGGGTCAGGTTTTTAGGAATGTACAAGGATTGAACTTTGTTTTTCTAAACACATGACTTTTAGACAATAGTAGTGCTTCATTTAATCTCTACCTACTCCCCAAATGTGCAACTAAAAGGAAACACTAACAGTGAGCAACCCTAGCAATCAATCTCAGCTTCTAAGAACTAATCATCAATAAGAAATGCGAGATGCTGCAAGAAGTAGCTGATTCCAGCAAAAGCCCATGCTGATCGTGAACTGCCTGTTGGTACCAGAAGGTAGGTAACTGCTCAAAACTAAGTAGATGAGAGTCATCTCATTCCAATCATGGGAAAATATCAGATAAAACCAGATTGAAGACATTCTAAAAATAGCTGATTTGACTCTTCCAAAGTTGTCAGGATCATAAAATATAAGACTGAAAAAATGCTACACTCTGAATAGATTAAGGAGAAATCAGAATTAAATGCAACGTGAGATCTTCAATAGGATTAGGATTTATTAAAAACAGATATTAGTAGAAAATGATTAAATCTGAATGAGGTTTATAATATGGTATCAATGTTAATATCTTGTTCTTGATAAATATACTATTATCTGTTAAGTCATTACTTTAGGGAAAGCTCGGGAGGCATATATGGAAACACTATACACTATTTACTCAATGTTTCTGTAAGTCTAAAATTATTTCAAAACGTGTTGGAAAAATCAAGCTTATTTTTTTCCTCTGCTCAATTAATATTATTAATTTAGGTTGTAATACCAGGGATGCATATGGTTTTACTTGTTTACTACATTTGTTTCTGTACTTAATATTTATTCTAATTCCAGTGATTTAGTCACAACAACTCATTACTTTCAACACCTCTTTTCTGAACAGAAAAATTATTCCATTTTATAAAAAAATCTATTCCAGGCATATTCATAAATATCAACATTGCACATTAAAATGTCATTTCTTCTTTAATGAAATAAACTACAAAAACATCAATAATGTATTCAAAACAAGTGGAAGAAAACATCAGAAAGCATTTTTGTAAAAGATTTAATTCCCAAACAACCAATTAAGCTAACAATTTCAATTGTAGCTTTATAACCTAACTTTAATTAGTTTTGACTTGGATCTCTGGGTAGTCTGGAGATCTAAGAACTATGCATGAAATAATTTTGCAGTAGATGTCAATGAAAATACCTAATTAAAAAGTTTAAATTATGCTCATTTAAATTAGGTTTCCCTATCAATTAAAATATGCTTTTCAATGCATCTTATGAGAATTACATGTATTTTCATTTCTAAGTACATTTAGAATTTTTAAAAAATTCTATTTAAGAAATACAAACTTCATGCATTTCATTTTTTAAAAGATGTATTTATTTATTTAAAAATGAGAATTACAGAGAGAGGAGGGAGACAGAGAAAGTGGTCTTCCATTCAGTTCACACCCCAGCTGGTCACAAAAGCCAGCACTGGGCCAGGCCACCGCCAGAAGCCAGGAATTCCACTCAGGTCTCCTAAGTAGGTGACCGGGATTGAAGTGTTTGGGGCATTCTCCACTGCTTTTCTCAGGCTATTATCAGGGAGCTGGATTTGAAGAGGAGCAGCTGGGCTTGACCTGGTGCCTTTATGGGTTGCTGGCACTGTATGTGATATCTTTACCTTCTGTACCACAAAGCCTACCCCCATATTTAGAATTTAAATCAGCTAATTTCCTACAGATATATTCAAACTAACTTTGTGGTATAAATACTAAGTTGCATTTGCGAATATAGGCTATGAGGTAAAAATAACAAGCCAACATTATATATTTTTCACATTCATCAACTCTGCCATGGACACCAGGGCATATTAATAACGAGAAAAGTAGTTAAGATAAGTTTCTGTATCTTACTAAATATGAATATATATATAAGTGAAGTTAAAATACCCATAATATATAGCTCTTTATAATAGATTATTTTAAACAGTGATATTTTACTTTATGTGATTTCTCAGATTTATTATAGAATTAATAGGGCTATTTTCTATTTTCTTTACACTTTGTCATTTTTTAAAGATTTATTTATTTGTTTGATATTCAGAGTTAGAGAGAGAGATAAAGAGAGAAAGACAGAGAGAGGGATCCTCTATCTGCTGGTTCACTCCCCAAATGGCAGCAATGGCCAGGGTTCAGCCAAGCCGAAGCCAGGAACTTCATTTGGGTGTCCCACGTGGGTGCTGGGGCCCAAGCACTTGGCCCATCTTCCACCCCTTTCCCAGGTGCATTAGCAGGGATCTGGATAGAATGTAGAGTAGCTAAACATGACCTGGTACCCACATATGAGGTTGGTATTGCAGGAGGTGGCTTAACACATTATGTGACAATGCCAGTGCCTACACTTGGTCTCATGAAGCTTAACACTACAGCCTACATATTATTATTTACCAAATGGTAAAAAAAGGAAAATATTAAAATTCATTTCAGAATTCTAAACTGAGCTCATTTCTACAACTTCATTAGAAGTTTGTTTTTCCAATTTGAATTTGCATTAGAAATTCAAGAAACCATTTAGTACATTAAAGATCATTTAATGCATTTTAATTACCACAAGATTAATCAGAATCAATAGGTTAGCAGTGATTGGGCCTCACTACTTACTGCAAGATTTAAACACTCTGACAGCAACATATCTTTCCCTAATTTTTAAAAAATTAATCAGATGAATCAGACTCTCAGCTTGAGAGAATTCTAAGTTCTGTAATTTTTTTTAGTATAATAAGGTCACTAAACTTCATTTTTTACCTATGCTTTCACAACAAATATTGTGAAACAAATGTTATGCGGTAGCTTTAAACATCTAAATTTTAATATTTCTTTTATTTTCTTATATTACATTATCCATTTATTTTGAAATAGTGCTGAATGGCAAAATTTACCCTGGAGATTTGACAGTCTCCTATCATGTATAAGGTATTTACATTTTAATAATTTACTTTGGATTATTTTCATACCCTGTGATGAGATTTTTCCTACATTTTCTTTTTCTAATTATATGGAAATTATGATTAAATAAAATGATCTTAGCTTTCATTGTCTATTTACTTTTGTCTAATTGTTTGGATTTAACTCTTGTCTTTGACAATGTCCTAATTTGAATCCTTTTTTATAGAAGGAAAACAGAAAGTTCCGTTTATGAAGTTTAGAACTACTGCTTAAGACATTTAGGAAGTATAAAAAATTGTTGTTCTCTTGGTAGTACTTATCCTGAAGAAGAATTCAACACAATGCTGGTTGGTCATCTCCCTGTACATGAAGTTAAATTGTAAAAAAAACCAAAAAAACAAAAAAAAAAGTATTTTCCTTAAAACAGTTCCTTCTTACTTCATTTGTGGTTCAAATTTCACCAGATCAGACTCATATAATAACCACCTTGTTTTAAATGATAAATCTTGGAGCCAGCATTGTGGCATAGTGGGTTAGGCTACCACCTGTAACACCAGTATCCCATATAGGCTCTGGTTCATGTCTCGTTTGCTCTGTCCATGTCCCATTTTCACTGTTCGTTATTCATAAGTGTAGTCTTTGACTATTTATATCCACAGCAATTTCATGTTTCAGGTAAGTTACTTTGCTTTACAACTTTTAAGAAACCAGATTCTGCTCTTATTGCACAGCCTGTTCTGCCTTTGTTGCTATCTTCTTAAGAAAAACCAAATGATCATTCTTCAACGGCCTGAACATATTGACCCAAAGGCTCTCTGTTCTCCACTGGGTTTTTCACCAGTTATGATATTGGCCTCATGGCCTACTGTCACCTCTGAGCATTGGTTATGAGACCCACAATTTAACACAATTCATAATGTAACTGCAGCAGTCAAGTTATTCTTTGATGGATGATAGGCAAGGTAGCATACCAACACCAATGATGATTTTCTGATATGCATAGTCAAAGTCACATTTAAGGGACTACTGTGAATAGAGCTATCATTGCTAGTTTACATGCAACACCTCCAAGCAACATATTTTCTTCTTGTGACTCATTTGGAATGCAGTGTGCATCAGTTGAAGAGACTTTGTAAATTGATAGGATCTTCTCAGATTTCATATACATACATATATATATATATATATATATATATATACACACACACACTTTGACTATGGCAAATCCTATTGAGCCTTCTGCTACATTCTCAAGTCGATAAAAACATAACCTTCCAATTTATGATATCTGTTGCATGGACTTTTAAAAAGGATTATTTTGGTTTTTTAATTTTAATTTAATTTAATTTTAATTTAATTTTAATTTTTAAAAATGTAAGAGAGTGTTGTTCAAAATCATTTAATAAAAAAGTAGCATGTTGTGGTCTAGCTGGTAAAACAGCTGCCTGCAATGCTGACATCCCATATGCTTGCTGGTTCATGTCCCGGCTGCTCCACTTCTGACCCAGCTACCTGCTAAAGGCCTGTGAGAGCAGTGGGATGGTCCAAGTGCTCGGGCCCCTTCTACCCATGTGAGAAACCTGAAATAAGCTCTTGGCTTCTAATTTTAGAAACCTTTGTGATCATCTGGGGAATGAACATATGGATGGGAGATCCCTCTGTCTCTCCCTGCGTCTCCCTCTCTCTATAACGCTTTCAAACAAATCAATAAATCTTAACCACCAACAACAAAACAGTCTTCAAATAGGTAAAGTATCTTTTCCCTCTTTCCTCCTAGACCTCTGTTTTTCACAGTCACTTAAGTAGAATTGTTGACTCTGTCCTTTATCACTCTGGTACTAAAAATACATTTGCTCTTATAGTAAACATTTTATTAACCCTGTATTTTTCCTAATGCACAATGATCTTCTGAATAGGCACATACTTTTATTTTGCTCCCCTAGTTTCCAGTATAATTCTTTATCTCATGTCAGCAAAGACATCTGTATACCTACTTCTCCATCTTTTTACTCTTATTTACAAGATTGGCAAAATTCTTTGATAATATCAATATATTCTAGTTCTACAAAATCCCTGTCAATTGCCATGAGGACACATGTGCTCATACATGAAATGTGTGGGATCTGAAATGACTTGTTATTAATGAACTTGCTACGGTCCTAAAATATCATCACTTCCGGCCGGCGCCGCAGCTCACTTGGCTAATCCGCCTGCGGCGCCAGTACCCCAGGTTCTTGTCCCAGTTGGGGCGCTGGATTCTGTCTCTGTTGCTCCCCTTCCAGTCCAGCTCTCTTCTGTGGCCTGGGGGAAGGCAGTGGAGGATGGCCCAAGTGCTTGGGCCCTGCACCTGCATGGGAGACCAGGAGGAAGCACCTGGTTCCTGGCTTCGGATCAGCGCAGCGCACTGGCCATAGTGGCCACTTTGGGTGTGAACCAATGGAAAAAGGAAGACCTTTCTCTCTGTCTCGCTCTCTCTGACTGTATAACTCTGCCTGGATATATATATATATATATATATATATATACACACACACACACACACACACACACACACACATATATATATATATATATATATATATATATATATATGTATCAGCACTTCCTTTACTGTGTTGAGTTTTTAAACATTCTGTTTTGGAAACTTACTTTAAAAAATGTATCCCAAGTCTAGGAATTAAGAAATGGGTCCTGGATCCTTGTTCTGATATCTGCAATAAACTCTCCGTTTCCCCCACTTCATTAACAAGCGGACCCCATTTGGGAGTTTCTATTGCAACCCCTCCGAAGAGTTTTGGGTGATATCCTATATCAGTATGATATTTGGGGCACCTGGGGGTTAAATGTAATGTTGGGAAGAGGAAGAAGGAGAAACATTTGAAGTTCTGCAGGGCAAGCCTAAATGTGTTATTGGTACACACCAAGCATCATTGGTGTTCTTCGATAGTATAGTCTATTCCACCTCATTTTGTGTTTGTCATGGTCTTAAGCTGGCTCCCAAACATGCTAGTATTTTAGCCATCTATATGTGCTATATTTTCTGAAACCTAAAGTTACTAAAGTTACAGTGACATCTGGCACTGCTGTCCAGGGAGGCTGTGCGGCATCAATGCAAATTGTGCCAAGTTGGGGTCTGTTATTAAATTAGGGGTAATAATGAGGAATGAAGTTGAATTGGATCTATTCCCAATAGCTTGTTTTCCACTCTCAGGTGTAATTCAGTATTGGTGAGAGGTGGGCATCAAGAGCGCAGCAGCAGTGACAACCCAAAGGTTTGATGTCTGCTTCTCTCACTCACACTCATCTGAATCCATGCTGAGTGTATCCATATTACATTCTTTTTTTATTTGCTGTAATATTTCATCTTATGAATATATCTTTATTCATCCTGGCTAGTTTTTTTGGATATTCCAAATAAAATGTAGAATGGTTCACAAACATTTATGTGCAAATCTTTGTATAGACATACATGGGAGAATTTCAAAAAGTTCATGTAAAATGTGTATTATGAAAAAGGAATGCATGGATATCAAAATGTTTTTCACTAAAATAGATATATTTTAATTCCATTTTAATAAAAAATTAATGTCCCTGTAATTAATAAAATAAACACAGAACCCCAAAAACATATTCTTAACTAGAGATAAACAAGAGTGGACAATGCATAGGTGGACCTGGAAAAGGATGAATCCAGCTCTTAACTTAGTCTGGAAGAATGAGAAGAGTTTTGGGTAAATTTTTTATAATTAAATTTCTTCCTTTGTGCCTCAAATGGTCAGAACTGTGCCAGGCCAAAGCTGTGAGCTACGAACTCAATCCTGTGTCTTCCATATGGGTAACAATGACCCAACTCCCTAAGCCATCACCTGCTACTGCCCAGGCTGCACACTGGCAGGAAGTTGAAATCAGCAACCAGGAATGGAGCCATGATTGGAACCCAGGTCTCTGATACAGACTGTGGATGTCCCTACCAGTGGCTTAACTGCTAGGTCAAATACTTGCCCCAAGTATGAATTTATAACCATTAAACAAATTATTAGAATAGTTTTAATATGAAATATAAATGTCACAGTATGGAGTAGCAATATATGCCTTTGCTTTCAGACATCATTAGCATATCTGTAAACTGCCAAAGATTAAGATGAGTTTTTCTAATTCTCAGGGTAGTATCTGGATTAACTGATGTTGAATGGTTAGGCTTTAAGTACATACCAAAGTTAAGTAGCAAATCAGAAACTGTTTTTAAGTGAATAATTATCTGAAGCACAGGGAACCTACTTCTCCCCAAATCCTAGAAATTGTCCATGATGCTCTTACTGGTAGTTTCCAGAGTTCACATTGAACAGCCTGATTACAGGTCTTTCAAATATCATGGGATCACCTGGATAATAAAGCCAAAGTTTTCATGTGGTTTGTTCTAAAGTCTGAAGTTTCTGAAAAGCCATCTTTTATTTTTTATCCATTTGAAACTGGCTATCCTATAAATGGGTCACAATAGCACACTTTGTTTTCATCTATTTTGCTACTAAAATAGCAAAAAAAAAAAGGCTTATAAAACATTTACCAGTTATTTTGGTGATAGATGGTACAACCTGCAAAAACTTGTTTTTCATATTAAGAAACGTTTTCAACATGCTACAGATCATTAATCTCCCAGAAACTTCACTGATGGAGTGTACTCTGAATTTTTCTGGCGTTTAACCCCCACCTCTAGTTTCCAAGTGTCTTACTAAGGCACTAAATATCTGTATTTCTTGTTCTCTTGATATACTTGTATGTCAACTGTATAGGGGACTAGTTTGGAGTTTTATGGAGTGCCAAAATGATTAAAGTCTCCAGGGACTATATTGTAGTAAAAGCAAGAGAATTAATGTAGTCTTGAGGCAAAAATGTGAAGTCATACAGTGACCCCTATAAGTAAAAACAGACTGCTTCAGGTGATCCCTACAAGAGGTTATGGAAAGAGAAAAAGAGATAACAAGATATAGAGCCAAATATCAAGAACCAGAGGGTGTCTTGATTTTCTCCAGTACAGATACTACATAGCAGATAGCAGCTGCAATTGAATTCAGAACCTGATGATGTTCTTGATAGTCCAGGGTCATTTTCTAAGATCCATCTGTCTTCAGCAGAAGTCAAGGTGATGAGTTAAATGGAAGAGTGAAAGTTATCCACATGCTTTATTATTTCTTCTGAGCCTTTGCTGCAGAATTAATCTCTACCGTGTTATTTATTTATTTGGTTTGCCTTCTTGATAGGGAGGGTATGTTTCAAGGGCTTTCACTTAACCCTTACTTTCAGAATGGTACTCATTTCATGCATCATGCAGGGAATGTAGGGATTCTCACAGTTTCTAAGTATGCCTGACTCAATTATAGATTTCAGAACTGAGGGCATAATCACATAATAGGCTGGTTCTCCCTCTGTCACCAACCCACTGCAAATCCCCACTCTGACTAACCTCAGTGGAATTTCGTGTGCTCTGGAATTGGTGTCTATTCAGAGCCAGCGTTTTGAAATATCCCAAAGGTCAGAATATTTGATTTTTCCCCAGTGCAGTCACTCTTGTAAATGATCACAGCCTTTGAGGGAAGGCAAGATGGAAGATTTATTGTGTGTACAAATGGCAGTGGTCCATTATTGCTGTCCAGGTAGTAGAGAGTGAGTGTGGAACTGAGCAGCAATAAATTGGTACATTTCACAGTGTGGATAGAATGTGGAGAATTTTCAAGGAAGGATTTAGACAATTATAATAAATCATGGCAAGTTTTATATCAAAGACAATGTAGTTCCTCAGAATAATAAATGCCAAATAAGAGGGATGTTTCTTTTGAGGAGCAGATGCTTGATACCATGTAACGTGGGGTAGGTAGGACAGGTGCGTGGCTGAATAGTTAAGATGCTGACTAGGACACTGAAGTCTCACATGGGACTGCCCAGGATTGGTGTTTGGCCTTAGCTCCCATCTCCAGTTTTCTGCTAATTCAGATTCTGATAGGCGAGAATAATCAAGTTCTTGTCACTGATATGACAGACCTGGATTGAGTTCCAAGCTCTTGCTTTCACATTGTAGTTGGGGAGTAAATCAGCAGATGAGAGCTCTCTTTCACTTTTGTCTTTCTGTACCTCAAAACGATAAGCATATATTTTTAAAAGTTACAGAAGTTATTCATCCCATTTGATTGTCAAGGAACGGACCCTAAGGTTATCATTAATCAAGCCTGGTTTGAAAGTATACTTGCCAAATAAGATTATACTTAACACATCTCTACTTTTTTTTTTTGACAGGCAGAATGGACAGTGAGAGAGAGAGACAGAGAGAAAGGTCTTCCTTTGCCGTTGGTTCACCCTCCAATGGCTGCCGCGGACAGCGCGCTGCGGCCGGCGCACCGCGCTCATCCGGTGGCAGGAGCCAGGTGCTAGGTGCTTATCCTGGTCTCCCATGGGGTACTGGGCCCAAGCACTTGGGCCATCCTCCACTGCACTCCTGGGCCACAGCAGAGGGCTGGCCTGGAAGAGGGGCAACCGGGACAGAATCCGGTGCCCCGACCGGGACTAGAACCCGGCGTGCCGGCGCCGCAAGGCGGAGGATTAGCCTGTTGAGCCACGGCGCCGGCCAACACATCTCTACTTTTGATGAGATAAGAATGTATAAATATTTCTTTTGACTAGACTATCTGAAGAAACCTGTTCTGTATAGGAATAAAACTTTCAGCTATGGGCATATAAAAACCATGATTTAGCACCATAAGCACTTTAATTCTACCTGATTATCACCTCTCATTTCTCACTTCTGCTAATAATTTTGATTAACACCAGATGACATTTATTAATTGCCCCAAAACGATTAAAACATAAGAAACATATTGTTTGGCCTAGTGTTTTAATGCAGCTGGTTAAACGATCATTTACAAGGACAGCATTACATGTTGGGGTGTGGGTTTGAGGACTTCTGTATGCATCTGGAAAAGCAAAGAAAGATGGCCATGTCCTTGGGTCCTTGTTACATGTGTGGAAAACTCAGGTGGAATTCAAGGCTTCTGGCTTCTGCTTGACCTATCCTGGCCATTGAGCCATTTGGGGAGTGAACTGGAGAATGAAAGATTCTCTCTCTCTCTCTCTCTCTCTCTCTCTCTCTCTCTGCCTTTCAAATAAATGAATCTAAAACAAAAATAAATATGTTGTTATATATGACATTTTTACCTTGTTAACAACAGCTTAAATGTTTGTGAATACAGAGGTAGTTGGAATCTTCATTATTCATGGAGTATAGTTGAGAATAAAGGCATAAAACAGAAAAAGGCTGATTTTATCATTTCTACAAAAATACCCTGAAAATGACTAAATTTGTATTAAATGAATAATAGAATGAGTAATTATATTTTACTATGAAGGTGGAACTGTCAGGTACTTTTTATTTGATTGTGGTTAAGGTATTAAATATCATCAGCAAAATTAGGAAAAGTCTGTTTCAATGTATTTAACATATTTTTCTTTTATTTAGGAAAATAAATTCATGTTGAATTTTTGATACCTAGGACCCAATATTTAATTGTTACTTGAAAACTATAACATTCAGTAAGCAGAGATAATACAAGTATCAATCTTTGTACTTCTTAGGCGTTGTTTGATGAAGTCTACATGCTATAAACTGAGAGTAAATAAGACTTGTGAGAATATCAGGTAAGATGTTTCTGTGATAAAACAGAAGCAATTCAGGGGGCATATATTCCTCATAGTGAACATATATTCCTCACACATGTACAGGTGCATGTCCTTAATACTTAAAGCAGTGAAAAACATGGCAAAAGTTCTCTTAATAATTAAGTACTAAGAGAATTTTAAAATAATTGATTATAAACCATATAGGTATCATGAAAAACGCTTGTAGATTTTGTTGGTTTCTGTGTGATCATAGTCAAGTTGAGTATGCAAGATGTCAAGATTGGTGATACCAATTTCCAACAGTATGTGTAGGCTAAAGTGGTTAAGTCCTCAGGGGTTAAATTTTTTCAGTCATTCTTTTTCAAAATGGGTGAATTGGCATGGATTTCTAGCGATTTGAAATTTTCTCTACTGAGTATATCCCACCACTTCTTGGTGCATGTTTATTGTTGACCTATCCTCTGCCATGTACCATGTATTATGTAAACCACTACCGGTTGAACATTTTAATTATTAAGGTTACTGAGGGAAAGAAGAAACTATGAATGTAAGCCTCTCATTTCACAAATTGAACTATTTTTCATTTATGAGAAGAAAGTCTCCATTTTCCTGCATTGCTTCTTCTTGCAAATCATTTTGCTGACTAAATGTAGTTTCACTGTTTAAGTAGTATTTCTACAAAATATGTTTAGCAATGCATTATTCATGAAAATTAAGGTCTTCTCTGGCAGTATGGGTGGATATAGACTAATGATGTTAGGATTATAATTAATCTTCTTGGAAAAACCTTACGTTTTCAAGCACTTTCAGTTTAAGAAAGTTTTTAAATTCTTCAAACATAATTTGACTGAGAATGTTCTGAAACAGAATCAAGATAGGTAGGGATAAAAAGTTAGCTTGTATAGGAAGCAATAAAATGGAATGGAAACACATTTTGACAGTCTGTTACCACCTCAGCTCTATTATATCCATCTCCCAGGTATTGTTAACTACCATTGCTTTTTACTTTGATACAAAAATATTAGGGTTTTTACTTTTTTGCTTTTTTACTTCTATAAAAGTTTTAGGGTTGAGATAATATTATCTGTTCTTTCTGTATATACAATATTTTCATTATTTTCTGTTTTATACATGATAACAGAAGGTCACTTAGTTTGAAATAAAATGCGAGTTTTATGGAGAACTAAATATTAAATTTTAAATAAGGTATTATTTTTGATTTAGTTGATAGTATAACATGTCAAAAGTTTTACCCAAATTTCAATAATAGTCTTTTTGATATATCAGACATACTAGAAGTCCTAATCCTTGCAATAGGCAGTATAGTTAGAACAGCTGCTAAATGAAGAGTAAAATAAATATCTCTCCCATGTACTTTCTGCCAGAACTTCTTGGAATATCAATCACTAGTTGAATAGTGTTACCACAACTAGTGCTACAATAAGGGTTGAAAGAAATTATTTGTGTGGATGTGATTTGAACTCAAAACATACAACATTTAGACATCAATTAATTAATTTTAAACTGCAATAGAGACCTCTTTGTCACTACAAGTGTATGGTACAGAAAGTTAGAGAAGGGAAGTTTGTGTTTTTTATTAAGGTTAATTTATTTTATTGGAAAGTCAGAGTTACACGAGAGAGGGAGAGAGAGAGAGAGAGAGAGAGAGAGAGAGAGAGAGAGAGAGAGAGGTATTCCATCTACTAGTTCACTCCCCAGATGGCCACAGCAACTGGGGTTGATCGATGCTAAAGTCTGGAGCTGGGGTGACATCTAAATTTCCCATGTGGGTGCTGGGGCACAAGCACTTGGGCCATCCTCCACTGTTTTCCTAGCTACATCAGCAGGGTCCTGGATCAGAAGTGGTGCATCCAGGACTAGAATCAGCACCCACATGGGATGCCAGTGTCACAGGCAGCAGCTTAACCCACTGCGCCAAAATGCAGGCCCCAAAATAATGTGTCTTTTAAGAATGACTGATTTATTTATTTGAAAGGCACAGTGACAGAGAGAAAGAAAGAAAAATAAAGAGAGAGAGTCCACTGTCTGCTGGCTCACTCCCAAAGTAGCTGCATTGACCAGGGCTGGGACAGGCTGACACCAGGAGCCAGGAACTGCATCCTGGTTTGCCACACAGGAGACTAGGGCCCGAGTATTTGGGCCATCTTCCAATACCCTTACAAGCACATTAGCAGGGAACTGGATCAGAAGAGAGCCACAGGGTCTAAAACTAGCACTGAGATACGTGATGCTGGTGTCTCAGTGGCTTTATCTATTGCACCACAATAGCAGGCTTAAGATGTTAATTTCTGACTATGTCTACGTGTGTCTCATATTCTACTTATAGATTGATTTAATAAAATAACTTCTATATAAATCTTGTAAGTTTTTACAGACGAGGACCATACTCTCTTTGAGTTTACAAAATCTGTCTTGTCTGTAGATATATTTGAGTGTCTAAAATAAAGATTCCAATCGGTTTCTAAAATAGATAATAAATAATTTAGGCTCTTCCACTTGAACAGTCACTATGGTAACTACCAACACATCCATTCTTCCCATGCCCAACAACAACAAAATAATAGTAGACACTCTGTGTTATGGACAGTAGTTGGTTGACAGTAGGCTCATTTTAGGTGCTAAATAGTTGTGACTCATGCACATCACTACTTAATACATATCGTGGCACAGCATATCATCTTATAAAGTATGCGTATGTGTAAAATTGCATTATATTCAAAGATAACTATCAAAAACCAATTCATATCTAGATAAAGAGAGACTATTTTTATTTTTTTAAATATTTATTTATTTTATTTGAAAGGGAGATTTACAGAGAAGCAGAGAGAAGAGAGAGAGGTCTTCCATCCACTGGTTCACTCCTCAGATGGCCACAACGGCAAGAGCTGAGCCAATCCGAAGCCAGGAGCCAGGAGCTTCATTCAGATCTCCAATTCGGTGCAGATACCCAAGGACTTGGGCCATCTTTCACTGTTTTCCCAGGCCATAGCAGACAGCTGGATCAGAAGTGGAGTAGCCAGGACTAGAACCAGCACCCATATGGGATGCCAGCACTGCAGATGGGGGCTTTAACTTGCTGCACCACAGCGCTGGCCCAGAGACTTTATTTAAAAAGGGTATTGCAATAAGGGAACTATACTGATCTAATTAAAGTCAAAGTAAAACAGAAAAAGGTTTTCATTTTGTATGGAGAGGTAAGCAATGCTTAGCAAAAGCTTTTAAAGGGAAGTTGTGACATCAAAACTGAGTGCAGTCACAGTTTGACAAAAAATATGTCTCCTATTATTGGCAGATGTGTGATGATATAAGCTGATAAGCAATGATGCTACCTTTTTCAGTTTGTTCAGTCATAATGATAGGCAAATGTTGGGGCCTGTGTGGCACATGAATGGCTGACTCATGCTTGGTCAAGAAAAAGGAAGGACCAAGCAAATGTGAATTTTAGGGGAAACATGATAACTATCATTTTAATCCATCTGGATTCTGGAAATACATGCTTGTCTGGCTTTCTTGTCACATTTTTGACTGCTCCTTCCACATCTTTCCGATTCACCATGTCTGAAATTTGGAGATTTCTGAATCACAGACTTTTTCTTCTCCAATTTTAGATAAAGACTGGCAGACTTTAGTGACAAGTCTGTTTTCCTGCTATAAGACAGTTGTTGAATCTACTTCCATAAACTCTTGTTATGTAATTTTAGATAACCTGGGAACAAAGAGTGGAAACTATGCTGAACTAGAGATCACTTGTGGACTTTGGTTAATAAATGTTCAATAGTGGTTTGAATTTGGTCTGAAACTTGCTATTTTAGTAATATACCACTTGGTTACTGGGATTTGAGAAGTTAGAAATTTATGAGTGGTTCTTCAAAAAGTTCACAGAAAATGCATATTTTGCAAGATCTACACAAAGATTTTAAATAGTTTTGCAGCAAAGTGAAGTTTTTGATTCAATTTTCTGCAGCTTAAAGTTCCCCCTACCTCTAAGCACAGGTGATCAAATTCACTAAAAGTAATTTGTTATTTAAGAGTTTTAAATAATTTTCAAATAAATATATAGTTTGACCATTAGAGATTATACTAGTTGTAGAAAACTAAAGACATTTACTTTCAAAAGATAAACATATTTTTAAGAAATAAATAGAACTCTGATTTAGTCATGAGGAAATAATGGAAATAGTGTTAATATTGGACATTCAATAACTAGAAAAATAGTTAAAAGACAGAGGAAAATTAGTCAATGCAGGAATAATTATCAAATTAGAAAAAAGTTTAGTAAATCCTATGATTAAACCAACTTCCTGCCTAGAGGTAATTTCCAGGGGCCAGCGCCATGGCTCACTTGGCTAATCCTCCACCTGCCGCACCAGCACACCAGGTTCTAGTCCCGGTTGGGGTGCTGGGTACTAGTCCAGGTTGCTCCTTTTCCAGTCCAGCTCTCTGCTGTGGCCCTGGAAGGCAGTGGAGGATGGCCCAAATACTTGGGCCATGCACCTGCATGGGAGACCAGGAGGAAGCACCTGGCTCCTGGCTTCAGATCAGCATAGCTCTGGCCGTAGCGGTCATTGGAGAGGGGGGTGAACCAATGGAAGAAAGACCTTTCTCTCTGTCTCTCTCTCTCTCACTGTCTAACTCAATCTGTCAAATAAATAAATTTTAAAAATAAAAAAGAGATAATTTCCAGAGAGTCTTATGGATGGGAGAATAATTCAAGTATAATTCAGTATTTCCTTGATATAAGAGTTCAGAATTTATGGAGACAAAAACAGAATTCATGGAGCAAGTTAACCAGAGAAAGATAGAGAGAGAAGCTGGAGAGAAAGGAGGAAACATTTGTCTTTCTGGTTCTATGTGACCTTGTATTTGCTTTTGCTTATGGTACAATCCAAAATGAGAGAATCGTCTCTACATGCTCATGTTGTATGCCCAATAGTTGATAAACAAACAAAGGAAACTCCTTTCACAGTGCTTCTTTTAATGAAGTCCAAAACACAAAGGAAAACCCTGCATGTGTGAGTTGGAGGCAAAGACAAAGAAGGAAGCATACAGTTTAGGAAGGCTGAGAAGATGAACCAGGTTTGTGTATGATAAATTTTCAAGCTTTGCATTTTTTCTCTTATTTGAGAGCTCAGTGTCTAAGCCTATTCTGAGGGGGAGGACTCATTATATGTAATACTTACATTTTTATCAACCAATTCATCTTCTTGGAACTAAAGTGCTTAAAATGCTCCCACTCTTCACAATAGCATCTTATTTCCAAATGGAAGATAAATGATAAACCAAATACAATTTTAAAGGATGTTACATTTTTCAGTTGATTGGGCAAATATTTTAATGCTGTCACTGAAATGGATTCATTTTCTTGGGAGCAAAACATTTAGCCACTTGATATTCTATTGTACAGAGATTTATATGACAACATATTCCTTTGGGTAAACAAGTGACTGACAAAAAGAAAATTAAATGGAATATTGGTGCTGGACAGGACATTTCATTTCTCCTCTATGTGTAAAAATTTTAATGTTGGCTGGGATTCTGAACAGTAAATGTGAAAGATAAAATAACTACATTCTTGTTTTGATTTTCAGACAAAAATGTCAGAGAAGTGATATTTCTCTTTTATTTATTTACTCGGTTCTAAGGGCTATACTTTAAAAATTATGATGAATCTGAAGAGGCAGACCAGCATTTGGTCCCTCCAGAATGAGCGCTATTACAAACACATGTAAAGTCATGCATGAGGATATATTATATATGAAATAACTTGATTGTTCATACCAAAAATTCCCTAAATTTAGTCTTGCAGAATAAAAATGGTTAAAAAATGACAATTTGTGTCAATGCTTGAGCCTGATACAAAGAAAAGGAAAATACTGTATATATTCTATTCTTTCAATACTTCCACATAACTCTTAGTGACTGATATTATTAAGATCTTGACTATAAAATAATGGAATGAATGAATATTTTTACTTCATTTTTAATTTATTTATTTGACAGGTAGAGTTATAGACAGTGAGAGAGACAGACAGAGAGAAAGGTCTTCCTCCCTTTGGTTCACGCCCCAAATGGCTGCCATGGCCGGCACTGCACTGATCCGCAGGGGCCCAAGCACTTGGGCCGTCCTCCACTGCCCTCCCAGGCCACAGCAGAGAGCTGCACCGGAAGAGGAGCAACTGGGGCTAGAACCCAGTGCCCATACGGGATGCTGGAGCCGCAGGGGGAGGATTAACCAAGTGAGCCAAGGCTCCCCCCCACCCCCTCTTTTTTTTTATAAGAGTTACAGAGAGAGGCAGAGACAGAGAAAGAGAGGTCTTCCATCTGCTGGTTCATTCCTCAAATGGCCACATCACATGGAGCTGGGCCAGTCTGAGGCCAGGAACCAGAAGCCAGGAGCTTCCATCTGGCCCCCTAAGTGGGTGCAGGGGCCCAAGGCCATGGGCCATCTCCCATTATGCTCCCAGGCACAACAGCAAGGAGCTAGATTGCAAGTGGAGAAGCTGGGACTCATAGCAGTTTCCATATAGAATGCCAGTGCTGTAGGCCAGGTCTCTAATCTGCTGTACCACATCATTGCCCCCCTCTCCCCGATTTTCTATTACTCTCATCTCCTATTCAGATCAGTCATAGTGGTTGAATCATCTTTAAAGAATCTTAAAGTGGTTTACAAATAAGTATATAATTGAAAGAACCCCTGATAATCATCATTATATATATTTTTAAGATTAATTGTCATTTATTTAAAAGGCAGAGGTAGAGACACAGAAGCAGGAGAGAAAGAATCTTACACCCGCTGGTTCCCCATCCCCCTCCCCCAAGTGGCCAGAATGATAAGGGCTGAGCCAGGCTGAAACCAAGAACCTGGAACTCCATCTAGGTCTCCCATGTGGGTGGCAGTGGCTCTTTCTCAGGCCTATTAGCAAGGCTCTGGCTCAGAAGTGGAGTCACTGTGACTTGAATTGGTACTCATATGGGATGCTGGCATGCAGGTGAAAGGTTAACATGCTGCGCTAGCATGTCAGCCTCTCACAATGATTTTAAAGAAATCTAATAATTGGTTTAGCTACCAAAACACTGACTCATTTCAAAAAAGACCATGTATATATGCCATTCATATTTTGCCAGTCTCAAATTTTGGAACACATGTGTAATAAAACAGAAAAATCCCTAAGACCCTCAGCATTTTTTTAATAAAATGCTACCCCCTGTTTACAAGGAAGAAGTTCCAAAAATAAAAAGAAATTAAAATAGTATGAAACTACACTTCAGGGCATGCTGGAGTTCTACAAAGAGCAAGCCAATGCTAGAAAAATCGGGGCAAGATAAATCCAGTAAAGTTCATCTTTTTTTTTTTTTTCTACCTATTTGAATGGTGATTTTAGTTAATTGGGATAATTTGTGATAATCATCAATGTGTTTTTTAAGAAATTAGTAAGTTCTCCAAGTTAGAAACATGTGTGATCTCTATTTTCTCTCATTTATTATTCAGTTAGTAATTCAACCCTATAATACAACTTCCTATATTCCATTCAAATTTTTTTCTCCATTCACAAACTACCCCAAGTCCCATCATCTCAGTACAATTCAACAGCTTCTTCAGTTAACCTGCTTAAAACCAGTATTGCCTATAACATTCAACTCAACGTATAATATTCTGAAGCAGGCTATCTCACACTTTTAATCCTGACTAAAACACTTTAGATGATTAAAATTTATTGAAGATCCAAAAAATATTTTATTTGTTATAATTATCAATATTTGCTATATTAGACATTACAATAAAAAAGAATAAAGAATTGTTTATGAAAAAACACATTTTTAAAGAAGAAATGATACTGAGTAAAGTAGCAATCATTTTATGTATTTTAAAAATTTCATTTTTTTATTTGAAAAGCAGAGAGACACAAAGAGAAATATTGAGAGAGAGGCAGAGAGATGTTTCATTGCTGATTCAATTTCCCAGTGTCCTCAAAAATCAGGATGAAGCTCAGGAGAAAGGAATCCCATCTGGGTCTCCAAATAGGTGACAGAGACTCAGACTCTTGAGATAAAATCTGCTGTCTCCCAGGATATGCTGTGGCATGGAGCTGGATTGAAAGTAGAGTAACTGGGACTTGAATCAGCTCGAAGACATGGAATATGGGTGTTCCAGTGAGTTAAACGCTTTGTGTTAAATAGTAGGCCTAAGACTGGTGCTGTGGCACAGCAGGCTAACCCACTGTCTGCAGAACCAGCATCCCTCTGGGCACCTGTTCGAATCTAAGTTGATCCACTTCGAATCCAGTCCCCTGCTAACGTGCCAGGTAAAGCAGTGAAGGATGGCCCAAAACCTTAGACACCTGCCTCCACCTGAGAGGCCTGGAAGAAACTCCTGGCTCCTGGCTTCGACTTGGCCCAGCAATGGCTGTTGTGGCCATCTGGAAAGTGAACTAATGGATGGAAGGGCGGTCCTCTCTCTATATATCACTGTCTTTCAAATAAATAAAATAAATCTTAAAAATTAAAGCCAGAAAATGTGATTTCTTAGTTTTTACCAAATTTAATTGAAAGAAAATATTCATTGATTTATTTTTCATATTTTGAACATCTGTGTATACAATTTCCTTTGAATACTTTAAAACCAATGAATATCAACACAGGTGGAAGTATACTCACTATTATAAATTTTCATATGATTGATACAGAACATTGATAAAGAAGATTCATGTTTAGTAATTGAATCAGCCACACACTCTTTCTAGGAGAGTCTACTTATATTTTGTAAATGAAATGTTGCTTTGCAAGCCCCTTACAATAAATTTTCAAACAGATTAAATTTCTATAATTGTGATATCAATAGATTGAATCCTATAAGATCATGGAACATTTAGCTAAATATTTATGTTTAAAAATATTGTCAATAATAACTTAGAACACAGATATCAATCTATGACACATGAGCTAAAATCAATTGCTAGAGAAAGGACAGATGGTTCTAGAAAAATTGATCTCTGCATGCAGAAGTATAAAACAAGATACCCATCTTACATCTTATAAAAAAATCAACTCAAAATGGACCAAGGATCTAAATCTATAACCTGATACCATCAAACTACTAGAGGTGAACAGTGGGGAAACTCTATGGGTTATTGGTATAGGCAAAGACTTCTTGGAAAAAGACTCCAGAATCATGAGCAATCAAAGCAATAATAAACCAATGGGAGTGCATCAATCTAGGAAGTTTCAACACTGCAAAAGAAACATTCAGCAAAGTGAAGAGACAACTGACAGAATGGGAGAAAATATTTGCAAATTCTAAAACTGATAAAGGATTCATACCCAGAATCTCTAAAGAACTCAAGAAACTCAACAACCTCAAAACATTCCAGTAAAGAAATGGCAAAGGACTTTAACAGGCATTTTTTTTTTTTCTAAAGAGGAAGTTCAAATGGCCAACAGACACATGAAAAAATGTTCAGGATCACAGCTGTCAGGGACATGCAAATCAAAAGCACAATAAGATTTCGCCTCACCCCAGCTAGCTGGCTCTGAGAAAATTAAAAAACAATAAATGCTGGTGAAGATGTGGATAAAAAGGAACCCTAATCCACTGCTGATGGGAATGTAAACTAGTGCAGCCATTATGGAAGACAATTGGAGGTAGCTCGGAAAATTGAAAACAGATATACCATATGACCCAGCAATCCAACTAATGAGAATTTACCCAAGGGAAATGAAAACAGCATATGAAATACTTATTTGTACCTCCATATATATTGTAGCTCAATTCACAATAGCTAAGATGAGGAATCAACCCAGATGTCCATCAACCAATGACTGATAAGAAAATGCGGTATATATACACCATGCACTACTATTCAGTCATAGAAAAGAATGGAATCGTATCTTTTGCAACAAAATAGATGCACTAGGAAACTATTATACTTAGTTTAGTTCACTAAAGATAAATAAAGATAAAAAAGATGTTTCATTAAAGATAAATCTATGCATTTCATAGCTGCACCAGGAAACCATTATACTTAGTTAATTTCACTGTTTATTTCACTTAATTTCACTTAGTGGTTTCCTAGTGCACCTATTTCAGTCCCTGAAAGAGAAATACTAAATATTTTCCCTGATTGATGATAACTAATATTGTACAGAAAAATGTAATGGATGTGACCTAAGTTTTGATATTCATTTTGATATTCAACTTGATAGTCAATGTTTCTTTATAGCCTGTGTCTCTGCTGTTGAGGAACATTATGTTTTTCTTCTTACTTTTTATTGAATTTTTTTCTTTTTATATGGTTAACATTTTGAGTATAAAATAAACTGAAACTGGATCATTATAAAAGTTAAAAGATAAAATAAGAAAGGAAGGAGGAGGAGGGTTGGAACATGGGCAGGTTGGTGGGTAAGGTGGGAAGTATCACCATGATCCTGAATATGTATATATAACATACATGAAATTTGTTCATCTTGAAAGACAAAATATATAAAAAAGAATAAATATGTTTAAAATATCATTTATTTGATGTTTATATTAACTGTTCAATGACTGCAGGTTTTAAAGTTAGGTCATATTACTACTAATGTTACTGGTAATACTAATATGGCTACAGACATAGATGAATTCTAAGCAAAATACAGTTACATACTGCATGTTTTGGTCAAAGATAGGTTTCATATATGATGATAGTACCATAAGACACATGGACTATTGTTGGTGTAACCATCTTAGCTCATGAGGCAGCAGTTATGATGAACACACACAATGATATCACTAGTGCCACATTTGTCAGTAAGGTACACATGACTGTATCAGCATGAGAATAACAATCTTAAAATATAACATCTCCAATCTTAATAGATTATAAATATCTTCTGAACAATTATTTTGGCTTGTTCTCTGTTGAGTTCTAAAAAATAAAAAAATAAAAGAAAGAAAGAAAGAAGAAGGAAAAGAAAAAAGGAAAAAAATCCTAGTATTTTTGTACTTAGTAGACTCAAAAAATAAGGATTTGTTATAGAAATGAGTGGTTGCCTCAATATTGAATTAATAAATAAATGAAAAAATTGCATCCTATTACAGATGAGGAAAATAGTTATTTTCTCATATAAAGACTAAAATAAAGACTAAAATCTGGGATTTTTTTTTTTTTTTTTTTTTTTTTTTTTTTTTTTACAGGCAGAGTGGACAGTGAGCGAGAGAGACAGAGAGAAAGGTCTTCCTTTTGCTGTTGGTTCACCCTCCAATGGCCGCCGCGGTCGGCGCGCTGCGGCCGGCGCACCGCGCTTGTCCGATGGCAGGAGCCAGGAGCCAGGTGCTTTTCCTGGTCTCCCCATGGGGTGCAGGGCCCAAGCACCTGGGCCATCCTCCACTGCACTCCTGGGCCACAGCAGAGGGCTGGCCTGGAAGAGGGGCAACCGGGACAGAATCCGGTGCCCCGACCGGGACTAGAACCCGGTGTGCCGGCGCCGCAAGGCGGAGGATTAGCCCGTTGAGCCACGGCGCCGGCCAAAATCTGGGATTTTTAAGTAATGTAGCTGTAGTGCTGTCTTCAGGAATCCTCAGCTTCTCAATTATTTTGTGATGTTTATTCCCATTCATAACATGATCCTTGGAGAACTATGGTTTATTGAGTTTAAGCATTTAAAAAGTAAACTAACTCTGACAAAAGAGGTAATGAATTTGAATTTCATTATCTGTCAAAATGTGATTGCAAACTTGCAGAAGAAAAGGAAAGAAGGTTTGTGTGCTTTCTTGTGATGCAACATGGATGGGCAATTGAAAAATTTAATCTGAATGGACCCAGATTTTTTTTTTTTTTACTGTGATAAAATAGCCTAAATCTATTTTGTTGGTGACATTAGGGATAATGTGCCATTATTAGGGATTTAGCAAAAATTCATGAGCTACGTCAAGAGTTTCCTATCATATTTTATAGACTATGTTAATCACAATTGCAGAAAATTATGAATTCAGTTTTGTTGTACATCATATTGTCTCAGAAGTGTAATTATCAAATGCGTGTTTGTTGATTATTGTACTTTTCTTTTTTTTAACTTCTATTTAATAAATATACATTTCCAAAGGACAACTTTTGGATCATAGCAGCTTTTTCCCACCATAACCTCTTTCCCACCCACAACCATCCCATCTTCCATTCCTCTCCCATCCCATTCACATCAATATTCATTTTCAATTATCTTTATATACAGACGATCAATTTAGTATACACTAAGTAAAGATTTCAATAGTTTGCACCCACACAGAAACACAAAGTATAAAGTATTGTTTCAGTACTAGTTATAGCATTAAGTCACATAGTATAACACAATAAAGACAGAGATCCCATATGGGGAGTAAGTGTACAGTGACTCCTGTTGTTGATTTAATAATTGACAACTTATTTAAGACATCAGTAATTGCCCGAGCTCTTGTCATGAGTTGTCAAGGCTTTGGAAGCCTCTTGAGTTTGCCAGCTCTGATCTTGTTTAGACAAAACCATAGTCAAAGTGGAAGTTCTCTCCTCCCTTCAGAGAAAGGCACCTCCTTCTTTGATGGCCCATTCTTTCTGCTGGTATCTCACTCACAGAGATCTTTCATTTAGGTCATTTTTTTTTTCAGAGTGTCTTAGCTTTCCATGCCTAAAATACTCTCATGGGCTCTTGAGCCAGATCTGGATGCCTTAAGAGCTGATTCTGAGGCCAGAGTGCTATTTAGGACATCTGCCATTCTGAGTCTGCTGTGTATCTCGCTTCCCATGTTGGATCATTCTCTCCCTTTTTCATTCTATCATTTAGTATTAGCAGACACTAGTCTTGTTTGTGTGATCCCTTTGACTCTTAGACCTATCAGTGTGATCAATTGTGAACTGAAATTGATCACTTTGACTAGTGAGATGGATTTGGTACATGCCACCTTGATGGGATTCAATTGGAGTCCCTTGGCACGTTTCTAACTCTCCCATTATAGGTAAGTCCGATTGAGCATGTTCCAAATTGTACATCTCCTCCCTCTCTTATTCCCACTCTTATATTTAACAGGGATTACTCTTCAGTTAAATTTAAACGACTAAGAATAATTGTGTGTTAATTAAGAAGTTCAACCAAGCCACTCCCAAAGGGACAAATATCATATGTTCTCCCTGATCGGTGACAACTAACTGAGAACTTAAAAGGAAACCTGTTGAAGTGAAATGAACACTATGAGAAACAGTGACTTGATCAGCCCTTGTCCTGACTGTCGAGGAAGAGCTTACTGCTTTATTCCTTTAGTATAGTACTTTTCAAATGTCATGTTGATCATTTAAAATCTTATTGAGAAATAATTCTGTAGATTCTCAAAAATTGTACATTTAGGAAAACCACGAGGCTCTGTAGCCTTCCATATAGTATTTTCTTTTCTTTCTTTTTTTTTTTTAAGATTAATTTATTTGAAAGGCAGAGTTACAGAAAAGCAGAGGCAGCGAGAGAGAGAGAGAGTTCTTCCTACTGTTGGTCACTCCCCAGACAGCCACAAGGGCCAGAGATACAAGGATCCGAAGCCAGGAGCCAGAAGCTTCTTCCCGGTCTCCCGCATGGGTGCAGGTACCCAAGCCTTTGAGCCATCTTGTACTGCTTTCCAAGGCCATAGCAGAGAACTGGATCAGAAGTGGGGCAGCTGGTTCTTGAATTGCCACCCATAAGAGATGCTGTACTATAGGGGACAGCTTTAAGTTCTATGCCACAGTACCAGCCCAATAGTATTTTCTTGGTTAAGAGCATCAGTCATGTGATCTTGCAAAATACACAGCTTTCCTATGCATAATCTATAGACATATCTCAAAAAATATGAAAGAGAATGAATAAGCTTGGAAATGTAAAGGAAATATTCAGTAATATATTAGAGCATTCAGGTGAACAAACCCATATTCTACTTCTAAAAGCCTCCTACTCTAACTTATGTGAAAAATACCCACTTTTAATAATTATCTTTTGATGTGGCCAAATTATTTAATGCAAAACAGATATCTATTGTTAATTAATTATGTTCTTTCACACATAAAACTGTTAAATGTGGTGATAATATGCATGATATTATGATAATAAAACTTCTGGGTCTTTTTTTATAGTAATTTGATGTACTTTTAGATATACAAGTTCATTTTGTTGCCTTAATCCTATGGAAAACAATTTGAGAACACAGAGTTCACTAGCACACAATGATTTTATTTTTCTCCAGGGGTTCCAGTCAATGCCTAAGAAGAAGCAATTTACTAAGTTGTACCTTGGGGCATTGTAATTCACCACACATGGGTGAATGTTTTGCTTTGGGAGAGTTGTTACTCATGGCAATATCAAATCTGTCCGGTTCTATTTTGCACTGACAACAGTTACTTGTGTAAGAATAGTAATTATAGCGTAGAATCCACAGTTCTTTCGTAGCAATTCTTTAGTTTCTTCAAATTTTATCTTGCTTTTTAGCACCTTCCTAATTGATATTCTCTGTGTAATAGTGAATCTTAACAATTTGACATAAGGTTTAAAAGCAAAAAGAACCACTAAAGGATTTTGTAATTGAGTGTGTATGTGATTTCTCCTTCCTTACTAAAGCTTTCTCTTGATTTCACAAGACTGCAATTCTCTCCTTTTCATACTGTTTCAAGGCATGTATAATACTTTTTATGTAAGGTAAATTTAATTAATAATTGGTTTATATTATGATTGTTAATTTATCAGGGACCTTAGTTTATGCAGTATCACTTAGTTTTCTAAAGAGCATTAAAAGTTATCACTTTCTTATATAAAACATTCAGATTATTAAAAGGTAATATTCCTAAGGCCATACTGTTAATCAGTGCCAGAATTTGTGTCCAAAAGTCTTATGTTCATCTTAGATTAAATTCCATCTTGAGGTTATCATATTCATTGAAGCAGAACTGTGCCATAGTACATTTTATAGGACCCATGATAAGCATTCAATAAAAATCTAATATTGAAGAATATACCCTTAACTTTCAAATTTACTTTATGCTCTAAAGTCACCCAAATACATTGTCATAAAAAATTCACTTATTGTAACTGTTAGGCTGGCACAAAATCAAGTAATAGGCTGATTGGTACCCATAACATCTCTCTCCAAATAATAAACTATCCCCAGAGTTTTGAGCCCACTGATAACTAAGATACACAAAGGTCAAGAGTTCACAAATAATATGAGTTCTTGTCCAGTTTTCTAGCTGCCTGCAAGGGAAGATTCCTTTGGATGCTACCTCCTTTGTACTGTTATATACTTGTGTCCTGATTTATCATAGTAGCTGAGAATGACCAGATACCATTTTATTCTTGACTGCATCATTGCTTTGAAGCCTCTCTACTAAGTAGAACCATAAGGCAAAACATTAGTGTCATGCACACTGCTTAATCTTTTGAAAACTAAATATTACATGTAAATAATAAGGGATACATAAGTGATGAAATCCCCCATCTCTCCTTTTTTTCTCCTGTTTTTAATTTCACGTTATGAGCTTCGTTTGATGAATGACTCCTTGCTACCTTTAGGACCACATCCAAATCCCTTAGCTTGGCATATCAGTCCCTTTGTAATCTGTTTGGTGATCAGTCCTCCATCCACATAATTTGGCAGCTTACCCTCACACCTGTGCTTCAGATACAGTGAACTACTTGCTGTGCCTTGGCAATACTGTTTTGTCATGCCTCAGTGCCTTCACATGTTCTGCCCAGTGCATGCTTCTGCTCATTTCCCTTCTTAGCTAAATCCTACTCATTTCTGACAGCTCCGTTCAAATTTTGAGAATATTGCCTACTTGGCCCTTGCTTAGATAAGATTAGTCATAGAGCTAAAGAGATATGGATACAGTGTTTAGCATTGTATCAAATGTACGTTCAGATTTCCTAAATATATTATATGGCTAACTCACTCCCTTCTGTTATTCATATAAAAATAAATTTATTTTGCTACTTTAAGTTTATTAGGATTTAATGTTAAAATTGGAAGTTGCATGTGCTAAAGGCTAGCAAGGAATTTAGAGCATGCAACTTGTTTTCTATTTATCTCCAGGGATTCAATAGTTGCCTTCAAATCAGAATGAATTGAATATGCAGGAACTGCTATGAGACATTCCTCTTTTTTCTTCTTTTGTTCCATCTAAAAGGCTTACATATTTTTGCACACAATAATGTTTACAATAAAAATGTGTAAAATATTTTGTGAGTGGTTTGAAGAACTTTTAATGGTGATTTTAGTGTTACATTATACTGAAGATAAGTATAATGAGTTTAGAACCCAGACAGTATTCAAAATGTCACTTAATTATTTTATGTATCCAAACAGCACCCTCTGATTTTATTAATCTGTTAAAATATTTATTATGTTGAATGAAATGAAATATGTATTTATTTGTAGTTAGATGGAAGATTTTCCAAATGAGTCATTTTTATATAGCAATAATTCCAAATTGCTAGCTCAAAATTTCTATAATTAAATTAATATTTGCAGATATCTATGTGCATATTTAATATTTGCAGATAGCTATGTGCATATTTTCTCAGCTAATAAGGTAATTTTACCACTATGTTTTTACTGAGAAATGGGACAACTCTTTCTACTTTATACTACCATCATTGTTTCTGTCATTGTCTATTCTACTGTCTTAATTTCATCAGAGAATACACTTAATAATAACATGAACAAAAATATTTTACACTTGAAGGAAGATACTTACATTA
This sequence comes from Sylvilagus floridanus, assembly GCA_949820135.1. Lineage (NCBI taxonomy): Eukaryota > Metazoa > Chordata > Mammalia > Lagomorpha > Leporidae > Sylvilagus > Sylvilagus floridanus. Next base: position 110,462,627 of record OX463241.1, read on the forward strand.
ACTTATCAAAGAGATCATTTGCTCAGCTTAAGACATATTAATCAGCATAAAATTTGGCAATGAGTAATAATCTTCTGTTTAATAGTTTGTTTTTAAAAATGTAGACCTAAATACAATTTAAATATCCCAATAATGAGGACCATGTCTGTGCAAATTTTATTCTAATGCCATTGTTGAATTTTGTCTGGTAGCAAAAGCTGCCTGGATATTTAAATAATTATCCATTTGAAGATAAGACAATGCTTTTTCCTTGAATCAAAGATTGATATAGAATGTATGATCTCCATTCATCTTCTCACTGGCAAGGAAAGATGATATTTATCATCAGCCTGATTATTTATAACACAACCACCAGGGATCAGCAAGTTTCATAAAAATTATTTTGAAGACAGAGATATGCAGAAGACTTTGGGTCGTTGTTTTTATCCTAAAGAACACTGGAGCAGAATTACTTTTTATGATTACAAATGTGGTCTTTTTTTTTTACCACCGAACCTTTTAAATGATATTATTTATCATTTCCATAATCATGGAATTGATGTCTGTTCTGCAGTTTAGATAGCTGTGCTTTGATACAATAAATCTGGGAAATAATGCTATGTTACAAACAGGAAGCTTCACAAGGGATGGGATGGCTGGCATGTAAATTGCAGTGAAGAGAGAGTTCTACAGAAGTCATGGCAATTCCAAACTTTATGTTTTCTCATTAATTTTTCCATCACAAATACTTAAATATTACCATTTTATCTATTATTTTGTATAGCAATGAAATAAATACTTAATAACTTTAAATGCCCAATAAATGTTTTGTCATGACTTTGCATTTTTATGAATTTGGTTTATGCTCATCTGCGTAATTTTGTTCTCCATGTGGCCTTGTGATGGTATTCAGCCTGCATGGTGATGCTGTAAAAGTTCCAAGATGGTTTTACTCACATTCATTTGGTCTGGAGGTTAGAAGCTTGAATCTTGGCGGGGATTACAGAATGGAGTGCCTGTCTGATGCCTCTCAGGTGACTATATTAGTGCAGTTATACTCTTTACATGTAATCTGGATTGTCTCTTGAATGATTATTCCAGAAGACCTCAGCAGAAGTTACAAGGCTTCTAATCCCTAGCCTTGGAAGTCTCAGAACAAGTAAGTAACTTACACTGCATTCTAGGTTTCAACAAATCGTATTCAATATCCATAACTTCTCTTCTAGAAACCCAAGGTTTTATTCTATTATGTCATTTTCTCTGACTCTAGGATTCCTGTTGTAAATCCAGTTCAGGTGCAGTACCAGGTAAGGTGGAGTTTTCTTCATACAGTTTTTTTTCCAAATTGATTAATTTCTTAATTGAATTTTATCTTTCTTAAAAAAAAATGAAAATGACAATAATCATGGCTCTTCTTAATTTTTTAAGATTTATTTATTTACTTGAAAGTCAGAATTACACACAGAGAGAAGGAGAAGCAGAGAGAGTTCTTCCATCTGTTGGTTCACTCCTCAATTGGCCACAATGGCCAGAGCTGCGGCCCATCTGAAGCCAGGAGCCAGGAGCTTCTTCAGGTCTCCCATGTGGATGCAGGGGCCCAAGAACCTAGGCCATCTTGTACTGCTTTCCCAGGCCACAGCAGAGAGCTGGATCAGAAGTGGAGCAGCCGGGACTCCAACCAGCGCCCATATGGGATGCTGGCACTGCAGATGACAACGCTACTTGCTACATCACTGTGCTGGTCCCTATCACGGGTCTTCTAAAACCTTTTCTTCCCAGTGATTTATCAGTAAAAGTATTAAAACTGGTGGTTCTGGAGATGTTACTGATTTGTGAATTGATAATGAGATACATATGCCAATTTCATCCTCTTAAGAACTCTGGATTTACCCAAAATGACCAGCTGTATAAAATTCAGTGTGGACTCCAATGGCTACAACATTGTTCAGTATGAGAAGCATGGGTGGGACCATCTTATTACCCAGCTGAATGAATGAGACCTGAGGACAGAATGGATCTGGTTCATGATGCATTTCATGGATTAAGTAATGTAACATTTCCTCTGACTTCTCAGGAAACAACTGGTTCACAACTAGATATGTCAGACTAGAATCAAATAGCCAGTGCTGATTAGTCATATGATATTATCTCAGTGGAGATCAAATACTGGCCACCTAGCCAAAGCCAACCCACTAATGAGGTATTGTGACCCCCACAGTATTTATGAATGTAATCCAACATTTTTAAAAGTCAGGAATTTTATATAAAAATCCTTCCCTTTTTAAATTTCTGTTATGCAAGTTTCATGTATTTCATATATACAGACAGATCTCCCCCACCCTCCCACCCATGCTCCAAAACTTCTTCCTCCGCCCTCTTACATTCCCACTCTTAATTTTTACAAAGATCTATTTTCAGTTTACTCAATGACCATATAGTTAACCCTACACTGAATAGAAAGTTTCAACAAATAGTATGAAGGAACAAAAAGAAAAAAATAAACTGTTCCTCAACTGAAAACACAAGGACTGTTAACAATCGTAGACTCTCAAAATGTCTATTTAACTCCAATACATTACATTTTAGGTACTCTATTAGTTACCTAGGATCAGGGAAAATAAATGATTTCTGTTTTTTGGGGAACTGACTTATTTCACTAAGTATACTGATTTCCAGTTGCAAAAGACAGGGTTTCATTTTGATTTACAGCTGAGTAGTACTCTATAGTGTATATATACCATAATCTCTTTATCCAGTTTTCAATTGATGGACATCTGGGTTGATTCCATATATCAACTATTGTGAATTGTGCTGCAATGAACATCAGGGTACAGATAAGTCTTTTATTTGTTGATTTCTTTTGGTTTGGGTAAATTCTGAGGAGTGTGATGGCTGGATCACATAGTAGGTCTATATTCAGATTTATGAAATATCTCCATTTGTCTTCCACAATGGCTATACCAGTTTATATTCACACCAACAATGAACCACATCCTTACCAGCATTTATCAAAAATCCTTATTTCTTAAAACTCTTGAAACATGACATTAGGCAACTGTTGGGCCTTCATTCCCATCAGATAGGTTGCAGTGGGCTGATACCACTTTAGGGCAGGTCTGTGGTCTGCCATACACCAAAATCCCAAGTGGCACACGGTGAGTCCCAACTACCCATATGAGAGACCTGGATAGAGTTCTTGGCTCCTGACTTAGAGTAAATCCTCTAGACTTCTGAGTTTTTTACTCCAAATTAAAACTGTTAGTAACTCTTCTATCAAATACATATGTAATCTCTTAAATAGAAACACAGTGTTAGCCTAGTATATGATCCACTCATTACTTTCCTTAAGTGTAGGAATTGCTATGAGAGTGGTAGAGAAATGGAGTAAGAATTGACTCCTTAGATTTTCCTGGACAATCACAGTATTTTCTTTCCTTTTTGATTTATCATCAATAGAATAGTACGTAGAAGAAATCAAGTCGAAAGATCAACTACAGAAGAAAACAACTGAGATTCAGGTGGAATATGGTGTGGTGTTAGATTTTCTGTTCTGAGAATTACTGCAATTCAATATGAAGACACCTGCACCACAGAGCTGTTTTACATTTACCACAAACCCACAATTTAATAGTGATGTACGAAAGGTGCTGAAATAAACTGCTATTTTCCAAAAGGCAACAAAAATGCCAATGTGTAGAAAGTTTGTACATAGAATTTGCTGATCCATATCAGGTCCTGAACACAGTCAAACACATGCTCCCTGTTTCTTGATTAGAGTACATGTTTGCTTCATGGGAGTTGGCTGCATATTCCAGAATATTTATTCAGTCTGCTGAATCACTTTACATTTCCCAAAGGGAAGGATTCATATGTGTAGCTGAGCAGCTTTATTCCTATAAAAATGTGCATGTCTCACATCATTTTACATTTTTACATTTTACATCATCTCTTTTCCTTTAAATCCCATCTAATTATTCTTTTTGCATTTTCTAGGGCCTCTAACTATAAGCTATGAATCTCATGGCATTTATTCTATTAGCCAAAATCCAAACACTCAATCCCTTTCTAGGAGGTATTTCTCTATTGTGGTCCTTACGTATGTATGAAGTTGCTGGGGAACTATATTTAAGACTTTTAAAAGGCCTGTTGTTCAACAAGGTATAATTATAAGCAACACATTTAAGAGCTTTAGAAGTCCATTTGTATGTTTGAAAATCTCAATGAGATTTCTCTCCTCCCTTCAGAGAAAGGCACCTTCTTTGATGGCCCATTCTTTCCACTGGGATCTCACTCGCAGAGATCTTTCATTTAGGTCTTCTCTCTTTTTTTTTTTTTTCCAAGAGTGTCTTGGCTTTCCATGCCTAAAATACTGTCATGGGCTCTTTAGCCATATCCGAATGCCTTAAGGGCTGATTCTGAGGCCAGAGTGCTGTTTAGGACATCTGCCATTCTGAGTCTGCTGTGTATCTCGCTTCCCATGTTGGATCATTCTCTTCCTTTTTGATTCTATCAGTTAGTATTAGCAGACACTAGTCTTGTTTGTGTGATCCCTTTGACTCTTAGACCTATCAGTGTGATCAATTGTGAACTGAAATTGATCACTTGGACTAGTGAGATGGCATTGGTACATGCCACCTTGGTGGGATTCAATTGGAATCCCCTGGCACGTTTTTAACTCTACCATTTTGGGCAAGTCAGATAGAGCATGCCCCAAATTGTACATCTCCTCCCTTTCTTAGCAACCTAAAACACAAACCATTTTATTATAGTTCACAATTGTGTGGGTTAGGAATTCTGGCAGGTTTTATTTAGACAGTTTTATTGCTACACAGAGTTTTAGTTGAGTTGAATTGTGTTACTTCAATTGGTGTAAGAGAGAAATTGTCTGATCTATCTGGCACCTGGTGGGAATGGTGGGAAGGCTATATTCAATTGAGTCTGATGATTGAGGCAGCTGCATGTTGCTTGTCTCACCAAGCAATCTCAGATGATTCAGACTTCTCTTGTGGAAACTATTTTTACTAATATGAGCATTGTAAGTGACCCAGGTAGGAGCTTCAAAGAGCTTTCTTAGTACAAAAATAGCACTTATCCTTCAAGTTATTAAAATGAACTCTATAAAGGGGAATGAAAGATTTTACCTCTGATGATCAGAATAGCAAATAAATCACAGCCATTTACAACACAGGCTGATTTATAGTGAAAACTCATTCTCCTCTTCAAATTCTGTTAGTCTCCCATAACTTCATACTCAAAACACTGTTGTACTATGGCATTGTGGGTAAAGCAACGACGTGTGGTGCCAGCATTTCTTCTGGGTAACCTTTTTGAGTCCTGACAGCTACAGATCCCTGCTAACGCAGCTGGCACAGCAGCAGCAGATGTCTCAAGTGCTTGGGCTCCTGTAACGCAGAAGGAGACCCAGAAGCAGCTCCTGGTTGCTGGCTTTGGATTGGCCCACCTCCAGCTGTTGCAGCCATCTGGGGAGGGAACCAGTAGACTGAAGAGTTCTCTCTCCCTCTCCCTCTCCCTCTCTCTCTTTTTCCCTCGCTCTGCCTCTGCCTGTCTGTAACACTTTCAAGTAAATAAATAGATCTTAAAAAATACTAATAATAAATTAGACCTATTTTTAAGTCCTCCATTATTTGAGTCTAACTGTTGTATGGTGGTCCCTGGCTAATATTGGTCCAGGTTCTTCTCTCCACATGAGAAATAATTCAAGGAAGAAACATAGATAAAGATGAATTAAGAAACAAGGCTTATTTAAAGTAAAAGTACACACTCAAGGAATAAGCATGGACAAGCTTGAGCAAGAATGAGCTTGAGAGAGAATGTATCAAAAGGTTCACGGTCATCCTTTTGTACAATCTGGATGAATAGCGAATGGTGTATGATGTGGGACTAACTGGATACTAAAAAAAGTCAGAGTTTGGGTTGTGGCTTGGATACTACACATTTCCTTGCACATTTTTATAAATACCAGAATTGTCATGGCTATAGATGCGTGTTGAGAGTAGGAGTGTTGGCCATGGTAGATTTATTATGACATTACAATTGATTGAGATCATTGCAGAGACTCAACCTGCACCCATATTGGGTATTTCCGGTTGGTACTGGTTCTAAGTTGCAAACAGAAGGGCAGGGCATTTATGGCAGTGAACAGAAAGGGGTTTGGAGAGTACATTAAAAGAGGGCTTGGTTGGTGCAGGGAAGGAGTGCTTGAGCTGTTATTCAAGTAGGCCAGCTTTAGCACAGGCAAGAGATAGCTGTCAAATCTCACTCCACCAACTATGACTATCTCTCTGCCTACAATACAACCAGTCTTTAATGTCTCATTTCCTTTTGCATTCACTCTGTGTTCTGACCAAGGTGAACACAATATACTCCTACTTGTTCATATTTTATGTGTTGTTCTCTCCTCCTACATCTTTCCTTTAATCTCTCCCTGGCTTCCAAGTCAAATACTTGTCTGAAATGTCAAGCTAGAGTTTTCCAATAATTCCATTATTTCAGATACTCTACTCTACTCTCACACATTCTTTGTTTTTCTGTTTTCTTTAAAGATGTATTTATTTATTTGAAAGAGTTACAGAGAGGCAGAGGCAGAGAGAGAGAGAAAGAAAGAGAGAGAAAAAGAGAGAGAGAGAGAGAGAGATAAAGACAGGTCTTCCATCTGCTACTTCACTCCCCAGATGGCCACGCATGCCAGAACTGCACCCACCTGAATCCAGAAGCCAAGAGCTTCTTCTGGGTCTCCCACACAGGTTCAAGGGCAAGGACTTGGGCTATTTTCCACTGCTTTCCCAGGCCATAGCAGAGAGCTGGATCAGAAGTGGCACAGCCTGGAATTGAACTCCTGCACATAAGCGATGCCTGCACTGCAGGCAGTGGCCTTACCCTCTATGCCACAGTGCTGGCCCCCATACTTTGGTTTATAATTATATATTTATAGACAATTTATAAAAAAAAATCCTTGATGTTATTACTGATTGTGTACAATCTGGCAACTTCACTGTAAATAGTACCTCTTTTTTTTCTCTTAACTTATAAGTTAACATCTACCATGAGTAGGATTTATTAGTGTTAATTGTATATACACATGTGTATTTTGGGTGAATAATTATGTGCCTATAAGGCAAATGCTCAACCAAATTTTACAACTTATTTTGTTTCTGCAGCCATTATCTGGATTTAATAAATCTAAAGAAAACATTTTGTCTCAGATACTGTGAATATAATTTGAGTTTGGAAATAACAAACTTGCAATCATTTCATCTTACCACTTTGATACAGTATTTGTTTTTAGGGCTCTTATTGAACCTCAATAATAAAATTAATTTTATTTACCAAAAATTCACAGGATAAAAAAGTCTGATGCAAAATGCATACATTCATGTGCTATTAATTTAGTTTCAGTTTTTCAATTAAAGTTAATATGCTTCTCCACTAATTAGACATTATTTCCTTCTGCTGAAGAATTTGGGTTGTAAACAAATAACATGATAAAACTTAACATTAAAAATTTTAGTGCACACCAGAAATAGAACTTCAAAATTTAAACTTACAACAAATAAGTTTATTTTCCTATGAATCTCTATGACAAATTATATTTTACTGGGAAGAGGCAATCTGTTGATAGTCTAAATTCTACAAATGATTCTATAAATGATTTTATAATAAGAATTTCATTTCCAATGAGGAGCTTGTAGTGCAGCATAGGATGCCTGCATCCCATCTCTGAGTGTTGGTTCATGCACCGGTTCCTCCACTTCCAACCCAATTTCCTACTAATGCCTCTGAAAGTCAGGGGATGATGGTCCAGTGGCTGAAGTCACTTTAACAAACATGGGAGACCCAGATGGAGTTTCAGGCTCCTATATGGGGCCTGTCTCAGCCTTGGGTATCACAAGTATTTGGGGAGTAATCATTAGCTGGAAGATTTATCTTTCTCTCTCTCTTTCTCGCTAGCTCTCACTCTCACTCTGGTTCTCTGTCTCTTTCTCCCTCTCTGCCACTTTGCTTTCTAAGTAAAGAAATGAATGAATAAATAAATAAATAAGTCAACAAAAAACAATGACTTCCCATACTTTCAATTACATCATTTATATAATGGATAAGTTGATGATATGTTGATTCCTGGTCCTTATTTATTTATTTATTAATAAATAATTTAATTATTTCATTAAATTACATTTTTTAATTCTAAAAAGTCAAAGTAAGATTAATCCTGAAGTTTTTATTTCCATCCTTCATTCACCGCCTTTTTTTTTTTTTTTTTGGAAAGGAAGAGTGGACAGTGAAAGAGAGAGAGACAGAGAAAGGTTTTCCTTCCGTTGGTTCATTGCCCAAATGGCTGCTATGGCTGGTGCGCTGGCTGAACCGATCCAAAGCCAGGAACCAGGTGCTTCCTCCTAGTCTCCCATGCAGGTTCAGGGCCCAAGCACTTGGGCCATCCTCCACTGCCTTCCCGGGCCACAGCAGAGAGCTGGACTGGAAGAGGAGCAACAGGGACAGAATCCAGCGCCCCAACTTGGACTAGAACCTGGGGTACCAGCATTGCAGGTGGAGGATTAGCCAGTGAGCCACAGCGCCGGCCCTTTTCACCATTCTTTATTATAGCATCAGTTGTAATGTTAAAGTAATTTAATAAGACCATAGGATATTAAATATATTCTCTTTTCATCATTATTATAGATCGCTTATGAATTATAAAATATATTTCATTTAGAGCTGGAGAAATAGATAAAAAGAAAGCATAAAAGAAATGTATGTGTGTGTGCGTGTGTGTGTGTTTGTGTGTGTGTGTGGCGGGGAGGCGACACAGGAAGTACTGTTTAATCTAGCGGTTAAGATACAAGTTGAGATGCCTGGATCCCATATCAGGGGACCTGGGTCCGGTTTATGTCTCCAGCTTCTGGCTAATGCAGATACTGAGGTGATGGCTCAAGTAGTTGTGTCCCTATCACTCAAGAAAGAAAGTTGTATATTTGGTTCCCAGCTCCTGGCTTTTGTGAGCATTTGCGGAGTTAACCAGCAGATAGGAATATTCTCTCTTTCTCTCTTCCTATCCTCTCAGCCTCTCAAATAACTAATTTTTCTTTTAAATTAAACACCAATTACATACAAAGGAAATAAATCATCCTTCCTGTTAAAAATGTTGTCACCCAGGACTGGCGCTGTGGCGTAGCAGGTAAAGCCACCGCCTGCAATGCCAGCATCCTAGTTAGAGTCCTGGCTGCTCCACTTCCAATCCATCTCTCTGCTGTGGCTTGGGAAAGCAGTGGAGGATGGCCGAAGTCCTTGGCCCCTGCACCCACGTGGGAGACCTGGAGGAAGCCTCTAGATCCTGGCTTCGAATCAGAAGAACTCCAGCCATTGTGGCCAATTGGGAAGTGAACCAGAGGATGGAAGACCTTTCTCTCTCTCTCTCTCTCTGTCTCTCCTTCTCTCTCTCTGTGTAACTCTAAATTTCAAATAAATAAATAAATAAATAAATCATTAAAAATGTTGTCACACATATAAAAAGTATTTAATAGCCAATAAATTTAAAACGTACATCTTTTTGCCTATATTATTATTTAACATAAATTTTGTCTTTCAGTAAATAACTAATATCTCACCTAGAAGAGCCTTTAATATGAATTTCTAAGAGGGTATATGAAATTACTGTAGCACACAATAAAATAAGCTGAATAGCAATACAGTAGGACTGTATTTGATGAAATAATGATGTTTTCAAGAGCCTAATCAACTCATTTTCACATAGGAGCATTGTCCTGCATTATTGGTGTGAGCCCAGTCTAAAGATAAAGCTCTAACTTTGGAAGAAGAATGTAGAAGAGAAGTCTGAGCTCTGGTAGAAATGTGGAAGGGACACAGCTCTCCATCACTACAATGAAAACAGAGAAGCCAGACTTGTGTCGTGTTCACAAGCCACTAAACTTGTGGTAATTTGTTCTAGCATCAACAGAAAAGAAATACACATTAGTCCATTCAGAACTTCAGGCCTTGGCCGGCGCCGTGGCTCAACAGGCTAATCCTCCGCCTTGCGGCGCCGGCACACCGGGTTCTAGTCCCGGTCAGGGCACCGGATTCTGTCCCGGTTGCCCCTCTTCCAGGCCAGCCCTCTGCTGTGGCCCAGGAGTGCAGTGGAGGATGGCCCAAGTGCTTGGGCCCTGCACCCCATGGGAGACCAGGAAAAAGCACCTAGCACCTGGCTCCTGCCATCGGATGAGCGCGGTGCACCGGCTGCAGCGCACTGTCCGCGGCAGCCATTGGAGGGTGAACCAACGGCAACGGAAGACCTTTCTCTCTGTCTCTCTCTCTCTCACTGTCCACTCTGCCTGTCAAAAAAAAAAAAAAGAACTTCAGGCCTTTGATAAAGTGAGTTAAGTAGCAAAGAAGGCTATTGTTTTCTGAGTTAGTACAATGTTTTATTAACAAGACTAAAGAAATGCAGAAATATTGATGTCAGGTAGATTTAGTCCTGGATATTATGACTGACAATCATCATTCTTTTCCAGATCTTATGTTGGTTTGTTTCTATTACTATTGTTTCTTTGGTTTATGATCACATCAACCTGTCTGCTCGTAGGTCTGATCAATTATCTTTGAGTACTGGAGGTTAAATGTTAAAAAATGATTATCTGTATCCCAGGTTGATATTGCTTTCTCTCAGACAGGATTTACATTTGGTTTTGACAAGTGTCTGGGATGGGGGGAACCAGCAATACTGATTCACATTGATCTAATCAAGGATTGATTTGCTTTAGAGCTGGGCTTTCATTTTTGTGAGGGCTAGATTCTATCCCACTCTTCTTGGATACAGACTAATTCAAGAAGATTTTCTAATACCTCTGATTCCTGGTGAGTGCTAGACTGCAATTTTGATTTGTCTGGCCCTGAGGGACTGCTGTTATCTCTGCTCATTTTCTGAGTCATCTCAGAGAATATCAGTCATCTTCTCTTGGGGAAAAAATGTCTCTGAGTGCTAGACTCAGCTCACTGGATTTCTTTCTTCTACATCTTAGTCATACAACACTGCACTATCTTCATGCCCTCATAATTTTGTTTATTTTTTTAAAAAGATAATTGTTGTGTTTTCTCAGTTGTTTCGAGTGGAATAGCCAGTCCAAATGATCAGTCTGTGATGTTTACAACTATAATAAATGCTTAGCAGTTAATAGAAAGGAAAATTTTACCTCTGTGTTTCTTATCTAAAATAATTTAATTCTTGGTGAGCTTCAAACAGATATACAAATTAAAAAATGGAAACATCTTGCCCTTATTTAAAACAGAATTTTTTTTTTAAATTGTGAGTTCCTGTTTTAAGTTAGAAAAATATTGCTTTTCAACTGAAATTAAAAAGGAAATCTCAGTGAATACTTAATACATATTTCACTGCAGCTTTATGTCTACTATTATATTTTAAATATGAATCAAGGGAAAAGGACACTAAATTACTCAAAGACAGACTCAGATATGTAGACTGGGTTGTATTCTTAAAAATCAAGTCACAACAAAATTGTGTACTTTAACTTTAGAATTTAACAAGTTTACATTGTGTATACAGAAGGGGGAAAGCAGAGACAATAGCTTGTAAAGATAATTGGGGAGAAAACTTTCTAAAATATAAGAAAAGATAAATGAGAGGACTAAGTCAAGGCCAGTTGTAAGCATGATTAGAGACTGTCATTTGTTTTCTTCACTGAAGAGTTCTGCTTTCACACAGATGGCTTTTTCTTTTAGTAAGTTTAGTTGTCATTCACAGTATATTTGATAGATTTTAGAATGAATCAAATATGATTTTCATCCATGTGTCTAGCAGAGCAAGCCCATTTATAAACATTGGCCACACCCATTTCAATCTGGTTCTACCATGTAACTCCTCAGAGACAAATGAATCTTCCATAAAAGCATCAGATGAGAGTAATGATATACTTTAGTCATAATTTCACTGAAAAATAGTATGAAATTCTTTGTCATGTTCATTCTTATGAGAAAGGAGAAAAAAAGGACAGTAATTTGAGTGATTTTTATTTTTTTCATGGACATTAGTTTAGAAACAACTGTTCCATTAGTTGAAACACACATGAATGCCAATAAATATTTGTGTTTCTTAACAGTTTTTGGAAAGTATGAAAGAAAAAAAATATGATGGTTTTAATCTGTTTTCTAAAGCATTTTATGTTAATGTATTATTAACAGAAAGACAACAGAGTGACTGTAGTTCATAGATATAAATCTAATGATATAATGATATTCTCTCCCTCCATCCCACCGTCTCCCTCTCTCCCTTTCTTCCTTCCTTCCTTCCTTTCTTTCCTTTCTTCCTTCCTTCCTTTCTTTCTTTCTTTCTTTTTCTTTCTTTCTTTCTTTCTTTCTTTCTTTCTTTTATATAGTTTTTAAGATAACATATTATTAACTAATATTACAGACAAGGACTTAATGCTCTACTAAAAAAGAAATCAACAAGTAAAAGGTAAAATGACCCTAGTTCAGTGGTAATAAAGATAAGGGCTATAAACAATAATCAAATGGATATCCATGTTTATTTGTCCCATTGAAAAGTAATGAGGGATTACATTTCATGAATGTAGAAGATGCAACATATTTTTAGCAGATTAAACATTCTTAACCTTTAACACTCTCCCACTCACCACAAATAGTTCAATGTTTTTATTTTGTCATTTGTTTAAGATCTTCTATTTATGTTTTGTTTTTGACCTTAAATATGATTTTGACTCAACTTTAGAATGATTAATTATATTAGTTTCTTCTTTGAGGCATTACTCCTCCCTGCACTGTGCCTTATATCTTCAGAGCAAAGAATTCTGTGTGTCCTCCTCTGAATGCAAACCATTTTCATAATGAAAGCTGATTGAAGATTTTCCTGTGCAATCATGGATGACTTGATGTACATATATGATCTTTTCCTAGCTTACAACAAATATTTCTGATTAAGAAGTTACAGTCACAATTTGCGACCTGCGAATTCTTGAGTAATCTTTTATTGTCAAATGATTTCACCAGTGAAGGATTAGGAAATAATCGACAGCCACTCTCTTCTCATTTTCTTCATTGTCCATTTATCCTTATTTTTATATATTTTAAATCCTTTTGTTTTTCTCAATTTGTAAGTTTTATTCTATGTATAAGCACACAGAGTGGCAGCAGGGCAGAAATGCCTGTGGATGGATAGAAATGATATTTCTCTGCCACAATCTGAACCAAGGAAGCTTAATGCCCATTCACCTCCACAACAAGTATTCTGTAGGAGGCTAGTACTCACACACAAACAAAAGCAGAAACCACAAAAATATAATTTCTGTTCCTTTAGCACCGATTGATACATAATGAGCACAGAAAGCACTGTTACAAAATAGAGGTGAAGAAAATGAGTTCTGAAACATAATCATGAGAGACTTTTTTCAGGAAACAATAGAGGAGTTGCATATTTTCTTCATCTAGAAGGTCTGAAGTACCTTTCTCCTACTTGCATATTTGAGTAACTCAGTTGGATGTATGTTTCCTGTATATCAGTTCTGTTTCTTACAAAAGTTTGAAAGCATTTTTTTGTCATCTTTGGCCCAAGGTGCTGTCCATTAAAAAATTATCTGATTCTCTTTCCCTCTCTTTTTCCCTCCCACTTCCTTTTGGTTATCTCTTGCTGACACTAATTTTTTTTTTTTTAATTTTTGACAGGCAGAGTGGACAGTGAGAGAGAGAGACAGAGAGAAAGGTCTTCCGTTGCCGTTGGTTCACCCTCCAATGGCTGCCGCGGACAGCGCGCTGTGGCCGGCGCACCGCGCTCATCCGATGGCAGGAGCCAGGTGCTAGGTGCTTCTCCTGGTCTCCCATGGGGTGCAGGGCCCAAGCACTTGGGCCATCCTCCACTGCACTCCTGGCCACAGCAGAGGGCTGGCCTGGAAGAGGGGCAACCGGGACAGAATCTGGTGCCCCGACCGGGACTAGAACCCGGTGTGCCGGCGCCGCAAGGCAGAGGATTAGCCTGTTGAGCCACGGCGCCGGCCTTGCTGACACTAATTTTAAGAGGGCTTTCCTAATAAAGACTAGGTCATGCTTTTAAGTTCATTTTGGCGCTCCCTCACTTGACTTCTGCTGTTACAAGTGCAGATACTATAGAGAGGAGGTTATAATGGAAGTATGGGCACTCTCTCATCTCCTGATGTGGGAGCCTAAGGTAATGTGATCTTACCAAAACTGCCCTGATGCCTCCTAAATCAAGTCTCCACTTGCTACCTCCAAAACTCAACAGTCCCCTACTTCATTTCCCCATTAATTTCCCCTAATGCCCAAGACCTACTCTTTAACAATATATTCCAGCTGTAAATTCAGGTTACTAAATAACTGCTTCTTAAGTTGTTTTTACAGAGTTCACCACCAAGCTGGCTTAAATCTCTTTCGAATAGGTCAAGATTGAGTAACGGAGCTATACATGCACAAATAAGGAGCGTTATGACTTACAAAAGGCACTGGGATCCAAGGTTCTGCCGTGGAATGAAGCAAAAATTAGAAAGTAAGTGGAAAGAGAGCTGTTCAACAGGTTTAGGAAGCATGATATCCAACGATTACATCCGCTGACTGGACTCCCTCATACAATGCATACCATGATCCCTCAGGGCCCCCCACCAATCAGAAGTTGTCTTGTCAATGTGTCTACATCCTACCCCAGGAGACTTTAATCACACCCCCCATCAGGGAGACAAGTTTCGTTTTTCACCCTAATCTCCACGCTGTCAGCCACACATATAAAGCCTTTTTCCCACCAAAACACAAACACCACAAGTTGGTTGTCCGATACACTTTGAGTAGCAAATTGCTTTCATCTGGTAATAGGATCCAATCTCTGACGTCTGCTGACATGATTTCTAAGCTGATAGAAAACAATCTCATGCTAAACAAACAACTCCTGATATTCACATCTAAAAGAAGCATTTTCTCCTCGTGTTTCTGAGCCATGTCTTTACTTCCACTCCAGGTAGTCAGAGCTGCAATCCTGCTTCTTTGGTCTAAGATGAAATTTCTTTTCATTAATTTTTCCCAGCTTCTCTCTCCACTCATACCTGTCTCTCCCTGAAATATTCTTACATGTATTCACTTAGAATGTGAACTCTTCACTGTTATGTAAGTCTTGAGCCATCTTTTCTATGTCCCTACTATTAGCACCTGACAGACAGGAGTCACTAATTTTCTTTTATTTTGGTTGAATTAATTTGCTTTCTTTAAAACTCTGTAATAGGAGCATTAACTAAATGTAATGTTAATTTAAAATGTATTATTTCAAAAACTAAAAATGAAAGAAACAAAGGAAAGGAGAAAAGGAAGAGGTAGGGGAGAGGGAGAAAAGACATATTATGCCCTTAGAATTCGATCTATGAACTACAGTGAATCTGTTTTCTTTTGTATTAATATTATATTTGTATTAATATTATATTTGTATTAATATAATATATTAATATTGTATTAATATTATATAAACATGAAAAAATAAAGTATTAACAATAAAAACTTTTTAAAAAATAAAAAGAGTATAAAACTATATAATATACTTAGAAGCCTAAACTCAGTGATTGGTCATAATAAGAAGCTTAATTTGTGGTCAAAGATCAATCTCCTATCATCTACTTAAATGTAATGGAAAAGAAAATAGCATCTGATTTTCTTATCCTTTATTCCTATATGTATTTCAAATGTGACTGGAAAATGGCCTATATAAGAGAGATATACTTATTAGAATACAAAAGTATGGTCTATTCATTAGAGTTATAAAATGTTAATATATTCTATGTGTCCAACCTATATGATTTTACTGTAAAACACAGGTACAGAATGACCTTAAGGTATTTATATTTCTTGATTATTTCTATGGATGAGAGCTTTTATTTATTTTTTGCTTTTTTTCCCAGAAATACTTTATATAAGGTACACAAACTTCATGCATTTTATATATACAAATTTAGGAACTTAGAGATTCTTTCCATCCTACCCACCCTCCCACCTGCACCCCCACCCTTCTCCTTCTCCCTCTCCTATTCCCATTTTAATTTTTTAATTAGGGTCTATTACCAATGAACTTTATGTACATAAGAGTAACCCTATACTAAGTAAAGAGTTCAACAAATAGTATGAAAAAAAAAAAAACTGTTCCTCAAGAGTAGAGATGTGGTCTGCTCAAAATTATCACATGTGAAAATGTCAATTTCGCTTCTATAGATTACCTGTTAGGTACTCTATTTGTTACCACAGATCAGGGAGAGCATATGGCATTTGTCCTTTGGGGACTGGCTTATGTCACTAAGTATAATGTTTTCTAGTTGCATCCATTGTGTTGCAAATGACAGGATTTCATTTTTTTATCTCTGTGTAGTATTCCATAGTGTGCATATCCCATAATGTCTTTATCCAGTCCTCAGCTGACAGTCATTTGAGTTGATTGCATATCATAGCTATTGTGAATTGAGCCATAGTAAACATGGGGGTATAGATAACACTTTAATATACTGATTTAATTTCCCATGGGTAAATTCCCAGGAATCGGATGGCTGGGTCATATGATAGGTCTATATTCAGATTTCTGAGTTATCTCCATACTGTCTTCCAGAGTGCCTATACCAGTTTACATTACCACCAACAGTGGATTAGAATACCTTTTATCCCCGTATCCCCACCAGCATTTGTTTGTTGATTTCTGTATGAAAGCCATTCTAAGGTGGGTGAGGTGACACCTTGTTGTGGTTTTGAATTGCATTTCCCCGATAGCTAGTGTCTGTTGTCCATTTGGATTTCCTCTTTTGAAAAATGCATGTTTAAGTCCTTTGCCCATTTCTTAACTGGGTTGTTTTGTTCTGTTGTTGAATTTCTTGAGCTGTTCACATATTCTGGATATTAGCCTTTTATCAGTTTCATAGTCTGTAAAATAGGTTGTTCTTCACTTTGCTGAGTGTCTCTGTTGCAGTGCAGAAGCTTCATAATTTAATGCAATCTTATTTGTTAATTTTGCCTTTGATTTCCTCTGTGTCTGGGGTGTTTGCCAAAAACTCTTCATTCATGACGATGTCTTACAGTGTTTCTCCAATATTCTTTAGTAATTTGATGGTATCAGGACATAGGTTTATGTCTTTGATCCATTTTGAGTGGATTTTTAAGATGTAAAGTAGGGGACTTGCATTATAATTCTACATGTGGAGATCCAGTTTTCCCACCACCATTTGTTGAAGAGACTGTCCTTGCTCCAGGGATTGATTTTAGCTTCTTTGTCAAAATAAGTTGGTTGTAGTTGTGTGGACTGATTTCTAGAGTTTCTGTTCTATTTCATTGGTCTGTCCAATTGTTTTTTGCTAGTACCAGGATGTTTTGATAATAACTACCCTGTAGTAGGTCTTGAAATCTGGTTTTGTGACATCTCTGGCTTTATTTTTGTTCTATAAGATTGCTGCATCTTGAACATATGTTATAGCTACACCAGCTTGTGTCCATGCACCCAGCAACTAACTTAGACGAGACAGCTGAGTCTTGCTAGGATAATGGACTTGAGACTGGGTTCTCATGACTGTTGGACCGCTGTGTCCTGGGACTGAGAAAATACTGTGGTTTTGTGGGAGGTTGCAGAGCGTGACTGAGTCTCTGGAAAGCTACTGTGGGAGGCTCTACACATTCAGGGCACCCTGATTGCCTAGTAAGGGTCTTTGCTGCAGGATCCAGACTCACACTGAAGACTGCATGGATCATTTGTGTGGTTCTTGTGGCAGCACGAATGAATATCGCACCCACTGGACCTGGCTCCTGGGGAATGGTCTCCTGGGAAAAGAGGAGGTGAGTGTGAGACTATGCCAACAAAACTGATCAAAGCCCTCCCTCTGATAAAAATAAAAAGAAAGAAAGAAAAAAAGAAAAAGGGATTATCACACCTAACTTGGGTGTCATCTCAGACACTCCCCTCAACCTGGAGCACTGAACAGAGCTCCCTGGCCACACCCAAAACATGCCTCTGGGTAGTCAATGAAAGGGCAGATACTCTGTAAGCCAGAGTCATAGTCCCCCCCAAAAAAAAATCAATCTGGGGGAAAATATAGAAGAATCTCACAGATGTGTAAAAATAAACACAGAAATTCAAGAATCAAGAAAAAAATAGACATGAGATTTTATACTGAAATCCTACTATGTAGCTATAAAGATCTAGGTGGATGAAATAAAAACAAAAGAATTGTTTCTACTCTGTAATTATATATAGGTAATAGCCCTATCTAAGTGATAACATTTACAAAAACTTATAAACAGTAAAACACACCATTTTATCACTTTTATTGGATAGTATTCAGGAACTGTATTCATCTTATAACTGTTGAGAAGCAGGTTCATTGTGCACAGGTTAGCAGTTTGAGTCCAGTGAAATACAGCATGCTTCTTTGCACCAAGCTACATGAAAAGAGTTTATTACCTAGAGATAGGCATCAAGAAAAAAAAAACAATAGCAATAACAGCAAAAAGCAAACATGATCCATTGGGAACCAGTCCTTCAAGGCTCAGAGCCTACATGCATGAAGTGTCAACTGTGTGGCTGCACTTGCACCACAGTTGGTGGACTCCAACAGAAGCATGTCCTAAATTAAACACCCTAGGAGCAATGTCAATTGTATGCTGAGCTTTGTAGGACATCCTGCTTCTAGGGGAGAGAAGAACAGTGCCAGCAATATTCTGGTCAGTCCTGGCTTAATTCAAGATGTTGCTTTCCCCAGGAGAGACAGGAACAAGGCCTGGATTATTTCAGGATACCATTTTCTAATACATTCTGTAGTTATTCCTGAGGACTACAAGCAAGAAAGTAGGAAAAATTGAAACAGTCATAGACCAACCAAAGAAATGTAGTGCAATCTTTCAATACAGGAAAATATTTTTTTAAACTTCTAACCTTCCAACTCAGTTACCGTGGCCTGAGAACCACTGATCAGCCTTCAGATACTCTAAATTAGATCTGATTTTTCTAAGACTTCATATTAATGGAAATGTTTGTAGTTGACTGTTTGCCCACCACAATGTTTTTGATATTCATCCATGTTTTTGAACATGTGAATGATTCATCCCTTTTTATTACTGAGTAGTATTAGATTACATGAATTATCATATTATTCTTACCATTTTCTTTTCTCAGATCAGCTTTAGTTACCATGAAATGATAGAAATATGTAAAAACTCAAGAAAGCAAATAAAGAAAATAAGTTAAACTTTCTTTAGTGTTCACTTCACCATTAATATTATAGAGCAAGTTACCAAATTAGATATTTACATTTTTCCAAGAGTTTTAACGGTAGCAACAGAATTTATCACATGCAAATCAGTAAGAACAAAAATAATTCTTGTTGAGACACTACTTATAGTGACAAAATTGTTGTTTTGAAACTGCTTTCCTTAAACCACAACAGTGGAATAATGGAACTCTAATGAATGTAAGTCACTCCTTGAAATGAAAACTAATAAGTGAGATAATGCTATAAGTGTTTAAATATGGGTATTACTGCTGTGTAGTAACACATCATATTTCTAAAGCATGTTATGTTTATGGTTGTTTTAAACATATTTCCATCATTTAGTTCGAAGAGATGAATCATTTAGACTGCAGTAACTCCAAAATAACCAATAACATGGAAAGTAGTAATGTTTCCTAGTGTTTTCTCCTTCATGCCTCTTTCAATTCCAAGTTTGTCCTGTTTTATTAGCATCTTTAGTTGCGTGCAAGAGGAAACTGATTACAGGAATCTACACTCTGGTGGATATGAAATTTAGAGAGGACTGCTAATGTCTTCCCATGACTGAACCCCTTGACATGGAGTCAGGAGTTACTAGGAAATGGGAGTTTCCCACCCAAAGCACAACATCTTTCATTGTAGGCCATTCTCCAGATGCTGCTATTTTTTAAAAAAAGATTTATTTTATTTATTTGAAAGAGTTACAGAGAGTGTTAAAGACAGAGAGAGAGGTCTTTCATTCACTGGTTCACTCCTCAGATGGCTGCAATGGCCAGAGCTTTGCCAATCCGAAGCCAGGAGCCAGGAGCCAGGAGCTTCTTCTGGGTCTCCTACTTGGAGGGGCCCAGCACTTGGGCCATCTTCTACTGCTTTCCCAGGCCAAAGCAGAGAGCTAGATTGGAAGAGGAGCAGCTGGAACTAGAACCAGCGCCTATATGGGATGTTGGCACTTCAGGCCAGGGCTTTAACCCACTGCAGTGCAACGCCAGCCCCACTGCTATTTTTCTTAATAGGTCCTGAGCTGGCTTCTAGTTCCTGTGCTAGGTTTTTCCAAGCACCTTATTTCTAAATGCAGGTACACTAGTTGTTCAAGAATACTGGGCCTGAGGAGTTAAGTCAAAGTCTGGTTTTTTGAAAGGGATGCAGTGTGGACAAAGTGGATCCTGGTGTTGATTTTTCACATACACATACAGGATGGTAAAAGTAGAGGTGCATAGGTTTCCTCCTATTGCATTCACATAAACACTTAACACTCAAATTATTATTAAGTCTTTATATGTTGAAAATATTTTATCATATCTCTCATCTAGCTTGAGTGTTTTTTATGTCAATTATCCTATTCATTAGTTTGTTGAACAGATCAACTGAAGGCTTGAAAAGATAATAAAAAGTTACTTTTTACAGTGAATTTAAATATGTATATTAAAATGCTAAATATTTTAGTGAAGATGAAGAATTTAAGGAAATTTATATCTTAAGTGTTGAAAGTTTTACACTAGAGTTTTCTGAGGAAATCCTTATATGTAATTTGTATAAGTACCTAATAGAGTAGATTTTGGAGTATAAAATTTAGGATTATATATGCCGAAAATACTAGACAGAATACTAAAATTAAGAAGTTAAGACAAAAAAAAATTCAACGTTTGAAATCGCACATATTGGCATCAACAAATGCTATCATTTGGTATATTGATTCATCAATACCAATTTGCAGCACACATTAAAAATCTAAAAATAAACAGCTGGTGCCATGGCTCACTAGGCTAATCCTCTGCCTGCCGCACTGGCACCCCAGGTTTTAGTCCCGGTTGGGATGCCGGATTCTTTCCCTGTTGCTCCGCTTCCAGTCCAGCTCTCTGCTGTGGCCCAGGAGGGCAGTGGAGGATGGCCCAAGTCCTTGGGCCCTGTACTCCATGGGAGACCAGGAGGAAGCACCTGGCTCCTGGCTTCGGATCGGCACAGTGTGCAGGCCGCAACCCGCCAGCCATAGTGGCCACTTTGGGAGTGAACCAATGGAAAAAGGAAGACCTTTCTCTCTGTCTCTCTCTCTCTCACTGTCTAACTCTGCCTGACAAAACAAAATCTAAAAATGATCTAGGAAAACAATTTCACATATTCATGATAAGTGTAATCATCACAGCACTATTAATTTGAAAAAATAATAATTATAAACACATTATATCATGAGCACATAAAGACAATTCTACAACCAATCCAATATAATAAAAATATATTGATGTTATTAAATGATTATTTTAAGAGATACCGCAGTCCAAATTTTATTAAAGTAACTATCACATTTTTACAAAAACAAATAAAAGAATAAGATTTGTTCTCTCTCCTTCTTTGAATCGTTTTGTGTGTGTGTGTGTGTGTGTGTGTGTTCTTCTGTCCCTTTTTAATATTTACCAAAATATACGCATCACATTTTATGCAAGAGAAGATATCACATTTTGAATAATCATGAATTTCTCTCTTCTTATTAAAGAATTTGAGGCTGGGGTGGTCTGGGGAGGTTTGATTAATTTTCATAATAGTGTAAATTATCAAGTGAGTCTAGAATCCACTATTTAAAGATAGAATTCTCAGAATGTATTTCTCCTTTGAACATCTTTTGTCCCACATCCTTCATGTGCAATTACCATGGTCGGCCTGAATCTGCATGTACCCACAAGAGTAGCCAATGCTGCCCCGAGTGCTTGTTTTGTACTAAAACCATTATTGATCTTGAAGCAGAGAGACAATGAGTTTTAAAATAAAATTGAAAGTTAAATGTGTCTACATTAAATAACTTCACAGTAAAATTTTAGGTCATCGTAGAGAGAGGCTGGACTAAGTAATTTGTCAGAGGAGTTGGAAGCAGGGAAGAACCATTCTCTGGAAAATGAGGACATTTGAGTTAAATGTTGTACAAGAAACATATCAAATATAATAGAAAGTGGAATTCTACATAAGTTTGGAAGCTTAAATTTTGAAGAAACAGGACACGATTGTGTCATCAAAACTCATCAAATGGGGGCCGGCATTGTAGCTTACCAGGTAAAGCTGCAGCCTGCAGTGCTGGCATCCCATCTGGGCACTAGTATGTCCTGGCTGCACCACTTCTGATCCAGTTGCTTGCTAATGCCCTGAGAAAGCAGAAGAAGGTGGTCCAAATGTTTGGGTCCCTACACCAATGTGGGAGATCTGAAGCGGTTCCCGACTCCTGGCTCCTACCTGGCACAACTCCAGGCTTTGTGTCCATTTGGGGAGTGAAACAGAGGATGGAAGATCTCTCTCTCTCTTTCTCTTTCAACTCTGCCTTTCAAATAAACAAATCTTTAAAATAAGAAAAAAAAATCATCATGCAAATCGTTTAAAACTAAGAAAGAAAGGCATCCCTCTCGAGGAAAAAAAGTGAAAATAGTCATATCTTCTGAAAGGTTGCACCCTTTTTCTTAATTTAGTTAGGAAAACAAATTATTAAATAAAAGTCAGATTTGTATTCCTTTAAATTTTATTTTTTAAAATATTAACGTTAAGATATTATTTTAGAAAAAGAAAGACTCTAATGTCACCTATTTCTCTCCTTCCTGCCATAATATTTAAAACAATGACACTACTTCCCCCACAGTACACAAGAGGAAATGGATGCATCTTTTAAGAATTGTTTAATTTGCAACCTCTTAACAGCCTCATTGCATCACTATACCATGTAAAGGTATGAGAATATTGATCCCGCACTGAAGCCCAAAACGTTTTATGTTGCGTTTATATTTATCTGTACTCTTATTGACAACTGTTCAAATTTGTCTTAATCTTTACACATTCTAATCACAAAAACATACAATTCACAAATTGTTTACAGAAGAATGTCTCAAAGATGGAGAAAATTTAATTTGATACCATGTAAATTCAGTAAGTAGAAAATCCTTACTTTGAAACATGAAGATGCAAAATGGTTTTCCTCTTATGGATACCTCTCTGCTTCTTTCACCTGTCTTAATATAATCATAACTATCACAAGCATTATTAAACTAATGTAGAAATATGAAGATTTCCATGTTGGACTAATGTAAAGAGTTATATTATTCCAAAATAGTCTTTTCCTTAAAAATGTTTATAAAAATTTATATTTAAATTAAAATGCACTACATGTTCCATATTTTATTTTATTTGTGGAAAAATGCACACTTTAAAATATTACCAGATTAACCCGTTTTGAGAATAATTGTGATAAATTATTCCATATTTTACTCTAATTTTTTATTGTGAATTTTATGAGACAAAAAAACAGACATTACACTCAAGTTACATTATTTGCAATATTTAAATAACTCATAGGTGCATTTCATGACCTTATATGATACTTAAACTTCATCATCACAAGGTGGTTTAAACATCCACTAAGTAGATTGTGTGCTGCAAAAAGTTTGAAAAAAAATCAGTTTTATCTGATATTTTCTGTGCAAGGCTGAATGATATGGAGCAATTTTTTTCTTGTCTTCCGTATAGAAACAAAGTGAGCAAAATGCATAGCTAACAAAATATGTGGGTGATGTGGAGTACAATATTAAGCATTAATTTACATGTTTAAAACCATCCATTACAACTCAGATTTAATTCATGCATTAGGGCTGAGTGTTTGACACAACAGGTAAACTGCAGCTTTGGACTAATGCATCCCATACTAGAGTACCTGGGTTTGAGTCCAGCTCACTTTTCATTCCAGCTTCCTGTTAATGTGAACCTTGCCTTTTTTCTTACTGTTTGACGTAGACATGTGCTTATGGGCTGTATAGGTCTTTCCAGTTTTTCAATAATAACAACAAAGAGGGGAAAAAAAGAAGAAAAGCACACCAATTCAGAAACTGATACTCATAATAGGCAGAAATAGCATGTTATGAATTTAAGAATTATATTGAGCCTTTCCAAACGTCAACTGTAATGGTAGAAGGGATAAATGAGCAACAAGCAGATATGGACCATTGGTTGAATATCCAACTGCAGTTGAAAAAAGAGCTATAAGAATGGAATGTTTCATGTCCAGCATCAAATTAGTCAAAGCTGAGAGCTAGAAAATGTTGAGTTGAGCAAAGGACTATTGATCACAAAAAGGTCATCCTAGTCAGAAGCTTTACAATAGTAGTGTAAATGTTGAAGAAAATGCAAATAAATGAGGAGAGACTCTCCCGTAGAAGGCAAAATCAAAGCTCTAGGAAATTCTAGTGTAGGAGAGAACAATAGCTGCAATTTTAACTCAGTACTCAAAACTCTTCGGAATCTTTTTGAGGGCTTAAGTATGCCAAGAAAATAATAGCAAGAGATGAGAAATAAATAGAATGTGAGAATGTCAACTCTCAACAAGAAATTGCCATTTTTACTTTAATTATTAGTATTTTAATTTTATTCATTTATTTTAAATGCAGAGTTACAGAGAAAAAGGGAGAAAGAAAGAAAACAGACAGAGAGAGAGAGAGAGAGAGAGAGAGAGAGATCGATCTTTCATCCATTGATGCACTCCCCAAATGTGGCCACAATAGCTGGGGCTGGGCCAGCCGAAAGCCAGGAGAAGAGAGCTTATTCTAGGTCTATCACGTGGGTGCAGGGGTCCAAGCATTTGTGCCGTATTCTGCTGCTTTTCCAGGCACATTAGCAGGGAGTTGCACTGGAAACGTAGCAGCTGGGACAAGAACTAACACCCATATGGGATGGTAGCATTTCAGTCAGAAGCTTAGCTCACTGTGCCACAACTCTGGTCAGAGAAAGCCTCAGTTTTAAATGCTGACTATCCTTCTTAAAAGGAGTATTTAATGGTATTTTATATAACTGAGATCCATAGCAATTGCAGCATTGGAAAGGCCAGGGGTATTCCCAATGTATAACACGTAATATGAAGCTTTTAAATACATGGAGTAGAAACTAAAGGAAGGAAAGAAGCATCTAAAAGCACAGAGAGAATTCAACATGCTACCCATTAATATTCCCAGTGATTCACGATGTCAGTAGTGTTTTAAATAACACAGTCCAATCTTACATGACCTTGATTTTGTATGTATAATGCACATGGCATTTCTATCAGGGTATAGAAGGCATGATGACGCATTCAACTACTCATGCACATATCTGCTTGTAGTTAAATTCATGGATACTGAAAAACCAAGAGTTTCTCATTTTCTAGTAACACTGAATATGAGAAGATTTATTCTGCTTTTTTTCCCTCTCTCTTCCTATGCCTGTTCCCCAGATAATGAAACTGGCAACAAGACTGTCAGAGCATCACTTTTATTTAATGTGCTAGTCACTGTATAGTCAGTGGAATTGGAAGATAAAAGAAAATAAACAAATGGCTGATGTGTTGGATAAATAACAGGGCTGTTCTTGGAACAGTAAGAAGACAACAGTGTACTAATTGTTTATGTGTTCCTAATGCTTTGCAAATTGGAAGAATGCAATAAAAACATTGGCATAGTCAACACTAGAACATTTTAAAAAATATTTATTTATTTGAAAGGCAGTGTTACAGAGGGTGAGGAGCAGAGACACAGAGAGAGATCTTCCACCCTCTGGTTCACTTCCCAAATGGCTGAAATTGCTGAAGAATATATTCTTCTAAGGCATTAACTCTAACACTTCTGATAAGGGATAAGAACAATTTTAAAAAATAAAAATAAACAAGAGGTTTGGAATCTAATTCTACAAAATAATTAATGTTCTTTTTGGAATCTTTCAACCTATTCTATACAGGGCAGCAAACTACAAATTACTGAATAACTAAAAAGTAGGGTATATATAAGATAAAAATTTCAACCTTAACTATTTCTGTTCTTTAAGGAAGAAAATATTATATGAATTGCATGACATTAATTGGTCTTCAATTACAAGTGAGACAAAATGTAGAAATTGAGTCTTCTCAAAAAGTATACCTCTATCATTTGTTGTACTTGAGTATCAGTGTGTGTGTGTCTTTCATTCTCCCCTTCATGTAATACAATATTTTAAAATTAGTTGTTTTAGAATAAGTCACATCACTACTGTGACAATTTCTTGGTATTAGATTTAGAAAAATGTCTTTACTTGCACAGTGTTCAAAAGACGTAAAACATAAACTACAGAGCCATTTTCAGAAGCTTCTCTTGAACCAGTCTGTGAATGAAAACAGCAGTTCTTTGACATTTATAGACCTAAACCTGATGTACAGGTATTTCATATCTGAAATCTCATGGTGAAAAAAGGTGATTGGCCAATATATTATATTTACATAAACATAAATAACAACATGAAAATGACTACAATTATATATTTAATTGGATATATGTGTGTTTATATATATGCGTATATATGCAAATATACATAGGTGGTATATAAATAGATGATATACAAAATATGTGAGAAAATATTTTTGAACAAATACTTTCTGCTAGGAAGAAAAGTAATTCTCAACCCTATTCTATTGCCTTTGAGCATAAATGAATGTGTGTTTGTCAGAGTGGATACTCAAGGCATAGCCCAAAATCATAGAGAGCTGGTTGCATTGCTGTATTTTCCTAATCAATGAAATTTTGCTAGCCTTAGCTGCAAATACTATGAATAAGATTTTTTTATCTTTAAAATTCTTGTGATCACATATTTTAACTTATATTATAGTCAAAGACCTAATGCTCTACTGAATAGATTTCAACAATAAATAAAAAAATAATAGTTCAGCAGGAATATAGGCAATGCTTATAAATAATGATCAAATGAAAATATTTCAATCTCACTCATATACAGTAAATTTTAAGAGTCACAAATGATTAAACTACAGTTTTACATCACTCTTAACTATTTGACAAAGAATTAAAACAAAGCTTGATGAAACACTATACAGCAAAACTGATACACATAGGAACTTTTTTCTCATTTATTCTTTTCTCTTTGTTGCTTTTTGACTCTGTTTTAAAATTTTAGCTCCCACATATAAGAAAAAATGTGCAGTATTTGTCCTTTTGTGTCCAGCTTCTTTCTTTCTTTTTTTTTTTTTTCAAGATTTATTTATTTCTTAGAAAGGCAGAGTTAAAGAGAGAGAGAGAGAGAGAAGCAGAGGCAGAGAGAGAAAAAGAGGTCTTCCATCCACTGGTTCACTCCCCAGATGGCTGCACTGGTCAGAACTTGTGCCAATCCAAAGTCAGAAACCAGGAGCTTCTTCCAGGTCTCCCATGTGGGTGCAGGGTCCCAAGGACTTGGGCCATCTTCTACTGCGTTCCCAGGCCATAGCAGAGAGCTGGATCGGAAGTGAAGCAGCCAGGACTTGAACCGGTGCTCATAAGAGATGGCAGCACTGAAGGCAGTGGCTTTGCCAGCTATGCCACAATGCTGGCCCCTAGTTTATTTCTCTCAGGATGATGTTCTGAAGCTTCAACTCTCACTGAGTGTGGGATTCCCCCTGGTGGCAGCTCAACTCACATCAGTCATTTATATAAATATTTGTCATTCATGATATCACTTTTTGATCCATGTAACAGTCACTCAAATCTATTAGTTCTTATAAATCTGTTGGACTCCAGTATATTTTAGATATCTGTATTTTCTTTTTTTTTTAACTTTTATTTAGAATATAAATTTCCAAGGTACAACTTATGGATTACAATGGCTTTCCCCCTATACTTTCCCTCTCCCCCTGCAACCCTCCCCCTTTATCCGCTCCCTCCACCCTTTCATTCACATCCAGATTCATTTTAAATTCTCCTTGAATACAGGAGATCAGTTTAGCATGTGTTAAGTAAAGATTTCGTCCATTTGCCCTCATATAGCAACACAAAGTGAAATATACTATTTGAGTACTCGTTATAGCATTGAATCACATTGTACAGCACATTAAGGACAGAGATCCTACATGATATATATATTTTTTTGATATCTGTATTTTCTAACCAAGGTTATATCTGTATTTTTAAAATATGTGTTTTACTTATTTGAAAAGTACGAAGTTAGAGAGAGAGAGAAAGACAGACATACAGAATGCTCAATCCCTAATTCACACCCAAAATGCCCTCAAAAGCAGAGCAGCACCAGGCCATAGCCAGAAACAAGAAGCGGGATTCTCCGACATGAGTTACTTGATGGCTCCCAGGTTGTGCTTAGCAGAAACCTGAAATGTGAAGTGGGGTACGGGCTTGAACCCAGGCACTTTGATATGAAATGCAAGTGTGCTTCAAGCAGTGTGGTAACAGTTTTGCTAAATGCTCGCCCATCTGCATTTTAAAAATTGAAATATTTTGTTTACAAATCTTGAAAGGGACTTTGGCAGATTCTCCAAGCTCTTTTCCAAAACTTTAATAAAGTCATAGCTGTGGTTATGAATGTAGATCCCCTTGTGACTTGTTATATCTGATCTAATGTGCTTTTCTGAATTTCTTTAATGGATAAATAGCAACCCAAGTAAAGAGCTTAAGCCCTTTTTTCTCTCCCCACCAAAATTATTAAGATTTATGAAAAACACCCACAAAAATCCTCGTCATATTTTTCATTAAAAAGAAACTAATAGAAAACCTTATTTTACATATTTTCTCAAGTAGTTTCAAGTTAAAGACACTAATATTAAAACTGAATTAAAGCCCAAAAAAGTTTGAATTGATAACTTCTTTTCTTTGATGATCTTGAACATGGCACATACATGGACGCTTTAAATTGTATTTGATGTGGAATTGAAAATTAAGAATATGAAAGTACCAAAATGCATAATTAAGATTGTATGAAATGCAGCAGAATATTTTAAAGGACTCTTGTTTTAATTGTATCATTGAAAAACACCACAGTGATTTAATATATGCAAATTTTAATATTTTCAATTTCTGTGTTATTTCTTACAACATAAAATTAGATTTCTTAAAACATGGTCACAGGGGAAAAGAACAGACTAGAAGAGTAAGAAATGAAGACACTAATATAAGGGGTGGTATGAAAAACAGCCTAATTATATAATGCAATATGCAGAGAATTATCCATGAACTGCTTGACTTCCTATGAGCAGGGGTTTTGTGTTAATTAGGAGTTTCCTTAATTATATACATCTACTACATACTTAAATCTTTTCTAACTCAGTACTTACTGTTCATAAGGAAATAAAAAATAGCCCTATTCTTCTTCTTCAAAAAAGATAAATAAAATATTTATCATAAATGTAAGTTAAAATCATTTATTAAAATATAAAAGCTGTTTTCACTTACTTGGTTTAGGAAAAATACTTTTTGTGGAACATTTTTCTCCCTGAGACTCAAGTGCAAATAAAATTTGGAAGTTGAAACTAATATATTTAAAGCTAATATTTTAAAAAATATATTATTCCTGGTATATTATGGAGCAGCAGTAGGAATGTGAAAATCTTTTTTTTTTTTACAGGCAGAGTGGACAGTGAGAGAGAGAGACAGACAGAGAGAAAGGTCTTCCTTTGCCGTTGGTTCACCCTCCAATGGCCGCTGTGGCTGGCGCACTACGGCTGGTGCACCGCGCTGATCTGAAGCCAGGAACCAGGTGCTTCTTCTGGTCTCCCATGGGGTGCAGGGCCCAAGCACTTGGGCCATCCTCCACTGCACTCCCTGGCCACAGCAGAGAGCTGGCCTGAAAGAGGGGCAACCAGGTCAGAAACCAGAGCCCTGACTGGGACTAGAACCCGGTGTGCCGGTTCGGCAGGCAGAGGATTATCCTATTGAGCCGTGGCTCCGGCCTGGAATGTGAAAATCTTCCAATCATCTTGATACAAAGTGAATATGTCTGAACCCCAAATTCTAGAGCATATAACACACAGTCATATTCTTCAACAAGGCTACATTGATATTCTTTTTACAAAAATAATTATTTATTTGAAAGGCAGTTACAAGGGCAGGGGGAGGGAGGAAGACAGACAGAGAGAGAGAGAGAGAGAGAGAGAGAGAGAGAGAGATTGATTTTACATCTGCTGGTTCACTACCCAAATTGCCATAATAGCCAAGGCTGAGTCAAGAGCCAGGGGAGTCATCTGAGTCTCCCACATAGATGCATAGGTCCAAGTGTTTGCGTTATCTTTCATTGTTTTCCCAAATGCATTAGCAGGGAGCTGAGCAGCAACTGGAGCAGCCAGAACACAAATGGGAACCCATCTGGGATACCAGCATCACAGGTAGTGGCTTCCCCACAGTGTTCTACAATGCTGGCCCCTGGATACTCTTAATGGGAAAATTATGTACTTGTAAGTGCATGTCAATACAAAATTACATATTTTCTTTTAAAGAACCTTGAAACACTTTTTAAATTCACCTACTAGTGTTCCATAGACTTATATTAAACCTTAATACATTTTAAGATTTTTAGTCTGAAAATTTCCTTAGGGATTGGCTGAAAATAGCCTCCTTAGGCACTGAACTTGGTATCACCCAGCAAAACTTTATTAAATACATTACTGATAACAATAATTTACTGTCAAGGATCTTTAAATGCAAAAATCCATGGGTTGATAAAGGAGATAAAGAAGAGAAAAATAGATACAGAAGATAGAAAATCACCGTTTTAAAATATGAAGCTTTAAATGTAAAGATGAATAAATATACTAAAGAAAAGAAAATATCTAAAAACCTTAAAACACGTACAAAAATATAATTATACCCTCTAAAATATTTATATTATTATGACATGCTTACATCAAAAATAATCATACTTAAACAAGGTAATAGCATGTGAAGTCATCATAGAGAACATATTTAATAAATAAATCACATAAACTGAATGCCTGACAAATGCCAAATGCCAAATACACCGTTAACATGTTTTTGTAGCAGCATTCTAAAGTGAAATGAACTTGCCCCATTGATGAACTGCTTCTCATAAATTATTTCAGATCAGTGTCTATTAAAAGAACATAGCTGTTGTTGATTTCCATAGATAACAGAGTCTATTTCTTAGAATAGTTTTGGATTACAGAAAACTTGAAGGTCTGGCACTGTGGCATAGCAGGTAAAATCACTACCTGCAGTGCTGGCCTCCAATAGGGAAGCCAGTTCGAGTCCTGGTTGTTCCACTTCCAATCCATCTCTCTGCTATGGCCTGGGAAAGCAGTAGAAGATGGCCCAAGCCCTTGGTCCCCTGCACCCATGTGCAGAAGCTAGAAGCTCCTGGCTCCTGGCTTCGGATAGGCACAGCTCCAACCATGGTGGCCAACTGGGGAGTGAACCATGGATGGAAGACTTATCTCTCTCCTCTCTCTCTATCTTTCAAATAAATAAATAAATATTTAAAAACATGAACATAAAGTATAGTCCACAGTTTCTCCCATTAGAATCCCCCATTGGTGTGGCATATTTTTTAATGATTGATGAACTAATTTCATGCATTAACTCTAACTCAAGTACATAGTTCATTCTAGACTTTCCTCTTTATGTTGCTAAATTCTATGGATTTTCACACAAGCATAGTATCATGTATTTACTGTCACACTATCATACAAAACAGTTTCACTGCCTTAAGATCATTGTTCTTCCCTGTAGCCTCTAATCTCTGGAAATCCCTTAACCTTTTACTGGCTTTCACAGTTTTTCCTTTTACAGAATGTCATATATTTGAAATTTTCTGCTATGCAGTCTTTTATATTGGAATTTTTTCATTTATCAATATAAAAATAATGTTCTTCCTTGTATTTTTTTGCTTGATAGCTCATTATTTTTATTAATTGCTATTAATCCCATGTATGGAGTTACTATAGGATTTTTTTAGCCATTCATTAACTGAATAACATCCTGGATGAATGCTCTTTATGAGAACTGTAACAAATTTGCTATAAAAATCTTTCTGCAGGTTTTTGTGTGGACATAATTTAAAGTAATTTTGGAAAGTACCTAGGAGCATAATTGCTGGAATGACTATGTCCAGCTATGTAACAGGCTGCCAACCTATTTTCCAAAGTGGGTGTACTATTTTACATTCTCACTATAAATTAATGAAGTATAGCTGGTCTTCCTCTTTGGCAACATCTTGTGTTATCTGTGTCCTGATTTTGATCCTACTAATAGGTACACGGTGGCATCTCATTATTTTATTTGCAATCCCCTAGTGGTATATGATGTTGAGTATGTTTTTACATGCTTAATCACATCTATATATGTTTTCTAATGAAATGTCTGTTCATATATTTCCTCACTATTTAAGTGAACTGTTTTGTGTTCTTACTACATTTTTACATTTCTTGCATGTTCCTAGTACCAATAATTTTTGAAATATATGTTCTGCAAATAGACTCACTCTCTCTGATTTCTCCTTTGATTAGCGTAGCATTGCCCTTCAGAGAGAAAATTCTAAATTTTAGCACTGTCCAACATATCACTTTTTCTTGAATGCCCCTACCTCATCTCTCTGCCTTTGCTGCTATGTTTTAGTCACTGCCAATCCAAGGAATTCTGGATTTCCTCCGATGTTAATTTCTAGATATTTGATAGTGTTGCATTATGTACTTAGGTCTATTATATATTTTGAGTAAATTTTTGGGAAAGTGATTTCATTGGCTCTAATCATGTTTTGTATATGTATGTCTGGTGGTTTTTAGCACCATTTCTCACTTGTATTTTTTAAGTAATACATCAAGAATCAATTAGCTTATTATATGTGTTGATTTAATTCTTAAGTTTCGATTTAAGTATATTCATTTCCTTACTCTTATGACAATATTTCAACATCCTGATTTTTGTATTTTCATAGTAAGTCTTGTAATAGAATATTGTTAGTCACTGTGATTTGGTAATCTTCATCATGACACAATACTGTTATCTTCCTTCTCAATCTGTATGCCACCATTTTTGTTATCTTATTTCGTTAGCTTAGACTCCAAAAACAATGTTAGGAAGGAGTGAATATAAATGGGCTATTCTGAATCTTAGTTCTGGATATATTTAGCTTTAAGTATAGTGCATGCTTTATTTGTATTTGCAGATATTCTTCATCATAGTGAAGAATTATTATTTTGTGACCTAGCCAAATCACTCTTGGGGTTTTACTCAAGAAAAAAAAATCAGCACATGAAAGAGTTACATTACTCCTATGTTTACTACAGCTCAGAAGTCCATCAACTGATGACTGGAAAAGACAATGTGGTACATACATACAACAGAATAATACTCAGCCATATATAAGAAATGAAAAACATTACAAAAAATCAGCAGAACGAGGAGCTGTTTTTTTTGAAAAAAATAAACAAAATTGACACCCCACTGGCCCAACTAACTAAAAAAAGAAAAGACCCAAATCAATAAAATCAGAGATGAAAAAGGAAATGTAACAACAGACACCACAGAAATCAAAAGAATCATCAGAAATTACTACAAGGAG
Organism: Sylvilagus floridanus; assembly: GCA_949820135.1. NCBI lineage: Eukaryota > Metazoa > Chordata > Mammalia > Lagomorpha > Leporidae > Sylvilagus > Sylvilagus floridanus. The sequence goes on from OX463241.1 coordinate 110,496,178, forward strand.
TTGTATGCCAGCAAACAGGGAAACCTATCAGAGATGGATAGATTCCTGGACACATGCAAACTACCTAAATTGAACCAGGAAGACATAGAAAACCTAAACAGACCAAAACTGAGACAGAAGTTGAAATAGTAATAAAGGCCCTCCCAACAAAGTACAGCCCAGGACCAGATGGATTCACTGCTGAATTCTACCAGACATTTAAGAAGAACTAACTCCAATTCTTCTCAAACTCTTCTGAACAATTGAAAAAGAGGGGATCCTCCCAAATTCTTTCTGTGAAGCCACCTTAATTCCTAAGCCAGAAAAAGATGCAGCATTGAAAGAGAATTACAGACCAATATCCCTGATGAACAGAGATGTAAAAATCCTCAATAAAATTCTGGCCAATAGACTGCAACAACACATCAGAAAGATCATCCACCCAGACCAAGTGGGATTGATCCCTGGTATGCAGGGATGGTTCAATGTTCACAAAACAATCAATGTGATACACCACATTAACAGACTGCAGAAAAAAATCATATTATTATCTTACTAGATGCAGAGAAAGCATTTGATAAAGTACAACACCCTTTTGATGAAAACTCTAAGCATGGAAAGCCAAGACACTCTGGAAAAAAAAAAAAAAAAAAAAGAAGACATAATGAAAGAACTCTGTGAGTTAGATCCCAGTGGAAAGAACAGAAAAAAAGAAGGAGGTACCTTTCTCTGAAGGGAGGAAAGAACTTCCACTTTGAATATGACCCTGTCAGAATAAGATTGAAGTCGGCGAACCCTAAAGGCTTCCATAGCCTCGGCAACTCATGACTAGAGCCTAGGGAGATTACTGACGCCATAAACAAGAGTGTCAAATTGTTAAATCAATATCAGGAGTCACTGTGTACTTACTTTTCATGTGGGATCTGTCCTTAATGTGTTGTCCAATGTGAAGTAATGATATAACTAGTAATGAAATAGTATTTTTACACCTTGTGTTTCTGTGTGGGTGCAAACTGATGAAATCTTTACTCAGTATATACTGAATCGATCTTCTGTATATAAAGATAATTGAAAATGAAAAAAAAACTTGGTTTTAAATTGGAAATTGCATAGAAAATTAATCAGTTTTTTTAAAGTATCATGTAGGATCTCTGTCCTTAATGTGCTGTACATTGTGATTTAATGCGAAAACTAGTACTCCAAGAGTATTTTTCACTTTGTGTTGCTATGTGGGTGTAAATTGTTGAAATCTTTACTTGATATATACTAAACTGATATTCTGTATATAAAGAGAATTGAAGATGAATCTTGATGTGAATGAAAGGGGAGAGGGAGTGGGAAAGGGGAGGGTTGCAGGTGGGAGGGAAATTATGAGGTGGGAGCCATTGTAATCCATAAGGTGTACTTTGGAAATTTATATTCACTAAATAAAAGTGTAAAAAAAAAGAAATTCTGTCTTTCGCAACAAAAATGGATCAATTGAATACTGTTATTTTTAGTCAAATAAACCAATCACAAAAAGACATATATGCTTTTTTTGATATGTAGTAGTTAATTTATCATACAAACATTGTGTAAGAATGAAACTGATCTTACGATTTGTTGTTTTTAGCTCTTGTCTATACCCTTGTGAAACAATGATATTTCTACTTTTTACTTATTGAACATTAAGGGTAAATTTGAATTAAGCCAGTGAATATAATGTAAATTGAAATCATGTTACTGGAAAATTAAAAGAAAACAAAAGGAAACAAGGAGATGGTATTGAGGAAATGATGGAAGAAGAGAGGTATGATTGTCGTTTTAAAATTATACCCATGAAATATTAATAATATTAATATTAATATTAATATTAATATTAATAAAATTTTAAAAATTAAAATTAAAAAACAATTTAAAAAAAGAGTTTGCTTGAGAACAAAGGGAATCCCATAAATAATGTAGAATCTATTAAACTGAAAAAGTGAGCTAAAAAGAGGGAGAAAAACCTTCTGCAAATATCACTTCAACATTTGACTCTAACTGACATAATTCATCATTCCATTCTTTTATATTTACTATTTTCTTGAGAAAAACAAATGAACATTAGAGACGTGTTGGGGAATTTAATTGTTTGAATTGTTATGACTTGTATGTAGGAGAATTGTAAGTAATTCTAAAGTGTACAGCCCAATGTTAGCGTTCAGCTCACCTTTTAAAATGAGACTGCTAGTATTTTACTTTCTTCTCATTCTCAGTTCGTGTCCTCTGAATTATTGTTCATGCTGTTTTGGAGAAACTATTACTTCTAAAATTTGGGAGATTAAAATATACTAGAACATTAATCTGTATAAAATGCTATATTTCTTAAGTACTTGCTGTAAAAGTTTTCTGAAATGTTGGCTCTGTTGTCCTAAGCAATAAGCAAATATTCAAAAATGGCTCCATAACTCTAACAGTGTCTTCTGCTATGATGACAGAAGAACTCATTAAGGAGTTTTCCTGTCAGTAGCATCTTCCTGAGAAAGTCAGAAGAGATAAGTAAAACACATCTGCTATAATGCAACTGACTGTATTTCAAAATCAGAGTTTTCTTTCTGCTTTTTGAAGAGATATTTTAGATCTTCAAACGATTTATCTGAGTAGGCAGACTTATACTCTGTGTGCACCTGTGAAGACTCAAGTGGTAGAACTTTATTCTCACAAATGTACCTAACTTGCAATTCTCTGTAACTTAATTTCAATAGGTATGTGGTGGGGTCGCACTCACTAGGCTGCAGTTGATCAGAACGAGAACCTTCTCTCCAAGTTTTTTAATAAAACTGGGTCTTCTGGGGAAAGAGGCTACTGGTGACCTTTAGGATCTTGCCCTGGGAGAATTTTGCTACCATACTCCATCAGAGTCTTTTGTACCTAACATAGATTAATAATATATCTAATCTGATACCGATTTTCTTAATTAAAGAGGATGTTAGGTTTGAGGAACTGTCTCCCATGCAGTCTTTCAAATGGACTCTTTTAAATCACTCTTAGGTGTCATTCTCTCCTGAGGATGGCAATAGACAAAAGTTTAACTTAAAATTCTAAGATTTCTTGGCAAGTCTTGGAAAGATTTTCTTAAGGCTATGATTAGGCTTTTTAACTTTCCCTGATTACTGAGTTCTCCAGGAGACATGATGATTATAAGAGATCCCTAGAGAAGTAACTATTTGCTAAAATATTTTAGACTTTAGTGAGTGTGGTTGTCATTCTGGAGTGATCTTAGAAGTGGAAAGTTAGTAACTATTTCTTTAAAAGAGATTGGACAATTCATGTGCCTTTTCTATTTGAGTTCAAAAACCTATCCATCCTGTGAAAGTATTGATAAAGACTAGTAGATATATGTAGTAGGTATGGTAGTGAAATTGTTCTGTCAGTCTTCATTTGGCTACTTAACAAGAAAGAAGGATGGCTTGACATGCCCACTGGGGTTATTTTGTAAACAGAGAGGACAGGAATGAGTTACTTCCCTCAAAACAGCCCTTTCTCTACAAATATTCAAGAAACTATTTGCATCGGGGCTTCTCTCCCAACATGGGTAGAGTCATTCATTTCCTCAATGAATTTCCATTGAGAGGCCTTTGGGAACATAAACTTATCACCTAAAGTCTGTCTTCCATTGGTGTTGTTAGTATAACATTACTGAGTCCATTTGCTGAGGCTTGGTATCATGCAGATTTTTTAACTTACTTTTGCATATTGAGTTATTAAACTATTTCTAGAATCTGTGCAGCAGCTCTTTTTCCTCCCTTCTCTGCTAGTGTATTTCCTTCCCTAACACGACTATCTTTCTTCTGATGTCCCCTGCAGTGAATGACAGCCACATCCAGAGTTTCCAGTACTCTCTGAAGAATAGCTAATGTATCTTTTCCACACTTAATAGGGAAGTTCTTTGCAGTCAGCAGGACTGTTTCCAAATTGCTGAACTTGTATGTAACACAAGGAAAACATATTTGGATCTGTACAAATAGTAACTCTTTGGCCTTTTCCTAATTGTGAAAGCAATAAGTCCATCCTTTTGAGCCAAAGTATTAGATGGCAATGTCCAAGATTCTATCTTCTGTGTAAGATCTACTATAGCATATCCTGCCTTTTTTTGTTTTGTTTTGTTTTTACTTCTTAAGCATTTAATAGTGTCTACTATATTGCATTTAACTAAAAAAAAAAACAATTCAAAAAGTAAATTTTCAGAGATAAATTTCACTGTGACAATGTGGAAAATACATCATCAAGCTAACATAATACAGAGCTATGTTCTTTTTTAAAGCTTTTATTTAATGAATATAAATTTCCAAAGTAAACCTTTTGGATTTCAATGGCTCCCCCGCTTACTTCCCTCCCACCGACAACCCTCCCCTTTCCCACTTCCTCTCCCCTTCCACTCACTTCAAAATTCATTTTCAATTATCTTTATATACAGAATATCAGTTTAGTATATATCAAGTAAAGATTTCAACAGTTTACACCCACATAGCAACACAAAGTGAAAAATACTCTTGGAGTACTAGTTATAGTATTAAATCACAAGGTACAGCACATTAAGGACAGAGATCCTACATGATACTTTAAAAAAACTAATTAATTTTCAATGCAATTTCCAATTTAAAACCAAGTTTTTTTTTTCATTTTCAATTATCTTTATATACAGAAGATCGATTCAGTATATACTGAGTAAAGATTTCATCAGTTTGCACCCACACAGAAACACAAAGTGTAAAAATACTATTTCATTACTAGTTATAGCATTACTTCACATTGGACAACACATTAAGGACATATCCCACATGAGACGTGAGTACACAGTGACTCCTGATATTGATTTAACAATCTGACACTCTTGCTTATGGCGTCAGTAATCTCCCTAGGGTCTAGTCATGAGTTGCCAAGGCTATGGAAGCCTTTAGGGTTCGCCGACTTCGATCTTATTCCAACAAGGTCATAGTCAAAGTGGAAGTTCTCTCCTCCTTTCAGAGAAAGGAATCAGGAAAACATCATGCTGAGTGAATTAAGCCAGTCACAAAGAGACAAATATCACTGGTTTTCACTTATCAGCAACAACTAACTGAGCACCAACGGGGAAACCTGTTGAAGTGAAATGGACACTATGAGAAACAGTGACTTGATCACCTCTTGTCCTGACTATTAATGTATAATGTAATATTTTATCCATTTTAGGTTTTCTTTATTATTATTATTCTAGTACTAGTGGTTGAACTCTAATTAACACACAATTATTCTTAGGTGTTTAAATATTAACTGAAAAGTGATCCCTGTTAAATAAAAGAGTGGGAATAAGACAGGGAGGAGATGTGCAATTTGGGAAATGCTCAATTGGTCTTGCCCCAAATGATGGGGTTAGAATCGTGCCAGGGGATTCCAATATAATCCCATCAAGGTGGCATGTACCAAGGCCATCTCACTAGTCCAAGTGATCAATTTCAGTTCACAATTGACCACACTGATAGGTCTAAGAGTCAAAGGGATCACATAAACAAGACTAGTGTCTGCTAATACTAACTGATGGAATCAAAAAGGGAGAGAATGATCCAACATGGGAAGCGAGATACACAGCAGACTCAGAGAATGGCACATATCCTAAATAGCACTCTGGCCTCAGAATCAGTCCTTAAGGCATGAGAGTATTTTTGGCATGGAAGGCGAGACCCTCTGGAAAAAAAAAGACCTAAATGAAAGATCTCTGTGAGTGAGATACCAGTGGAAAGAATGGGGCCATCAAAGAAGCATATCCTGCCTTTCTAATTCCTTCCTTCATAAACCTACTGCCATCAGTAATCCACTCAACATATGGATTTTCTAGAGGTTCGTTTCATAGGTCAGACCTACTAGAATAACCTGCTCTATGGTGTGTAGACAAAAGTGAGTCAGTTTTTCAACTTTCATATGGCAATAGAGTAGCCAGGTTGAGGGTTTGGCATACCTTGAGAGTTACCTGTTATAGTTTAGCAGTTAAAGCCACCACCTTCAGAGCCAGCATCCCATACACATGGTGGTTCAAGTTCTGGCTATTCCACTTCGATCCAGCTCTCTGCTATGACCTGTGCAAGCAGTGGAAGATGTCCCAAGTCCTTGGACACCTGTATCCACAGGAGAGTCCCAAGAGAAGCTCATGGCTTCAGATGGGTGCAGCTCTGGCCACTGTGGCCATCTGAGGAGTGAACCAGTGGATAGAAGACCTCTCTCTCTCTTTCTCTCTCTCTCTGCCTCTGCCCCTTTCTCTTTGTAACTCTGCCTTTCAAATAAATAAATATTTAAAAGGAGAGAGAGAGAGAGAGAGAGAGAGAGAGAGAGAGAGAGATAACTCAAGTGAGTCTGAAAAACAGCCTGATATTTTTCTAAGGTGTACCCCTGTTAGCCATTGGCATCCTTTAATTTCTAGGAATCCTTGTACCTGGTGTGGAAATTATAATTTCAAATGGCTGTTCTAGGTCAGCTTGGTAGTTTTCTCCATAAAATTGCTGAAACAGCAACGGCCCTTCAGCATGTAGGCCATTTTACAGGCACTAAATCTTGCTGTTTAGAAAAGTAGGACACCAGTAGCAAATCAGTAAACCCAGATCTCCCCCCTGTTTCTCTGCTTCAAGCAGACTGCATGTTTTGTCCACGTGAGGGATTCCTAATGTTGGAGCTTCTTTTAATAGCTCTTTAATGCGTTGAGAGATTTCCTCCTGCTCTCCCGTTCAGTAAAGTTGGTTTGTGCCAGGCCCCTTTAAAATCTCATATAATGGTTTAGCTATAAACCCAAATCCTGGAATCCATAATCTAAAAAACCCTGCCATTCCCAGGAATGTCACTGTCTATTTCTTTTTTCTGTGGGGCCCTATACATAATACAGCCTCCTTTCTCTTTAGCAAATGGGTAGAGTTTTCTGAGGGCAGACTATATGCTATATAGTTTATCACTTGTGTAGAAATCTGATCTTTTGTTTGGGAAACTCTGTATCCCTGTTTTCCTATAAATTTTAAGACTTGAATGGTATTTTCATCTGAGTCCTCATCAGAAGGACTTCAAATGAGAATATCAGCTTTGTATTGCAGAATTGCTCCATCCTTTGACTGGAGATCTAGGAGCTCCTTTGCAAAGAGCAGTTCTAAGCAAGTCAGTGATGTTTCTGACACACTGAAGGAAGACTGTCCATGCATATTGCTGATTTATATTTGAGAATGCACCAGCCCATTCAAAGGGAAATGAAAACGGATTCGAGCTTTAATGCAGAAACAACCAACCAACCTGTAAGTAAGCTGGCTGCCTCCTAAACATGGCTGACACTGGCACATTATTCCTGGAAAGGGAAGGTTGGAAGGAAAGACCCCTACTTCCAATAGAGGAGAAAGTCTTCCCTCTCAGTGGTCAGATGTAGAAAACAGGAAATGGCTCTTCGCCCTTCTATCTGGCAATTAGCAAAGTGGGAGGTGGGGAGGAGGATTCATATAGCAAGAAAACAATATGGAGGCCTAAGTCAGGTCAGCCACGTTTCAGCTCAAAAACTAAGAACATACTTGTTCCACACCACACACTGTTTCTAAAAAACCATTTCCTCGGGTGTGGTACTGTGCTGTAGGTTAAGCTGCCATCTGAGACACCAGCATTCTATATGATATGGGCACTGGTTCAAGTTATGGCTTCTCTACTTCTGTTTCAGCTCCCAAATAATGTGCCTGGGAAAGCAGTGGAAGATGGTGGCCCAAGTACTTGGGACACTGCACCCACATGGAAGACCCAGAGCAAAGTCCTGGCTTCTGGCTTTGGCCTGGTTGAGCCCTGGCCATTGAGGCCATATTGGGAGTGAACCAGTGGATGGAAGATGAGTATCTCTCTCTGCATCTGTCTCTGTAACTCTGCCTTTCAAATAAATCTAAAAAACAAACATAGTAAAGATAAATCTTTAAAAATTAACAAGCTACATTGATATTGAACACAATATCACGTCCACAGCTGTTGACCAACAATTACCAAGAATTCCCATGGTTTCTCTTTAATAATGTTTCTAGCCTGAGCCCGAGGCTGGCCTTCTGCAATTATGAAGACAAAGAACAAAAGCATAAACACAAGTATTTCAAAATTTTCCTGAGACTCCAAGAACAGAGAATAGACTTTAAACTGATCAAGTGATTTTTACAAAGAAGCTTTCCAAATCACAAAAAGACTGCAATGCAAGTTTATTCACCCACTGACATTTTGGGGTTAAACACTTCTGGCTACTGGCTCACCATTATGATGTGGGCAATGAAGTTATTAATTTTTAATTCAGGTTCTTGGCTCCATTTAGTTAGAAATATTAAACAGAGACTGTTACTGTGTACAAATAGGAACAGTTTATTTGGCCATTGGGGGAATAAACATAAATTTTTGCTTGAGTTTAATCCACCCTACACAGAGAAATACACATAAGTGGGCCAAAGAGCTGCCCATAAACTAGAGAGGAAAGAAAAATTGAAAATGTTACCTGTGATTGGATAGGTTTGTGCAAAAACAGGAGGGCAGGAGAGTGAACACTCTTCACTGTGCACCAAAATGACAGGGTAGCAATCCTATGTGAGATACAAAGAAGAAATAGAGTGCTCTCCTGCCCTCCTCTCTTTTTAATTTCATGTGTCCCCATCCCAGACACAACAGATTCATTATGGGAAGGCAGGCATTTTGATTGACAAGTACCAGGCTGTATGGTGAGGTGGGTTTGGTGGGAGGGCAGGGGTTAGTAGCTTGTGACTCTTGGCTCTGTAGATGTCACTAGCTGCATGCCTACCCCATATCAATTGTATTTATAGACAAATGCCAGTCAATTTTAGAGTAAAAGTCAATGATAATATTGTTTTGTTGTGATAGAGGCAATCAATTAACTGTTATGATAAGTCTTACATTTGAACTCTGATGTGAAATGCTAAATTTTTGTCTTTCTTACTGACCAATTTTCTCTTACAACAGGGTATCACATGATTGGACTTCTTGTTTATTTCTTGCATTGAAAGTGTAATTTGTTTTTTTTAAACCAAGTTTTCTCCATGAGCAAGTTTTTCCTTATTCTCTGTGGTTGTGCTCTCCTAATCTAGTAACCTTGTCACTTAGCACCAAGATATCTGGATGAATTTTAATACATATTAAGGCAAAATGAGAAATTAGGAAGTGAATTATAAAGACATCAATCATCTACTATTAAATTTAAAAGAATCAGTGTCCATTGTATCATGAAATATGTTATTAAAAACTGGAAGCAAATGTCTATCACTATCAAATAACACTAAACAACACAGTATATTATATATTTGAAAGGAAGTTAATAAAAAGCAGGTATAAAACTGTAATTAAAATTTAACCTTATTCAGACATATGATTAGTTATAGTGTAATTTAATTCCTCTTTCTTTTCACTTCCTTGTTAAGCATTGCCATTGTATTTTTAGACTATAAATCATATTTTGCATTTAAATTATCTCACCTGCTCTTCTCATCTTTTCCTACAATGTTGTTAAATTTCAATTATCATTTAACCATTTATAAACCTTTGTTCTTACATCATTTGTGTAATGTAAACTCTTCGAAGTGTTATCAGCTTACTCATCTCCAAGTTTGTTTGGGCAGTTTCTCACTCTAGGGAATGAATGGTAGCCACAGTATCCATGGTAACCATGACTCTAAATCAACAAAACAGCATGCCATTTGGTAAGAAAATGACCGAAAGATGAAAATTCAATTCAACTCTGGTTGAGGAAATTTGAGACAAAATCTGCTGAAGATAGTAGTGACAACAAATAGGGTAATTATAAAGCAGCCATCATTCATATATATATATATATACAAATTAACATATCCAATTCTCACAATAACTATGAATAAAATGAGCTATTTTCTTTATTTAATAGACTATGAATCATAAAAATGATATATAACTTACTGAAGGTGATACGTTTATTAAGCGACCTCTATTTTGAACCCATGAACCTCTACCTCAAATGTCCATCATCTCAATAAAAAGACAATACAACTCTTACATAAAAAAATGAAGACCAAAGAAGAAAGTTCTCTTCCTTTTTTATTGGTAATTCATATATAAGAATGCTCTGCTTAGAACTGAGACAATCATTTCACGACCATCATCAGAGACATCATCAACACACTCAGGAAGGTGGAGTTGACAGATGTCAGCTTTCTGTGTCCTACATTATATTGTTGAGACACTGAAACAATGACTAAATATTCTTCTGCAGATCTTTTTTATTGAGATATTAAATTATGTTAGTGTCTTGTGCTCAAAAGATATTTAGTTGAGGCAATGTTTAGTACAATATCTACCTACTAATATAAAATTCCATTTTCTTTCATTTTCTTTCCATTTTCTTGACCCTATTCCATGACAGTCAACTTGCATTTGAAATTCTAGTCATAATGCCATTTACTCTTAGGCGACTTCTTAAACAAGGAAGTTCAGTGCATTTTCTATTCCATTCTCAAACATTTTTATGAATATTAAAACTCTTATCAAAATAAATCTACAAATATTTACTTTTAGATTATGAACATCATAATGGCTATGCCACTTAGTTAATAACTATTGTATTTCTCAGCATTAAACCATAGTTTAGGATATAATAAATTTTTAATGACTGCATGCTAATAAATTAAATATGTATAGATAAAAATTTGTACTCTAAAGTGGATAGGAAAATGCTTGTCAAAATAGTTTATTCACAGAGGTTTTAATAATTTTAACCATGATTATTTTGTTTTTCCTAACAATCAAACATAAATTCATTAACATTTACCTCTGAAAAATCTTTAAAACTAGCGATTAGGAATATAGAAGATAATTTTCTATTATCTGACAGAGCACCACTGAAATGGTTGCTTTACACAATCATAGAGGCTAAATTAAGTTTTATGAAATATATAAACTAGTAAATCAAATATTTGAAAGAACTTTGGGAAAATAAAATATTTTGTGAATTAAGATGTCTTATGTGAATAATAATAAAGGCAAACTTAAAAAAACAAAAGGACATAAATTTTAAATAGCAGATAATTGTTTTACTTTACTTATTTATTTGTTTTTGTTTTTTATTTTTTTTACTTTTATTTAGTAAATGTAAATTTCCAAAGTACAGTTTATGGATTACAATGGCTCCCCCTCCCCATAATTTCCCTCCCACTCGCACCCCTCCCATCTCCCGCTCCCTCTCCTATTCCATTCACATCAAAATTCATTTTCAATTATCATTATATACAGAAGATCGATTCAGTATATACTATGTAAAGATTTCATCAGTTTGCACCCACACAGAAACACAAAGTGTAAGATATTGTTTCAGTACTAGTTATAGCATTATTTCCTCATTGGACAACAAATTAAGAACAGATCACACATGAAAAGTAAGTACACAGTGACTCCTGTTGTTGACTTAACAATTTGACACTCTTGTTTATGGTGTAAGTAATCTCCATAGGCTCTAGTCATGAGTTGTCGAGGCTATGGAAGCCTTTAGGGTTTGCTGACTTCGATCTTATTCCGACAGGGTCATAGTCAAAGTGGAAGTTCTCTCCTCCCTTCAGAAAAAGGTACCTCCTTTTTTCTGTTCTTTCCACTGGGATCTCACTCGCAGAGTTCTTTCATTTAGGTCTTCTTTTTTTTTTTTTTCCAGAGTGTCTTGGTTTTCCATGCCTAAAATACTCTCATGGGCTCTTCAGCCAGACTTGAATGCCTTAAGGACTGATTCTGAGGCCAGAGTGCTATTTAGGACATCTGCCATTCTATGAGTCTGCTGTGTATCGCACTTCCCATGTTGGATCGATCTCCCCCTTTTTGATTCTATCAGTTAGTATTAGCAGACACTAGTCTTGTTTGTGTGATCCCTTTGACTCTTAGACCTATCAGTGTGATCAATTGTGAACTGAAATTGATCACTTGGACTAGTGAGATAACATTGGTACATGCCACCTTGATGGGATTGTATTGGAATTCCCTGGCACATTTCTAACTCCATCATTTGGGGCAAGTCGGATTGAGTATGTCCCAAATTGTATATCTCCTCCCTCTCTTATTCCCACTCTTATATTTCACAGGGATCAGTTTTCAGTTAAAATTGAAACACCTAAGAATAATTGTGTGTTAATTACAGAATTCAGCCAATAGTGCTAGAACAAAGCAAAAGTACTAAAAGGGATAAAGTATTACATTGTACAACGATAGTCAGCACAAGAGCTGATCAAGTCACTGTTTCTCATAGTGTCCATTTCACAGGTTTCCCCATTGGTGCTCAGTTAGTTGTCACCGATCAGGGAGAACATATGATATTTGTCCCTTTGGGACTGGCTTAATTCACTCAGCATAATGTTTTATAGATTCCTCTATTTTGTTGCAAAGGACCAGATTTCATTGTTTTTGACTGCTGTATAGTATTCTATAGAGTACATGTCCCATAATTTCTTTATCCAGTCTACTGTTGATGAGGATTTAGGTTTGTTCCATGTCTTAGCTATTGTGAATTGAGCTGGAATAAACATTAATGTGTAGGTTGTTTTTTTGTTTGCCAATTAAATTTCTTTGGGTAAATTCCAAGAAGTGGTATGGCTGGGTTGTATGGCAGGGTTATATTCAGGTTTCTTGCTCAAGCTTGCCCATGCTTATTCCAAGGTGTTTGATTGTTTTTGCAGCCAATGTGAATGGGATTGACCTTAGAAGTTCTTCCTCAGCAATAGCATTGCCTGTGTATACAAAGGCTGCTGATTTTTGTGCATTGATTTTATATCCTGCTACTTTACCAAACTCTTCTATGAGTTCCAATAGTCTCTTAGTAGAGTTCTTTGGGTCCGCTAAATAAAGAATCATATCATCTTCAAAGAGGGATATTTTGAGTACTTCCTTCCCAATTTGTATCCCTTTAATTTCTTTTTCTTGCCTAATAGCTCTGGATAAAACTTCCAGAACTATGTTGAATAGCAGTGGTGAGAGTGGGCATCCATGTCTGGTACCAGATCTCGGTGGAAATGCTTCCAACTTTTCCCCATTCAATAGGATAATGGCGTGGGTTTTTCATAAATTGCTTTGATTGTTTTGAGGAATGTGCCTTCCATACCCAGTTTGCTTAGAGTTTTCATCATGAAATGGTGTTGTATTTTATCGAATGCTTTCTCTGCGTCTAGTGAGATAATCATATGGTTTTTCTTCTGCAGTCTGTTAATGTGGTGTATCACGTTGATTGTTTTGCGAATATTGAACCATCCCTGCATACCAGGGATCAATCCCACTCGGTCTGGGTGGATGATCTTTCTGATGTGTTGTTGCAGTCTATTGGCCAGAATTTTATTGAGGATTTTTGCATCTATGTTCCTCAGGGATATCGGTCTGTAATTCTCTTTCAATGCTGCATCTTTTTTCCGGCTTAGGGATTAAGGTGATGCTGGCTTCATAGAAAGAATTTGGGAGGATTCCCTCTTTTTTGATTGTTCTGAACAGTTTGAGAGGAATTGGAGTTAGTTCTTCTTTAAATGTCTGGTAGAATTCAGCAATGAATCCATCTGGTCCTGGGCTTTTCTTTATTGGGAGGGCCTTTATTACTGTTTCAATTTCTGTCTCAGTTATGGGTCTGTTTAGGTTTTCTATGTCTTCCTGGTTCAATTTAGGTAGGTTGCATGTGTCCATAAATCTATCCATTTCTGATAGGTTTCCCTGTTTGCTGGCATACAAGTCCCTGTAGTAATTACTGATGATTCTTTTGATTTCTTTGGTGTCTGTTGTTACGTTTCTTTTTTATCTCTGATTTTATTGATTTGGGTCTTTTCTCTTCTTTTTTTAGTTAGTTGTGACAATGGGGTGTCAATTTTGTTTATTTTTTCAAAAAAAGAGCTCCTTGTTCGGCTGATTTTTTGTAATTTTTTTTTGGATTTAATCCTGTTGATTTCTTCTCTGATTTTAATTATTTCTCTTCTCCTACTAGCTTTGGGTCTGGTTTGCTGCAGATATGCTAGATCCTTGAGATGAACTGTGAGCTCATCTATTTGGTGCATTTCCAATTTCTTGGTATAGGTATCTATTGATATAAACTCTCCTCTTAACATTGCTTTTGCTGCGTCCCATAAGTTTTGTATGTGTGCTGTTATCCTAATTTACTTCTAGTAAATTTTTTATTTTTCTTTTTATTTCTTCTATGACCCATTTTTAATTGAGGAACATTTTGTTCAATCTTCATGTGTTTGCATGTGCTATGGATTCCTGAGTTGCTAAGTTTCAACTTCATTCATTTATGGTCTGAGAAGCTGCATCATATGATTCTAATTCTTTTTTATTTGCTGAGACTTGCTTTATGGCCTAATATGTGGTCAATCCTAGAGTAGGTTCCAAGTACTGCTGAGAAGAATGCAATTGATTTATATGTAGGATGAAAAGTTCTGTAGATATCTGCTAGATACATTTGGGCTATAGTGAGGTTTAAATCTACTGTCTCCTTGTTGAACTTCTGTCCTGTTGATCTGTCTATCTCTGAGAGTGGAGTATTGAATTCCCCCAGTACTATTGTATTGGGGTCTAAGTCTCTCTTGAAGTGCTTTAACAAATCTTTTAAATCAACCAGTTCCCTGTAATTAGGTACATAATACATTGATAATCGTTATATCTTCTTGTTGGATGGATCCCTCTATCATTATATAGTGCACCTCTTTGTCTCCCTTAACAATTTTTGTGTTAGTTTATGTTATCTGATATTAAGATGGCTATGCCCGCTCTTTTTTCATTTCTGTTGGCATGGTATATCTTTTTCCAGCCTTTCACTTTCAGTCTGTATGCATCTTTGTTGGAAAGATGTGTTTCTTGTAAGCAGCAAATAAATGGGTTTTGTTCCTTAACCCAATCAGCCAATCTGTGTCTTTTAACTGGACAGTTCAGACCATTAATGTTCAGTGTGACTATTGATAAGTAGTAATTTTGCCCTGCCATTTGTCAAAGATGTTTTCTAATATATGCTCTGAACTTCCTGTGATCTTTTGCTCTGAGGTTTTCTTCCTTTACCTTTTTCATATTGATGACTGTGTTTCTGTGTTTCTGTGTGTCACACATCTGTAAGCATCTTTTGCAGGGCTGAATGAGTGGCAACAAATTCTTTCAATTTCTCTTTGCTATGAAAGGTCTATATTTCACCTTCATTCACAAATGAGAGCTTGGCAGGATATAGTATTCTGGGCTGGCAGTTTTTCTCTCTAAGTACCTGGGCTATGTCTCGCCATTCCCTTCTAGCCTGTAGGGTTTCTGATGAGAAGTCTGCTGTGAGTCTAATTGGAGATACTCTGAGAGTAATCTGACATTTCTCTCTTGCACATTTTAGAATCTTTTCTTTCTGTTTCACTGTGGTGAGTTTAATCACAACGTGTCATGATGAGGATCTGTTTTGGTCATATTTATTATGGGTTCTATGAGCTTCCTGTACTAGGATGTCTCTGTCCTTCTCCAAATTCGTGAAGTTCTCTGCAAGTATCTCACTAAACAGGCCTTCTAATCCTTTCTCTCTCTCCATGCCTTCAGGAACTCCTAGAACCCTAATGTTGGGTTTTCTAATAGTTTCCTGTAGATTTCCAACAATATTTTTTAGATTTCTAATTTCCTCTTCTTTTCTTTGGTTTGACTGTATATTTTCCTGTGCTGTGTCTTCTAAGTCCGATATTCTCTCTTCTGTTTTACCTACTCTGTTTTTAAGACTCTCTGATGTGTTTGTCATTTGATCTATTGAGTTCTTCATTTCATTTTGATTTCTCTTTACTATCACACTTTCCTATTCTACTAGTTTCTGCATTTCATTTTCGTTCCTCCTTAAGATTTCATTTTCTCGAAGGAGATTTTCTATCCTCTCCAGTAAGGATTTCCATAGCTCAAGCATTTGTTTTTGAAAACTTCTAGTTGTTCTTATCATAAATTTTTTAAATCGGTATTTGCATTTCTTCCATCTCATCATCTTCATAATCTTGGCTTGGGTTTCTTGCTCATGTAGGGGTGTCATAATGTCTTCCTTGTTCTTGTTTCCTCAGTTTCTGTGTTTGTTGCTTGGCATTGTGGAGATGTTCTTTGGATTCTTCATACCCCCTGTGGTGTTTTTTCTTATTATACTATGATTGTATTGAGTGGACTGTCTCCTTTTGATGGAGCCTTAGAGGCTTGAGATGGGTGTGTCCTGAGAGCTCTGTTTGGTTCTTCAGGGTTAAGGGTGTGCCAAAGGTGACACTCCAAGGTTAGGTGTTGTTAATCTCTCTTTCTTTCTTTCTTTTTTTTGATTCAGAATGGAAGTAATTCCACACAGCTGAGCAGAATTGAAGGTAGTTAGAAGGTGAATGATATACCCTCAGGAGCCAGAGATTGGAAGCTCTTTCCCAAGGACCACACAGGGAATCTGTGCTGCCCTCAGTGTGGGCACAAATTCTCCTGCAGTCTCCCACTGGGTTGCCAAGGTTACCAAATTGTAGCATCTTTGGAGAATACTCATGTGAATTCTGTGATTTCTCTCCTCCACCATTTCTTTTTTCACAGTCTCAGTTCATTAGCACCACACATTCACTAGGTCCTAATCTCCTGTTATATCACTCCCCCCAGAGTCAGTTTTTTCTGCTTGGCTGAGGGCAGGTGCAGAACTGAAGTTGCCCCACTTATGACATATGTCCAAAATGGCTCCTGCTCTTTGTCTTGCTCACCTTTGAGAGGTGAATGGAGAGAAACTTGTGTCCATATCTATGACTTTTTTGTTCTCCTCTCTCTTCTAGTTAGCCTGGTGAACTTTTCCCCACAGCGTTTCAAACCTCGTTCCCTCTAGTCTCCTCTTTCCACTTGCCCGTCAGTGTCTTGGGCTATTCCCACCAGTAGGATATAAGCATTTCAATTTTTCAAAAACTTCTCTGAAACTTATTAATTTTTTAATAATAGCCACTTAAGAAGTGTGAGAAGATAATTATAGTGTGTTTTGCATTTACCTGATAAGTAATGATCTTGAACATCTGTTCATCATTATGTTGGCCATTTGTATGCCTTCTTAGGAGAAATGTCTGTCCCAGTCATTTGCTTGTTTTTTTTTCTCAGTTTATTTTTATTGTTGCTGTTGTCTTGCTATTGAGTTGTAGAAGTTCCTTATATATTTTAGAAATTAACTCCTTATCAAATGTATGGTTTGCAAGTATTTTCTCCCACTATGTAGGTTACTTTTTCATTCTGCTCACTGTTTCACTTGTTGTGTATAAACTTTTGAATTTGATATTATCCCCCTATGATCCAGCAATCTCACTAAGAAAGAGAAATGACCTAGGTGTCTCCTAAGAGTTAAATAAAGATGTGTAATATATTTGTATAGTATAAATATTTATACATACACAATATTAATGTTACATATTTATCAGTCTTTAAAAAGAAGTAAATTATGTCATTTTCAGTAATATGGATTAGTCTGTAGGAGTTCATAAAAATTGAAAAACGCCAGTTACAGAAAGACAATAACCGAGTGATTATACCGAAATGAGTTATCTACAATAATCAAACTCATAGAAACAGAGTGTAGAATGATGATGGCTGGGTGCTAGAGTGTGTGAAAAACTGGAACTTGCATTCAACCTGCTATAAAATGCTGAGAAAGTATGATAAATAAGCTGTAGAGATATGGTATTAAACATAAGTATGATAATTAACCCAATATTGTGCGCTTCAGTAATTATTAAGTGGGTAGGTCTCATGTGAAGTGTTCTGGTCCCCTACCTCAAAATCAAAACCACAACCAAAGCAAATAACAAAATTTGAAAAAAAAAGTGCATGGAGTCTTGGATATATCTATTATCTTAATTGTGGAAACAGTGTCACAGATGTTTGCAAGTGTCCAAATTCATCAAACTGTACACATTAAATATCTGTAGTTCTTTGTATATCAACTGTATAATAAAAAAGCTGTTAGAAATATACCCTGTCTCGCTAATATAGGAAAGCCTATCCATTGCTTCAAGACATAGAAAACTTTTAGGGTGCTAGAGAGAAACTTGTTTTATCTGGTAGATGAAAAAAATAGGAGGCTTTTTAAAAAGTATCAAAATACAGTATTGAAATTTATTTCATCATAGAGATTTTAAATATGAATGCATAATGAATACTATACTTGTGATAATTGACAATACCTAGTTGCATAAATGAACAAGGAGAGTGACCTGAAATCCAAAATGTGTGAATTGTAGGAGAAAATGGTGGGTCATGCAGGAAGACCTGGGGATTAGCTAAGTAAAATATGAGAAGAAATAAGTCTCAGCTTTAGTTTTGCCCACCTACCATTCATGAATCACTGGTTTGTGTTTCTGTTTTATTCAGTATTCTTTGGTTTCTTTAGAGTCTGTTTATTATCCTTACTATGCCATTGAGAAAAACTTGTTCTTTATCACAACTGTAGTTGTTGGCATGTTTTGTATGTGTTATAAGTTAATATCTTCAGATCAGCACTTGGGATAAGCCACTGCCTGCAATGCCAGCATCCCATTTGAGCTCCTGGTCCAGTCCTGGCTATTGCACTTCTGATCCAATTTCCTGATAATGTTCCTGGGAAAGCAGGCCCAAGGTCATGGGCTCTTTACTCATGTGGGAAACCCAGATGGAGTTCAAGTCTCCTAATTATGGCATGGCCCAGCCCTGGCTGTTGAGGCCATTGGGAAAGGCAGCCACCAGTTGGAATCTCACTCTCATGCTCTCTATGTAACTCAAGGCTCAAGCAGCCTTTTAAATAAATGAATATATCTTTTAAAAATTAAAATATCTCATTAAGAAAAAGAGGTAATATGTATAGGTCTTCAAAAGTTTATGAAAATGAATTTTATGAAAAACTCGCATGAATTGCAAAACTTTTTGCACGAAAATTAACTTATTTTTAAATTCCCTCTTATGTTAATTTTATAAAATGTCCTCTTATAGTAACAAGTATTTTTAAATAAAATTAAATGAAAGTCATAAAGAAAATAAGATTAAGTTGAACTGATAAAGTTATTTTGTGTTACTGCATTAGGACACAGATTAATTTAATTTTATTTAATAACGCTAATATCCTTTCATGTCATTAAAATATTTGCTTTTCACTTTCCAGAAAGAATAGGATGTTACAATTAGGAAAAGACATTTAGCATTCCAGAGCTCTGTATGGACATCCTGTTTGACTTTCATGAGCTTGCTAAATTCTTTGCAAAGATTTCCTGTTCCAGTGCTTTTCCTTTAAATTAGACTAGGTGAGGAATTCAGTAACCAAGTGAGAATCAGTAACATTGCTCCTCCAAGATGCAGAGACAATTTGATTCACAGTTTCAAGCAGTTTCAAGGACTGTAGCTTTAATTAAAGTTTAAATGAAATCAGTTCTCTTGTTGCTTTTTACTCTTCAGGGAATTCACTCATTTTCAAGATTGTACCTTGGGTGCTAATGCAAGATTTTGGCTAATACAGGACTTATTGTTTGGAACAGGGAATTTCAAGTGACATTTTTGCCAATTCTATTTCCACTGAATTTATTTGTCATGTAGTTTGTGATTTCCAATGTAGATTACCATATTTTTTTACACAATATTTCATTTTAATTTTCTTTCTTGATTTCCCAGAGGATGGGTTAAAGATTAATTTTTATAACTTCTAGTGTAAAGTTAATGCTTTATCTCAAATTAATAATTCACTCTCTTACCAAGCTTGAAATGATTTTGCAGGTCATTGTAACATTTGGGACTCAGTTCAATTCAGCTAATAGGCAGTGAAACCATCTTTCAGGTCCTTGGAGAGATGAGGAAAGGTTGTGGAGACTGTATATGTTTTTTGTACTTTTTTTGCTCCATTTTTAAAGACCATTCCATTTTTAGATGACTTGAGACTTCAATGGCTAGGGAAGGGGTTGGTGTTGGGGAGCAGCAGGTTAAGCCAATTCTTGCAATGCTGGCATTGCTTTATTTTATTTTTATTTACTTATTTATTAACTTATTTTATTTTATTTATAACATTTATTTATTTATTAGCTTCTGCTAATGTGCCAGGGAAGGAAGCAGAGGATGGTTCAAATACTTTGGCTCTGGCATACATGGGAGAAACCAGGATGGAGCTTCCGGTTCCTGACTTCAGCCTGGCCCAGGCTTGGTTGTTATGACTATTTGGAGAGTGAACCAGTGGATAAAAGATCTCTCTCTCTCTCTCCCCCTCCCTCTCTCTCTCTCTCTGTGTGTGTGTTTGTGTGTGTTGCACTGCCTTTCAAATAAACAAGCAAATCTTTAAAAAATGAGGGAAAACTCAGTCATGTGTAAGTCATAGCATATGTTATAAGGTTAATTTTAAATAAAGATGTCTTTTATGATTTTTATCATTGAGTATAAAGAGTTAATCATACAATATAAACAATAGTACTCTTCTACAAACTCTCCTAAGCCTACCCACCCTAGTAGTTTTTTTTAAGGACAGAAAAGCTGTGAGTGATTCACATTGTATTCTACACTACCTAACACAGTCTGGCACCAAGTTCTTTGCATAACTAAAGTGAAAAGGAACATAACAAATGAGGCAGAGGGAGAAAGAGAGAGGAAGGGAGAGGGAGAGAGAGGTGGGGGAGACAGAGTGAGAGAGAGGGAGAACAAGAGCGAGAGCATGAGCACCTCTTTAAAATTCTAAAAATATCCTGGTGAGGTAAATAAAATGTAATCTTATCAGTCTTACTGTGGTTCTTTACATTTACTGATCTATGTTTTAGAGATTTATTTATTAATTTATTGAAAAGGCAGCATGACAGAGAGGGAGAGAGGAAGAGAGGAAGAGAGAGAGAGAGGGAGGGAGAGAGAGAGAGAGGGAGGGAGAGAAAGAGAGAGAGAGAGAGAGAGAGAGAGAGATTTTCCTTCTAGTGGTTCTCTATCCAACTGTCCTTTACAGCCAGAGTTAGGCTACACCAAAGCCAGGAGCCAGGAACTCCAATCATGTCCCTCATGTGGGTAGAAGGATGCCAAGTACTTGAACCATCACCTGCTTCCTCCAAGGTGCAGTAGCAGGAAGCTGTATTGGAAACACAACGTAACTGGAATATTAGGATGTAGGATGTGGGCTGCTCAAGCAGCGGCTTAATTCGTGGCACCACAATGCCCTGCTCACCACCTACTTCATACTTGTCATACTGGTCTTGAAGGACCCCAAAATTGGGAATCCAACGCACTCGGATGGTCGCTCAAAGACCCAAACTCCAGACCAAGTTGATGCAAGAGCAAGAGGATTTTATTAGGTCTTTGCGCAAACGGGCTCCCTCCCTGCCAGCAAAGGCGAAGGGGAAAAGCCCAGAGCAGCAGCTGCAAGCCACTTTTAAATGCAAAAACCACAAAATTAACATATATTTAGATAGGGAGGGACTGTCTGTCCCGGGCAGCGGGGAGTTACAATAAGTTTCTTTTCTGGGGAAACCGAAGGAAACTTATGGAGAAAGTTTAACTGACCAGGGAAGGACATTTTTCAAGGTTAGGCATTTGGCAAGCAAAGAGATTGAGTACAGAAGCAAAATTTGCAGTTAGCTCCTAGCTATACTGGTTACTGAACACACCAGAACACCAGGATAGGGGTTCCTTGGGGTTTTCAGTCTTATTTCAGGCCTGCTAAGCCTCCGAGTTTTTACTCTTTCCCAAGAGAGATTAATAAATAACATTCCTTAGACTTTTATTTGCAGAGCCCTCAGCCTCTCCATTCATTCATCTGAATAACCTCACTTTCTCTGTCTTGTCATGAGCATCTAGTTCTCAAAATGACCTTTTTTGACCACTTAGGTATAAATTATTTCATATTTACTTCACATATTCAGACAACAGTGTTTTAATTCTGGTACTTTTTTAGTACTTTGTGTGGCTACTTCATTAGAGTTGACCTCCCTGCGTTGACTGCAGATCCATGAGTACAGCTCTGTCTGTGTCATTTATCAAAGGACAGCCATTACTTACCACACAATCACAGACAGATTATTAAAAATAAATATTAGAATTATGTTAAAATGTGTAAGCTAGGAATAATTCACCAAATTCAGTATATATAGGACATCCTTGGTTTTGTCAATTGGGGTGAGCCAATTTCAAATACTGTCATCACTATGTGTGGAACTAGAGCAATACTAGCCTTTAAATGAAACTGAATACATGATAAAGTTAACTGGAGGGCTTTGAAGGCAGAGTTTGCATCCATGCTTTGGATGCCTGCATCATGCATCAGAATGCCTGGGTTGATTCCAAGCTGCTCCGTTTCTATTTCAGCTTCCTACTAATGCCCTAATGGGAGGGACAATTTAAAAGCTGAACTAATTGTATCCTTGCCACCTATGGGAGAAACTTGAAATGAATTTCAGCCTCCTGACTTTGGCCTGGACCAACCCTGATTGTTGTGGACAGTTGGAAAGTGAACCAACAGATGGAAGAGTCCAGCCATCTGTCCCTGATTCTGTCTCTTCATGACTCTCTCCCTCTTTTTTTTTCCTCAAGATTTATGTATTTAATTGAAAGTCAGAATTACTTTCTGACACAGTAAAAGAGATCTTGCAGCTGATGACCCCAGATGACCACAATGGCCAGGGCTGGACCAACCTGAAGCCAGGAGTCAAGAGCTTCTTCCAGGTCTCCCGTGTGGGTAGCAGAGGTCCACCCATCTTGGCCATCTTCCACTCTTTTATCCAGACCATCAGCATGGAGTTGGATTGGAAATGGATCAGCTGGGACACAAACTAATAGCCATGGGGGATGAAGATTTTGCAGGGGGTGACTTTACCTGATAAACCACAATACCAACTCCTCTTTCCCTCTTTTTCTGCTTTACAAATAAAATGAAAATAAGTAAGCAAAATAGTTAAAAGAAGATAAGGCCAATAAATTTGAATGTTCTAAGGCCAAAATTTGCTTCACTTGTAAGTTTAGATTGTGGGTACATGGCTCAAGAATATGGAAAATAATGAGTAAAGCTTCCTGAGACAAATGGGGCCAAGACAAGGACTTTAGCAGAATGCAAAAGAGGCAAGAGGCAGTAACTAAATGCAGCAATAAGCTTACAAGTAAAAACTAATTAAATACATAAAAAACAAGGAAGAGTGAAAAATTAAAAAGAACAGTTGGAGGAATAATGGCTTATGTGCATATTTTTATTTTTTAACTTTTTTTCAAACATCTATAATGAACATTAACAATTATTTATTAATTTTAAACTAATTGTTAATTTTGATATTACTTTTGTTTCATTGTCATATGTTATTTGCTGAATACCCTAAATCATATTGTAATAATGTTCAAGCAATGCAAATGCAAAGTGATAATAAAGGTTTTCCCTCTGTTTCCTTAAATCCTTCCCCTACCTAAATGTTTTATTATTTTTTTAAAGATTTATTTATTTTTTGCTTGAGAGTCACAGTTACCCAGAGAGAGCAGAGGCAGGAGAGAGAGAGAGAGAGAGAGAGAGAGAGAGAGAGATGTCTTCCATCAAATGGTTCACCCTCCAATTGGCCACAATGGCCAGAGCTTCCACCCATCTGAAGCCAGGAGCCAGGAGATTCTTCCAGGTCTCCCACATGGGTACAGGGGCCCAAGGACTTGGGCCATCCTCCACTGCTTTTCTCGGGCATAGCAGAGAGCTGGATCGAAAGTGGAGCAGCCGGGTCTTGAACTGGTACCCATATGGGATGCCAGCACTTCAGGCCAGGGCATTAACCCATTGTGCCACAGCACAATATTTTATTAAATAAAAATATTTTATTTTTGCTTTAAACAATTCACTTACATATATATATATATATATATGTATATATATATATGTATTATATATATATATTATCTTATTTTATAGTTAGCTTTCTGGAACTACAGAATAATCATTCAAATTATGAATTAGTTTAACACATTTTATCAGTGAAATTTATTTGCCCTTTTATAGCTTTATAAGTAAAAAAGTTGTCAGATACAATGCTGTCTTTGCTAGATAGATACCTCCTAGGTAGTAAAAAATCTTAAAATTATCTTAAAACTCATTATCTTCCAAAGAGAGAATGGATTTATACAAATCTAATGAGTGGAGGTCTTTTATCTAACACAATAACTACATAGTAAGATGCTTTGAGCTTAATAGATTTAAGTAAGTATTGATTTACTTCAAAAGAATAAGTGGTCTTATTTTCTCTGATTCAAAGACACCTGCTCTCTAGTTGTGATAGCTAATTCATAGATGTGTGTCTACCTGATGTGGGCTGTGACAGACACCTGAGAGATAAGTGTGGAAATGATACCTTCTCTTGCATCTGAGCAAGAGCAAAACAATTCTGGACAGGGTGAGTTGAGCCAGCAACACCAAAGCAAAATCGAAGGACAGAGCAAGGCTGTAAATACAGGAAAAGAGCTCTTTTCTTTGAAAATTGCAAAGCTCAAGGAAAGCTTCCTCCCCATGACAAAAGGCATGTTAACAAGAAAAAAGCACACACAATGTATTTAAGCAAAATGTTATATGACACAGGATCTTCAGAAATGGAGACTCACAGAAACAATGAAAATTGATCTATACTTAGAATAGACAAGGGAGTAGAGGTTTGATTGCACAAAAGGGAATATGATCTACTGGCAATTTATTAGAAGAACTTAGCGGCCTTTTTGTTCATGTTTTTCCTAATGTCTCTGCATCTTTGTTCATTTCCTGTGAGGACAGGGCAGAACACCTGACATGTAAAGGTTTTATAATTCACTTTCAAGGGAGATAGTTCAGGGAAGTTCTATTAGGCCTATGCTTTAGAGAAGAAAGATAGGAAAACATCAGAAAATAACCTTGCTTGTGAAGTGTTCTTAGCTCCAATGTTAGCATGTCCTGAACTCCAATGAATCATATGATAATTAATAAGTCCTGGAACAGAACCAACACATGGGCCGACCATATAAGATAAAATCGAGAAAACTGGAGCAGGCACATATACTAGAAATCACATGTAGGAATTAGACATATAATTGTGTATCTCCAATACTAAAAGGTTGCTTGCTAATTAGGGGAAGGTTAATTAATTGTTTTCATTAACTATTATCTATAACTCGTGAAATTATATATTCAATGTTGACATTCAGAAAAATTACTTTGATAGCAGTCTTCACTAAAAAAAAAAAAAAAAGCATTGATTTGATTGAAAGTAAGAATTGCAGAGACAGGGAGAGACAGAGAGAGAGAGAGTGAACTGCCATCTGCTGAGCCACTCCCCAGATGGCCACAAAGGCCAGGGCAGAGCCAGGCTGAAGTCAAGAGCCAGGAGTGTCTTTGATGTCTGGGAGCCTATTCGAGTGGCAGGGGCCCAAACACTTGGATCATCTTTCATTGTCTTTCCCTGGCTGCCTGCAGGGAGCTAGATTGGAAAAGGATTGGTTGGGACAAGAACTAGCACCCATATGGGATGCCAAGACACGTAGCTGTCTTCTAAGATTTGATCAACCATATAATGGTTTTGAATAAAAAAAAATCAATGGGATTTCTTTTTTTTTTTTTTTTTGACAGGCAGAGTGGACAGTGAGAGAGAGAGACAGAGAGAAAGGTCTTCCTTTTGCCGTTGGTTCACCCTCCAATGGCTGCCGCCGTTGGCGCGCTGCGGCCGGCGCACCGCGCTCATCCGATGGCAGGAGCCAGGTTCTAGGTGCTTTTTCCTGGTCTCCCATGGGGTGCAGGGCCCAAGCACTTGGGCCATCCTCCACTGCACTCCGGGCCACAGCAGAGGGCTGGCCTGGAAGAGGGGCAACCGGGACAGAATCCGGTGCCCCGACCGGGACTAGAACCCGGTGTGCCGGCGCCGCAAGGCGGAGGATTAGCCTGTTGAGCCACGGCGCTGGCCTCAATGGGATTTCTTAATGATGGTCCCACAGAAGGTAAATGTTCCAGGAATCATCAATGTCCTTGTCATTATTCTGTAGCTCCTTGTCATTGACAAGCACTTATTTCTCCATTATTTTTTAAACAAGATCTATTTTTTTTCTGTAGGAAGCCTGAATTTGTCATAAAACATGCCTTGAATGTCTAGATTTTCTTATCTGGAAGTTGATATTTGTGATGTTTATTTAAATTTTAAGAATCAGTACATTAATATTTACACTTACTATTTTTATTATAAAAGGAACATTCAAACCCATATTTCCTTATAACTTTGCAAAGTTAAAAAACAATTTACAAGTAGTCAAAATTACATAGGATTTTAAGCATTCTTTATCATACACTAGAAAAGAAACAATTTAATGAAAATCAAATTTGCTATAGAGAGGGGAATTTTTCATAGCAACATCAAATTGTTTCGCAGTTTTCAGTTTAGAAACTTTCTCTTAATGATTAAAGGACATTCTTAATTTCATGAAATTTTTAGGAGCATTATACATGTTCTAACAGCATACTTACAAGTGACTATGAAATATGCAGTGGTAACTTACTATGATTACTTTTGTGTAGTCTTAATATGATTCTCATGATTCTCAAATGATGTGCTGATTTGAAATTTGTGTCACTGAGAACTCTTTGTTACGGTAAATGTGTATTTCAGAGCTTTAGTATAGCGCTTACCACATAGAAGACTTACAATATATACTTCATTAATTAATAAATAGAAGTGAGAGATGGCCTAGAAAAGTAAGAAATACAGAAAATATACCAGGAAAGCAAGAAGGTGACAGAAATGTGCTTGATAAAACGTCCATACAAACAGTGCTAGGAAAGTGAGTATATTGGGCTGCCTACTAGTGACATCATTTAATTAAATACATTTGTCTCCTAACCTGCTCAGTAGTTGAGCTTCCTCACAGCTGAACTAGAATTGTTGAAGTAAAATGAGTCTCATTAACTTTTCTAATTGTTGTGTGCATGAAGACTTGAACTTTGCTTTTAAGAAGAAACTGCTCCATCTGCAGCTAGTAAAAGATATCAGCTGGCAGTGTTTAACCCTCATGAATCATCCACTTAATTTTCCTTCCCAAGCCAGAGAGCATTAGCAAGAGGAGATGCCGTAAGAAAAATTCAAAGTATGTTTCAGGACCTTCATTTTGTGTCTGTCTTCTATGCTTACGCATACTAAAAAGAATAGTTAGATTGCTTTCTATAAAGGTAAAAGTACATGCATCATGGGAATGCAGCAGCTGTGCAACTTTAGCCTTTCTTAGCTGTCAATAGAGAGGAAACAGATCATCAAAACGTGAATGCTTCGCTTTATAATTCTGCTTGATACTGTACAACTTCAAAATGGCAAGTGTTTCTTGACAAGGAAAACATTCCCTTGCTGCTAGCTGATAACAAATCCATGTTTGCTTTAAGAGAAGCAAAATGCCTGACTCTTCAACACAATTTTAGCAGTGTTAATACAAACAATAGTAAAAACATTGAGAAATAGAACTTTCTTTGACATTCTACAGAAATCAATTCATCATTCTTGCATGAAATAGTACTTCTTATAAAATGAGGCATTTATTTCACCAAAAACCAGTCATTTTAGGGAACAGAAGTCTGCCAATTTTATTTGGTAATTACATTTTCTTTTTTAATTTAGTAAAAAAAAAGTCCATTTTTTTTCCTGTTGTCAGGCATGCTTAAAAGACTTTCTTTCTTTCTTTTTTTTTGACAGGCAGAGTGGACAGTGAGAGAGAGAGAGACAGAGAGAAAGGTCTTCCTTTGCTGTTGGTTCACCCTCCAATGGCCGCCAGGCTGCGGCTGGCGCATTGCGCTGATCCGAAGGCAGGAGCCAGGTGCTTCTCCTGGTCTCCCATATGGGTGCAGGGCCCAAGCACTTGGGCCATCCTCCACTGCACTCCCTGGCCACAGCAGAGAGCTGGCCTGGAAGAGAGGCAACCGGGACAGAATCTGGTGCCCCAACTGAGACTAGAACCCAGCGTGCTGGCGCCGCAGGTGGAGGATTAGCCTGTTGAGCCGCGGCGCCAGAAAGACTTTTTTTCTTGATAATTAGACACTATCGCAATTAAGATACATTGATTTAAGAGTCAATGATTTTTGGAGAAAAACAGAGACTTGGGCAATGGTCACAGATTTATATGTGCGGAAGAAGGCAGGACACAATTGTGTCAGCTCCAGCAGCATCAGAACCCCGTGCCCCTGTCATGCTTGGTGGGGAGCTTCCAGACCAAAGTTATTTCACGGTTCAGTGGTTGCTGAGAGTTGAGTCACTGACTCCAAAATTCACGCAGAAGAACTGAAAATAGGGAAAATGGCTGACCCTTTAGTAAGAGAGAACTACTTGGGAGCTCCGCACTATATTTCTTCTAATTACTCATAACCAGCTGTTGAAAACTATGGCTCTGTAAGCATGTCTGCATTCAGAGAAATCTCAGAAATAGTGCTTCCAAAAGGCTTATGTGTTACGGCCTGACTATAAATGAAAAAGAAATGAAAAGACTTGTGAGGCAATGAGGTCCCTCACACACAGAACAAAATCAATCATTTTGTACAATGACAAATTTAAAATAAAATTTAATAAGCAAAAAATAAGCCTTTTAGGAATAAAATAAAATGTGGTAAACATCCATTTTTTTTCTAAAATGTAAGAATTGAAAAATATTTATTGAAAGGTATTAACTATAGAGAAACAAACCATGTTAATTAATTGGAAAGTACTATGTTTTTAAAATATCCATTTTGATATAGCCATTTTATGTTAATATAATTCCATTAAGATATGAACACACATCTTTGTGAAACTGAGATTTTATATGAAAATAAAAAAGGTCAAGATTAGTGAAGATGTTATTTAGGAAGGTAAATATAATTTCTTAGTTTTTACTAGGAGTGACTATAAAGTTAACATAATAATCTAAAGGATTTTTAAGTTCAATGTGACAGAAATCACAAATCATTCATTTTTTGAATAATTGTGATGCAGAAGAGCAGATAATGGAGGACAGTGGATAAAAGAAGGACTATCACTCATGAAATGCTGGACAACTGCTAAACAATATGGTAAATAACATTGTGAAATTTCCACGATACCACAATGCCCAAAAATCCATCTATGATAGATTATACACTCAGGAGACATAGCAAAATATGAGAACTTTTAGGAAGACATATAAAGAATATCCTTTGATTTACAGGAAAGAAAGAGTTTCTTAAGACAAAAAAAAAAGTAGAGATGAAAATATTTTAGATAATCTTAAAGTTTATAAGCTATGCTTCATCCAATAATGCCTTACTGAGACTAAAAAGATAAACTATATTTCTGGCAAAGCTATTCACAGCACATGTAATCATGAAGTATTAATATTTTCATTTTATAAAGAACACTTTGAAATTCATACAGAAAAAAATTGATAGACAATTAGGCAAAATGTATAAAAGGCAAGTAGGCATTTACAAAAAGAAAATGAGTTTTCCATAAATATAAGAAAATATATTAAACCTTATTGTTTTCAGAGAAAATCAAATTAAAATCATGCTGAAATAATATTCCACTCCTACCAGACTGGGAAAAATTAAATGACAGTACTAAGTGTCAGGCAGTGAAGTCTAGCAATAGGGGTTTTACATTCTGCAGGTGGGGAGTATAAATTATATGACCAATTTGGAAAACAATTTGGCTCTGCTTCATTGCACTGAAGATATGCACACTGTATATTTCAGCATTTCTTCCTCTAGGTAAACATATCTAAAATACAGTTGTATGTTTACACAGGAAACATTTAAAAGATATTTTGGCAGCATTTGATCTTATTTTTATATCATGAAACTAGAATATATGTATCTTCATTTACAATCAAAGAGATTAACAACTAATTTTATATTAAGAAAGGACAACGTTAAATCCGATAAAATGGTAAGCTGTGGTTGCATGACTCTCAAACACATAATATGAAATGATAAATATGAGCCAAATATAACTTAATGTTGTGATGTCACATATATAAAAATCATAAACAAATACAACTTGGAGATATATGTACACAATTATTACATTTTTATATATGGTAATCCTATATGAAAGACAAAGAAATGACGAGCACAATATTTTGGTTAGTGCTGATCTTAGGATATAAGTTTGAACAAGTTGATTAAGGAGAGGTAACGAGGGAATGAGTTGGTAAACAACATTTCTTACTTGTGAGATAGGCATGTTATATAATAACATTTTACTCCATATACAAGATCTATTTTGTAACAAAATAATTTTGTTATTTTGTGAATCCATTTGATGTAGTTTTCAGGAGAGTACCATGTATACATAAAATGCTACTAATGCAACATATTCATGCTGAGGCCAGAATAAACTATTTTTATGACACCAGGTATTAAGAAATGCTAATATCCACTCTGCATATTCCGAATACTAAACTATTGACTGCAATTCTGTGGAATTCACTGTTTTCTAACATATGCTTTCACAATACCCGGAGGGCTTTCTTCAATTGAGACTTTATGTATTATTCAGGATTCTTTTATTGCAAATGACAGAACTCAGTTGAACTTAGGCAGAAAAGAGAAGGTAGAGCCTAACATGATTTTGCCAAAGGAAGAACAGGAGTACAGAAACCCTCAGGTAGTTACATGTTTTGTCCCTCTGCAACTCTGCTTCCTTCTTGCAAATATGCTTTTGCATCTAATAAGCTGCAGAAACTACTGTTTGCTTTAGGCTCACAATTCCCGAATTTGCTATAAGAATATACATTATATTGGCATCATTAATAGGCATAAATGATGTAGCTCATTCACGGGTCTCTCAAATCTATTTGTATTTCAGTTATTTAATTCCTTTAAAAACAATGCATTCTGAAACGTCAAACATGTATGATGTGTTTGGAAAAATGAGTTGAAAATCTTGTAGAAAGTTAGCACTAAAAGAAAACAGTAAGGCATGTAAAACAATAAGTATAAAATAGAGGAAGGTTTTGCATATATGTAGTACTGTTAAGGTATAAATTTTTTGCATATGGGTAGTAATGTGATGGTATAGAATTGAAGACTACTGGATTTCGTAGGAAAAAAAAAAAACAAGAATTCATCTGTGAGGAATATTTAACTTTAAGGAGCTTGACCTGGATTTTAAGAGGTTAAAGAAAAGGCTATGTAAAGAAACAATACATTTATTTAAGTATAACAGACTAAGTATATTATAAAATAAGCATTTTTAAAAATAAGTGTAATAGTGTAGTTAAAATGCAGAGACCACAATGTACATGTTCACACATATCCCTTTATGCAACAGTACAATAAATCAGCTGTGAATAAATGATTTATGAAAGAAAAAAGATATTATTTGTTTTTATATTTGGTACTTCATATTAGAAACATCTTATGCAATGTCAAATTTTTATCTACAGTACTCATTCTGTTTCATTATATATTTTAAACATATATTTATTTTTAAACTTATGCATTTCTAGTCCCAAATTCTTACCCCAGTAGTTTTAGTTTATACCCTGCTGATTTCTCTATACTTTCTGTTTTACATCTGGAATAAAAACACTGTAATATCCCAGTAAATATCTTTTGGGAGTTGACCTTTTCTTTCCCATCTTTTAAAGATTTGTTTACGAGGCAAGGAGAGAGAGGGAGGGAGGGAGAGACACTCTTGTCTGTTAGCTCCCCAAATGCTCACAATGTCCAGGGTTGGGCCAAGGCTAAGAGCTGAAAACTTAATCCATGTCTCATAAATAAATGAAAATAACCCAATTATTTAAACCATTATGATCAACCATCAGGGTCCATATGAGCAGGAAACTGGAGTCAGGAGCCAGAGTTGAGAACTGATCTCTGGCACTCTGAAAAGAGATGTGGGTATCTTAACCACCAGGCTAAATTCTCGTTCCTGAACCCACTTTCTGATGGTTTCCCTGGAAAGACTGAAATTCACAAATTCATTATTCTAACTACTGTCTTGTGACCACCCTCTGCTCCTGGAATATGTGCCATTTCATCCTTTTATTTACAACAAGGAATACGTTTAATAGTTCATCCCTCCGACTTTCATATAAAAAGCCCAAACTTTATCCATACCCCTTTGTAGCATATAGGCTGCTGAGGTGAGCATCATCCTTACCCAATTATTCCCATTTCTGAGGCAGAGTTCCCTTTCCTCTGTTCAAGGCTATGGCATTCTACTTTGACACTCATATATACCTTTTATTTTATTTTCTTTGTCATTATTCATTCAAAGCTGTAATAGTTACATTTATGTACACAAAATCCATCATTTGTCTCTAGTTCCTCAGCTCTTCTACTCATCTGCATATTCTTTAGGTTATCTGTCTTTTTATCATTTCATTTTTTTGATGTGCTAATCGTATGTCACAAAAGCATATTCTTTATAAGATACTAAGACATGTCCACTTTGTTAAGTAAATTGTTTAAACAATATTGTATATTATTTGAGCTATATTCAGGTTAAATTCCATTTCTCAAACCCTAACACAAAGAATATCCTTGATTCCAATTGGGGACAGGCTTTTGTTCCTTACAGAATATCCTGTTTGGATTCCCAGGTTCTAGAGGCACACAACCATAGGGCATGGCAATAAAGTGAAAATAGCTGATAAATATAATGTGCCCTGAACGTCAACAGGGTCTATGATTTATAATCTAATCAGAAAAAAAAAGAAGTTTTGACACCATTACCACTTGAAAAAGATCCAGTTTTCTCAATGTCTTCTCCAAAGCAAGTTAGTTTTTGCAATGAGTTCATAAAAGAAAAAGGGATACAGGGAGTGGATCTTTTCAAATATGAATGAGTTGATTTGTTAGTTTAATTGGGCCATTGTGTAAGAAACAGAGATATAGTTTGAAAAGGTGAATCATATTGTTTCCTTACACCTCTTAATGTTGACCTATTCCTAGAGAATTCCTGTAGCATTTTTTATGATAGAATTCCAAAAGGTTATTTTCTGACCTGAGTACTGATGTATTAAAATCTTAATTTCTCTACATACTAGATCAATCATGTTTCATTTAATTTTTTGTTTAATTTTTTTATGTTCTACTTAGTCCTGATTTGTGGATGAGATGGAAAATTTACCTTGGGAGGAAAAGAATAAGCAGCCAAGTAATACCCACCTGC
Organism: Sylvilagus floridanus; assembly: GCA_949820135.1. NCBI lineage: Eukaryota > Metazoa > Chordata > Mammalia > Lagomorpha > Leporidae > Sylvilagus > Sylvilagus floridanus. The sequence goes on from OX463241.1 coordinate 110,529,201, forward strand.
TGAATTGTTACAGTAGGATGTGAGCAAGGTTTAAAGGACTGGATAGAAGCTCTTTTCCTCTATGCTAAAGGAATAAAATAATAAAAAATAGATGTTTTTTTCTAAAAAATATTATTCCTCTGTATGAGCTTATCTTTCATAGACGTAGCACCTTACTTACACTCAAGAAGCCCAACAGAAAACTTTAAAATCATCTTTTCACCATTAAAATAATGTATCTTCCATAACAGACAATATGGTCTAACATGGCATGTCTTAAAGTGAAAATTCAGTTCAGCTCATTATTAGAAATTAAAGAGATCATCTGTTAGCTGAGAAAATGAATCAAGCCCTATAATGTCAGAAATAAATTTTTGGACAAAAGAAAATTTTATATTATATTTTGTTAATATAATAACATGTTAAATGATTCCTACTTGAATAACTCATATTTATTATATCTTAAGTAATCATATTTTAGTATTTTTGTAAGAAAACTAAAAAAATACATTATTTATTTATTCTAATCATAAAATCACATTTTCTCAGTTCATTGTTTTTCTGAAATAACAGTGATATGAAAGTATATTTCCTCTTTCTACAAATATGGAAATGATCCAGAGGAAGTTACAGGCTCCTAGTTTTGTTTCGACCCAGCCCTACTATTTGGGAAGTGAACCAGAAGATGGGAGATTCTCTCTCTCTCTCTCTCTCTCTCTCTCTCTCTCCTGTCTCTTTCTCTCTCTCTCTCTGTAACTCTTCCTTTTAAGTGAATATGGCAATTGCCACTACTACTACTACTACTACTACTAAAATAGCTCTTTCCCACTCCCTTTCAAAAAAATTTTTTGTAGTTTTTTTTCCGAACTCTTACTCCAAATGGTTTGATTTTTATTTAGCAGGATAAGAGGACAGAAAGAATCAAAAATAGGACAATTTGCAATGACACTGGAGTAAATATGATCAAAGCAAAAAACAAATTATCCAGCAATAAGAACTTAAAATCTTTCAAGTATTAGGAGAGCTTAAAGTCAACAAGTGAATCAACAAATATTTAGAAACTTCAAATATATTTTTCTCAGAAAATTAAATTATTCAGAGAGAACTCAAAGTAAATACTAACCATATGTTAATGGATTTATTACTAAAATGTTATTTATAATATCAGACAATATCATGAAGAGAACAAATTTGAAATATGTTTAAGACATTGTAAAAAGGAATAGTTTCTAAATTACAAGTGGAAATGCTTGCTGGTGCAGAGATTACCAGTATAAGACTGGAAAACAATCAAATAAGAATGCTGACAGCAGAGTAATGGAAATGTGGTTTTATACTATTATATACACCCCACATAACCAATACACAACAAAAATATTCATAAATATAGAATTAAATTGCAAAAATATCAGATTCAGTTCATCCATCTGTGTTACAAATGGAAATAAAACAAATTGTTAAAAATAATGTGGAGGTAGAATTTGGGTAGGGTAAAATGGCAGAATAAAAACTTATGGGATACAGCAAAAGCAGTGTTAAGAGAAAAGTTTATATCAATAGGTGCCAACATCAAGAAATTGGAAAGTCACCAAATAGATGAGCTCACAGTTCATCTCAAGGATCTAGCATATCTGCAGCAAACCAGACCCAAAGCTAGTAGGAGGAGAGAAATAATTAAAATTAGAGAAGAAATCAACAGTATTGAAACAACAACAACAAAAAAAAAACATTACAAAAAATCAGCCAAACGAGGAGCTGGTTTTTTGAAAAAATAAACAAAACTGACACCCCACTGGCCCAACTAACTAAAAAAAGAAAAGACTCAAATCAATAAAATCAGTGATGAAAAAGGAAACGTAACAACAGACACCACAGAAATCAAAAGAATCATCAGAAATTACTACAAGGACTTGTATGCCAGCAAACAGAGAAACCTATCAGAGATGGATAGATTCCTGGACACATGCAACCTACCTAAATTGAACCAGGAAGACATAGAAAACCTAAACAGACCAAAACTGAGACAGAAGTTGAAACAGTAATAAAGGCCATCCCAACAAAGTAAAGCCCAGGACCAGATGGATTCACTGCTGAATTCTACCAGACATTTAAGAAGAACTAACTCCAATTCTTCTCAAACTCTTCTGAACAATTGAAAAAGAGGGGATCCTCCCAAATTCTTTCTGTGAAGCCACCTTAATTCCTAAGCCAGAAAAAGATGCAGCATTGAAAGAGAATTACAGACCAATATCCCTGATGAACAGAGATGTAAAAATCCTCAATAAAATTCTGGCCAATAGACTGCAACAACACATCAGAAAGATCATCCACCCAGACCAAGTGGGATTTATACCTGATATGCAGGGATGGTTCAATATTCGCAAAACAATCAACGTGATACACCACATTAACAGACTGCAGAAGAAAAACCATATGATTATCTCACTAGATGCAGAGAAAGCATTTGATAAAATACAACACCCTTTCATGATGAAAACTCTAAGCAAACTGGGTATGGAAGGCACATTCCTCAATACAATCAAAGCAATTTATGAAAAACCCACGGCCAACATCCTATTGAATGGCGAAAAGTTGAAGGATTTCCACTGGGATCTGGTATCAGACAGGGATGCCCACTCTCACCACTGCTATTCAACATAGTTCTGGAAGTTTTATCCAGAGCTATTAGGCAAGAAAAAGAAATTAATGGGATACAAATTGGGAAGGAAGTACTCAAACTATCCCTCTTTGCAGATGATATGATTCTTTATTTAGGGGACCCAAAGAACTCTACTAAGAGACTATTGGAACTCATAGAAGAGTTTGGCAAAGTAGCAGGATATAAAATCAATGCACAAAAATCAACAGCTTTTGTATACACAGGCAATGCCACAGCTGAGGAAGAACTTCTAAGATCAATCCCATTCACAATAGCTACAAAAACAATCAAATACCTTGGAATAAACTTAACCAAGCAAGTTAATGATCTCTACGATGAAAATTACAAAACCATAAAGAAAGAAATAGAAGAGGATACCAAAAAATGGAGAAATCTTCCATGCTCATATATTGGAAGAATCAATGTCATCAAAATGTCCATTCTCCCAAAAGTAATTTACAGATTCAATGCAATAACAATCAAAATACCAAAGAAATTCTTCTCAGATCTGGAAAAAATGATGCTGAAATTCCTATGGAGACACAGGAGACCTCCAATAGCTAAAGCAATCTTGTACAACAAAAACAAAGCCGGAGGCATCACAATACCAGATTTCAGGACATACTACAGGGCAGTAGTTATCAAAACAGCATGGTACTGTTACAGAAACAGATGTATAGACCAATGGAACAGAATAGAAACACCAGAAATCAATCCAAACGTCTACAGCCAGCTTATATTTGATCAAGGATCCAAAACCGATCCCTGGAATAAGGACAGTCTATTCAATAAGTGGTGCTTGGAAAATTGGATTTCCACATGCAAAAGCATGAAGCAAGATCCCTTCCTTTCACCTTACACAAAAATTCACTCAACATGGATTGAAGACTTAAATCTTCATCCCAACACCATCAAATTTTTAGAGAGCATTGGAGAAACCATGCAACATATAGGTACTGGCAAAGACTTCTTGGAAAATACCCCAGAAGTACAGGCAGTCAAAGCCAAAATTAACATTTGGGATTGCATCAAATTGAGAAGTGTCTGTACTGCAAAAGAAACAGTCAGGAAAGTGAATAGGCAACTGACAGAAAGGGAAAAAATATTTGCAAACTATGCAACAGATAAAGGGTTGATAACCAGAATCTACAAAGAAATCAAGAAACTCCACAACATCAAAACAAACAACCCACTTAAGAGATGGGCCAAGGACCTCAATAGACATTTTTCCAAAGAGGAAATCCAAATGGCCAACAGACACATGAAAACATGTTCAAGATCACTAGCAATCAGGAAAATGCAAATCAAAAGCACAATGAGGTTTCACCTCACCCCGGTTAGAATGGCTCACATCCAGAAATCTACCAACAATAGATGCTGGAGAGGATGTGGGGGAAAAGCGACACTAACACACTGTTGGTGGGAATGCAAACTGGTGAAGCCACTATGGCAGTCAGTGTGGAGATTCCTCAGAAACCTGAATATAACCCTACTATACAACCCAGCCATCCCACTCCTTGGAATTTACCCAAAGGAAATTCAATTGGTAAACAAAAAGGCTGTCTGCACATTAATGTTTATTGCAGCTCAGTTCACAATAGCTAAGACCTGGAACCAACCCAAATGCCCATCAACAGTAGACTAGATAAAGAAATTATGGGACATGTACTCTATAGAATTCTATACAGCAGTCAAAAAACATGAAACCAGGTAATTTGCAACAAGATGGAGGAATCTGGAAAACATTATGCTGAGTGAATTAAGCCAGTGTAAAGGGACAAATACCATATGTTCTCCCTGATCAGCGAAACTAACTGAGCACCAAAGTGGAAACCTGTTGAACTGAAATGGACACTATGAGAAACTGTGACTTGATCAGCTCTTGTGCTGACTATTGTTGTAAAATATAATACTTTATCCCTTTTAGTTTTTTTAATTCTAGTACTAGTGTTTGAACATTGTAATTAACACACAATTATTCTTAAGGGTTTAAATTTTAAATGAAAAGAGATCCCTGTTAAATATAAGAGTGGGTATAAGAGAGGGAGGAGATGTGCAATTTGGGAAATGCTCAATTGGACTTGCCCCAAATGATGGAGTTAGAAACATGCCAGTGGATTCCAATACCATCCCATTAAGATGGCATGTACCAAGGCCATCTCACTAGTCCAAGTGATCAATTTCAGTTCACAATTGATCACATTGATTGGTCTAAAAGTCAAAAGGATCACACAAACAAGACCAGTGTCCACTAATACTAAATGATAGAATCAAAAAGGGAGAGTACGATCCAACATAGGAAGTGGGAGACACACCAGACCCATAGAAAGGCAGATGTCCTAAATAGCACACTGGCCTCACAATCAGCCCTTAAGGCATTTGGATCTGGCTCAAGAGCCCATGAGAGTATTTTAGGCATGGAAAGCCAAGACACTCTGGAAAAAAAATAGATGTAATGAAAGATCTCTGTGAGTGAGATTCCAGTGGAAAGAATGGGGCCATCAAAGAAGTAGGTACCTTTTTCTGAAGGGAGGAGAGAACTTCCACTTTGACTATGACCCTGTCGGAATAAGATTGAAGTCGGCGAACCCTAAAGGCTTCCATAGCCTCGGCAACTCATGACTATAACCTAGGGAGATTACTGATGCCATAAACAAGAGTGTCAAATTGTTAAATCAACATCAGGAGTCACTGTGTACTTACATCTCATGGGGGATCTGTCCTTAATGTGTTGTCCAATGTAAAGTAATGCTATAACTAGTACTGCAACAGGATTTTTACTCTTTGTGTTTCTGTGTGGGTGCAAACTGATGAAATCTTTACATAGTATATACTGAATCGATCTTCTGTATATAAAGATAATTGAAAATTAAAAAAAAAAAACCCTTGGTGTTAAATTGGAAATTGCATAGAAAGATAATCAATTTTTTAAAAAAAAATCATGTAGGATCTCTGTCCTTAATGTGCTGTATATTGTGAATTAATACTATAACTAGTACTCCAACAGTATTTTTCACTTTGTGTTGCCATGTGAGGGCAAACTGTTGAAATCTTTACTTGATATATACTAAACTGATCTTCTGTATATAAAGAGAATTGAAAATGAATCTTGATGTGAATGGAAGGGAAGAGGGAGTGGGAAAGGGGAGGGTTGCGGGTGGGAGGGAAGTTATGGGGGGCGGGGAAGCCATTGTAATCCAAAAGCTGTACTTTGGAAATTTATATTTTTAAATAAAAGCTTTATAAAAAAAGAAATCTGTTTCATTTTAAAGCTAATATATTGTTTTACACATATGAATAAGAGGCACTGAGTCTGATATTAAACTGATTCATAAATAGAAGAGCTGGAAATAGGGTTAAACGAGATCTACTCATTCATACAAAACTATGTACTTACTGAAGCTCCCATTCAGAATATACTAAGAGGAAAGAATCTGAGTTTTTATCAGGCAATGTTTGACACACATCATTCTCATTATTTATCATAACAAAAAATGTAGGGTAAATCTAGTTCTCAAAGCTTTTAGGTTTTAGTGCTAATTCCCTCACAAAATTATATTTGACTTTTCAGATTACTTTATAATTTATAGGAATGTTATACATATTGTCTCTTTTATAATTCAATCTTTCAATGCCTTACATATTGAATATTTACTAATGCCATAAATTATTCTTTGTCCTTATAAAAATATCCATTTTTATTGGATGTTTCTAAAAGCTACTTACTACCTGTAATCCCTGCAAAGCATTTCTTATAATTGATGGCAGTAAATCTGTCTTGCTATAGCCAAAAATATCTTCACATTCTGAAGATGAATATACTGCTCAACACACACACACATGCACACACATAGAGTCAAGAAAGGAATAGTTTACTGTAATTTTTTAAGTGTATGAACTTAACATATAAATATATTATGCATGTATATGTGTGTTCACTCACATCTATGAACAACCAAATTAAAATAAATCACAAAGCTCTTCTTCAGCCAATGTACTTCTCAGTTCTGGCTCTAGTCCTTTATTGATTAATTATTCAGGATTGAAGCCATACTCTCCTGGTTTCTTCATTACTCAATCTTGATTCAGCTTCATTTCCTTTTAAGGTTCATTGCTATCAATGATGCAGTCCATTTAGCACAACAAAAGAATTCCAATCCTCTGTAAATTTAGCATTTGTTCTCTTGTGAATTTATACTCTCTGGTAACTAGACAGCTTGGAAATATGCTAGTTTAGTTATTTTTTTGACATAAAGGCCAAAAGGAAAGGTTGTAGTAGGACTATTTTAATGAGTTAATAGAGAAATACATTTCTAGATAGTTTAATTTCATTATCAGACTTCAAAGGACTTAAAGAAGAGTCTTTAAATATGTATATCAATTCTCAATGATCTATGTTAATGAACAAAAGCATTTGTGTGTATAATATAAAATGGATTAACATACACACATATTTATCGTAGAGGAATAGGTTTTGAGAACAAGTAAAATCCAAATCAAACAATAAGGTTAAATTAGATTCTTACCAGTCACCTGTCTATATTTGCTATTGCATGGTCCTGCTCTGCTAAAACTCTCCCCATATTCCTTATTGTATCCTTATGCCGGATATTGACACCTTAAAGTCCAAGTAAAGATGCTAGCATAAATAAAGAATATAGCCTTCTCTATGTTCTCGCTCTAAATAGCTTATGCCATTAGATAGAGGTGTGACAGGCTACTATTTTACTATAAGACGCCCTTTTTTTTTTTTAAAGTCAGGAAATGGCAGGCAAAAACAGGCTCTGCCAGGCCAAAGGCAGGAACCAGAAGTTGCTTCCAGCTCTTGCATGCGGGAACAGGGCATCAAACACTTGGGCCATCCTCTGCTGCTTTCTCAGGTAGATCAACAGGGAGCTGGGTTGGAAGCAGAGCAGCTGAGACTCAAGCTGGTGCCCACCACATGGTATGCAGGTGTTACAGGCAGTGGCTTTAACCAGCTGTGCCACAGCGCAAGTCTTTTAATATTAGCTTTAATGTAGAGTAAATTTACAGCAAAGTTGACATAGATTTATATTCAGGGCTCATCACTTCTGGGGCTACTCTGAGAGTTCTCTATTGATGAAAATGATATTCCAGACTAGGAGGGAAAAATATATTGCAATCCTGATGCAATGATGCTTTTGCTGTATTATCATGACGTCCCTCAAGAGCTGTGAAAGGAAAAGAACTTGTACCTTCAAGGCTCTTGCAATTGGGATGAATTTCCTTCCTCCTACTAATACATATTAACTTTAGCACTTTGTATACATGTCTTTCTAAAAACAATTCACTTATTTATTTGAAAGGCAGAGTGATAGGGAGATAAGAGACAGAGGGAAGGAGGGAGGGGAAGAAGAGAAAAAGAGAGAGATATATATCCACTATCCACTGATTCACTCTCCAGATGACTACAACTACCAGGGTGGGCAGGCAGAAGCCAGAAAGCTGGAACTTCCTCTTAGTCTCCCAAATGGGTGGCCAGAACCCAGGTCTTCATTGTCTGCATCCCCAGGCTGGATCAGAATCAGAGCAGCTTGGGCTCAAGCCAGCTCCTATATGTGATGTCCACATTGCAAGCCAGAGGCTTAATCTGCTGTACCATAACATTGACCCCAAAATGTCCTTTTTTGTTAAAGAGTACTTCCAAAACTGTATGAATTCAGTCGACAGAAGCACATGTATATATGCACTGGCTGTAAGTAAGTTAATAATAAATTGAGCACAAGAAAATGCAGCAATCACTAACCAAGGTGGTTAATTTGATGCATCTGTTTTGGTATTTTAAATTTTAAGATGACTAAAGACTATTACATTTAATTTCTCCCTAGAGTGTCAACTGTTACGGTGATTGCTTATACTGCTAATAGGAACAGATCATAATTTTAAAAAGAACAAAAATTAATTTATTTAAATCAAATATAAGACTATGAATTGGGATTTTTTTAAAAGGATCTTAATTATAATGGAATTTTCAGAATAGTCTCCAGAGTTTTATGAATTTCAGTGTAGAGAGATTATTTAGAAATCATCATTGGGCTCTAAACAAGTAGCAATTTTAAAGAGTAAAATATTTCATAAAAGAAACAGAGGAGCTCCCCTGTAGTTACACATGGGCAGATTCCATGAGAGCAGAGCCTGGAATCCTGCCACCCTTGTTTCATATTCATCCTATGTAGCTCTTCTTCTGTATCCTCCATTGAATTCTATATTAAAAAAAGTGGGAACCTGTATGAAGACTGCAAAGACGGATGTTAGAACTGCTAAAGAATCCACATTTGGATTACAAAGATCACTGAGTTTGGAGCAGTAGGTAAGACATCAATTACACCTGTATGCCACAACTGAGTTCACCTTTTTTAGTTTGTGTGTTTGTTTGTTTTTAAAGATTTGTTTATTTATTTGAGAGGCAGAGTTACAGACAGAGAGAGGGAGAGACACAGAAAGGTCTTCTATTGGCTGGTTTACTCCTTAAATGGCCACGATGGCCAGAACTGGGCTGATTCAAAGCCAAAAGCCAGGAGTTTCTTTCAGGTCTCCCATGTCAGTGTAGGGGCCCAAGGACTTGGGCCATCTTCCACAGCTTTCTCAGGCCATTAGCAAGGAGCTCGATCAGGAGAGGAGTAGCTGGGACTTGAACCAGCGTCCATATGAGATGAAGGCAGAGTTTTAAATTACCATGCCACAGTTCCCGCCACTGAGTTCACTGTTTGCATACCAACTCCTCCATTGACTGTTTAGCTTACTGCTAATGCAAACCATGAGAGGAAGCAGATGATGAATACTTCAGTCCCCGTCACCTACATGACACACCAGGACTGAGTTCCTGGATCCTGTTTGGGCCATGGCCCAGCTCTGGATTGTCGTGGTCATTTAGGGAGAGAACCAGCATATGAAAGATCTTTTTCTTCTTTCTCTCTTTGTGTATCTTTCAAATAAATTAAATGAACACATTTTTTAAAACAAAATATTGACAGTACCACAGCAAGTATTCTGTAAAACCATAGACACAAAAATATTCCCAGTACCATTCTGGAATACAAAAGAAAAAAAAATAGGAAAACCATCAGGGAGTACCAGGTTGTTTACATTGTTTCAAAATATCTCCCAAAATGATAGCTAATTGTAAAGAGAAAACTAGCAGCTATACAGCAGAAGGGCCAGGCAGATGCCACACTAACTCAATGATCACCAGTCACAAGATAAATTGACATTATGCACCACCTGTCATACTGCACCAAGATCAAGACTTCACTGGTGTGGCATTACTGCAGAAAATGCAGAGTTTATTTCTAATCAAGAAGTATTAAACTAAAATGCAAGGATATACAACAAAAATAGATTTATATTCTCTAAGTACCTATATAAAAAATAAATAATAAAAAACTTCCAGATTGATGCAGTGCTTAAGCTGGGATGTCCTATAGGATTCTCTATATTGTTGTGCTGAATAGCAAACTCTGAATAAGGTCTGCAAATATTAATAGAATATCAGTATTATTTTCCTGATTTGGATATTTCAACTTGGTAATTTTATAAAATGTCTTTGCTTTAAGAAAGCACAGGCTGTTGGCCTGCGCCGCGGCTCAATAGGCTAATCCTCTGCCCTGCAGCACCTGCACGCAGGGTTCTAGTCCCGGTCGGGGCACCAGATTCTGTCCCAGTTGCTCCTCTTCCAGGCCAGATCTCTGCTGTGGCCAAGGAGTGCAGTGGAGGATGGTCCAAGAACTTGGGCCCTGTACCCCATGGGAGACCAGGAGAAGCACCTGGCTCCTGGCTTCAGATCAGCGTGGTGTGGCAGCTGAAGCACGCCAGCCACAGAGGCCATTGAGGGTTGAACTAATGGCAAAGGAAGACCTTTCTGTCTCTCTCTCTCACTGTCCACTCTGCCTGTCAAATAAAAAAAAGAAGAAAGCAAGCACAGGCTGAAACATTTAGAAACAAGGGACATCATGTGTAGACACAGCACTGAAAAATTATGAAAAAAAGCACAAAGAAAGATAAAGGAAATAAATATGATAAAATGTTAATATTCAGAGAACCTGAATGTAGGACATGTGAAAATACTGTGTACAGGGGTCTTTAAAAAGTCTGTGCAAAATTCATATTATAAAAAGAGCTATACATGTTCAAATATTTTTCATCAAAATATACTTTAATTCTGCTTCCTATGAACTGTAGGAAGTCCCTTTGAACTGGTTCTAAATTTAATTTATATAAAAATAAAGTTTCTTTTTTGAAAAAAGCAGTTCAATAAATTGAAGAAAGAAAACAAACAGGGGACAAGACTAGATAGTGTGGATCTTACTTATTTAGCTTCTTGAGGGAAAATAAAAAAATGAAAAATGATCAAATATAGTTACAGATGCATGGAAATATCATTGCATAGCGCCCCAAACTAAAAAATCTGTGTAAATGTTTTCCTTTTGTATTTTTAAAGATGGCTTTTTAACATTATTTAGAAGGAAAACATTAAGAACCAAATAGAAAAGTGAGAAATGGAATTCATAATTAGAAGAACAGAACTGTGATATAGTGGCTTAGAGCAAGGCTACCTGAAACATTTTACTTATCACTGCTTTTTGTAAGTAAAAACAGAATAACAATAGCGAACTTTGAGGATGCTGATACAAGTGAAGCCATTTATAAAAAGTTTATAACTTTTTTAAAAAACTTATCTTTTTAAAGATTTATTTATTTATTTGAAAGATATAGTTAGAAAAAGATAAATGATAGACATAGAGATAGAGAGAGAGAGAGAGAGAAAGGCACAAACAGAGAGAGTTTCCATTTGCTTGTTCACTCCCCAAATGTATGCAACAGCTGGAGCTGGGCCAGTCTGATGCCAGAAGCCATGAATTTCTTCCCAGTTTCCTTCTTAGGTGCAGAGACACAAACACTTGGATCATCTTCCACTGCTTACCCAGGTGCATCAGCAGGGAGCTGGATTGGAAGTGGAGCAGCCAGGATTCAAACTGGCACTCATAATAATTGTTGGCTCCAGAGGTGACGGCTTCATCTGTTATGCCACAGTGCCGTGGTGAGCAGCACGGATGATTACTGCACTACTTTTGCTCTGTGCTGGTGGTTGTTAACTTGACATCAGTGAGTGAAAGGTAGGAGTGAACTCTTGGTTGGAGTAGGGCTCATATGGCATATGAGCTGAGGGAAAATAGCTATTTTGTAATAGTAATTCTATTGAAGAGTTTGCTGTCAAGAAGAAAAAATAATGGGGCATTTGAAAGAGAAGCTTTTTGTTTTTATTTTATGTTTTTTGAGAACAGCTTTAGCTGCATTCTTCCATGTTTTTAAAAAAAGTCCAAATAGGTATAGGGGAAATAAAGCCATGGAAATCAAATCATGGCAGCATCACAATGGGGTGAGAAGGGCAGCTTAGAAGCTTACCTGGCATAGACAGTACATATGTGATCTTTTTGTTTAAATTTTCGTGTTGCCTGATGAAAAGTTCCCAAAACTTATTCCTCTACTAAGTAAAAACTGGATTCTAAGGATACCTTTTTCTCTAAAATATTAGATTGATTTATTTTCAAATTCTATTACATAATAACAATTAAAGGTAAAATCAAATTAAAACTTTTCTGGATATACAATAACTTAAGATTTTTTATTTTATGACACTATGTGCTATACAATGAAATAAATACACAGTGTTGAAAAGAATCACTAGGCAATATATGGGTAATGAGACTGGTTTCTTATTGAGTGAGTAATTAACACATTTTTTTTTATATAAAGCTTTTATTTAAAGAATATAAATTTCCAAAGAACAGCTCATGGACCACAATGTCTCCCCCCCCACACAACTTCCCTCCCTCCCCCCACCCTCCCCTTTCCCGCTCCCTCTCCCCTTCTGTTCACATCAAGATTCATTTTCAATTCTCTTTATACACAGAAGCTCAATTTAGTACATATTACGTAAAGATTTCAACGGTTTGCCCTCGCATAGAGACACAAAATGATAATACTGTTGGAGTACTAGTTATAGTATTAATTCACAATGTACAGCACATTAAGGACAGAGATCCTACATGATATTTTTTTAAAAAAATTGATTAATTGTCTATGCAATTTCCAGTTTAACACCAAGATTTTTTAATCATTTGCAATTATCTTTATATAAAGAAGATCGATTCAATATATACTATGTAAGGATTTCATCAGTTTGCACCCACTCAGAAACACAAAGTGTAAAAATACTGTTTCAGTACTAGTAATAGCATCACTTCACATTGGATAACACATTAAGGACAGATCCCTCATGAGACGTAAGTACACAGTGACTCCTGATGTTGATTTAACAATTTGACACTCTTGTTTATGGCGTCAGTAATCTCCCTAGGCTCTGGTCATGAGTTGCCGAGGCTATGGAAGCCTTTAGGGTTAGCCGACTTCGATCTTATTCCGACAGGGTCATAGTCAAAGTGGAAGTTCTCTCCTCCCTTCAGAGAAAGGTACCTCCTTCTTTGATGGCCCCGTTCTTTCCACTGGGATCTCACTCGCAGAGATCTTTCATTTAGGTCTTCTGTTTTTTCCAGAGTGTCTTAGCTTTCCATGCCTAAAATATTCTCATGGGCTCTTGAGCCAGATCCGAATGCCTTAAGGGCTGATTCTGAGGCCAGAGTGCTATTTAGGACATCTGCCATTCTATGAGTCTGCTGTGTATCCTGCTTCCCATGTTGGATCATTCTCTCCCTTTTTCATTCTATCAGTTAGTATTAGCAGACACTAGTCTTGTTTGTGTGATCCCTTTGACTCTTAGACCTATCAGTGTGATCAATTGTGAGCTGAAATTGATCACTTGGACTAATGAGATGGCCTTGGTACATGCCACCTTGATGGGATTGTATTGGAAAACCCTGGCACAAATGGGCAAACAAAAAAGCCGTCTGCACAGCAATGTTTATTGCGGCTCAATTCACAATAGCTAAGACTTGGAACCAACCCAAATGCCCATCAACAGTAGACTGGATTAGGAAATTATGGGACATGTACTCTACAGAATACTATACAGCAGTCAAAAACAATGAAATCCGGTCACTTGCAACAAAATGGAGGAATCTGGAAAACATCATGCTGAGTGAATTAAGTCAGTCCCAAAGAGACAAATATCATTTGTTTCCCTTGATTGGCGATGACTAACTGAGCACCAAAGGGGAAACCTGTAGAAGTGAAATGGACACTATGAGAAACAGTGACTCGATCAGCTCTTGTGCTGACTGTTGTTGTACAATGTAATACTTTATCCATGGTAGTATTTTTTTTTCTTTATCCTAGTACTAGTGTTTGAACTCTGTAATTAACACACAATTATTCTTAGATGTTTAAATTTTAACTGAAAAGTGATCTCTGTGAAATATAAGAGTGGGAATAAGAGAGGGAGGAGATGTAAAACTTGGGACATGCTCAATCGGAATGGCCCCAAATAATTAACACATTTTTAAAGATAACTTTATCATTAAATAAAATAAAATAAAATAGCATCAGTTTCACAAAAAACTAGTTTACATTTATGGTTTTTCACTTTAATAGTTATTATTTCAATAACTTCTTCATATTTTATATTGTCACAGTCAAGGATACATGGTAAAAATGCTTTAAAAATTACATTTCTTTTAAAGCACAATGAAGATCTATAGAAATGATCAAAGCACTATCTGGCTCATAAGAGGCTATCTAAAAGTTATTGAAAACGCTATTTGATTATTATCAGAAATATCCACCAATTTGTTCCTAAATTCCTTTTGTGTTTAATTACTTTATTGACAGAGACATAGACAAAGATGAGCTTTGATCTCCTAGTTCACTTGCTAAATGCCCACAGTGGCTGTAGGTGACTCAGGTCAAAGTCAGGAGCTAGGAACACAAAGCAATATGGGATAGGTGTCCAAACCATTGTCTTAACTGACAGAATAAACATACTATCCCAATTGCACAAACAATGTTTTCAGAATAGATAACATGACAGGTTTCATATTTAGTCTTAAAATTCCAAGATTCATTCTCATCATTCAATGGTCTTTTTTTTTTCCTAAGGTTTATTCATGTGTTCTAATGGCAGAGCCACAGAGAAGCAGAAGCAGAGAGGAGAGAGAGAGTGAGAGAGCAAGAGAGAGAGGTCTAATATCTGCTGGTTCACTCCCCTATGGCTGCAATGGCTAAAGCTGTGCCAATATGAAACTGAGAGCCAGGAGCTTCCCTCGGGACTTCCATGTGAGTGCAGGGGCCCAAGGACCTGGGCCATCTTCTACTACTTTCCCAGGCCATAGCAGAGAGCTGGATCGGAAGTGGAGCAGCCAGGAATCAAATCAGCACCCATATTGGATGCTGGCACTGCAGATGGTGGCTTTACCCACTACACCACAGCACTGGCCCTTCAATGGTTGTAATATCTAAATATGTGTGGAAGAATTGATAAAGATGAGAAAAGGGATTTATATACATGGAAATTTTAAATTGAAGAAGAATCTAGAACAAGGACAAATATAATTCTTCATCTACTGAGCTGTAATCTGTCAGAATTTGTTCAAATTTTCAATGGAATTTTGACATCATTTTTATGTCTCCAACTGTTTCATTTATTCTGGTGCAAATATTAATCAATGATGAAAATACAAAAAGTAGAACATGAAAATGTTTGTATAAATCAGGTATTGATAGTAAATCATATAAATTGCAAAATTAATGGAATAATGATCGGTGCCAGCTCCAATGTTTTATTTTTCTTTAAATAATTCTTACTTATTTCTGTGGAACAATCTAACATCACATTTTTAAGGTGCTGACAGAGGCAAATGCATAACTTGAACTGATAAAATGTAACAAGTAGCTAGATATATTATAGTATCATAAAATTTATTTCTACTTACACGAAGCTATATGGAATAATATTTAACATTTATTTACGTATGCTCACTATATATAATTTCTTCTATGCTATTATCTTTCACTTAAAAAACACGTAGAAAATATGTGAGTTATATTTTTTATAAAAACCAGAATATCTTGCTCTAGATCTTAACTTGATATGGCAAATATCTTCTAATTGTGTTTTTTTTAGTTTGTTTGTTTGTTTGAAAGGCAGAGTGGACAGTGAGAGAGAGACAGAGAGAAAGGTCTTCCTTTGCCTTTGGTTCACCCTCCAATGGCCGCCATGGCTGGCTCGCTGCGGCCGGCGCACCACGCTGATCCGATGGCAGGAGCCAGGAGCCAGGTGCTTCTCCTGGTCTCCCATGGGGTGCAGGGCCCAAGCACTTGGGCCATCCTCCACTGCACTCCCAGGCCACAGCAGAGAGCTGGCCTGGAAGAGGGGCAACCGGGACAGAATCTGGTGCCCCGACCGGGACTAGAACCCTGCGTGCAGGTGCCGCAAGGCAGAGGATTAGCCTGTTGAGCCACGGTGCCGGCCCTAATTGTGGTTTAAAATTATATTAATTTGATATTACTTTAGGTTTTTAGGTTCTTTCAATTGTTAACTGTTCAAATTTAAAATTAAATTTCATTGTAATGAGTTCAAGAACAAATTTTTCTCTTTCCTGGCAGACACAATGGCATAAACACCAATTGATATAGCCAGAGATTACTTTAAAAATTGAAAAACAAATAAACATTACTTGGCAAAATCTAATCAAGTACAATTCAGAAAAGGATATTATACATATAATTTTATGGACAACACAATTATTTTAATACATGTTAAATCATTCAATAATGCTTTAAAGATTGATTTAAGGCCGGCACCGCAGCTCACTAGGCTAATCCTCCACCTTGCGGTGTCAGCACACTGGGTTCTAGCCCCATTTGGGGCGCCGGATTGTGTCCAGGTTGCCCCTCTTCCAGGCCAGCTCTCTGCTGTGGCCAGGGAGTGCAGTGGAGGATCGCCCAAGTGCCTGGGCCCTGCACCCACGTGGGAGACCAGGAGAAGCATCTGGCTCCTGCCTTCGGATCAGCGCGGTGCGCTGGCTGCAAGATGCCAGCGGTGGGGGCCATTGGAGGGTGAACCAATGGCAAAGGAAGACCTTTTTCTCTGTCTCTTTCTCTCACTGTCCTCTCTGCCTGTCAAAAAAAAAATAAATAA
This sequence comes from Sylvilagus floridanus, assembly GCA_949820135.1. Lineage (NCBI taxonomy): Eukaryota > Metazoa > Chordata > Mammalia > Lagomorpha > Leporidae > Sylvilagus > Sylvilagus floridanus. The sequence goes on from OX463241.1 coordinate 110,545,952, forward strand.
AAATAAAAATTAAAAAAAACAATTTATTTATTCATTCATTCATTTGAATGAGAAATGGAAGAGGGGAGAGAGAGAGAGAGAGAGAGAGAGAGAGAGATAGATTGATTCAATCTGCTGTTTTACTTCTCAAATGGCCACAACACCCAGAACTCGGGCACACAGAGGCCAGGAGTCCAGAACTCCATCCGGGTCTTCAACATGGGTGGCAAAGACCTAAGTACTTGGGTCCATCCATTAACTCATTCTGTAAATAGCTACAATGGTTCATAATATATAACTTGGAATATATATATATATATATATATATGAAATCTAGATGTATATAGAATTTATATGTATATGAAATATATATATTTATAGAGTGAAGATTAATCAATTTCCTCATCTGGAGATTAAAGCTCATACAGTTCATCGTCCAGGGATCCAAGTACTTGGGAGGTCCCCTGACTTATCAGACACTTTAGCAGGGAGCTGGTTTGGAAGTGGAGTAACTGGACTCAACTCAGCACTCCGATATGGAATCCCAGCATCTAAAATGGCAGTTTAACCTGATGTGTCACAATGCTGGCCCCCAAGAATAAAATCTTTATGACAAAGGAATCACAGGAACTGGCTTATATGTACTGGAAGTAATGAAGGGAACATGCATAGGACTTGGATTTTGTGTATGTTAGATAGGAAAGTGCAGGACATCATTGTACTTACATAATTTTACCCATAAAAAGGCATTTGCTTATGACCTGTACTTTCTTTACTGACAATGACACTTGGCTTCGATTTGCGTTCTTCCTTGAGAAATTGATACATCAAATGCCTATTATAAATTTGATGGAGACACAAGATTTTTGCATTGTTTTGAAAAGGATTCAGAAGGTTCCATGTGGTTTGGATGTTACCATGGATTTACTCTGTTAGACCTGAGATCATCCTTACTGACTTTTCTCCAGGAGGACTCACAGTACAATCATTTGCCCAGATTATTAAAATATGCATTGTTGAAGGGGCACTGACACTTTGTAAAGCTAGCTGATGGCTGTTCTCTGGAGGAAGTAAGAGATACTGATATAGAATTGTGTGTGGCATTCCACAATGAGAAAGGCCAGTTGCCATTATTTGAAAGTCAGTGGTAAATTGTATGTAATTACCATAATAGACAACATAGAATAGTGGAAATTACAGCAATTTAGGGTGAGGGCTATAGACCATGATGTTACTAGGGGCAACATAGCAGGCAGTGAGTTAGAAAGTTACTCAGTTACAAAAGTAATAACGAACTTCATGCTGACAAGCAGAGACTTATATCAGTTGCTGCTGTCCCTCGCCCATTTTCCAGATACAAGAATGCCCAGAAACCTAGATCTTTATCATCATTTTTCTTTCTGTTGAGGAAAGAAAGATGATCTAATTTCATTGCAAGTACAAGGTGAATAAACATTTTAATTTTACATAGAAAAAACTAACATAATTTTATAGGAACTACTAGGCAATGAGGAAAGAAAGATAGCTGTACTTGTTACCTTTTATATTCCCACTAAACTAGGGTCTTTTTTGCTTTTTACTTCTTAAAATTCTTATTCAATGAAGTATTAAGCCTTTTTACTTTAATCTGAATTTAAAATATGTTATTTCAAAAACTAGAAATAAAAGAAAGAATGGTATTAGGAAGGAGGGTAGGAGGGAAGCAAGGAGGAAGAGAATGTGTTCTTAGACTAGTATGTGTAAATCATACTGAATATTAAAATTAATATAAAGATACAATCAAATCAAAAAATAATAAAAATAGTTTTGATCTAATAGTAACAGAGATACAAAAGTCCAATGCAAGATTCTAATTATAGTGGGAGTTTCTGGAGCCAGAGAATAAATGGAAAATTAAGTCAAAACTATTTTAACCCATCCATTAACTCATTCTGTAAATAGCTACAATGGTTCATAATATATAACTTGCAATATATATATATATTTATATATATATGAAATCTAGATGTATATAGAATTTATATGTATATGAAATGTATATATATTTATAGAGTGAAGATTAATCAATTTCCTCATCTGAAGATTAAAGCTCATACAGTACATGAAATTAAATAGCTTTTACCCTGAATCTTTGTCACTCAAAGATAGTAAATCAAAGGAAAATATGATATTTTGAGAAAAATTGCAAGATTCAGTTCCATCAACAAAAATTTGAAACATACAACTTTACTAAACCCCATTGTATCTATTCGACTTTGTTAAATTTATAAAAGCAGGGATAATGGCAGACTATAGTAGTGAATGGGAAGTCTAACCAGATCATAGTTCCACTAGAGCAAATGTGATCATCTAATATAACAGATAAAATTCTGAATTATGACATTTGATATGCAAGTTTTTGGCTATTGTTTTCTGTTTTTGACTCTGATAGGAAGGAATAATCAAAAACAGTTTAACTTTGATTGGATAGAAGAGTGATCCTCTTTTACTCTCTTGCTTTAGGAATTTGTTAGCCTGCCTTTATATGTCATGGAGAGTTACGGAGATCTTGATCACCTTACAGTTCACTATCATATGACATCAGCCCATTGCATTTGTGGTTTTATGTAACAGAACCTCCTCAGAATTATAAAGTTGCAAATATACTAGATGCTCTTTTAGGATGTAAGTGTCTCATATGTTAGATGGTAACTGTTGATTTAGGAACCAGCCACATTTCTGAATGTTTTAGAGTTCATTGATTGCAGGATGGCAGAACCTTCCTACAGAAATTAAGGACATGTTGCTAAACTTCACACCTAACCAATCAAGGAAGTTGAATAAAGCAGAGAGGAACTCTTTTGACTATGTAAGTAATGAAAAGGATTTGGAAATGCTGCTCTCACTTAACAGATGAGGTTGGCTGTTCAAATAGGATATAGGAAAGTACAGAATTCTATAGAGAATGCAGGCTGCAAATCCGTTTTTACCATACCTGAAGATGCTGGAAATTTCTGGAGTATATAAGAATGTTCAACTGCGATGATAAACACAAGTAGATGAGTTGCAAGGTACACCACCAAGGTTCTGTATACGTGCTATTTTCTTCTTCTCTTTTTTTTAAAATATCTGATACTTTATTTCTTCTTGATAAAGTGTTATTAATACAAACAGACTAGATTCAATGTAGTTCATAGATACAATTTTAAAATTAGAAAGTTATTGCCTTCCTTCCATCCTCCCTCTCTCACTCATTCACTCCTAAGACTATAATGACTTTCCTTTCCTCCCATCCTCCCTCTCTGTTACCATAGTATACACCGGATCTGACCATAATACTAATTCTCTAAATACAGCACATACTCAAATAAAAAATTGGAATCCCTAATGCCCTGAAAATCAGTGTTGAAGGAAAGTGTCATTTTAGGCAGTTCTGTAAGAAGTAATCATAAACATCGCAAAATTCTAAGAAAATTTTGTTTGATATTTGAGTATATATGACTTTTGGGCAGGAGAAAGTCATTTGATTTTTTGAATGGGGATATAGAAGAAACAATATTGGAAGATCAGGAACAAGGAACTCAAGGGAAGAGAAATGCTGATAGTCATAGGGAGCTGGGTGTCAATAATCAGGTGGACAGTAAGATTCGTATTGATATCTATCTAATACAATGTGAAACAGGTTTAACAATCAGAAAATAGCACTGGTCAAAAATTCTGCAAATATAAAAGGCAGTGAACATGCAAATTTCCTCTATTAATTAAAACATTTTTTTATTTTATTTAAATACAGAGAATGGAGAGAGAGAGAGAGAGAGAGAGAGAGAGAGAGAGAGACTCCCATCCATTGCTTCACTCACCAGTGGCCCACAACAGCCAAGAATGGACCAGGTGGAAGTCAGGATCCTTACAGCTGGAGTAGTTGGAAGCCAGGAGCCGAAACTCACATGGGTGGTAGGGACCCAAGTACTTAGACATCACTTGATGCTTCTCAGAGAATGTGCATTAGAAGGAAATTGGAATTGAGAGCAAAGCCTAGGTTCAAATTTTAGCACTCTGATACAGGATGCAGACACTCCAAGTGACATCTTTACTGCTGAGTCAAATGCCTGTCCCAATTTGAAAATTCTCTGCTAAAAAAAGGATTTTTGATTAATATTTTGTTTTTTATTTTATTTATTTATTTATTTTGATTTTATTTATTTGACAGGTAGCCTTATAGACAGAGAGAGAGAGAGAGAGACAGAGAGGAAGGTCTTCCTTCCACTGGTTCACTCCCAAAATGGCTGCCATGGCTGGTGCTGCGCTGATCTGAAGCCAGGAGCCAGGTGCTTCTTTCCAGTCTGCCTTGTGGGTACAGGGGCCCAAGCACCCGAGCCATCCTCCATTACCCTCCTGGGCCACAGCAGAGAGCTGGACTGGAAGAGGAGCAGCCTGGACTAGAACCTGGCACCCATTTGGGATGCTTGCACTGCAGGCAGAGGATTAACCAAATGAGCTATGATGCCGGCCCTTTGTTGTTTTCTTTACATGATTTGGATGCTGTTGTTCTTAGGGCAAGTTTTCATTCTGATCTATTTTCACTTTTGAAATTGGGTTTTGAAATTCCCTCTGAATTTCTGAAAATCTCTTTTAAGTACAACCAAATGAGTTTTTTGTTGATTCAAGGAAATCATAGACATTTCTAAAAACACATTTGTTCTTTACTATGAAACGCTTACTTTTTTATATATAATCAACTTTACTACTTTACTTACAATGAACTACTTATCTGTGTTTGACATGTGGTAAGTCTAGTTTCTCTAGAATATTTCTTGAAGGTTCATCTTGCTCCTTGATGTTCGTGTAATCCATTTTTATTTACCATTACATAGTGAATTTATACTTGCAACTTCTTGCTAAAAAATGTTTAGCAACAACCAGGCTGGGACTGGTCAAAGTCAGGAGCCAGCAACTCTATCTAGGTCTCCCATGTGGCAGACACCCAAGTACTTGAGCCATCACCCTCTTCACAAGATGTGCATTAGCAGAAAGCTGGATCTTGATCCCAGGAACTCCAGAATGGAATGCAGGCATTGGAAAGAGCAGCTTAATGCATTTGTGCTGCAATGCCTGCCCCAAAGCTGTTTTGATTGCATGATTTTTATGATTGAAATGTTGACTCTACTTTTCTGCCAGCATCAAATATGAGACATTAAAAAATGCAAAGTAAATTGTCTCCAAAAATTCTAATTTCTCTTTCTTCAACAAAGCTCATCTTCAGTGTGTTTTAACTGAATAGAGTCTATGGTTCTTTGGAATTCATGGACACTTAGATTTATATGGGAACTTTGGCACAACTAACCCAGGAGTCTTTTACAGCTTGCTAATGCAAATTTATATGAGTACCATACTGTTGTATCTAATGTCCAGGACATAAGCAATGATTCAAATAGCTAAATAGTTAGCTATTTGGGAAGGGGCTCTAGTTATCCACTCATTGATTTGAGATTATTTAGATCTGTTTTTTATATGCTCATCATAGATCAGCACTGCACTGAAAACAGTCTCCTTTGAAGTCTCTGTGGACACTTCTACTGATTGTCACATATTAGAAGTTTGAGCTCCTTAGAAGAGGTAACCCATATAAATTGAAGACATTGCTATGAAAATTGCATGTACAATATAAATGCATAGATTTAAGCTGTGTGTTCCTGGAAAAAAATTCTTCATTTAGTTTAGGTTGAACAACAATCAATTATTATATGCAAATGAGTCTTTAGTTCAATATAACTAACTGGCATAAGATTTGCAGTGCAAAGCAGCAAGTACTATAGAAATATAAACCATTAGGGTAGCTATTGGCTTGAATGTTTCTTGCATGCATGATGTCTCAAGAAAGAACTTTTCGTCTGGTTGTCACCAACGATTGCAGTTTTGTAAAAATTGCAAAAAAAAAAAAAAAAGAAATCCATCTGAGCACACTACACTTAATTTCACTTAATTTTAATCACAGCATATTTGCATGGACAAGTTTCTTTTAAACACTGATTTATTCTCTAAATGGGGAGGCATGGTCTTTATTTAAGATCTAATGTTCCCCGCTGGTCACATTTCAGAGGATTTCCAACAGCAGGGCACAATTGTTATTTAAGATCTAACGTGCCTCACTGGTCACATTTGGGAGCTGTTTCTGGCTGTATTGATGCTCTTGCTTGCCTAGGAAATAATATGCCAGAGCCAAAAATATTGCATAAATCCTTTGAAGTCTCTGTGGACACTTCTACAATTAAACTAACCTTTTATTTTCTTCCTGTTGTAACTGAAATGGAGAATGAAGGAGACATAAATGGATAAACGATAGATAGATGGATAGTTAGATAGAGATAAATGATAAATAAATGCTAGCATCACTCAAGAAGCCTCTTTGAGCTAAGTATTTTGGGCATACTGGAAAAAATGTTAAAATTCTGAATAGCAAAATCAAGCAAGCAAGTCATAAGGTACAGATTAACTGGGTAAAGTGGCACTTGAGCCCTTGGTTTGCTTTATGAATGAAAAAAATTACACAGTCTCCAGGATAATAGCCTAACATACCAAACTCTTGAAGTAGATGATGCTCTTCTTGATAAGTGCATATAACCAACATTTTTTATTTGCAATTTATGTTTTACTAAATCACCCCTTTGCAGCTCAGAATCCAAGGTAATAATTAGTTTTATCTATCCTACAGTTTTAAAAATATGCTCTGAGATCTACTATAGAATTAACACAAGGATATGAAAGAAAAATTTACTCAGATATTTTAATTTTTTAACTAAATTGTAATTTTCCTATAATTTACTGCCCAGATCCTAAGCATTTACATTGATGAAATTTGGCAATTCTACAAACGGTGGCAGCTACCATCCTATAAATCATTTATACCATTTTAATCACCTTAAATCATTTCATTAAATTCTCATAACTTCTACCCCAAAAAGGAATCAGGTTATTATTTCCTCCTACATGTATTAATTGCTACTGTTTATATCCTGTATATTAAAAATGGAGTTGAATAGGATACATTATTTTGTTAGACTTCTTTCACTCAACAGAAAAGTATTGAGGTTAATCTGTATTATTCCTCTATATCAGTTTATTTTTAATATTATATAAATAACCTAAATGTGTATTTACACAATCTCTTTTTGTTGACTATTTCTTTTTCTATTATGAATAGGACTGACAAAACATTTCTATTGACATATGTTTCATTTCTCATTGCAAAATTGCAGACTCATTGGCCAGATTCATGTTTAACTGCTTAATAAAAATTTAAAATGCTCTCTAAGGTGATTTTATTATTTTATGTTCCCATCAACAATATATACAATTTCCTATTGCTTAAAATCCTTGCCAACATTTGGTAATGCCACAGATTTTATTTTTAACCATTCTGGAGTGTTAAATAGTATCTCACACTATTTTCATTATTCATTTCACTTTTGTCTACTGGTATTAATACACTTTTCAATGCTTATTGCTCATTTCTGCATCTACTTTTGTCAATAGGTGATGTTTTTAATCTTTTGGAAAATAAATTTAGTTAGAGAAAAGACATTCAGCATTACAAAGCTTTCAAATAAGCAAACACTTGCATCCATTTTAGAAAATGGAAAATTGATAATTTGAAACTACATACTGAGATTTCTGAAAATATATAAACTAGCACCATTTACAGATAGAAATTCATAAACTATTGATAATCTTAAAGTAGAATGACTCTAAAATTTGATTGATTAAAGAAGATAGTACCAATTATTAGTTTGAAGTGTTTTTCTTCATTTTTTTAAATTTTATTTTTCAGTATATGTATAAAAAGCTTCATTTGTATTTCTGTAGGCTGCCAAAACACATAGTGAGGATAACTCACCTCAGTAGTAAGTTTTTAGGATAGTATTTAAACAAAGTTACAAATCCAGTGATGTCAGGAGCTAGCACTATAGATAACTGAGCAGTGCAAATCAATCAGAAGGCAGACTTGTAGCATAATTGACTAGTCATGATAAAACTATTTTCCTGAAATGCAAAAATCTATATAAATCCTATATACGTTTAAGTAAATCTACATAAAACATATTCTAAAATTTTACATATTTAAAGTTTTCACTAGAGCATAACTTATACTCTCTTATGTATACCAAGATATCAGCAAAGATTATGATTTCATACAAATTTTTATTAAGAAGTTCTGGATCAGTTTGTATGACACGAAACCTGCTTTAGTTAGTACAAGCTTTATATGTATATTACTATGTATACATGGTGAAGCATGGGAGACAATCTGCTACATCTATGTTAATTATATGTTGCTTTTATGTGTCATGACAAAATTTTTTAGTTGGTATATGGTATATATATATATATATATATATATATATCTGTAAGGTACAGTACAGGTAAACAATTGCAAATCTACATGTATCCATAATTCCAACACACTTTTCATCTATAGACTGCTAGTTGCACTCAGTTTTACAGAGTTAAGATACTTAGACTAGGTTTCCAATATGGAATAAGAGGAAACAATGTAACAATTTTGGTAGACACATTCTATAGAATGCCATGATATTAAATGTAACTCCACAAAATGGAGTTACCTTTAGTAAGTTGGCTGTCAACTCATTTCAAAGCCCCAAACGTTCCTTAGGTCTTTCATTATCTGTGGAAAGCAGCTAAGTGGCCCTCATGAGTTAACATCTAACTCCACCTGAGGCGAAGCAGGTGACTCTGCATCTGCATCTTTCTCTTCACATTGTGTCACAGGGAAAGGAGATAATCTGGGTCTCCTTTATAATGAGACAACCATTGATCTCAGAGGTCACTTCTAATTTTCTCTAAGTTATGCAGAAAAGAACCATGCAAGATGTAGAGGACATCTACAAATGCTGACCCTAGAAAAAGTTTGGTTGATTAACTGTTCAAAATGCATAGAGAATTCCCCTGTAAAATGGTTCTATCAGGGTCCGCAGTCAATACAGTTTTGATTAGTGTAGTTGATCACAATGGAGGCTATCATAATGAAAAAACACCAGGCATGATATGGATTCACTGAGAAAAGTGGCCCAGGTCATTTATGAACAAGATAATTAACTTGCAAGGTGCTACAATGAACATAATGCAGGCGCATCACTTCATTGTCCTTCAAGGCTTGGGACTTACAGGCAACAACACATAGGGACCCATGACCTATGACTCCCAGTTTGACCTAGCAGGACTCAGACAACATCTAGGAGTATGGGGAGGCTGGTTGTGAATCTCAGTAAATCCAGCCCACAGCCTTGGACATCCAACAATCCTGTTTAATCTGCCCATCATCTGCTGTGGCTGTTCAGGGCCATACTGGGAGACGTGTACATTAGCCTGAGATCCCAGGCCCCTAGCAAAGAAGTATATCTGGAAGAATTTGATACATTTATCTGTTTTTATATTTTAAATTATTAATATGATGACTTTTTCTGTGTGCATTTATGGTCTGAGGTAATCAAGTAGGCAATGTAAACAGCTTATCCAATTCACTAGTCTACTCATTGTTAAACTGACATTAGCAGAGATTTTCATTTTGATACTTTCTCTTTTAATAAATTTCCTTCTTTAATTATTAGCCTTCTGTAAACCTTAGAAATCTATGTATAACCAAAGGTTACCACCAGTTTTGGTTATTTTTTGTAAAAACTCTACAGTTTTTGCTTGCATTTAGGTTCAAAGTCCAACATGAATTAATTTTTGCTCTTAAAGTGACTTACTTTGCTGTTCTTTTACATACAAATATTCTGTTATTCCAATAAGTTCACCAGAATGAAACTCTATTAACTGTTGAACTATCTTGTTGTGTATATGGTTGAGTCTATTTCTGTATTCCATATTATGTTCCATGATATGTTTTCTTAATTTTTTCTGATATATAATATCATTAATACTCCAGTTTCATATTAAGTCTTCAAATCAAGTATTTTGAACCTGTAAAATTTGGTAAATTTAACACAATTTTAGCTATCCTGTTTCTATTTTCAGGCTGTTTTTAAAATTATGCCAATAACCTTCCGTAATAAAGATTAGATTTTGAATGAGATTATGATGAGTAATTTGGGGAGAAAATAGACAAAAATAGACAAAAATATTTAGCTTTTAGATTCATGATAATTGAATTTATTTAAGTTTCTTGGTACTTCTCTTTACTTCTTCTCCTTCTCCTTCTCCTCTTCCTTCTCCTCCTCCTTTTCCTCCTCCTCCTCCTCCTGCTCCTCCTTCTTCTTCTTCTTCTTCTTCTTCTTCTTCTTCTTCTTCTTCTCTCTCTCTCTCTCTCTCTCTCTCTCTCTCTCTCTCTTTCTCTCTCTCTCTCATTTTGGCTTATTTCACTTGCTATTGCAATGCTGGCCAACACAATGTAGAAAAAAACAAGACTTCCTTACCTCATTCTAAGCCCTAGAAGATAAATTCTAAATGTTGTACTAGAGGATAGACACATTCATAGTAATGGTACAGAGTTTGTGTTGGCAAATATGAAGAAGTCTAAGATATTTGAATCATCCATTAGAATCCTAACTGGATAATGTCTCCCTCTATGCTAAAGTGCACACAGATTTACTTGAAGTTATTATACAACAAAGCAAAAAACAAATAAAGAAATAATCCGTACTTCTTACCAACAGAAATTCAGAAACATTTTGGAGTAATTATAGAAATATAAAATTACAGCATCAATTCAGTGTCAAATTGATAATGAAGTTCTGGCTGCATAGAGCCATCTACTCAGCCATGAGTGTGAGCACTAATCAAAAAGAATATGTGCTAATTCCATTTCAAATTATATTCATGTATTCATATATATAATGTATGAGACATCTGAAAGAGTTTAGTGTGGAATTTCCAGAAACTGCTTATATTCATTTCTAAAAATGAATTATATCTTAATCCTCTAGATGATATCAGAGCAAGAAACACTTTTCCTAAAAGCCTCAAAGTCTTTATATCTTTGCCCATATTTAACATATAACTTTCTTAAGTTTTTACCTGCCTCCCTTGATCACATTTTTCTTCCATTAGTTTTTGCATATCAGAATAGGCAGTATGTGTACTTGTTTTTTTGTGACTGCCCTAACAAAATCCCACAAAGTGAAATGAAACAATTCGAAAGTATTTTCTCTCCAGTTCTGGAATCTAAAAATACAAAGTCAAGGTGTCTGCAGGGATATGGTTGCTGGGAGCTTTCTTTCTTCCTCCCTCTAGGTAGTGGTATTTACCAGAAAATCCTTGGTGATGTGGCCATTTGTTTCTGTTCTGAGTTTCTATGTCTGTGTTATCTCTTGTGTTCTTCTAAGGCCACTGGTAACACTGGATTAAAAGCCTACCCTACTCAAGTGTTACACTTGGATGTCGACACATGTTTGTGGAGGGACTTCATTCAACCTGTAACAGTTGCTTTCAAGCATCACTCATCAACAAAAGACAAAAGATTAGAAAATATCATATAATAGAATATGGAGCCAAGCTGCCTTAAGTCAAACTTTATCCTAGCCACATACTATCATATAGCTTTGGGTAACTCTCTTTGTTCCCTTAAATCCATATCTATAATAAGGGGTAATAATATTACCACCTACGTCATAGAACTGTGCTGTAGAAAAAAAAATGTGTGAAAAGATGCCTTGAATGGAGTTTGGCATAAAATACATTTTATAGTACCATTTATTCTTTAAGGGCTTAAATCTGAAGAAGCTATCTCTTTACTTTTGATCTATGCCCTCAAAAACATTATTTTCATTTACTTTTAAAAAATAACAATTAATGTAACGAGTTATCAATAAAGCCATTCATTAATATGTTAAATTTAAAAACACATTCATTTTCTATCATAAATAATGTATTAAATAAATTCATATTTAGCACTTAAGTTTTGTTAGGAATAATAAAATGCAAATAGTTCTTTGTGACTACATATATCACAATTTCTTTTCCGATTTTCTTCTAAAACAAAATAAAAAAGTCTATAATCAATTAGCTATAGTTTATTTTTTTTACAAAATCAAGGGAATGACAAAGGATAAAGATTTTTAAGATAGGTACATGAACTATGTGTGGAATTGTGGATTCAGTGTAATATCTCCTATTTCTAATAAAATGTCAGCTTGTCTTATGGTAGCATGATTGTAACTATTCTCCTGCTCCTACCTCAAAGAGTGAGCTGCTACTGGGAATTTAGAATTTGACATCTGCAGAAAATAACCCTGCCTAACAACTATGCTTGTTACCTTTCGGCTCAGAAATTTTGTCTTTGTATGGTTTTAAATGACACTAAATATTCAGTAAAAAATGAAAAGATGTTGTGGAAGGAGTCGGGATAATCCGTTGCTAGTCACAGTGCTGTATTTTATCAGAGATAATGGATGACCCTAACATTGAAGGCCACAGCAAAGTGAATACAGTTTTTCTCCAAGCTCATGTACTTTAAAATCTTTAGAATGTCCTTTTCTAGATAACCTAAGATAAAGAAGGTCACTCATGTACTTCTTTTTTCTGTTATATCAAACTTATTTCTGTGTTTTATTTTTTTTTTTTAAATTTTTTATAATGCTTTTATTTAAAGAATATAAATTTCCAAAATACAGCTTATAGATTACAATGGCTTCCCCCCCCATAACTTCCCTCCCACCCACAACCCTCCCCTTTCCCACTCCCTCTCCCCTTGCATTCACATCAAGGTTCATTTTCAATTCTCTTTATATACAGAAGATCAGTTTAGTATATATTAAGTAAAGATTTCAGCAGTTTGCCCTCACATAGCAACACAAAGTGAAAAATACTGTTGGAGTACTAGTTATAGTATTAATTCACAATGTATAGCACATTAAGGACAGAGGTTCTACATGATATATTTCTTTTTAAATTGATTAATTTTCTATGCAATTTCCAATTTAACACCAAGATTTTTTTTTCATTTTTAATTATATTTATATACAGAAGATTGATTCAGTATATACTAAGTAAAGATTTCATCAGTTTGCACCCACACAGAAACACAAAGTGTAAAATACTGTTTCAGTACTAGTTATAGCATTACTTCACATTGGACAACACATTAAGGACAGATCCCACATGAGATGTAGGTACACAGTGACTCCTGAAGTTGATTTAACAATTTGACACTCTTGTTTATGGCGTCAGGAATCTCCCTAGGGTCTAGTCATGAGTTGCCGAGGCTATGGAAGCCTTTAGGGTTTGCTGACTTCAATCTTATTCCAACAGGGTCATAGTTAAAGTGGAGGTTCTCTCCTCCCTTCAGAGAAAGGTACCTCCTTCTTTGATGGCCCCATTCGTCCCACTGGGATCTCACTCGCAGAGATCTTTCATTTAGGTCTTCTTTTTTTGCCACAGTGTCTTGGCTTTCCATGCATAAAATATTCTCATGGGCTCTTGAGCCAGATCTGAATGCCTTAAGGGCTGATTCTGAGGCCAGAGTGCTGTTTAGGACATCTGCCATTCTATGAGTCTGCTGTGTATCTCGCTTCCCATGTTGGATCATTCTCTCGCTTTTTGATTCTATCAGTTAGTATTAGCAGACACTAGTCTTGTTTGTGTGATCCCTTTGACTCTTAGACCTATCAGTGTGATCACTTGTGAACTGAAATTGATCACTTGGACTAGTGAGATGGCCTTGGTACATGCCACCTTGATGGGATTGTGTTGGAATCCCCTGGCACAATTCTAAAAAAAAAAAAAAAAAAAAAAAACATATGCTATTTCTGTGTTTTATTAACACAGATATATAAAGGGAATTTTCTAACTCTTAATTTCCAGTCACTTTGAATGATTAACCCTAAAATCCCTATTTTTTTAATTAATGGAGATATTTATGTACAAATTTTTCACCCATTTAAAAAGGTTTGGAAAGTGTTATTTTAGGGTCATAATTATAAAGGTATGCAATTACAAAAATATCCAAGTTAGGACTTGATAATTCCAGACAATATTCCACAAGAATATCTCATTCCCACAGCATATATAAGTTTCAATAAAATGATATGTTTGGAAATCTAAGAGGTTAATCATTCATGGAAACAAAATTGTAAGATGTGCGTTGGTCGGTGAATAAGACATAAGCAAAAACTAAGGAAAAATGGAGGAAAGATTTTTACCATGAATTAGGAGATTTTTTATGATATATTTCCAGCATTAAGAAACACTAAACTGTGTTCAGAAGCATGACAACTCTCTGAAGTGTAGTAAACTCCCACCAAATTGAGCAACATATTCATAGGAGAAGCATCCAACAAAATCAACTCTGAAAATTGGGAATACCCATTCTGCTTTGCTATTACCTGTTATGTGTTCTTGGTGTAGCCCATCTGTTTGTAACAGATGCCTAATCCCATCACAGAGAATGGTGTGCTCTACAGTCATCTGCAATGGGACCAAGGGAACAAAACCATTACCTGGCTTTTTAGAAGTGAATTATTATTCAGAGCAAAGCTTTGCAGTAGGAAGCCTGCTTTGATTTGTCTTCAGTAGGGTATCTCAGAACATGACTAAACCACTCTCTTCAACTCCCTTGGAGTTATATGGCCCTTACATTTGGATGGCATCTTTTTAGGATACCTGATAACCAAACTTATTCTCATTCAATAGATATGGAGAGTGGTGAGATTGTTTTAAGTGCCAGATCTTGAATTACTGGTGAAACACTCCAGCTGTGTTTGACATGAAGAATCAATATTCCACATAAGCTCATTCTGTTCATGGTGAAAATGCATTCATGATTCTTTTGACTGTGTTGGATGCATTTACGAAAATTACTAATATTGACTCTGTAGAAAAGGATACAAAAAGCCATTTGCTTAGCTTTTTGGCAGAGTGCCCGTGAAACATTTTGAAGAATACTATTAAATCCTTCCATTCTACTTCTTATTACATTACAATTCAGAAATATATACATATGCTCCCTGCTGGTTTATCAAGAATATGTGCTTATAACCATTTTATAGATAGTTGTTTAAGAATCTAAATTGAACACCTAGGGAGGGATTATCATCCAAAACATTTTGAACCTTTCCATAAAATTACTGTGTCTTTAAAATTGTCCTCAAAAGGGACAGGATGAATAGAACAAAGTAAATCATATTTGGAAGCATGAGATATAGCACATTTAAGTTGCTAGCAGGGAGAGAAAAGAAATCTGACATTATGAAATGACTGAAAGAACAAGAAGCTACAGAAGTTCAAAAATCGACATGAAAAGGCTGCTCATTCAACACAAGGTCTTGGAAACACCTACTATGTGACCTTAGATACACTAAAAACTGCATAAAATCACAGGCAGTTGTCAGTTTCTCCCGATCTTCCAAATTTGTAGTCCTGTTAAAAGTATCACTGTAAACTACTAGGTTTAAAAGCACAATGTATGAGGTGAGGCTGTGAGTAAATTATTTTATGCATTGTGGCTGAGGAAATAAAAATTAATATCAAATTTTATAGGCTTTATTGACTATAGAGTCATTTAAGCCACTTATTTCATTTAATGTTTCCTGATTACATGTGTATAATAGAAACATATTGCAATTTTGTAAATCAATGAAATTTCAAATGTTTGGCCAAGATGCTTTATTGTGATATACTTTCTCTTTTTTAAAAAGATGTATTTATTTATTTAAAAGGCAGGGTTACAGAGAGGCAGAGGCAGAGAGAGAGGAGAGAGAAAGAAAAAGTCTTCCATCAAGTATTTCACTCCCAAAATGGCTGTAACAGCAGAGGTTGGGTCAATCCACCTCCAAGAACCAGGAGATTCTTCCAAGTATCTCATGTGGGTGCACGGGCCCAAGGATATGAGCCTTCTTCTGCTGCTTTTCCAGGCATATTAGCAGGGTTCTGGATTGGAAGTAGAACAGCTAGGCTTGAACCCACATCCACATGGGTTGCTGTCACTGCAGGCTGTAGCTTTATGGGCTACAACATGATGCCGGCTCCATGGTATACTTTCTTTTTTTTTTTTTTTAATTTTTTTTGACAGGCAGAGTGGACAGTGAGAGAGAGAGAGACAGAGAGAAAGGTCTTCCTTTGCTGTTGGTTCACCCTCCAATGGCCGCCATGGCCAGCGTGCTGCGGATGGCGCACCACGCTGATCCGATGACAGGAGCCAGGTGCTTCTCCTGGTCTCCCATGGGGTGCAGGGGCCCAAGCACTCGGGCCATCCTCCACTGCCTTCCCGGGCTGCAGCAGAGAGCTGGCCTGGAAGAGGAGCAACAGGGACAGAATCCAGCGCCCCAATGGGGACTAGAACCTGGGGTGCCAGCACCGCAGGTGGAGGATTAAACTATTCAGCTGCGGTGCGGGCCTACTTTCTGATCTACATCCCTACCTGGTGCACAGTAGATACCACAGGTACTTTATGATTTTCATGTTTTAGACAATAGAAATTATGGCAAAATAAAAGTATACTAGTACTATGATTTGCTTATATATTTCAAAATACCTAGTTAACACACCTAATAATTTCCCTTCTTGGATCATTCTACTCTAAATATATTTGAAGGTCAAATTTAAAAGGTAGAAGAATATTATCTTTTAAATTGAAGGTGGCTAGCTCCATGGCACCCCACCAGGTCCTTTCTCTGAAAGATCTCCATCTCAGTGAAAAGGCAGAAAAATAAAGGAAGTCAGAGATCTAAAAGGACACTGTTTTAGTACTACTTAAGATCGTTTCTCGGCCTTTTCGCTAAGATCAAGTATGGATAAAGCACTACTTAAAACACAAGTGAGAAGGCAAGAAGCACTTCCACAATGGCTGGAGCTGCACCTATCCGGAGCCAGGAGCCAGGAGCCAGGAGCCAGGAGCCAGGAGCCAGGAGCCAAGAGCTTCTTCCGGGTCTCCCACGCGGGTGCAGGGGCCCAAGGACTTGGGCCATCTTCTACTGCTTTCCCAGGCCATAGCTGGATTGAAAAGGGTACAGCTGGGACTTGAACTGGCACCCATATAGATGCCTGCACTGCAAGTGGTGGCTTTACTTGATATACCACAGCACTGACGCCAGAAAATCATTCTTGAATTACTAGATTTTACAGAAGATTCCAATGATATTATATGAAAAAAAAAAACTTCTCTGCAAGAATTGCTGCTATGAATAAGCCTAAAAGGAAAACATTATACATAGACATCCATTTGTCCTTTTTTCTGCATAACTATGCAGGAGGAGTTGCTTATACCCTGAAGGAAAATAGGAAAGGGGATACAATTGAACATTTTCTGAATCTCTATGTGAATTTTTCTTTTCAGTTAGTTCCTAGCTTGTCACCATGAATGTTGACGTATTGACATTGCAACAGCTGGAATCCTTTTAGAAGCACCTGAGTTTTTCTATAAAAGTTTTTCAGTGACTCTTTGTAACCACATCATGCCTATGTGTTTAATTTAGTGTTGAGACTCTGTAGGCTTCTCTCCTTTCAAGCTGTTTAAAGATTCCCCAGGGATTCACAAAACAAGATGTTTATTCATTAGCAATAATATCTTTTTTCCAACTAACACTCGGAATTGTCTTTCATGTGTTAGATTTTAAGATATGGAACAGCAAGTGGTAGACTCAAAGAAAACTTTATTTTGTTTTGGATGAATCACAGTGTTCTGAAACTGACAGAGGTATTTGAAAACTCTGAAAGGAAGGAGATCCTAATAAGGGAATGGGGATGCTCTAGATTGAACATGAACTGGTTAATTCCCACTGACAAAAGCATCCCAATTAACAAATGAATCCCAATAGGTTTAACTTTAAAGTCCTATAGGGGTGTGTGTGTGTGTGTGTGTGTGTGTGTGAGAGAGAGAGAGAGAGAGAGAGAGAGAGAGAGAGAGAATGCATCTATGCTTGCCCAAATGTCTTCCCCAGTTCTTTTCATCCAGTCATGGAAATTTCCTGCTGTAGCTGCAACCCCTACCCAGACACAGCAAAAATTTTGTCCAGGGCACCAGCTTCTCAGTGTGGCGTTGATTCTTGAAGTCATTTTCCTCCCATTCTCCTGATTCTAAATATACCACAAGTTCTTACACAGCATATATCATTTTCTATTTCTCCTTCATCTATTATGACTGGCGTGGTTCTTTTCATAGTTATATACAACACTGCTATTCTGGTTAAATGATTGCCTCTTTGGTCTGGAGCTGAAATAACTTACTGGACTTTTGATACTTCTGGTTCATAGAAATGGGTCCTTGAAGGTTTAATCCTGGTTATAGTAGAGGATGCTGTATCTGGAAAATTTCTCCATTTTATATTAATACTCTGGAATATTCTAGGGGTATTACCAGTTATTTGTCCCTGATGAGAGGGCAGGAAATCTACTGAATTGACCATGATGGTTAACCAGGTCCCAAGTGAACTACGCAAAAGGAAGTTTCAAAAGAACTGATAAGATCCTCACTCTATAGTAGAGGTTCCCTTTGCCAGTAGCAGTTTGTTAAAAACTACAAGATTAGGGAATCACATGGCTCTGATCACAGTTGTCAGCATGTCTGCTCAAATCATTGGGTCACAACTTCATCATTTACAACTTCTCACAAGGATGCTACAATACTTGCCTTGCAATGAGATAATAATATAAACTGAATTGAGTTAGGGAGTATAAAATAAAACTTAAACTATAATTTCTTCAAGAGAAAATTTGTATTTATAATTGGAACTGTCAACTCTGAGAAGCGTCAAATATAGCTTTTAGGTTAAAATATGTATCTAATTATGTATCTATTGAGGAAAATTTTATTCATTTAATCTAATCCTATGTGAAAGACAATAATTTCTATGGGCCCATATGAATAAAGAAAAGAAAGAAGAAACTCTAATTTATTCAATTATTCTAAAGTCTGTAGAATTTTTTTGTTCCTACTTTTAAGCTACAATTAAAGACTCCACAATGAAGACCATTATACATATTTTAGAGAAGATACAAAAGTATCTCTGTTGTGTATAGATTTCAGAGTAAAATTATGACATCCTAGAGTTCTGTTCAATGAAAAGACAAGCCAAAGTTGTTTTATCCTTTGATCCACACTCACACTTACCTTGCTTGGGAGTCCCCACTTCTGTACATTTTCAATGAATTTGTTGTTATTGGTATTTATTTATTCCTGAAATAATGTAGTTTTAATTTAAATTTTTCTATTGATTGATAATTTAAATCATCTTACTCTATATATGTAGAATATTCAAGATCATCTTCTATGAAATACCTGTTCCAATTTTTATTTGCCATTTATTGTGCTAACTTCCATTTTTTACTGCTTTGTAGCTGCTATACAGGAGAGCTCAATAAGTTAATTAAAATGAAATTGAAAGATAAATTTAGTTGGAAAATTTTATGAAATCTCTGTGTAATTTTATGACAGATTTCCATGAATTTTTGAAAGCTGTTCAAGAAACAATTTCCAAAATCTTAATGCACCAAACTGAATTTTTTTGCATTTGACTTTTTGGAGTATTCTTGTATACACATACATACACACATTCTCCAGATATATATTTTGTATTTAATTTCTTTCTTTGCTTATGTTTCAGTGTACTGCTGTCTTTTGATGACCCAAACCTCTTAATCCTACTGTTCAATGTATCAATTATTTAGTAAATGGCCAATGTTTAGTATTTCTAGTTTCTTACCTTACCCTGAAAAATGATTGTAAGGTGGTTTCTTTACAATTATCCAATTGATCTAGCATATCTTGAAAGCACCATTATTTCCTCATTGCATTGCAATGTCACTTTGTTTCCTAGCAGTAACTCTGCATTTATTTTGATACAATTGTAAATTTGTCTATCTTTGAAA
Source organism: Sylvilagus floridanus (assembly GCA_949820135.1). Classification (NCBI taxonomy): domain Eukaryota; kingdom Metazoa; phylum Chordata; class Mammalia; order Lagomorpha; family Leporidae; genus Sylvilagus; species Sylvilagus floridanus. The sequence continues at coordinate 110,565,728 of OX463241.1, forward strand.
TAATACCCTGCTACTTTAATTACTTAACCAATATATAGATCCTGATAACTCTTTCTGATACTGTGTAATTCTCAGAAAATTTCCTACTTCAAAATTTCTTAGGTCATTCTTGTCCCTTTAAATTTAAAAATATAATAGTTGGCTAAGTCTTGTAAAATGATGTGCCTTTTAATATTAGAAAAAATAAATTTATTAATATGGTAAGGTTGTAACTTTAGAAAGATGACAGAATAGGCAGGGAGCTTACTTCTCTAGTTTAGTGGAAGATACTTAAAAAAAAACAGTGGAGAGAGTGCAATCTCAGGGAAGAGTTAAGGAGAAAACGTCTGTGGAAATTAAACAGTAGGAAGAAGGACCCTGTGGAACTACATTGAGGATTTGGATGCATAGTATGAGCAGGGACACACGCACAACCCCAGCAGCCAAGAGCCTCAGCACCAGAGCCTGGCATGAGCCCGGCCTCTGAAACCCTATGGGAGAGAAGGTACCTGCCAACCTAGAGGAAAAGAGGGGAAAGCTTTTCAGTCCCTTTCCCCTCACAGCAGCACCTGGCAACTGCATGAAGGAGGACAAGCACCGTTTTGGACATATGTGACAGCTGCCCCAGATTGTGTCCATGCACCCAACATCCAGATGAGATGAGACGCCCTGGTCTGCCTCAGAGGATTGGCAGGGGCTGGGCACCCACATAGGACAGTGAGGAGTCACTGGAGTCCGAAGACATTACAGGCTCTGGCGTTCAAACTACGTAGGCGGATGACACCTAGGCAGCTGGCTCTAAGAACATCTATGCCTCTCTATGGATAGGACAGACTAGAGGGCTGGAATAGATCATTGGTACCACATAACTGTGGGAGCCGTGTGTGGTGAGACTGTGAGAAAAGTGTGACTATATGAGAGGGCACAGGTTGTAGCTAGGTCTCTGAGAAATCACTGTGAGTGGCTCTATACACCCAGACCACCCTGCTTGCCTGAGGTGAGTTATTGCAAAAGTGTCTGCACTCACACTGAGGACTGTGCAGATCCTTTGTGCGATTCTTATGGAAAAGCACCAAATAAATGAGCTATCAATGCATTTCAAGGACCTGAAGAAACAACAACAAATTAAACCCAAAATTAGTAAGATAAAAGAGGTAATTAAAATTAAAAAAAGAATTAAACAAAACTGAAACCAAAAAAAACCACAAAAGATAAGTGGTATTAAGGCTATTTTTTGAAAAAATAACAGTGATACACCATTGGCCCAACTAACCAAAAAGAAGTAATATTGATGTTTTTCAAGATATTGGAAACAATTGAAAAGGAGGCAATCCTCCCGTACTCCTTCTATGAAGCCAGCATCACCTAATTCCTAAACCAGAAAAGGACACAATGGAGAAAGAGAGCTAGAGACCAATTTCTATGATTAACATAGATGTAAAAATCCTCAATAAAATACTGGCCTGTAACCTGGAACCATAAAAGGATGCTCACTCTCATCAATTAGCTAGAGCCATTAGGCAAGAAAAATGAAATCAAATGGATACAAATTAGGAAGTAGGAAGTCTCCACTAAGACTCCACTAAAAGACCATTGGGATTCCTTAAAGAGTTGGTAAAATAGAAAGATATAAAATTAACCCCCTCAATCAATAACCTTTTTTTTTGACAGGCAGAGTGGATAGTGAGATAGAGAGACAGAGAGAAAGGTCTTCCTTTTGCCATTGGTTCACACCCAATGGCCACTGCAGCCAGCGCACTGTGACCAGCGCACCATGCTGATCCATAGCCAGGAATGAGGTGCTTCTCCTGGTCTCCCTTGCAGATGCAGGGCACAAGCACTTGGGCCATCCTCCACTGCACTCCTGGGCCATAGACGAGAGATGGCCTGGAAGAGGGGCAACCGAGACAGAATCCGGCACCCCGCCCGGGCCTAGAACCCAGTGTGCCGGTGCTGCAGGTGGAGGATTAGCCTATTGAGCCGCGGTGCCGGCCTCAATTACCTTTTATACTCAGACAATGCCATGGCGAGAAAAAAACATCTAAAATCAAGTCCATTCACAATGGCTGTAAAAAATTCAATAATTTGGGATAAATTTAACCAAGGATGCCAAGGACCTATACAATGATAAAATTATAAGACATTAAAGAAGGAAATAGAAGAAGACACCAAAAAATCTAAAAATTTTCTATGTTCATGGTTTGGAAGAATCAATATAATCAAGGTGTCCATATTACAGAAAGCAATTGGCAGATTCAATACAATTACAATCAAAGTACCAGACATTCTTCTTAGATCTAGGAAAAATGATGCTAAAGTTCTTATGGAAACACAAGCGATCCAAATACCTAAAGCAACTTTATATAACAAAACAAGTGAAAGGGATCATAATAACAGATTTTAAGACATACTGCAGGCTAGTTACAATCAAAACAACCTGGAATGGTAAAAATAACAGACAGCTAGACCATTAGAACAAAATAGAAACTCCAGAAAACAATCCATACATTCATATCAACTTCTCTTTGCCAAATTAGCTAAAATCAATCCCAGGAACAAGGACAGTTTCTTCAACAAAAAAATGCTGAGAAAACTGACCCTCTGGATGCAGAAGTATGAAGCAAGACCCCTACCTTACATTTTACACAAAAATCCACTTAGAATTCATAAAAGACCCAAATCTATGACCTGATATCATAAAAATTCTAGAGAACATTGGGTAACCTGCAAGACATTGGCATAGGGGAAGAATTGGAAAAGACCCCAGAAGCACAGGCAATCAAAGACAAATTTGACAAATGGGGTGACATCAAATTCAGAAGCTTCTGCACTGCAGAAGAAACACTCAATAAAATGAAGAAGTAATGACATAATGGGAAAAATATTTTTAAACTATCAAGTGCTAAATAATTGATTTCCATAATCTATAAGTAGTTTTATATTCGTATGGCCAACAGACTCTTGAATAAATGGTCAGTACCTCTAGCCATCAGAGAAACACAAATCAAAACCATAGTGAGATTTTTACTTTTCCAAAATTAGCACGGCTTTCATACAGAAATCAACAAACAAGAATGCTGGTGAAGATGTGGGGAAAGAACACCCTAGTAGTTTGTTTAGTAGGAATGTAAACCATATAGACATGTGGAAGACAGTATGGAAATGCCTCAGAAATCTGAATATAAACCTTCAATGTGACCCAGTTATCCCAATCCTAGGAATTTATCCAAAGAAAATGAAATCAGTACATGAATGTGTTATCTATAAACCCATGTTCATTGCAGCTCAATTCACAATAGCTAAAATTTGGAATAAACCCAGATGTCCATAAAATGAAGACTCATGTACACTATGGAATACTACATAGCAAAAGCACACATAGCTGTTAAAAAACAGCATCCCTTCATTTGCAACAAAATGTATGCAACTGGTTACCATTATACTTAATGAAATAAGCCAGTCACAGAAAGACAAATATCATACATTCTTCCTGATCTGTGTTAACTAATAGAATACCTAAAAGGTAATCTGTAAAAGTGAAACTGACACTTTGAGATGTGATGATCTTGAACAGCCTTTGTGTCAACTATTGTGGAACAGTGTTTTGTTTGCTTTTTCATACTATTTGTTGGACTCTACTTAGCATAGCGTTAATGTTTTGAGTATAAAGTTAACTGAGTATACATCTGTGTAAAAAATGTGAATGGGAAAAGGGCAGAGAGGTGGAAGAAGGGTGAGAGTGTGAGCTGTTAGCTGTGAGAGAGACAGTTTATTAATAATTGTGGGCTGTCACCTTTTTGATGATTGACAAAGTTACTAATTTTAAGAAGCAATAAATAAGGTCACAATATGTTACTTTTCCAATTTTAAGAGCATTTAATTTCTATCTTTTTATTCATATAATTAAGATGATACCTTTTAGTTGAATAAATGGCTACAATGAACAATAATATTGCAGTGCATATCTTATAGCAATGTCAGACTATTAAATGAAATGAGTTAGCTAAAGGTCAGAACCTAACAAATAGGCCAGCTGAATAAATATGAATTCACATACCTTTGAAAATCAGTCATCTAATAGATCTAGGCAGACACTGAAACTGTTCACATAATTATTGCAGCAGAAGCACACATGCATTTGTCAATTCTAAAGATGGAATATTATTTTTGAAAAGTGAGTGCTGATTACTAGAGACTGTGAGAGGAGAGAGGAATAGAAGGAGTCTGTAAAAAAATGAGAGGAAATTGATTGGTGTTCATAATTGTGACAAATGCATGATACTAACATGAGATGTTAATAATATCAGAAGCTGGGTATGGGGTATATGGGAACTCTGCATACTACTTCACATTTTTGTGTGGATTTAAAATAATTCTGAAAGAAAAAGTTAAGCTGATACTTTATGAATAAGGCTATTAATTCTAATAAAATAATAAAACAGTTTTTTTTCTTTGAATACGTAAACCCAACTACTAACTGCTAATAAATGTTTTGCTATTTTTAGAGAAGGCAAAATTGGTACATATTTAGAGAGGGTTCCATAGAAACAATTAGAATGAAACACACACAAACAAAAACATTTAATAAATATATGAATATTGCACTGTTAATATTTTCATTCAGTTTAATGGACCATATGGCTTAAACATGAGTACCAAATGCAAAGCAGAGTTTTCAGTACATGAGTTGTTAATATGCACAGATTTTATATCACTACCCTTGGCAATTAGTGCTATATTTGTAGGAGGTGCTATATGAGAAAATAACCACACGATTTACTTTAGAATCATGTGTTTTAATTGGAACCTGTTTTGTCAAACATTTATAGAATAATATGTTCATAACTTCTTTCACAATGATTTTACTAAAAATATATAACTATTCATGAATGACTTTTTCTATATTCATAATTAAAAATAAATATTTGTTTTTCACCCCTCCAATAAGTTACAGACAGTGCCTAAAGAACAGTAGTGTATTCACTGATGTATGTAAGACAACAACAGAAAAATCCGACATAAGCATTTTACATGATAACAACTACAACACAATTTCCGTCAATGCTCTTGTCAATGTGACATTAATAACCAAGAGAAGAGATTCAATGTCATTTGTAGATGGAGTTCTTAGAGTACAATGATATTTCTTTTTTAATTTGCTATGGTATTGAGAATCTAATGCATCAATAAATTTCTTAAAAATTTTTAGAAAAGACATCTTGAAAGGGAGTAATATGCCAAATGGGCACCCAGCCCTCTGTCAACTCTCCAGGCCACAGTCCAATTTGCTTTATTCTGGGAAGATAATGCTTCCCCAACCTGGTCACTGGGTGACATGGTTAGGAGAGGGGCGGGAAGCATTGTACCCTCTGCTCACAGAGTTAAATGGGCACCCTGTCCATCCAGGGTATTCTTCCCCAGACGAGACCACCAATGGAGCACAGGTTTCTGCAGTTTCCTCTTACCTCTCTCTTGGGAGATGGCCACCCAACCAGCTGCTGACCACAGGACTTGTGGTGGAGTCCTGTGAGCTGCTGTGTGTCTCCACAATCCTTGCTGCTCCATGGAGTCTCTCTTCCTTCAGTAGACCTTTCACTGAAAACCTCTGCAACTATCTCCCAGGAATGCAGATCTTCCCGTTTTTCTGCTATCTTCCCGTGATCAAAATTAGTGCATCCTTTGCCTATTCCATCAGGGAAATGCAACCAAAAAGCACAATGAGGATTTACCTTATCCCAGTTAGGGTGGTTATTATCCAAAACTAAAACACAATAAATGCTGGTGCGGAGTGGGGGGGAAGCTACCCTAATACACTGTTGGTGGAAAAGCAGACTAATGCAGCAATGTGGAAGACAGTATATAGATTCCCCAGATATCTGAAAATAGATCTACCATGTGAACCAGCCATCCTGCTTATGGTAATTTATCCAAACAAAACGGAATCAGGATATGAAACACTTATCTGCACCCCCCCATGTTTACTGCAGCTCAATTCACAATAGTTAAGATAAGGAATCCACCCAGATGTCCATCAACTGATGACTGGATAAAGAAAATGTGGTATACATACAAAATAACATACAGTTCAGCCATAAATGAAGAATGAAACCCTGTCTCTTACAATAAAATAGATGGAAGTGGAAACAATTACACTTAGTGAAATTAGCCATTCACCAAAATAATAATATTGAATACTTTCGCTGATATGTTTTTAGTTAAGAGAGAATATAAAACCCCCAATACTGTGGAAGAATGAAACTGACCTCTTATAATTTGATGATTAAGTTTAGCCTTTATATTCCTGTGGGACAATTGTTAGGAAAATGGTGCAGGCACAGTCTTATCTGTGGCACGATCGCGATCTACACCTGATTTACATTCTATGCCCCGGTACCGCCCGCCGTTACTGAAAGCCAGATAGCCACATGGCCCAAACTACCTGTGCCAAGCTCCACCCCCAACCTAATGGGATTTGCTAATTCCTACCTCACTGCCCGCCCCTTGAAAAGGCATATAAGACAGTCTCTTTTTCCTTTGCCGCACCACCCCTCCAGTCTGTTGGGTGTTCCCCAATAAACCTTTTCCCTTACTCCAGCATTTGGTGTGTTTTGTGATGGCTAACATTAATATATAACAACAATAGTTTTTATGCCTTTTACCTGTTGAACATCATATTTAGAGGTGCATTAATCTTGTGATTGTAAAGTAAGATAAAATTATGTTATTGTGAAATTTTTTTATATATAAAGCTTTTATTTAAAAATATAAATTTCCAAAGTACAGCTTATGGATTACAATGGCTCCCCCCCCATAACTGCCCTCCCACCCGCTACCCTCCCCTTTCCCGCTCCCTCTCCCCTTGCATTCACATCAAGACTCATTTTCCATTCTCTTTATACACAGAAAATCAGATTAGTACATATTACATAAGGATTTCACCAGTTTGCCCTCACACAGAGACACAAAGTGAATAAACTGTTGGAATACTAGTTATAGTATTAATTCAGAATGTACAGCACATTAAGGACAGAGATCCTACATGATTTTTTTAAAGAATTGATTAATTATCTACGCAATTTCCAATTTAACACCAAGATTTTTTAATCATTTGCAATTATATTTATATACAGAAGATCGATTCAGTATATACTATGTAAAGATTTCATCAGTTTGCACTCATACAGAAACACAAAGTGTAAAAATCCTGTTTCAGTACTAGTTATAGCATTACTTCACATTAGATAACACATTGAGGACAGATCCCTCATGAGACTAAGTACACAGTGACTCCTGAGGTTGATTTAACAATTTCACACTCTTGTTTATGGCGTCAGTAATCTCCCTAGGCTCTAGTCATGAGTTGCCTAGGCTATGGAAGCATTTAGGGTTCACCGACTTCGATCTTATTCTGACAGGGTCATAGTCAAAGTGGAAGTTCTCTCCTCCCTTCAGAGAAATGTACTTCCTTCTTTGATAGCCCCGTTCTTTCCACTGGGATCTCACTCGCAGAGATCTTTCATTTAGGTCTTTTTTATTTTTTTTTCCAGAGTGTCTTGGCTTTCGATGCCTAAAATACTCTCATGGGCTCTTGAGCCAGATCCAAATGCCTTAAGGGCTGATTCTGAGGCCACAGTACTATTTAGGACATCTGCCATTCTATGAGTCTGCTGTGTATCTCGCTTCCCATGTTGGATCATTCTCTCCCTTTTTGATTCTATCAGTTAGTATTAGCAAACACTAGTCTTGTTTGTGTGATCCCTTTGACTCTTACCTATCAGTGTGATCAATTGTGAACTGAAATTGATCACTTGGGCTAGTGAGATGGCCTTGGTATATGCCACCTTGATGGGATTGTATTGGAATCCCCTGGCACGATTCTAACTCCTTCATTTGGATCAGGTCCGATTGAGCATGTCCCAAATTGTACATCTCCTCCCTCTGTTATTTCCACTCTTAGATTTAGTAAGGATCACTTTTCAGTTAAAATTTAAACACCTAAGAATAATTGTGTGTTAATTACAGAGTTCAACCACTAGTACTAGGATAAAAAAATACTAAAATGGATAAAGTATTACATTGTACAACAACAGTCAGGACAAGAGCTGATCAAGTCACTGTTTCTCATAGTGTCCCCAAAGAACTCTACTAAGAGACTATTGGAATTTATATAAGAGTTTGGCAAAGTAGCAGGATATAAAATCAATGCACAAAAATCAACAGCCTTTGTATACACAGGAAACGCCACGGCTGAGGAAGAACTGCTAAGATCAATCCCATTCACAATAGCTACAAAAACAATCAAATACCTTGGTATAAACTTAACCAAAGACATTAAAGATCTCTACGATGAAAATTACAAAACCTTAAAGAAAGAAATAGAAGAGGATACCAAAAAATGGAGAAATCTTCCATGCTCATGGATTGGAAGAATCAACATCATCAAATTATCCATTCTGCCAAAAGCAATTTCCTGATTCAATACAATACCTATCAAGATACCGAAGTCATTCTTCTCAGATCTGGAAAAAATGATGCTGAAATTCATATGGAGACACAGGAGACCTCGAATAGCTAAAGCAATCTTGTACAACAAAAACAAAGCCGGAGGCATCACAATAACAGATTTCAGGACATACTACAGAGCAGTTATAATCAAAACAGCATGGTACTGGTACAGAAACAGATGGATAGACCAATGGAACAGAATAGAAACTCCAGAAATCTATCCAAAAGTCTACAGCGGACTTATATATATTTTTTTTTACTTATATTTGATCAAGGATCCAAAACAAATTCCTGGAGTAAGGACAGTCTATTCGATAAATGATGCTGGGAAAACTGGATTTCTATATGCAGAAGCATGAAGCAAGATCCCTTCCTTTCACCTTACACAAAAATTCATTCAACATGGATTAAAGACTTAAATCTATGACCCAACAACATCAAATTATTAGAGAGCATTGGTGAAACCCTGCAAGACATAGGTACTGGCAAAGACTTCTTGGAAAAGACCCCAGAAGTACAGGCAGTCAAAGCCAAAATTAACTACTGGGATTGCATCAAATTGAGAAGTTTCTGTACTTCAAAAGAAACAGTCAGGAAAGTGAATAGGAAACCGACAGAATGGGAAAATATATTTGCAAACTATGCAACAGATAAAGGGTTGATAACCAGAATCTACAAAGAAATTAAGAAACTCCACAACATCAAAACAAACAACCCACTTAAGAGATGGGCCAAGGACCTCAATAGACATTTTTCAAAAGAGGAAATCCAAATGGTCAACGGACACATGAAAACATGTTCAAGATCACTAGCAATCAGGGAAATGCAAATCAAAACTGCAATGAGGTTTCACCTCACCCCGGTTAGAATGGCTCACATCCAGAAATCTACCAACAATAGATGCTGGCGAGGATGTGGGGGAAAAGGGACACTAATCCACTCTTGGTGAGAGTGCAAACTGGTGAAGCCACTAAGGCAGTCAGTGTGGAGATTCCTCAGAAACCTGAATATAACCCTACCATTCAACCCAGCCATCCCACTCCTTGGAATTTACCCAAAGGAAATTCAATTGAAAAATAAAAGGGCTATCTGCACATTAATGTTTATTGCAGCTCAATTCACAATAGCTAAGACCTGGAACCAACCCAAATGCCCATCAACAGTAGACTAGATAAAGAAATTATGGGACATGTACTCTATAGAATTCTATATAGCAGTCAAAAACAATGAAATCCAGTCATTTGCAACAAGATGGAGGAATCTGGAAAACATCATTCTGAGTGAATTAAGCCAGTCCCAAAGGGACAAATATCATATTGTGAAAATTAAAGGAAAAAAAAAAGAGGAAGGAAGTTGGAGAGATTGAAGGAGGGGGAAGGGTAGTATGGGTATCTTTGAGTTTTATCTATGAGATACATGAAGTATGTTCTCTTTATGTTAATTAAATTTTTAAAAGAAAATAAAAAGCATAAATATTTTTATATTACATTTAAGTGCTTTTTCATAACTGATTATGATTTACCAGAAATTGTTACTGCTAAGCAGTTAAATGAACACTTTTGAATCCAGAATTCAGGGCTGGTATTGTGGCATAACATGTAAAGCTTCTGCTTTAAGCACTGGCATCCAATATGGTCATCAGTTTGTCCTAGCTGTTCCACTTATGATCCAGCTTCCCACTAATGTACCTGGGAAAGCAGTGGAGAGTGATCAAAGTCATATGGCCCCTGCACCCATGAAAAAGACTCACAAGAAGCTCCTGGTTTCTGGCTTCAGCTTGGCCTAGTCCTAACCATTGCAGCAATTTGTGGAATGAACCAGCAGGTAGATCAATCTCTCTCCCTCTGTCTGTCTCTGCCCCTTTTTCTCTGTTATTCTGACTTTCATGAAAATAAATAAATCCTTAAAAAACTTGACTATTGTTAGTAAAGGAATGGCAAATTTGTCTTAGTGAAGAGCAAAATTATCAGTTTTGTTGCTTAATTATTGGATAGAAAGAGGAATAACACTCTAAATGACTTAGTTATCAAATAATGATGTGCAGACTTTAGTCCAGTGTTTACAAAATTGGCAAGTCAAAAATATTAGAACCATTATTTTTATTCATTCATTTATAGTTGAATGAAGAATATCCTTTAATCCAGAGACTTTAGAAGTAACATAGGTTTGTTACCAGTGTTCTTGTTTTCGCGCAAGAAAGAATTCAGGCGTGAGACAGAGTTAAGTGGAAAGCAAAATAGCAAGGTATTTTAGGGTAGGGACATCCATAATAATGAATGGGCACCTCTCCAGACAGAACCTGAGAGAAAGTGCCCAGCCACTCAGACTGGGGGAGAGTGAGGTTACATGGTTGAGTGGAGAGAATACACCTGGGCAGGCCAGGTCGGCAGCTCAGCAGAGAGGCAGAGAGCTGAGCAGGCAGTCGGGTTAAACCCAGGGATTTTAAGGGGATTGGTCTTGCCTTCACAAAGGACGTTTTGGATGTAAATACAAAAAATCTTTTCTGAGCCCCCCTGTCCCGAGTTATCAGATGGGAAACCTGGCTGGCATCTCTGCCCCAGCCCCACCGCAGGGGAAGGATGGTTATCAGGTAGAAGGGTAGAAGAGGCAGGACGTTTGAAGTGCAGATACTGGGCTATACCTGGAAGGTTATAGGGATGACTTTGAGATGTAGATGCTGGACTTATATGTCAATTCCTTAGGCCTTTGTCACACACACATAAGCTCATTTCTGACTTTCTACCTAGCAGGTTTACCTAAATATTTCCTGAGAATAAATGGATCTTAAGAAACACTAATGAAATACTGTTAGAGATTACATTGGAAAAATATTATATTTGTTTTCTTTGTATTCATCATGATCAAACTAGATTTTCATTTGTATGTTTATTTTAGGACATTGTTCTTTGGTAGAAAAAAATCTAAGATTCTTACAATACACCAGGCCTTTCTGCTTACTTTAATCAACCTAACTATTTCCAACATTTGTTAGTGTCTCCAATTGATTGCACATCTAGAAATTATCACTACTGTAGTCTGTGAATATACAATGAATATTTAACAATTTTCTGAATAAGTTGTAATTTAAATTAAAAGTAGATGAGTTATTTGAAAAAAAAATCTTCAACAATCCTAGGATCAGTTTAAGATATTTGGTTGAGAGCAAACACTGGACCAAATTTATTTTGATGTAGAATAGTTCCACAAATAATTTATTTGGCAGCCTACCAAGACAATCCTATTAACAGATTCAAATACATGAGTATATTTATGCATCATAGTCATACTTGACTGTTTGACTGCTTTGCAATTTCTTCTTTATGAAATAATGAGAAGTATCATAAGAAAATATTTTGGAAGAGATAGCACATTGTCAAGATGAAATTACCTTTATAACAGTGAATATTGGGAACAGTGAGAAAAAGCAATCTCTAGCATTATTGCTTGGCAGGTTTCTATACATTCATCAAGCATGGAAGAGAATAGAGCTCTGTTTTATATGTAGTGAGCAGAGTTAGACAGTAAGCACAGTGACAATGTAGTTCTAATACTCTGGCTAGAATACACTTTGAAGGCTGCTGTTCAACTCTCAAAAGTGCAGATATTTCAAATTTGCTATTAATATCATAATATTTATAATTACATACCTAAACTTCAGGAAATGCATTGAAATCAGGGCACAAAATACTATATAATAGAAGATTATAGACAAAGGGGCGGAGCCAAGATGGCGGAATAGTGAGGACGCGCACTAGCAGTCCGCAAAAAGATAGTTTAATAAAAACAGAGTTACTGTAGCCTCAGGAAAAATCTCAGGGAAAAAAATGCAGTGGAAATTCTTCCGGACCCAGTGAATGAGACGCAGAGGACCTAGGGGAAAGTAAGTTTGCGAACGGCAAATCGTGCCATAGTGGCACGGGAGCTGCCGGGAGGGACGGGAACCAGACGGAACACAGTCGCCATTGGAATTGAGCGCTTAAACGGGAGCCGATACAGGGATCCCAAGACACTGGCGGGGGGAAGCAGACCCCAGGGGGAAACAGCACAATTGAGGTGAGCCTGCACGGACACTAGCCTCTCTCGTCACCCACCCTGCTAAGTCGAGCTAGATTAAACGCAGTGGCACGGCCTGCGCCCGCCGGCTGAGACTGGAGCCGGGCGGAACACAATCGCCGCAGGATCTACGCGCTTGAACGGGAGCCGATACAGGGATCCCGAGACACTGGCGGGGGGAAGCAGACCACCACGGGGGAAACAGCACAGTTGAGGCGAGCCCGCACGGACACTAGCCCCTCTCGCCGCCCACCTTGCGAAGTCGAATTTGATTAAACACAGTGGGACAAGGTGCGCCCGCCCATCACTGAGGCAGACGGAACCAAAAACCCGAGGTTGTAGAAACCTGAAGGGGATCCAAAAACTGGGAACACACCGTGCACACAAACTCCGTTACCTTGACAACCCAGAGAAAGAGTGTGGGGAAAAAAAAAAAAAAGTCAAACAAAAACAGATTCCGAGGGAGCAAGATCAAGGAAGACACTATGATGACCCCAAACGGAAAAGACACCCCAAGTCAGGATTATGAAGATAATGAGATAGAAGAAATGCAAGAAGCAGATCTCAAAGAATTGATAAGAACATTAAGAAGTTCTCAAAAACAAATTCTTGAACTACAGAAATCTTTAATGGATAAGATAGAAAATCTCTCTCGCGAGAATGAAGTACTACGGAGAAATCAAAATGAAATGAAACAACTAGTAGAACAAGAAGCTACAATAGTGACAAAAAATCTTAATGAATTGAAGAACTCAATACATCAAGTGACAAGCAATCTTCAGGGCCTTAAAACCAGAATGGGTGAAGCAGAAGAGAGAATATCGGACCTAGAAGACAGTGAACAGGAGAGGAAACAGTCAAACCAAAGACAAGAAGAGGAAATTAGAAAACTAAAAGATATCGTCGGGAATTTACAGGATACTATTAAAAAACCCAACATTCGGGTTCTAGGTGTTCCTGAAGGTATGGAGAGGGAGAAAGGATTAGAAGGCCTTTTTAGGGAGATACTAGCAGAAAATTTTCCAGGCTTGGAGAAAGACAGAGAAATCCTAATCCAGGAAGCTCATAGAACCCCTAATGAACATGACCAAAAGAGATCCTCTGCACGACATATTGTAATTAAACTCACCACAGTGAAGCAAAAAGAAAAGATCCTAAAATGTGCAAGAGAGAAACGTCAGATTACTCTCAGAGGATCTCCAATTAGACTCACAGCTGACTTCTCAACAGAAACCCTACAAGCTAGAAGGGAATGGCGAGACATAGCCCAGGTACTTAGAGAGAAAAACTGCCAGCCCAGAATATTATACCCTGCAAAGCTCTCATTTGTGAATGAAGGCAAAATAAAGACCTTTCATAACAAACAAAAATTGAAAGAATTTGTTGCCACTCGTCCAGCCCTGCAAAAGATACTTAAAGACGTGTTACACACAGAAACACAGAAACACAACCATCAACATGAAAGAAGGTAAACGAAGGGAACCTCACGGCAAAAGATCACAGGGAATTCAAAGCATACATTAGAAAATATCTGGCAAATGGCAGGGCAAACTTACCACTTATCAATAGTCACATTGAACGTTAAAGGTCTAAACTGTCCTGTTAAAAGACAGAGATTGGCTGACTGGGTTAAGGAACAAAAACCATCTATGTGCTGCCTACAAGAAACACATCTTTCCAACGAAGATCCATACAGACTGAAAATAAAAGGATGGAACAAGATATACCATGCCAACAGAAATGAAAAAAGAGCGGGTGTAACCATCTTAATATCGGACTACATAAACTTTAACACAAAAACTGTTAAGAGAGACAAAGAGGGGCACTATATAATGATTAAGGGATCAATACTACAGGAAGATATAACAATTCTCAATGTATATGCACCTAATTACAGGCCACAGGTTTATTTAAAAAATTTGTTAAGAAACTTAAAGGGAGACTTAGACCCCAACACAATAGTACTGGGGGACTTCAATACTCCACTCACAGATATTGACAGATCGACAGGACAGAAGATCAACAAGGAGACAGTAGATTTAAACAACACTATAGCCCAAATGGATCTAACAGATATCTACAGAACTTTTCATCCTACACGTAAAGCATTCACATTCTTCTCAGCAGTACATGGAACCTACTCTAGGATTGATCACATATTAGGCCATAAAGCAAGTCTCAGCAAATTCAAAAGAATTAGAAGCATATGATGCAACTTCTCAGACCATAAGGGATTGAAGTTGGAAATTAGCAACTCAGGAATCCCTAGAGCATATGCAAACACATGGAGATTGAACAACATGCTCCTGAATGAACAATGGGTCACTGAAGAAATCAAAAGAGAAATCAAAAATTTTCTGGAAGTAAATGAGGATAACAGCACAACATACCAAAACTTATGGGATACAGCAAAAGCAGTGTTAAGAGGAAAGTTTATATCAATAGGTGCCTACATCAAGAAACTGGAAAGGCACCAAATAGATGAGCTTTCAATGCATCTCAAGGATCTAGAAAATTTGCAGCAAACTAGACCCAAATCTAGTAGAAAAAGAGAAATAATCAAAATCAGAGAAGAAATCAACAGGATTGAATCCAAAAAAAATTACAAAAAATCAGCCAAACGAGGAGCTGGTTTTTTGAAAAAATAAACAAGATTGACACCCCATTGGCCCAACTAACTAAAAAAAAGAAGAGAAAAGACCCAAATCAGTAAAATCAGAGATGAAAAAGGAAATATAACAACAGACACCACAGAAATCAAAAGAATCATCAGAGATTACTACAAGGACTTGTATGCCAGTAAACAGGGAAACCTATCAGAAATGGATAGATTCCTGGACACATGCAACCTACCTAAATTGAACCAGGAAGACATAGAAAACCTAAACAGACCCATAAGTGAGTCAGAAATTGAATCAGTAATAAAGGCCCTCCCAACAAAGAAAAGTCCAGGACCAGATGGATTCACTGCTGAATTCTACCAGACATTTAAAGAAGAACTAAACCCAATTCTTCTCAAACTATTCAGAACAATCGAAAAAGAGGGAATTCTCCCAAATTCCTTCTATGAAGCCAGCATCACCTTAATTCCTAAGCCAGAAAAAGATGCAGCATTGAAAGAGAATTACAGACCAATATCCCTCATGAACATAGATGCAAAAATCCTCAACAAAATTCTGGCCAATAGACTGCAACAACACATCAGAAAGATCATCCACCCAGACCAAGTGGGATGCATCCCTGGTATGCAGGGATGGTTCAATATTCGCAAAACAATCAATGTGATACACCACATTAACAGACTGCAGAAGAAAAACCATATGATTATCTCACTAGACGCAGAGAAAGCATTCGATAAAATTCAACACCCTTTCATGATGAAAACCCTAAGCAAACTGGGTATAGAAGGCACATTCCTCAATACAATCAAAGCAATTTATGAAAAACCCACGGCCAATATCCTATTGAATGGGGAAAAGTTGGAAGCATTTCCACTGAGATCTGGTACCACACAGGGATGCCCACTCTCACCACTGCTATTCAATATATTGCTGGAAGTCTTAGCCAGAGCTATTAGGCAAGAAAAAGAAATTAAAGGGATACAAGTTGGGAAGGAAGAACTCAAACTATCCCTCTTTGCAGACGACATGATTCTTTATTTAGGGGACCCAAAGAACTCTACTAAGAGACTACTGGAACTCATAGAAGAGTTTGGCAAAGTAGCAGGATATAAAATCAATGCACAAAAATCAACAGCCTTTGTATACACAGACAATGCCACGGCTGAGGAAGAACTTCTAAGATCAATCCCATTCACAATAGCTACAAAAACAATCAAATACCTTGGAATAAATTTAACTAAGGAAATTAAAGATCTCTACAATGAAAATTACAAAACCTTAAAGAAAGAAATAGAAGAGGATACCAAAAAATGGAGAAATCTCCCATGCTCATGGATTGGAAGAATCAATATCATCAAAATGTCCATTCTCCCAAAAGCAATTTACAGATTCAACGCAATACCAATCAAGATACCGAGGACATTCTTCTCAGATCTGGAAAAGATGATGCTGAAATTCATATGGAGACACAGGAGACCTCGAATAGCTAAAGCAATCTTGTACAACAAAAACAAAGCCGGAGGCATCACAATACCAGATTTCAGGACATACTACAGGGCAGTTGTTATCAAAACAGCATGGTACTGGTACAGAAACAGATGGATAGACCAATGGAACAGAATAGAAACTCCAGAAATCAATCCAAACACCTACAGCCAACTTATATTAGATCAACGATCCAAAACCAGTCCCTGGAGTAAGGTCAGTCTGTTTAATAAATGGTGCTGGGAAAACTGGATTTCCACGTACAGAACCATGAAGCAAGACCCCTACCTTTCACCTTACACAAAAATCCATTCAACATGGATTAAAAATTTAAACCTACGACCCGAAACCATCAAATTACTAGAGAGCATAGGAGAAACCCTGCAAGACATAGGTACTGGCAAAGACTTCTTGGAAAAGACCCCAGAAGCACATGCACTGAAAACCAAAATTAACTACTGGGATTGCATCAAATTGAAAAGTTTCTGTACTGCAAAAGAAACAGTCAGGAAAGTGAATAGGAAACCGACAGAATGGGAAAATATATTTGCAAACTATGCAACAGATAAAGGGTTGATAACCAGAATCTACAAAGAAATTAAGAAACTCCACAACATCAAAACAAACAACCCACTTAAGAGATGGGCCAAGGACCTCAATAGACATTTTTCAAAAGAGGAAATCCAAATGGCCAACAGACACATGAAAAAATGTTCAAGATCCCTAGCAATCAGGGAAATGCAAATCAAAACCACAATGAGGTTTCACCTCACCCCGGTGAGAATGGCTCACATTCAGAAATCCACCAACAATAGATGCTGGAGAGGATGTGGGGAAAAAGGGACACTAATCCACCCTTGGTGGGAATGCAAACTGGTGAAGCCACTATGGCAGTCAGTGTGGAGATTCCTCAGAAACCTGAATATAACCCTACCATTCAACCCAGCCATCCCACTCCTTGGAATTTACCCAAAGGAAATTAAATGGGCAAACAAAAAAGCCGTCTGCACAGTAATGTTTATTGCGGCTCAATTCACAATAGCTAAGACTTGGAACCAACCCAAATGCCCATCAACAGTAGACTGGATTAGGAAATTATGGGACATGTACTCTACAGAATACTATACAGCAGTCAAAAACAATGAAATCCGGTCACTTGCAACAAAATGGAGGAATCTGGAAAACATCATGCTGAGTGAATTAAGTCAGTCCCAAAGAGACAAATATCATTTGTTTCCCTTGATTGGCGATGACTAACTGAGCACCAAAGGGGAAACCTGTAGAAGTGAAATGGACACTATGAGAAACAGTGACTCGATCAGCTCTTGTGCTGACTGTTGTTGTACAATGTAATACTTTATCCATGGTAGTATTTTTTTTTTATCCTAGTACTAGTGGTTGAACTCTGTAATTAACACACAATTATTCTCAGGTGTTTAAATTTTAACTGAAAAGTGATCTCTGTGAAATATAAGAGTGGGAATAAGAGAGGGAGGAGATGTAAAATTTGGGACATGCTCAATCGGAACGGCCCCAAATGATGGAGTTAGAATTGTGCCAGGGGATTCCAATACAATCCCATCAAGGTGGCATGTACCAAGGCCATCTCATTAGTCCAAGTGATCAATTTCAGCTCACAATTGATCACACTGATAGGTCTAAGAGTCAAAGGGATTGCACAAGCAAGACTAGTGTCTGCTAATACTAACTGATAGAATGAAAAAGGGAGAGAATGATCCAACATGGGAAGCAGGATACACAGCAGACTCATAGAATGGCAGATGTCCTAAATAGCACTCTGGCCTCAGAATCAGCCCTTAAGGCATTCGGATCTGGCTGAAGAGCCCATGAGAATATTTTAGGCATGGAAAGCCAAGACGTTCTGGAAAAAACAGAAGACCTAAATGAAAGATCTCTGTGAGTGAGATCCCAGTGGAAAGAACGGGGCCATCAAAGAAGGAGGTACCTTTCTCTGAAGGGAGGAGAGAACTTCCACTTTGTCTATGACCCTGTGGGAATAAGATCGAAGTCGGCGAACCCTAAAGGCTTCCATAGCCTCGGCAACTCATGACCAGAGCCTAGGGAGATTACTGACGCCATAAACAAGAGTGTCAAATTGTTAAATCAACATCAGGAGTCACTGTGTACTTACTTCTCATGAGGGATCTGTCCCTAATGTGTTATCCAATGTGAAATAATGCTATTACTAGTACTGAAACAGTATTTTTACACTTTGTGTTTCTGAGTGGGTGCAAACTGATGAAATCTTTACATAGTATATATTGAATCGATCTTCTGTATATAAAGATAATTGCAAATGATTAAAAAATCTTGGTGTTAAACTGGAAATTGCATAGACAATTAATCAATTTTTTAAAAAAAAAATCATGTAGGATCTCTGTCCTTAATGTGCTGTACATTGTGAATTAATACTAT
Organism: Sylvilagus floridanus; assembly: GCA_949820135.1. Classification (NCBI taxonomy): domain Eukaryota; kingdom Metazoa; phylum Chordata; class Mammalia; order Lagomorpha; family Leporidae; genus Sylvilagus; species Sylvilagus floridanus. Next base: position 110,584,807 of record OX463241.1, read on the forward strand.
AACTAGCACTCCAACAGTATTATCATTTTGTATCTCTATGCGAGGGCAAACCGTTAAAATCTTTACGTAATATGTACTAAATTGATCTTCTGTGTATAAAGAGAATTGAAAATGAATCTCGATGTGAACAGAAGGGGAGAGGGAGCGGGAAAGGGGAGGGTAGGGGGAGGGAGAGAAGTTGTGGGGGGGGAGCCATTGTGATCCATAAGCTGTTCTTTGGAAATTTATATTCTTTAAATAAAAGCTTTATATAAAAAAAAAGAAGATTATATTGATAAATTATATTAATGAGTCCAAAATTTTATAGTAATTAATGAGATAACTTTAAAAAGTTTGTGTAAAATGTCATTGAAAAATAAGTTTGTTCTGTTACAAAAAATCTTGAAAACAAGGCACTTTTTTAAAAACATTTTTAATTTTAATTTGAAAGGAAGAGTTATAGAAAGAGAGGGAGAAACAGAGAGGGAGGTTTTCTATCATCTGGCTCACTCTGCAAATGGCCACAATGGCCTTGACTGGACCAGGCTGAAGCCAGGAGCCAGGAGCTTTCTCTGTATCTCCCATGTGGGTGTAGGGGCCCAAGCACCTCAGTCATACTCCGCTGCCATCCCAATGCAGCAGCAGGAGCTGGATCACAAGTGAAGCAGCTAGGGATTGCACCGGCAACCAACCTTCCTCCCTCCCTGCCTCCCTCCCTCCTTCCCTTCCCTTCCCTTCCCTTCCCTTCCCTTCCCTTCCCTTCCCTTCCCTTCCCTTCCCTTCCCTTCCCTTCCCATTTCCCTTTCTTTACTTCTCTCTTTTCTTTCTTTTTCTTCTATCTCCCTCCCTTCTTTCCATCCTTTCTTCCTTCCCCTTCCACCTACCCCTTCTTCTACCTATTTACATTTCTGCCTTTCAAATAGATAATAATAATAAATTAATACACTATTTAGTATATTAATACACTAATTAAATTAATATTTAGTGTATTAAGCAATTTAGTTGCATTAAAAGTTAATGCATATCCAAGAAGGAGTCAGCTTTTAACTTTATTTGACTGTTTTCTGGCAAGGGCATTCCTAAGTACAATAGTTAGATAATTACACTTGTTTTTAAAACACAAAATTTTTAAGGAACAATAATATTTGAGCAAGCAGAATATTGAGGTATAAAAACCACTTGCTCAAAATAGTTACCACTATGTTCCAATGTAATGCTTGGCAATGTACCAAGGAGGAATATAATTAAAGGAACTAAATGCTGTATGTTTTGTTACTCTCAATTATTTTTCAACTCTCCGTGTGAAAGGAGTATATTTTCTATCTCATTTGCTTCAGGATTGGCCATTCGGTTCTAAAAAGGGATCATGCTAATGGCAAGTGTGACACCTGAGCAGGAACGTTAAAATCCATTGTGTTATTCCATAGATGCTTTTCTCCTTTGGTCACGCTGTCCCTAAAGAATCTGCTCTTTCAGTGAGGAACACAAGGGGATAAGTCTTGGCCACCCTAAAGCTAAGCTAGCAGATAGCATGTTAGAGAAATAAGACCTTGTCAAAGCAAACGCTGAGATTTGGGAGCAGAACTCTTCATTATTGCAACTTAACATCGTCAAATTGGACCATTTCCTTAAGGTTGCTTAGCTAAAAAACAAGATACTTAAGGAATCATTGCCCCTATTACCTGAATGGGTGTTATGTGGAAAAATTATTAGTCTTCAGTTTGAGGTTTTGATAATGCTTTAGGCAATGGGTAATAAGATGAGCCAGAAAATTCTTTAATATCAAAAAGCCTTAAAATTTCAGAAGCATGGGGAAGGTGTTTGGCACAGTACTTAAGACATCTCTTAAAATGACTGAATCCTGTTTTGGCAGGCCTTGGTTTGAGTCCTGTATCAAGGACTCCAGCCACCAATTCCAGTTTTCTGCAAATGCATATCTGGAAAGACAACAAATGATAGATCCATTAATGTGGGAAACCTGGATTAAATTCTGGGCTCCTAGCTTTGGCCTGGGCCATCACCATGTTTTGTAGCCATTTGGAGTGTGACCATTTAGGGTGTGAAATAGGTGAAAGATTTTCTCCGTCTGTCTCTATCTATCTTACTGCCCTATAATTTTCTTTAGGAATTATATGTATTATTATATGTAATATAATTATATGTAATTATATAAATATAATTATAAATATAAAATATAAATATAATTATACGTAAGAAATATTTTCTATCTTTAATTAATTTCTACCTGGGGCCATCATTGTGATACAAGAGGTTGAAACATCAGCATCATATATCAAAGCTCTAGTTCTAATCCTGGCTAATAAGCTTAGTATCAAGTTTCCTGGTATTGGACCTGGGAAGATAGACAAAATACTTTGACCCTTCTACTCATATGGGAGACCAGGACGAAGCTCCTGGCTTCAACCTATTCCAGACCTGGTTGTAATTATTTGGGGGGAGCAAACCAGCAGATGGACGACATTGTCTTCTTTCCTTCCTGCCTTACTTTCTTTTCTTTTCACCTGCCTATCATTTATTGAGGTATTATCAATATAAATCACAGATTTCTTATCTATAAAGACTTTAACTGATTAATAATAAAGTGGATAGGTATTTTTAAAGATTTATTTATTTATTTATTTAGTTGGTTAGTTAGTTATTTAGTTATTTGAAAGACAGAGGTACATAGAAGATGAGAAAGAGACATTTTCTTTCCGTTGTTTCATTCTCTGAATGGCTGCAACAGCTGGGGCAAGGCCAGGCCAAGGTCAGGAGCCAGGAGCTTCTTCTGGGTGTCCCACGTGCATGCAGGTGCCCAAGTACTTGAGCCATCTTTTCTGCTTTCCCAGGTGCATTAGCAGAAAACTGGATTGGAATTGGAGCAAGGAGCCCATATGGGATGCTGGCACTGCAGGCACAGGTTTAATTTTCTACTCCATAGAGCCTGCCCTGATAACTATATTTTATAAAGGAATTGGCATATTGTCTGTATTATTTGTAACATAAATCACTTTGTGATTGAGTAAGTCATAATCTGAGAATCACCATTGGATCTGAAATTTTGAGCTTTCAGTGAACTCTCCATGTTCAATTATAAGGCAAAATGTATATAACTTGGAGTGATAGCTAGCATTTAGTTATTTGGATGTGAAAAACATGTTATTAGATATAATCTTTATTTTCAGACATCTAATCTCTGAAAAGCCTTGGTATCCTCTGTTTCTGTAATAACTACATAGGTATTTATTCATTTATTTGTTTGATTATATATTTATTAAGCATCCAAACTGGCTTGATGATTATTCTAAACCTAAGAGATAGTAAGTCAGTGAGAATAATTCACAAGAATGATAGGGTCTGATAAAGGCTTTCCATAAAGGAAGTAAATGAATACTTTTAAGTCAATGGTAATTAGCTGTGCAGAATTAATTGATTTTTATCAAATGAAAAACTCAAACTTCCAAATTATAAGCTAATTCACACTTTTTGGATTATGATGAGAGATGACAAAAGGCTTTTGGAACATCAAACAAATGTAAGATAGGTGTTCAAAGAGAATATCTTTATACATTATCACCACATTAAAATAATACTAGTTTTATTTTAGTCAATACATTAAAATGCATTGTGGTAAACATACACTGAACTTAGAAACCAATTTTAAAATAAATTTTAGCATATTTCTAGAAAAGAGTTATAATAATTTGGTTTCTGTTTGATGAAATGGTCATCTTAACATTCTATTACTGTTTATAGCCCTTGCTTATATTACCACTAACATAGGGTATTTTTGCTTTTTATTTGTTAAACTTCTTGTTTGCTGAAACTTTGTTTATGACTGTAATGTAAACTAAAGCCAGAATGTAATCTCAAAAACTAAAGGAAGGAAGGAAGAAAGAAAGAGGAGAGAAGGAAGGATGGAAGGAAGGAGGGAGGGAGGGAAGGAGAAAAGAAGGATGAAATTGGGAGGAACAGAATGAGAGAGAAGGAGGGTGGAAGGGGCTATCTTTATGTTCTTATAATTGTATCTGCAGACTATACAGTATCTTTTTAAATTTAATTTAATTTAATTTTTTGACAGGCAGAGTTAGACAGAGAGTCAGAGAGAAAGGTCTTTTCTGTTGGTTCACCCCCCGAATGGCCACTACAGCTGGCGCACTGCACCGATTGAAGCCAGGGGCCAGGTGCTTCCTCTTGGTCTCCCATGTGGGTGCAGGGCCACAGCAGAGAGCTGGACTGGAAGAGGAGCAACTGAGACAATCCAGTGCTCCAACGGGGACTAGAACCCGGGGTGCCGGTGCCGCCGCAGGCGGAGTATTAGCCTAGTGAGCCGTGGCGCTGGACCATAGTATCTGTTAAAGTAACTGAAAATAAAAACATTATTTGCTCTTAGAATAAAACCATAAAAGTGTGTAATTGAGAAATAGTGTACTTCTTTAGGAAACACTTGTGTACTAAATTATGGTTATGCAGGAGGAAATTATAGTCACCATGATATGACTATAGATAATGAATTGTTTATATTTTTAAAGAAACATAGAGGGAGTTTTAAATAATATCCCCATAGAGAAATGATAAATATTTGAATATGTATGCCTTTATACAAACATTAATAATGTAAGTATCAAGCATTACATGGTATTGCGTAAAATATACAATTTTTATTTAACAGTTAAAAACTATCTGGAATATGAGCATTTTTTTTAAAGATCTATTTATTTATTTGAAAGGCAGAGCTACAGAGAGAATAGGCAAAGAGAGAGAGGTCTTCCAACCGCTAGTTCACTCCCTAGGTGGCCACAAGCATTGGAGCTGTGCCCATCCATAAGCGAGGAGAAGGAGTTTCTTCTAGGTCTCCCACACAAGAGCAGGGTCCCAAGGACTTGGGCCATCCTCCATTGTTTTCCGAGGCCACAGCAGAGAGCTGATCAGAAGTAGAGCACCGGGACTTGACGTGGTGCCTATATGGGATGCTGGCACTGCAGGTAGTGGCTTCACCCACTATGCACAGCGCCAGCCCCAACACTGAGTTTTTAATGTTATTTCTAAATCTAATATGCATGCATTGTCTGGAAGAAAAGTGACATATTTATTGAATATGTATCTTTCTTCACAATCTAAAAAGTGTGGAAGATTTATGTTGGGAGAAGGTAATAAAGAGCAAGAGAATTAGTTCATAGATGTCAAAGGAAACCTTGCACTAGATAAAGTTAAATAGATAATGAAGTCTTCATTGGAGTCTATTGCAAAAGAGAGGCACCAGAACACAGAGGACAGGCGAATTTTTTAACTATGGAACTAGAAGGAGAGATTAGAGGTCACTGGTTTTTGTTAATTGATTTTACCTGAAGGAAAAGTAAGCTTTCTTCTATGGCTATGACAGGAGGTAGTTTTACAACTTGGAGGAAGTTGGCCTCTACTTCCCACCCTGACTAGGAAATAGGAACACTATCTTGCTTGATAATCACATTTCAAAAAGATAGCTCCCAGGTCCTTGAGAGAGACATCCTTGGTTGTAAAACTGACAAAAGGCTCTTAAAAAGATTTACATTTCAAAGGTGCAGAGAAAGCATTTATAAGATTTCTAAGGTAAATGCTCTATCAAAGGGAAGATCAGGGACCCAAATCAGGAAGAAACTTGCCCCAAGTTTAGTCACCCTGAGGAGAGTTTTAAAGCCCTCTTGGTTCTAGCACAGATTGAAATCTGTGTAATGAAAATTAAATGTCTTTTAACCTGAGAATATAAAGATCCTATAATATCTATAATTTTAAAAAATCATTGATGTCTTAATATAATTCTATTTTATGTTGTATAGGATTAAGTATATAGTAAATCAGATTTGTTGTCAAAAGGGAAACTGAGGTTGTGGATACTTTGCCTAGTAGATAAGATGTTTGTTAAGACAGCAGTATCCTAGGTCATCAGAATACTTGGATTTGATGCCCGTCTCTGTCTCCTAATGCTAGCTTCCTGACCATGCAGACACTGGAAAGCTGTGGTCATGTCTCAAATAATTGGATTCCTTACATCCAGTAGTGTGTGGAACCAACAGTGTTAGTGTTTTCTAGTCTCCTTGAGAAAGTAGGCACCAACTTGCTCTAAGTTGTTAAGCCACTTCATCTCATAACAATAGGGGAAAATTTAATTTTACTTTGGGTTAAGTCAATTAGAAAAAGCAGGTGGGAGGGGCTGGCATTGTAGTGCAGTGAGTTAATCTGTTATTATTTCAGTGGTATTGTTCCTCAACCTTTCTTGTTTTCCTAATTCAATGTGAGATTGAGCATCCTACACAATTAGTTAGTCAGTTGATTTGAGCAATAAAATGTGAGCCATGAGTATATGAATGTCAACTGTAGATGAAGATTTGTTAGATGCACATCATTTTCCATCTTTTATGCCTTGGCTAAGTTAATAATTACAGTTTATGTTGATGCACAGTCTTTAACTACTTAACCTCAAATGTTTAAAAGACAATCAGACTCTTCTAACAACATCACTGACCAAGTACATACATTTCATAAATGTGTGGCAGTAAGCACTTAGATTCCATGATTTTTTGTTACTATAGGATCACCTCATGCAAGTCAGTTGTCTTGTTATGAGGAACTTTTAAACATTTCCCTCGATTTTTGTCTTCACCAAAATGCAGGCCAACCATCTGAACTGAATAAGCTATCAGATGTGATACAATCAGATCCTTTATGATATGCTGGTAGGTATGCATGCCAAATCTAGGTTATCAGTTTAACCTATATCTTTTTTCCTAATTATTTATACTTAAGAGTCTTTGCATGTTTGCCTTTTAGAAGAACTTCTAACAATTAGATGCCTTCTGACAGATTGCTTTAACTTCAAATCCCAGAAAGCAAAGGTTGTGTTAATTAGCCCTCTCTCTCCCACTCTCTCTTTCTCTCTCAAGGCCATTGCTTCTTTATTTAAATTGATCCATTTTCTCTGTATTCCAAGAGATCATAAGGAATGACAGTCTTGATGAAATTATAAAAGACTTAGTTTCAGTCTTTGAATAGCTTAATCGGGCATTCTCTCATTTCACTTTTGCCTAATTAAGAGGAACTTTCAAATGATTCCCTTCATAGCGAAGAAAACCTACTCGAAAGTAGATTTTTTTCACTTCTGCACACACCCTGAATAATATACTTTCATTTCTCATTTTTTAAATTTGTTACCAAGCAGATGAGACATAGCACTCTCCCAGCAGTAGATACTATATTATCAGAGATTTTTTTAAATTTATTTGATTTACTCTACCTAGGAGTATTCCAGAAAGTAATTATATTAATATGATGATAGATTAAATAAAAGATCATTGTTCTAAAATATCCTTCCTAAAACTACTTAAACAAATAGTCACTTCTTCAAAGGACTGCTTTTTTTGTACTTTTTTTATTAATAGAGTTTGGACTTTGCTTTTTAAGGTCAGCTTTAGGATTACAGCATAATTGAACAAAATTCACAGAGATTTCACATTTACTGCCTGTTCCCACCCATGTATATCTCCTTCAGAAGTTATAGGCTTCGCCAGAGATTTACATTTTAACAACTGATGAGCATACCTGGGTACATCATAATCACATTAATTCCACTGTTTGCATTAAGGGTTCATTCTTGATATTGTACATTCTATGGGCTTTAAGAAATATATAATAGCATGCATATCCCATTATAGCATTATGTAGAATAGTTTTGCTTCCCTGGAAATCCTCTACGTTCTGCCTATTTGTCCTCTCTTCTTCCTATGTACTGGAAGTCACAAATATTTTTACTATTCCCATATTTGACCTTTTATAGAATGGTAACTAGTTGGAATTATAAAGTATACAGCCTTTTCAAATTGGTTTCATTCACTTATTAATATGATCTAAGTTTCCTCTATGTCTATTTTTTTTTTTTTTTTGGACAGGCAGAATTAGATAGTGAGAGAGAAAGGTTTTCCTTTTTCTATTGGTTCACTCCCCTAAGTGGCTGCTATGGCCGGCGCGTTGTGGCCCGCGCACTGCACCAATCCGAAGCCAGGAGCCACGTGCTTCCTCCTGGTGTCCCATGCGGGTGCAGGGCCCAAGGACCTAGGCCATCCTCCACTGCACTCCTGGGCCACAGCAGAGAGCTGGACTGGAAGAGGAGCAACTGGGACAGAATCTGGCTCCCCGACCTGGACTAGAACCGGAGGCGGAGGATTAGCCTAATGAACCATGGCACCGGCCTCCTCTATGTCTTATTATGTCTACATGACTCATTTTGTTTTAGCAATGAGTAAAACTATTATTTGTATTGACTATAGTTTATGTATCTATGCATTTGTTGAAGGACAATTTGCTTACTTCCATGTTTGGGCAATTAGAAATAAAATAGTATAAATATCCATAACACTGTTTTTCGAGAGTATGTAAGTTTTAAACTCCTTTGGGTAATACCATAGAGCACAATTTTCATATGAGGTTATAAGATTCTGTTTAATTTTGAAAAGAAAATCCCATCCTGTCTCTCAAGATAGCTGTACTACTTGCTATCTCATCCCATTCTGCCTCCAGCAATGAAAAAGTTCTCCTGTTGTTTCATGTCATTGCCAGCATTCGGATTTTGTACATTTTTATAGGAGTGAGTTCTTTTTTTCACCTAGAAATATTTTACTAAAGGTATACCAACTTCATGCATTTCACATATACAAATTTAGGGTCATAGTGATTCTTCCCACCCAACCCTCTCTCCCACCTTCACTCTAACCCTTCTTCCTCATCACTCTCATATTCACATTCTTATTTTTTACAAACATTTATTATTAAATAATTATATACACATAAATTAACCCTATACTAAGTAAAGAGCTCAACACATATATAACAGAAAAAAAAAAAAACCTGTTATTCAACCAACAAGACAAGTCATCGCATTGCAAAGCATCCTATAGATTACCTATTAAGTACTCTCTTGGTTATCACAAATCAGGAAGAATATATGATATTTTCCTTTTTGGACTTGCTTATTTTACTAAGTATAATATTTTCCACATGTATCCATTTTGTTGCATATGACAAGATTTAATTTTTTATTGCTGTGTAGTATTCCATAGTATACATGCACCATAATTTCTTTATCCAGTCTTCTGTTGATGGACATCTTAGTTGATTCATATCTTAGCTATTGTGAGCTAAGCTGCAGTAAACATAGGGACACACATAACTCCTTCATCTAATGATAATTTACCTTAGGGTAAATTCCCAGGAGTGCAATGGATGGGCCATATGGTAGGTCTATATTCAGATTTCTAAGGTGTTCCCATACTGTCATCCAAAGTGCCTATACCAGTTTAGATTCCCATCAACAGTGTGTTAAGGTACATTTTTCCCCACATCCTCACCAACATTTGTTGATTTCTGTATGAGATCCTTTCAAACTGGGATGAAGTAAAACCTCATAGTGGTTTTAATTTGAATTTCCCTGATGGCTAGTGATCTTGAAAATTTTTTCAAGGGTGTGTTGACCATTTGAATTTGCTCTTTTGATAACATACCTGTTCAATTCCTTTGCTCATTTCTTTTCTTTTTCTTTTTTTTTTAAAGATCTCTTTATTTATTTGAAAGGTAGAGGTGCAGAGAGGCTGACTCAGAGACAAAGAGGGAGAGAGAAGTCTTCCATCCATTGGTTCACTCCCCAAATGGCCTCAATAGGAAGAGCTATGCTGATCTGAAGCCAGGGGCCAAGAATTTCTTCTGGGTTTCCAACGTGGGTGTGGGGGCTCAAGGACTTGGGCCATTCTCCACTGCTTTCTCAGGCCATTGTAGAGAGCTGGATTGAAAGTGGAGCAACAGGATATGAACCAACACTCATATGGGATGCTGGCACTGCAGGCAGTGGCTTTATCTGCTATGTCACAGTGCTGGCCCCTTGCCCATTTCTTAATTGGATTTTTTGTCTTGTTGCTGAGTTTCTTGAGCTCTTTATAGATTCTGGTTATTAATACCTTAGCAGTTGCATTGTTTGAAAATATTTTCTCCCATTATGCCAGTTGCATCTTCACTTTGTTGAGTGTTTCTTTTGCAGCGCAAAAGCTTCTCAGTTTGATGTAATCCCATTTTTGGATTTTGGCTTTAATTGTCTGTTCTTCTGGTGTCACTTAGAGGAGTTTTTTGGATCCCCTGTATATAGAATCATGTTATCTGCAAATATGGATTGTTTGACTTCCTCTTTCCCAATTTGAACCCCTATGATTTCTTTTTCTTGCCTAATGGCTCCGGCTCAAACTTTCAGGTCTATATTGAATAGCAATGGTAATAGTGGGTATCCTTATCTGGTTTCAGGTCCTAGTGGGAATGCTTCCAGCTTTCCCCATTCAATAAGATGCTGGTTGTGATTTTCTAATAAATTGCCTTGATTATATTGATCAATGTTCCTTCTAAACCCAATTTGCTTAAGATTTTCCTCAGGAAAGAACGTTTTAACTTTATCAAATGCTTTCTTTGCAGGTATTGAGATAATCCTGTTTTTTTTCCTTCAGTTTGTTAATGTGATTTATCAGATTTATTGATTTGTGAATGTCGACCCATCCTTGCAGCCCAAGGATATTTCTCACTTGGTCCAGGTGAATGATCTTTCTGATGTGTTGTTGGATTTGATTGGCAGTATTTTGTGGCGGATTTTTCTGTCTATATTCATTAGAGAATTATAGTTCTCTTTCTCTGTTGTATCTTTTTCTGGTTAAGAATTTAAGGCGATGCAGGCCTCATAGAAGAAGTTTCAAAGGATTCCCTCCTTTTTAATTTTTTTGCATAGCTTGTCAGGAACTGAAAATAGTTCTTCTTTAACTGTCTGGTAGAATTCAGTAGTGAAGCTATCTGGTCCTCGGCTTTTCTTTGTTGGGAGAGTCTTTATTACTGATTCAATACATCGTTCTACTTAGGTTTTCTATGTCTTATTGTTTAAATTTTCATTTCCCTGATGGCAGGATATTGAGCACCTTTTCATAAATTAATTGCAATCTTCATAGATGTATCTTTTTCAATGTTATAGCCAGTAAAATGTTGTGCTTACTTTCTAATCAGGTTGTTTCATTTCTTTTTTTTTCTTTAATTTGAAAGACAGAATGACAGAAAGAGAGTAGGAGGAAGGACTCCCCCCCCCCACAGACATACAGAAAGGGAGAGAGAGAGAGATTATCTATATGCTGATTCACTCACCAATGGCAGCAGTTACTGGTGATGGTATGGGCCAAAATTAGGAGCTCAGAATTCCATATGGGTCTCCTACTTGGGTGGTGGAGCTCAAACATTTTGGCAATTTTTTGCTGCCTTTCCAGATGCATCAACAGGGAGCTAGATCTGAAGTGGAGCATCTGGAACTCAAACTGGTGCTCTGATATTGGGATGCCATTGTTGCAATCAGCAGTTTAACCTGCCACACCACAAGGCTTGCCCCATGCTTCATTTTTTAAAATTGTTGCCTTATAAGTGTTCTTTTTATATTTTCAAATAACAGTCATTTATCAGCTGTTAAAATATCTTCTACCATTCTTTCGGTCTCGTTTTCATTCTTTTGACAGTGTTTTCCACAGAACACAAAAATTAGTTTTAATGAAATCTAGCATAATATTTTATTTCTTTCATTAATTGTGTTTGTCCTGTCTTGCCAAAAAAGTTACTGGCCAGTGGAAGACATCTAGTTTTTTTTTTTTCTGTTACATTATCTTTTTAGAATCTTATATTATTTTTTGCATGTATAGGTTGAGATTGTGTTAGTTGTTGTAAGGGTGTGAAGTCTCTTTTTAGGTACATTTTTTTGCATGGGAATATCCAATAGTCCCTGAACACATGTTGAAAACTTGATTTTTGCTATAATTTTATACATTGGTATCAGTCTTTTAGTGAGCTTGTGCTTCTGCACTGTGAGTTTCACATGTGTTTCTTGGTCCATCCCTGCGCTCATGCCATCCTTTAGGTTGAGCAGGTTTGTTAGAATAGGCTAGCATAAAGCATTTTCTTTTCCCCCAGTGAAAGGCAAGAACTACCCGGATTTAGGCATTTCAGTTTTCCTTGGTCAACTCTGCCCAGATAAACCCCGGCATGTCAGGCTTCAGCTAAAACATTTGTGCTGAGGGCTGAGCTTGTTAGGAAGAATGGAGGGCCCAGATGTTTTTCAAAATCATTCCTTCTCTACTATTTTTGGAACCCCAAAGGGATTCTTATGGTGAATTCTTTTTCTACTCCTGTTGGAAGCTGAAAAGGATTTTTATGGTTAATTTGTGGAGGTCAAGCTGACAATTATGTGTAGACTCCCAGTGCTTTTTATTTCGAATGGAATTTTTTTATTCTTAGACTTTACTGAGTAGCAGAGATTCACCCATAGTACTTAGGGTTTTCATACTCAGTCACTTATTCCTATAGTGTTTTCTGCTAGTGGATAACCACTACCTAAACTGAGACTCTGTGCATCCACATGTGTGTCTTTCTAACGTAGAAAGCAGTAGTGCAACCTGTAATGTCCTTTTCTTAGATCAATCTGCGAAGAAGTGACTTTTCACGTTGTGGAACTTTTCCTTGTTTTGAGGATGGAGTCCTAGCTTCCTAGTTTTTAGCACCCACAGTGGGAAACCAGAAGTCCATAAGACTGGTCTTAATTTTAAATATACTTTTAAAATAATTTAGATGTTACTAAAAATAAGTACTAAATAAATAATAAGAAAGGTAAGAAAAGGAACCTTTAGTTCTAAGAAACCTTACAACTTCCAAATCAATGAAATATAATATTTAAAAGTTGTACAATTATTAAATTCAAATCCTGATTGATGAGCTTATGAAGCATTTCAGATTATCCCAAAAATATTTGATTAAAGAAAAATCATTATACTGCTAATGTTTATGTCATGTAATAACATATTCCAACTAGACTGTTCAAGTTTGTGAGTTATATTCTTACACTCAATGTATGGATTTAAAATGAAATAGACTGAGAAGATTCTCTTAAATAATCTTGCACAATTTATCTCCTGCAGATATTCAATAAACATGCAAATTATTTCAGAAACACAGATTTTGAAGCTGACGGAGGGAGAGTGAAAAAGAACATTTTATCACTTTCAGAGTTAATCATAGAATCATCCCAGAAGTAGCAGAAATGTTAGCAAGAAGACTATGTCTATAAATGTCTATAGCATTTATTCCTGATAAAATAAAATTAAAATAAACTTAATTATTTAGTTATGATTTAAATGTGACATTGTGGGTAAAGCCACTGTCTGCAGTGCTAGAAATTCAATGAGTGCCAGATTTGAGACCTGGGTATTCCACTTCTGATCCAGGTCTCTGCTATGGCCTGGGGAATCAGTAGTCAATGGCCGAAATGCCTGGAGTCCTGTACCCAGGTGGGAGACCCCAAAGAAGCTCTTGGCTCCTGGCTCCAGATCAGTTCAGCTTGGCCTTTGCAGCCATTTGTAGAGTGAACTGGTAGACAGAACTCTCTCTGCCTCTACCTCTGCCTCTTCCTCTCTGTAACTCTTCCTTTCAAATGAATAAATCTTTAAAAAAATGAAGATCAAAAGGATATTAGTGTAAAATCAGCAGTATCTTAGAACACTGTTGAAGGGAAAATTTTAGTAAAATGATTGAAAACACAGAGAAGTATAGTGAGAGATAATAACATACAATTATATATTGAACATAGTATTATATATAGAACAGAATAAATATTTCTATATGAATATTTTGTTGTGTTTCCTAGCAAACTTTTCCCGTCAACACTATGTAAAATTTAGTCAGAAGGTAAAATTAATAAAAAGAAAATGTAAAGATATCTAAAAATAGATAATTTCTCATTTACTTGTTTTGAAAATCAAATGAGACATGAACCCACTGCTGCAGTCATTATTTTTTATTTATTTATTTACTTTTGCAAATCTAAACATATACAGTATGAGAAAAGTATAATGCAATAAATGACATTATAAAAGAAAAGAGTCAATATACAAGAAAAATATCTATAGGAAAGTATTTCCAAAATATGTTTCATTTAGGATATAAATATCGACCAATGGGAACAGAAACAAATACAAGCATCTGCAACAAATTAATCTTTGAAAACATAGTAAAAACACTCCATGGAGAAAGGACAATTTCAATAATCTTGAGAAAATAGCATTGCCACCTGCAGAAGTTTTAAATCAGAGCCCAACCTTACATCTTAGACCAAAATAAAATCAAGATTGATTGAAGAGTTAAAGTTAATGCTTAAAACTATCAAACTATTAGAGCAAAACATAGGGGAAACACTGCAAGATGTTAGCCTGGGCAAAGTTTTTTCAAGTAAGACCTGAAATGCATAGGCAATAAAAGCAAAACTGATTGGGTTATACCAAGTTAAGAAATTTCTGCACAGCAAAGTTAACAATTAAGAAGTTGAAGAGAGAACTGAAAGAATGGGAAAAAAATATTTGTGACCTACATTTGATAAAGGATTAGTATCCAAAAAGTGTATGAAACTCAACAACAGCAAAATAAACGACCCAGTTTAATAATGGGCAAAGAATATGAATAGAAATTTTTCAAAATAGTAGACACAAATGACCACCAAAAACATGAAAAATAGGATCACTAGCCTTCGGGGAAATATAAATAAAAACAAAGAGGTATCATCTCACTACAGTTAAAATGACTATTATCTTTTTTTTTTTTTTTACAGGCAGAGTGGACAGTGAGAGAGAGAGACAGAGAGAAAGGTCTTCCGTTGCCTTTGGTTCACCCTCCAATGGCTGCCGCGGTCAGCGCGCTGCGGCCGGCGCACCGCGCTCATCCGATGGCAGGAGCCAGGTGCTAGGTGCTTTTTCCTGGTCTCCCATGGGGTGCAGGGCCCAAGCACTTGGGCCATCCTCCACTGCACTCCCTGGCCACAGCAGAGGGCTGGCCTGGAAGAGGGGCAACCGGGACAGAATCCGGCGCCCCGACCGGGACTAGAACCCGGTGTGCCGGTGCCGCAAGGCGGAGGATTAGCCTGTTCAGCCACGGCGCCGGCCCAAAATGACTATTATCTAAAAATCAAAAAATAACGAATGCGGCTGAGGTTGTGCAGAAAAGGGTATACTATTACATTGTCAGTGGGAATAAAATTAATACAGATATTATTGTATAATATAGAGATTTCTCAAAGAAACTGAATAGACATTTGCCATCTGACCCAGGTGTCCCACTTCTTGGAACATATCAAAATGAATGAAGTTACCTTATGAAAGAGATAACTACAACCCTGACCCAAGTTTACATCCATCCAATTCACAATAGCAAAGATATAGAATCAAACAAGATATCCTTCAAATGATAACTGGAATAAAGAAAATTTGGTCTATATAAATGATGGAATATTACTCAGCCACACAAAAGAAGGAAATCCTGACATTTGCAATGGGTAATGGAACGGGAGATCATTATACTAAGTGAAATAAGTCAGACAAAAAAGACAAATGTAATGTTTCTCACATGTTGAAATTTACAGAGAAATTAAAAAGTACAAAAAACTCACCTGATAAAATATATTTTAATAATCAAAATAATGAAAACACTGAATTGAAAGCAGTGAATGTTGGAGACTTCTGAGCTTAATAAAATTAATTGTGAAAGAAGACAATCGCAATGCATGAAAGTATTTCATTATAAAGATAGGGGGATAAAATTTATTTGACATTGAAATACTTTTAAAGTTATAAAGTTTTGTTCAAATAGAATAATTTATTGTTATTATCATTACAAATGGATTACCAGTAAATTTCTGTTATAATACTATAGATAACAAATCTTTGGGGTGAATAAAAATGAATAATAAAACAAGATATAAAAGACTGAGGAAAAGTTGTTTTACACAAGCTTAGTACAATATTAGTTGTCAGGCAACCTGTCAGAAATAATTGAAATATTCAAATAATCACATTCATGTAAAATAGAGTGCAATAGCTCATTTTGGCTTTCTGAATTTTTATGTAATACAAGTTATGCTTATGAATCATTGACCTAAGTTCACAATGCAGTTTAATTCAGAGCAAGGAATTTTATCCAAGATTTACGATTCTTCATTTATTATTTATTTTTTTGACAGGCAGAGTGGACAGTGAGAGAGAGAGACAGAGAGAAAGGTCTTCCTTTGCCATTGGTTCACCCTCCAATGGCTGCCGCGGTTGGTGCTCTGTGGCCGGCGCACCGCGCTCATCCGATGGCTGGAGCCAGGTGCTAGGTGCTTTTTCCTGGTCTCCCCATGGGGTGCAGGGCCCAAGCACTTGGGCCATCCTCCACTGCACTCCTGGGCCACAGCAGAGGGCTGGCCTGGAAGAGGGGCAACCGGGACAGAATCCGGTGCCCCGACTGGGACTAGAACCCGGTGTGCCGGCGCCACAAGGCGAACAATTAGCCTGTTGAGCCACGGCGCCGGCCCATTTATTGATATTTTTAACAATGACTTTCTCATTAGAGCTTTTCTCAGTCAGAAACTACCAACTATCTTCTAACCTAGGTACTTCTAATTCAGATAATCAAATATTTTATTTGCCCTGCTTCTATAAATTCCTTATAATAGTTTCCCTTTTGGGAAGTCCCAACCACTTTCCATCTGGCACTTCAGAATTCATGTGCCACTGTCTTCCCGAATATGCTGTAAACATTTATTGTGCCAAAGTTTATCTTTTTAACAGTTCTTGTGTCATAATATGAACCCAAATCAAACAACCTATGAGAGTGAGTTAAATGCACCCATGAAACTCCACCGAGTCCCTTGCCCTTACTGTTTTTTTTCTTTTCTTTTTTCTTTTTTTTTTTTTTTTTTTGACAGGCAGAGTGGACAGTGAGAGAGAGAGAGAGAGAGAGAGAGAGAGAGAGAGAAAGGTCTTCCTTTTCCATAGGTTCACCCCCCAATGGCCACTGTGGCCGGTGCACCGCGCTGATCCGAGGCCAGAAGCCAGGTGCTTCTCCTGGTCTCCCATGCTGGTGGAGGGCCGAAGGACCTGGACCATCTTCCACTGCACTCCTGGGCTGCAGCAGAGAGCTGGACTGGAAGAGGAGCAACCGGGACAGAATCCGGCGCCCCGACCAGGACTAGAACCCGGAGTGCCGGTGCTGCAGGTGGAGGGTTAGCCTATTGAGCCGCTGCGCCGGCCAAGCCCTTACTGTTTTATAACTACACATTTGGAACTCATTACTAGTAGTAGGTCATTCTTGAATCTGCACTCGACAATGTGTACCCTACACTCTGACTTTATCTGAGTGTTCTTTGTTCTAAACTAGATTGCAAGGTCACACTGGATTCAATTGATTGTGAACTGGATCCTGTAAGTGGCCTCATGTAAGTAAGGTTTCAATGTGATAGGGAATCATGGGTTCATTTGAAACAAAGGTGCCTATACCTCCTTCCTCTGGAATTCCAGCTAATTTTATACATAAAGTTATAGACCCAGAAACACAGGCTTTTCCAAAGAAATCAGTGAACTTTTACTGAAGACAATTTAGAATTATAATGGCTGCAGTGGGGAAATTTTAAATTAAACAAAATTATTCACCTACAGGCATATTGGAAAGGAAGGAATTCTGAATCCCTCAGAAACAATGTTCTGTTTTTGATTGACATGAAAAGCCTTCTAAAAGACTGAATTAATCAAAGCGTTGCTACAGAACACTCCTTACCAAAGATAAGTAGAAAATTTAAGCAACTAATAAATGGCATAAAGAGATGTCCATTTAGAGATGTAACTCTGACTGCATACATTTCCTTTGCCTCTGACCTAAATACTGCCTAATTACTATAAATCAAATAACCTTTTCACCCATCAATGTTTGCATCCCAAAAATTTGTTTTTGTTTTTTTCTTTCTGAAAACCAAATACCAAGCTTCTAAATGTAGTTCTTCAGATCAATGAATCATTTTTCTTTTTCTTGTTTTTTAGATATTTCTCAAAGAAGTTATTATTTATTTGCTTATTTGTTTAAATATCAGAGTGACTCTTTGGCACTCAGTTCTCTGATGAGCAAATTTGGATTCTGACAGGTCAGAGAATAACTCAGAGATGGTGGTGAGAAATGCACAAGAAATAGACACAGCATGTGATGGCAGTTGGAACACTGGCAATATCCACCTTTGTGTCCAAGGTGGTAGGTGGACATACACCCACATAGATAGAGACATTTGCATGCATTCACCCATCGGCATATCTACCAAGAATGTCATCTAACCATGTCTCTTCTTGCTCATATGGACTTACAGACAACATTTACATAATAGAGTTATGGGCAGCAAGTCAAGCAAGTGGGCCTATCAGTTACCATGACACTTAGTTGCCCTAGAGGTACAGCTATATAGGAACACAGAGATCTGGCAGAAAGACATGGGAGCTTGATAAACTCCAGTTGTCAAGCTTATTTTACTAATAGTGACATATACATACACACACACGCACACACACACACACACACACAAACATACACAAAAAGAGAGAAAGAGAATACAAGAGTGAACTGAAGAGAGATCATCCATCCACTGGTTTACTACCCAACATTACTGCCATCAACAGTCTCTCCACTGGGGTCTCTCTCATGAGTGGCAGGGGCCCAAGGACTTCAGCCATCATCTACTGTCTCTCAGAGTGTGCACTAGCAAGGAGCTGCATTGGAAATGGAAGCAGGAATCAATCCCAGCTGCTCCAATATGGGATACAGCTGTCTCAAGCAGTCATGTAACCTACTGTGCATCAGCACCCACACCACCTGTTTTCTTTAATTGCTTTCATGCCTTGAAAATATTATTAGCCCAGATCAATAATGAAATATTTCCTTACGTCAAGGGAAAACTCTCAGAAATATTCTTAGGTGTATAGATTTGTTAATGAAGTAAAAGCCCTAAGACTCCTTTGATTCTTTCCAATGTATTCACATGACCCTAGGTCCTGGAGAAAACCATAAACAATGTCCACAGTATTACATTGACCATAAGATGATTCACAGGTCATTTCATGTTAATCTGTGTCAGCCTCTGATGACTATTTTGGTTTTGGTGAATTCTGAATGATTTTGTCAAGGTCCTTTCTGAAATTCAGCTCAGCAGAAACTCATCAAGAACAACTAGTATGTTGCATAAGTAAATATGTAAATAATTACTGTGTGATGCTAGTATGTTAAGCAGCTAATGGAAGCATGCTCTTAAGCAAAGAATTCTGATTGTTTATTGTCCACAGTTTCTGTCTCCACTTTTCATTGTTAATCTCTCATTTCAGAGGGGAAAGAGAAAATGACCACTCTTGGCTAATTCTCACTGATGAAGGATATAGAATGATGAGGATTTAAGGAGGGAATTTGTCACTGAGCTGTATATATTCTTGATCGCTGGATTGATGAGGGATTGATATTCTTAAATATGGAGCTGAGTTGACACTGAAATCACCCAATGGACTGCCTTGCCATCTTCAAATAACACCATTGGCAGGGGACTTGAGAATTATGGACCAAAGCAGGAGGAGTAAGAAGATCAGGGCCATAGCCATAGCCAATTTAGGCAGGGTATATTGGGGGAGAAAACCCATTGTAGACTTATAAACTTCCAGGGTAAAAAGATCACTACTGTTATGTAACCAGTTATCTTCTTGATTTTATATGCATGTATAATATTATAAATATTTATATATTTTATAAAATTACAGTTATACCTGTCCAGTTGGTATATCCATATGCAGCAGGTTGCAAGGAGTGTTAGCAGCTGCACAGATGGTTGTTTGTTACGGCAGAAAATAACCAGGGGCTATTTTCTTATTCATTAAAATATTCACTAAACAGTGCATTGAAGTTCTTAATTCAACTATATTAGAGATTGTAGACTTGGCCAATTATGCCATTAAGTTGGTTAGATTTCCAAGGGTAGCCTGATAAACAAATATTCCCTACGACATTCTAGTTCTAACACTTAATCTATACCTGTGAAACTTAAATCTTGAGCCCTTTTCCTTGTAAACCGATTTCCTGCCTGAAAAATGCTTATCTTAGGATGTATGCGTCACTGTGTATACTTGTTTTGTGTCCAAACATTATAGGCATTAGGAAACTCTGACTTGGTTGAAGCAAATTGATCCTCTGTTTTGCTAGCTTCTTTTTTAAAGATTTATTTATTTATTTTATTCATTTGAAAGGCAAGCTACAAAGAAAAGAGAGAGAGAGAAAGAGATCTTCCATCCACTGGTTCACTCCCCAAATGTCTATAACAGTCAGGACTGGGCCAGGTCGAAGCCAGGGACCAGGAGCTTTTTCTGAAGCTTTCATGTGGGTGCAAGGACCCAAGACTTGGGTCATCTTTCACTGCATTTTCAGGTGCATTAGCAGAGAGCTGGATCAGCAGTGAAGCACCTGGGCTTTGAAATGGCACCTGTACAGGATGCCACCGCTGTAGGTAGAGACTTAATGTGCTATGTCCCAGCACTGGTCCACTCTATTTTTCTTGTGCAATTGGATCTCTGAGACCTACAGATAAACTTGCATCCTTTTGGTGCACATATTTTTATCCATGTGACACCTGAAGACACAAAAGGGCTAAGGTGAAAGATGAATTAATTGTATCTGAGTGACATGAGGTCATTTGACATTAGGTCAAAGTTTTAGGGTCACAGGCCTTTTTTTTCTGGGGTATTAACATATTATCATAAAAGGACTTTTAGCCCACAGGCCTTTTTTTCTGGGATATTATCATACCAACTTTTATTTTGTTATGCTTGAAACTATCTTTCCCCTTGCTTGGCTCTCTGTTGTTCATATGTCTTAAGATCTTCCAGAAGAAATGTAGTAACCCAGGAAGTTTGAAGATTTTTATTTGCATCAAGTCAGGAGGCAGACATATTTTAGACTCCATTTATGGAAAAGTTATAACTTGTAAGATTATAGTTATCAACCAGGATCAGTTTTTAGGGTATCTTGCATTGAAATTTTATGCTGTATCCAAGCTCTGTAGGAAGGCATTTAAATATAGAACATTTCAGGAGCTTGCTTGTATATAAGGAGAAGTCAGATTAATGCATGGAAATATCTCAAGGGTAGATATTAAGATAACATCTAAGCAGAGATTAAAGGTTATATTACTTAGTCTGTCTTCAATTATTAGTGGGGGAACATGCTGGAAATTTGGGTTAACAATTTTGCATATATTTTTATGGCTCTGGCGATTATGATAACATATAAAATTCTTTATCTCTATTGCTTCAATAGCTTTTGAAAGTTAATATAGAATGTTTGTATTCCAAGTTTATTGCATGATAGCCATTGGCAGAAGGAGGAGGGGAGGAGCGTAAAGTGTGGGCCTATCTTGATATTTTCTAGGGCCATGGAGTAGACAGGTAAATAGTATGTTCTATATTCTTTAATTGCCAGATGAGTTAATAATGTCTGAAAACACAGAGATAATAAAATGCAAGAGGATTGACTGAGAACAAGTTTTGTGTCTTGACTAGGATAACAGGCCTCAATTTCTCAGGTAGTTCATAAGGCAGCATTCATTTAAAAAGTATCAAAATGTGAAAGTAGGTAGTTTAATCACTATGGAAAGCATTTTATAAGAATTCAGTGTCAACTTATGGAGGATTTTTGGACTCTAGCAAAGCAACATACAGTGATTATCCCAACTTTGATTTGTTTTCTGAAAAATGTTGGTCAGGGATTCTTTAAGGTGTGGGCCATTTTCCTATTTTATTGATATGATATCTCTATAAGATTCCTAAACCACCTTAAATTTTCTTGCATTTCCTTAATAATGAGGCTCCCCTTACTCTGAATTGAACATGGGAATCCAAACCTGGGAATTATTTCCTTGAGGAGTGCTTTTGTCATTTCAGAATACTACTAAGTATTTAAGTATTGTGCATAAAAGCTATGACACAGTGATTGTTTATAGCCCTCATCTCTTCTATTGAGAAACAATGATTTTTTCTTCCTATTATGTGTTGAACTCTTATACTCAGTGTATGGTTAACTTTATGAACATTAAATAAACTGAAAATAGATCTTTGTAAAAATTAAGAGTGGGAATGGGAGAGGGAGGAGGATAAATGGTTGTAGTGTTGCCAGGAGGGAGGTTTCAGTGGGAAGCATCACTCTATCCCTAAATCTGCATATGTGAAATGCATGAAACTTTTATAACTTGAATAAAATTGAAAACAACCAAAAAGCAAAGCTAAGACATATCCTCAAAGGGGTTTACTTGAGATTTGTAGTCACCAATTTCTGTCTTTGAATTAAGCACATTGATAGGGCCTATAATTCTTATCCCAAGTCATCCATTCTAAGGGGTCTTACTTTCAGTGAGTTATGCATGGATATTGCATGGAGATATTGCATGGAGACTTAGTCTTATCCTGGACAATAGTTGCCACCATGAGGGTGGTTCGTTGTTTCATTTCATGTTCCTTAGTGTCCAGAACTGTACCATGATTAACAAGACTGCAAAAGCATTTGGTACAATGTGAAAGTTTACTAGAAGTAAAGGCTCTTTTATATGGAAAAAGGTCCTTCTCTAGTCCCTACTCTGTTCCAATTTTTAAATGAGGTAAAGTGCTCAATCAACAGGGCTGACTTGTACATCTGACTGCATGTCACAATTCACTTGTCTGGTCCAGGCAGCAAAATGGGACTTTTGGAGTATACTTATAATGGTGTTTTCAACAGGATTTCACCAAGGCAGAATCATAAACTCCAGGTTGTGTTTTCTCGAGGAATGGAGAGCATGATTGATTCCATGTCAGCTTTCAGTTAGCAAATGACCATTTGGCTTCATTTTGAATTGTCAGTTTGTTTTGCCACTTGAAGGTTTAGCTTTATCCAGAATTTAGTTTGTCATAAGTTAATATATTATAATATAATTGAAGAACTACCATAAATTTAATTTCCCAAAACATGAATGAAACAACTTTACAACTTCAATAATTCTTGCCATTGGTTGCACAGAAGAATTAGCCACACTATTAAAAAGAAATAAACACATTAATTCTGGATAATGTGGATAAAAAGACTTCACAAAAACTCCTGTTAGAAACGATAAAATACAACATATATGAAATGGTTTTTAAGACACTGATTGTAAGTCAATGAAAGTGAGTGAGTGGTGATTCCTGAAAGATCATAAACACATGAGAGGTATTGTGTTGCTTACACAGGATTGGGGAAAAAATGTCTATTCCCACCAGGCAGTCTTGAAAATCTGATTTGTAGAGCTTCTCTGAGCTTATAGAAACGCATACACACACGCACACACACACTCACACACACACACACACACACACACACACAAGCAAAACACAATAAGCCCTAGGCTGAGTACTGATTATTACTACCTCTGGTTCTCATCTCTTCCACCCCACACCAAACAAATCTTAAGACATGATCAAAAATTGATAAATTATTTCCATGTACCTTGAAATCATCCCATAGAAAAGTTCATGACTACATAGAGATAAAATAAGTTTAGGAACAAGAGAGGGAAAATTCATGACCTAGTCTACAAAGAAAGTGATCCCTGTGAAATATAAGAGTGGGAATAAGAGAGGGAGGAGATGCACAATTTGGAACATGCTAAATCGGACCTGCCCCAAATGATGGAGTTAGAATCTTGCCAGGGGATTCCAATACGATCACATCAAGGTAGCATGTACCAAGGCCATCTCACTAGCCCAAGTGATCAATTTCAGTTCACAATTGATCACACTGATAGGTCTAAGAGTCAAAGGGATCACACAAACAAGACTAGTGTCTGCTAATACTAACTGATGGAATCAAAAAGGGAGAGAATGATCCAACATGGGAAGCGGGATACACAGCAGACTCATAGAATGGCAGATGTCCTAAATAGGCATTCGGATCTGGCTCAAGAGCCCATGAGAATATTTTAGGCATGGAAAGCCAAGACACTCTGGGGAAAAAAAAAAAAGAAGACCTAAATGAAAGATCTCTGTGAGTGAGATCCCAGTGGAAAGAACGGGGCCATCAAAGAAGGAGGTACCTTTCTCTGAAGGGAGGAGAGAACTTCCACTTTGACTTTGACCTTCTCAGAATAAGATCGAAGTCAGCAAACCCTAAAGGCTTCCATAGCCTCGGCAACTCATGACTAGAGCCTAGGGAGATTACTGACGCCATAAACAAGAGTGTCAAATTGTTAAATCAACTTCAGGAGTCACTGTATACTTACGTCTCATGAGGGATCTGTCCTTAATGTGTTATCCAATATGAAGTAATGCTATAACTAGTACTGAAACCGTATTTTTACACTTTGTGTTTCTGTGTGGATGCAAACTGATGAAATCTTTACATAGTATATACTGAATCGATCTTCTGTATATAAAGATAATTGAAAATGATTAAAAAATTTTGGTGTTAAATTGGAAATTGCTTAGATAATTAATCAATTCTTTAAAAAAAATCATGTAGGATCTCTGTCCTTAATGTGCTGTACATTCTGAATTAATACTATAACTAGTATTCCAACAGTATTTTTACTTTGTGTCTCTATGTGAGGGCAAACTGTTGAAATCTACGTAATATGTACTAAACTGATCTTCTGTGTATAAAGAGAATGGAAAATGAATCTTGATGTGAATGCAAGGGGAGAGGGAGCAGGAAAGGGGAGGATAGAGGGTGGGAGGGAAGTTATGGTGGGGGGGAAGCCATTGTAATCCATAAGCTGTACTTTGGAAATTTATATTCTTTAAATAAAAGCTTTATAAAAAAAGAAAGAAATAGGACATAAAGAAACACAATGAAGCAAAACGTTAGTTGAAAACAAATCTAGAGTGGCTGGTGCTGTAGTGCAGCGGGTTAACACCCTGGCCTGAAGCGCAGGCATCCCATATAGGTGACGTTTAGTCCCAGCTGCCCCTCTTCCAATCCAGCTCTCTTCTATGGCCTGGGATAGCAGTAGAATTGGCCCAAGTTCATTGGCCTTGCACCAGCTTGGGAGACCCAGAGGAATCTCCTGGCTTCTGGCTTCAGAACAGCACAGCTCTAGCCATTGTGGCCAACTGGGGAGTGAACCAGCAGATTTAAGACCCCCCACCACCACCGCCTCTCTTCTCTCTGTGTAACTCTAACTTTTAAATAAATAGATAAATCTTTAAAAAAAAAAGAACCCACAAATCTACAATTGAACTGGAATTTATAATTAACAAAATGATGAAATTAATTTTTGTCATTATTCTCTATGTTCATAAATATTAGTACAGGCATGGAAGATAGTAAAAAAGTATCAAAAATTCTTATAGATGGAAATTTTAATGTGTTTGATAAAACATGTACTGCTTTGGATTTCAGAAAATTGGACATTTTAAATAAGAGTAACCTTGAACAGCACTGTAAGTAATCCACAGACTTAAAAAATCACAATGGACTTTAGAAAACATTTGAATTGAATGAAAGCCTCACATACAAAAATTTATTAAATATACTTAAAAATACTATTTTGGAAAAAAATAGTCCTTCAATCAGTAATTCAAACATTACCTTTAAGAACTGTGAAGACCAGGGCAAAGTGAAACCAAAGTAGAAAGAAACAAGGAAATAAAAAGATTAGGGGAAAATTATGAAATACAAAAAAAAAGTCATTGGGAAACAGCAACCACAACATACTAAAGTTTGATTCTTGGAAATAATTTTTAAAATTTATAATCCTTTGGCTCAGATGAACAAGACAAAGTGAGATGACACAAGCAAAAACTAGGAATGAAACAGACAGCAATTCTACTAACTATATTCAGAGAATATTCTGAATATATTTAACCAAAAAGGGCAATTTAACTTTAGAAGAAAAAAATCTAACACACAAATTATCAAAGTTAACTCAAAAATTAACAAAAATATGATTAACCTTATAAAAAGCAATGTAATTGAACTAAAAAATAAAACCTTCCAATAATAAAAGATCAGTCCCAGATTATTTCACTATTTACGTAATCAAGAAATATTAAGATTGTGCACAAAATCTTCCAGAAAATAAAAACTCTTCATCTATTTTTATGAAGTTGATATAACCCTGATGTCAAAAGATAAAAATCTTAAAAGAGTGAAAACTGAAAATAAATGCAAAAATCTTTAATTAAATGTTTGCAATGAAGAAATTTATGTTAAAAATTATTTATTTCTAACATAAGAATTTATTTCTTTGACAGGCAGAGTTAGATAGTGAGAGAGAGAGAGAAAGAGAGAGAGAGATAAAGAAAGGTCTTCGTTCCGTTGGTTCACCCCCCAAATGTCCGCCATGGCCAGCGCACTGCACTGATCCGAAGCCAGGAGCCAGGTGCTTCCTCCTGGTCTCCCATGCAGGTGCAGGGCTCAAGCACTTGGGCCATCCTCCACTGCCTTCCCGGGCCACAGCAGAGAGCTGGACTGGAAGAGGAGCAACCGGGACAGAACCGGCACCCTAACCCGGACCCGGGGTGCCAGCACTGCAGTCAGAGGATTAGCCTAGTGAACTGCAGCGCCGACCTTCTAACATAAAAATTTTAAGCAATATACCTAGGTACCATCCATCCTGGAGGTGAGCTCAATTTCACGCTCTGCCCCCTTGAGAATGAGCACATTATTAGACCTCTTTCAAAGAACAAAATAGGGAAAAAGGAAACTTTAGATTGCAGAAACATTAACAAAGTGATAAAGTTATAATCATCTGTAATATCATATTGATAAATGTTTTGTAATGAGACCTACTTAGTTTCAGAACACCTCAATTTTATTCCTGCACTTTAACAATGTTTACAAAATAATACTCAAAAGTTTTATTTGTGGAAGTATTAAAATACGTGGTTGATAGTGGTGCAACAGAGACATAAACTCTCTTGTGATCACATAATTTTAAATTCTAGAACTCATATTTGTTAAAATTATTTTAAATGACAATTCTGTTGGCAATGTTCATTTTAACATTTTAGGTTTTATGTAGTATGAACAAATAAGTATCTTCTTTTGTTTATTGTCTTATTTTCACCAAAAGTATCTGAATATCTCTTCTACGTATTAACTATTTATTTTATAATCTGTTAGTGATATAGTTCAAAAGCCATGCAGTTTTTGTATACAATAGTAAATAGAAATCATAGATGACTTACTTTTTTCCACTTCTTTTTATCTATTCATTTAATTAATTTTTTTAAAGAATACAAATTTCCTAAGTATAACTTTAGGAATATATTTATTCTTCCTACAATACCTGCCCTCCTACTCACACCCCCACCCCTCTTCCTCCCCCCTCTCCCATTTCCAGTTCCATTCTCCATTAAGATTCATTTTCAATTAACTTTGTACACAGAAGACCAACTCTATACTAAGTAAAGATTTCAACAATTTGCACACATACACACACACACACAAACTGTTTGAGAACAAGTTTTACAGTTAACTCTCATAATACAACTCATTGAGGACAGAGGTTCTGCATGGGGAGTTAGTGCACAGTGAATCCTGTTGTTAATTTAACAATTAACACTCTTATGTATGACATCAGTGACCAACCGAGGCTCTTGATATGAGCTGCCTAGGCTGTGGAAGCCTTTTGAATCCACAAACTCTTACACATGACTTATTTTTAAGGTTACCAAATTCTATAACGTTGACTCTATCATGTTCTCTTTGTTTGGTTTCACACTGAATTTTTAAAAAATGCTCTGAAACTGAAATCTACCTGCTTGAATGCTTTTACAAATAGAACTGTATTCTGCAAATAAAATGTAGTAATTTCACACATATTTAGTTCTTATGAGAAAGTAACGGTTTGTAAAAGCAAGTTAATCTTCTTGGTAACTCCAGATAATGGGCAAGCTGAATTAATTATTGAGAACAACAATAATACAAATTTTATTGGTCTCAATGATAACCAACATTACTGAACAGATGAAAACATGGTTATCAAAATACTACTTTCAAAGAATTTTCAGATATCATTGAGAAAGGGAGAAACTAGAGATGCTTGGGTTAGTTAAGCATGTAATTTATTGAAAAGATAACTTTGTTCATCTTTTATAGGAATACACAATATATGTATATTCACAAAGTATATCTATAAGCACGTATGTATAGGTATACATTTAATATTATGATTATTAAATATACATTTAATATATATATATATATATATATAGTAAAGACATTAATAAACATATAAAAGTACATATGTTGGGTGGTGCTGTGGTGTAAGCAGGTAAAGCTGCCGCCTGCAGTGCCTGCATCAGATATGGGTGTTGGTTCTAGTCCTGGATGCTCCACTTCAGATCCAGCTCTCTGTTATGGCCTGGGAAAGCAGTAGAAGATGGTTTAGGTCCTTAGGCCCCTGCGCCTGTGTGGGAGACCAGGAAGAAACTTCTGGCTCCTGGCTTTGGATCAGTTCAGCTCTGGCCATTGCATTCACTTGGGGAGTGAACCAGTGGAATGGAAGACCTCTCTCTCCCGCTGAGCAAGTGCTGGATGCTCACGGACTTTGCAAAGTGCTGCAGTAGACTATTGATGCTTAGGCAGGCCTGTGAATCAAGGGTACCCTCTACATCAAGTTAAGAAGGTTCGCAAATGAATGGTTATCTCTTGCCTTATTTTATGTATATTAGCTCATTCAACAAAATATTTAAGATTTATTTATTTTGTTAAAAAAAAAAGCAGAGTTACAGAGAGAGGGAGAGACATAGAAAGAGAGAGAGAGCTTCCATCAGGGAGCTGGATTGGAAGTGCAGCAGCCAGGACTTGAACCGGTGTCCACATAGGATGCTGGCTAAGCTTTTACGCTGTGCCAGACATACACAGGGTTAGGCACTAACAATGGAAACAAAGTCAAGAAAAAAAAATAGGAACTCTGTGTGTTGTGCATGTATGTAGATACAGAGAGGGAAATAGAGAGACTGGAAAGTTCTGCTGTTGCTTTATTAGAAGAACCACTTGAGTCATGCCGTGCCATCTTGAATATACTCTGCAGAAAGTGGGTAATGATAATTAAAAATTATAGAATTAAATAAGATGGGCAGAATATATATGTTTGAGAGAGAGAAATCTAGAATCCATATGGACAATGGACTAGAGTAATAAAAGAAGGACCACAGCAATGTAACTTACAAAAACACAGACATTTATATTCAGTTCTAAGCACTTTATACTTGTATAAAAATCCATAATAAAAAGTGGCTATGGGCACAAGGAAGTTGATCTTTCAAAAAATATACATATTTAGGAGTTACATTAGGGAAATTTGATTCTGAAACTAGTCTAAAATCTACAATAGATTTTACACTTAGCTTCTAATAAAAGGAATATTTTTAATTAAAATGTAATATGCTATAATATGACAATATGGGAAAATACAAATATGTATTCACATCAGATACAGAGAAGAAATTGCCTTTATTATAAGAACAGTTTTATTCAAATTTGAAAATCTGCTTCTTACTTGGTATGCATCTTGGACACTTTATTTTATCTCTGAAAATCTCTGTCTCTGCATGTATGATATCGGGATGATATTCTTATCTAAGAAGATTAAATGAGATAATTCATTTAAAACTTTTATTAATGGATATGGCATATTGAATTATCTTAATAAACATAATAATTGTATCAGTTATGATTTTCAGTAATCGGTTATTTAATCCTTGATTAAATGTGGCTTAAGCAATAAAGTTTTATATGATTTTGTTTCACTCTAATGATAAGATATTCAGAAGTAATCTTTGTTAGATATACTTAACTCCATGGTGTGAAAAAATTATTAAGTACCCCAACATGTTCCATTTTCCTTTCCTGCTCTCCTCAGAGGATTTTCCTCATCTCTAATGATAGAAAGTTGAAATGCCTGCAAATTCCTAACTAGCTTCTTAGGATTTCATACATAATCATAAAAGGACAATCCCTTGGTTTTTCTTCATAGATTGGAACAGTGAAGGAGATAGCAACAAGGGAACATAAGGGAGGAGGATAGTAGTCAGCATCAGAGAAGTTCTTTGGTAGATTTTCTCAAACAAATTTTATCGAGTCTAGAGTCCAAAATTTGTGCCAAGATCAACTATTCACAAAAGGAATTTTTTTTACCATAGTTAATATATTGCAATCAACTTATGATTACCAACATTTTTTTCTATGATAGAGGGACATCTTTATCTTCCATAAATGTATTGACCCTTAAGTTTTGAAAGAAACAAAGACAGACAGACATCAGGTAAAGAAGAAAATAGAGTAACTCCCAGGGAGTCAACAAACTATGCTACTGATAATATTTATTATAAAAATTAGGATATTGACACATACCATAATTTAATATGCAACATTGTTGTCAAGAAATCTTAGATTAAAGCTATCCATACATCTGTGGTAGAGTTACAAAATATCCTTGAAAATTGTGTTGATGCATTTTTAATTTATCTTAACTTTTAAAATTGGATACATATCTTCAATATGTCCCATATTACTACCTAATATGACTAATACAAGAATATTACATGTATATTCATTTACTCATAGTAAATGTGGATATTATGAACTTTAATGTATTTTGCGTTGCTCTTGTGTCACAAAGTTCTGAAATATTTATATTTCCTATTCTTATATCACTATGCTACACTGTCTTTTTACGTTATTTAACTACATGACAATTCTTTTAAACATGTCAATGTGGAGCAGTTATAAAGTTCTGACTAATAACAGTTATAACAGTTATGCATGAGCAATTACAATTTTAAGAGTAACATTACTATCACCCCATGAGTGGGCACCATGATTACTTTTGGAATAATGAAATAAAAATTGATTTTAGGATAATATAGCAATAAAACACACTGTGCTTCTTCCTTTGTAACATGTATCCTACTTCTGTTAACATCAATTTGTAATACAAATCACACATAGCTTGTATATATTGTGTAGGATATATTGTGTGCATGAGGGTGAACTCCAATTTTCCTATATTCAGTAGCTTGCCTTCAATAACAAGCAGACAGCCTGACATGATACAGAAATTCACAGAAAACAGGAGGCAATTTGTGAGAAAAAAACCCACATTCTGTTAAATTTTTTTTTAACAATTAACACTCTTACATATGACATCAGTGGGCGCCATCCTTATTCAAGAATGTTTCTGTAGAGATCTACCATTATCTTCAGATTTCCTGGGAATCAGCTACCAAAAGAAATGTCATCTTTGAACAAAGATGCAATGATTGTAGATCCATTTACATAGAGTTAAGTCATATCTGGAAGTCATTTGAATACTCAATGATATGTTCACCAGAATATAAAGATTTGAACCCATTGCAAATGTATGGCATTTAATTTAAGATTCAGTTGAATGTTCACCATATGAAATGAAAATCTATATCACATGTAGTGATATTATTTTATTCAGTGAATACCTCCTATTCCCCACTTTAACATTTAGTGCCTAAAGACTGTAATTCTAACTATTCTGTGTCCCATTACCTTGCCATGATTAATCAGACTGAGGGTTGATAAATGACACAAGAGAGTTATTTCTGTAATTTAAAAAATTAGAACTAAATGAAGAGCGATGGTCCTTCTAGGATGGTTGACTAACTTGGCCTGAGAAAATGATTCTGATAGCCAAAGAGATATATTGAAGAAAGATGGAGAATGATGCGTCTCAAAATGCGCAATTCACTAGGTTAATATTGGTACAGCTCCAATCTTCTTACTAGAAGAGATACTCCAGTATCCTTTAGTAACTTATTCTTTTTAGGCCTCAATCAATTCATATCACAATTTTCATTTAGCCCAGGTTTCAGGATCATATATGTTCTTTACAAAAATATATTCTCATACTTCAGATTCTATTGTCAAATGCTAAAGTTTGCTATTTTTTGAACATGCCACACATGCTCCTGCCTAATGGTTTGGCACTTGCCAGGTCTATCTCTAGATAGATAGGCATCTCTTCTCCCAGATACCTGCTCAGCTACTTTCTTAATGATATTTGAGCTTTTTTAAAACCATCAATATCTCATGAAGGCTTTCCCTGAACCCAATAAATCCTACTGCACATCATTCACAAAACACACAAAGAAAGCAAACAAAAAGGCATCACCTCTAATTACACCATATATTTATCTTTGTTTATTCACCTTATCTTTTCATTTTAAAAATTCAGAGGTCAGAGATTTTTGCGTAAGTTCTTTGCTGTAAACAGCACCTAGAAGTATCTGGCATTGTAGGTACCCTGTATATATTAGATGAACAAAATAAAATACAAAAACAAAAGGCACAGGCAGGTATTTAATTTAGCAGTTTCCTGAGTCTCCTATCATAGTATCTGGGTTAAATACCTGGCTCAGGCTCTTGACTCTAGCTTCCTGCTAATGCAGATCCAGGAAGGCAACAGTGGAGGTTCAAGTGATTGAGCATCTGTCACCCAGCCCTAACTATTGTGGGACTGAGCAGGTAGATGGCATGCTCTGTTCGTCTTTATCTGTCTCTTTTCAAATAGATAAACATATTATTTAAAAAAAAAACATAAAAGAAGCAAATGAGTAAAGCCAAAACCGAAACCAAAATCAACCAAAAAACAAAAGAATTCTTAGGCCTGGTGGAGAATATAAAAATGAAACTAGAATGCAGTTGTCAATGTCTCCCATACTAAACATTGATATTAAGTTTCCTCAAAGCAGTATGATTCGCATTTCTTATTTAATATTGTACATTGAGATAATACAAAACTGCTAATAGAAAAGAATGGAATCTATCCTAAATGATAAATGTATTCTCATAAGAGGCTTATTGTTAAGTTACCACCAAAATATATTATAATGCAATAACTTTAAAATATGAGAAGAAATATTCCATTTATAATAATTTTAAAACAAAAAATGTTTTAGAACAAAATTCAATATGCAGCATGAAGCAATTTAGGCTGAAGGAAGTTTTTAAAAAGGGAAATTAGAGGCCAGCGCAGTGGCTCACTAGGCTAATCCTCCCCCTGAGGCGCGGGCACTCCGGGTTTTGGTCCCAGTTGGGATGCCAGATTCTGTCCCAGTTGCTCCTCTTCCAGTACAGCGCTCTGCTGTGGCCCAGGAAGGCAGTGGAGGATGGCCCAAGTGCTTGGGTCCTTCACCTGCATGGGACACCAGGAGGAAGCACCTAGCTTCGGATCGGTGCAGCACCCCGGCATAGCAGCCATTTGGGGGTGAAACAACGAAAGGAAGACCTTTCGCTCTGTCTCTCTCTCACTGTCTAACTCTGCCTGTCAAAAAAAAAAAAAAAAGGAAATTAGGTATGACTTGAGTAAGTTTTAAACTGTATCTGAATCTTCAATATATAGCATACCTATTACAAAACTTTAATTTCCAGTGATATGGATCAATGCATTTCTGACAAAATATTCCTGTTAAGAGGGTGGTTCATCATATACTGATGGCTCTCATCTCCCAATCCAAGTTAGGTTAAGTAGTGGAAATATGGGATTGTTAGAGATAGGATTGATGGAGCCAAGGAGCTTATAAAAAAAAAAAAAGACTGTGAAAATCATTAAGGAGGCAGACAGGAGAGAAACATCGATCAAGTGCAGAAGAGGGATGGCCCCTGAGGTACAAAGGGTACAAAGGGGCTTGTTCTGCCTCTGGGTGAAGAAGCCATGTCCTGTGGCAGAGAGAATTGTGTTCTTTCTCATTGTATAGTGTGTGCCCTGTTTGATCAGTAGTAAAACATGTAAGTGTTAGTTCAATTTGTAAGTGAAACATAGATTATAATTTCCAAAACATAGTTTGTGTGATTATTATCATTCTAAAATCCTCAAGTATTTCTTTTCTTATATTTACAGAGTCAGAACACTTCTTACATTTCATCTTCTGCTGGGTATCTTTTTGCTAATTCTAAATATTTCATTAGACTTAGACATTTCCCAATGTGGATGTATGCATGTGAGTATTAGTAGATGATTTTCTTCTTCCAGAAATATTTGAAAATTAGATTGATTTTGAGTTTTAAAAATTATATCCAAGTAATAAGTGGTATAAATTACTAAAAATAAAATCAATAGTCTTATAATAAGTTTTATCATTTGAGGAAACTTGCAATTTTTATCCTTTAAACAGGTAGTAAACCAGGTACTATAACTGAGATCTAGAAATGAGCATAAACTTCCTTAAGAAAAACAAATATGTTATGAAGCCTTCCTCTAATTACAGATATTTTTAAGAAAATGCATTGTCCTCTAAGAAATATACTATTGTTTTTAACAAAAAGCCTTTGGGAGATTAATAATTAACTTGTATGGAGAATGGCATCATCTAAGACAAGTGAATGAACAGAATGGCAGCCACATTTCAGCCCTGAAACACCCAAATTTTAATGGCATGAGACTTTTTCACTTATTCTCCAAATTCTTACTGAATTTGCATTATTTAAGAATTGCTGGACACATTATCTTTCAGGTTCTGCAAAAAGACTTTGTTAAGACAGTGTCACAGCCCGTTGCTACTGTCAAGTTTGTATTATGTAGCTAGAGTTTCACAATTATAGCTGTCTGAATCTCTAGCATGGATGGAAAAGAGAGGGTATAACAACTTCATACAGCTCATTGTTACATATGTATCCAGTTGCAAAAAAAGGAGAAGGCTTTTTTATAATCAGTCTATTGTTTTCCAATACAGTTAAATACATTTTTTTAAATATTTTTAGTATTAAGTCAATGAGAAATTCATTAATAAGTATCAAATCCTTTTTCTTCTATTAGTAGTCATGGTGGAAACTGGCAACAATACACATTCAAGTCAAATGATTAGAAGTTAGAAACATTTATTTTTAAAGAAATTTAAATTTATGAGAAAGAGAGAGAGAGAGAGAGAGAGAGAGAGAGAGAGAGAGAGAGAGAATCCGTCCACAAATGCCTGAAATGGCCAGGACTGGGCCAGGCCAACAATGAGAACTGGTAACTCAGTTCAGGTCTCCCACATGAGTGGTAGGAAACAAATTACTTGGGCCATCACCACTGTCTACCAGAGTCAGCATTAGCAGGAAACTGGAAGCAGGAACTTGAGAGATGGGTGTTAAATTCTGGTACTCAGGCATCTTAAACATTAGGTCAAATACCCACTGCAGCTACTTTACCTTGTTTAAAGTATGTCTTAGCATATTACTTAACATAATACCACTGCATTAACAAATTTAAATGTTATATATCCTGTATAAATACTATATTTTATGATATCATTCTATGTGTTGTTGAAAATGTTCTCTGTTACTTACTTTCTGAATTATTATACTTTTCAAGGTATTAAATTATGTTAGTAAATTTAAAGAGAAAGCTTTACATTTAACCAAAAAAGAAAAATGAATTACAGATGGAAATGAGAAATTACCTCAGGATTAAGAATATATATGCATTTGACTTCATAGTTTCTTTCTCTTCTTGGGATTTTGTATTCTTTGCGTTTTAGCCTTTATTAAAAACTTTTTTATTTATGTAAAAGAACAAATTTCATGTATTTCATATATATAATTTTAAGAGCATAGTGATGTTTTCCACACCACCCTCTCCCACCCCCTCCCTTACTTCCAACCTCCAACCCTCTTCCTATATTATTTTCTTTTAATGTTTACAATCACAAACTTTGAATTTGCTTTATAATTACAAGCTTAAGTGTCTACTAAAAAATTCAACAAGTAGTAAGAGGAAAACACTGTTCTTCAAGAGGATAGAAAAGGACTAAACAATAATCAAATCATAAAATGTCAATTTTGCTCATATACAGTACTTTGTAAAATTTGTTGTATGTTAGTTACTACAAATCACGGAGAACATGTGGTATTCTTTTGTTGAGGACTGGCTTATTTCACTAAGCATAACAGCCTCCAGTTGCATCCATTTTGGTGCAAAAGACAGGATACCATTCTTTTTTATGGCAGAGTAGTTTACCATCAAGTATTTATACCACAATTTCTTTATCCAGTCATCAATTGATGGACATCTGGATTGACTTCCTATCTAAGCAATTGTGAACTGAGCAGCTATAAACGACAGGATACAGATAACTTTCATATGCTGATTTCATTTCTTGTAGCTACATTTCCAGGAGTGGGATGATTGAGTCATATAGTAGATCTTTTTTCAGATTTCTAAGGAAACTCCACACTGTCTTGCATAATGGTTGTACTAACTGGCATTCCCACCAATAGTGGGAATGTTTTTCATGGATTAGTTTCATTTATTATCACTATCTTGAGGTAAAAGATCAATTGCCATGAAATACTTCCCGCACACTTGAAGTGTGTAATACAGTGTCATAAACGACAAGCAAAAGTTACAGCACACCTCTAGAATGTGTTCATTTTATATAACTGAAAATTTATAAGTTGAAAAGCAACTATCTATTTCTCTATCCCCCTTACCCACATCACTGTATATGCTCTGCTTTCATATGATATAATTGGAATTAGGTGGTTATTTCCTATGATTAACTTACTTGAATTAGCAAAATATTCTTTAAATTCATTCATTTTGTTATGTATTGTAGTATCTTCTTTTTTTAAATAAAGGCTGCATAATATGTCATTGTACACACTACATTTAAAGTATTCATTTAAAATTGATGTATATTTAGGTTTATGCATGTTGGCTATTGTGAATATTACTGAAATAAAAACAGAAGTATAAATATCACTATGATATATCTTATTCTATATCTAAGAGGTAAAGTCATTGTAATGTTTTCTTTGATATTTCACTTTTGCATGATTATGGC
Organism: Sylvilagus floridanus; assembly: GCA_949820135.1. Lineage (NCBI taxonomy): Eukaryota > Metazoa > Chordata > Mammalia > Lagomorpha > Leporidae > Sylvilagus > Sylvilagus floridanus. Next base: position 110,621,493 of record OX463241.1, read on the forward strand.
ACAACACCCAGTGATATATTTACTGGATTGCCATGACTTTATGAAGTGGAATTATTATTTTCATTCATTCATATTCTAAGTTTTTTATTGTTACAAAGGAAACCCCATATTTTAAAATATTTATTTATTCATTTGAAAGATGGAATTACAGAGAGAGGGGGGGAAGGGAATAAGCGGGAAAGACAGAGAGAGAGAGAGAGAATCTTCCATCTACTGGTTCATTCCCCAAATTGTTGTATTGGCTGGGACTGGACCAGGCTGAAGCCAGGAGCCTAGAACTTCACCTGGGTCTCCCATTTGGGTGCAGGGGAACTAGCAATTCAGCCATCTTCCACTGTATTCCCAGGAGGACTAGCAGGGATCTGAATCAGAAGTGGAGAAATTAGGACTTGAATCAGCACTCATATGGAATGCAAGGTTAGCAGACAGCTTAACTCACTGGCACCAGATCACTGGCCCCAGAAACTACATTGTTTTAAGTTAGCAATGAAACCAATAATGTATCCACTTCGAATTCATTGATCAGGTTCCTACGTTATGATCAAAGCCGTGTGTCAGAGAATATGTAGAGAACAACCTAAAAATCTGACAGTGTCTTTAGATAAATTTAATGATAAATCAATATTTTTTTTTATTTTTGACAGGCAGAGTGGACAGTGAGAGAGAGAGACAGAGAGAAAGGTCTTCCTTTGCCATTGGTTCACCCCCCAATGGCTGCCGCGGCCGGCATGCTGCGGCCAGCGCACCGCACTGATCTGAAGGCAGGAGCCAGGTGCTTAACCTGGTCTCCCATGGGCCAGAGCAGAGAGTTGGCCTGGAAGAGGGGCAACCGAGACAGAATCCAGCGCCCCGACCAGGACTAGTCCAACCACAACACTTGATGGAAATGAGGAGAAGCTAGATGACTACACTTTTTAAAAAGATCTTTATTAGATTGATACTGGAGATTGTATATGTTATTTTATACTTGTCAAAAGCAAAAAGGGTGAAAATTATTAAGAACCAACAAAATTCAAAGCAATCCAATAATAATGCAAATATTCTAACTAGGGTGTAGCATACAACTCTGTTCAATTTAAATGCATGCATTATAACTATGAAAATCAAAGTATATTTCACAATGCCTAATAAATAAATTGGCAAGAAATTCCCAACAAAATAATTTCTATAACATATCTAATATAATGCTCTACCTGTATGCAACACTCAATATTTACTCTTGTTTCTTCTATCAGGGATTATTTTGTTTGGCTTATAATAACCTATACACACAACAGGAATCTGGACCAAGTAATTTAGATTCAAGAGATTGGAGATTCTTGAAGCTAATATTGTTAGCATGTTCCTATTTGGAACAAGTGCATAAGAGTAATAAAATGAATAAGCTACTTGAGCATATATACACATTCTCATAAGAATAGACATTAAAAATTAGGAAAATGTCCATATCTATTTCATCATTATTTCTACAGTTGTGATATGATTGTAAATGGTAGGTATAGGTTTCTTTTCCCATCTCCCATTTCACAATCCTTTGTGTTCAGAAAGTGCTTTTTCTGGTCTGGATTATTTACTTATATGTGCCTCAAATGTATATTCCTAAAACATTTGGAGTATTCGCAATTCTTAAACAGTCCTGGTTATATATAGCTGTGTCACTGGGTCTGTGTGTCACAAGAAATGACCCAGGGGGTTTCTATGTCCTTTATAAGTTTCTCCTAAACTCTAGTATATAAATAACAACCAAAATCAATCATGTAGCAGAAATCCTCCTATTTGCCTGACAACTTGCTTACTTGAAAAGCATGATGTAGCCAAATGACAGATTCATTGAAAAGATCTCAAGTTCACTGATGAGCAGGTTTAGGCAACCTTAAGCAATCTTTTGAATCTATGTAAATTTTACCACTATGAAACTCTTCACGTTAACCTGATTTGTTTTATCTTCCTCTCTTTGTTTTGTAAGCATTTTTATTAAAAGTCCTAACTTTTATATATATCCCTGGAATCCAGAAGCAAACATTATATAATTAGAGTGTAAAAAATTCACTTTGAGAAATGATGTATTAACAATAAAATAATTTTATTACAAAATTTAGAAAAACGCATAAATTAAACTTCAAATATACAGTAAATCATTCCTCATACTAGCTGAGAAGTCAAATTAGGATAAGGTTAATCAACAAAAATCATACCATAGATAGGAAAAGATCAGTATTTGAAATTAAAGTGGGTTTGTCAGAGGTTCCTCCACTTGGAAAAATGAAGAAATTCAGCATGATTGATTTTTGCAAATCAAAATACTTTTTTAAAGTATTAATTTATTAATTTAAAATATAAGTAACAAAGTGAGATGAATTGACAGGGAGAAAGAAAGATCTTCCATCCTGTTTCACTGCTCCAGTAGCCACAATAGCTAGGGAAGGGCTCAGGCTGAAACCAGGAGCCATGACTCCATACAATTATCCCAATTGGATGATAGGAGCCTAAACATTCCAACTGCCTTCCTAGGCCCATTAGCAGGCAGCTGAATTGGAGGGGGAGGAGCCATATCTCAAACTTGCATTCTCATATATGATTATGGGGTTGCCCATGGTGGCTTAACCTGCTGTGCCAATCAATAACACTAGCCCCAAGTCAAAATACTTTTATTAAGAAAACAATTTGAGTTGCAATTTGTAGGTAAGATATTGATATAAATTTAACATTCACAGGACAGAAATAACTAAAGGATTTCTAATCTAGTGAAAAGCACTAGTGTGGAAATACACCACCTATTATAAACTAGGAAGGGACATATGTCATCAGGACAACCAAACAGCTGTCAAATAGCTTTGAAATCTGTCTGTGCAGCTAGCAACACTGGGAGAGAAATGTCCTTATTATGATACGAATTTATTGCTCAAACTCTGTCTGGACATAGTAACAAAAAGAGGTGGTGAACAAAACAACAGGAAATAAGAGTGAGCAGAGGAACTTAATGAGTTCCAAAGTAAATAAGGAAATTATATATCTCTGAATATATTTAAATATCACATTGTACCACATAAAATATAAATCAATAACTATGTGTAAATCAATCAATATAGAAAAAATGATTGAGGAGCAAATCAGTGGCACTATCCAAGTTAAAAGAGCATAGGTTCATAGAATGCAATGGACTCTACTCCTGGCATTTTCACTTAATGTGTGTGAAATATTTTCTGCAATTAAAAATGTAGATATAATATTATTAGAAAATTCAGTGAAAATCATATGTAATGTTACTAATAAGATTCATAAAATTATTAGATATTTTCTATTTCCTATCTTAAAATAGTTTAACAAATGATAATTTAAGTACACTCTCTGTATATATACATCTTTATTCAAGAAATGCATCCATAATTTTTCTATAGCAATATGGAATGGTCTGTGCTAATGATCAGCAGTGTATAATCTATGTGAGAATTAAAAGTGAGACACTAAAATTATTATTCCAATTGAGAAATGGGAAGGATACTATTTCACCTTCAAAACACAGTTCACATTTAATACAACAGTTACATTTTTGCTCTTTTTACCGACTTTGTGCATGTGTAATATGTAAACATAAAACATACATATTTATACAACATTGACACTGTAAATATATTTTAATATTATCTGGAGAAAATTTCTTAATTAGCTACTCATAAATTCTGAATATTTAAAATACAGATAATATTATGCCACAAAGTAATTTTACATATATATATATATATATATAAATCATTTGGCCAGCGCCGTGGCTCACTAGGCTAATCCTCCACCAGCAGCGCCGGCACCGCAGGTTCTAGTCCCCACTGGGGCGTCGGATTCTGTACCTGTTGCTCCTCTTCCAGTCCAGCTCTCTGCTGCGGCCCGGGAAGGCAGTGGAGGATGGCCCAAGTGCTTGAGCCCTGCACCCCATGGGAGACCAGGAGAAGCACCTGGCTCCTGCCTTCGGATCAGCAAGGCGCGCCGGCTGCAGCGCGCTGGCCGCAGCAGCCATTGGAAGGTGAACCAATGGCAAAGGAAGACCTTTCTCTGTCTCTCTCTCTCTCACTGTCCACTCTGCCTGTCAAAAAAATAAATAAAATAAAAATATTTTTTAAAAAAAGATCTAAGAGCAATAAAGGAGATACTTTTAAAAGTGAATGGCAGCATTGTGGATTCATGGGTGACCAGGAGGAAGCACCTGACTCCTGGCTTCGGAGTGGCGCATTGCGCCACACCAGCTGCCATGTGATGGCCATAGTGGCCAGTTGAGGGTTAATCCAACAAAAGGAAGACCTTTCTCTCTGTCTCTCTCTCACTAACACTGCCTGTCAAAAAGAAAAAAAAAAGAAAAAAAATCTCTTAAAATGATGCTACTGTACAGTAAGAGTTTGCAATAATTATTATAATCCACATTCTACTAAATTTGAATTGTTTGGTCACTTATTTAAAAGAAGTCTTGCTTATTTTTAAGATTTTATTTAAAGTATACAAATTTTATGTATTTCCTGTGTACAGATTTAGGAATATAGTGATACATCCACACTACCCTCCTTCATGCAGCTTCCATCCTTCCTCCTTCTTCCTCTCCTACTCCTTCTCTTAATTATTCCAATGATCTACTTTTAGTTTACTTTATACATATAAAGTTAAGCCTTCACTAATTAATGAATTAAATAAATAGTATGAAAAAAACCTGTTTCTCAACAGTAGAGATAAGGGCTACAAACAATCATTAAAGATCAAAATGTTAAATTCACTCCTATGCATTACGTTTTTGATAATCTATTAGTTACCACAGAACAGGGAAAGCATATGGTATTCGTCTTTTTGGAAATGGCTTACTTCACTAAGTTGAATGGCTTCCAGTTGCACCCATTTTGTTGCAAATGATAGAACTTCACTTTTTTAACAGCTGAGTAGTACTTCATAGTGTATATATGCCATAATTTCTTTATCCAGTCATCAGTTGATGGACATCCCAGTTGATTCCATATATTAGCTATTGTAAAATGAGCTGCAATAAACATGGGTTACAGATAACTCTTTCGTATGCTGATTTAATTTGGTTTGGGTAAATTCCCATTAGTGGAATGGCTGGACCATATTGGAGTTCTATATTCAGCTTTCAGAAGTATCTTCATACTGTCTTCAAAAATGGCTCCACAAGTTTACATTCCCAACAACAGTGTATTAGGATACATTTCTCCCCGCATCCTTGCCAGAATTTGTTGTTTGTTGATTTCACTCTTTTTTTAATGGGCTGAAATAGTATTTATACTGTAATTTCTTTATTTAGTCACTCACTGATGAACATCTGGGTTGATTCCATATATTTGCTATTGTGAATTGAGCTGCAATAAAGATGGGAGTACAGATAATTCTTTCATATACTGATTTCACTTCTGTTAGGTAAATTCCCAGGAGTGGGATTGTTGGTCATGTGGTGTATCTGTTGCCAGATTTCTGTGATATTTGCATACTGCCTTCCACAATGGCTGAATTAGTTTACATTCCCACCAACCGTGGATAGGGTTACCTTTTTCCACACATCCTCACCAGTGTTTATTGTTTGTTGATTTCTGTATGAGAACCATTCTAACTGGGGTGAGGTGAATTCTCATTGTGGTTTTGATGTGCATTTCCATGATGGCTAGAAATCCTGAGCATTTTTTCTTGTTGGCCAATCAAATTTCTTCCTTCAAAAAATTCCTGTTCATTGCTTTGATCCATTTCTTGACTGAATTGTTTATTTTGTTGTAGTTGAATTTATTGAGCTCTTTTTAGATTCTGGTTATTAAGCCTTTATCAGTTGCATAGTGTGAAAATATTTTCTACCTTTCTATAGGTTGCCTACTTTGCTTCATGTCTCTTTTGCTGTGTAGAAGCTTCTCAATTTGGCACAATCCCATTTGTCAACTTTGGCTTTGATTGCCTGTTATTCTGAGGTCTTTTCCAAAAAGTCATTGCTAATGCCCATGTTTTACAGAGTTTCTCTAGTAATTTGATGATATTGGGTCAGAGACTTAGGTCTTTGTTTCATTTTCAGTGGATTTTTGTGTAGGGGTCTAGTTTCATACTTCCACATGCAGAGATTCAATTTTCTCAGCACCATTTGTTGAAGAAAGGGTCCTTTCTCCAGGGATTGAGTTTAGCTCCTTTGTCAAAGACTGGGTGTACATGAGTGAATTGATTTGTAGAGTTTCTATTCTGTTCCATTGGCTTACATGTCTATTTCGTGCCAGTACAAGGCTGTTTTGATTAAAATTGCTCTGTAATATTTCTTGAAATCTGATGTTGTTATCCCTCAGGCTTAGTTTTTGTTGTATAAAATTGCTTTTGATATTCTGGGTCTCTTGTGTTTCCACAGGGATTTTAGAATTTTTTTTCTAGGTCTGAGAAGAATGTCATTGGTATTTTGAAATGGATCATATTTAATCTGTAAATTATTTTTGGTAGTATTGACATTTTGATGATATTAATTCTTCCAATAGATGAACATGGAAGAACTTTCCATCTCTGTATCTTCTTCTATTTTCTTATTTAGTTATTTTTTAATTTTATTGAAGTTACACAAATTTCCATTATTTCATATAATCAGGTTTAAGAAAATAGTGACATTCCCCCTACTACCCTCCCTTATGGCCAAGTTCCAACCCTTCCTCCTCCTATCTCTCACAATCCCACCCTTAATTTTTACAAAGACCTGTATCAGCTTACTTCATGATAGCATAGTTAACCCTACACTAAGTAAATAAGCTCAACAAAGAGTTGTTTTGTTTTGTTTTTTTTTTTTTTTAAGAAAACTGTTAATCAATGGATGAGACAGTGGCTGTAAACAATCATCATATGTCAAAAACATTTATTTCATTCCAACACATTGCAGTTCAAGTACTCTATTAGTTACCTCAGATCAGGGAAAACATATGGTATTTGTCTTTTTGGGATTGGTTTATTTCGCTAAGTATGATGGTTTCCAGTTGCATTTATCTTGTTGCAAAAGAAAGGATTTCATTTCTTTTTATAGCTGAGTAGTACTCCATAGTGGATATATTTCGTAATTTCTTTATCCAGTCAACAGTTGACGGACATCTGGGTTGAATCTATATCTTAGCTATAGCGAGTTGAGCTGTAAATAACATCGGGATACCGGATAATTCTTTCATATGCTAATTTCTTTTGGTTTGGGTAAATTCCCAGTAGTGGGATGGCTAGATCATATGGTAAGTCTATATTCAGCTTTCTGAGGAATCTCCGTGCAGTCTTCCACAGTGGCTGCACCAGGTTACATTCTCACCAATAGTGAATCAGGGTACTTTTTTTCCACATCCTCAACAGCCTTTGTTTTATGTTGATATCTGTATGAGACAGATTCTAACTGGGGTGAGGTGAAACTAATTCTAAATGGAGTGAAATGTCTGTTGGCCATTTGAATTTCCTCTCTTGAAAATGCCTGTCAAGTCCTTTGCCTATTTCTTAACTGAACTGTTTGTTTTGTTGTGGTTGAATTTCTTGAGCCCTTTATAGATTCTGTATGTTAACCCTTTATCAGCTGAGTAGTTTGCAAATATTTTCTCCTATTCTTCCAGTTGCATCTTTGCTGAGTTTTCTTTTGCAGTAAAGTAGCTCTCAGTCTGATGTTATTTCATTTGTCAATTTTGTGTTTGATTGCCTATTCTTCAGGGGTCTGGTCAAATCTTTGCACCTCCATACCACAAAATAAAAAGGTTGTAGATCAAACACTAGCAACACTAGTTTCTGAATGCATTAAAGAATATTAACAAGGCACAATAAATGCTCAGTATCATTAAAGGAAATCTTGCTCAGAGATTGTTTTTGATATTTATATTTCTAATTCTTCTGTTATTTCATGTAAATCATAACATAAAAATTTTCCATTTTTTCTTGCTGTTAAATTATACTCTTTTCTTATTCTTTTGTTTGAATCCTTTCTATCAAAGATAAAGCAGTTCACATATAGTGAAAATGCCTTGTATAGTCATTTAGAATATATTATCATAATTATATTAAGTGAAGAAAAAAGAGAATTATGAGAGTCACTTAGATTGATTTATTTCATTTCTTCATAATGACATCGATTATCAGATACAGGTTGCTTTATTAAAATAAGACTTATTAGAAATCATTTGACTAACTCAGCATGTGCACTGAATGTGAAAACGAAAATGCTATTAGGAACATGTAAAAGCTTAATACTCTGAACATGTACATCAACCACTGAAAGTAAATTAAAATTCACTAAACATTTTGCAAATTTGAATCTTTAAATTGCTAATTGAACTTTAATTGGATTTTATTATAATTTAATTGTTAACACAAGTCAAAAATGTTTACTTAAATATGAATCTTCGAGAGATTTGATGGTCAGGTAATACAATCTGGTTAAGTCTATTAACTATGCATAACTTGTTGATTTCCAGAGACTACAATACGTCTCAGAATACAACATCACTGAATAAATTAAGAAATATCTTCCTAGTCTATGACTGGAACCATTTTGTTGAGTAATAGAGCTTGTTCAATAAAAATAACCAGAGGGAAAGTTAAAATTGCATTATTCTAATTTATATAGGACTTCCCAAGCAATCAAGAAATGAAATCAAGAATTTAATCATTCAATAATCTTCTCCATTTTTATTATGGCAAAACAGTAATATTTTTTATCAAGTTGCTAGAGAAATTTGTTCAGCTTTACACTTTTTCTTCTTTTTGGACCTGGAGTATGTGTGTATGTATGTGAGGGTGTGTGTGATCACACACACGTGATCAGATCAACAAATTATTAGAAGATAAGAAACAAGTGTTACTGTGTATTCTACCTGTTCAAAGCAGTTTAAGATAGTACATTAAATTGATTCATATGTTTATAATTATTCTTTACTTAGTTTCCTCATTTACTAGGATTTATTCAGATCTTATTTATAATTAATAAATGTATCTAAGAAGTTCAAAATATAAACTCTTTCATTTGTAAAAAAGTCTTTCATTTAACTTATTATGTATATTTAAAACTTCAAAAATGTTGCATCAAAAATTCACAGGTGATATATTAAAACTAAGAAATCATAATTTTATTATAATTGTATTTTCCTTATTTTACTGATAAGAAAACTAAGGGTAAAAAAAAAAGAAATGTTAACTAATGTGTCTAAGATTATAAATCTGATGCGAACAACTACCTTATTGTCCCTGGCCCTGTGTTCCTGAGCAAGTTCCTTTTATTTTGTGGAGCAAATAACCAAGAATGTTGCCTTATGAATTATGAACTATTTCACATAAGTAACAGAAACTGCCAATAAACTCCATCATAAACTGACACTCAGTAATGGTGGGGAGCATTGCTGTTTCAGCAGTTTGGACTTTTTCGTTCCCTTTTAGTAACTTCCAGTATCCTGATGCATTATTCACATACACACTGCTGACAGTTTTTATGATCTGTGCCATTTGGAAGCAAAGCATCTAAGCATGCCAGAAAGGAAGTGGAACAGTTTAGGGAGCACTTGGTATTTCACTGTTGGTTTTATTCTAAGATCAAGGTTACCTTGTCCTCACAGTACCTGGAGTCTACCCATCAATTGCTATCAATCTGCATTATTCTCCCACTGACAAGAAACAGAATATCTGTCCAATGTCCCCTCCTGTTATCTTTTCACTGAAAACATGAAAAATGAAATATTTCCTGCCTCTCAGACAGTATATTTACACCTTCCATTATTGTTTATTTAAGCGACTCTAGGTGTTCAGATGCTGTAAAGAAAGTTAGGTGTTTGTTTCAAAGTTGAAAGTTTGAAACTTTGCCTAGACACTGTAGTAATTCATTTTCCTATGGTTAAAAAATGCTGAATCATTGTAAAAGTACCCTATAATCCAATGCTATATAACCATACATATTTTAATTGCTCTTGAATAAAAACCTTGTGAACTACCTAAAACTTCATAGTAAGATTTTTTATGCATGTGAAAACCATTACATCTCCAATTTTTATGTGTCAATCTATTCTTGAAGTTTCTATTCTCCCTAAATATGAATTACTTAATCTGGTACCTAAAAAGAATATTGTATCTGTGAATTTTCAGTAGTTCAGTTACATCAAGAATTCCCTGGCACTATTTATTAGGAATCTACCTGCTCTAATATCAGCTTCTGTTGATGTCTGGTCTCCTATGTTCCATTCACTGTTGAACCACCCCCTTCCCTCTTGCAGCTATGTGATTTCTTTTTTTTTCTTTTACTTTATCCAAGTCAATGCATAAATTAAGCATAAAAGGATGACAGACAGACAAGATTTGAAATACCTGTGCAGAAAGAGGAAGATGTATTTGTGAAGACAGCATTAGAGAAACAGACCATGCTGAAGAGAAAGATTCCCAAAGGATTTTGGGAGAACGCATACATAATACACCATACCCACTATTCTAATTTCTCTGCTTTCTGTCTTTACCTCATCTGTCCTCATGGAATATTTTGTCTTAAACAAACTTACCTGGCAAGTTCAATAAACAATATCTGGTTACTAGCGTTCCTGGTGTGATAGCATAAAATTGCTATCTTATATATATTACATGTACATGGTGCACTGACTTAGCAATCAAACCAGGTGTTTGCTTTTTTAACACAAAATCATAGAATAATATACTCTAAGGGAGTAAATTGGGTATAAAATGGATTTTGTAACTCAAATATATATTATATAATTTATTACTATTCTAATATTTAATAATATTAATCTAATATTTAATTAATAGTAATTTAATAGTTTAATAATATCTAATATTATTTATTATATAATAACACATTATATAATGTGTTATATAATATATATAATTATATGTGGATATATATTATATAACACATTATATAATATTACATATTATATAACACATTATATAATAGGTTATTATGTAATAATAAATCATATTATATATTCAAGTTACAAAATTATGTATGTACTATATATGTATAGTATACATTTATTATATATATATATATGTATATATAAACTTGAATATATATATCTTTGAATATAATCCCAGTCTTTTAAGGACAGCTGTAAATCATAGTCTGAAAAGTAGACTTTATAAAATTATGTATCATTGACATGGAGGCAATTTATACTTGTCAACATTAAGCATTTATAGAGAACACTGAATCAATAATCAATAAGAGGGAACAATATTTTAAAAGACAAATGGGATTTTAATGTCCTCCATAGAAATAATTTTCTTTATATTTAATTATACTCTAAAATCTGATCATCTCAAAGAAAACACAAGGTGAAATCATTGTGAATATCAGTGAGAAAGTAGTAACGAGAAGAAAAGGAGGAGTTTGTATATGTCTGTGTATATATGTGTGTGCTCAAATGATATGAACCATCAAGTTTTGGTTACAAATGGTAGACTAAAAGAGATCAATTCTAATCATAAAGTTCTTGAAGACATTTGAGTTATTTGCATTAAAGTAAAATACAATCTAGAAATTATTATTACTGGCATACTTAAAATTCAGTCTTACTGTAGAAAGAGTACTTGAATTAGAGATAATCTCATGGTATTTTAAGAAAACTCATTTCATTTTAAGATTTATTTGTTGATTTGCAAGGCATAGAGACAGAGAGAGGAAAAGAAACAACCTGGTATTGGAACAAAAGCAGACATGTAGACCAAAGGAACAGAATAGAAACCCCAGAAATTAATTCATAGATGTACAACTGACTAGATTTTGACAAAGGAGCTAAAATCAAATTCTGGAAAAAGGATAGTCTCCCACAAATGCTGCTGGGAAAATTGGATCTTCACATGCAACAATATAAAAAAAACCCCGCCTTATACCTTATACAAAAATCAACTCTAAATGGATCAATGATCTAAATCTATGATCTGATATCATTGGGTTACTAGAGGAAAACATCAGGGAAAATCTGCAAGACATTGGCATAGGCAAAGACTTCTTGGAAAAGACCCCAGAAATACATGCATTCAAAGGACAAATAGACACATGGGATTAAATCAAGATAAGTAAATTCTGCACTGAAAAGGAGACTATTTATAAGTCTGTTAGTCTATTGGTATAGACTATTTATTATTAAACAAAGTGAAGTGGTAGCTGACAGAAAGGGAGAAAATATTTGCAAACTATGAAACTGATAAAAGATTAATATCCAACATCTATTAAAGAGCTCAAGAAACTCAACTACAATAAAACCAACAATCCAGTCAAGAAATGGGTAAAAGGCTTGAACAGCAATTTGTCAAAGGATGAAATTCAAATAGTCAGCAGACACTTGGAAAGATCCTCAGGATCACTAGCCATCAGGTAAATGAAAATCAAAACTACAATGAGGTTTCACCTCATACCTGTTAGAAGTGTTCTCATACAGATATCAAAAAACAATAAATACTGTTGAGAATGTGGGTAAAAAGTTACCCTAATCCACTGTTCATGGCAATGAAAGCAAGTTCAACCATTGTGGATGACAGTATGGAGATTCCTCAGAAATCTGAAAATAGATCTGCCATAGGACCCAACCATCCCACTCTAGGGAACGTACCCACAGGAAATGAAATCAGTATATGGAAGTCATCTGTATCCCCAGTGTTTATTGCAGCTCAGGTCACAGTTACTAAGATATGGAATCAACTTCAATGTCTATCAACTGATGACTGGGTAAAGAAAATGTGGTATATATACATTATGAAATAGTACCCAGCTGTTTTTTTTTTAAAGAAAAAATTCTTGCAACAACATGTATGCAATTAGAAACCATTATGCTCAGTGAATTAAGCCAGTTTAAAAAATATAAATATGATGTTTCCCTGATTTGTGGTAATTAATATACAGAGTACAAAAATCATAATGTATATGAGTGAAGTTGACATTTGAGATTTGATTATTATTTATAGCCCATGTCTATCCTCTTGAGGAACAATGGATTTTGCTATTTAGTACTTGTTCAATTCTTTATTTGATGGATAGTTCAGCTTGTGGTTATAAAATAAAGTGACAGTTTCTCTAAGAGTTAAAAGAACAAATAAGAAAGGAAAGAGGGAGAGGGAAGGTGGGGGATTTTATGGGATGGTCAATATTGAAGGGACTATTATTATGCTCTCAAATCAGTATACATGAAATACATTAAATTTGTTAACTCATATATATCTAAAATTAAAATTACCAAAATGAAGGCAAAGAGTCAGCCACTGGTTCACACCCCAGTTTGCTGACAGGGCTGAGCTAGGCTGAAGCTAGGAACCAGGAATTTAATTAAGGTCTGCCTTATAGATGGACAAAGTACTTGGGCCATCTACTGCTGTTTTCCTGGGTGTATTAGCAGGGAACTGGATTGGAAGCAGAGCATTCAGGACTTGAGCCAGCACTCCAAAATATGGGATGGCAGCATTGCAGATTATAGCTTAACCTGCTGTGCCATAACATTGGCCCCTTTCGGTGAATTACTGATTTTCAATTACCAAAAGATAATTATCATGAGCATAGTTCCATTATTTTATCTAAGGAAACTTGACACAGACAAAGTCTCTATTAATGTAAAATTATGAGAAAGTTTGAATTAGTAGGAGCATATATGTTTTCAAATAAGAAACAATTTGTGAAATGCATTGAACATATATATATATATATATGGTAGATGCCTTTGGCACATGAAAGTTCTAGAAAGAACTTAATGAATAGCTGTAGCTCTTCCTTGCAAATTCAGTAAAGAGAGTTTTTTTGCTGCATGAAGAGGCTATTCTCTACAGTACTTCAAAAGGTTGGGTAGTTTTGTTAGGTGCCAGGGCATAAAAACTGTTAGAAAAATACAGTCTAGGCTAGCTTTGCCCTGTCCTAGAGAGTGGTTCCTGAGGCCAATTGAGGAGTGAACCAGCAAATTAAAATTTCTTTCTCACTCTGAGTGTGCGGGTGTGTGTGCTTGTGTGTGGGGGGTGTCTCTCTCTGTCTCTGTTTCTTCCCCCAAATATGTATGCCTTTAAATAACTATTTAAACAAGTAAATAAATAGATAATTAAATAAATTTTAATTAATCTATATGAGCACAATTGACATTTTGAGATTTTAATGTTATTTGTAGCCCCTTTCTATTTCTTTAAGAACAGTGGCTCCTCTCCTAATAACTTGTTGAATTCTTTATTTGGTGTAGGGTTAAGTTAAAGATTATAAAGAAAATTGAAAATATATCACTATAAAAATTAAAATAAAAATAAGAAAAGAAAAAGGAGGGATGGTTGGAGTGAGCCAGAGATGGAAGGTAGGGTTGGAAGTACCACATTATGCTCCTAAAACTGTATATATGAAGTACATAATAAATTATAAAGCAAAAATTGAAGAAAAAACAATAAAGGAAAAAAGAAATATTGTCTGAGGGAAGGAGGAAGGAAGGAAAGTATAGTTACCTTCTTAGAATTGCATCTATGAAATACATGAAATATGTTATCTTTATATTAATAAAATTTAAGCTTTTTAAAAACTAAAAACACAGTAATCTAGCTTGTATTTATGTTCAGTTTTAATTAAGTTTGCTAGATTTAGAACATTAAATACAGACGTTCTTAAATTTTAAGATCAGTTCAACAAAAAATAAATTATTTAGTATAAGTATATTTTATGCAACATCTGGGACATATTTATATTTTAAAGTATTTTCATCTGAAATTTAAATTTAACTGTGCATTCCATATTTTATCTAGCAAATCTGGTCTAAGAGGTCAATTGTCAAAGGAAAACAGGGTACTTGACTGCAATCAAATAAAACAATGAGTTTGTGGCATTTGGTCTGAGATTTAATTTTATCTAAAACCTTTTGCAATTGTAGATGTTCTATCTTGGATTAATTTTTGATGATTACATTTTGTTTTCTAGGCATTGGCCTATCAAGTGTTCCTGGTTAGAAGAAAATGTCAGCAAGCTGGGCCTTGGTGTAATAACCTATATTTAGATAATTAACACTAGAATGAATGGTCCAGGAAATCAGTAAGGGAATGTTTCTTGGTACTGCCTCAGCTTCATTATGAGAAGAGATTCACAAAAGGCTTTTGCAAGGATTGTTAGAATAGATAACCTCTCACAACCTTTTCTAACTCTAATATTGGGTGCTACACTGGTTTGAAGAAACGTCACTCAATTGGTTTCTTTAAAATACTTAATTTTATAATAACTCCATGCCAAATTAAATAAAAAAAAAAGCTACAAGCATTAAAACAGTTTTTTAGTCCTCAATCTGTAGTGTGGGCACTATGCATGAGCTTTTCCTCAAATACTCTTTCCCCGAGATATATGAAGTTGTTTTTTTTATTTTTTAAATTTCTTTTTTTTTTTTTTTTGTTTTTGACAGGCAAAGTGGACAGTGAGAGAGAGAGAGAGAGAGGTCTTCCTTTACTGTTGGTTCACCCTCCAATGGCCACTGCGGCTGCTGCACTGCAGCCAGCGCACCGCGCTGATCCGAAGGCTGGAGCCAGGTGCTTCTCCTGGTTTCCCATGCGGGTGCAGGGCCCAAGCACTTGGGCCATCCTCCACTGCACTCCATGGCCACAGCAGAGAGCTGGCCTGGAACAGGAGCAACCAGGACAGAATCCGGCACCCCGACTGGGACTAGAACCCAGTGTGCCAGCGCCACAAGGCGGAGGATGAGCCCATTGAGCTGTGGCGCCAGCTTAAATTTCTTTTTAGCTTTATCACCTGTACTTCAATTTTTTCATCATACTCCACTCCTTCTACACTCTTAGTGCAGGGATTTCACATTTTTCTTCTATAGGGCTTTTAGTTTTCTTATTTTATACTCTTTTCATTGGAAGCCTATGCATGATCTATTTCAACATTAATAGTTTATTTTACAGTCTAGCATTTTGGATACCCAGAACTCACATAAGAATATCTGGGTTTGATTCCTGCCTCCTGATTTCAGTTTCTGGCCCGTGCAGACCCTGAGAAGGAGTGAACACAGCTCAAGTTGTGAGTTGCCTGCTTCCCCACAAGAACTTGGATTGTGTCCATGTTCTCAATGTCACCGCTAGCCCAGTCCTAGCCATTTCAGGATATTCAAGTGAATCAGTGGATGGGAACTTTGTTTCTTTTCCTGTCTCTCTTTCATTCTCTATCTACCTCTTAAATGAATTAAAATATTATTTTATACAAATATTATGAGAAAATTAAACTTCATGTTCAATACTTTAAAATGTTTTAATATAATTTGAATTTTATTAGTGCTCTTAGAAGTTAAAAATTAGAGTGGCATTATGGAGTTTACATATGGAGTTTTGTAGAGATTTATGTGGAAACAATTGAGTTCTGAGGGATTTTTAACATAAAGATACTGAGTATATTTTGACTGGAAAATGTTTGGTTATAATTATATATTGGAGGAGTTAATGGCCTAAAGTCCTGTAAGTTTAAATATCTGGATGTTATGCTTTTGTAACTAAAATTTATTCTTTGGACCAAATATTGAAAGTAGTTTTTATTTTTTAAAGATTTGTTGAGTTTTTTGAAAGGCAGAAGTTACAGACAGAAAGGAAAAGACAAAGAGAATAATTTGGTCTTAAAAGTAAATAAATCAGGGAATGCCATGCCCTCTGCTTCTGTCATAACTATTTGAAGGAAAAAGGCCAGTAAAATTGAGGGACTGCTCTGACGAATTTGAGTCTGATGTGGGAGGAGACCATAAACCACGCTGCAGTGGGCATAGCTCATTCATCCTCCTTTTAAGATGCTCTGAAAGACTCAAAACTACTCTTTCAGCTTTCTGTGGGAGAGAAAGTTGAGGGCATTTTCAATGACACTCAGTAGTTAACAACACCATTCTGGACATGAGTCACAGGCGTCTAGACCGAAAGAATGTCAAGATTTCTGGCTAGGGGTGAGTGGTTGGAGAGGAATACATAGAGTCACTTCCCATTTCTGTCCATAAACCTTCAAAAACTGCATTTTTATATATTTGCTTAGTAATTCTTGCTACATTTTTTTCATACACTGTGAGTGGATCAATGGCCATGTTTGTATATGTTCCAGTGCATATGAAGGTGTGAATGTCCCTGTGTGTACAAACATGTTAATGTTGGGAAGGTCATTTTTAGCTTGGGAGCAAACACAGGCTACAAAACTGATCTGGCTCAAAGGCCTTACAAGGTAATTTAATTCAGTTTTTCCCAAACTTTGTGAAATCCCCCTTTATTTTCCTACCTCTAATCTAGCTCAATGCTCAGTTACTGAGATGGGATTACTTTTGGGAGCCCTTAACATTATTTTTTAAATTATTGCTTCTTGGATTTATAACCTTTGTGGTGAACCAATACATCTTGGATTATACATCTTCTTTATCCTTACTGTAGATTTCTTTCTTTTTATCCTATAAAAAACCACTGTGTTCATTTCTCTCATTGTCTTCCAATTATTCTGCCTCCAGGATTTAAATATCAAAATCAATCCGCAATGGTTCTCAAAATTCAAGGCCTGTGATGTTGAAGTCTTTTCCAGGACACTGCTGCCATTGATGTCTCTGAATATGACCATCTCTGGATTTCAGGCGCCTGGGTTCCGTATTGGTTTTCCACGTTGGACCTATCAGATATTTTCAGCTGTACTAGACTTGCCCATGGTTTTAAATTGTTTTGCTTTCATATTCTGGCTTTCAGTTTTGGCTTCTTCCAAATACATGCAGATGACTCTATTGCTTTGTTGCTTGCCTTCTCTCTGTTGGTGGGTTTAGTTCCAAATCATTTTCTGTTTATGTCTTTCCATTTCATTCGTTCAACTCTGTTTTGTCTGTCTGTGCCATGACACCTGATCCTCACCTCTTCACTTTTCACATTGAACCCTTCTTGATATCTACATTTTATCCAAATTATATATATTTTAGTATGTCTTCATCCTCATCATTATGACTGATATTTTATCTCTGAATACAAATTCATATCTTCTTTACAAAATAAAAAGTACACAATATTTCATTCCTTTACAAAGACATGCCCTTAAGTTTCCAATCAATGTGATTCAACTCCAGCCAAAGTCCTCAAAAATATTGATGCACTTACATCAGTCCATTTGTTTCCTTCCATCCATTCCTTCAAATGATTTATTAACTTTGGGGATATGAAAGCTATAGTCTCATTCACATCCTATCCATCAACTCAAGAAAATTTAAATAAATTTTTAAAACTGAATTTTCAAACAATTGGATCTTGATTGCTAGATACTTATTTAAATACATACATTAAAATAAAAGTTATTGTTTTATTTTATTTTTATTTATTTATTTTTTGACAGGCAGAGTTAGACAGTGAGAGAGAGAGAGACAGAGAGAAAGGTCTTCCTTTTTCCGTTGGTTCACCCCCCAAATGGCCGCTATAGCCCGTGTGTTGCGGCCAGCGCACTGCTCCAATCCGAAGCCAAGAGCCAGGTGCTTCTCCTGGTCTCCCCATGGGGTGCAGGGCCCAAGCACCTGGGCCATCCTCCACTGCACTCCTGGGCCACAACAGAGAGCTGGCCTGGAAGAGGAGCAACCGGGACAGAATCTGGGCCCTGACCAGGACTAGAACCCGGGGTGCTGGAGCCTAGTGAGGGTTAGCCTAGTGATCCATGGCGCCGACCATGTTATTGTTTTGTATCACATATAAAATTATTTGCTGAAATATTCAAACATAAACTAAATCTTGTTATCAGAAATGTTCATAAATTTCAAATAAATATTTCCTGTGATTTATTAAAATGTAGGCTCTAAAAATCTCTACTAAGAGAATTATGGGCAAATAGTACTTAGATTTATTTGCTTTAATTTCATTAAATTGGGGCTATCATTGTGATGCAGCATGTTAACCTGGCATATGATGTCAGCATTTCATATGAGTTTGAATTTGAGTCCCAGGTTCTCTATTTTTGATCCAACTTCTTGCTAATGCACCTGGGATGATCACTCAAGTGTTTGATCCTCCCCCCGCCCCCCACCGCCGCAGCATAACTGTGGAAGACCCAGATCCAGTTCTTGGCTCTTCTCTTCAGCCTTTCCCAGAACTGGATGTTGTGACAACCAGTTTAGATAACTCTCTCTCTCTCTCTCTCACTCTTTCTTCTTTCCCTTGCTCAGTGTAGATCTTCTTTTCAAATAAATAAATCTGTAAAATAAATAAATAAAATGATGAAACCGATAGTTTCAGTTAAAATATTAATCTAATGCCTATTGTGTTATAAATGTTCTTTTATTATATTGACACGCCCAGATTTTCTTTCGTGTACCAAATTCAAACATCCACACAAAAACATAAACATACTGAGCTATCACATGGTAATACAACTTTACAAGAAATGTTTTCACTTATTTAATTACTTTCGAATGTCAAGGCATGTGTTTTTACTTTCAGTAGTATATGTGTGATTAGGAAGTTAGCATTTTCCAAATAAGGAATTTCCTGAACCTACCATTATAAGGAATATTTTCCCCTTATAAAGTAATTTCATACATGTGAAATTTATGTTCTTCAATGCATGTCATTTTAAATAATGTAGAAATAATATTATATTAAAATTTAATTGACAACATTATGGACAGTATTGTTATTCAACTCCATTTAATTAATGATGAAATGAGTGAAGTTTAAATTTATTTGATACATCAAGATTCAATACACAATTTTAACCTTGTCAGAGACTACCTTCTTTGGATTGTTACATATTCAAGCTACTTGGTTATTTTTAGTTACATAATACGTGCAATGTCCCATATTTTTGGAGATGCAATAAATAATTTCATCTCCACAATCCTAAGATTAAATTTTCAATTATATCAAGTGTCATCTGAAGCAAATCAAGATATTTAAAACTTTTTACTGCTAAATCCTTAACATAGGAAGAGAGCAAATTCAAGAATCTTTCATCAAGCCATTCCCTTTTTCTTTTTTTGCAAAAGAATCTGTTTCACAATAGTGTTGTAACTTCAATTTTGTCACATTAGCATAAATTTAAAAGAATGATATAACAATGAATTGCAGAATATTACATTGTGACTAAGCATAACTTATTAGTAAATGAAACCCACCCAGCCAAAACAAATTTTGTATTTTCACAAGGTTTTTGAGAATAATAAGTTAAATATGCTTGAGAAGTTGAATTGGAAAATAAAAATTCCATAATAATAAAAAATTAGTAGTAATTCTTGGAATAATAGTAACAACTGAATTTCTAGAGCAATTTTGAAAGTTTGTATAGTTGAAAATTGCATTACAAACATACAACTGTTATTTGTTTTATCTTGCAAGATCTTAACAAGTTCATTTTATTCTATCATGTAGTACTGGAACACTGCCCATACAAAATTATACTTCCACAGCTTTGAAAAATATACATCATAAATTGTTTTTACAGAAAAATACTTAGAAAAATATTTAAAGGGAAAATATGCTTACACCACACTATTTTTATTTTTAATTAATAAATTTTATTTTATAATGCATTGTGCAAACTTTACACGAACCAATTACATAGTAATAAATGTATAGAAACATCATCTTCTCTACAATTAATTGAAATTTAGGTAAAATTGGGTATACATACATTATTAATTACGTTGCAATACCTAATTTCACTCACAGACTTTCCACTATAATAGGGAAATGATAGAGTTTGAATGTGTTCCCCAAAATTCATTAATCCCCAATGCAAAAGTGTCAAAAAATGAGATTTCTAAGAGGTAATTAGGCCCAAAGTCTCTGTTCTCATCAGTAGTTATTTTGGAAGCTACAAGTGTGTTTGACCCCATCTTGCCTTCTTTCTCTGTTTCATCTGCACAGCTTTTTTTTTTTTTCTGCCTTCTCTGTTTCACTTATGCACGTAAAACTTTTCAGTATGATATGGATCTGCATGAGGTCCTCACCAGGTGGCAATCCCTTGATCTTGGACTTTTCAACCTCTAGATTTGTAAGAAACAAATCTCAGTTCTTTATAAGTTATCTAGTGTCAGATGTTCTATCAGCATAAAACAGTCTAAGACGCTGTGGTGTAGTAAGTACAACAGCCACCTGAAGTGCTGGCATCCATATGGGCATCAGTTAGAATCCTGGCTGCTTCAGTTCTGATCCAGCTCTCTGCTATGGCATGGGAAAGCAGAAGATGGTCCAAGTCCTTGGGCCCCTGCACCCATGTGGGAGACCTGGGAGAAGCTCCTGGTTACTAGCTTTGGATTGGCCCAGCTATGGCCATTGCGGCCATTTGGGGAGTGAACCAACATATAGAAGATTCTCTCTCTCTCTCTCTCTCTCTCTCTCTCTCTCTCTCTCTCTCTCTGCCTCTGCCTCTTTATAACTTTGTCTTTCAAATAAATAAATAAATCTTAAAAGAGAAAGAGAGACAGAGACTAAGCCTTACATATCTATACAGTAGAGTGTAATCACAATTCATGAGTTTTATGATGCCTTCAGCTACATGCTTACTGATAAACAGGTAGGCAGATGATCATGAATTACATTTTTTATAATATAAATAAATGCTCTATGGAGTGTCATGGTGCAGTGGGTTAGCTGCTATTTGAGACACTATATCCCAAAACTGAGTACCTGTTTCCAGTCCTGGCTAGTCTCCTTCTAATCACCTTCCCAATGGTGCGCACCCATGGAGGCAGCAGAAGATGCCTGAAGTGCTTGTCCCCTGCCACTCATACAGGAGACCTCTTTGGAGTTCTGAACTCCAGGTTTCAGCCTGGTCCAGCTCTTTCTGTTACAGGCATTTGGGGAGGTAATTGGTGGATAGACATTGCCTCACCCCCCACTCTTCTTCCCTTCATCTGTCTAGGATAGTAGATGACACTAAAGGAATAAATGTTAACAATAGCAAGTAAATGCTCTAAAAAACTGGAATGTTCACTTATTATTCTATATTTACATAGTACTCTCTTAAGATTCCAAGTATTTCTCATATTTTATCAGGCATTCCTAAGATTCAAAGCTCAATTCTCCAAAAACAATATGCATTTCTAAAATCATATTTAAAGTATATAAATTCCATCTATTTAACCTATACAGATTCTGAAACATAGTGATACTTCTCACTCTCTCTCCTGCCCATGCCCCAACCATTTTTACTCCTCCCTTTCCGATTCCCACTCTTAAATTTTCAAAATGTATATTAAAGCAACCAATAGTAACCTGTGTAGGATACATCCAAATTAACTTTGAATTCTCTGATTCCCTATGATTTCTAATATAATATTTTCAAAAATATACAGAAGCACATCAGTGGAAGACTTAAAATATAATCATCCCTTTTGTTAAAGATATTTGTCATCTATTTAAATATATTTTATTGTTTTACGTAATGATGTATTAATTATATCTAGTTATAGAGATATATTTAGAACATAATATCTAACAAAAATATAGACATTTACTCTTCAACCCTGTAATTCTAGTTTAAGAAATATACAATACACTACACATATTTCAAGTATAATATTTTTGTTTGTTTTACATATGTATGTACTTATGAAACTGTGAAATCATCACCCAAATTGAGATAATGAACAAATCCATAACCCGTAAAAGTTTCTTGCTTTTGTATTCCCTTCTTATTTTTCCTCAATTCTCCCAATCCTTAAATAACTACTAATCTGTTTTATGTTTCTGTTGATTCATTGTCATCTCTACAATCTTATAGAAATTAAAAATCATAAAGTAGTTGTTTATTTTATCCAATTTCTTTCACTCTTCCTTGTTTTTGTACATAATGATAGTTTGTTTCATTACTGAATAGTATTCTTCTTGAAAAAAAAATATATATATAAACGATTTATTTATATAATCAACTATTGATAGACATTTGTGTTACTTTCCACTTTTGTGTATAGAAGTGTAGTATTTAAGCAGAAAGGGAATATTGAAAGATGGGAAGAAAATCTGACACATTTTTTGCTCTTTTGAGAAAAAAATTGTTTTTTAGAGAACACTCCAGGAAAGCTTCTTTTTCAAGATTGTGCTCAGAGGGGTCCAGATCACCACAAACAAGTTATGGTTAAAGCTGCAAGAAATCAATTTGAATAGGATCATCCTGACCTAGGTATGTTCTTACATATGAGGAGTTCCCCCACACTCTTTTCTAATGTCTTGGACGTTCTCTTAACCCCATCTCCTTTTCTATAAAAGCCCTAGAAAACTGCTTCCCCTTAAGGAATTTTCATCTTGGGAAATATATACCCCCACTTCCTTCTTTACTTGTCACGAGTAAAGAAAATATTTCCCCTGAGCAGCTCATATTTGAGGCCAATTATGTGGCAACAATGCAAGATTTGAATGGATCCACTGTATCTGCTATATTTTGAGCTATTGCAAATGAAACTGCTATGATCATTCATGATGAAGTCTTCACGTGGACATAGACTCTAATTTATCTTGAAGAAATAACTAGGTATTGAATAACCAGGTTAATAGTAAGTACACATTTAGCTTTTTAAGAAACTTCCAAAGTATTAGGCAAAGTTTCTATAAAATTATGCTTTCCTATCAGTAGTATGTCTGCTGGTTCCAGTTGCTGCCCATCCTCATCACTACTTGGTAATATAATTCTTTTCTATTAGCTAGTATACTATAAAATGGTATATATTACATATTTAAATGCATATGGAATAGTAGGGTATTAAATTTTAGGTTTGTATTTCCCTAATGACTATTCATATTGAATTTCATTTCACATGTTTACTTACAATTCACAAATTTTATTTGGTGAAATGTATATTTGCTGAATGTATATTTGAAAAGGAGGGCTGGTATTTTGGTGCAGCAGTCTCTGCCCTCAAAGCAAACATTGCATCTGGCTGCAAAGTTGAGTCCCAGCTGCTCCACTTTCAATCCTGCTCCCCATCAAAGTCCCTGGGATGGCAGCAGAAGATGCTCAATATGTTTGACCCCCAACCACTCTTATGGGAGAACGTTATGGAGTTACAGGCTCCTGGCTTTCACACAGCCCAGTTGTGGTCATTGTAGGCATTGGGAGAATAAACCAGTGGATGGAAGATCTCTCCCTGCCCCTTCTCTGTCTATCTCTGTCTCACTATCTTACTCTCACTCTCTGTTTTTCATATAAATAAAAATAAATCTTTGAACCAAAAATGATGCATGACAATCAGAAGCCCTTGGTGATATTTAATCTTCAATCAAAAATGTACCTTAAAACATATTTTGGCATAATTGGGGAAATTAAAATTGTGGACTTTGGAGTAGATTATTGTTCTTAATGCTAATCTTTTGTGCTACAATGATAATATCATTAAAGAGATAAAGCAAGTGAGACAAATTATTACCCTTGGTTTATCAAACTAAAGCATGTAAGGATATTCTTACTAATATTTTAATTGTAAATTGTTCTAATTTTGAATTTTATGTCATGGCATTTTTGTAATTTGTTCATTATTAATTTGGGCATTTTGTTGACCAATTTATATGCATATATAAAATACTTAATACATATAAAAATCCACAGAAAATAATAATTGTAAATGTGTATTGAAAATAAAAATTCAACATAAAATTTCCTGTTGCCATGGAAACTTGCTTGGCCTAAGGGTAGAATATGATCAGATACCAGAGTTAGAGAATAAATAACAGAACTTCAGAGCTCATACTATGAAGACACATGTTCTACCTCAAATGTTTCCAAGCTGTATTGAATTCCAACTGACCACAACAGAAACTTGCTCATCAGTGCACCCTTTGTTTTTCTTTCTCCTATCCCTCTCTCTTTTTCCTGCTTTCACATGGGGTGCAGGGCCCAAGCACTTGGGCCATCCTCTACTGCACTCCCTGGCCACAGCAGAGAGCTGGACTGGAGAGGAGCAACCAGGACAGAATCTGGGCCCCGACCAGATTTACTTGTCACAAGTAAATAAAATATTTCCCCTGAGCAGCTCATAGAACCAGGACTAGAACCCAGTGTGTAGGTGCCGCAAGGCAGAGGATTAGCCTATTGAGCCTCGGCGCTGGCCACATTCTGATTTTAATTCATTGATATGGAAAGTATGTTATTATAAATGGAATGCTGGTGTGATAAATAATTCACCCAACCCAAGATTAACCCTTAGACATAAAAGTTCCAAGAATAAAACTGGAGTGTGCTTTCTTCCTACCCATGTATAGCAGATTGTTCTTGTATTTTAACCAGAAATCCAATTATGAGGTTAAACTTGTGTTACCAGATGGAGCATTTTGATTACACATTTAAAGATTGTATTTTAGGCCAGTGCCGCGGCTCACTTAGCTAATCCTCAACCTGCGACGCCGGCAACCCGGGTTCTAGTCCCAGTTGGGGCGCCAGATTCTGTCCCGGTTGCTCCTCTTCCACTCCAGCTCTCTGCTGTGGCCTGGGAAGGCAGTGGAGAATGGCCCAAGTGCTTGGGCCCTGCACCTGCATGGGAGACCAGAAGGAAGCATCTGGCTCCTGGCTTTGGATTGGCATAGCAGCCATTTTGCAGGTGAATCAATGAAAGGAAAACCTTTCTCTCTGTCTCTCTCTCTCTCTCTCTGTCTAACTCTGCCTGTCCAAAAAAAATTGTAATTTAGATTTTTATTACCCTCAGTGCCAGTCTTAATTCCTACTTCCATTTAATTATCCAC
Source organism: Sylvilagus floridanus (assembly GCA_949820135.1). NCBI lineage: Eukaryota > Metazoa > Chordata > Mammalia > Lagomorpha > Leporidae > Sylvilagus > Sylvilagus floridanus. The sequence goes on from OX463241.1 coordinate 110,647,104, forward strand.
TAAATCTCTCACCTTATTTATTTTCTTTAATATGTTTTATATAACCACCCTGCATTTTCTACAGTATGAAGTCAGAATTTTTCAAGGCTAATATCTTATCAAAACAGACTTTTTAAAAGTAAGAAGTAGTAGTTTTTATAAGTAAAAGTTGCCATTGAAATGGATACTTGCTAAGATTTTTTCCTAATGTAAAGAAATCTCTCTGGTCCAGCATTGTGGCATCCCAGTTAAAGCTGTCTCCTGCAACTCCAGCATCCCATATCAACGCCAGTTCCCATCCCTGTTGCTCAGCTTCTCAACCAGCTCCCTACTAATGCAGCTGGGAAAGCAGCGAGAGGTGGCCCAAGTGTTTAGGCCCCTGAACTCGTGTGGGGGACCTGCAAGAAGTTCCTGGCTACTGGCGTTGTCCTGGCCCAGCCTCAACTGTTATAGCCATTTGGGGAGTGAAGCAGCAGATAGAAGATTCTCTCTCTTTCTTTCTCTCTCTCCTTCCCTTTTTCCATAACTCTGTCTTTCAAATAAATAAATATATAAAATGCAATCTCAAAATTTTCAGATATTTACTGTTATTAGTACATGAAGTAATAGAAGGAAAAATTTCAGACAAAATGTGTTGGTGAATGAATTTTAACTTAAAAAGCAGAGTAGGAACTACAGTACTGGTCGTAATAAACATTCTTCAAGTTCCAGTGTTGTGGCATAGGAGGTTAGGCTGCCTGCTGCAGCATCAGCATTCCATATGAATGCCAGTTTGAGTTCTGGCTATTCCATTTCCAACCCAGCTTCCTGCTAATGCACCTGGGAAAGCAGCAGAAGATGGCTCAAGTACTTGGGCCCTTGCCAGCCTTGTGGGAGACCTGGATGTAGTTCCAGGCTCTGGACTTCAGGCTGGCACCATCCTTGCTATTGCAAATATTTGGGGAGTGAATCTGCAGACGGAAGTTACGTCTCTGGTTCTTTGTAACTCTACTTTTCAAAATAAACTTTAAGAACAATTCTTCAGTTCATTATACAACATTTGCCTCAATTGTCTGTGTGTCTTTTCTTTACAGTTAGTCTTTCTTATCAATGGAATATTGGCTCCAGGGACTTCTAATGAAACCAAAATCTGTGTATTCTACTGCCTTATATAAAATAGAAAGGCATTGGTATATAACCTACTCACATCAACCTGCATATTCTAAATCATCTCAAGATTAAATATAATAAATAATACAATGCAAGTGTTATTTAAGTAGCTGTTATATTCTGTTGTTTAGAAAATAATGCAAGAAAAAATGTGTAAATATTCACTATAGACATATTTTTTTTCAAAACTTACACATCAACAGTTGGCTGAATCCCTAGATGTGGAACCTGCAGAAGTGGAGACCTGACAGTATGTGTTACAGAGCTCATCAAAAAATCCATAAGAATGTACATCATGGAAGAAACTATGCATAGATTTCAAAATTGTTTTGCACCAAATCAATCTCATTCTAGATTGTAACATTTCTAAACAGCACCAAGTTGTGGCATTAATAGGTTAAAACACAAGTTTCAAACAGTCCCTTATTATACGATCAACAAGTGTTCTGTTAAAACAGAAGGAATAGCAAATATTGAGTTTTTAGTGAAGCTAGTGTGGAGTCATGGTGAAATCAATCATGGTTTATAAAAGGTTTGTGAGGGGGCTGGCATTGTGGGATTGTGGGTAAAGCCGCTGCCTGTGATGCCAGCATCCCATATGGGTGCCAATTTGAGTCCTAGTTGCTCCACTTCCCAACCTTCCCTGCTAATGCACCTGGGAAAGCAGCAGAGGATGACCTGAGTGTTGGAGCCCTGCACCCATAAGGGAGACCTGGAAGAAACTACTGGCTCCTGGTTTTGGTTTAGAACATCCTCAGTATTTGGAGCTGATTGGGGAGTGAACCAGTAGATGGAAGACTCTCTTTCTCCATCTCCATCTCCATCTCCGTCTCCGTCTCCATCTCCGTCTCCATCTCTATCTCCATCTCCATCTCCATCCCCATCATCTTCATCTCTATCTCTTCTTCTTTGCCCGTAACTCTTCCTTTCAAATAAATAAAATAAAACTAAATACTAAATAACAGGTTTTGGGGGTCAGGATCCAGGAAATTGGAAGTTTCTAAATGCATAACTTATTTTATAAATGGACATAGCAGTGTTAAAGATAAAACATGAACTATCAGATCGTCCACATCAATTTGCATGGAAAAAGCAGACTTTGTGGCAACTGCTGTGCTGTAGCGGGTAAAGCCGCCACCTGCAATGCTGTCATCCCATATGGTACCAGTTTGAGTCCCAGCTGCTACACTTCTGATCCAGCTCTCTGCTGTGGCTTGGGAAAGCAGTAGAAGATGGCCCAAGTCCTTGGGCCCCTGCACCCATGTGGGAGACCCGGAAGAAGCTCCTGGCTCCTGGCTTCGAATCAGCACATCTCCAACTATTGCGGCCATCAGGGGTGTGAACCAGTAGATGGAAGACCTCTCCTCTCTCTCTGCCTCTCCTTCTCTCTCCGTGTAACTCTGACTTTCAAATAAATAAATGGTTTTTTAAAAATAGAAAAGTAGCCCTGTTCTTGCACTAATTGAAGAAGGAGAACCACTTACTACACAAACACACACCAAGGCCATTGACAGCTCCACTGGTTCCCCTCACACAATTGGGGTGGAAAAACTAAAAAGTTTAATGAAGTTTTTGGTCCAAGGGCACCAAAACTGCACATACACCAGTGGCAGACAAAAGTAGGGTTTTCATTCGAAATACTACACAAGTGAGAGTTAGATCATGACAGTGATGAACTCCTTGGAAAATTATAACAGGAGATGAAACGTGGCTTTACCAATGTGATCCTGAAGAAGCAGCACAATCAAAGCACGGCTACCAGGATGTGGAAGAGATCTGGTCAAAGACCAATCAGGCCAGTCAAGATTTTTTGGGTATGTTCAAGGCATCTTGCTTGTTGACTTTCTGGAAGACAAAGAGTGATAACATCTGCTTATTAGGATGAGACTTATATTTTTAAAAAAAAAAAGGCAGAGAAAAAACAAAGATAGCTTCACAAGTCTTTCTCGGCAATGACAATGCTCTTTCTCATTCCTCTCTCCAATTAATCAATAAGGCAATTCTGTCAGACTTTTGATTGAACTCCATTAGCCGTCTTCTAACAGGCTTCTCCTGACTACATTTTTGTTTCCTAATCCTGAAAAATTCCTAGATGGGCTTGTGTAAAGCCAGCACCTATGCAACGTCATACTATATGGGTGCTTGTTCGTGTCCTGGCTGCATCACTTATGATCCAGGTCTCTGCTAATGGCCTGTGAAAGAGTGGAGGATAACCCAAGATTTCGGGCTCCAGTACCCACATGGGAGACTTGGGTCAAGCTCCTTGTTTCTGGCTTTGGTCTGATCCTGTGCTGACCAATTTTGGCCATCTATGACCTGAGCCAATGGATGTAAGATCTCTCTCTCTGTTTTCCTATCTCTCTGTAACTTTAACTTTCAAAAATAAATAAATCTTTTAAAAATTGCTGTAGACAACCATTTTTCTCCTACTGTTAAGATTAAAAATGCAGCCCTACCAAACAAATTACCAAAACTCTGTTAAATAGGAATATTTAAATGGCTAATGCCATCATTTAAATAGTTGTCTTGAATTTTTAGAATTTATGTTGAGAAGTTAAATTTAGGTCTTTATTTTATTTTTACTTCATTTTCCTGCAAACGTTATGAAGTCCTGTCATACTGATATGTTTATTTAATTTAAAATAAAACATGTGCTGGCTGGCGCCGCGGCTCATTAGGCTAATCCTCCGCATAGCGGCGCCTGCACACCAGGTTCTATTCCAGGTCAGGGCACTGGATTCTGTCCCGGTTGCCCCTCTTCCAGGTCAGCTCTCTGCTGTGGCCCAGGAGTGCAGTGGAGAATGGCCCAAGTGCTTGGCCCTTGCACCCCATGGGAGACCAGGGGAAGCACCTGGCTCCTGCCTTTGGATCAGCGTGGTGTGCCGGGTGCAGCTCGCTGGCCGTGGCGGCCATTGGAAGGTGAACCAATGGCAAAAGGAAGACCTTTCTGTCTCTCTCTCTCTCACTGTCCACTCTGCCTATAAAAAATAAATAAATAAATAAAATAAAAAAATAAAACATCTGCTGATGTAAAATTATTTATTCCTTTTTTTAATAAAGCTTTTATTTAAAGTATATAATTTTCCAAAGTACAGCTTATGGATTACAATGGCTCCCCCCCCATAACTTCCCTCCCACCCGCAACCCTCACCTTTCCCACTCCATCTCCCCTTCCATTCACATCAAGATTCATTTTCAATTCTCTTTATATACAGAAGATCAGTTTAGTACATATTACATAAAGATTTCAACAGTTTGCCCTCACATAGCAACACAAAGTGAAAAATACTGTGGGAGTACTAGGTATAATATTAATTGACAATGCATAGCATATTAAGGACAGAGATCCTACATGATATATATTTTTGAAATTGATTAATTTTCTATGCAATTTCCAATTTAACACCAAGTTTTTTTTTCATTTTTAATTATCTTTATATACAGAAGATCGATTCAGTATATACTATGTAAAGATTTCATCAGTTTGCACCCACACAGAAACACAAAGTGTAAAATACTGTTTCAGTACTAGTTATAGCATTACTTCACATTGGACAACACATTAAGGACAGATCCCACATGAGACGTAAGTACACAGTGACTCCTGATGTTGATTTAACAATTTGACACTCTTGTTTATGGCGTCAGTAATCTCCCTAGGCTCTAGTCATGAGTTGTCGAGGATATGGAAGCCTTTAGGGTTTGCCGACTTCAAACTTTTTCCAACAGGGTCATAGTCAAAGTGGAAGTTCTCTCCTCCCTTCAGAGAAAGGTACCTCCTTCTTTGATGGCCCATTCTTTCCACTGGGATCTCACTCGCAGAGATCTTTCATTTAGGTCTTTTTTTTTTTCAGAGTGTCTTGGCTTTCCATGCCTAAAATATTCTCATGGGCTCTTGAGCCAGATCCGAATGCCTTAAGGGCTGATTCTGAGGCCAGAGTGCTATTTAGGACATCTGCCATTCTATGAGTCTGCTGTGTACTCGCTTCCCATGTTGGATCATTCTCTCCCTTTTTCATTCTATCAGTTAGTATTAGCAGACACTAGTCTTGTTTGTGTGATCCCTTTGACTCTTAGACCTATCAGTGTGATCAATTGTGAATTGAAATTGATCACTTGGACTAGTGAGATGGCCTTGGTACATGCCACCTTGATGGGATTGTACTGGAATCCCCTGGCAGGATTCTAACTCCATCATTTGGGGCCGTTCTGATTGAGCATGTCCCAAATTGTACATCTCCTCCTTCTCTTATTCCCACACTTATATTTCACAGGGATCACTTTTCAGTTAAAATTTAAACACCTAAGAATAATTGTGTGTTAATTACAGAGTTCAACCACTAGTACTAGGATAAAAAAATACTAAAATGGATAAAGTATTACATTGTACAACAACAGTCAGCACAAGAGCTGATCAAGTCTCTGTTTCTCATAGTGTCCATTTCACTTCAACAGGTTTCCCCTTTGGTGTTCAGTTAGTTGTCACCAATCAGGGAGAACATATGATATTTGTCCCTTTGGGACTGGCTTAATTCACTCAGCATGATGTTTTCCAGATTCCTCCATCTTGTTTCAAATGACCAGATTTCATTGTTTTTGACTGCTGTATAGTATTCTATAGAGTACATGTCCCATAATTTCTTTATCCAAATGTATGTTTTGAATTCCTTGTGATCTTTCGCTGTGAGGTTCCCTTCATATACCTTCTTTCTTTCTTTTTTTTTTTTTTGATTCAAATGGGAAGTAATTCCACACAGCTGAATGGAATCGGGGGTGGTTAGCAGGCAAATGATATACCCACAGGAGCCAGATATTGGAAGCTTTTTCCCAAGGACCACAGAGGGAATCTCTGCGGCCTTCAGTGTGGGTTCAAATTCTGCTGCAGTCTCACCACTGGGCTACCAAGGCTACTGAACTGTAGCATCTCTGGAGAGTACTCATGTGGTGAATTCCGTGAGTTCTCTCCCTCACAGTCTCTTTTTTCACAGTCTCAGCTCATTAGCACCACACATTCATTAGGTTCTAATCTCCTGTTATTTCCCCCCCACGCCCAGAGTCAGGTTTTTCTGCTAGGCTCAGGGCCGGTGCAGACCTGAGGTCACCCTGCTTATGACGTATTCCAAAATGGCGCCTGCTGTTTGTCTTGCTCACCTTTGCGATGTGGGCGGAGAGAGAGAAACTCATGTCCGTATCGGTCACTTTTTTCTTTCTCTCTCTTTTCTAGTTAGCCTGGTGAACTTTTCCCCACAGGGTTTCAAGCCTTGTTCGCTCTAGTCTCATCTCTCTGCTTTCCTGCCGGTGTCGCGGGCTATTGAGGTTCGGCTCACCTCGCGTTCCAGCACTGGTGAGTTGAGTCTGCCGCTGGTGTCCCGAACTGCGGGCTCCCACGCTCTCCTCAAAGGTCCACTGTGAATCACTAGTTCTGGAAGAGTTTCCTCTGCTGTTTCTTCCCCTACTCTTCCTTGAACCTGCAGTATCTCCACTTTTATTAAACTGTCTCTCCCCAGATTATCAGTGTGCTGCCTTCCTATTCCGCCATCTTGCCCCCTCTCAATTCTAATGTGATTGTAATTTATTATTTTTCTAGGTAACTAATATTGTATATATTTAAGTGTTACATTTACTGTGATTTTTATAGGAAAAAAATAAATAAATCTAGAGATAAGAGATAGAAGATTTTTTTTTTCCTTTGGGAGAAACAGATGTATTAGAATTCGTGGCAGTCTTTGAATTTTAAATTCTGCCTTCAAGAGAAAGAGGATGAGGTGGTAAAAGAGAACATATAAATCAATAATAATGCTTTCTACAAGGATATGAGTCTTTCCAAGAAATAGTTCCAAATTCTGAGGTGGACAATATGAGTTGTTTCTGGCTACCAAGGGAAAAAGAAAAGTAATAGTATGATAATGAAAATTTCTATTCCTATTCATACCTTAGATAGAGAATGCCAGCACTTTGCTGGTTTATTTTTATTCTTCCTTTACAGATCAAGTTAGAGAAATGGAGAGTGTGAGGGTATTAAGACTTAAGAATCTTTTAATTTATATAAATAAATATAAAATTTTTTATAAAATATTTTATAAATATAAACATATATTTATATAATATATCTATATAATATATATTTATAATATATAAATATAAATAAAATATAAAATAAATATAAAAATTTATACAAATAAATATAAAAATATTGCTGCTTCCATTTCATTTGGTTGTCCATTCACTCTGCTAAAAAGTTTCAGTTCGCAAGCTAAAGTTGAGTAAAATCATCATTACATTTGCACACAGAGCATATTTCTCTTTTTCTTCTCTATAATTATAGCTAAAATTTTAAATGAATATAGTGCAGTTTGGCAAGCTGTATTTACATTAGAAGTAAATTTGAAGCTCATGTTTTGGAAGAGCTAAATATTTTAATAAATTAGTGACTGCTCTATTTTCTTTACATTTCCCCTAATGAGAAAAATTACATTTTACATGTTATAAAGAAAATAATACGATTCAGCCTTTATAAAATAATGACAGTAACATGTTTGAAACTAGAATATTTTTATCTCATTTTTGGTAGATACATATTAATTTAAATACATGTGTGTGTATATATTTAATTATAGCTTAAAAAATTCCAGGAATTATTCAGCAGCGTAGCATAAAAATATGCTTACATAAAATTTACAAATACATCTAACATTTTTCTCTGTTATTTTTCTAAACAGCCACTCTTTAAATACTCTGTCCATTTTACAATATCTAGCTGAGAAATAAAACTACTGATATTTTTAAATAATCATTAAAACACAATACATAATGAAATATTTTGAAATATCTAAAAATGCTTTCAAAATTTATATTTCCCTATATAATATTATATACTAAATAAATTTTCTCCTAAATGTAAGAAAGCACCACCATAAACCACTGGGCAAGAGAGACAAATAATGATTTCCTGTATTGCTGCTGGAGGTTCTTGAGGTGTGGGAAAAATTTCAGTTAGTTTACCTCCTGAGTGCAGACAGAATCCCATTCTGCTTTTCCCTTAAAATACAATGCGACAGTGTAGAGAAGCAATGGAAAATTAAGGGAAAAAAACTTTCTGCCATTCTTCAACTCTTGACATGTAGGAGCGAAGGAAAAAATGTGGCTTCAGCCGCCAGTAAGTTTAAAAAATAAACTTCGCCATGACTGAGAGCTGATGTTATTGTGATAAAGAGTAAATACACATAGATAAAATGGGGTGGTAGAAAAGATACTAAAAGATACTTGATCACTAATAGGAAAAATCATTTCTCAGAATCTGACCCATAGAAATACCTCTGAACCAAACAGAGTAAAAACTATGAGATAATTTGTAATAATATGATTTTTCATGGTCCTCATGGAATCTGATCATTAACGATTTGTTTCTATTTTTTCTTAAACTATCACAATAATTTTTGAATAAAATTTCTTATGATATATTAGATATTTAACATTCAAATGCAAATTAAAATTAAATATGTTAATATTTAATATTCATAGGCAAAAATACTTATTATATACAAAGGGTGTTTAAAAGTTTGTGTACAGAAAAATACATGTTATGAAAAACTACCTATATTTCAATTTTTGCACCTATCATTTAATACATACCTTAATTCTATTTCCATGAACTTTGTGAAGTACTCCTATACACCTAATTTGAAACACTTGACAGAATTCCTATTTTGCTGAAAATAGGTATTTATATAACATTATAATAAAGATTATCTCTTTATTTCTCAAGATATTTTTTGGCTATTGCCTTCAGTGGCTGTCTATTGATTTGGTCCAGCATTTATCCAAACATGCTCAGCAGTGTCTCTCCATAACAGGCACCATGACAGAAACTGTGTAACAGCTTCCTAGCAGGGTAGCCTATATCCTTGTTTGAAAGATTGGTGACTACACAGCAACTGTCAATGGTAAACAGCCTCCACATCTACTCCCAAATTCTCTAGGTCTCTCTCCGAAAATCATACTTTCTGCCAACTCCCATTTCATCCTTCTTCTCCGTTTCTAACATTGGGACACAAGCTCAAAAGAGAAGCAGAGATTATAAGTGTCTTTTTTCCGTTGTATATACAAGAACTTCTGAAATCTTCTGCAGAGACAGGCATTGATTTCTGGAACATGAAAACCAGAATAGTTAATTGCCATTTCAAGAATACTGAGTTGTATACCTACCAGAGAATAATATTACAAATTGAAAGAATCTTATCCCTACACCTGGTTTAAATATCTAAGCATAGAGATTGCCACTGGGATGTTGCCATTTGTGATGCCCACATCCCATATCAGATTCTCAGAGTTTAAGTTCTGTTTCAATTTCTGATTATTGCTTTCTAAAGTGAACCTGAAGAGGCAGCAGATCACGGCTCAAGTAATAGGGTGTATGACACCCACAGACCTAGATTGAGTTCCAGGCTCCTGGCTTTAACCTGGCCTTGCACTGGCTATTGTGGGCATCTTGGGGTGCCCGTCTTGTCTCTTCATCTTTAATAAATAATAAGTATATAAATGCATATTTTTAAAAATAGAGAAGCAAACTGTATGTTATTACCATCTCTGTGAGAATAAATGATAACAGTCTATCATGAAAACTTTACACAGAAAATGAAAATATAATAAATAAAATATAGGCATTTCTTGACACCTCTGGCTTAGTAAAAGAAAATCTAAAGTTAATTATTTTCTTTGCTACTTGCCCAAAGATAATTATGATAATGCAGTATCAGTTTTCCTCAGGTCAACTTTATTTCACATTTATTTAAGTATTCTGCTTGGGTTTCAATCCTTTCTTTCACCTCCCTTTCTCTCATGCTTACTTCATTCTCACTGTTTATTTTCTTGGATTTTTTTTTTCTTGGTTTAGTTTGGTTTTAGTGGCCTCTAATGCATCAAATAATGTGTTCAAACACATCTTGTTATTCTATAGAACAAACCTTCAGAATATTTAAAATATCAAAATATTTGGTTTCCTGAAAAGTAATGTTGAAATTCTATCCTCAAGGACCTATGAATGTGATCTTATATGAAAATAAGATGGACTCTGGTCTTATATGCCCAATGACCTTGTACAAGAAGAGAAAGAAGGACACAGGCACACATCCTAGAGTGCCATCTAAAGACAGACACACACAGATTGGAGTGCCACGTGTACAAGTGAAGGGATGCCAATGATTGCGGCTAACACCAAAAGCCAAGAGCAGAGCATGGAAGAGAGGATCCCATACAGCCTTCAGAGAGATTGTGGCACAGGGTAACTTGGTTTCAAATATCTGGACTCAAGGAATAGGAGATAATATGTTTCTGTTGTTTTAAATACCCAGATTTGTAGTACTTTCTGTGTTGCTCTAGGAAATTTATATGGGAGGACTCCTTTATTTCAGTTAATGGAAATAAATTGAAAGCACCAAAATTGAAAAACCAAGATGTCTCCTGACCCTAGCCAATCACATGAGAGACCAGGATGTAATTCCAGGCTCCTGGTTTAGCCCTTACCCAGCCTTGGCCTTGGCCATTGTGGACATTTTGAAGTGAAGCAGCAGATGGAAAATATCTCTCTTCATACTTTCAAAATAAGACCTTAAAAAAATTACATGTTTGCTTTTGTTTAAATTTTGATTATCTATGAGCTGTCTATAAAATATACTTTCTTTGGTACATTAAATGTAATATGAATAGAGCTTAATTATAAGCAACATGATATTTGATATTTGACATTTACAATTTTCTCTAAAACATAATGAACCAAGAATATAAAATATTGTCAAATTGTGGTAAATTATATTTAAAATAAAATATATCAAACAAATAAGAAAATGCATTTCTTTTAAGGAACCATAAGGAAAAGATAGTTAAAAACCTAATGCACTGAGCTCCATTAGATTACAATGTCACCAAGCATTCATTGAATTCATGACCATCAGTTTTATATATGACGCCAGCTGTGCTTCAGCAGTCTTGAATGTTTTTGGTGTACATAAATCTTCTGGTTGCTTGCTGTAATCAAAACCCTGTCACTTCTTCTTATTCCTTCTCATCTTCTTTCTGATCTCATCTTTAGTCTAAAGAATGTAGAATGTGCATGAATGCTGAATATTTTTAAAATGGATACTGTCATGCACTATGCACTTCTAAAATTATAATGAAAATTTTGTAGTCTACTTATATATCAGCTAATTTTGACTTTTTAGTTGTCCAATTTTTAAAAAATCAATGTAGGGAAAAATTGGTTTTTTGAACATCTATAGTAGATATTAAAAATAATCAGTTTCAAATCATAAAGTAATTTATTAATTGTGTATAATCTAAGTCTGATGTACTGATCGTTTAAAAAGATGTGCGCATGTTACTTTAAAAATATCTTTTCATAAGTGAAAAATCAAAAATGAAAATCTGCCACAGGCATGAGTAACAGCAATTCTCAGTAGCTAATTCTTTTCCAAAAATACAAATAGAATGAAATGATTTCAGGGGATTTCCTTTATTTTTAATTTCAAAAATTATATGAGTTGGCATTGTGGCGTAAGTAGGAACAGCTGCCAACTGTGAGGCTGACATCCCATATGGGGGCTGGTTCACATCTCAGGTGCTCCACTTCCAATCCAACTCCCTGCTAACGGCCTCAGAAAAGCAGCAGAAACTAGCCCAAGTGCAATGGCCCTGCCACCCAAATGGGAGACCTTGATGAAGCTTCTGGCTCCTGGGTTTTGCCTGGCTCAGACCTGACCATTGTGGCCAATTGGCGAATGAACCAGTGAAAGAGGACCTCTCCCTTTCTTGTCCTTGTCTCTCTCTTTCTAACTCTGACTTTCAAATAAATACCTTTCTCTGAAGGGAGAAGAAAAATTTGACTAAGGCCTTGTCTAAATTAGATTGGAGTTTGTGAACTCAAGAGGCTTCCATAGCCTTGGCAGCTCATGACAAAAGCCTAGAGAGATTACTGATGCCATAAACAAGAGTGTCAATTGTTAAATCAACAACGGGATTCACTGTGCAACTACTCCTCATGTAGGACCTCTGTCCTTAATGTGTTGTACTATGCGAATTAAAGGTAAAACTACTACTCAAACAGTACTCTATACTTCGTGTGTATGTGTGGGTGCAGTCTGTTGGAATTTTTACTAAGATCAACTATACTAAGTTGACCTTCTATATATAAAGATAATTGAAAATGAATCTTGAAAAAGAATGGGATGGGAGAGGGAATGAGAGATGGGATGGTTGCAGGTGGGAGGGAGGTTATGAGGGGAAAAGCTGCTAGAATCCAAAAGTTGTACTTGGGAAATTTATTAAATAAAAGTTGAAAAAAATTACAATGAAAGCATTGTTCTGAAGGACTATCTCAGGTTGTCATCCAAAGTCAATAAAGCCGTGGAGCCCCTTGAAAGTAGTAACTGTTTTGATCTTCTTCATGGGATATGTACATAAAAACTATTGCCTCTGTGTATCTCTTTTGCATGGTCTCTCTCTCTCTCTCTCTCTCTCTCACTGTTTGTCTCTCTGTCTCTCTTTCATTCTACATTTCAAATAGTAAATTAATAAACATTAAAAATAAAGTCTATTTTTCAAAAGTTTATTCTTAACACATATTCTGTATAATTATTATTGCCAATGAACACAATTGGAGTGAGCATTGTGGTGCCCCTGGTTAAGTTGCTGCTTGGGGTAACTGCATCCCATATCAGAGTGCCAGTTCAATTCCTGGTTCCTCTGCTTCTGATCTAGATTCCTGCCAAAGCATTTGGAAAGTAGCAGATTTCTGAAGTGCTTGAGTGCCTGTCATTCACATGGGAGACCTGTATGGAGTATCTGACTCCTGGCTCAGACTTGACCTGCCCTGGTTGCTGTGGGCTTGTGAGGAGTAAACCAGCAAATGGAAGATGTCTCTCTGTCTGTCTCTGTCTTTATGTTGGACTGCCTTTCAAATAGATGAAAATAAATAAATAAGCATGTAAATATCATTTATATACTGCACAACCAAGTTGAAATATTAAATATTTTATCAAATAAACCTCAAGTTAACTCTTCTGTATTTTTACTACAATATGTTAAATTTAGAAACACAGTAATGTGAGATGGCATTGTTGGTTAAGTCACCTGCTGCAACACTGGCATCCATATGGATACCAGTTCAAGTCCTGGCTGCTCCATTTCAGATCCAGCTTTCTGCTCATATGCCTGGGAAGCAGCAGACACTGGTCCAAGTATTTGGGCCCCTGCACCCATGTGGGAGGCCCAGATGAAGTTCCTCACTTCTGAATTCTGCCTGCCCCAGACTTGGCAGTTGCAGACTTTGCAAATCAGCAGATGGAAGTGAACCAGCAGATGAAAGATCTCTCTATATGTATTTCTCTATATATCTCTCTCCCTCCCTCTCTCTTTCTGTCTCTCCGTTTGTATTTCTCCCTATCTCTGTGACTCTTTGAAATACATAAGTAAATATGTAAAAGAAACACAATAATGATTGGTGCATGACTGAATCAAATTTTAAATTCAACATATACATGTTTAGGGTATATGTTACCTTTTAGTTTTTATAAATTTATTCAAATAGATTTGACATTGTTTCCAAGGTAGATGTCACTTCAACCCTAACCTCTGCTCTATAAATGTAGAATAAGGTTGATTTTGTATAATAAATATCAAATATTGAAACGTTTGTCCATGCTTCCACTATAAAATGGCATACTTAAGAATTTTAACTGTATTCTACAACTATGTTTAAGATACAAAATACTTGAATACAGTATTGCATGACTAAGAATTTAATATAGGGGCTGGCGCTGTGGCTTAGCCAGTAAAACTGCCACCTGCAGTGCCGGCACCCCATATGGGCACTGGTTTGAGTTCCAGCTGCTCCACTTCTGATTCAGCTCTCTGCTGTGGCCTGAGAAAGCAGTGCAAGATGGACCAAGTTATTAGGCCCCTGCACCCACATGGGAAACCCAGAGGAAACTTCTGGCTCTTAGCCCAGCTCTGACTGTTGTGGCAGATTGTGAGAGCCAGCGGATGGACAACTTCTCATTCTCTGCCTCTGCCTCTCTGTAAATCTATCTTTTAAATAACTAAATAAATGTTTGGAAAAAAAATTTAATATATTGACAGAAAAATATTAGAAAAGTATGTCTGATAATCCCTTTTATACTGTGTTAAAATGTAATGCTACCAAATAGAATCTTGTGTTATTTTTATTTTTATTTTTATTTTGTTTTTTGGTGCTATTTGAGGAATGAGTTGTGTTAGGAATGTTCGATAGAACTCCAGAAGTAGATAAAATCACTGAACAGCTTTTAGCACATAGCATTAGAATTCAGTGATTCATTGCTTTGGCATTATCTTATTATATATTTGGGATTTTTTTGCAAGGTCATAGATATGAGTTATGGATTTTTTTATTGATCTGTTCCATTGAAAAACATGATGATGACATCTTGAGTTTTGTAAAGAGCAATCAAACAAAAATATTTCTATGGATTGAATAGCTTAATCTAAACTTTAAATTTATTGATCCATACTCTCTTATATAGCTTGGGCTGAGTAAGATATGTAGGAAAATATAAAGGTGCAAAAATTCTGAAATATTTAAGAGATGTTTCTTTGAGACTTAAAAAAAAGCTTCAGGGTTATCTAGTAAAGTCAGATAGTTGTAGTTCACCAAATACATTTTTTTCCTTATTTTTTAAATATAACATTTTATTTATTTGAAAGGCAGAAATATAGAAGAGAGCTAGAGATAGAAAGAGCAATGTCCCATCTCCCCAAATAGCGGCAATGATGGGAACCAGGCCAGGCCACAGCCAGGAGCCAGGAGTTCCTTCTGGCTCTCCCATGTGGCTGACAGTGGCCCAAGCATTTGGGCCACCATGTGCTGTTTCCCCTGTGCATTAGCATGGAGCTGCATCAAAAGTGGAGCCCAAATGGAGAGCTGGCAATGCAGGCGGCAGCTTAACCCATTACTCCACAACACTGGCCCCTAAGTTTTTTTTTTAAGGAAATGGAAATAAAATGTAGTAGTATACGACCGAACATTTCTACATTTGTAGATAAATATGAATATTTTGTATATTCCAAGAGGCTAGTCTTATACATTGGATTCTTTAAATTATTTCTATTAAGTAAGAACATAATTATGTACTAGTATGTACTAGTATGTACTAGTATGTTAAAAATAATGTGGATCTTCATTTATCATCTTGTGCTTTTTTTTTAACTACAGAAAATTATTTGGAAATCCACAAGAAACATATGTATACTGAGTTTTAATAATCTGTGGATTTTTTTTTGCTCTTTGGATTTTTAAAATTGCTGTTTTTAAAAATAATTTTATAACTATAATGAAAGAAATAATATCACCAAAGCTGACATTAAGTTCCTTTCTGTAATTCATTTCAATTTTATATGATGAAGTGGCCATTAAAAGCTATTTCTTTAGCCCAAATTCTGTTTGTAGGTCTAAGCTTTTCTATTTTGTGAATGAGTTTTGTTTTTGTTTCCTTGTTTATTTTACTTTATGTTTTTCCCTAAAATGAAAGCATGCAGAAGTGACAAATAAGTAGGAGAGATAGCAAATTGACAAAACAAGCTCAGTCATGGTATACACGCAGGCATGGAAATAATAATAGGACAGCAGGTAAAGAAAATAGAAGATTCCAGAAATGAGGACCAGGGCATACTGAGGGAGATGAAATTACCTTATATGAGCAAATGTCAGGAATAAATTCATTACTGTGGTATAGTGGGCATGGCATAGTAGGTAGCTGACACCCCTTATGGGCATCAGTTGGAGTCCCAGCTGGTCCACTTCCAATATAGCTCCCTGCTGATGGCCTGGGGAAGCAGTGGAGAATGGCCCAGGTGCTTGGGACCCTTCACTCATGTGGGAGACCTGTATTAACCTCCTGGCTCCTGGCTTCAAATTGGCCCATTCTGGTTACTGCTGTCATTTGGGGAGTGAACAAGAAGATGGAAGATCTCTCTTCTTCTTCGTCTCCTTCTCCTTCTCCTTCTCCTTCTCCTTCTCCTTCTCCTTCTCCTTCTCCTTCTCCTTCTTCTTCTTCTTTTTCTTTCCCTCCCTCCATCCCTTCTCTCCCCTCTCTCTAACTCTGCTTTTCAAATAATTAAATAAATCTAAAAAAAGTTCTATTTATTTGAAAACCAGAGTCAGACATGTACAGAGAAAGAGAGATCTTCCATTCTGCTGGTTCACTCCCAAATGAATCAGTAGGTGGATACTTTCTCTTTACCTCTGTTTTGTCTCTGTCTCTCCCTCTCTGTGATTCTGCATTTCAAATATATTAATAAATATTTTTAAAAAGGTATTGTACATATTTGAACTGGCTAGTACAACTTAAAATATTGTCAAAGTAGGCTGGCACCATCGCTCAATAGGCTAATCCTCTGCCTGCGGCGCCGGCACTCCAGGTTCTAGTCCCCATTGGGGCGCCGGATTCTGTCCAGCTCTCTGCTGTGGCCCAGGAGTGCAGTGGAGAATGGCCCAAGTGCTTGGGCCCTGCACCTGCATGGGAGACCAGGAGAAGCACCTGGCTCCTGGCTTCAGATCAGCGTGGTGCGCCGGCTGCAGTGTGCTGGCCGCAGTGGCCATTGCAGGGTGAACCAATGGAAAAAAGGAAGACCTTTCTCTCTGTCTCTCTCTCTCACTGTCCACTCTGCCTATCAAAAAAAATATTCTCAAAGTAAATAATTGTAGAATAAAATCCTCCAGCCCTGGTCACTGGGACACTTTGGGGAGTGAATTTGTGGATGTAAGATCTCTCTCCCTCTCCCTGTCTCTCCTCTCTATCTCTGCCTTTCAAATAAATAAATATTCTTTTATTTTTTTTTAAGTCAAAGTTATTGCTGTGCTTAGTTGAACCAGCCAGTACAACTTAAAATAGTCTCAAAGCAAATTATTGTTGAATAAAATCCCTGGTTGTTTAGGACAAAAAGTAGAAAATGGATGGTTTAATATGAATGTTCTCTAAGAACTCAGTCTGCAATTTTTTTGTCCAAACTAAAATCTTTCTTTGATGCTTCTCATTACAAGTTAATTCTTTCCCCAAAACTGTACTGTCAGTACCATCTGGCTTCACCAATGTGATAAAATCTGTAAAAAACTTAGCATATCTCTACAAATAATGAATTATGTATGTCCTTTTAAAAGTCTAGTTATCATTTCTTTTCTAATTACCAATGTCACTACGTATTTGAAATAATTTATCTGATGTAACAACAAAGTTGAGTGTTTTTATTTTTGAAGTAAAGTCAGAGGAGAGGTTGCTGTGAAATGAGTATTGCACATACAAACACAATTTCTGATACATGATCTGAAACCATTTTTTTTGTATGCTGTCTTGAATTTGGCTTACTATCTTTTTCTGTCCTGCATGGTGATTCCTTAGTAGAAAAAGAAGTAGAAAAGGTAGGCAAATTAATGTAGTAGAAGCAGTTTCTCCTGGCATGATAACTTGTAGAAGATAATTTGACAAGAGTGTTAACCTCTGATGCAAAGGTGACCAAGGAACAAAGTAACTGCAGTTGTCCCTGAAGGGGGATATGGAGATGTTCAGAAAGATAGAAAGAAAACTGGGCAGTGCTGATACCATGGGTTCCAAGAAACTCTAAGATGCATGAAGGCTTAGTAGTGCAAAATGGTACATAAAAATGGTGTCAGAGTAATAATGAGAAAGTTAGATATGAAAGATCTGTGTCTTCCTGGGTTGAGTTAGACAAAAACGAAGGGGAGAGAGCCATCTCAAAAAACATGGCTATGACTGAAATAAGACTTCCAAAACATGAACTACATGGAGAAATAGATTAAAGGTAATTCTCTCCCTCCAACACATTCTTCATATTTCTCCCTACCTTTACACTGCTTTCCTCTTCCCTTTCTCCCTTTCTTGTTTTCACCAAGGAGATAAAATCTTAATATGCTTATAGGTAAAAGATACCTAGAAATGGGGTAATATGTGGTTAAATGTTGGAGCTTGAGAAGTAGAACAAGTTCTAGGAAAAATGAAAAGGATAATATTAAGAACTTAACAATCTATTCTGTACCCAAGAAGCAATAATATTTTTCTGAAAATGTAGTAATATAATAAAATGAATATGCAATGGATTTTCCATGGAGTTTCACTTCTGTTCTAATCATATTTATCAATATTTTGCTGAGATAGTTTTATTGTGATAGATCTGTTGAATGAGTCTCTCAAAAACGTTTTAAAATTTTAGTATTTTGTGTTACAAGCAATTTCAAAAGTTAAGTTTTGATGTCAGATTGACTTGGATTGGAATTTTTGTTCTGACCACATGCAACTTAAAGTGTTTTCTGAGTCTTTATTTCCTTGTATGCACAGTTAATAAAAAATGTAATGTGTAAAGTTATGCACATTAGAATACTCTTTCTTTTACTAGGTTTAAAATCAAGATTTATTAGAGTCAAAGACATCCAGCCAGAGTGGCATGGAGGGGAGCTCCAAGAGAAGCAAAACCTGGCTGTTGGCAATGGGGTTTATAAGCACAATTTTGAAAAACAAATTGACAATCAGATTGATATTCAGTTACAAGGTGGGGAAAAAACATCAAAAGACTTGATTGCAATCCTTTATCCTGTCTGGCTTGCTCATGATAAAACAAAAAAGCAATCCAGAAGGGTGGGAGAGGTAACTTGTTTTCACCATAAACTGTGAGCTCAGGAGGATGGAATCTCCACCTCTTTGCTATTCTCATGGTAAAATTGGGAGATTCCTAAGGAAATGCACCCCAACTTCCACTAACTGTGTTTTAACCCTTCTAACCCCTCAAATTTCTCCCCCCCAAGAAGAATGGACCCTAACTTCTGTTAGGGGACCTGGTTGATGATCGCTCTGGCTGCTTTGTGCTGAAAAGGGGCATCCTTGGGAAGGGTAGTCAGGTCAAGGTTCTACCAGGAGGTGGCTTCTCAAGAGAGGTGGCAGTGCCAGCTAGCAGAAACTGCTGGCCACCAAGGTTTCATGTGTATAGCCAACTAGAATCTCACTGTTTCAAGTTTGGAGAAAATGAATCTAACAAGCAAACTTAAACTCACAAGGTCTTAAACAAAGGACAGAGTCATTATTAGAGGACCTAAGAAAGGTGTTGTCTAAACCATGAGTAAGTTTTCCAATGGAGAGGCAAATAGAGACTAACAGAAGGGGGCTGATACTAATCTTGTGGCCTTTAAGGCCTTGCCAGTTATGAGGCCCAGATCTATATCTCTCCACATGGGGTGTACCATAAGGGAGGTGTGGACCTCCTCAAGGAAGACATCCTGTTGACTTCCATTACTCAGCTGGCCTGGGAGGAAAGCTGGCTAGATAAAGGCAGGTGGCATCTCTAGCAGGAAATTACAGTTCTGCCTGCAGTATTACTGACCCTACTTGGCCATCCCCTCAACAGCAGTGGTTCCTTTTGGAAGCTGGGCCCAGTGAAGCGCTTTTCAGCCTAGAGCCAGCAAGGTCTGCAGCTCTGACCTTGGAGTCCTTTGACTTCAGGGCAGTTTCCAATGACCCAACTCTTGGCTTGCAGAGCAGCCAGGGCTCTTCAAAATCTGACTTCTGCTGAAGTCCTGGATTTCCACATCGAAAGCCAATGTAGTGGACTGGCCTGTTGGCTCTCCTAATTGGCCTACCACCTATCTTTACATTGCTTGTGCTGCCTAGCTTTTTCTTCCTCCTGGTCTTTGTTAAGACAGACCAGAGTAAACCTTTAAAAGGATACAAGTTAAGGGGGTTCTAAGTGTCATCTCTAATCTTCAATGGCCTAAACTAGAAATTTATAGGTACATTCATGTTCTGATAGTAATTTTTCTGTGAGGTAGCCAATGTCCATGAGGAAAGCTATGTCCTCGCTTTAACATCAAACATGATGACCACCTTACCTATAAAATTTGAAGTCATTAGTAAAACTTTCTATCTGTTTGATCTGAAAGGGAAGTTTTGCCTGTTTACTGTGCCCATGGCAAAATAAATCTAATCATGAAATAATTTCAGCTCTCATTTGGGCTATGCTATTATTACAGAAAAATGTTAACCATCCCTTTTATAAGGTATAAGAATCAAACTGTACATCCTGGAGAGTCTTTCAGTATAGAGTCAACTTCCTATCTTCAGGAGAATAGAAAAATGAGGGAACAAGTCAGACTTTCAAGGTAACTTATCTACTTATCTACTTTTCTTTCTTAAGGAAGTCTGGTACCTAATAATCATAGGACAACGCTCATGATTGATTTTCAGAGAAAAAGAATGTGGCATGATCGTTTCTTTAGTCTTCTGGGTAAACTAAAACTGTGGCCAGTATTTTCATAGTATACTGATTTTTATCTCTCCTATTATCTCCTGTTATCTCTCCTGTACAATTTCTACCTTACTTATACATAAGGAATCTTCATTTCTCTTTATTGCCAAGGTAGTATGTGATAATTTAATCCAAAAATATATTGCTCTGAATAATTTTAGGAAATATTTTCTCTACTGAAATTGTTTGCATTATGAAAATTTTTCCTGCTAGAAATTATTCAAGAGTTATCTGTCTCACTCCAGAGTACACCGTGTACCCAATATTTCTAATATTTCTGTTAATACAAATAATAAAATTTACATAAATTATAATATTAAATGAATACTAGTATTTTAACTCAACAAATCTTTTCTGTAATTAGAACTAGTCTGCAAGATCATATTTTGATTACTTAATTCCGTTACAAATTTTTCCAAGTAGTTTAAGTTCCTCAAAATTTTCTCACACCTATTTTTTAGCTTCATGCATGTATAAAATTGTTAAAGTGGTTGATATCTCCACGTATTAAATGATAGTTTAACTATTAAATTTTTTCTTTTGCTTTTTAACATCACTCCTTCTACTAGATAGTATGCTACTAGAAGAGGAGGATTTAGTTTTTTCATCTGTTTACTGGTAATCAAATGGCAAAGACATAATAAGCATTTAACTAAGTTTATTGGAGGAAGCATTATTTGTACTTTTATGATTCAATTGTGTTAATGAATCATGTATTTTCAAATGCATATTAGCTGAAATTTTGTCTTTTTAAACTCAGTTGTACATTTATATACCAACTAATCATTAAAATTACTAAAATTATGCTTTTTTTGTTTTTCATTGTTTTGCTCTTTAATTCTTTACATACCATGAGTTTTTAATGAAGTGAAAGCCAGAAATGGGAAGAGTTTTTTCTTTGAAAATTAAAATATGTATATAAGGGAAATATCAAGAGCAGAGGCATTAGTAGTAAAGGATACTCATTATTATTTCTCCAAAGATTATAAAGAAGATACATGGATAGTTATTTAATTGCTGAATTCTAAAAGTCAGTTTTATGTTATATTTTACCAATTCTAACTATTGGCACATATAAATGAGAGGGGGGGTATTGAAATATTTACAAAATTTTAAGTTTTAATTTTATGGAATATTTTTCATAGGAAAATCTTCTTTGGAGAATAAAGTAGTATGCATTAGTGATTGCATTAAGAACATTATGCATTATGTTTCAGATCCTGGAAAACAAATTCCTTTCAGTTCTCTCTGTGAACTGGAGGAAAATACTTTAACCTTGTTTATTCTCAGTTTTATTTCTCTAAAAAATGGAGAAAAAAATATTCTTTCTATTAAGTCACAGAGATGTTATTTCAATAATGCATTAAAAGTAGCTGTGAGCATGTGTGTGTGAATGTGTATGTGTGTTTGTATACACACATGGTTTAAACATAACACGAAATAGTATACAAATGTTCTCATTGTTACACAGACTGGAGTTAGGAACACTTCTGTTATAATTTTGATGGTCACAAGGCACATGGCATTGATAGAGGGTTTTTGTCTTTTTTTTTTTCTTTAAAGGCCCTATAGAAACAAGATTTCCTTCATTTTGTTGATAAAGTGGTTACCTAGTGCTCACTAAGCATTGCTGCTTAAGCTGAGTACAATGGGCCATCAACAACCATGGAAACTTTGTATTATGAAAAACTATGAATGGATTTCAAAAAATGGTTTGCCACCAAATGCATTTTATGTCATTGTTTTCATTATTTACTTAAGTTCTCTTGCATATAATAAACACATAGTTTGCCTGACAGACAAGGGCCCAGTATGTTACTCAAATCACCTTCAGTTTTTAGGAGATATTTCACTAAGTGGCTGATACACCTACTGCCATGGTTATCACTAATATTGATAGTTCATCGTTTGTATCAATTAAATATGTAGTCCCAGATGCTTTTATGGACTCTCTCTCTAGATAGAAAACTTACTGTCTCATAGTTTCAAATTCTGACAGCTACAGTTCTGCAAACAGAAAACCATAATGAAAAAACAATTAAAACTGAACTCTATTGGCATTTGTAAGAGTCTTTTGACTTTTAACACTTATCCAATAATCACCATTTGGAAATGGATAAAAAATTATTGTAATTAGAAGCATTATTTTCAACCTTATTGATGCTACCACTATGAACAGCCAGTGAAATTTATTGAAAGAACTTGAAGTTTAACAATAAAACTCATCTTTAATGTTAAATGGTGGAGGAATCTAGAAAGCTGATTTATTACAAGTAGTAATATTCTCATCTCAATAGAAAAACTGACAGATTAAAACAACAAAATTCCCTCACAAGTATTTCCTATATTAAATCATCTTTCAGAAAACCAATAATAATATAAAATGTACATTTCATGACTATTAAAAATTAATATCAGATAAAATGGAGGAGAAATTCAAGAATATTTGTAAACTGATAGAAGAATAATTGTTATCATTTTTGTACTGGAATTTTAAAATACAAATGGCTATACTGGACATTAAGACATATCTCCATATGTATTATACTATTTACCTATCATCAGCAAGCCTTGGTCATCTCAAATCCTTATTCCATAGCCATAGACATTTACAATTTCAATCAACTGAGGTTGTTATTAATAGTAAATCATTTAACTTTACTTTATCTGTTTTCCAGAATTTAAGTTCTCTGAAAACAGTCTGAATATTACTGTGAATTGAATGACACTGTGTTTTCTAGAAATTTTTTTAATTTGTACTTCATTAAGGTGATACACAGAAGTCATGGGGTTAAATTTTTCAGTCTTCAGAGCATGCTATGAAATTCATCTTCCAGTCCAAAAGGCTGCAAGTGGGCACATGTCTGAACAGTGGTGTTTATTACTGTTAGGCTTTTACTTATTTGCAATATGAGACTTAATCACCTGCACTGCAACTTGTACAAATCCTTAGAAGTAATTTTTGGAAGAAATTATTGAACAAATTGTTGCAAGTAAGAGGAAAAAATTTTCTATACAGAGAAAAATACCAATGGTAATGTATTTTCTTTACTGATCCCATAACATTTTATGGTACAGCTTTGTGAAACAGCTAAAGGATGATTTTAATAGCCAATAGGGGCTGGCGCCGTGGCTCAATAGGCTAATCGTCTGCCTGTGGCACCGGCACACCGGGTTCTAGTCCCAGTTTCAGTCCTGGTTGCTCCTCTTCCAGGCCAGCTCTCTGCTGTGGCCCTGGGAGTGCAGGGAGGATGGCCCAAGTCCTTGGACTCTGCACCCACATGGGAGACCAGGAGAAGCACCTGGCTCCTGGCTTCGGATCAGCAGCGGTGCGCTGGCTGCAGCAGCTGGCCACGGTGGCCACTGGGGCGTGAATCAACAGTAAAGGAAGACCTTTCTCTCTGTCTCTCTCTCTCACTGTCCACTCTGCCTGTCAAAAAAATAGCCAATAGGATAGACAGAATGGCCTTATTAAATGTAAATTTGTAACTGGAGTTTCAGTTTCACATATACTAACTATATTGACTTTCTCTTTAGTAGTTTCAGAGGAAAGAATAAATGCACTTATGAGTCTTTTTCAATTCAATGGGTGTAATATCTTAAAAAGATATTGCAGTCTTTTTTGGTTGCTCGTATATGGTACCCAGCTACCTCAGCAAATAGTCCCTGGTAGCTAGGCAGATAAAAAGGGCCAAGCTCATTTCCCATTTTCATAGTGAAGTTAATGGCTGTTTAACTATACCAGCAAAAAGAGAAAAAAATGTGGGAAGGGAAGTGTGTTGTGCTGTTGAACATGAATAATTTAGGCAAGACTATGCCAAGTGTTAAAATTAAATAGCTCTTCCTACTTGGGGTTCTGGACAAAGAAGACAAAATTCCCTGAATTTTCATGTCTCTTAATATTATGCAATTGGAGACTTAAAAAACAAATTGAATTGTTGGAAAGTACCTCTTTATAAGATTCTTTTCCAGCAGGGGCCATACCAATTTTTCATATTTCACCTTTAGATTAACAGACAACATTTTAACTAACAAACAGCTTTATAATAAATGGGTGACTATGTGTATACTACATATAAGTGTAGATTATGAGAGTATTTTAAAAATGTAATGGTAATAGAATTAAAATATACATTTATTATGCTGTAAAAATTGCAATCCTAATTTTTCAGTGTGAATTTCAATGAATGAAGATTTTTTTATATACTCTGCATATATGTAAATATAAATCATATGTATGATAAACATATTACTATATATTTGAATCATAGTATCTTTTTAAACTCTGACACTTGATAAAGTGATATTTGGGAGTAGGCATTTGGCAGAGCAGTTAAAAAGTCACTTGAGATACCTGTATCCCCTATCGGAGTGCTGTTCAAATCCTAGCTGGTCCCCAGATTTCAGCTATCTCCCAATGCACACCTTGGGAGGCAGCAGATGATGGTTCAGATAATTGGCTCGCTGCCACCTATGGGAGATTCGAATTGAGTTTTCAGCTCCCAGCTTCAGCATGATAACAGTGAGCCAGCTGTTATGGGGATTTGAGGAGTGAACTGGGTGAACCAGCAGATAAGTGATCTCTCTCTCTCTCTCTCTCTCTCTCTCTCTCTCTTTATAAGTGATCTCTCCCATCTCTCTCTCTCTCTCTCTCTCTCATCTCTCTCTCTGTCTCTTTCCCTCTCTCTGTCTCTCCTCATTTTCTCCTCCTTCTCCACCTCCTCCTCCTCCTCCAAATAATAATTGGTAAAAACTAAAGAAATTTGATGTTTGGTGTAAAATTTCTAGAAATAATTAAGAATTACACATTAAACATGTTCTATATAAATGTTTACCTATGCAAGAATAATGATTCACACATGAAAGAATAGGCAAGAGAAAAGACTATTTCATGATTGTGGAGAAAATAGATGGAAATGCACTTTCAATATAAATAATGAAAAAAAAAACAACCAAATATCTGGAATGTCAACTTTGCTGACATTATTTATTTGTTTGCTTGTTTCTTTGCCTTACCATAATTGTCCTGTAAAGGAATGGAAATAGATTTTAAAAAGAAAACAATTACAATAATGCAACCTTTAGTATTTGCCACAGCTCTTCAAGTAAATCATGCACTGGATCTCATACCCCTATTTCTTTTTGCAGTAATTTATTATGAGCCTATTTCAGTTATTAATGTCTTTTGATTTTGAAGACAGATATCAAAATAATGGTGAAATTTATCCAATTTGTGTCAGCCATGCTTTCCTCTAAATAACATTCCATGAGAGAGGGACAGTTCTTAGGAATTGCTTTCTTGAGCAACTGATTTGATGGCTGTCACTTCATAAAGTAATAACTGTCAGTGCCAGGCTTGGAAGTATATTTTCTTTTTCTGTTTAGCTATGCTATGTTAAATTTTGATTTCTCTCTGTAATATATATTTTTTTCATTTTATAAGTACTTACTGTTTTCATCAATATCTTTCTATAGTTTGTAATTAAATATCTATATAAATATTTTGTGTTGATTATGAAAAGAAACACACTTTCACAGACCAAAGAAAAATATCTAAAGAATTTTACACCAATGGATAACAATACTTTTTATTAAATGGGATACTATTCTACTTAAAAATGACATCTTGGTGCAGGGCTTAAGATACTGCTGGACTCTACATTCCATATCAGAGTGCCTGTATTTGTGTCTTGGCTCCCTTTCCATTCCAGATTTCCACTAATGCATACCCTGGAAGAGGCAAGTAATGGCTTAAGTACTTGGGTCTCTACCATCTACCTGGGAGATTTGGATTGAGTTACAGTTTGCATACTTCTAAGCCTGGATGTTGTGAGCATTTGGGAAGCAAATCAGTGGATGAAAAATAGATTTTAAAGGGAAAACAATTACAATAATGGAATCTTTAGTATTTGAGGCAGCTCTTCAAGTAAATCATGCACTGGATCTCATATCCCTATTTCTTATATTTCGTATCCCTATTTTTGTTTCTCCATCTCTTTGCCTTTCAAATTAAAAAAAACAAATCAATAAAAATTTTTTAAAATAAACTTTTATTATATTAAAATCATCTTATATATGTAACACATTCGTGAAAAATAATGTAAATAAAAATTTAAATGATTTTAATTTCTTTAATATTTATTGTCACTACTGTAGTAAATTGAAATCAAATAAGTTTCCATAATGGATAAGTGATATTTACAGGGGAAAAAAACATAAATTGTGGTAGCATTTTCTATGGAATGCTATCTGCTGTTCAAAAGAAAGGAAGAACATATAAATATCCACTTTGGAGATTACCAGATGAGAAAGGGGAAAACATGAGGAACAAAAGTATGTTATTTGTTTCTTATCTCCTATATAGTGTCTTATTTTCTAAAATTAAACTATTTCAAAACATGAAAATCAAAATATCGTTTTTCTTGTTGAAGTTTGCAGAAATACAATATTTTACTTTTTGAGAGGAAATTTGATATTTTATACATTTATTCAAGGAAATGAGCATTATGAACATTGTACATGGATTTAAGTTTTGTTATGTCAAAATTATCTATTAATTCCAATTTCATGGTGCACTTTGAATTCTCTGCATGTATGTATGGTTTTTTTTTGGAGTGCTGAGTTATATTTTTCTTATATTCACAACACTCTAGAGAGAGATGATAGAAAATAATAAAATACAAAAAATTATAAAAATATAACTTCCTTTTAACAATTAAGTTAACACAGAATTGAGTTTGGGATCTAATGATAATACATTTATAGTCTTTAGATTTTGTAACATATTATATTTCCTTTCATTTTTAGAATGTTATGCCATATTCACTTTGTGCCACTTTCTTTGAAATCTTAGATACTATGACTTTTATTTATATTTACTGTTTTTTCTTTTATACAGTCATAATATTTAAGAGCATGTTGATATATTTAACAAAGTAGAATCATAAAGAGAAAGTTGAATTCCTCAATTTTTCTTAGAAATAACATACATATATTTTCTGGAGCATCTAAAAAGAAAAACAAAATACTGCTGTTGTGTTGGTAGGCAATTGACATGGAAGTATAGTAAGAAAAATGGAAGGGCAGAGTCAGGAGACAGATATCCTTGGTGTGAAAGGAGGGATGTGTTGGTGGAAATGGGCAATGTGTGTCTCTGAGGATGGCTTAGGAAGCCCTAGAACAGGTCTGTGATTCAAGAAGTGGGAAGGAGAGAAAAGACTGTAAATGGTAGTAACTCTAAAGGATGGGTGGTAAAGAAGTTGAGAAGGTGGTTATAGAGTGTGGATGGCTCTACTTCTAGCTCTCATGCATCTACATGAACAAAGACATAGTGTTGGGCAATGCTGAGCCAGTTACTGATTAGGGTCACTATGTCTGGTTGCACACTATAGCTATCATTTACAACACAAACAACAATGTTCCATTCATTTGCCCATTTGGCACCGAGCACTTGCAGCTGCTGTAGCTAGAAAGGCCCAGACCTTCCTGGAGCACTGTTTCTTTCCATCCATCTCAAGTACCTGCCAGGTTAGGCCCCCATCCAGAAATACTTCCGCCAATGTCACAGACCTGCCACCACCACTCTATGGGTAGCTCTTGACAACCCGCTCCCCCCAACTCTGCAATCTCTGTCCTGGGACTTCATGATGGCCGACTGGACAGGAAGTTCTTGAATAATGGAGCCAAGTCAAAATCTATAGTGGTCCAGTCCGCAGATGAAGAGATGCCTTTGTAGTCTCATCATTGTCCTTGACTGTAACTTTACTCTGATGTCACACTCACCCTTTCTAACCGTTTGACACGGAGAGCACCAGTCATGCCAGAATCTGCCATCTACACAACAAAGCAGTGATCAGGAGTCAGGGACTGCCCATTTATCTCAGTTGCCAGCAGGACCTCAGCCTTAGGGCCCATGTCCTCAGCTCGAGGGGATGGATTCTCTATAGGCAGTCCCAGTGAGATCAGAATAGAGTCCCTCAAAGCAGATGTGAGACTCAGTTTCTCAGAGATGGCAACCAGCCTGGAATAACACACCACAGATTTGTGTCTTAATCCCGTGTGAGGTGTGATAACTCTTTCCCTCAATTCCAGAATATTTACTTGTTCCATCTAAATCATCTCAACTTACCCATGAGCAGCAAACTGCAGAAAGACTTGGATTGCATGTTTTTGGAAATTGTACAAGTCATCCCAGGACAGGAGCAGTGGCTCATCCTCTGTTGCTTCAATTGTGTGAAAGCGGGTAAGTGTCTGGGTCGAGGTTAGGTACAGGAAGAAGGTACTAGGTAAAGATGGCAGGCAGGATGTGACGTTATCTGTCAGCAGGTGATTGTGAAGTTCTGCATCAAAATGGAGCCAGCTGTTGAACTTCAGGGATGGGTAATCATCAGGGTAAGGGTGAAAAGTCTCTAAAGCATGAGAGTGCCTTTTTTGGGGGGACTCAACTGCCTTATTTTTTATTAATCCAGGAACTTGCAGACAGTATAATGGGTCCATAAGGACAGTAGGAGACTCCCAGCTGCTAACATCAGCATTGGGGACTTCCCCTTGATGTTAGCCCACATACTGTGACATCAAAAACCTACAAGCCCAGATCCGTCTCAGTGTTGTTATGGGACCTCACCCCCTCTTTTGTGAATATGGGAAGTGGGTCTCAAGCCATCCCAAGCAGCCTACACCAAGATAGGTCAACACAACATCAAGGCCTAACAGGGGTTATCATCCTTTGAGAAGGTGCCACTGGGGCTG
This sequence comes from Sylvilagus floridanus, assembly GCA_949820135.1. NCBI lineage: Eukaryota > Metazoa > Chordata > Mammalia > Lagomorpha > Leporidae > Sylvilagus > Sylvilagus floridanus. The sequence continues at coordinate 110,676,315 of OX463241.1, forward strand.
TGTTGCTGAAAGGAATAATTTGTAGAGCAGGCCCAAATGCAGAGACTTGAAGAGGCTCACCTGAGACTGCAGACCTGTTGGAACTTGGAACCACAGCTCTGCTCAGTAGCACCCTGGCAATCCAACAGGATCAACATCTGCCCAGGGTCTGTTTTACTCCTGCAAGCATGGTAAGGGTTCCAGAGGGTGAGCACAGAGCCAGCACAATGTTGTACAAGACCAAGGTCATCCCTTAGATTCTCCTGCAGGTCTTTGGTGGCCATGCACCAAGAAGCTGTGCCTCTTTTTGGAGGCCACACAGGGAATGCCATGATAGCAGGTGCAGGAACTGGCAGAGCTTTTCTTTCCGATCTTACTGAACAGCAGATGATTTGAGTTGGTTACAGATCCTATAGATCAGCAATGGACTCTTATGGATGTCCAGAAATCAGGCATTATAAGATGAGGAGGAGTCCAATGTTGAGTAGACAAGTAGGAGACTTAGGGGCACAGCTTTGCCCCTATAGTGGAGTTGAGGGATGGGAGGGAAGGCTCTAGAAAGATTTAAATTTTGTTCTTTACTTCCTATTTTAATTTATTTCTTTTCCTTTGATGATATAATTTTATATTTGTTCCTTATTGTATTGCTTTTTATATGCTAATTGCAGTTACTGACCTAATGACTAGTTTCTGTGGTTGTTTTTTTTTTTTAAGATTTATTTCATTTATTAAAAAGACAGAGTTACAGAGAGAGGTAGAGACAGAGAGAGAGGTCTTCCATCCACTGGTTCACTCCCAAGTTGGCTGCAACGGACGGAGCTGTGCTGATCCGAAGCCAGGAGCCAGGAGCTTCCTCCAGGTCTCCCACGCAGGTTCAGGGCCATCTTCCACTGCTATCCCAGGCCATAGCAGAGAGCTGGACTGGAAGAGGAGCAGCCAGGACTAGAACTGGCACCCATATGGAATGCTGGCACTTCAGGCCATGGTAACCTCTGCAACACAGCGCTGGCCCTGGTTGTTGTTTTTATCTGCTATCTTTTATAGGTTTGCATTGTAACTCTGTGGCATCCAGTCTTGAAAGTTCTATTGCACCGATGTGGAGGCCATCTGGACGACTCCCATTGTTAGAGTTGGATTGCGCGTGCACACACACACACACACACACACACACCCTGAGCTCCAAACAACATATACCCATCTCCTCTGCCATCAGTCGTTGCTTCTCTCTTTGAATCTTCCAGCAACCTAGGGAAAATGCTTTGTGAGCTAGTCCAAAGTGGCATTCACTACCAGACTTGGCTTCACCACACTTACTGAAGTTTCTTTATATTTTTCTTTTATCTTCATATTTCCACTCGGTTTCTACAAAATAATTAGGAAAATTATTACATTTTCATTCTCATACTTTTTAAACTTTGATAAGCAAAACTGAAGAAATATTTTGCAGATATGATCTCTTGCATTCTAATTTATTTATGTGTTAGTAATTACAAAACCAGCCATTTCTGTGAGATTAATTTCATGAAAATGAATATTTAGAAATGGGCAAAGGCCAATATTAATATGAATTAGTTTACCATTCATTCTCTTCTTACCAGAAGTAAGTCCTAATCTGGTTGCTTTCTTTGTAATGTGCAATATATCTGGTATTGAAAATGGAAAGGGACACAGACTTCTCTTTGAGTTTTATTCAGACTTAGTTTAATATGAAGAAGTTGCAAAATACAACTATTCTTTCCATCTCAAATACTGAATCTTTACTCTATATTAGGAATTCAAATCACTATTAGATACATGAGATGTTATTTTATATTGAAATAGTAACAAATTTATAAAGCTACCTTTGATGTACATAGCAAGATAGAATTAGATCATTACCAAATTTTACTTCAAATAGTTCACAATGCTGCTTACTTTATTGATTCAATGATAACTAACACCCATGTGGTTTAAAATTATGTGTATGCTTATTAAATTTATTCTTGTTGATGTTATATTCCTGTTGCTGGTTGCTAACTTAATTCTCATGGCTATCTAGGAAATGGAAGAAATTTCCTTATGTGTTTTAAATGAAAGAGTGCCCTACTTAGACCCCATACTATTATGCAATGCACCAATCTTCCAGCTTCTGGGAATCTCAACTAATGATAGATCCAAGCGGAGTTCCTCATTGGGCATTACTTTCCACTTTAGAAAACTGCTTCAGCCAGAGTTTCACCTATCCGGATTCTGTCCTGGTCGCTCCTCTTCCTGTCCAGCTCTCTGCTGTAGCCGGGAGTACAGTGGAGGATGGCCCAAGTCCTTGGGCCCTGCACCCACATGGAGACCAAGAGAAGCACCTAGCTCTTGGCTTCGGATCAGCGCGGTGCGTCAGCTGCAGGAGCCATTGGGGGGATGAACCAATGGACAAGGAAAACATTTCTCTTTGTCTCTCTCTCTCTCTCTCTCTCTCACTGCCCCACTCTGTCAAAAAAAAAAAAGAAGTGTATCCCCAAAAACACTTCCTAGTAAATCTTAGAATCAAAAATTACCCTAGGAAGTAGACTACAATTGCATTTTAAGATTTATTGATATCCACTTGAAAGTGGGGAGGAGAGATTGAAATATCACTCCTTGACACACACCCCCTAATACCCACAATAATCTGTACCTACAATGGTATTGTAGAGCTAAATCTTTGTTGTTAAGCAAGGAGGACCCTATAACTGGTCATAGATGGACTGTGTGTATAGTCTTTGTCTAGCTTTAGTAGTGCAATTGTCAACTTTCATTGGTGAAAGTAAAAACATTGGATAGCACTATGTCTTTGACAGGAAATACTCATATCAATGTAATAGTCCATCTAAGGATGAAGGACTTGGATGGTTATTACTGAATGTCTGATTCATTAATGAGTGTGAGTAACAGGCTGAGCATAATCAGCCACAAATTCAAGCAAAATGTTAACACTGGAAGATTTCCAGTGGTTGAAGGAGCCATTACTGACTTTCAGAGAGGAGGTTTGAGGAAGCAGGCAGCGATGGTGATGGCAGTGAGAAGGGCCCAGGGCCAGATGGTAGGGTCAGCATGGAGAAGGCAGAGGTAGATTCAGCCTTAGAGGTGTGGTGCCACTGAGTGTGGGAACTGGGAGGCTGCAGACAGGCCAGGAACCACCACTGCTTTAAAAAAAAACACTTTTATTTAATAAGTATAAATTTTCAAAGTAAAACTTTTGGATTATAGCAGTTTTTCCCCCATAACCTCCCTCCTACCCACAAACCATCCCATCTCCTACTCTCTCTTCCATCCCATTCTTCATTAAGATTCATTTTTAATTATCTTTATATACAGAAGATCAACTTAGTATATACCAAGTAAAGATTTCAACAGTTTGCACCCACACAGACACACAAACTATAAAATACTGTTTGAATACTAGTTTTACCGTTAATTCACATAGTACAACACAAAATTAAAAACAGAGATCCTACATTGTGAGTAAGTGCATAGTGATGCCTGTTGTTGTGTCTGCTAATAATAACTGATAGAATTTAAAAGGAGAGAATGTTCCAACATGGGAAGTGGGGTATATAGCAGACTCATAGAATGGCAGATGCCCTAAACAGCACTCTGGCCTCAGAATCAGTCCTTAAGGCATTTGGATCTAGCTAAAAAGCCCATGAGAGTTTCTCAGGCACGGAAAATCACTGCTCTGAGTGCAACAGCTCACATGGTCACATGGGCAGTTTTGTTTGCACCACTTGTTCCAGCCCCTTGATGGGCCTGAAATCCTCTTCATGTCAAGTTCATCTCCATGATTTCTTTCACTGAGCCTGAAGTCATATTTATGCCATATCGTTGAAATGAAGTTTGCAGGAAGATTGGGGTGGTGGTGTATTTTTGATGCTCAGACATCTTTTATACCAAGTTCTAGAGACCCTCAGAAGGTGAAGGAGTTTCTCCAGGAAGAGTACAAGAAGAAGAGATGGTACATCCCTCCAGATGAAAGTCAGTGCCTCTGGCCCAGAAGGGAAACCCGTGTGATCACTTCTGGGTGATCCTGTGTCTTGCTCAGCTGCAGCCTCCACCTAGAGCCAGTCTGTCCAACAGTCTCAGCCCTGGACGGCCCAGGTTCACTCTGTCAGGAAAACCAATACAGACCTGCTCGTCTATACTGGGGAGACTTCCTTGCCGCTCCCCAGACTGTACCATTCTTTGCTCTGTTCCCAGCGTTGGGGTGCCAGATGCCTTCCTTTGAGGGTTTTGCCAATTTTTATGCCTTTGGAAGCAGCTGCGACCCTGCTGTGTTTGGAAGTACCCTTCCAGCAGGCCAGACCCCATTCCATGGCCAGGCCACATCCACAGCTACTCATATGCTAACTGTGCAATAGCTTTGGGAGCAGCCAAGTGACTACATTGGGGTCATTACTCTGGCACCTGCCAGTCATGCAAACAGCCTCAGAGAGGTAGATAGCCTCCTGGGCTCTGGTGCATTGGCTGAAGGTGTCCCTGACAGAATCATCGGGATGTCTGACCAGGTCCCCACACTACAATCTGCTACAACTGGAGTCAGCAAAAGCCCAGGGTTTGCCTTTGGAGGCCTCATCAGCTTGTTCCCTGTCCCTGCTGCCCAGCCCCGGCAACCTTCCACCATCTGGTTCCAGCCCGATGGCCTAGCCCCACAGCCCAGCTTTGGATTGAGCAGTGTGGGCCTTGCTTCCCCCAGACAGTGCCATCTGCAGGGACATTTGCCAGGCCTTCCCGATCCAGCTGTTGAATGCACAGTGCTCACTGGCCCAGCAGGAGAATGGCTCTTCCTTTGGGTACATAGAATCAGCCAAGCTGGGGCAGAGGTCCCTGATCCAGCCAGCCCAGATCTCCACCAATCCCTTTGTGACTAAATCCTCATCAAGCCCATTTGTCTTCAAACCTTCAACCACCAACCCATGCTTGCAGCATTGTGTCCTAGGGGCAGGAGGGATAATCTTCTTACTTTCTGCCCCCAACCTCTGTGCTCTGCTGGCCACTTACTTGTGGGCCTTTCCGGCTCTGAGACCAGCAGTGGCCTGGCTTTGCAGGACGGGGGTCTCAGGATGGTGGAGGGGCTAGTGCTTCATTTAGGTTAACAAATGAAAGGGCAGCCTCACCAGCCAAGAAGTCCAGGAAGAGGGATTCTGAGCCCAGCCTAGAAGAGCAATGCTGGTATTCTTTTTCTTCAAATGGTTAATATGATACAACCTTTCTCTTCTGCCTGCCTTTCTTATAGGTACAAGAAGTTATGAACACAGACTAACCAGCCTTCGTCCATGCCCAAATTCCTAGTACTTTGCAGTGGGGACAGTAGAGTAAAGATGAGGCATAGCACTGATGAGGGACAGTGACAAGGCAGCCCTATGGCCCAGAAGACCCACACAGGTGAGTGCCACTGGCTCATGGCTCAGCCTGCACCTGATTTTCTCTGCCTCCATTGTTTCACCTCCCCAGTGCCCCCAATCCTGGCACTCAGGATAACTAGTTTTAGCTGCTCCTCACAAGCACTTTAGTTGGCCATGCGTCTCAGGTTTGGATACCAGTGTTATATATATATATATATATATATATATATATATGCAGAGAATTTTCTAATATAGCTTGATATATAGAGATATATACTCATTCACCCACACATACACACAGACCCCTGCTGTTCTCCCTCTCCTGGACAATTCTTTCACATGGATGTGGGAAAAAAACCCTATCTGTGCCTCCACCATCCAAGTTGGAGCTTAAGAAACAGAAGGAAGGCAACCCTGTGTCCCAACCACCCATTAGCCTGGGCTTTTCTAAGGAAAGGCTCTGTGCTGCCAGCATCTCTTACAAAGCATCTCCTGTAGACAGGTTAAGGGTTAATAGAAAGCATGGCAATGCTTCAGAGAAAGTTGAATCAGTACCCTCTGCGGATTTCCTATGCCAGCGTAAGGGTGCTGACAGGAAATAAGAGAGATCTTGGGGTTTGTGGTGAAAATATATGAGTAGATGCAGTTGAGAAACTTGAACTAATTGATTCTGCTGAACACACTGAGCCTGCAAATGTAGGCAGTTCATCCTTGTGTCCATAAGGTAACATATGAGCCAAGAACAAAACTTAGATTCTGATAAATCCAGGATGAAGAAATTCAAGAATTTAAAGGAAAAAGAGAGAGATTATATGTCAAAGAAACTGCACAAAGTAGCATGTATGTATTAGCATATTGAAAAATATATGTGAAACTGAATCAAATGAAGGGAAGTGACAGTAAGAAAAAAATCAGATAAAACGTAGTTTATAGATATAGGAGCACTTTGACATGGGATTTAAAAGTCTAGAAAAGACTTCAAGAGACATGTCAACATATTTCTTGGATGACTATTGATAAAAGCTATGGTCTGTGTTAGGTGAATTATTTAATTCCAGAGTCATCATGACAATCAAGCAAAGACATGAATATGATTATACTACATAAGGTCAGAACTGACAGGAGAACATGGTGAGTTCTCTACTAACTTATTAGCAATGCTCTGATAAAAAGGCGCTAGTGTTGTAAGCATTTTCCTAGTGGTTGTTAATATACTGGTTAAGATGCTGACATTTCATATAGAAGTGTCTGGGTTTAATTCCTGTTTCCAACTCCTGACCCCAGCATTCTGCTAATACAGTGACCCTGAAAAGCATTTGTGATGGCTAAAAAATTGGGTTCCTAACACTCATGAGAGAGACCTGGATTAATTTTCTAGCTCCCAATTATGGCCCCACCCAATTCCAGTAATCTCAGACGTTTAGGGAATGAACTAGAGAATGTGAGATCAACTGCTGTACCTCTATATCTATCTATGTTTCTATCTATTTATCTATATTGCTTATCAAACAAATGAATACTTTTTAAATTCAATGGTAACTTTTCTCTTTAGACTATGGATTATGATAGAAAAAAACTATAGAGAACTTGACAAGCAATGGCAGTAGTAAGATTTCAGTTGGAGCCAGGTAGTGTTGAAAAGGCAAAAGCAAAACACAACTATTTCAATGTGATAAGATGTAAGTGATTATTAGCTGTATCCCAGTGAGTAGAAAATGGTGATGTGATTAATAGAACAGAGGCAAGGTAGATAGGGAGCAAAGATTACATTGCTTAATTTATGCAATTATGATACCCCAAGGATGGATTATTATAGTGAGTAGAACTTTCTATCCATAATTCTTTTTCATCTTACTTCTATTTTTGTGAAATTGAGACAGTTTTCAGGTCAGAACCAATTGATTAAAGGGATGTGTTCCCATGTAGAAGGATTCTAATAATGTCATAGCAAGTGCATTCAGTATTAATCACTCCTGTCCTTACCCAAAGGGACTCAGGAACATTTAATGTTTCCTGTCATGGAGGAATGGCAGAATGGAGCTTTCCTATCATGGAAGAATATCTGGCTTTTTCTTGATTTGCTTAAGCAGGGCTAGAATTGATATTGATAACTACAAACATTGTTGTTGTGGATCAAGTGGAAACCAAATTATAAATTGAGCACCAGCACAAATTTTTGGTTATTTAGGGGCCCAAAAGAAGAAATATTAGAAGATTAAAAACAAAAAGATCTCAGCTAGAGCAATGTGGATTGATCTATGGAAGTGAGCAAAATATCTGAAGAATTTTGATCACATATTGATGCTGCCTGGAGAGCAATAAGCATGGAAGAGGCACTAAATAGTTAGCAAAGTGATGTGATCAGGTAATGTCATTAAACTTCTGTCAACAGCAAACTTAATACTGGCACAAAAGGATCATGGAGGAAATAGGACTAGAAACTCACCATGATGCCCAACGTTTGGGCTCAAATCAAGTCTTTTGTTATTGCTGTTCTTGATTGTCTATCTTTCTAACAATACGGACTAATATAGAACTAACATCAGATAAACTAGCTACATGGTCAAAGTTTATCAAGACAAGTTTTGTTTTTTTTTTTATCTAGAAAAAGGCAACGATTCATTTTGACTGGAATTGATGCATATTTCAAGTATGATATCACCTTCCATTCCCTAACTGCCCTAACCAGCAAAACTATCCACACAGTAATGGAGAGTTTTTCCTCTCTACAAAGTATGTGGCATCAGTTGTCTGACTATAACATTTATGTTCAACATAGGAGGTATGTGTGGCCAGCGTTGTGCTGGAGTGGTTTAAGGCACCACTTGAAAACCATCTTATATCAGAAGGCTGATTCAAGTCACATTTGCTCTACTTCCTATCCAGCTCTCTGCTAATGTGCCTACAAAAGCCACAGATGATGGCCCTAGTATTTGGGCCCCCATTACCCGTGTGGGAGACCTGGGTGGAGTTCTAGGCTCCTAGCTTCAGCCTGACCTAGCTCCAGTTATTGTAATCATATACAGAGTGAATCCATGAATGGGAGATGTCATTCTCTCTATTCCTGTCACTTTGTGTCACTCATCTTTCAAACAAACTTCTTAAAATTTTTGTTAAAAATAGTTATTTTGAAATGAAATTCAAGATCTCTGTGAATGAGATCCCAGTGTAAAGAATGGGCCATCAAAGAAGGAGGTACCTTTCTCTGAAGGGAGGAGAGAACCTCCACTTTGACTATGACCCTGTCGGAATAAGATTGAAGTCGGCAAACCCTAAAGGCTTCCATAGCCTCGGCAACTCATGACTAGAGCCTAGGGAGATTACTGCCGCCATAAACAAGAGTGTCAAACTGTTAAATCAACTTCAGGAGTCACTGTGTACTTATGGCTCATGTGGGATCTGTCCTTAATGTGTTGTCCAATGTGAAGTAATGCTATAACTAGTACTGAAACAGTATTTTACACTTTGTGTTTCTGTGTGGGTACAAACTGATGAAATCTTTACTTAGTATATACTGAATCGATCTTCTGTATATAAAGATAATTAAAAATGAAAAAAAAAACTTGGTGTTAAATTGGAAATTGCATAGAAAATTAATTAATTAAAAAAAATATCATGTAGGATCTCTGTCCTTAATGTGCTGTACATTGTGAATTAATACTATAACCAGTACTCCTACAGTATTTTTCACTTTGTGTTGCTATGTGAGGGCAAATTGTTGAAATCTTTACGTAACATATACTAAACTGATCTGTATATAAAGAGAATTGAAAATGAATCTTGATGTGAATGGAAGGGGACAGGGAGCGGGAAAGGGGAATGTTGTGGGTGGGAGGGAAGTTATGGGGGGGGAAGCCATTGTAATCTATAAGCTGCATTTTGGAAATTTATATTCTTTAAATAAAAGCTTTATATAAAAAATAGTTATTTTGAAAGTTAAAGTTATGGTAGGGTTGGGGGAGGTAGAGAAAAAGAGAGAGAGAGGAGATCTTCCAATTGCTTGTTCACTCCCAAGATGACCACAATAGCCAGGGTTGGGTCAGGCTGAAACCAGGAGCCAGGAGCTTCATCTAGTTCTCCCATGTGGGTGGCAGGGGCCCAAACACTTGGCCATCTTCTGCTGCTTTTCTCATGCTATTATGCCACAGTGTCAGCTCACAAATAAATAAATCTTTAACAAAAAGTGTTCCAGCAAACACATGACCACTTGACCCTAGAATACATGGTTATTATCACTGTGCCATTCAAAATTTGTTATCTGGATAAGTGATGAAACAGACCTTTGAAGGCACAGTTTGGTTAGCAGCTAATGAATAACTCCTTACTGGAAACAGGTAATACACATATATGTAAAAAATATGGAAAATGAGATTTATTAATGTGCCTTCATTTTTCACTTTTGATAATTCCTCATAGTTAAGGTGGTGGAATTTCTATATTCTATACTTGCAAATTTCAACTCTGTAGCACTAGAAACACTAATTTCCTATGAGAGCATGCTTCCAACAGGGTATTATTACAGAACTTTAGCTAATGGCTGTAATCCACCTTCTTTAAGTTTTTCATGCCAACAGACACCAACATTCAAGGGAATACCACTATAATATCTGAGTAATTGACATTTCTATCAAAACGAGGTGAAATTGCTGCCACATTTTAGGTAAGTGAATGATATTTTCGATGCTTAGTGATTCATGATCCATTTGCACATGCCCTGTTGAATGGTTTTATAGATAAGAGCAACACTCATGTTCTGATAAGTGTACAATTCAACTTACTAAGCAAACTGTACAGAACAGGCCAAGGGCTAAGTATGAAAAGAATTATGAGAATCAGTTTTTATCTTGGGAATAAAGTATAGCTGTATTTTTTTTTTCTCTTTTAAACTTTCTAAAAGAAAAATGTTCATTCAGAATCCTGAAGCAGTTGTTCACCAAGACAGACTTAGAGTGTAGTATGCACCATAGCACTGTGCCTAGATCCCCCTTTTTGGTCCACATACCCAACTCTCATGTGCTGGGAATATCAGAACCACTGCTTTTACAAAGGGTTGTCTTTAATCACAGGGAATTGCTTCACAAAAGTCAGGCTCTCTCTTAGAGGCAGATTTGTGGCAATTTCTAGGCAAAAGTCCAATTTAGAGTCAACTCCAAGGGCCAATCGATCTCCAGGGTTCTATGTGGGGTGGTGATGTCAACTTCCCCTTTCCCAATCTTGCCTTAATGATTTTTTATACTACTGTTTTTCAGAAACACTCTCCAATATATAATGTACATGAAATTGCCTCAGAGAATATTTGTAGGATATTCAAATTTAAAAATATGCTTGAACAATCATGTTCTTTGTTTTCATTTATTTATTTTTATTTAATAAATATAAATTTCCAAAGTACAGTTTATGGATTACAATGGCTTTCCCCCATAATTTCCCTCCCAATCGCACCCCTCCCATCTCCCGCTCCCTGTCCCCTTCCATTCACATCAAGATTCATTTTCAATTATCTTTATATACAGAAGATTGATTTAGTATATATTAAGTAAATATTTCATCAGTTTGCAACCTCACAGAAACACAAAGTGTAAAATACTGTTTCAGTACTAGTTATAGCATTATTCACATAGGAAAACACATTAAGTACAGATCCCACATGAGAAGTAAGCACACAGTGAATCCTGTTGTTGATTTAACAATTTGACACTTGTTTATGGAGTCAGAAATCTCCCTAGGCTCTAGTCATGAGTTGCCAAGGCAATGGAAGCCTTTTGAGTTCTCCGACTTCAAACTTATTCCTACAGGGTCATAGTCAAAGTGGAAGTTCTCTCCACCTTTCAGAGAAACGTATCTCCTTCTTTGATGGCCCATTTTTTCCAATGGGATCTCACTCACAGAGATCTTTCATTTAGGTCTTCTTTTATTTTTCCCAGAGTGTCTTGGCTTTCCACGCCTAAAATACTCTCATGGGCTCTTCAGCCAGATCCGAATGCCTTAAGGGCTGATTCCGAGGCCACAGTGCTGTTTAGGACATCTGCCATTCTATGAGTCTGCTGTGTATCCTGCTTCCCATGTTGGATCATTCTCTCCCTTTTTGATTCTATCAGTTAGTATTAGCAGACACTAGTCTTGTTTGTGTGATCCCCTTGACTCTTAGACCTATCAGTGTGATCAATTGTGAACTGAAATTGATCACTTGGACTAGTGAGATGCCATTGGTACATGCCACCTTGATGGGATTGTATTGGAATCCCCTGGCACGTTTCTAACTCCCCTATTTGGGGCAAGTCCTATTGAGCATGTCCCAAATTGTACATCTCCTCCCTCTCTTATTCCCATTGTTATATTTAACAGAGATCACTTTTCAGTTAAGAATAATTGTGTGTTAATTACAGAGTTCAAACAATAGTACTAGAACAAAACAAAGAAAAAACACTAAAATGGATAAAATATTACATTGTACATTAACAGTCAACAAGAGGTGATCAAGTCACTGTTTCTCATAGTGTCCATTTCACTTCAACAGGCTTCCCGTTTGTACTGTTAGTTGTAGCTGATCAGGAAGAACATATGAGATTTGTCCCTTTGGGACTGGCTTAATTCACTCAGCATAATGTTTTCCATATTCCTCCATCTTGTTGCAAATGACTGGATTTCATTGTTTTTGACTGCTGTATAGTATTCTATAGAGTACATGTCCCATAATTTCTTTATCCAGTCTACTGTTGATGGGCATTTGGGTTGGTTCCAGGTCTTAGCTAACATGAATTGAGCTGCAATATACAATGAGGTACAGACAGCTCTTTTGTTTGCCAATTTAATTTCTTTGGGTAAATTCCAAGGAGTGGTATGGCTGGGTTGTATGATAGGGTTATATTCAGGTTTCTGAGCAATCTCCAAACTGACTTCCATAGTGGCTTAATCAGTTTGCATTCCCACCAACAGTGGGTTAGTGTCCCTTTTTCCCCACATCCTCGCCAGCATATATTGTTGGTAGATTTCTGAATGTGAGCCATTCTAACCAGGGACTTGTATGCCAGCAATCATGTTCTTTTTTTAAACTTTTATTTAATAAATTAAGTTACCGAAGTCCAGCTTATGGATTACAGTGGCTTCCCCCCCAAAACAACTTCCCTCCCACCCATAACCCTCCCATCCCCCGCTCCCTCTCCCATCACATTCACATCAAGATTCATTTTCAATTATCTTTATATATAGAAGATCAATTCAGTGTATATTTAGATTTCATCAGTTTGCACCCACACAGAAACACAAAGTGTAAAATGCTGTTTCAGTACTAGTTATAGCATTACTTCACATTGGACAACACATTAAGGACAGAGATTCTACATGGGAAGAAAGTGCACAGTGACTCCTGTTGTTGATTTAACAATTGGCATTCTAGTTTATGGTGTCAGTAATCTCCCTAGGCTCTTGTCATGAGTTGCCAAGGCTATGGAAGCCTCTTGAGTTCGCCAACTCGATCTTATTTAGACAAGGTCGTAGTCAAAGTGGAAGTTCTCTCCTCTCTTCAGAGAAAGGTACCTCCTTCTTTGATGGCTTGTTCTTTCTGCTGGGATCTCCTCACATAGATCTTTCATTTAGGACTTTTTTTTCCCAAAGTGTTTTGGCTTTCCATGCCTAAAATACTCTCATGGGCTTTTCAGCCGGATCCAAATGCCTTAAGGGCTGATTCTGAGGCCAGAGTGCTGTTTAAGACATCTGCCATTCTATGAGTCTGCTGTGTATTCCACTTCCCATGTTGGATTGTTCTCGCCTTCTTAATTCTATCAGTTAATTTTAGCAGACACTATTCTTGTTTATGTGATCCCTTTGACTCTTAATCCTATCATTATGATCAATTGTGAACTGAAACTGATCACTTTGACTAGTGATATGGCATTGATACATGCCACCTTGATGAGATTGAATTTGAATCCCCTGGTATGTTTCTAACTCTATCATTTGGAGCAAGTCAGATTGAGCATGTACCAAACTACATCTTCTCCCTTTCTTATTCCCACTCTTATATTTAACAGGGAGCACTTTTCAGTTAAATTTAAACACCTAAGAGTAAATGTGTGTTAATTAAAGAGTTCAACCAATAGTAGTAAGTAGCACAAAAAATACTAAAAGGGATAAATTATTAAGTTGTTTCTTGACAGTCAGGACAAGGGCTGATTATGTCATTGTTTCTCATAGGAGGCACAGGCAGTCAAAGCCAAAATTAACAATTGGGATTGCATCAAATTGAGAAGTTTCTATACTGCAAAAGAAACAGTAAGGAAAGTATAGAAGCAACAAACAGAATGGGAAAACATATTTGCACACTATGCAACAGATAAAAGATTAATAACCAGATTCTATAAAGAAATCAAGAAACTCCACAACATCAAAACAAACAACCCACTTAATGGGACAAGGACCCCAATAGACATTTTTCAAAAGAGGAAATCCAAGTGGCCAACAGACACAGGAAAAATTTTAAGGATCACTCCCCACCTGGGTGTATGGTCCCAAGGACTTGGACCATCTTGTGCTGCTTTCCCAGGCACATTAGCAGGGAGCTAGACAGGAAGTAGAGCAGCTGGGACTCAAACCAGTGCCCCTGTGGGATATTGACATTACAGGCAGCACCTTAACTTGCTATGTCACAGTAACAGCCTGCACTTAGCTCTTCAAAATCAAAGAGACTTACCTCTAGAAAACTCCATGTATTTGTTAGAAAATAAGACATTGTTAAAATGTTTTTAACTGAGAGAGGAAGTAACTAAAATTGTTATATTTATCAGGAAAGAACCAGTAGCTCTAATGACCTCCCTAAATATTTAAGGTTGACAATCATATAGATATAGGATAGTTCAGTTTACTACCTTTTATTACTCATGAAAACACATTGTGCCACTGGAATTAAGGGACAGAAACAGGAAATTCCTATTCCAGGAGATAAAAAAGCAAATAAATAGAAGATAGATAGATAGATAGATAGATAGATAGATAGATGAAAGTTAGATAGATACAGATTGATAGTTTCTTTTTTTTTCTCTTTTCTAGATTCTCTTAAGTAAGGTTTCCAGGTATATTTCAGTATTTGAGAAAATCGTGAATTCCTAGCACGTGAGTCCTTTATACTCTTCTCTAAGTACAAAAATGTATTTTATCACCTTAGTAATAAATTATGTTAAACTATCCACAGAGTACATTTGCATAAATAATTGAGTCTTCACTGGATGTATAATGAGAAATATGGATGGCATGAGTCCAAAATCAAACTAGAGTCAGTATCTCTTCCTGTTACTAGTTATTAAAAAGCTTTTTCTTGGGCTATCAGCTACTTGTCAGCTCATTTGCCTTTTATCAATCCAGATCTCCAACAGTTTTACCAGTCAATTCTCTCAGTTCATCAGTCATTTATTCAGCATTAATTTTCAGCTACCTACAACAGACGTAATATATTGGGGTGATAATAAATAAAACACAGTTTCCAGGTTTTAGTGGCTACAAGCAATCAAACTTGATAGAAAGTATTTGGAAAAATGCTAAGAATGCAGAAAAAGAATCAATTATGACTTTTGCTATAATTGTTGTAGATGTAACTATCAATATACAAAAAATGTAATAACTTATCATTAGAGAAGTAATATGTTTATAGAGACACTTTTCATTTTCTCTTATTTAATTTTTGCGGAGAAATTTTTAAATACAAATATTAACAGAGAAAAACATATTAATATGTTAATATTTCCAAGATTAGTTTTAAAATTACAAACTTTAGGGTCCTCCAGTCTATTTCTGTTGTAATTAACAATTGCATACTTGAAATGATATTTTTAATTGAGTATCTTCCCAAGTAGACTTTAAGATGCTGTGACACACTATCTAATGCACTGTATGTAAATTTAATTAATGAAGGACTCATGAAATGTTTATTTTTTTAAAGGATGGGAACAATGTTCCAAATGAAATGTATACATGAGTGTTCTGGATTCACTCATCAAGAGCAAATAAATCTTTATCTTGACCTTATTTCTTGGAATTTTATTGGAATAAATGGAATGTCCTGTACTTGCAATATAAATAAATTTTCTAACTTGATATTTTGAGAATGGATCATAATTAAATTTTGATTGATAAAATCAATTTGTTCGCATTGCAGCTGTCATTCACTTTTAAAAGTATCTCCTTTTAAAGAGATATTTTAAAGATTTATTGATGTATTTGAAAGTCAGAAATAGAGAGAGAGAATGAGTTTGAGCTTCTACTCACTGGTCCATTATCCATATGGCTGCAACAGTCAGAGCTAAACCAGGTCAAAGCTACAAGGGAGGAGTTTCATCATTCTCCCTCATTTGTGCATGGGACCAAGCTCTTAGACCACTTTCTGATACTTTTCCCAGGCCATTAGCGAGGAGTTGAATCCTTGGAGCAGGTGTGACACGAACTGGCATTCATATAAGTTGCTGGATTCTCAGATAGCAGCCTTACCAGCTATGCCACAATGCTGGTCCTGAATTTATGTTTTTAAGATATTAGTCATTAAAATTATTTCAAACATGTCCTATTTCTTCATTAAAAGCAGTATTAGCCATTGAGAAAATAAATATAGCAAGACTATTTTATATGATTCAAATATTTTACAGATTTAAATATTTGATGCTATGTTGTCATAATTATTTTTTCATTTTAAGTATTTTCTAGGAAGTTGTTTCAAGAATATATTTGTAATAATACTGTTGTTTCAGGGCCAGTGCTGTGGTGCAATGGGTTGATTCTCTGGCCATATGGGCACTGGTTTGAGACCCAGCTGCTCCATTTCTCATCCAGCACTCTGCTATGACCTGGGAAAGCAGAAGATGGACCAAATCCTTGGGCCCCTGCACCCATGTGGGAGACCCAGAATAAGCTCCTGACTCCTGGCTTCGGATTGGCGCAGCACTGGCCATTGTGGCCAATTGAGGAGTGGACTATCAGATGGAAGATCTCTCTCTCCCTGCTCTCCAAACCTTGTGTAACTCTGACTTTCAAATAAATAAATCTTCAAAAAATAACACTATTGTTTCAATTTTATTTTCATTAGTTTTTAACAGATTAAATGTGCTTTGTAGACACAATTCTAAAGAACATAACACCGCAGGTGAAGCCACTGCTGGCAATGTGGCATCCCATATCAGGCACCAGTTTGTGACTGGGCTACTCCAATCCAGCTGCCTGCTAACAGCCTAGAAAAAACAGCAGAAGATGGACAAGTGTTTGGTCCCCTACCATCCATGTGGGAGACCCGGATGAAGCTCCTTGCTCCTGGTTTCTGTCTGGCCTAGCTCTAGCTATCATCACTCTCTGGGGAATGAACCAGCAGGTGGATGATCTGTCTCTCTCTCTCTGTGTGTTGGTTTCTGTAAATCTTTCAAAATAAATACATAAATCTTAAAAAAATTACAAGATGAGTTTGAAGTTTCCCAACAGAAATAAAGAGATAGAAATACTAAGTACTCTGATTTGTTCATTAGTATAATATACAAGTATCAAATTATCACATTGTGTACTTGTGAATATGTGTAGTATAAAAATAAAAATTAAAAGAGAAAAGAACAAATCAAACCATTAGCCATGAAAGCACTTATAATTGTCTAACAAGAATAGTCTTTCACCATTTATTCACAACTTCTTTTGTGAACTGATGTTGATCAATTGAATTCAGACACAGTGGGAGTATTTATACAGAAATTTGGTAAATTGTAAACATCAGGGTCTATCCCTACTCCAACTTCATTCCATTCCATATAGTTCACAAATGCAACATTGGAACAGACTCACCAATTGCCTCTCACCCTTCTCATTTGTTCTTTGAATTCAATCAGTTTTTTGGTGAGGTAACTACATGTGGATACCGATTGATATAGCAGGGTTGCTACTTAATACCAAACTATTACTAGACTAAATTTCTTGTTATGTGAGAAAATTAAAACCACTGCTTTATGTAAAGTCATGGTCAATATGCATTTTGTTGCAATTTGTTATAATTATAACAGATGCAACAGAAAATTGTGTCTTTTTAAAAATAATACTTTTTGCAACCAATGAATTATAAATTACAGTTTTTTAAAAAATATTATCCCATGTATGCTTTAGTGGGTAAAAGACACATCAAAAGAGAATGGCTGAGCTTTGATTGGTAGAATTCACTATATTAACTATCTGAAAGTTTGTCCTATGATCTGGTGATACTCCTCAAACGAATGAAGGTTTCACATAAAGGTTTCACTGAGTATTTGAGAATTAAGAAGTCACATTACCTTATAGCAGAAAAAATTCACTAATGGAGATAAAATAAAATTGACATTCCAGAATACAAATCCTTCTAACACATTTCCTTGTACAATTGCTCCCAACTTTCCACAAAGATTTATAAGGAGCCATATAACAAAGAAACAGCAAAAATATAAAAAGCAATGGCATCCCAAACTTTGACAGACAAATTTGTGAAGAAATCTGGAGGAATTTTTCATTTAACAAGATTACTTAACAGGTTGAACATAGAGCAAAGTAGTTGTTCATGCAGGGTGTGCTGCTAAATACAGAGAAAAGACATGAATCTAAAAGAATAAAAAGCTTATATCTTTCACGTATTACATAATTTAGAAACACAATTTGTGCTATGCAGAAACCAGTTCATAGAAAAGCCTAAGATAATGAATTATTATTTAGAAAAATACAATAAGTAATATTCCAGATTTGTTTTAGCAATATTTCTTGTTTGACTTAGGAAACTATAAAACATGAATTTAGTCAGCCACATGATTTGTAAATGCAGATTAAATTGTGTGTGTGTGTTTATGTGTGTGTATGTGTATTCACCATCTTTTTATGCAGTGTTAGAGGATGATAAGGAATTAGAAAGTTATTGCTAAGAAATGTCATTTGAAGTACAATAAAACCCTGTAAGATTAAATAATTAACACTCCAAAAATAATGAAGTGCATAACACCAGACTCCTTATGCAAATTAATTTTAGTGTATAGAAGGGCTCTATTATTTCTAAGGATATCAGTACAACATGCCCAAAACACTACAGCCATGGCTTACAGTGTACACTGGAAACAAAAATAAGGAGCAGCATTAAAAGAATGAAAAACAAAGATAAAAATGATAGAGACTTAGATTAGACTGATAGGAATAGAATTCGATCATTGGAGATAAATGATCAATGAGTTAATTCACTTGCATCTGAGAAACATTTTAAAGAAAAAGAAAAAATACCAAAAACTGTAATTTACTCAAAAAATTCATTACCAGAAACATTGTGAAACTATGTTTCGTTTCTTCAAAAGATGATTAGATTCACTTATTTGTCTAATGAGTTCTAAAATTTAGTAAATTCTGGAAATGGTATAGTTAATGAGCATGCATATAAGGCAACAGGAACTTTATTGTTGTAATCCTAAAATGATATTTCCCAAATATATCTTGACAAAATAAACATGAAGATTTCCCCTTCAAACACTAAATTTTAAAAAGTGAATTGTGGGCATGCCTTTTGAAGGCACTGGGCTTACCCAAAAGCCAGCACAAACCATCAGACATGTGAGTGAAGCCATCTTAAAGGCACCAGCCACAGCTCACTCTCTGGACAACTGAAGACTCACTTATGATCCCAGGCTACACCCACACAGGAAGTGTCTAGCCGAGCCCACCTCAAATACTGAATCAGGATTACAAACAAACTGGTTATATTTTTATCCTGAAAACAAAAATAATGATGAAATGCGAATTAACAAATATGTAACCCTACTATGCAGCAAGAAAGAAAAGCAATAGATCATATGAGTTAGAAGTTTGAATTTTATTCAGTTATGCATACAGTGAATTTTAATAATAGTGATGTAGAAAAATATTAATGCTATTAAGAAAAACAGGGGGTCGGCGTCGTGGCTCACTAGGCTAATCCTTCTCCTGTGGCACTGACACTCCGGGTTCTAGTCCTGGTTGGGGCACCGGATTCTGTCCCGGCTGCTCCTCTTCCAGTCCAGCTCTCTGCTGTGGCCCGGGAGTGCAGTGGAGGATGGCCCAAGTGCTTGGGTCCCTGAACCTGGTTGGGAGACCTGGAGGAAGCCGGCTCCTGGCTTTGGATCAGCCATTAGGGGAGTGAACCAATGGAAGGAAGACCTTTCTCTCTGTCTCTCTCTCACTGCCTATAACTCTCTCTGTCTCTCTCTCACTGTCTAACTCTGCCTGTTAAAAATAAAAAAAAGAAACAAAAGAAAAAAAAGAAAAGTGGGATGTAAATAAGTTACAAACTGTAGGATCATAATTTTATTTTGTAAAACATGGGGCTAAGAAAGCAACTGAAATTATTAGGTGTTAAAGCATTGTAATGTCAAAGTATTTTATAATTCATATATATATATTTATATTATGATCAGAATATTGTACATTCAAGATTGTGATGTAGATTTTATCATCAAAATAAAATTGTGAATTATTAAATTGCATTGATTTTGAGAAATGGGAGAATATTATGCACAAAAATTTAAACTGTTCTTTCTTCACTCTATATTGAAAGTCATTAATTTCAAATTTTCATCTTGGAAAAAAATGTATGCCATGTTTTAGAAGAAATGAAATTTATAATGAAGTTCAGAAAATAAAACTATGTGAGATTAAACACATTTATTGAGAAGGAAAAGGACAAAAAGTCAAACATTATAAGAATATTAGAGAAAATTTTAGGGTATGTTTACTGGAAAAATTGAAGATTTATAAGCTTTAGTTAGATCTGAAAAAAAAAAGCTTTAATTTTGTGGTGGTGGGGAGGGATTAGTCAGCATTGGTCCAGTGTCAGAAGGGATAAACTCTGGTGTCGTACTGTATGGGGTGTGACTATGGCTAACAAGAATTCATTGTGTAATTCAAAATAAGAAGAGAAGATTTTGAATGTACTAATGATACAAGATTAAAGTGATGGATAAGCTAATTCACATGTTTTGATCACTACACAGTATAAACATGAATCAAATCATCACAGTGTACCCTACAAATATGTACAACCATGTGTCAATCAAAACATAATAAATAAATAAAGCTTGGTGGAATTCAGATCATATTGTATAATGAGATACAATAGAATATTGATGTTAACTATCCTTATATATTTGTGATTCTGGGAAGCTAATTGAGCATGAAAGAGTTAAATTCCTCAGACATAAACTAGGGATAGGAGTGTTTATTTCTCCTGGCTGTGGGTATCAAAGGAGATGCAGAAAGAAGCAGGTGGCAATGAACTTCCCATAGGCTACATTTCCCAAATATACTACAAACATTAATTATCATTTCTCCCTTAATAATTTAATGTAGCATATTATTAGGACTTGTTAAATGTTGATTTTATGTGTTTCTTCTGATGTTGAGCAAAATCTCACTTGGAAAACTAACCTTCATTTCTTTATTTGCTGGGAATAGGAGTGGGTGCAAATAAACTCCATGGAAGGGAATTTCACATTCTTAAAATATGTTATAGAAAGTAATTTATTTAAATAAACCTTATTTTTTGAATTTGGATATGTATTAAAATGTATTTCATAACACTTGGTGCACAGTATTAATATTCTTTTCACATAAGTACGCTCTATCTTGCTCTTTGCAGTTCCTTAGAAAAATCAGATAGCTAAAGTGGCAGTAGAAATAGATTGTCAATACATAAAAGGTTTCTTTTCACTTTAATTGCTGCATGACATTTCAGTTTACAGGTAGAATGTATCTTTAATCTGAATAGCACAGCCTTTAACTCACTAGAGTTAAATACTTAAAAAAAAAGAACGACCTTATGTTTACCAAAATCTAAACCAGAGAGAGAAGCTCAAAGCTGAAACATCCATCTTCATAATAGCCAAGAAGTCAATTGAATTTATTTTCCAGAAAAGAACAGAGTCACAGTAAACTGTGTGTTTGTTCACTCAAGCCGAGTTCTCAAAGATAAATGTTTACATATTGAAAATAATTAGCCAAAATATATTTAGTTTAGTGACTATCAGAAGTAGTCCATGTTTTTAAGTGGTCTTATGGTCTTTAAGAAAAAAAAATACATATTTTAACCTGAAAAACTTTCCTGTATAAATTGCTGATATAAATATGCCATACTAAAAGCTCTTTCTGTCTTTTTGTTTATTAATGTTCAAACTTCTTGTTTTCTTTGGTAGTATCTTCTATATATTTGATTTATTTTAATTTAAAGATTTTAATGTTTACTTTAATTGAAAGGCAGAATGACGAAGAAAGTAGAGAATTAGAAACAGGCACACAGGGGCCAGCACTGTGCATAGTGGGTAAAGCTGCCACCTGCAGAGCCAGCATCCCATATGGGCACTCCTTCTTATCCTGGCTGCTCCACTCGCAATCCAGCTCTCTGCTATGACCTGGGAAAGTCATTGGGTCTCTGTACCCATGTGGGAGACCCAGAAGAAGTTCCCAGCTCCTGGCTTCAGATTGGTGCAGCTCTGGCCATTGCAGCCAATTAGGAAGTGAACCAGTGGATGGAAGACCTCTCTTTCTGCCTCTCCTTTTTCTTTCTGTGTAACTTTGTCTTTCAAATATATAATAAATAAATCTTGAACAAAAATACAGGCACACAGAGAGAAGACTTCAACATTTCAACTCCTGCAATAGTCAGATCTGGCCTAAGTTCATGCCAGGAGCCAGGAACTCATGCAAGCCTGGTCTCCCACACAGATGAAAAGAATCCTACAATTGGACCTATAAAAGACTGTCTCTCAGAGTGCTTTAGCAGGAAGCTGTATCAGCAGCAGAGGTTCTACTCAAAACCAGGCACTCAGATATGGGATGTGGCATTGCCAGTGGCATTTTACCTGATAAGCACACCTCTAGATTTTGTTTTAAATTAGTGATTTGATGCTCTTATGCTCTTACTGGTTTTATTCAGGGCAAAGATAAATTGATATCAAAATATTAAATATCAAGTAGAATTATTACAGGAAGAAGCTATCTTAAAATTGCAATCATAAACCACTCAATCAGGTGGCAGTGTCTTCTTTGAATAGTGCCATTTGTCTTTTTATTTATTTATTTATTTATTTATTTTTGACAGGCAGAGTGGACTATGAGAGAGAGAGACAGAGAGAAAGGTGATTGGTGCCATTTGTAAAATTTGTTACTGAACAGCTGATAACCATTTTGCTTATTTCACTTTGACACTTAGAGGCTTAACAAATCATTTAGGTTTAAGTCATTAAGAGATAGTAAAAGAACATACGATCAAATTGTCGGAAGGCTGCAGGCTGTATGCAACAACCTAGAACCAGACATGTATTTGATCTTCAGAGAATTTATTCAATATGCATGCAGAGAAATGAATACCATTTAGAGAAAACATGAATGGACGAGAACCAAAATTCAGGGGCACCTCTTGGTGATGATAATTCATATTTAAAAACAGTATTTTAGGCCTGCACCATGGCTCAATAGGCAAATCCTCTGCCTGCAGTGCCAGCACACCAGGTTCTAATCCCGGTTGGGGCGCTGGATTCTGTCCCGGTTGCTCCTCTTCCAGTACAGCTCTCTGCTGTGGCCCGGGAGTGCAGTGGAGGATGGCCCAAGTGCTTGGGCCCTGCACCTGCATAGGAGACCAGGAGGAAGCACCTAGCTCCTGGCTTTGGATCAGCGTGGTGCACCGGCTGCAGCACACTGGCTGCAGCGACCATTGCAGGGTGAACCAACGGACAAGGAAGACCTTTCTCTCGGTCTCTCTCTCTCTCACTCTCACTCTCACTGTCCACTCTGCCTCTCAAAAAAAAAAAAAAAAAAAAACACAGTATTTTAAAGTGTCATATTATTATTCTTTTTTACATAATTTTTTAAATTTATTTGACGGAGTTAGACAGTGAAAGAGAGAAACAGAGAGAAAGGTCTTCCTTCCATTGGTTCACTCCCCAAATGTCCACTATGGCCGGCGCTGTGCCGACCTGAAGCCAGGAGCCGGGTGCTCCTCCTGGTCTCCCATGTAAGTGCAGGGGCCCAAGCACTTGGGCCATCCTCCACTGCCTTCCCGGGCCACAGCAGAGAGATGGAGTGGAAGAGGAGCAACCAGGACTAGAACCCAGCATCCATATGGAACGCCAGCTCAACAGGCGGAGGATTAACCAAGTGAGCCACAGTGCAGGCCCCCATACTATTATTCTTACATTACTGATTAGGAAATGTATATTTAAAGACGTTAAATGTTCACAGATTATTTGTTTCTTGAAATTTTGATGTATAATTTCTTAATTGTGCAAGAACATAGTATATGTAGAGGCTCAAAGTTAAATTTAATCTAACAAAAACTTTTTTAATTTTATTTCTATTAAGGGAACAAATTTCATTTATTTAAAATATATAGTTTTAAGAGCATAATTATATTTCCCACTTTTCCTTGCTTCCCTCACTCAATCCCACAACCCCACTCTTCCTCCTCTTTCTTTCTTATTTTTAATTTTTACAACGAAATGTGAAAGGATATAAAGAATAATCAATGTGGAAAAAATGGATTTTGGTGGGCATTTCATACTGTCTGCCACAAGCACCCTCAAATTCACACAAATCTATATATTTTTGGAAAATTTATTTCAGTTTAATTTTTTTAACTTAAACTTTTAATGATTTTAAATGTTCTATTCCCTTTTGGTAAGATTTTTATGTTCAATGAGAAAAAAACAACTCTTTCAAATATAAGTCCTACAATAAACTTCTAGCCATTTCAAACAGCAGGAACATATCATACTCTCAGATTAAGTGTTAAAATGAATCCTAAGAATAGATAAAAAATTTTCTCTCAAATAATCCCAGTTCAAGAGAATTAATTTTTTGAATATTTATGAATATAAAGAGAACAGATTCATGCATTTCATTGATATAATTCTAAGAAGCAGCCAAAATTCCCTCTTTCCTTTCCTCCCTCAATCCCCTTCCTTCTTTCCTTTGCTTTTTCCTTTAATTTTTGCAATAATATATATTCAATTTACTTTATAATCAGAATTTTAATTCACCAGTAGCCATAATGTTCAACAAGTAAAAAGAAGAAAGATTGCTGTTCCACAGGAATATAGGCAGGGGATGTAAGAAAAATTAAATTATAAGATGTCAGTTTCTTATTCTATGTTAATTACCACATATCAGAGAAAACATGATATTTGTCTCTTTGGGACTGGCTTATTTCACTAAGCATAATGGTTTCCAGTTCAATCCATTTTGTTACCAAATGACTGGATTCCATTCTTTTTACAACTGGGTAGTGCTCCATCATGCATATTTACCACATTGTCTTTATCAGATCATCAGTTAATGTACATCTGGGTTGATTCCATAACTCAGTTATTGTGAATTGAGCTGCTATAAATATGGGGAAGATATAAATAATTGTTTCATATGCTGATTACATTTACCTTGGATAAATTCCCAAGAATGGGATGACTAAGTCTCATATGGCAGATCCATTTTCAGATTTCTGAGGAATCTTCATACTATCCTCCAAATATTTGTAATAGTTCACACCCTCATCAACAGTATATGAGGTTACCTTGTTCTCCACATCCTCCACAGCACTTATTACTTTTTGATTTTTGGATAATGGCCATCCTAAAGTGGGTTAGCCAGTTTTATTTTATCCTTTGAAAAATTACTGTTCATGTCCATTCCCAATTCCTTAGCTGGATTGTGTGGCTGTTGTTGAATTTCCTGAGCTCCTTATATGTTTTGGATATTAATCCTTTAGTAGTTGCATAAATTGCAAATATTTTCTCCCAATCCATCAGTAGGCTATTCTCTTAATTGTTCCCTTTGCAGTGAAGAAGCTTCTCAGCTTGATGAGACCACATTTGTCTATTTTTGTTACAAGAAGTCTTTGCCTATGCCAGTGTCTTCCAGAGTTTGCCTGATAAACAGCAGAGAAAAGGAAGCAGGGAGGGAGAGAGGGAGGGAGGGGGAGAGAGAGAGAGAGAGAGAGAGAGAGAAATCTTCCTCCTGATGGTTCATTCCTGAATGCCCACAACTACCGAGTTAAGACCAGGATTACAGAGGAGCCATAACTCCGTTTTAGCCTCCATGTGTGTATTAGGTACTCATGGACTTAGTCATCATCTGTTGCCCTACAAGGCACCTTATTAGGAAGCTGGACTAAAAAAAGACAGTATTGGATTTAAACTGGCACTCTGATATGAGATGCAGATGTCCCAAACCACTGCACTACATTAGCCACTCCAGGAATTCTATTTAATTGTTTTCTTCTATTTATTTGGCAAATTTCTCACATTGTTCATATTTTGTTTTCCAAGTGTCATTTAATTAAAAAATAATTACTTATCTGTACATTCTTTAGTTTGACTGAAATTCTTTAACTGGGTCTCTATGAAGTCTTTATCAGTTATTCCATAGCTCTCCATTTCTTTGGGGTTCATTACGGGAATTCTTTTTGCACTGGTCATTCTCCCCCAGTACTTCACAATCTTGTGTCTTTATGATGTTGTCACTGCATTAGAGGCAACAGCTACCTCTTCTGTCCTTTACAGGTATTCCTAGCCAGGCATAGATACTTACTACACAGTTTATCCTGTTATCCCCAGCTTATGATGACCCTAGGAAGACAGAGATTGCTATCAGTTCCACACTTTTCTAGGCCTCCGCTTGTACTGATATTGTGTGTGGCTGCTGGGTAGGCTCTGATGCCTGGAAACACCACTGGTTCCTATCAGTCGCAGCTGCTGGCTTGGTACTGTGGTGAGGTCTATTCAGGCTGTTTAGAAGATGTATTCCTTGTCTGAGAATTCCTGCTATTTTGGATCTGCATTAGGTAGGGATTCTGACTGGGTACCAAGGTTAAATGAAGTCTTAGGACAGATGGGGTCAGAAGGTAAGAATTTTAGAGATGACTTTTTGGGGGCTGGTGCTGTGGCATAGTGGAGAAACCCACTGCCTACAGTGCAGGCATTACATGTGGGCACCAGTTCGAGTCCCAGCTGCTCCACTTCTGATCCAGCGCTCTGCTGTGGCCTGGGAAAACAGTGGAAGAAGACCCAAGTGCTTGGGCCTCTGCATCCTCATGGGAGACCTCAAAGACACTCCTCACTCCTTGCTTCGGATGGACCCAACTCCAGTATGTGGCCATTTGGGAGTGAACCAGAAGATGGAAAATCGCTCTCTCTGCCTCTGCCTCTCTGTAACTCTACCTTTCAAATAAATAAATAAATCTTTGAAACAATGAATTTCTGAGTATTTTCTCCCTTCAGGATGGAGTTTTGGGTAAGAATTTTGTCTGAATGAGTGATTATTTGACCTACCACAATCCCTGCACTTTCCCAAACTGTGTAGGTGAAAAATCTTCCTGCCTGGGTAAGGTTGTTGTGTAGGATTTTTGACTGAGTATAGATATTATAATCATGAAAGTCCCATACTTACTTCTGAGTATTATTATTATTATTATTGAAACAAGATGCTCCAATTTGTGGATAATTTGGATAATTATCAGTTGAACTTTCTATGGGGATAAATGGAACCAAGGCACTTCTTTTTCAATCATATTTATGATAACACTCCTCCGATATTTCATATCTTTAGAAAAACAGCTTCTTGCAAAGATGAGGTAACCGTGACGGGATTTACTATCTTGTATAAAACTACCATAAAAATCTGAAGAAAAATATCTGAAGAAATTACTATTTTGATGTTACAGATTAAACAAAGCACAGATATGGCAGTTACATCCCTCAATCCTTAGCATTAATAAAGATTAGATTTATGAGTGTTTCTAGGATGTGTCCAGTGTGGGTGCAACCAGGATTATCTGAGTAGACTCTCTGAGTTGAAGAGATAAAGTTCAGATTTCAGAGACATGAAAATAGATTTTATCACATATAACATAGAGGAGAGTTCTACATAAGAAAAGAACCATAAAATCTGCCAAGTATTTATGTGAGTGCTGAGCAGCAAGTGCTCATAGGAA
The DNA here is from genome assembly GCA_949820135.1 of Sylvilagus floridanus. Lineage (NCBI taxonomy): Eukaryota > Metazoa > Chordata > Mammalia > Lagomorpha > Leporidae > Sylvilagus > Sylvilagus floridanus. Next base: position 110,703,621 of record OX463241.1, read on the forward strand.
ACTGCCTAAGGCTTGAGTAAGAATCACCCTGGAGCAATAGAATTAGCAACACCTGGAATTTATGCAGGGCAATGAATAATGCCTGCCAACAGAAAGTTTGGATAGCCCCATGATGTAAAAAGTACTCAGCAATGGGAAGTAATTATCTCTGGAAAAAATGCATCTTTGGACTTGCCTAACATACCTGAAAAGTGGAGAATCAAATGTATCAAAGTATATCTCGAATGCTCTCTTGTAAAAACAATGCATAATTTAAATCATTGGGCATCTAAAGATATCAAGAATGCACAGAAAAAATAACGTATGAGCTGGATGATATTTTTACTTGTTAAATATTATCGTTAGTGGTGCATTAATCCTGGATTTTAGAGTGGATTGCAGTTATATTTTGCAAAACTTAGAAAATAAAGAGGGAAGGAAGGAGGAGCACTGCAGTAGGGAAACGGGGAAAGAGCCTAGTATGGTCATCATCCAAGGATTGTCGCTGTGAAACACATGAAACCCTTTAATAAAAATTCAAAAATCAATCTGAATTTTTGATTTGTGCTTTTCCATTAATCACTATATTCTATAATTTATTTTATCTCTGTTGCTGTATTTTATACATCTGTTTTTAACCGCTGCATGTTACTTGCTAATGTACATCTTAAACATTATATATGCCATTTCCTGAAAAGCTGTAAGACCAGCTTGATACATATCACTGCCACCACAAAAGGTGCTACAATTAACATTGCTGCATATACATCCATGTTCGCCTGTTCCACAACTACTCCCTCATCCTTAGTAAGCTTTTCTTACACAGGCTTCATTCTCTTTGTGTATGCCTTCATCATATGCACCTCATATCTCATTTATAATAGTTCTTTTGTCCACCCAATGTCTTAAATCGTTCAGTATATAATCAATGCCATAAATCTCTTAAGGCAATATGAGACTTTGAGAATTTTCTCTCCAAAATAAATTTTGAATAACTGTATACCAACTGGGATTGGTAACCTTGAATCATCAATTAAAAATTGTGAATTCAACTGAAATATAATCCAAACAACTAATGGGTAGCATTGAAGGGCTTGAGTTATTTACTGACTCCTTTATTATGTATACGTGTTCTTTGTTCTGTAGTTAAATTTATATTTTATTATATTTTGCACTTTAATATATCTGTCCATAAGACATATAATACTTCCCAATCATCAGAATGTCTATCATTTTTTCTTCATTTATGTTTCTTACAATTATAGAAAATGTGTTCAAAATCCATTTAATTTTCATATTGAAATAAAGCATCTGTTGTAGCAGATGGGGCAAATGACATCAAGTTCAGCTGTTTAAATAACCCGTAAGGATCAATGTGTAGTTTACAAAAATAATTTGTAATTCATTTTGGATTAATTAATTTGAATTTATGTTGCTTTATAAAGGCATACAGCAGCTGCTCCCAAACTGAAATGATTATATTCAATTGGTTACTTATTGCAAAATATGCATTTTGACACAGGGAAAACAATGCTGCCAGTTATTCATTTTTTTGTCTTTGCCAATGAGCACAATATCCAAATGAAGAAAAAATCTGGAAAGATAGCATACCTGAACATGACACCTTATTTGCATAATTAGCTAGAAACTTAAATGTCTAAATGTGAAATTTCGTCATTTCCAGTGCAGCTTGAGTAGGCAAAGATACAGGCTAGTTTATTCAAACATCTTTGAATACATGTTTTCCCTTGTTCTCTTTGAATGTTTTTTCTCTAATGACCCTATCCTTCTATATGTAGAGGAAAATGTGTATTATGTTCTCACATTAAAAATACTTGAAACAATTCTATTTTTGCACGAATCCTAAGAGATATGGTAGCTGTAATTTAGTGCTATGATTTATCAGATTAATCAGACATAGTGCTTCGAATTATCTGTTTTAAGACAGATACTATTATACTATTATGGTTTTTGTGAGGATTCATTAACTACTTTTTTTTCTTTTTTCTTTACTTATTTATTTATTTATTTTTGACAGGCAGAATGGACAGTGAGAGAGAGAGAGACAGAGAGAAAGGTCTTCCTTTGCTGTTGGTTTACCCTCCAATGGCCGCCACGGCTGGCGCGCTGCGGCATGCGCACCATGCTGATCCGAAGGCAGGAGCCAGGTGCTTCTCCTGGTCTCCCATGGGGTGCAGGGCCCAAGCACTTGGGCCATCCTCCACTGCACTCCCTGGCCACAGCAGAGAGCTGGCCTGGAAGAGGGGCAACCGGGACAGAATCCGGTGCCCCGACCGGGACTAGAACCCGGTGTGCTGGGTTAACTATTAAAGCCATCTATAAATCTTTTTACTAGAGGTTAAAATCTTCAGAAAATTCACTGAAACATATGCTGATATAATAACTCAACTTTTGTCTTCTTTAAGAATTCATTTATTTATTTCAGAGGTAAAGAAAGGGCGGAGAGGGAGAGGGAAAAGGAGAGGGAGAGAGAGGGAGAGGGACTCCCATCTGCTATTTCATGCCTCAAGTGCCAACAACAGCCAGGGTTTCCTTGGGTAGAAGCTGAGAGCCTGACACAGTTCAGGTCCCCACGTGGGTGGCTGGAACCCAGTTGTCTCTCACAGTCCGGCTCCCTGTCTTCCAGCCCAAGCAAGCTGATTTTTTCTTATTTACAGGTTTGTCATAAGCAAAAGCAACTATTCCAACTATTATCTATCTCTTATCCTACAGGTGTAATCATTATACCACATGCAGTCAGGAGACAGAGTTTGGGATCAAACCCAGACACTCAAATATAGAGTATGAGCCTCTTAAATGCCAGGCTAAGTGCCCCTATTAACTATTTTTTTCTTTAATTGATGAGGTCAAACATACAGAATAAATAATTATAATTTTGATTGACTGTTTATAATAATTGTTGCCTAGATTGTGAGATGAACCTTTTCAGATTTTTATCACATCCTTTGGTAGCTAATCTATGAATACTGATAAGTTACAAAAACAAAAAGAAAAAGAAAACAAACAAACCAAGAGCAATACATGACTTCTGCGTTTGGTATGATGATTACACCTCTAGAATAAGAGATAGCTACTACTTAAATGACTGCTGGTTGGGTAGCTGCTTTCACTTTTGGCAAACCTGTAAGAAAAAAGCAGCTGGGTTTGGAGGAGAGGAATTCAGTCAAGTAGTAGTGAAATCAAATTTAACCTTTACTAGCCAGGCCGAAATTAATGACAGCTTTTGTAGTAGAGATTTTTTCTTTAATTATTCCTGAAATGATTCTAAATTTCCTTAACATTGAACCATATTTGCTGACAAGGTGGCTACTTAGGTTTGACATTAAGAGGAGAATAAATCATACACTATATTGTTTCAAAGCATCAAATACCACAAAGAATACATGTCCTAGAAAAGAATATTGTCAAGGTTCCGAACTTGGCTGTGAACAAATATTTACCAAAGGGCTGTAGGATTGCAAGAGTAACTCACTCAATCTGAGAATCCTTGGTTATGTCAGTTGCAAGGGGCTCTATGTTTCAAGTCCTATTTCTTCGACATATTTAAGTGCTACTGCAGGAAGTACTGTCCAGCTAGTACCACTGTTGATCTCTAGTACATTCTGCTGCTTAATTCTTAGAAATACCTAGAATACTATCACTTACATGTTCGGATTTGACACACGTGTCACTTTGAGTATATAATCATCATTTAATACTATATTTTGTTCACTGAATGTGAGTGAATCTAAATTAGGACAAATACATACCCTAAAAATCAAATACATACCTAAATAATTTTCCTTTGGAAAATTAAATGCTATTTTAATATATGTCCTGTCTTTTTCTATACATTCAAAATGTGGAAATCCTTTTTCAAGACACTTTAATCAGCTACCTTAATATTAAACACACATCTCTCAAAATAATTTAAGATAATATACACTCTTTGAACTAAGTGACTATTAAATATCCTGTGTTTTACACTTATATGGATAGTGGGACACCACCTGTGAGTGCTGATCTCCTTAGAAGATGCAATGACCAGGCACAAGTAATTTTCATTTACTAGTCTCTCCCAAAAACTTTGATCATTTTGGGATTTTAAACATAATTCAAAATGCAATTTCTTGTTTCCAGTTTCAGAAATAAAATTTATTTTCTTAAGTATATTTATTTAACTTAATGTTGTTTTTATAAGTACGCATGGTTTTAAAAAGTAGAAGTCAATTTTTTTTATATTTCAAGCATTAACATATTAATTCATCCATTTATAATAACTAGCCTTATTTGAAGTTTCAAGTTCATCTTACACAAAGATTATGAGGGAATGAATAAAACCAAAAGTCAGATTATTAAATAGGATAAGAGGATGACTTTTTCAATATTTTAATTAGTTGTTTACATTCCAGTTACTTCAAAAGTCTTAAAATCACCACCCCACAGCTTATTTATTACTATGTAGAAAATACTGCTTCATTTCCTGGCTCCTTTCTGAGCATCCTTTTCATCATAATAACTACATTTGGCTCTGTCTGTACATTTTAATCTTCTAATCATTTATTTAAAATGCCTAGCTCTCAATTTAATACACTAAAAGTTGATTATTATAGGAGAGCTGAATTTGAACAGTATTCTGCTGCATATAGAAATCCATTTATTGTGAAACATATGTATTCATGCAATATAAACCTGTTATATGATAGGTATTGCCATTTTTAATTTGAGGAGAAGCATTTACTTTCTTCATATAACCTCTCTTTGACATATTCTCAGTTGCTTAACAATTTGTGAGAAGTAAATTGGGAGACAGCTTTCCTTCCCAGTTAAGTTGTTTCTTTTGGTGCCTGAGCCGCTAAGCTTCTTTTAGATTTCCACCATCAATAATCTCTCAACATGCTGACGGAGGAAGCTATCAAGAGGTATTTTGTATCTACCCTTATATGATTTCATTTCTTGTGTGCTATGATATAGCTTCAGTAATTTGTTCATGTACCATCTCAATTTTGTACTGAATGAAAAAAAAAACCCTCCAAACCTGTAGAAATATTTCTGTAATCTATTTCATTATTTGTTGAATGCATTAAATGCAAAAGTTCTACATTGCTTAAGATATTGATGTACCACATTACGCAGATGGAGCCAAAAGCAATTTCACCCTAATAAGATCTCCGTGTGAGAAATGTCCCCGTTTCTTTCAATACTCTTAAATTATACTCCACTTGCTGAATTTTAATAGATATGTAAGGAGAAATTTTCAGACCCATACAAATAGTTTCATGATATAACACTAGATTTCATAATTATAAACATTTACCTCAAAATATTCATTTACTATTCTTGTTAGCACATAAAAATTGGTACCTAAAATCACTACCTATAGAAAGAAAGAAATAAAATAAAAAGAAATAAAATAAAAACGGTTGTTCACTAATTTTAACACACTAATTACTAATTGAAGAGTCATTTGTTTTACATCACCACGTTTCTTCTGAATATATGAATCAGATTTTCATTTTTTATTTAGGTAATTTGATCAAAGATTCAACATTTCTAGCAAGAGTTTATGCTACAAGTATGGAATTAGGCAGGGACTTAACAGCCAAGAGTTGCTTTGTTGAGCCTTTTTAAATAGCCAAAGCTTTGGCATGAGTTTATATATTAAATGTTGTTAAAGAATTGGCTGTTTATTTGGCTCTCAAGAGATTTGTTTGTATGGAAAGCATATTGTATGTGTGCTCATCATTCTTCCAGAAGAGGAAGAGTTAAATTCACCAGGATAAAGGCAGACGCTAGAAAGCACACGCACATTCCAAAGCCCGTTTTTGGGCATCCACACCCTGCTGCAACATTATGCTCTCAACTCCAATCTTCCTCTTTGAGTCTTGGGTTCCTCATTTGCATCATGAAATGAAATAATAGGCCCTATCTTTTCAGTGTACAGTGAACTTATAACAACATTTTTCCTCAAAAGTCCCAGGACATTGTTAATCACATTAAAATAAATGAATGCTAAATTACCTCTATATTTTCCAAGATGTGCTGTGCATATTCTCAGAGAGTCATGACTGACTGCTTAGCTGCTCCCAAATACATCTACTGACACACCATCTCAGCTTCTTTCAAATATGTTTATGTAGGTCCTCACCTCTAAGTCTATTTAATTACCAGCTTCCTGGGACCTTTGCTATCCCATTTCATGAACACACTAAACACCCTATAATTTTATGTCTTTACTAAATCACATATCCTAAAAACGTCACTAAAACCACATCGTCTGCATAATAATTGAATCTGAACACTTGCTGTTTATAACACTCACTCAAAATTTTTGTATTTTTTGCGTATTCCCTTGAATTCCTAACTGAAGTAATAATTTTACTAAATGGAACGTATATTGGATTAGTTAGCTTGGAAAAAATGTGTCACTCCAATACAAAGTAACTTGCAGTGAAGGAAAACAAAGTTGGAACTGACACTATTCTACTTCAGAACATATTTTAAAGTTACAGTAATCAAGACAATGTGAAATTGGCAAAAAATTTAGACAACAAATCAGTAAAATATTGTGGAGAGCCCAGAAATACGAAGCATTTTCAAAAAAGCTAATGGAAACATGTATTATGAGAAAACTATGCATGAGTATAAAGGTGTTTTTGTACAAGTCCTGGCATTGAGATGCAGCAGGTAAAGCTGCTGCCTACAAAACCAGCTCAGTGCAGGCTGAAGTCATGGCTCCTACACTTTCCACTTAGCTCCCTGCTAATGCAACTAGGAAAATAGCAGAAGATGGCCCAAGGACTTGAGCACCTTCACCCACAGGGGAGACCCTGATAAGTTACTGGTTCCTTGTTTTCCTTGTTTCAGCCTAGCAGAGGCCCAGCCATCCCTGCAATTCAGAGTGAACCACTTCTCACTTTCTCTCCCTTCCTCTCTCTCTCTGATTCATCCTCTTTCTCTGTAAATCTGCCTTTCAAATAAATGAATCTTCAAATATTTTATACCAAAATTAGTGTATCTTTTAAGTCTTTTTTCAGCAATTTTTGATGTATTCTCACATTCTCAAATAAACACACTTATTTTTATTTATTTTTATTTTTTTATAACGCTTTTATTTAAAGAATATAAATTTCCAAAATACAGCTTATGGATTATAATGGCTCCCCCCCCATAACTTCCCTCCCACCCGCAACCCTCCCCTTTCTCACTCCCTATCCCCTTGCTTCACATCAAGATTCATTTTCAATTCTCTTTATATACAAAAGATCAGTTTACTATATATAAAGTAAAGATTTCAACAGTTTACCCTCACATGGCAACACAAAGTGAAAAACACTGTTGGAGTACTAGTTATAGTATTAATTCACAATGCACAGCACATTAAGGACAGAGATCCTGCATGATATATTATATTTAAATTGATTAATTATATATGCAATTTCCAATTTAACACCAAGATCTTTTTTCATTTTTAATTATCTTTATATACAGAAGATTGATTCAGTATATACTAAGTAAAGATTTCATCAGTTTGCACCCACACAGAAACACAAAGTGTAAAATACTGTTTCAGTGCTAGTTATAACATTACTTCACATTGGACAACACATTAAGGACAGATCTCTCATGAGACGTAAGTACACAGTGATTCCTGAAGTTGATTTAACAATTTGACACTCTTGTTTATGGCGGCAGTAATCTCCCTAGGGTCTAGTCATAAGTTGCCGAGGCTATGGAAGCCTTTAGGGTTCGCCGACTTCAATCTTATTCCGACAGGGTCATAGTCAAAGTGGAGGTTCTCTCCTCCCTTCAGAGAAAGGTACCTCCTTCTTTGATGGCCCCATTCGTTCCACTGGGATCTCACTCACAGAGATCTTTCATTTAGGTCTTATTCTTTTTTTTTTTTTTCAGAGTGTCTTAGCTTTCCATGACTAAAATGTTCTCATTGGCTCTTGAGCCAGATCCGAATGTCTTAAGGGCTGATTCTGAGGCCAGAGTGCTATTTAGGACATCTGCCATTCTATAAGTCTGCTGTGTATCCCGCTTCCCATGATGGATGGTTCTATCCCTTTTTGATTCAATCAGTTAGTATTAGCAGACACTAGTCTTGTTTGTGTGATCCCTTTGACTCTTAGACCTATCAGCGTGATCAATTGTGAACTGAAATTGATCACTTGGACTAGTGAGATGGCCTTGGTACATGCCACCTTGATGGGATTGTACTGGAATTCCCTGGCACATTTCTAACTCCATCATTTGGGGCAGTTCCGATTGAGCATGTCCCAAATTGTACATCTCCTCCCTCTCTTATTCCCACTCTTATATTTCATAGGGATCTCTTTTCAGTTAGAATTTAAACACCTAAGAATAATTGTGTGTTAATTACAGAGTTCAACCTATAGTACTAGAATAAAAAAAATACTAAAATGGATAAAGTATTACATTGTACATCAAGTCTGCACATGAGCTGATCAAGTTACTGTTTCTCATAGTGTCCATTTCGCTTCAATAGGTTTCACCTTTGGTGCTCAATTAGTTGTCACCAATTAGGGAGAACATATGATATTTGTCCCTTTGGGACTGGCTTAATTCACTCAGAATGATGTTTTCCAGATTCCTCCATTTTGTTGCAAATGACCGGATTTCATTGTTTTTGACTGCTGTATAGTATTCTATAGAGTACATGTCCCATAATTTCTTTATCCAAATGTTTGCTATGAATTCCTTGTGATCTTTTGCTGTGAGGTTCCCTTCATTTACCTTCTTTCATGTTGATGGCCGTGCCTCTTTGTTTCTGTGAGTAACACATCTTTAAGCATCTTTTGCAGGGCTGGACGAGTGGCAACAAATTCTTTCAATTTCTGCTTGCAATGAAAGGTCTTTATTTCACCTTCATTCACAAAGGAGAGCTTTGCAGGATACAATATTCTGGGCTGGCAGTTTTTCTCTCTAAGTACCTGGGCTATGTCTCGCCATTCCCTTCTAGCTTGTAGGGTTTCTGTTGAGAAGTCTGCTGTGAGTCTAATTGGAGCTCCTCTGAGAGTAATTTGACGTTTCTCTCTTGCGCATTTTAGGATCTTTTCTTTCTGTTTCACTGTGGTGAGTTTAATTACAAATTGTCATGGTGAGGATCTCTTTTGGTCATGTTTACTAGGGGTTCTATGAGCTTTCTGTACTAGGATGTCTCTGTCCTTCTCCAAAACTGGGAAATTTTCTGCTATTATCTCACTAAAAAGGCCTTCTAATCCTTTCTCCCTCTCCATGCCTTCATGAACTCCTAGAACTCGAATGTTGGGTTTTTTAATAGTATCCTGTAGATTCCCAACAATATTTTTTAGATTTCTAATTTCCTCTTCTTGTCTTTGGTTTGACTGTATATTTTCCTGTGCTCTGTCTTCTAAGTCCGATATTCTCTCTTCTGCCTCACCCATTCTGTTTGTAAGGCTCTCTAATGTGTTTTTCATTTGATCTATTGAATTCTTCACTTCATTATGATTTCTCGTCACTATCACAGTTTCATGTTCTACTAGTTGTTTCATTTCAGCTTGATTTCTCCTTAATATTTCATTTTCACGAGAGAGATTTTCTACCTTGTCCATTAAGGATTTCTGTAGTTCAAGAATTTGTTTTTGAGTACTTCTTAGTGTTCTTATCAATTGTTTGAGATCTGCTTCTTGCATTTCTTCTATCTCATCATCTTCGTAATCTTGAATTGGGGTGTCTTTTTCATTTGGGGACGCCATAGTGTCTTCTTTGTTCTTATTACCTCGGTTTTTGCGTTTGTTGTTTGGCATATTGGTTTCTTCACTGTGGTGTTTTTTTCTTGTTATACTATGACTCTAGATTAAGTGGACTGTCTGCTTTTGATGGAGCCTTAGAGGCTTGAGATGGGTGTGGCCTGAGAGCTCTGTTTGGTTCCTCAGGGTTGAGGGTGTGTCAAAGGAGACACTCCCAAGTTAGGTGTGGTAAATCTCTCTCTGTTACTTTTTTTTTTTTTTGGTTCAAAGGGGAAGTAATTCCACACAGCTGAATGGAATTGGGGGTGGTAAGCAGGCAAATGATATACCCACAGGAGCCAGAGATCGGAAGCTCTTTCCCAAGGACCACAGAGGGAATCTTTGCAGCCCTTAGTGTGGGCTCAGATTCTCCTGTAGTCTCCCACTGGGCTGTCAATGCTACTGAACTGTAGCGTCTCTGGAGAGTACTCACGTGGTGAATTCTGTGAGTTCTCTCCCCCACAGTCTCTTTTTTCACAGTCTCAGTTCATTAGCACCACACATTCATTAGGTTCTAATCTCCTGTTATTTTACCCCTCCCACCCAGAGTCAGGTTTTTCTGCTAGTCTCGGGCCAGTGCTGACCCGAGGTCGCCCTGCTTATGACGTATTCCAAAATGGCACCTGCTCTTTGTCTTGCTCACCTTTGAGATGTGGGCGGAGAGAGAGAAACTCGTGTCCATATGGGTCACTTATTCCCCCCCCCCTCTCTTCTAGTTAGCCTGGTGAACTTTTCCCTGCAGGGTTTCAAGCCTTGTTCGCTCTAGTCTCCTCTTTCCACTTCCCTTCTGGTATCTTGGGCTATTGAGGTTCTGCTCACCTCGCGTTCCAGCACTGGTGTGTTGAATTTGCTGCTGGTGTCCCAAACTGCGGGCTCCCATGCTCTCCACACAGGTCCACTGTGGATCACTAGTTCCGGAAGGGTTTCCTCTGCTGTTTCTTCCCCTACTCTTCTTTGAACCTGCAGTATCTCCACTTTTATTAAACTGTCTCTCCCCAGACTATCGGTGTGCTCCCTTCCTATTCCGCCATCTTGCCGCTCTCCAAATAAATACACTTATTTTTAAAAATACTATGTATGCTTGTTTACAAGAGGGGCAGAGAGACAGAGTGACAAGAGTCCCCATCCTACTTCATTCTGCAAATGCCCACAATAGCCCAGGCCAAAGCTGGGAGCCAGAAATTTGTTTTAGATCTGTCATGTGGTCACAGGGACCCAACTACCTGAACCATCATCACTCGCTGCCTCACAGGGTGTGCAACAGCAGGAAACTGGAATAAGATGCATGTTGGACACAAGCACTCCTTTCTGGCATTCGGTGTCATCACTACAAGGTCAATGCCTTCATCAGTAATGAGTTTTTAGTCAACAAAGACACAATCACTGAAAAGAAAATAAAAATGATAAGCTGAGTTTCACTAAAATTAAAATTTTCTGTATTATGAGAGATATTCTAAAGACAATAAGAGAAACCACTGACTAGGGGAAAAGATTTAGGAAAGATAGATAATGGACTGTCATTCAAAATATAAGAATACTTCAAAGGTAATAGCACAAACAACCTAAATATAAATGTGCCCTAGATCTTAATAGATCCCACACCAAAGCTAACATACAAATAGCAAACCAGTTCAAGAAAAGATGATATACATTATACATCTCTGGTGTACAAATGGTGTACATTGGTGTACAAATTAAATCAATAAAATACCACTATTTTTCTCTTCGAATGGTGATAACTCAGAACAATGACATCACCAAATGCTGGAAATGATGTGGAGAAACAAGAGTTCTCATTCATTCCTGTTTAGAATGCAAAATAGTGCAGGCACTTTGTTCTTTTTTTTTTTTAAGATTTATTTTATTTATTTGAACGACAGAGTTACAGAGAGATCTGAAGCCAGGTGATCCGAGCTTCTTCCGCGTCTCCCACATGGATGCAGGGGCCCAGAGACTTGGGCCATCTTCTACTGCCTTCCTAGGACATAGCAAAGTGTTGAATGGGAAGAGGAGAAGTTGGGACTAGAACCGGCACCCATACAGTGCCACTGCACCACAGCACCGGCCCCGACACTTTGGAAGACAAGTTGGCAGCTTCTTACAAAACTAAATGATTTCTTAGGATGTAGAGAACAATTGTGCTCTTTGGTATTTACCCAAGAAGTTGAAAACGAGTGTCTACATAAAAAATATGCATGAATATTTATAGCAGCTTCATTCATTGTTACCAAAACTTCTAAGCATTAAGATGTCCTTAGTAGGTATTCTAAAATTGGGACGGCTAGTCAGTGAAATAATATTCAGTTCTAAAACAATCTGAACTATCAAGCCATGAAGAGTCAATGGAGAAAATGTAAATGAATGCAAGTAATTAACTAATTCATGAAGCCAATCTGAGAAGTCTACATACTGTGTGATTCCAAGGAGATTACATTGTGAAAAAGGTGTAACTATGGAGACAGTCAAAAGATCAGAGGGTGCTGGGGATTAGGGGACTGAGAAAGAAAATGAAGCAGAGCAGAGAGGATTTTAGGAAAGGAATCTTCTCTGCATGATATGATAAGAGGACACATCCTATTATATATATATATATATATATATATATTTTTTTTAAATCACAAAATACATGGTACTGAGTGTACCTAGTGTAAGCTACTCACTTTCAATGACTATGCTGTGTCAGCGCAGGTTCACCAACCGTAATGAATGCATAGCTATGCCAGTGGATATTTGTAAAGAGGGGAGGCTGTGCATGCTCTGGGAAGGAGGTACTATGCTTTCTGTAAAGTCTTCTTTTGAACCTAAAAACTTCCAAAAAATGTAAATGTATCAAAAAAGGAACTTTCCCTAAGATTCAAAATGATGAAACAGATTAATTTTTCTAAGAATCCTTGATTTTCTATAAAATTTATATGTATTTACTTTTATTTGAAAAGGAGGGAGGGAGTAGATGGAAGAAATGGAAGAGAAGGAAAGAGAGAGAGATCAATAGATCTGTCATCTGATGGTTCTGAGGTTTAAAATGATAAAGCACTTTAATTTGTACCACAACTTCTTGTATTTTTACAAAACTGTATGTATTTAAATATATTGGAAAAGGAAGGAGGCTGGAGAGGAGGAGGAGGAGGAAAGAGAGAGAATTTTCCATGTGCTAGAATAATCCTCAAATGCCCACTGTGAGGGTGACCCAACATGAAGTTGGAGCAGGGGACTGGGAACACGATCAGTGTTTCCAATGTGGTAGCAAGGATTCCAGTACTTAAGCCGTCAGTTGCTATCTAGGAGGGTGCACATTAGCAGGGAGTTGGTATGGAGTGGAATCTGCCTTTGATTGTAGGCTCTCCAATATGGGATGCAGGTGTCCCAAGAAGCATCCTGAGCTTTGAGTTAAATGATTGGCCCTGTGCTTGCTTTTAAAATTAAACTTAGCTAAATACATTCGGATGACTTTTTTGAAGAAAATAGAATATTTTTCAGGGTAAAAGAGAAACATTACATATCAGTTAGAATCACTTCTGTAAACATAAAATTCTGTACTGTGAAGAACCTAGCCAGAGATCTTCAACACTTAGACTTCTAGATTTATGATGAGGTTACTTCCCAATAATATCATTCTGAGTTGAAAATAAAATATCATAATTTGAAAATGGATTTGAAACACCTAACCTAGCTAGCATCACGGTCTAGCAACACAGTACGCCACATATTATGATATGTTTACCCTTTTGATGGCAGGACTAATAACTACAGCTCATTGCTGCTGCTCAACATCATTTGAATATTATAAGGAATTGCTAGCTTGTGAAAAGATCATAATTCAACATGTGAAACACAATTTATAAACATTGTAAAGCCAAAAAAAATTATAGGCCCAACTGTTTTTAAGTTGAAGCCCATCTGTGTATAAACCTAAAACTGGTAGAATGAAAACACAGATACAAACGAGAAGATCCAAGCCCAGTATTTTATGGTTGCTGTATTGTAATTAGTAGTGGTGCTTGATTCGAGTCTTCTCTGTCTCTCATTGTTTATTTGAAATATTTCTTTTTTTTTAGGCTAGGCATTATAAACTTTCATCAAAATATTGCTTTTAGCATATCTCAAAAGAACTGCCAAGTTACATTTCTGCTTTCATGTATCCAATTATTTTCTACTTGCCCATTTAATTTTTTTTTAAAGATAGTAGCTATTTACATGTGTATTTATTTCCAGGTATTTTTTAAGTTCCCAAATTTATTCCTTTTATACAATTACAATTTAATTACATTCTAGCAGAAGATGTATGTTTTCAATCCTTTTAAATTGAGACTTAGTTTATGGCCTAATATATGGCCTATATTTATGGATATTGCATATGCTCTTAAAAATCGTTTCAGTCAAAATTTTAGGTGGAGTAATATGCATATCTGTTAGGTCTAGTGCTTATACAATTTTTTTTATTTTTTTTAAACATAATGAAATGTTTATTTGTATTTATGGCAAAAAAATACAATTGCTTACAAATCTGTAAGAGATGCTAAGCCCAACAGTTATAAAAACCTAAAACAGATGACAATAACAAAACAGATGTCTACCAGCTCTAAGAAAATTCCTCATTTTTTTCTAACTATATATTCTTATACAAAAGCAACTTTTAAAATGTTAAAAGGAATATTATTTTTAAATATAGACACCACAGGAGCATAACTAAGAAAGAGAGATGCATGTGGATCACAAGAAGCAGAAAGATGAAAAATGAAAATGGATACAGGTAATCTTGTCCATATAATACAGCATTATCTCCTGGATTAATCCAAACAGACTTCAGATTCACTTAAATTTGTCTAGCTCATTGCTCATTGTAAAAAACTATAATCTAATAGATATACAAATACATGCATAAAAGAAAAATATTGGAATAACTTTATACAGAATTCAGAAAATCATTGTCCATGAGGGTGTTTAATATTTTTCTCATGACAATGAGGTATACAATTATTTAAATCATCAATTCCTTTTTGATTTTCTGATATTTGTTTTATAATTAAACATATTTCATGAAAATTACAGCTGATATTGTTGACATTTTCATTTTTTTACACTTTTGTTTGCTTTTGCAAAGTGGTTTTATCTTTTTATCTCTATGTTGACATTAGCTATTTGTGGAGACATAATTCTCATTTTCACAGCTTTTCTTTTTAAGTATGGTTGTCTTTACTTCTCTAGTAATAGCTGTAATAGCTGATTTTCATGTTTTTTTTTTTCTAGTTAGTTTAACTCCTGGGCTTTCTCATAAACAATTTTTGTTAACTGATTTTTTTGTTCATGCACAGGCCTTACTTTATTTAAAAAAACTCTCATTTATCTGAAAAACGGACAATTTTAGATAATATAAAATATATCTCTAGAAATCAGATTCCCCCTTCTCTGTAGAATGCATTTGTGTCATCCCCTTCTTTCCCCAAAGACTGACTTTCAATAGATAGCTGCAAGGGAGCTGCTTTGCCAGGGAGGAAACCCCTACATAGAAGCAGGTGACCTACTAATAGTTTAGCACCAGGGTTCCCATGAACATCTGTGGCATGAGCATTTGTTTCATGTAGCTGCAGCTGCTCATTTGTGTAGGAACTTTACCTGGAGCCATCCTGTGAAATCTGGAATATTTCTCATGTGCGACCACTGAGTTTTCTATCCATGTTGCAGAGTCAGTAGTAGATTTCCTTAAACTCCTTGAGCCAAAGACACAAAGTTCTTGGTTTTCAAGGGTGCAAGGAGCTGGGGACTGAAAATTTAATCAAATAAATTACAAAACTCAGTGTTCTTACAGTGATTCAGCCATTTTTCTTAACAAATCATTATTGGATCATTACAAGTCTGGTTAGATTCCAAAGATCTCAAAAAGTTGATTTTGAAAACTTTTGTCAGCATTCTTGTGGTTTTTATGGAGGAGTAATATTCCAGAAGTTTTTCTGCTCAGTTAATTTTTGAACAGTTTGCAAAAAATTCAATGGAAGAAGTACATTTAGAAAAAAATGATAATGCTGGTGCAATTAGATAGCTATATGCATGAAAATGAACCAGCGATTGAATCAAACAAAAGTTGTTTCACCCTACTTACAGGGTCAGTAAGTATATAAATATTGTTGGTAGCTGGATAATGCTAAACCATCTACCCAACAGAAATGCAAGGACTGTGAAATTCATTTGTTTCATTTTTCAAAAGTCTGAATTTCAGACTAAACAATTGTCAAATGTAATACAACAATTAAAGTTAATTGAATGCTTTGCATGTATATAATATCATACTATATTCAATACATACATTAACAGTTAATAATAAAAATATGCCATGGGCCAGCGCCACGGCTCACTTGGCTAATCCTCTGCCTGCAGTGCTGGCATCCAGGTTCTAGTCCAGGTTGGGGCACTGGATTCTGTCCCGGTTGCCCCTCTTCCAGGCCAGCTCTCTGCTGTGGCCCGGGAGTGCAGTGGAAGATGGCCCAGGTCCTTGGGCCCTGCACCCCATGGGAGACCAGGAGGAAGCACCTGGCTCCTGGTTTCGATGGGCACAGCACTGGCTGTAGTGACCATTTGGTGAGTGAACCAACGGAAGGAAGACCTTTCTCTCTGTCTCTCTCTCTCTCACTGTCTAACTCTGCCTGTCAAAAAAAAAAAATATGCCAATGTGTTTCCTCAAATATAAATTGAGATAAGAAAAATTAATAGCTAAAGCATTCACACAATCCATTGCTTTAGTTTATAATCAAAGATATTTTTATCATGAACCAACAATCATGATCTTAACATTTCATACTGACTTACTAAGCTTAATATTAAAATATGCATTCTCAGGTTTCACAGATATTGGCAATTCTACAAATTCTTGTTGCTTTGCTAAGTGAGGTTTGGTCAAACACACATTTATTATCCTGAGAGCATATACCGATTCTTAAATGCTAGAAAAGTTTACTATCTCTATAGTCAAACTCTATTCTTTTGCATAACAAATTAATTGGGACAATTTTAATAGAATAGTGTTACGAACCTGAAGAAATTATTATCATGGCATTAGAACTTCCACATTTATTTAGAAAACATAAGCTCATAGCAGATATCTTGAAGAACACAATTTTTTATATTTCCATAGCATTTCTAAGAAAAAATATGAGAATGTTGCTTGTTTTGCCTTCTGCCTTTGAATGGAGCTCAACTGGTTAAATTGGTAGAGGTACACATACAGAAAAATATTACATGTCTGAAAACATGGTATTTTCCTAGGTCCATTTAATGAGCATGCAAAAAGTAGTCTATTCATCCTCTTCAGGTGATAAGAAAAAAACGAAATGCAAAAGTTAATTGACTAGCTCAATGTGGGGAATCTTATAGAAATGATTCCTTAGAATCTTGCAGTAATGATTCTTGTGAAACTTCATTTTCTTTAAACCAGAACTTTTATCTTTTAACCTCTCAGTTCTGTTATTGTCATCATGATAGCAAAGAAATCAATAGATGGTATCTAATGAGAGATTATAACTTTTGGCTTCATTTAAAGATCATTAAATTGGCTAGCAACTTTCCTACATTTTCAAGTAAGGGTCAGTATTTAGACCATTTTATCATTTTACCATGAAGATCAAATGGAAAGTTCCTTTATTTAAGTGAGCAACCAGCATAGATAAGCACATTTAATTATAGATTTAATTTCTGTCTCTTTTATAGTTATAGTTCTTTTTATGTTTTTGCAGTCAATTTCAACTTCACAGAGCTTTTCTTGCATTTAAATTCCTTAACGAAGGGCATTTTATAACATATTTTGTTCTTATATTATATATGATAACTTGCATTCCTTAATATATGATTTTTTTAAATTATAAGTTTTGTTCTTAAGTTTTATTCCTTTGAATTTTTGATGCTCTCAGTTCTATTTAGCTCATTTACTTATTTTTTATCTTGACAAGTATATAACAACTAAAAGCTATATATATATATAATATATATATATATATACATAATATCAAGCCAGGGAAGTTACTTGTCTAGTTTACATGTGTCTGATGGAGACAATAATAAAGTTCCAGAAAAAATAGTTGTATTTACTTTTACATATAAGCTGATTATAAGAAATCAGCTGTATATTTGATGAATTTTTTTAAAAAAAAAAACATATTGTATTTGGTTTTATTTAAAGCTTTCAAACACAATTACATTTTCATATGTAATCCAGGAATGGGAAAAAAATGAAAAGATGTCTGGAAATCCTACAAAGTCTATGTCTGAACACATAAGATCCTGATAGCTGATTTTTGTTTCTGGAATGACTATTTGGTCTAGAAGACTCAGTGTGGATTGGCACAACATATCTTGAAAATTTCTTCATCAACTCTTTAACCTAAATTTTAAATAAATTAAAAAAAATCTTGGTACCAAAGTGCGGTGCTCAAGAATCTTCTAATGTCTTTCAGGATTTATTGGGACACAGATTAATTAAACTAAAATTTTAAAATTTTAAGCACAGGGGCTGGCGCTGTGGCACAGCGGGTTAATGCCCTGGCCTGAAGTGCCAGCATCCCATGAGTGCCAGTTCTAGTCCAGGCTGCTCCTCTTCCAATCCAGCTCTCTGCTATGGCCTGGGATAGCAGTGGAAGACAGCCCAAGTCCTTGGATTCCTGCACCAGCGTGGGAGACCAGGAAGAAGCACCTGGCTCCTGGCTTCGGATCGGTGCAGCTCCAGCCATTGCAGCAAATTAGGGAGTAAATCAGTGGATGGAAGACCCTTCTCTCTATCTCTACCTCTCTCTGTAACTCTGTCTTTTAAGTAAATAAAATAAATATTTTTTAAAAAATTAAGCACAAAAGCCGGCGCCATGGCTCAACAGGCTAATCCTCCGCCTTGCAGCACCGGCACACCGGGTTCTAGTCCCGGTCGGGGCGCCGGATTCTGTCCGGGTTGCCCCTCTTCCAGGCCAGCCCTCTGCTGTGGCCCAGGAGTGCAGTGGAGGATGGCCCAGGTGCTTGGGCCCTGCACCCCATGGGGAGACCAGGAAAAGCACCTGGCACCTGGCTCCTGCCATCGGAGGAACGTGGTGCGCCGGCCGCAGCGCGCCATCCGCGGCGGCCATTGGAGGGTGAACCAACGGTAAAGGAAGACCTTTCCCTCTGTCTCTCTCTCTCACTGTCCACTCTGCCTGTCAAAAAAAAAAAAAATTAAGCCCAAAAATAACAAGCATTTCATGTGTCAACGATGTAGGACTCACATTCTTAAGTGAATTAAAACAGATATTAGCACTATCTCAAGAGACAAAGGGCATTCTTTAAAATTCATCTATGACCAATGATAGTCTCCTTTCTATTTGATCCATGGCAAAGGGATAGACTGCCATGTAGTGAGCCTGGTGAAATACCAGTATTCTGTGCTTGAAATGACATAAGGTCAATGAAATTAAAATGAAACCGTGAAATCATATGTTCTTTTTTTTACTCCCACAGACAACTGTCTTTAAATAATGAAAGTCTAGTCCATCTATTTTTTCTATGAAAAATGCGGTACAGGAAAGATGGTGAAAGATGCAAAGTACTATACATAAATTCCCTCATATGAGTCTTAAAACTTGACTTAGGTAGTATATAAAAGTCATATGTCAACTATCTATAGAAACATTATATGGACACTCAAGTCAACATTATATGGACACTTAGATCAATCATTCTAAAAGAGAAGTATCTCTGTCATTAATTTTAATGGGTATCAAGTCCATTATTCATGTAATTCCCTAAACAAAAATCTTATTGGATCCAAAAGCTTCTAGATATAAGTTTCTAAATGTTAAGTCAGTATTAACACTACATAAATTGATTTATTCCTTCAAACATTTATCATTGAAGATACTATAATCTAGAGGAAACATAAAAAAAAATTAGGTACTGTTCTAAATTTTCAACTTAGAAATTAACATAGTATATACTAAATCGATCTTCTGTATATAAAGATAATTGAAAATGATTAAAAAAAACTTGGTGTTAAATTGAAAATTGCATAGAAAATTAATCAATTTTTTAAAAATTTCATGTAGGGGCTCTGTCCTTAATGTGCTTTACATTGTGAATTAATACTATAACTAGTACTCTAACAGTATTTTTCACTCTGTGTTGCTATGTGGGGGCAAACTGTTGAAATCTTTGCATAATGTATAGTAAACTGATCTTCTGTATATAAAGAGAATTGAAAATGAATCTTGATGTGAATGGAAGGGGAGAGGGAGCGGGAAAGGGGAGGGTTTTGGGTGGGAGGGAAGTTATGGTAGAGGGGGGAAGCCATTGTAATCCATAAGCTGTACTTTGGAAATTTATATACTTTAAATAAAAGCTTTATAAAAAAAAAAAAAAGAAATTCAAGAGGTATAATTTAGTCTCTCTATTAGCCTTTATTTACAATATTTGTATTGAAACTAAAGAACAAAACTTACAAAGATTCTCTTTCTTAAAAAACTTAATTGTTTCTTGTCAAATTTGATTTCCAAAAAAGGGAGGAGCTCAAAGAGAAACAAAAATACGCATATATCCTCTATGAAAGCTGCTATTGGACAAATCAGTTTACAGGTCATTTTCTCTGAAAATATAAGGACATAGATGGGCAAAGTGTTCTGCTTCTTTATTCATTTAGGTATCTGCTTTTATCTCATTACTGCACAGGTGCTTTTGGTGGCAACACTCCATTCATTTTCTATTGTTTTGCAGGCTCTCGGGGAAGAGATGCCCTACTTTAGCACGCTAGTGAAAACTAACATATCAAGGGAATAGATAGAGAAAGTAAGAAATAAAACAGTTTTTACAAGGCCAATGAATTCAGTACATTTGGTTGTAAATTAGATGACAAAATAAGTTTATGAGATTTTGAATATAAAATTGGAAATATAGATAATATCACTAAAACGCAAGTCTGAATGCTATAAACGTACTATTTATACTGTTCAAGAAATTTCCAGTGTGTATAAAGACATACGTTTTTTTCCATTTACATATATATAATCTTTATTTGACTCATTTATTCATCCTTTGGGATACACAAATAGTAATGATTATCTTAAATAGGTTCCCTTTAGCACTATCTATTGGTTGTTACTCAAATGATCACTCTCATTGCACTACTTTTATTTTAACTGATTATTTCTAGAAATATAAAAATGTGTCCAGTTATTTCTATTAGTAACCTTTGGAGTATTATAAAATAAATATTAATTACTATGCAAAATAATGTTAGTATCAAATCACACAACAGAAAGAATTTGGTATCCAAAAATTCAGTCTGAGTAGTGTGTATCATGGTAACTCATTACAAAAATTTCTTGTGCCTTTATCTTATATTTTGCCTTAAGTCACGTCTCTCATAGTGTGTAAACTTAATCATATCACTTTAAATACATCCTAAAATTAACTGCAAAGATCCTATTTTCTAATCTTCATTTCAAACATTTATATTTTATTATCTTATATAGCTTTGGCATCATCATATTGCTGGATTCTTGTACAGAATACAAGGTCCTTCTTCATTTCCTTGTATTTTACACTGTTTTTATATAGTCGTTAATCTAAAACATAATATATAGAGAGCTTATTTTCTGCTTCTCTAAACTCTGCATTGCTCTCATGGTAATGTACATGATTTCACACGGCCTATAAGATCTATGATATATTTCAGTTGTTTAAATTTCCAGTTCTCAACTCTATTTGTTCTGATGTCTCACATGTTACATACCTGATGAGTCTGCACTGATACAGCTCTAAACTCTTTTCTAGACTTGTTTTATTATTTCTGCCTGGAATGCTATTATTTCTTTTACATAACATGCCTAAACCATTACTGCCCATTGGTTACATGCCAGATTTGATAATTCTTCTTCCAGCATACCAACATATTCTTATTCTAAGTATTTTCTACCATATTTCTTCTTTGTTTTTTTATTGAACTGCAACTTTTTTTTTCCTTTCATTCATTTCTTACACTGAAGGATACTTGAGGTGGAGATCATAGGGCATGCATATGAGAAATTGAGAATCAGATGGTTTGATGCTGATTTCAATCAGTGTGCACAGGAAATAACCACAACATGTTAATTAAAAAAAAAAGGTCAGCAACATATAAATTAAACTATTAAAGAAGTCTCTGTTTATTATACACTAATTTTTATTAAGCCCCTTCCTACCTTAGAATGGTAAGTATACCACTGGCCTTAATCCTGGAACAGACTCATTGTTATAAGTATAGTACATGAGGTAATATTTGTTGAATAAATGATAAATAATTTTAATAAATCTTGTATAGATGTTCAAATGAAAGTTAATGTCATTAATAATGAAATATAACCTTATATACTTTAACAAAGAAAGTGCTTTTAATAATTAATGTAAATAATAACATAGTCTTTCATAATTGGCATTAACAGTAAATGCTATTGAAATTTCATTCTATATCCTGGAAATGCCATTTTGATATCCTCTTATGAAGAATCTGGAAGTCATAGTGTTCTTCTCAGATCATTTTGATAACTATCGACTAATGGAACTGTAGGTAGAAAACTAAACACAAAGAAAATGAAAATTGCAGGCCAGCGCCGTGGCTCACTAGGCTAATCCTCCACCTAGCGGCTCCAGCATCCCGGGTTCTAGTCCCGGTTGGGGCACTGGATTCTGTCCCGGTTGCCCCACTTCCAGGCCAGCTCTCTGCTGTGGCCCGGGAGTACAGTGGAGGATGACCCAAGTGTTTGGGCCCTGCACCCCATGGGGGACCAGGATAAGCACCTGGCTCCTGGCTTTGGATCAGCGCGGTGCACTGGCCACAATGCACCGGCCATGGCAGCCATTGGAGGGTGAACCAACGGCAAAAGGAAGACCTTTCTCTCTGCTCTCACTCTCACTGTCCACTCTGCCTGTCAAAAATAAAAAGAAAGAAAATGAAAATTGCTTTCCAAATAATATTTTTTCTGATTTAAATCCTTTGTAGAATTAATAAGCCTGAAGAATAATGTGGAATGGGAAGAAATAAAGGCAAAATTTCACAAGGTCACCTGTTGGTGGGTGACCAACAGTGAACTGGGAAGGCTGTTAGCAATTTCTTTTTTGACAGTTATAGTTATCCTATTTTATGTAATTCTGGCAGGAAACTTTAAACATAGATTAATAAAGCAACTGAGATGCACTAACATACTAATAATGATATTTTATATCAGGAACATGAAAAAGTCAGGATTAAATTAGACTGGAAATGGTATCCTTTTACTTACAAATTACTTACAATCTATATTTAATATATTATTTTTAATCACTGATGAAAAACCCAGAACATAGTATTGTTATGTTTATATAATAGTTATTCTATGTCCAAAGTATTGTCTATTATGAGAGAATAGAGTGATGATAAAAAGTTCACTCAGTGACAGTCTCTGATCTCAACACATGTTTTGCAATAAAACCACACTGAAAAAAAAAAAGAGGGCACATTATAACTCATCATAAATTTTTTTCTTGCAAAAAAACAATAAACTATATGTGCATGGGAAAAGTAATTCCAATTCAGCAAATGCAATTCCATAAACATAAGAATGGACTGAAACTACAAACTCTCTTCAGTAAAGAGGAGGCCAAAATTCTAATTAATAATGTAACACCATTTCCTGAAAAAGTTGGAAAACAAAACTGAGGGGAATGTCACACCTATTGCAAATCTTTTTCCAAGGCAAAGGAAAATAGAGAAGAAAAGTGAGAGTCTTACAACACATAGCACAGTCAAACAATAAACACATCTAGGGCCAAGATTGTGCCATTGCAGGTAAAGCTATCGCCTGCAACACCAGCATCACATATGGCTGGCCACTTCGTGTCCCAGCTGCTCCTCTTCTGATCCAGCTTTCTGCTAGAGGCCTGGGAAAGCAATGGAAGATGGCCCAAGTACATGGGTCCCTATCACACATGTGGAAGACCTGGATGAAGCTCACGATTCCTGGCTTCAGCCTTGCTCAGCCCTGGCCATTACAGTCACTCGGGGAGTGAACCAGCAGATGGAAGAGCTCCTTCCCTGTCTCCTTCTCTCTCTCTCTCTCCTCTTCTCTGCAATTCTGATTTTTCAAATATTTTTTTGAAAAAATTTTCATTATCTTACTATACATTGCTAATAAAATAGAAAAGCCTTCAATTAAACAAGTTTAAACACTTTTCTGCCTTTAAGCAGCCATTACTAAAAGTCAAGGAAACACATTTCAAAATAAAATTAAAGAAAAAAGTAATTATGCAATGCTGACTTATAGAAGAAACACTGATAAAATGAAATACTTTGTATAGTAAAAATCCTTAAACACTAACAAAATATGATGCAAATAAAATCGTTACATAACATCCTATCAGGGTTACCATATGCTTAGAAAGCTTTGACAGATAGACAAAGAAATGCACAAATATAAAGCAATGTGGACAAAAACTGACAAACAACACACGATAAACTGTATATCAGAGAAAGTGGCAGATATTGCCTTAAGCAAATTACCAGGTTTTACATGGCCAGTAAAAGTCATGTCAATATTACATAACCTTTGAGATAATGTGATGGATAGGGCAATTTAGCTCTCTGGTACTGTTCCCAAAAATCTATAACATCAGAATAATCATGAGAAAATACTTAGAAAGACCTATATTTTATAAAACCTTACCAATATGTTTCAAAATGTTAAGGTAATGAAAAACAAGGAAAGACTGAGAAGCTATTCCCAATTAAAAAAAGAAAATAATGGTATTTTATTGGATACTGGCATAGAATAAGGACTTTATGGATACAACCATGTAAATTAAAAAAAAATCTCCATTTTAGTAATTTTGTATCAGTGTTAATTCCTTAAATTAAATTAACTGCTAATATGTTTCAGTAAATTTTAATAACAGAGGAAGATAGATGAAGGACATACAGAATTATTTTTTGCATCTATTTTAAATATCTAAAATTATTTCAAAATGAAAAGTAACAAAAATGAGCAGTGGGAAAGAGACTGAAATTGGTTGACATTGATTTTATTTAATTAAAATAGACAACTATATAGGGCAAATAGACAACTATATAGGGCAGTATAAATATAACCTTTTATTTCCTCTGCTACACTGCTGAAAGGGAATGTTAAATGTCCAATTACTATGGAATACCATTTGGCAATTTCTTAGAGATTTAAAATATAAACTCCATATTGTTCATTCTAACACTTGCATGTATTTGTCCAGGATAAATGAAAGCATATGTCAACTTTGATTGTAGTAGCCATATTCTGACAGCCACCCTTTTTCATATAGCAATGGATTAATCTAATATAGCCAGAAAATAGAACGCTAAACATCAAAAACAATGGATGAACTATTGATATATAGACCGCATTAATGATTCTCCAATTAATGGTATTACATTTATATTACGTTCAAAAGATTTATTTATTAATTTGAAATGCAGAGTTACAGAGAAGAAGAGAGGGACACACACACACACACACACACACACACATAGAATCTTTCATCTGCTGGTTCATTCCTTTTTTTTTTAACTTTCATTTAATAAATATAAATTTCCAAAGCACAACTTTTGGATTATAGCAGCTTTTTCCCCCCATAATCACCCTCCCACCTGTAACCATCCCATCTCCCACTCCCTCTCCCATCCCATTCTTCATCATGATTCATTTTCAATTATCTTTATATACAGAAGATTAATTTGGTATATACTAAGTAAAGATTTCAACAGTTTGCACCCACACAGAAGCACAATGTATAAAGTACTATTTGAGTACTAGTTACACCATTAATTCACATAGTACAACACATTAAGGACAGAGATCCCACATAGGGAGCAGGTGCACAGTGACTCCAGTTGTTGATTTAACAATTGACACTCGTATCTGTGACATCAGTAATCACCTGAGGCTCTTGTCATGAGTTGCTGAGGCTATGGAAGCTTCTTGAGTTCTCCAACTCTGATCTTATTTAGACAAGGCCATAGTCAAATTGGAAGTTCTCACCTCCCTTCAGAGAAAGGTACCTCCTTCTTTGATGGCCTGTTCTTTTGCTGGTTAATTCCTAAAAGCCCACAGTGGTTAGATTTAGGTCAGGTTGAAGCGAGGACCCAGGATCCAGGATCCAGGATCCAGGAAGTTCTGCTGGGTTTCACACGTGTGTGTCAGGGGCCCAAGTACTTGGGTCATCTTCTGCTGCTTCCTCAGGTGCATTAGCAGGGAGTTGGATGGGAAGTGGTGCAGTTAGGACAGAACTGACTCGTGTGTGTGATGCCAGTGTTGCAGGCAGTGGCTGAATCTACTACACCAGAAGCGGGCCTCAATGGTGTTGTTATGAACACCAACAAAATAGTATGCATTTTACTCTATTTGTCACAGTCTGAAAAAAATGATATTGAAATTCCATTGCTGATAATAAACTTTAAGTAACCTTTAGGAAAAATAAGATGAGAGAATGTCACAGTGCTAGTTCTATATACAACTATTGAAAGAATATTAAGAAATATCTCTAAGCTATTATTAAACTTTGTTATGTGGTTAATAACTAGTTTGATAGAATCAAGGTATAGAGCTCTAATTTTGAAGTAAATGCCATATTATATTCAAAGTATACAACACACTCTTAATTAGATATATATTAATTACTTGATTAATATATCATTATTGAAAGTATTTGTGTTTATTCAGTATCCCAATCTAATTATTTGTCAACCTTGTAAAAATTAAACTTAATAATGTGAAGTCATTAATATGCAAATAGATTAAATTTTATTTCATGTTAATAGCAAACACAAAATATATTAAAATTATAACTAAGTACATGACTAATGACAAATAAATAAAATAGATTTGAAAAACATATCATTTATTTGAAAAAATATTTCCTGACCAACTCATATTTCCTGCATTTTGAAGGGTAAACTTATTTCAAAAACATGATTTCACTTTAGCCATCCTGCCTTTGCATTGATTCTGGTTTTCAACCATTTCTTGTTGCTATAGCAACAATCAACAACTGTCTAAGAACTGAGAGCCTGTCCATATAACTTCATATTTGAGAAATAATGGTGCTGTAAATGAGTATCTGACCTTTACCATGGACAAAATGGTTTCAGTTGATTATTACTGTAGACATTACTTAATACTCTCTTGATTAATTGAGTTGGAAGTTATTCAAGTATAGATAGTCATTTTGAATATATTTCACAGACTTAAGTATTTATGTGTATTCCATTTGAACGTATTAGTTCACCAGATTGCCTGAAAATGTGCCATAAAATACAAATTACTTTGAAAATAACCTGAAATTTGTATCTAAGAAGCTACCATTATTAGTGGAATTTTGCTTTTATGACACATAAATATGTTACTATTTACATTATTGTCTTGGTGTAGTGAAAAGGTTTTGGGAATTTGTTTTATAAAATATTACCCAGTCATTATGAAAAATAAATCTTGCACAATTTTAAGATAATTACTTCATAATATTGTTAATATTCTTTCATTGGTATTTATGTGTTCTGCTTTAAAAATTATAAGATATATATCTCCCATAAACATTAAACAAATATGAGTTATGATTTTGAGTCTCATTAAGAGAACAATTTTAATTCAATCAATTCCATATTACAAGACCAGTGTTCTAATTTGTAGAAGTGTATCTAATATGGTTTGTTGTTAAATATGGTATTTAGTATAGTTGTCATTGTTCATTCAAACAATCTATATTTAAAAACCTCAGTTACTTGTATTTTGTTTTAAAGAAGCATTATCAAATCTTTCTTTCTTCTTCTCTTCTGTCCTTTGTCTTTGTCTCCTAAGAATCATAACAAATACACCTTGTGCTTTAATTTATCTGAGCTTTAGATAGCTGACATATTTGACAATTCAAATTATATGAATTTCATCATAATCATTTCCAAAGTGAAGTGAACCTTCTACACTCATTGACTTTGTAGGATATTTTCCTCCCTGTCCGCATTTAGGGTGTCATTTTATGAGTATGACCAATGAGTTGTTCATGTTGTAGGGAACAAAATTAAGATTGCTAGAATCTGTACTTCCATTTGTCTCCACATTTTTCATTCCCATTTCTTTTGACAGCTTGTCCTATTGGCAAAGGAAAGGATGTACAGTGTCTAATTGTGCCAAAAAGAACAGTTGTGAATAACACCATTATTAGGAGATAAAAGCTTTGAAGACATGGCCATGACCATAGTTCTCATTATGAAATGATATATCTTCTATTTCCTGTACATTGAGTAAGCATGCAGTATCTTCTTAATGGTTATGTTTTCTTTTATTAACAATAACTAAATAGTCTGAGGGTTGTAGAGTTTTATTACAGAGATAGATAAAAGATAGAAAAATGTATATAACTGACAGGTAATCAGAAACTCTTTTTCTAACATTATTTCAACCATTATTATCACATTTAACACATCTGTAAATTAGAATAATAATAATGATGGCAATAATAATTGAAAATGATACCATAGGAGAGAAATCAGAGATTATATGTATTAAAGCGTCAATTCAGTCAAGAACAGTTACTATGCTTGTCCTTCAATTTAAAGTTTTCACATTTATTTCTTCATGATAAATGTGGGTAAATATTAACTTGATGTTTTAAGGCTTGACATATGGTGTGTGGGAGGAACTTTGGATATGATATATAAGATAATTACAACTCAGTAACTAATATCTTGATGATGATTTTAAAAGATTTATTTATTTAGTTGAAAGGCAGAGTTACAGACACAGAGAGGGAGAGAGAGAGACAGAGAGATCTAACATCCTCTCGCTCAGTCCCCAAATGGCCATAATGACAGGAGCTGTGCTGATCAGAAACCAGGAGCCAGGAGCTTCTTCTGGATCTCCCAATGTGGGCAGGGCACAAGCACTTGGGCTATCTTCTACTGCCTTCCCAAGCCATCAGTAGGGAGCTGGATCAGAAGTGGAGCAACCTGGAGTCAAATCAGTGCCTATGTGGGATGTTGGCACCATAGATGGAGGCTTATCTACTATGCCACAGCACTGGCCCCGATGATAATGACCTTGAAATGCAAGAACATGATCATTGGCTGCCAGAACTTGGTTTTTTGTTAATGGATAAGATAGATGGAATCATAATAGGATCACCATGTTTTATATATTTTACATGGATAGAACTTTTAAAAATTAGCATGATTATCAACAATTAATTTTTAAAATGATATTTTGATCTTGTTCCAATAAATTCAAGCATTTTTTCAACATAAATGATAAATCTTATTAATAATGACCATTTGACTTTTAGTACAAAATTATAAAACTTTCAAATTTAACTTCCTTTGGAGAGTACTTGATCAATGGATACATATTCCAGTCTCTAATTATAACAAATATTAGAGTTTCATGTTAGTTTGACTCCCTATTTTATTATCAAATTAAATGAAAATAAACTTGGAATTTCTAAGTACTTAATAATACATAAGTGTATTTTTATCTTCTTGTTACAGTGTATTTCATATTTATCAATTAACAGAAATAAATTTATTCAATAAAATGAAAATGACAATCAATGCATATATATGAATAAAATTTTTTACCAATGTAAATGTTTACTGTCATGATTTACTGAGACCTATCTCAGTGGCCACAATTGGAAATAAATTTGGTATTTTCAATGTTATATTTGAGTGCTCTAATCCCCACCATTCATTTTCCCCAGGTGTCACCCTAACACATTGATTAATGATACCATAATAAAACTCACTTCGTCACTCTGAAACTAAATGTCATTTCTATGGGTACAATAACTTTCTGCTAAATAGAGCTTTCTGTCAGATGGGATATTTGCTCATCACATTTAGAAAAATTAAAGCAACTGAAAGGAAAATGCAGTATAGGTTTGAAATATTTTAGATGTTAGAATTTTTTTTATTTATTTCCTTATAGATTATATTACTCTTGGTTTCAATGTCGGAAGTGACTTTTAAATCACCAAGTACACCAATGAGCAGTCAAATGATCATATTGGTGAACATGCATATTTCTTTTTAAAACTATTTGAAAGTCAGAATTATTTAGAAAAAGGGGGAGGCACAAGGAGAGAGAAAACAAGTGAGAGAGAGAGAGAAAAAGAGAGACAGAGAGATAGAGACAGAGAGGAATAGAGATCTATCTGCTGGTTCACTCCCCAGATGGCCATAATGATTAGGGCAGGGCCAAGCCAAGGCCAAGGGCCAAAAGCTTCATCTGAGTCTCACATGTGTGGCAGGGGCCCAAACACTTGGGCCATGCTCTGCTACTTTTCTAGGCCATTAGCGGGGAGCTCGATCCACAGTACAACATCCAGGCCACAAACTGGAGCTCACATGGGATGCTGGCATTGCAGGAATCAGCTTTATCTGCTATGCCACAACACTGTTCCCAAAACTTCTGTATTTCTTGAATTCTTATTTCCCTACTTCTCTTTCTCCCTTGAATTCTTATTTTCCTACTACTCTTGTCTCCATTTCATTAGGAGACTTTCCTTAAAATAAGCCCAAATCACCTGAATTAATGTTCCCATTATTTTTTCATCTAATAGACTGAAATTCCGTTACTGATTCATGTTACTGATACCTACTTTAACTGAAATTTTTTTTTAAGTTTTTCTTTACTTATTCAAAAGCTACAGT
The DNA here is from genome assembly GCA_949820135.1 of Sylvilagus floridanus. NCBI lineage: Eukaryota > Metazoa > Chordata > Mammalia > Lagomorpha > Leporidae > Sylvilagus > Sylvilagus floridanus. Next base: position 110,734,053 of record OX463241.1, read on the forward strand.
GACAGAGAAAGGAAGATATAGAGAAAAATCTGCTATCTGTTGGTTCATTCACCTTGGCCCAGAACATCTGAGACTGTGCCAATCAAAGCCATGAGCCAGGAACTCCATGTGAGTCTCCCTCATGTTTATAGGAATCCGAGTACTGGAACCACTGCCTGCTGTTTCTCAAGTACATGCCTAGGAAGCTGGATAGGAAGCAGGGGCGGAGGCAGGTATTGGGAGCAGGCAGGCATCCCAAATGGTGGCTTACCCCACTGTGCCATGATGTACACCCCTAAAATTATTTCTTTTTTGTTATAGATTTTAACACACACAAAAAAGTCACATTATATTCGAATCTGACAACATATTTTTGCATGTTCTTATTATTTATTAAAATGAAGTTAGTATAATTTATAATAAATGTACAATTTATATATCTTAAAAGTGGCATTGAAAAGCTGCTTATTAATTTATTGTATTTTCAATTATTAACTTTTTTATCTTAGTCACTACATCGTGTGTCATTTTTCTTTTTGTTTATTTTATGTAGGTGTTAAAACAGGCCCCACTGGCTTACTGCAAGTTTAATGTCAAACTCAGTATCCTATTTTTAAAATAAAAGCCACAGTATTACTGATAGCTAAGGAAACACTTCAGTAGTATGTACAGGTATTTAGTGAAATATATTTAGCTGAATGTAACTGTCTTGTTGAAGACTCAGTTCTTCCTGATTCTATAATTCGGTTTAAAGTATCACTGAAATCTTGCACCTGGATCACAGCCCAAAGGGTTAAGCTGCCTGCCACCCAGCATCCAGTATGCAATATCGAGTGCTGGTTGGAATCCTAGTTGCTCTGCTTCAGTTACATCTCCCTGCTAATGAGCTTGGTACAGCAACAGATGACGCAATAAGTACGTTGGATTCTATTACCCACATGGGAGATCCTGAGGATGCTCTCAGAAGATGAACAATCCTCGAACCCCATTCCCCGCTCTGGTCTGTCTCTCTGTCATTCAGACTTTCAAATAAACAAATACATCTTTTTTATTAAAAACATGTATCTGCTATAACTTAAAAACATAGCTACAAATTCTTGACAAAGTTCATCTTTTCTTTTCAAAAAATTCATAAGAAGTTAAATAAATAAATACCAACATGGACAATAAATAGTCATTAAACTTAATTTAAAATATATAAGAGTATTTCAATAACCAGTAGGGCTAATAGAGTTGAATTTAAAGTATACAATTATTAACCTGAACTATTTTAACCTCAAAATCCCAGTCCAGGTTGCAATGTGTTTTCATTGCTTAGGTACTGCAAATTATTAAATAAAGTAATGTAAACCTCTTCATCTTTTCACTTTCAGTGTTCATTTAGAAACAAGTGCAGAAAATTGTCCTTAGACATGTTAATCAAAAGTTAAAAACAAACAAAACCGTAACAGAAATTTGCTTTTGACAGGAGTTAGCATAATTTTCAGGGGACTCCAGGAGATCCCTACCTTTTTGTCTTGCTAATGTGATGTCTTCCCTCATCTATGTGTTTCTGACTTTATGATGCCATCAGCCTGAGACCTTCAGCGGAGCTGCACCAGTGTTAGAGCCTAGCTCTTGATTCTGCAGAACTTTGAGCTCAATAAGTTTCTTTTCTTAATAAAGTATTCACTTCATGCATTTCATTATAGCATCAGAAAGCAGAGTAATATAATCACTTTCCTTTTCACTTCATAGAGAATATTGACAGGGCCGGCATTGTGGCTTAGCATGATACTGGCATCTTCAAAGCCAGTACCACATATGGATTCTGGTTTGTGTCTTGGTTGCTCCACTTTCAAACCAGCTCTCTGCTAATAGTGTAGGAAAAGCACAGAAGATGGCTCCAGTATTTGGGCCCCTGCTACCCATGTAAGAGACCCAGAAGAAGCTCCCGGCTCCCAGCTTTGGTCTAGCCCAACCCCAGCCATTGTAGCCATTTGTGAAGTGAACCAGTGGATAGAAGATCTCTCTCTCTCTCTTTCTCTCTCTCTCTCTCTCTCTCTCTCTCTCTCTCTCTCTCTCTCTCTCTCCCTCTATCACTTTACCTCTGACTTAAAGGAAAATGAATATATCTTAAGAAAAAGATAATTCTCACTAGGTTGGATGTGATGAAAGAGGAAATTGTAGCCTAGCTCCAATATAATCAAAATTTATTTCTTGTCATGTTTGGAAGGAGAATAAAAATATGTGAAACTGAGCATTCTGTTAAGGCAAATCCAGAGTTATTTCCATAAATTATTAATTTATGAACTCACTGAGTGATATGTTATGTAAGCTTCACAATGAGCAAGGCAACCAAGAAATGTTTAAGAAAAAAAATTATTCAGGAAGAGAAAAAGGTGAAAGAAGGAAAAGTAATATTTAGAAAGGCAATGCAAGTTTTTAAAAGCATCAAGATATTTTAATAGATCATGTAAGAATTACCAGTTTCGCTTTTAGTTTAAAATCAAGCTACCTATTGTTTACAAGGGATACAAGTTAGACATTATACAGAAAGGTGGGTGATAAATAAAGAATATACACTATGGAAAATCACTGTGTAAGAAGCTGAATAACATTATAATAGTGGAAAAATAGATTTTACTAGAAACATATTGAAAGAAACTCAGGACACCATGTATTACATTTAAAAAAGGAAAATTAAAAATATATAAAAATAATGGACAGTTGAACAGTACATTCTGGCTACCTTACATCAGTTTTTGACAAGATGTGCTTTCATGAATTGATACTGTGGAATTTTAAATGTTTGATCCAAAAGGTCTTTTATTTTTATTCTACCCATATAATACATTAATTTTAAAATGATTATTTTGTAATAATTTCAAGTTCTCAGGAAAAAAAAATTCAGAATGGGAAGAAAACATGCAAACCACAACTTGATGAGGCATTAATATACAGAATGTACAAAGAAATCAGATGCTCAAAAGCATAAAACAAATAAATCTGATTTTAAAATGAACAGTATACTTAAACAGACATTTCTGAAAAGAAGACCTACAAATGGCCAACAGGTATATGAAAAAAAATGATCAACACACCAATCATAAAATAAACATAAATCAAAATCGCAAATAGATATTGTCTCACATCTTTTATGATAGCTATTATCAGAAACTCAAATGATTACAAGTGTCTTTGTGAATGTGGTAAAAAGGGAATGCCTATGCACTGCCAGTGACAATATTATTGGGAAAGTTGTTATGGAAAAAAATATAGAGTGTTTTCAATACTACTATATGTTCCAGCAATTTCAATTTTAGATTATATCTTAAGGAAATTAAATCATCATTGTCAAAGAGACATCTGCACTACTGTGGTCATTGCAGCATAATTGCCATAATCAACAAACAGAATCAAAGTCAGTTTTGGATAGTTTAAGAAGTCTCGAGATAATTTCTTCTTCAGATGTTTGGTAGAATTCAGCCAACCTGCCCTAGGTTTTTCTTTGCTGGGAGAGTCTTACAAATTCGATTTCTTTCTATGTCTTTTGTCTATTCTGGTGTTTTTAATGACTTAATTTCAAATAAAGAAATTACCTAAAATGTAAAAACATGAATTACAAATATGTTTGTTGCTCACTGAAAATACGTTCAGAAACAAAAGAATAATATATTACTGAATAATTCAAATAAAAATTGCAACATAACAATGAAATTGATTTTATAGCCCTATTAAACTAAATAATTTCATTTAAAAATACTCTGTAATTTTAATTGATAGCTAAATGTAATTCCATTGTTTATAGTGTCCTCTCATTCTTTAAAAGAAGTTATAGTAAGGGAGAAAGACCGTAACTTAATCTTATTGAGACAAAATTAACTGGTAAAGCACACTATACTTAAAATATTCTATTTAATATTCATGTAAAATGTCTTGAAATAATTGGGCAAGATAAAGGCATCACAAGAATTTCGTAGCTCTTAATCTTAAACTGATTCTCATTTAATTTCATCCTGTGAAATTTAATCATTATCTAAGCAATAAAATTTAGTTATTAAGCTATGTCTGGGCTATCTGAAGAATAGTTTTAAAAATAGAATTGTGGGTATTATACCCAATTTTTGCCTACACTGAGAGGGGACATGGATGTTGATATATCTTTCACAGCACCTCTATCTTCATCCTCCAGTGAATCAAATTTTCTAATGGTGTTTTAGTCTTGCATCTAAATACTTCCCGTTTTTTTTTTTTTCTGTCTTTTTGAGAGCTAGTCATTTGAAGTGTTAGCCAACTCCAATTTGTGTTATTCATAATGCCTAGCCATTGCTCAGAGAGCTGTCTTTCCTCTAATTCTAATACTAGTAGTAATAATAGTAGTAGTAGCACTGGCAACAATAATAGGTTATTACCTATGCTGTGGTCAACTTCTAGAATATTCCTCTGAAACTTCAGCATTTAGGTTATTTGGACTAGGTTATTTAGACATAGATGCACTTGTTTGAATAGGTTGATCCACATGCTCATCTAGAGCGTAGAGTTGGCTACTCCCTCTCTCTTCCACATTTGTACCCAAACTCCTATTGTGCTATAGTTCAAACCTAGGGTAGTTTAGGTAGGTACCATTGGGGGACCATTTTGCCATTTGTTCGTGATCTGTCTTTGATCCCCACATAACAATTTTAATCATCAAATATCACTTATGCAAGAATATACTAGACGCAAGCAAAGGACTTGGTGCAGCCTAGGTTGGCTCAGAAACTTTAGATAGGGTGCTTATTATAACTATAGCCAAATGCCTATATAAAATGTATTCTGCCTAATATAGTATTTATTCTTATATGTATTGCACCTTCCTCTTACCTGGCCAGCGTAGTTAGGCTACCAGCTCTAAAGAGAAGTGGCACTACCTGTCTTATAGTGCAGGGAGTAGATTTCTTGCGCCGTATGGAAGTGGGAGCTCTGCACCCTGTGGCTGTTGGAATCCTGTAATTGTACATTAGATCAGGAAACTGAGGAGGGTAAAGAGGTGTGGCTGGGTCTTTGGACAATTATTGAATCTAACTGCAGAAGCTCTAACCTACTTGAATGCTGTGGAGGATCACTGTGGAAGGTTTTGTGTTCACGTTACACCATCCTTTGTGTGGTCTGTGCACCTCAGTACTTGGGATATGCAAAGACTCTAGGTTCATCTTGGGAAGTTGGGCCATCCTGGCAGAGGGGGGCTGGGACCATGAACACACAGGCCAGCATGATCATACCTCCTCCCTGCTGATGATAGATGAGATCTATCACACCTAACTTGGGTATCACTCTGGACTCTTGCTCCACCCTCAATCCCTGGGCAGAGCTCCCTGGGCCCACTCAGCACACAACTCTGGATCCCTGCCAAAGGAGCAAGAATCCCACTAAGTCAAATAGGAACATTTCAAATAACAAAGCCTGCAGCGGAGATCTCAACAAAAGATGACCCAGATGCATAAAAACATAAAAATATAAGAAATATGAAAAAGGAAGATAATATAATGCACCAAAAGGAACATAATACTTCAATATTAGACTGTGAAGAAAAAGAGATTGAATAAATGCTGGAAAATGAAGCCAAAAGAATGGTCACAATATCACTCAAAAACACAGAAAAGGGGTTGACTTTGTAGCATAGTGAGATAAGCCTCTGCCGGCAGCACTGGTATCCCATATGGGTGCCAGTTTGAGTCTCAGCTTCTCTGCTTCCAATACAGTTCCCTACTAATGTGCCTGTGAAAACAGCAGAAGAGGGCCAAAGTGTGTGGACCCTGGCCACCAGCATGAGACTCATCAGAAGCTCCTGGCTCCTAGCTTCAGCCTGGCTCAGCCCTGGCCCACCCTGGCCATTGTGGCCACTCAGGGAGTGAACCAGTGGATGGTTTAAAAAAACCTTAAAATCAAATATATGTTTTTAGAAATTCCATACATGATATGGGCATGAAGTTCTTTTCAGGAGATAGAGATATTAAGGAAAAATCAAAGTGCAATATTAGAAATGAAGAATTAAACATATCAAATAAAAGTACAGTGGGAAGCCTTGATGACGGATATGGTGAGGCAGAATAAAGGATAATTGAATCAGAAGACAAATATCTGAAAGCATATGTCAGACAAAAAAAGAAAAATCAGAAAACTGAAAAATATGTTCAATATCTGAGATATCATCAAGTGACCAAATATCTATATTTTAGAAATTCATGAACACTTGGAAAAACAGAATGGATTAGAAGAATTATTCAGTGATATAACAGCAAAACATTTCCCTAATGCAGAGGAAAAATAAGGACATCTAAATATAGGAAGTGCATAGTACCCCTAATAGACATAATAGAAAAGATCTTCACCATGATGCATTATATTCAAAATTTCAAAAATAAAACACAGAGAAAACTTCCTAAAATGTGCAAGAAAGAATTCTGGATTACCTTTAAAGAAACTCCAATTAGAATGCCAGATTTTTCATCATCACCTCTACAGGCTAGGAGAGAATGGAGACACAGTGTGAGTCCTAAAAGACAAACAAAAAATATCAACCCAGAATACTGTACACTGTAAAGCTTTCATTTATAAATTAAGTTAAAAAAAGATATTCCAAAACAAACAGAAATTGAAAAAATTTATCAAGACCTGGTCAGCTTTACGAAAGATACTTAAGGATGTGATATACACAGAAACAGAAAGATAATTACCATCATGAAAAAACGTGAAGACAGTAAAACTTTTTAAAAATACAAAGGATATACAAAGCAAATAATAAGAATATATATGGGAAAATGGCTAAAACAAGTCATGTGATGATCTAGTATTCTGAACAATATTTTTCAGGATATTGTTTTGATAATTTAACTTTTGTAACCATAAGTTTTAAGAAGTGTATGTTTTAAATTGACATCCAGCTTTTTACTCCCATCTCCACTGTTGCCATTAAAAGGATTTAGACTCTACTATGTTGCTTATACTAACAGTAAATAAGTAGATGAATAAGCAAACAAATGAATGAATAAATGAATGAAAAAGTAAGCAAGTAAACAAATCCTGGCAGTTTGGATGCCTGTGTTCCAGCTAGGAGTAACTAGGATCAATCTCTGGATCCAATTCCTAATTCTAGCTCCCCACTAATTCACACCCTAGGAGGCAGTGGTAATGGCTCAAGTATTCAGGTTCCTGCCACTCACACAGAAGCCCCTGCCTTGGCATGCCAAGGTAGGCATTTGGGGAGTAGACCAACACATGGGAGCTCTTTTTCTGTCACTATCTCTCTGTGTGCCTTTGTCTTTCTGTCTCTCTCTACTCCCTTTAAATAAATAACATTAGTTAAAAACAGGCAGATAAATTATTTCACAACTGGCTTTTTTGAAAATGTGATTTTCTGTATTCTTCCCATTATTGCTGTGGTATCATTAATGATGCCTATTAAACACTGCCCTGATTCTCAATTACTGGCACCATTTGTTTTAGTATCCATATTTTCCACATGACCAATAATATTCAGCATCATGACTTTAGGTGTTATTATTTTGGAGAATATGCTCAAATTTTTTGTTCTGTTTTCTTGAAATTCTCAATGCGCACATACTGGTTGACAGAATTTACAGTACTGATACGTCTTTTAAAATCTGTCTCAATTCACTTCTAATAAGATTGAAGATTCCTTCTTGCATCTGAGTTTTATGTACCTATCGTGCTTGTGTTTTTTCTTAGAAGGAAATGAAATTTTTCTTTTCACACCATTATAAAAGGTTTGAGATCCTGCTTGTCTCTATCTGTCTTTGGAAAAACTATAAACACTCGATATAAAATATTAAACAAAATTTTGTTCATATATGGTTTGTGATACTGCATAGGACAGTTTAGAAAATAGTCCTATGCATTGTCCATTCCCCTTCTTAACATTACAAAATTGAAAATAATCGATATTTGCTAAATTACTGCCACAAGTAAACTTCTTGTCATTTACTGCTGTTATTTATAAACCACTACAGCTTTATCCAATACATGCAAAATGAAGTGATTCTATCATTGGGAACAAGTGTGACATACTTGATGGTTAATACTTCTACCTTTCAGTTTTTTCAAATTTGCAATTTTCCAAATAATTTTTTTAAAAAAATCCTGTCTCCACATTTATATAACCGGGCTTCATATTATTTTCCTTTGTTTACTTTCTTTTAATTTTTACTATGTCTTTTTTAATTTTAAAAGCAGAGAGACAAAGACAGACATAGACAAACATACAATTAGAAACCTCCCACCTATTTATTTACTCCTCAAGTGCAAAAGACAAGGCTAAGTTAGGAAAGAGCCAGAAGTCTAGAAGTCAATCCAAGCCTCTCACATGGGTTGCAAGAACCCAAATACTTGAATTATCATCTGCTGCCTCAAAAATGTATGAATTAGCAGTAAGCTGGGTGAGAAGCAGAGGGCCATGAGTTTGAACTCAGCCACTCTGTTATGGCTGATTTCATCTTTATTAAAAGTTTCCCATAGAGAAGTGGGCATTGTGATGCAGTGAGTTCACATAGCAATGCTTGCATTCCTTATGCAAGCTTGAGTTCTTTTTTTTTTTAATTTAAAAAAAATTTTTTTTTGACAGGCAGAGTGGACAGTGAGAGAGACAGAAAGAAAGGTCTTCCCTTTGCCATTGGCTCACCCTCCAATGGCCGCTGCGGCCAGCACACTGCGCTGATCCGATGGCAGGAGCCAGGTGCTTCTCTTGGTCTCCCATGGGGTGCAGGGCCCAAGCACTTGGGCCATCCTCCACTGCACTCCCGGGCCATAGCAGAGAGCTGACCTGGCAGAGGGGCAACCGGGACAGAATCTGGTGCCCCGACTGGGACTAGAACCTGGTGTGCCGGAACCACAAGGCGGAGGATTAGCCTGTTGAGCCACTGCACTGGCCGCAAGCTTGAGTTCTGATGCATCTGCTTCTGATCTAACTTCCTGCTGTTGCATCTTGGTAGACAGCAGATGATGATTCGAAATCTTGAGCCCATGGAGACATGTGGAAGACAGATAAGTTCCCAGGCTCCTGATTTCCGCAGGGTACAGCTCTCGTCATTGCAGTCATTTCAGGAGTAATCCAGTCTCTCTCTCCCTCTCTCTCTCTCTCTCTCTCTCTCTCACACACACACACACGCACACCCACTCTCTCTCTCTCTCTCTTTCTCTCTCTCTCTCCTAGTATGTGTTTGTTTGTGACTCTGATTTTCAAATAGATTAAAAATAAATAAATATCATTTTAAAAGATTTTATTTATTTATTAGAGAGGTAGAGTTACAGTCAGAGAGAGAGAGAGAGAGGAAGGTTTTCCAGCTTCTGGTTCTCTCCCTAAATGGCCAGAATGGCTGGAGCTGGCCTGATCTCAGGCCACGAGCCAGGAGTCTCCACGTAGGTGCAGGGGCCCAAGCACTTGGGTCATCTTCCACTGATTTCCCTGGCCATATCAGAGAGCTACATCAGAAGTGCAGCACCTGGAACTTGAACCAGCGTCTATTTGGATTTTGGCACCCTAGGAGGAGGCTTAGTCTACTAGGCTAAGGTGCCAGCCCCCCACCCAATAAGTAAGTATCATTTAAAAATTATTTCATTCAGAATTCAACTGTATTGGCTTGAGTTATTTACAGGCACTTATGTGTCAAATTAAGAACACAAGTAGGGGCCGGCGCCGTGGCTCAACAGGCTAATCCTCCGCCTTGCGGCGCCGGCACACCGGGTTCTAGTCCTGGTCGGGGCGCCAGATTCTGTCCCGGTTGCCCCTCTTCCAGGCCAGCTCTCTGCTGTGGCCCGGGAGTGCAGTGGAGGATGGCCCAAGTGCTTGGGCCCTGCACCCCATGGGAGACCAGGAAAAAGCACCTGGCACCTGGCTCCTGCCATCGGATAAGCACGGTGCGCCATCCACGGCAGCCATTGGAGGGTGAACCAACGGCAAAGGAAGACCTTTCTCTCTGTCTCTCTCTCTCACTGTCCACTCTGCCTGTCAAACAAAAAGAACACAAGTAGGAAAATAACAAAATATGCCCAATTAATCTAATGTAGACAACCTGAAGCACATACATCTATTAAGTAACTTAGAACTATCTGCAGAATACCAACTTACATAAAATTATGTAGGCTATATATTGTTTTTAACAGACTTCCCTCTGAGCCAGTGGGCAAAGACTAGTTCAACACCTTGAAGTCATCGCTATTCAGTCTTCCTCAAAGACTGATCTATAAAAGACTGATCTAACCAATGCAATAACATCGAGATAGACTACATCTATTTTACGACAATGCCCAAGTCACGGAGGCTAAAAGGAACCTGTTTTGTTCCTTTCAAATGTTCTGTTTTATTGAATCTGCCCTGGATCTTGGTGACCAGTTTCATAAAGCATCTGTATTTTTGGGGGGAGGATTTGGGGAGAGACTGAGCTCTCTCTTCAATTTTTTTAAGTTAGTACTCTTTTGAAAATTAAGGTAGTCTTTTTAGAATCCTACCTTTTTAAAATGTTGCTTCTGTTTTATAGTTTCTCCTCTAAGAATGTCAGCTTTGTCATTACTATCATATCTGCAAATTATTTCAGGATCTTGGAATGTCACTTTTATGAGATTAGAGAACACTATGAATTTAAAATAGAAACTTGTTCTTTTACTTGGCTTTTAAGTTTTCTATGCATTAGTTTTTGCTCAATTATGATTGAACTAGATTTTCAATTTATTGCTTCAATTATCTTTTTTTAAGATTTATTTATTTATTTGAAAGTCAGAGTTACACAAAGAGAGGAGAGGCAGAGAGAGAGACAGAGGTCTTCCATCTGATAGTTCACTCTCCAGTTGGTCGCAATGGCCGGAGCTGCACGGATCCAAAGCCAAGAGCCTGGAGCTTCTTCTAGGTTTCCCATGTGGGTGCAGGGGCCCAAGGCCTTGGTTAATCTTTTACTGCTTTCCCAGGCTACAGCAGAGAGCTGGAAGCCCATATGGGATGACAGCGCTTCAGGCCAGGGTGTTAACCTGCTGCGCTACAGCGCTGGCCCCTCAAATCATCTTTTAATACTTCAATGTTTCCAAGCTAGATAGCTCAGATTGATTTTTTTTTTCTGTCACACAAAATAATTTGTTTTTTATTTTAACTGACAATGTTTTAACCCACTTAATTGCTATTTGTTCATTTTAGCAACTCAAGAATTGTAGAATTGTATTTAAAATTAATAATCTAATACACAACAAACTCAAATTATATTGCTCTGAATTAATATATATCAGCATTTTGACATAAGATCTCCTAAAATGTATTTATAAATATATGATAATGTAGAAAATTAATACACACATGTAAATAGCTACCTTTACAAAAAAAGGCCCACAATATACACATTTGTAACTGTGTGTTCGTGTCTAACTGAATGTTGGAGAGTTATAATAAGAAAATATGTACAAATCTAGATTATTTTTACTTAATTAATAGCTAGGATAGATATACCATTGGTGATTCCATAATTTTCCATTTAATTATATATTAGTTTGTCTCTGCATATAATGTTATGATACATGTCAATGTACAAATGTCTATAGTACTCAGAAATTCATTTATAGACTTTCTGATAAATGTATTCATGATTAATACATTATGATATTTAAAATGGGATTTGTACTTTATTCATAATAATTCCTGAATTTATCTATATTTCTACAAGAAATATATGCAAAGTTTCTTGATCAAGTTTGCTAGGCATTCATGTATATGGTCCTTTCAAAAATTTAACTTTAATACTTTGTTTTACAAATGTCATTTTTATATTTATTTTACAGTTATCAATAATTTTGCTCTATAAATGTTTTGTGTTTTTTTCCAGTTTAAAAAAATTAATTTAAATATTTTCGGAGTAGTCAATTCGGTATAAATTCATAATGAATCAATGATTGAATGAAGGCATAGCATATTCAACAGGATTTTATTGAGTACTATCATTAAATATAAGGAAATTATTATTTTTTTTTTTTGACAGGCAGAGTGGACAGTGAGAGAGAGAGACAGAGAGAAAGGTCTTCCTTTGCCGTTGGTTCACCCTCCAATGGCTGCCGCGGACTGTGCGCTGTGGCGGGCGCACCGCGCTGATCCGAAGGCAGGAGCCAGGTGCTAGGTGCTTTTTCCTGGTCTCCCATGGGGTGCAGGGCCCAAGCACTTGGGCCATCCTCCACTGCACTCCTGGGCCACAGCAGAGGGCTGGCCTGGAAGAGGGGCAACCGGGACAGAATCCGGCGCCCTGACCGGGACTAGAACCCGGTGTGCCGGCGCCGCAAGGCGGAGGATTAGCCTGTTGAGCCATGGCGCCAGCCGGAAATTATTTTCTAGTTACAAATTTTGATCCACTGGTTGCATAGAAAACAATTAAATATTTTCTAAGACTTTTTTTTAGTATTTTTCTTATTTCTTTTCAACTGAATTATTAGATGATGTGGTATGAAAACTGGCTTACTTTCATTTATTTTACATTTATGTGTATATACACACAGAAACAGTCTTTAAAAAGTTGAGGGAACATATTTATTATAGAGTATTGTGTATGGGTATAAGAATTTTTTGCACCAAAATTAACATATGTTTCATTTTTATTTGTTTCAGATGCTGAAGATGAAAATAGGGAGATGCAGAGAGTGACAGGCCAGGAAAGAGAGCACTTACCTATAGACTCATTTGCCAAATGTTCACAACGGCTAGGATTTGACTGACACAAAGTTGGGAATATAATTTTGGTCTCCCATTTGGGTGGCAGAAACCCAATTATCTGAGCATCTGCATTGGTGAGAAATTGAGGTACAGAACTGGAACCAGGAATTAAACTCAGGTGCTCTGATGTAGGGGATAGCATTGAACTGCCATACTAACATTTGTTCCTAACAAAACTCATATCGTAATTCCATTTTTACATTTTAATGTGTCCATATGTGAGTATACAATTTTTGTTAATATCATTAACTTGTCATAGATACATATTAAGATTGTAGGAGCCCTCGATCAAGTGGAACTGTCCTGTGTTGCTAGAAGGAGTGCAAGAATACTTCAATGCTTTGGCAATTTAGCTTTTTTTTTTTTAAGATTTATTTATTTATTTGAAAGGCAGAGTTACAGAGAGGCGGGGGGGGGGGGGGGGTCTTCCATACATTGGTTCACTCCCTAGATGGCCACAATGGCCGGAGCTACTGATCTGAAGGCAGGAGACAGGAGCTTCTCCCAGGTCTCCCATGCAGGTGTAGGAGCCCAAGGACTTGGGCCATGTTCCACTGCTTTCCCAAGCCATGTCAGAGAACTGGATCAGAAGTAGAACAGCCAGGACTCAAACTGGCACCCATATGGATGCCAGCACTGCAGGCAGCTGCTTTACGTGCCACGTCACAGTGCCATCCCCAGTTTAGCTTCTTTTACATTTTTATTTTTTAAAGATTTATTTGTTTGAAAATAGGAGTGTGTGTGTGTGTGTGTGTGTGTGTGTGTGAGAGAGAGAGAGAGAGAGAGAGAGAGAGAGATCTTCCATCTGCTGGTTCACTCCCTGTGAGACCTCAACAGCCAGGGCACATCCATGCCAAAGGCAGGCGCCAGGAGTGTCATCCAGCTCTCTCAGTGGGTGGAAGGGGCCCGGGATCTTGAGCCTTCTCAGCTGGTTTCCCCAGCCCATCAGAAGGGAGCTGGGTCAGAGTGGAGCAAACAGGACCTGAACCAGCATCCATACAGAATGCTGGCATCACAGGCAGATCTTTACCTGCTACACCACAACGCTGGACCACAGTTTCAGCTTCTTTTATATACAAATAGATGCACACACTAGTGATTAGAAATTTTGTTCCTCAGCAAAAAAGACAAATTTTAATGGAATGTAGATACAAAAATAGATATTTGCATACAAACATTCATATGACTTGCATAAAAATTTATTATCAGCATCATTAATCATGGCTCCAAACTAGAAACAGCGGTATCTGCAAAGGAAAATGCTATAGTTGTGTAACAGTGCACATGCAAACTAATTAACCATTAAAAACCAGGAATAGGTGAAACTACACAAACAGGAATCAATATTAATATTCTTTGTTGAAAGAAGAAAGACACACAAGAAGGTTCAAAATATTTCTTACTCATTCGTGTAAATGAAATTTTAGAGCAATGAAATTCAAGTTATACTACACAACAGAACATGAAAAGGTGAGAAGCAGGGAAATTAAGTTTCAAGAAAACAACAAAAGTCTGGGGAGAGAGAGGAGTGAATTAGGACCCTGACATGGCTATTTTCATGTGTCTCATGATACTGAGGGTGATTCCAGATTTCATGGTGTGATTTAATATTATTTGGTAAAAAATATCATAGATAACACATTTAAGTGAAGCACAGAAGTGATTAGTAGGAAATAAATTATTTAAGAAGTCTTAATTTACACATTTTTCTAACATCAAATAATAGCTGAGAGCAGTTTGTAGCTGTGGAATTTCATATTTTCCTCCAGGAAAATGTGTGTTTTCAGTTCTCATCGCAGAACTGCTCCATGAAATGGTTGCTAAACAGCTTTGTTACTTGCAACATAGAGACCACACAAACTATCGAGAAAGAAGTTCTTCATATACTGAAAACTTGAGTACAACAATGAGCATGCATGCAGTGTATGCAATGTTTGGAACACTAAGGGATGTAACGGAATTATCACATGGTATCCTAACTCACAGGATAACTTTGATGATGAATTTGTGTCAGTGTCACAGACAGAGTAAAGAAGGACAGTAGCAAGGGAAATGGGTAGCTCACAAACTCATTTATTTGTCACTTAACAGAAAGAACACTCTCCACAATCATGTTTAACATATAATATATGTATATTTAGCATAATATGTTGCTTATTTAGCAAAACAAAAAAAATGGAGGACATGTATTGAACCATACAACACTGACTAAATTTTTGATAATTTCATGTTTTTTCTCTTTAAGTGAACTCTACTTCCCGTTTCAACTGTACTATGACTTTATGAATTTGAGTGTTGACAATCATGCTACTGCATATTATTGCTAAAGAGAATGAAACCAATGTTTACTTATTAGCAAAAAGAAAAACTGAGTATAGATATGAAGAAATCACAAACTTACTTTACTCTATTTGTTATCAAATAAAATATAATGTTTTGCAGCATGATAAGGTTTATCTTTGGAGTGGGAAGAATGCACAGGAACATATGGGCTTTATTTAGAGAGAAGTGAACCAGGAAGGATAAAGAGGGACTTTCATACCCTGCTTTCCCTGGGTCCATTAGAGGAGAGATAGAGAGAGCAAGAGCCTGAGCCCCACCCCCAACCCCCTTCACCAAGCTTCTTATGAGCTTCTAAAAGGGAAATGGTCTGATTGACAGGTGAGTTGATAGGATTATATTGAGGTTGGGGAGGTGTGGCTCTCATCTCTTGAATTATCTCCCTTATTATAATCAAATTTACAGGACTATTATATAAACAATTTAAAGCTGTATGAGGTGCTACAATTCCTAAGTAAAAGCTTGATTTAAGAATATTTTATAAGGGGATGGCGCTATGGCATAGTGGGTAAAGCTGCAGCCTGCAGTGCCAACATCCCAAATGGGCACCAGTTCAAGACATGACTGCTCCTCTTCCGATCCAGCTCTCTGTTATGGTCTGGGAAAGTAGTAAAAGATGGCCCAAGTCCTTGGGCCCCTGAGCCCACTTGGGAAACCTGGAAGTAGCTCCTGGTTCCTGGTTTCGGATTGGAACAGCTCCGGCCATTGTGGACAATTGGGGAGTGAACCAGCAGATGGAAGACCTCTCTCTCTCTCTCTCTCTCTCTCTCTCTGCCTCTCTGTAACTCTGCTTATCAAATAAATAAATCTTTAAGAAAAAAAGAATATTTATAAAGAATGTAAAATAAAACCATGTAAGCTCAAATACATGTTTATCATCAAAGTAAACATTTTTTAATTTACTAAAAACTATATATTCGGTTAATACCTCAGGTATTTTAAGTTTCTCTAGAAATGTCACATCCACATGTTGTCATTCACCATTTATTCAAAATTAAGCATCATTTTAGTCCTCTTGAGAAAAGTGGACTATATTTCAGAATATAACAAATATATCTGCTTTGAATTTTATATTCCCAGGACAAATTCTGGAAAGGAATATGACTTTTAAATTAATCCAATAACTAAGTGAAAATCCAAAGGGCCCTTCTTAAGTG
Organism: Sylvilagus floridanus; assembly: GCA_949820135.1. Taxonomy (NCBI): domain Eukaryota; kingdom Metazoa; phylum Chordata; class Mammalia; order Lagomorpha; family Leporidae; genus Sylvilagus; species Sylvilagus floridanus. The sequence goes on from OX463241.1 coordinate 110,750,244, forward strand.
CTAATTTAACTTTAAGATAAGAAAATCTAGGTCTATGAGTTGTAGCAAATTATGGGGTACCTGTTTCCTGTCTTCAGATGAACATTACCATGAAGAACACAAAGGAAATGCATTCCGCTTGCCATGTGTTATGGTTCTGCCTAGTTCCCCTAAAATTCTAGTAATCACTGTGTTGGCTACATCCTGGATATATCCTTACCAAGGAATCAAGGTCTTTTCATTTGTATATGTAATTGAGAAAGAACTTTTACTTTTAGAACCTTTTTTTTTTGCTAGCTGCATTTTTAGGAATTAAATTATGATTTTAGAATTTTTCCTCAGAAGAGCATTAAAATTACCTAACTGAAAAAATGCAATTAAAATTAAGTTTTTTCCTACTTTTAATGTTGTATTGCTATAATATTGCTTCTTGAGAGCTATGTACAATACTATTATTTTAAACAGTTGACAATATATGTGAAAATATGATGGTTATATATTCCCAAACCTTTCAATTTCCAAATTGAGTAAATAATTGAAAGATTATAATACTCAACTTACAGAAGCAATCACAAATAATGAGCATGAGTCTTCAATTCATTCCAATGGAGATGGACAAATGTAACTCCATGTTTACTGCTAGAAATCACAGCTGAGTGCGAAGACTTGAATTTATGGGAGGGAGGAAAGCTGGTGTCTGTTCTTTCCCTGACCCCTTCCTCTCACTCTTGAGCTGCAGAAGACTAAGCACCATTGGGCTTCAGTGACCCAGTTACTAGGGGGTATTTATTTGAAGGTTGGTTTTTGCTGTTCTGGGTACTTCCTTTCTCATTTTGTAATCACTTTGTAACACATATGTTGATTCTTCTCATCCCTTCTCCTTTCCCTGAGAAAATGCAATGAATAAATTAAAGACTTATTAGTACATAAAAAAAGAAAGAATGAAAGAAAGAATAAGATGTTGAAACACACACACATTTATGTGTATGCATATAGCCTCCTTCACTAAGTGTGGGATGAAGTTCTGTTTCCCATGAGAAATGCTGTTGTACATATCACGGCAAAGCAAAACTTTTATCTTCCTTCCCTCTGAATGACTCTGAATAGGAAAAATAAAAGAAAAAATGAAAAGAGAAACAATCACTTGTTAGATTGTCTATGTCAGGTTTCTAAGCTCAATTGTGTTTGCTGTTGATGAAAATTGGTTCACTGATATTACAAACTACAAGGGAAGTGAGATAATATTTACTCTTAGAAAAAACAGAAAATGGTCATTTGGTCTTGCAAGAGTTATATGTACTTGGGTATATTTTTTTCTTTTGGGAAATAAAAAAACATTTTAAGAAAGGTAAATAAGTAGTAATGTCACTTCATTAGATGCTAAATATATTGTGATCCAATACAGGACTTACATTCCCATATTAATAGGATGGTTGTTAGTAATAATTGTTATTGTAATAGAAACATTACAATTATTTTGAAGTTTCACATATGATTGACTAGAAAACATGAATTTAAAAATTTAAATTACATTTATTTGGAATGGTTTAATAGATAATAATGCTGTGAACTCATAATTAGTGTTAGGAAAAGAGTTGCAGATTGGTGCCTCCTCACACGGGGCACCAAAATGTTAGGAAAAGAGGCACAGAATAGGAAGGAGGCAGTGTATGAATTTACAGCCAGACCAAATTTATTCAGAGAAAATAAATCCATAGAGGTTGATGACCCATGTGCCCATGATGGAACACTTGGCAGAAGGCCTGATCCCCAGGGGCCTTTTTATATTTTAGAAGGGTTGTGGGTTGGGGTGGGGTAGGGGCCAGCAGGCAAAGGGGAATTCCTGTAACTGGTCTTCCAGGAGTTCAGAGCAACTGTGTTTCTGGTGGCTATAAGGGGTGGGGTATGAAGGCAATAGGGTGTGAGACCCAAATGAGTTTCAAGGGCAAGGAACACATTCCAAAGTTTAAAGGACAATGAGGGAGAATGGCTGAGGCTTATATCATTGCTTTATCAATTAGCTTTCCTGGTAGTGCTTTCTTCATAACCACTGCACAGAAGAAAGGCCTAGCAATCACACAGAGAGGACTCCGATTGTAAATCTGTAAAAGTACTAGATTACATTGTATTGTGATTATAACTTGGGTATTTTATAATACTTATGAGTCACCATAGATAAAAGGATGGTGATAATAAATACCCATGACTACTGCAAAATATTAAACTACTGTCAGTTTTCTTAAGATGCTGTTCAAATGAAAAAATAAAAAAAAGGTATCTTCACTTATCAGATGGAGAACTTAAATATTAGCCCAGGAACTTTTCTTGAGATTTAAGATGAATTGATAATATTCAACAGAGCCTAATTGCAAGAGGGAAAAATAATGATAAGCACAGTGAAATTGATGAACACGAAAGCTAAAATTTAGCAATTAGGCTATGGTTAAAGATCACTATTCAAAAGTACATAAAATTAGTAATAATTTTCTTTAATTATCTCAGAGAAAAATCAATGGAAACTAAATTTAGGGAAAATGCTAATGAGAAAATGCCTCAAAATTTTAATTACTCCAGAATGATAAATGCCTTTCATTGCAAATTACCATCTGTGACTTTTTTCTTTCACTCTACAAATTGCATTTAAAGTTATAAATATAATAGTTTCTAAATGAAGTAAGTAAGACAAATAGTATTATAACCTAACCAAAGGAATGTTTGTGTTTAAATGTAAAAATCTTAGTAATATTATTTTTAACCTTCCTGAATTCACAGCAAGCCAGACTTTAAGTTAAAGTTTTGGCCATTTAGCCTTAAGTTTTCATGAAGTACTGTAGAAAATGCACAAATGTATTACATGCTTCTTGCCCTTGTGAGAACTTGCAATTTATTTAAGTAAAATTTATTGACATGAAAAATAACAAAAGGGATCATGTTTTCATTTGATTTCTTAAATTTTAAATTATAAAATTTACATTTTCAATGACAGCATGCAATGATTTGATACACAGATTCATTGTATAACACTCAAATCATTGTTAGCATGTTTTTTTTTTTCCTCAATATTTGCATTTCTTTGTGGTGAAAACATTTGGTTCCAGCTTTGGGTTTGCTGCTTATTTTATGTTTATGAGCTAGTGTTTTAAGTCCTCTGAGTTTAAAATTTTCAATTGCAAAAGTGTGCTGCTAATACCATCTCAGTTTTTGTAATATTAATTTTTATAAAAAATTAAGTGAATATAACATATGTTATAAATGTTATTTCTTTCCTACAACAAATATATTATTTTCTCCTGATAGACATGGAACATTATGCCCAGGGATCAGATACATGAAATAAACTAGGTTTTTTTTTTTTTTTTTTTTTTTTTTTTTTTTTTTTTTTTGACAGGCAGAGTGGATAGTGAGAGAGAGAGACAGAGAGAAAGGTTCAGCCTTCAATGGCCGCTGCGGCCAGCATGCTTCAGCCTGAGCACTGTGCTGATCCGAAGGCAGGAGCCAGGCGCTCCTCCTGGTCTCCCATGGGGTATAGGGCCCAAGAACTTGGGCCATCCTCCACTGCACTCCTGGGACATAGCAGAGAGCTGGCCTGGAAGAGGGGCAACCGGGACAGAATCCTGTGCCCCAACAGGGACTAGAACTCAGTGTGCTGGTGCTACTAGGGGGAGGATTATCATAGTGAGCCGCAGCACCAGCCGAATTAGGTTTTTTTTTTAATTCTAAAGTGAATTCCACCTGATTGAATGAGCAAATCATTTTGAGTGGTCAGTTCATTTTATTCTGGTAGGAGAATATGCTAGAATATTATTTTTAACCCGGAAACATTAAATTTGAATAAAGGAATGATTCTGAATTATTTTATTATTAAATTAAAATAGTCTCATGCAGCAATATTATTTACATGCTTACAGTGATGAAGGGACACTTTCTTAAATATTTAGAAGCTTGTGACTCTAGGTAATGATGGAATCAGTAAGTGCTACTGCCTACATAATTATTATTTCTCCTTTCAAAACCTTTTTTTTTCTAGAAATTACTCTGCTATTTAGAAACTTTCAATTAGCCTTACTTTAGTCAACTTAATTATTTCCTTGTGTCTTCACAGTGTCTGTCATGAGATCTGAAGAATCCTCAGATTTATTAGTCACTTGCTATTGATTTGAGTAGGATTTTATATGTTTGATAAAAGTGATTTCTTAACTTCTTTTCTGCAAAATAAATGGCTCTATATTCTGCCTGAACATTTGTGCTGTTTTCTGTAAAGTTTCTATAAACACTTATCAAATATGCTAACTTTTTGTTATGGTAAACAAAATAAACTACTACTTATTTCAGAAATATTCATAGAATTTTATTTATGATACTCTCCTGTGAAATATTTCAAAAACACAATATTTATGTATGTCCTATAATATTTCCCTTTAGTTCTTTATTTTCCCTCCATTCAACCCCCTCTTTGTCCATCCACATACAATTCTCTTCTTTCTCTCTCTCTCTTTCGTTCTTTTTCCTTTTTTTTTTATCTGTTTTACCTGCTCTTGATAGTTTGAGACAATCAAAGGAAATTTGGCAATTATACTATACATCTCCCTAGTTTCCTCATAAGTTTATGAGGTCCAATAATGTGCTAGAAGTTGTCCTATGTCATTCACTCAACATAGTTAATATACTGGTATACAAAGGATGAAATATGAGAATAGAGAAATTAATCTGAAGTTACATCTGTTTGTTTTATTATGTATCATCGCAGGATTTTCTAGGCAAAACAGCATTTTCTTTACAGAAAGTCATGATAACCATTTTTCTCTTTTTTCTTTCATGATTTATTACTATTTTAGTATTATCTAAGTGCATATATGGAAATACTGTTAGCAATTACAGATTGTTCACTTGGATTTAAAATATGTTGCTAATATTACATAGTTCACAATTGATCACACTGATAGGTCTAAGAGTAAAAGGGGTCACACAAACAAGACTAGTGTCTGCTAATACTAACTGATTGAATCAAAAAGGGAGAAAACGATCCATCATGGGAAGCGAGATACACAGCAGACTCATAGAATGGCAGATGTCCTAAAGAGCACTCTGGCCTCAGAATCAACTCTTAAGGCATTCGTATATGGCTGAAGAGCCCATGAGAGTATTGTAGGCATGGAAAACCAAGACACTGTGGCAAAAAAATAAATAAATAAATAAATAAATAAATAAAACAAAAAAACCCCACAAAACCTAAATGAAAGATCTCTGTGAGTGAGATCCCAGTGGAAATAACAGGGCCATCAAAGAAGGAGGTACCTTTCTCTGAAGGGAGGAGAGAACTTCCACTTTGACTATGACCCTGTTGGAATAAGATTGAAGTCGGCAAACTCAAAAGGCTTCCATAGTCTTGGCATCTCATGACTAGAGCCCAGGGAGATTACTGATGCCATAAACAAGAGTGTCAAATTGTTAAGTCAGCTACAGGAGTCACTGTGTTCTTACTTCTCATGTGGGATCTGTCCTTAATGTGTTGTCCAATGTGAAGTAATGCTATAACTAGTACTGAAACAGTATTTTACACTTTGTGTTTCTGTGTGGGTGCAAACTGATGAAATCTTTACATAGTATATACTAAATCGATCTTCTGTATATAAAGATAATTGAAAATGAATCTTGATGTGAATGGAATGGGAGAGGGAGTAGGAGATGGGAGGGTGTGAGTGGGAGTGAAATTATGGGGGGGTGGAGTCATAGTAATCCATAAGCTGTACTTTGGAAATTTATATTTACTAAATAAAAAATAAATTAAAAAAAGTTATTACTAATGAAGGAAACAATTAAATATTAACTCTTAATCATAAAGGTTGGTATGATTCAATTTTCCCTTGTGAGAGAAAGAAAAATCTATAGGAAAAACAAACATACAATAAGTTGAATAATCTTAATTTATGTATTTGAAAAAAACTGTACTTCCATTAAACACTGCTACAGAATCCTTTACACAATGAAGACTAATTTTCTTCAACATCCATGTCAACTCTCTAGTGTGCTTAGATAATTAGATGTACTCAGCCACTTTAATTTTTGCTATTAACTCTGATTTAACTAATTTAAAAATAATATGATTACGTCAGATAATTTAAGAGGAGCTAGCTCATTTGCATAGCTTCAAATGCCACAAAACATCACTTAACTGTCTTCATTTATGCCATGTAAATGTATACCACATTCAACAAGAAAATTCTTCATATTTTATGTATTTGTAAGAATAATTCAAAGTGTTCATAAAAAGCAGAATTAAAAGTTCATCTTGATGCAAAGAAAGGTTTGAAATCCATGTATATCATTGTCATTGTATTCGTGCTCACACCAAGGAATGCACAGGTCTTCTGTGTGGTTTTCATAGTAGTGCAGACAAATATTTCACCCTTTGGGGTTAGTACCCAGGCATTCGTCTCCTTGGGGATGAGGTGGACATGAGACTATGCCAACAGAACCTCCTCTCTGATTAAAAAAAAAAAGAGGAAATTCACTATGCCCAACTTGAATGCTCCTTACCCTGGAGCACTGAACAGAGCTCATGGCAACACCCAGCATACTTTCTGGATATTAGCTGAAAGAGTGGACACTCCACTAAGCCACAGAGGGATAGTCCAAAGATAAAAGCCATCACACAGGAAAGAAAAATAAAAAGAACAAGTATTCTACAAATCCATAAATGCCTAATAATAAATGCAGCAATTCAAGAAACAAGAATAAGGAAGACAACATGATATCCTTAAAGAACACAACGCTTCAAAACTAGAATGTGAAGATGAAGAAATCAAAGAAATGCCAGAAACAGAAATCAAAAAATTGATTGTAAGATTACTTAGAATTAATCAGAAGCAAATATATGAACTAAAGAAATCCATACAAGGCATGAATAAAAAATTTTCTCATGAAATTAAAATTTTAAAGAGAAATCAAAATGGAATATTGCAATTGAAGAATTCAATAGATCAAATAAAAATGAAGTGGAAAGCTTTAACAAAAAGAAGACTCAAAACAATAAAATTAGTGATGAGAAAGGAAATGTAACAACAAATACCACAGAAATAAAAAGAATCATCAGGAGTTACTACAAAGAGCTATATGACAACAAATTGGGAAACCTAAGAGAAATGGATAGATTCCTGGACACCTGTAACCTACCTAAATTGAGCCAGAAAGACATAGAAAACCTGAACAGCTCAATAACCAAGAAGGAAATTGGATCAGTAACCAAGACCTTCCCAGCAAAGAAAAGTCCAGGACTGGATGGTTTCCCTGCTGAATTCCACCAAGCACTTAAAGATGAACTAACTCCAACTCTTCTCAAGCTATTCAAAACAATTGAAAGGGAGGGAATCCTCCCAAACTTCTTCTATGAAGCCAGCCTCTCCTTATTGCCTAAATCTGAAGTCACAATAGCTAAGATATGGAATCAACTCAAATATTTGTCAACCAAAGACTGGATAAAGAACTTACAGGATATTTACACCATGAAATACTACACAGCAATAAAAACAAAATAAATCCTGTCATTTTCAATAAAATGGAAGCATATTTAGTGAAATAAGCCACTCTCCCAAAAGGACAAATGTTTTCCCTGCTCAGTGATAACTAATAGAGCACATAAAAGGTAATCAATAGAAATGAAATTGACAATTAGAGATGCAACGACTTTGAATAACCCTTGTCTTGACTGCTGAGAAACAGTTTTATTTTTTTTTTCACACTACTTGCCAAACCATTTACTTAGTATAGAGTTAATCAATCATATACATCTAAAGTTAATTGAAAATATAAAAAATAAAAAACTAAAATAAAAAATTTGAATAGGAAAGGGAGGAAGAAAAGGGTTGGAAGTTTGGGGCACCGTGGCAAGAATCACTGTGTTCCTAAAATTGTACTTATGAAATGCATGAAGTTTGTATTTGTTAAATAAATGGTTTCTGGGGACAAAATAAAGTGAATGTTAAAGTGCAAAAAAAAAGTGTCTATATCTTGAAGTGATTTTGGTAATTAGATCAAGAGAAGGAACTCTAGTGGATTATATGAATATAAATAAGTTGTTCCTCAAATCACATCCCAAATGAAATAATATATTATTCACAACTGTTTTGAAAAATATGTCTTTATTCACTATAAATTGGTTAAAGCATTTGATTGAGTCATGAATAGCATTTAATAAAATCATTATTACTTATAATTATTACAAATACTTATTATGTGCAATATAATATAACCATGCAAATGTTTTAATAATATTAAATGTAATCCTTATTATTACTAATAATGATTATAAATATTTATTATGTGCAATGTAATATAACTATGCAAATGTTTTAATAACATTAAAGCAAGACATTTTGTCATGAACCTCATGTCGGACAATAAATTTTCATCTCAATTTTTGATAGTTTCTTGAAAGGCTCAGGTATGTTTTAGAAACCCTGATCTTCATTTTTCTATATGTGTGTATGTGATGACAGTTGTAATGGAGAAACACTTGGCAATTAGGAAAGATTACTTTTCTTGATAGAATTGGGGAAGAGCTGCATATCTGCCCTCATTTTTCTTCCCACTAGGTATATTTTCATGGAGTTTCAGTGCCTCTTTTTCTTGTATGCAAACAAGGCAAAGAACAAAAAGCTAACATACTGAGCATGATATACCAAGAAATTCAAGAACACCTGGGTCATTGTTGATATTTTTGAATTTCTATACTAAACTTGGATTTTCTATATCCAAATTCTCATTATGAAAGATAATTAAATTTCTAGCTTTGAAACTGCATTTGGCTGTCATTATGATTCTTGCAGCCAAACAGAACTTAACTGGTACACCATGAGAGTGCACAGTGATTTCAGAAGAAAAACAAATGACTTAGTGAGATAAGAAATTTTGGTTGATGTGAGTTTTAAGGAGGAAAAAAGTAAGTCATCTTGCATGATGAAGCCTTTGTTCTGTGTAGAGAGAATTAGAAAAAGTTTGAATCTGAGATCAAGGTGAACATGTAGAATGTATTCAATCCATAAATAAAAGAGAACCAATGTTAAAGAAATAAATATGAATTTGGAGGCAATTTGGTGACAGTTTGGAAAGATTAATTATATAAATAAATATCCTCCTAAAATAGCTACCTGCTTGCTATAGAAGAGTACATTGTTAACATGTTAGAAGTGTGAAGGTAGGGCTGGCGCTGTAGCATAGTGGGCAGAGCTACTGCCTGCGGTTCTAGCATCCCATGTGGGCACCAGTTTGAGTCCAGGCTGCTCCACTTCAGTTCCAGTTCTCTGCTATGGTCTGGGAAGGCAGTAGAAGATGGTCCAAGTCCTTGGGCCCCTGACCCCTTGTGGGAGACACAGAGGAAGTTCCTGGCTCCTGGCTTCCGGTCGGCACAGCTCCAGTCATTGCGGCCAGATGGGGAGTGAACCGATGGATGGAGGATCTCTCTCTCTGCCTCTCCTCTCTCTGTGTAGCTCTGACTGTCAAATAAACAAATAAATCTTTCTAAAAATAAAAGTGTGAAGGTAAAGGCACATTTGAAGAGTAAATCATGATTGAAAGTTTGGACAATTTGAGGAATATTCATATATTAATATATTCAAGTCAGACATTTTTAATGTTTTGTGAGTATTTATTGGGTATTTAATATATGCCTAAAACATTAGTATGCGCTTAAAATATAGTAGTATGATGAAAAAAACAGCCAAATACCCTTTCCTCAGTGAGTGTATATGTTTTAAGTAGAGATAAAAGTTGAAGATAAATACAATACACATGTAAAATGCACTGTTAATTAAAATTTGGTAAATATGAAAATAAAGGAGGGAGAGAAAATGAAAGGAAATTAGGGTTGCCTGTTTAGGGTGTGAAACTGTGTGTGTGTGTGTGTGTGTGTGTGTGTGTGTGTGTGAGGGAGTCAAGATCCACTTAATTGAGAATTTTATCATTTGAGCAAACCACATGAAGTTTAGGAGTACTGTGCTGCAAAGGAGCGTTCTTTCAAATGAGAAAGGCTTTAACAAAGAGTAAGTTCGACTGTCACTGTCCCATTTCTAGGAAAGCACAGAAGAATCACAGGAAGTTGGAGCAAATTCAATGGGTAGGAGAAACATAGATTGGATAGTAAAGGGAGTGTGACCTGGTGCAAGTCCTTTGTTGGATCCTAGAACAGTCAGTAAGGTCTAAATTAGAGATCGCTGTTTATCAAGAAGTATTCTCATTATAAATGTCTATATATGTTAATTAATAAAAATCAGGGTTAAGAGAAATTGAATTGTGATGCAGTCACTAAATGGGTTCAGCTAACTTCATGGGAAGTTGTAAACCTAAGATGGACCTTACAGTAGTTCCCAATTGTAGAAAAATCACCTCATTTTATATCCCCTCATCAACCAGTTATTGGCTACTAACTGCACTTAGAGAGGGATTTGTCTTTGGTTAAAGAAACTCTCTTTTTCTGAGGCACTTCCTGAAGAAGTCTGGCATAGAGAAATAAATAAAAATTGTCACAGAAACTGAAAAAAAAAAAAAAAGCTTTCCATCCTGAGGAGTAAATATGCAGCCGAATATAACAGGTCTTACATTGCTTATACCCTCTATCTTCATATACATTCTAACTATATCTCCTTCAGTAAGCTGTTTAACATTTTGTGCTATAGCAACTCAATCTTAGTGAGATGGACTTGAGCCCATGCTTCTGCCAAGTGACTGGAGGCTTCAACACAACTACAACACTGTTGTCTGTCATCCACTCTAAACTACCCTCAGTGTCTGTCAGCACTACTATTGGACAGGTGCATACATGATAGGGTGATCCATAAGGTTTTTCCTGAGGAATCTGAGTCCAATGTTCCACTTTTCACAAAACATAACTCCTGGTCTTAATCATTTATTATAAATTGGAGAAGTTAATGCAAAGAGACCACCTGGGGTTCAATCATATTACTCAGTTTCCCACTGTGTAACAGTAGCTTTACCTTATCTTCCTAATTACAGTAAGTTGCTCTTATGTAGGTGATTGATTTTTCTTCTTGTCTACTAATCCATTGACACAAAACATCTAAATGAGACCATGGTCACTGATGGACACATTGATGTATCTTTTATCCTACTTTGATTCACATTTCGTATGGGTATCAAAAAGAATATACATTCACCATATTAATGGATGTACATCATGTCCCTGAGACTATATTAAACTGACATATCAAAGATACTACTACTGGCCAAATAGTTGCCATGTGAACTATGACTTGATTGACTTTATGATAGTTTATAGATATACTCCATAACATGTCTAGCTTGTGTAGTGGTCAAACTGATGAGTTAAAAGGAAAATATAATGGGGATCAGAACCCCTACATTTTTTATGTTGTTATGGTGGTTTAGTTTGCCATTTCCCCTTGATCCACTACCTTTGCCAAGTAATGAGGAAAGAGAAATTTCAGATTCTCTCACTAGGCATTTCTCTTACTTCACAGACCAAGGAATGTGGGCCCTGCATCCTGCAAGAAATAAATAATTAAAGAGTAGAAAATTGCAAGTGAAGAGAAAAGTAAAGCCTGAATGGCCTAAAGATGACACAAAAGTCTTCCTTGAATAAAGAGCAATTCTTGAAGAAATGGAAGAAGAGTATATAGAGAAAATAGACCAATACAATAAAAGGCAAAAGGGAATGGTATTATGCTTGATGATCGCATAGATAACTATATGTGGTCAGAATGAAGAGCATTGCAATTCAAGAATGTAGCTTGGGATATTTATGAGTGAGGATACATTACAGATGGGGACTTGTGAATAATTTTAAAATAACTGAGTGAAACAAAAAATGATGCCACTGATGACAAACACTTTTACATAGGCTTCTAGACACAAAATCCCAACAAAAGTCACTTTTACAGCAAGAATGGGACTGGGTTTGGAATAATATTTCAAATAACTGGAGAAAAAAACAGAGTGACAGTTGACAATAAGGCTGAGGGAAGGATGAATGATACTATAGATTTAGAGAGAGATCTAAGCGCATACTGCAGTTGAGCAATCTGAGAGTGATAACGAAGAGCTAAAATAATTCAACTCTGTTCCTTGCTGTTTCTGCTTGTAGAAGAGCAGTTTATTCTCAGCTGAAGTTAGGCTTCAGTGAAAGAAAAGAAGTGTCAGAAACACCTGTCAAGATTTGGAGAACTTAAGTTAACTTACCTAAAGTGTGAATAAGAAGCCTTATAAATTAATTATCCACATGATCATTCATATCTGGATGTTGTTATCAATGTAAGAATATTGGTAAATGTGTAGTAACTACAGTTTCAGGATGAAGAAAGAAGGCTAAAGGATGAAATCCATATATTTTGGAGACATGTCAATGGAAGTTCAAGAGCAGATAATACACATGTGGACTTGATGGGGTCAAGGGACAGCCTACTATTACTGTCTCAGAGGGAAAGATTGAGAACTGAGCAGTCTTTTTATTTTGAATTCGCAAAAAAAATCTGAGAAGCAAAAATTATTAGCATAAAAGTTGTTTTTTCTCACAACTATCAAAAGTGACATTTAAATTTAGCCAATTATATTAGTGTGAAAGTAAACTTTTTTGTGCTTTTAACTAGAAAGATATTAGGGATCATCCTATTGAAAACCACTATTTCTAACACAAGGCAATGAGACTCAAAAGGTTTAAAATTCTTGTCTCATATCCAGTTGCTCAAGGAGAATAAGACCTTATAAAATTTATGTTAAAATTTATACCAGGCTTCATAAAATTCAACACTCATGTGTATAATTCATGACAATATAATGTATAAACCATGCAAAGTGTTTTCTAAAATATTTCTATGAGGTATTTAATGTGAAAATATATATATATTTTTGAGTTGACCCTTGTAGTTAGCAAATTTGTAAATTGAACCAATCTGTTGTACTATATGCCAGAAGTTTCCTGAAATAACTAGTGCACACCAAAAATGTAATATATAGAAGTGAAATTCATGTTTTGGATTTGATGATTGGTTATATCCCTTGTCTCTACTGTTTAGGAACAGTATTTTTTTTCTTACTATTTTTGAACTCTTTACTTAGTGTAGGGTTAATCTTATGAGTATAAAGTAATCTGAAAGTAGATGTTTGTAAAAAAATAAGAAGGGGAGGAGGAGGAAGGGTGGAGCATGGGCAGGAGGGAGGATAGGGTGGAAAAATGTTACCATGCTACTAAATCTGTATATATAAATTAAGTGAATGTATTTATCCTAAATAAAAAAACACATAAAAAACAAACAAACAAAAGAAATAAAAAGTGCACAAACATATCAAGGAGATTGGTTGTGTGATGGAAGGGGTTTGTTAACATCTTGTGTTTGTTGTTTCTACCTGTATATTTCTATATAAACTGTATCCCAAGATTTATCAGTATCTACAACTATATCCACACCAATTTCTATACTTAATCCTATTTCCAATATCTAAACTATGCAAATGTTATCTATTTAGCAATATATGTATGTGTGTATCTAACTACCTTTTATTATTTATCATATTTTCAATAGGTGAAAAGAGGTACATAGCATGAACACAGTATCCAAACTTCCCTGTCTTCACCCCTTAGTAAATTGCATTCCAGTGCTCTTTTCCTAACAAATTAATTAAAGTAGTTATGGTGAAAGAAATAAGTAAAAGATATTAAAGCATATGTCTATTTTGCAAAACTGTTGTTTTGGTAGAATTGATATATTTTAAGTGTTGAACTTGTAAATCATAAGAAAGTATAAACTAATATCTCTTTATTTACTAATGTTAGTCAACAGTTTTTGATAACTTTATTAAGTTTTTCCAGTACCATTTGTATTTTGTGGAATCATGTGGTACTTAAATAATCTTAATGCAATAAATGGGAGATATTTGTATTCACCTTTATATCTAATATAGTGATATTTCCACTTAATATGTTTTAAAAGCTCTTACTTTTGTTATAAATCAGACAATATATTTTAGGGTGTGCTGCAGAGAGAGAGAAAGGGTGGGTAGAGTTGTGAATTTTGTTGATCTTCTTTGCAGACAATGGCGGTGAGAGACAAAACAGTAAATTGTTCAAGCTGCTGCATAATTCTGTGGAGAAGAAAATTTAGGAGCACCAACACATATGTGTAAATCAATATTATTTGCCTAACTTCTCCATTTTGTGCTAGAAAATAAGAAATGAGTTGGAAAATTAAGGATATATTTCCATACCGAATTGCAAACTAATCTATGAAGATCTATTTAGTTATAAGCATAGGTAAAACAATGATTCTCTGATGAGCTACTGTGCCAATGGGTTATTAAATCAGTTTGAAACCATTTTAAAATGTTTACACAGCTACATTATGTCAAAAACTATGACAATTTCTAGGAATAGAAGTAAATACATTTATATCTGCTAACTGTTCTTCAAATAGTTTAAATGGGAAACACACATTAACAGATTACTGCCAAATAGTTAAATGATAGAGGCCTTAGATGCTCAACACAGGATGAAAATATTCATGCAAGCAGATAACATTTCTGTACTATTCATAGTCACACATACAGATCCTTGAATAATTTTGAATATTTATGATGCTTTATCTGTTGACTAAAATAATAGATGTATGAGTGTACAAATGAAGTAAATTATACACTATGGTTAACAGAAGAATAATGCAAGCAGCAAGACATGCAGGTACAAGAGATTTAGTTTTAATTTTCACGATACAAAGAGACTGGTTGGCTCAATTACCCAGGGCATGACCATTTAAAACAATGACTAATATGAGCAGAAGCTCCGTCAGAAAAGAGAGGTGCATTCACAGCTATGGGATAGTGAGAAGAGGAAGAGAATCCAATTATAGCATTGACACAAAGGTGTCGGTCAACTTTTTTTTTTTTTGGTCAACTTTTACATACTTGTAAATGGAGTTGAGGGCTCCTACTCCATACTGTGTTACAGATACAAAGCAAAAATGGCACACTTTCTTCTGTTTATCCGATCTTTAGCTAAAAAATCCTTCTCATGACATTATTGCAAA